>CM054114.1:50958226-52283226 GCA_028673005.1 Tanypteryx hageni | reverse complement strand
TGAAAATGATAAGCTAATACTAAACACAAAAAATGTATATAAATATTTGAATTATACGTCTACAGATGTTTGGTTGAAATAAAAAATCAATGAAAAATATTTCAATGCATAATGTTAGGGTACAACACTTCTTTATAAACAATATTGTTGGTTTTTCCAAAACAGAAAACCTAAGAACAAACAAAAAACAAAAGGAAAAAAAACGAACCAAAGATAAAACCGAAACAACCAAACCAAAACGAACCAATAAGAAAAGAATATAAATTATTAACCCAACGACATGAACGATCACTACAAAGAATACAACACTTTCTCCAAATATGTACTTTGTACTTGAGAAATAAAATAAACAGAAAATGAATGAAAAAAAACAAACAAAACAGAATGAACAAATCATTCAAATAAACGACCTAACAACAAAAATAAAATGCAAGACCAAACCAATGAACAAAGCAAAGCAAACCAATGCAAAAAACGACAAACAAACCAAAAACAAAACAGTGAAGGTTACAAAAGACCGTTTTAGAGAACAATATTCTCTATGCATAAACACCGTATGTTAGATATATCGTATATGTACATGCCAGCGAAAGAATCACACTATCAGCTGAAACATCCACCTCTTAATGTTAGCTCGATTCTTTCAGCAATGAATTATTTCAATGAGTGTTTGCTTATACCAACAATACATTTACTACAATGAAGAAAAAAGATTCTATAACTTCTGATAATCAAATTTTACCTTTTATTTAAAACAAATGCCACAAAATAATTAAAAATGTTAAGTTTGTGTTAATAGGTCAATCGTAAAACTTATGTTTACTTATTAAATGTGTTGAATTACACTGGTTTCATTAGTATACCACCTTTTTGAACTTAACGAATAATTGGTTCCAGAAAACTGATGTGAAATGCAAATACACGAAGAGCAGGTCCTACTTTTTCCCTAAGACGCCATGCTATTATGAGAGAGTGGTTCTCAGCAAGCCTAAAAAATTCTCTTTTTTATCATAAATAATGCAGTTTAACAGAAAATAAAATGTAACCACATGTGAAAAACTTGCATTATAAAGTGAAAAATACTTTTAATTACCTTCAAAATGCATAATAGCAAATGAAAACATAGCATAACAAAGCGATTACACTTCTTTCTGCACTTGTACAGTTTGCCTCCAACACAATTTTGCATTGCGATTTTCAATCTTCTTTTGTTCATTCCCCTCCCTAAGGACTGCATAACCTTACAGAGGTGGGAGGATTTGTGTACTCTTACGAACCAAAGAGCTATGCCGGCGGGAGATAATTCTTCTGGTAGGACCATCCAAGCCGGAAAGGTCTGAGGGGAAGAGTCAGACTAAGAAGCAGTCTTGGGGGTTTTACATCCCCCTGTGCAAGGGCAGCAGCTTGCACAGTACCTCTGTAGGTGGTGATCATGTGGATCTGAACACCTACAGATGGGTAATCACTCTGTGAAACTGCGATGAGGAAAGCAAGGGGAAACTACCTCATTATATTTCCCATGATAGGTTGAAAAGCTGAAAATACCTCTATGGATCTTTCTGGGGTAAAATATTCCGGAGGTAAAATAGTCCCCCAATTGGATCTCCGGGTGGGGACTACCCTAGGGGATGCACAGAGGAAATGTAAGATTAATAAGAAAGCAAGTAGTGAGAAATTAAAAATAGGCACATGGAATGTTAGAACTATGATTTCAGGAGGTAAACTAGAGAACTTAAAAAGGGAAATGAGAAGGAATAATGTGGGTATAGTAGGTCTTAGTGAAGTCCGGTGGGAAGGAGAAGGCGAGATAAATTCAGACGAATTTAAGATTATTTACTCGGGAGGGGAGAAAAAGGAAAGGGGAGTGGGGATTATAATGAGAAAAGAGATAGCTGAAAGAATAAGTAAGGTAGTGACAGTTAATGACAGATTAATAGCCGTAAAACTCCAGATGGAGCCAGTGAATATGCTTATAATTCAAGTGTAAATGCCAACAACTAATGCTGGCGACGACGAAGTAGATGAAATCTATGAACAGATTATGGAGATATTGGAGGATGAGGGAAAAGGAAGAATCACCACCATAGTAATGGGAGATTGGAACAGTGTAGTTGGAGAGGGACAGGAAGATAACATAGTTGGAAAATATGGACTAGGGAAGAGAAATGAAAGAGGGGATAAACTTGTGGAATTCTGCCATAGAAATAGATTAATTGTAACTAATACATGGTTTAAGCATCACCAGCGAAGACTATACACATGGAGAAGCCCAGGAGACCAGAGACGATACCAGATAGATTACATACTAGTCAATGAAAGATTTAGAAATAGCATTAAAAATGTGAAATCACTACCAGGGGCAGATATCGATTCCGACCACAACCTTTTGGTGGCAAATACACAATTTAGATTGAAGAGCATTAAGAGAAACCTAAGAGTTAACAAGAAATGGAACTTAGAGGAACTCCTTAATAACAAGGAGGCTATCATGACTGAGCTGGAGGAAAGGTTGGGGGAGAGAGCTGAAGAAAATAGAAAGAATGTAGATGAGGAGTGGAGATACATCCATAGCAACATTAAAGATATAATGGAAAAGAAGGTAGGAAAGATAACGGGTGAAAGAAACAAAAAACCCTGGATCACAGCAGCCATGCTGCAAAAAATGGAAGAGCGGAGAAAGTGGAAGAACATAAACACTGAAGAAGGCCAAAGAAAGTACAAGGAGTTAAATAATGCTTTAAGAAGGGAAACAGATAAAGCAAGAGAACAGTGGATAAATGAAAAATGCGAGGAGATTGTCGAATGTGAAAGAATTTGTAGAACAGACCTCATGTATAGCAAAGCAAGGGAACTATTCAAGAAAAAAGCAAGAAAGATAGGACGTAAAGGAATCATGAACAAAAGTGGTAAAATAGTCTCGGAGCCAGACAATGTAAAGAATGTCTGGAAAGAATACATTGAGGTTCTGTATGACAAAGAAGGAAAGCCAAGAAATATTGAATTAAATGAAGAAGAGGATGTGGAAGAAGATCAGCTAGGACCAAGTATTCTCGAGTCTGAAGTTAAAAGAGCAATTGATGACATGAAAAGAAGGAAGGCTGTTGGGAGTGATGATATACCCGTGGACGTTCTTAAGGTTTTGGGGTCTAAAGTAGTTAAGCAACTCACAAAATTTTTTAACCAAGTATATGATACTGGCATATGGCCTGAAGATTTTTTAGATGTTGTGATGGTACCACTGGAGAAAAAGAACAATGCAAAATGTTGTAAGGATTACAGAACTATTAGTTTAATTTCTCATACAGCTAAAGTTCTAACCAGAATAATAACCAAAAGAATTGAATGTAAAATAGAAAAGGAGCTGCAAGATAATCAGTTTGGTTTTAGAAGAGGAAGGGGGACTAGAGATGCTATAGGATGTATGAGGATGATGATAGAAGAGGGCTAGAAGTCAATAAAGGTATGTATTTTTGTTTTGTAGATTGGGAGAAAGCTTTTGACCGAGTGAAATGGGATAAAATGCTGGGTATTTTAAACAAAATAGGAATAGATTGGAAAGATAAAAGACTGCTTAAAAACCTTTACTTTGATCAAAAGATTAGAGTCAGGGTTGAAGGAGAAGAAACAGAGAGTACTTCAATAGGGAGGGGAGTGAGGCAGGGATGTCCTATTTCACCAACAATATTTAATATTTATGCAGAAACAATAACAGAAGAAGCGTTGATGGAAGAGAAAGGATTTAAGATAGGAGGTGAAAGTATTGCCTATCACCCTTAAATATGCAGATGATCAGGGATTAATAGCAGAAGATGAGAAAGAACTTCAGAGGATGACAGACAGACTAATGGAGGTTGGCCAACAATATGGAATGAAGATCAATGCTGAAAAAACGAAAGTCATGGTGGTTTTAAAGGAACATAAAGAATTAAATATAATGGTAAATGGCCAAAAATTGGAACAAGTAAGTAGTTTCAAATATCTCGGCAGTATTTTAGCACAGGATGGAAGTAGTACACAGGACATCAGAAGTAGGATTGCAACGGAAAAAGTAGCATTTAACGAGAAGAAGGAGCTTCTCACAAGCAAGAAAATAAATTTAGAAACAAGGAAGAAATTAGCAAAATGCTACATATGGAGCATAGCTCTTCATGGTGCAGAGACGTGGACGGTAAGGAGAAAGGAGGAAAAATATTTAGAAAGTTTTGAGATGTGGGTATGGAGAAGAATGATGAAAGTGAAATGGACAGAGAGGAAGAGAAACGAAGGAGTATTAGAAATGGTGGGAGAAGAAAGGACGCTAATAAAAACAATCAGGAAAAGAAAAGCAAATTGGATAGGGCACATATTGAGAAGACAGTGTTTACAAAGGACGATCTTAGAAGGAAAAATTTGTGGAAGAAGAGGAAGAGGGAGAAAAAGAATAGGAATATTAGAGAATATAAAGCAGGGATCTAATACTTATAGAGGTATAAAAGAGGCTTCTAGGGAGAGAGAGAAATGTAGGCAGCGATTCAGTTAAAACCTGTCTTCGGACAGAAGCATGATGATGATGAATTGTTCATTCTAAGGAAATGCTTTAAATTAAATTGAACTACTGAAATGGAATGTTGAGTAAGTCATGCACGAATGTTTTCCTGGATTCTGCAACAAACATTTCCAAGGCGCAAAAAAAAACACTAGCATTAAAAAGTGGTTACATCTCTTTTACTAATTGCGTTAGAAAAGTATAACAAAATCAAAAACTAGTATAATAAAGTAATTATCTTTCTTTTAGTTATCATGTTCAAAATATGCGGCAGAAAATCTTCTGTTACAAGATGATAGCAATTCTTAGATTTACATTAAAAATTCATAATAAAAAATGTAAACCTAACAAAACAACAGTTCCTTAAATTACATGCAAAATACAAAGACAATAGCATTAAATCATTAAATGTATCGGTCAAAAACCAGCAACCTCATATGCGAAGAGCAAATATTTTCAATGTCATACTCATAAAAGTTGTGAAAACCTAAACACACAGGACGCTTTTCCATTAACCAATAATTTCTAATTTAGCCACTAGATGCCAGCAACTTCAACTGTTATAAAAAAGTGAAGTGGCAGTGAAGTTTAAACTGAGTTACAAAAGAATTAAGTCGATGGTTATCACGTTTGTTTACTTTGAAAACTGTTAATAACGAGCATTATAAATACAATATAATAATAATGTCCTTTTATAGGGTGATAAAGTATAAAATTAATACTAGATGACAGGAGATGGTCGCTTTCGAAAGAGAATACTGATAGTAATAACCCATAAAATTTACATTTTTTGAACTTGAATTTCCTAATTGAGAACGTAAACATCCGTCATGGCGGACTTTGAAGTATCGGTATCGGATTTGGTCCAATTATTAGCTGAAATAAGTGATGATGAAGAATATTTCCATAGTTTTAGTGATGAATCAGATAGTCTGATGAATAGTGAAAGGGAATTAGACGAAGACGAGGAGGAAATCGTGTTAAATGGTGAACCTATGCCAAGACTTACGACAGGTTGGTTGGACATCGTTTCTAATGACCCCGGTCCAAGTTTTCAACCTAATTTTAGTGAGGTTACACCGGGAATAATTCTTCCAAGTGATTTTAATATTCACAGCGAACCTATACAATATTTCCGACTTTTTTTGGAGATGAAATGATCAGTCTAATACGCGATGAAACCAATCTCTACGGCAAAAACAGAAAATTGGCCAAGCAGAATTCGCCTACATCACGTCTCGCTAATTGGAAGAGTAGTGAATCTTGTGATATCGAGGCCTTCCTTGGCGTAATTATAAACATGGGCCTAAATCCAAAGACTGAAATACAAGAATATTTCAGTACAGAATGGATCAAGCAAATGCAATTTTTTGGCGATGTTTTTTCTTTAAATGATTTTCTCATGCTATTTTCCAATTGCATTGAGGACTATCACACAAAGAAAAATATTTGAGGAGTAGCGGAGTGCAAACAGATGTAAATATTCAATTAACTGTAAATAGTGTATATATTTAATAGTGTTAGTTAGAGACAGTATTCAGAGATGCACCACCAGTTTTAGAAAAATCACTGCTAAACAACATCATATTTGGAGAGTAATAACTACCTCATATCTATAATATTTGTGTTATAAGTGCAGTTTTCATATATATGAATATGTAGTTGACTGATTTGGCTTTAAAAAAAATACCCATTTTTTGAAAATTATATCTGAAAAAAATGAACAGGAAGTAATAATCTCTGTATATTTTAGCGACATGGGAAGGGTTAATGTATTAAGGAAAACATCTCTGTACGATGAATTTGAGACTTCCTATGTAAAACAAATAGAGAAAAAACATTCCTGGAATCAAACCTGGGACTTTAATCTTCGCCAAATAAACTATACACCAGAGGTGGGCCTTTGCAGCACGAGCCTCATACCAAGTTTCACGAAAATCGGTCCATTGATGCAAAAGTTGTTAGTGGGGGACACACACACAGACAGGACCATTTCATAAGGCTATGTTTCCTTTGGAAACCAGCCTAAAAATGAGTTGCTAACAAAATAGAACAAATCATATCAAGTAATTAACAGAAAATTTTGAGACATATACGATCCAAAGAGAATTAAAAATAAAGCAAAAACATAAAATCTCATTGGATTGGACTGACATCAATTTGCAAGCTTTGAGACATTGTATGCATCATCTCTTATTACCATATTTACTTGCATATAAGCCACACCCTTGATTTTGAAACTGAATCTAGAGGAAAAAAGCTTCCGAAAATAAGCTGCAAGTATCGCAATTAGGCATAAAACATTCTGGGTAATTATTAATATGTATCATAAACTGTACACAAATATAAGTAAATATTGATATTTTTTGTAATAATAAAGTAGTATTTCACTGAATTATTTGTAACCGATCAGCAATCCATTCATTTAGCAGGATACAAAGCACAATATTACCGAAAATCTCGGAATGTGCACTGTACCCAAACATGCTGCATGTGGAAAGCAATGAAAAATCATGACTTTTGAACTGAAAAAAGCCACCGAAAGGTTTCTTATAATAATATTATTGGAATATGAGATTAAACTGTGACGATGCCTTGACATCCGTCCAACTATAGAATTTTTCTTGTGGGCTTCTGGCGCTACTGTAGCGATTGCCTGCAAAAACTGACGTATGTAACTGCATCATCAATAATAATAACATTTCTTTTCCTTTTTACTTGTTTGGGTGATTGTTATTTTTTTATGCTTCAAATACTGCACACTGAATCACCCAGCCATTTAGTGAAGTCATAGTGAATTTCAACAATTATCTCACATTTTTGGATTTTCCAATTGTGTTTCCTTGCATATAAGCTGCATCCTCATTTTGGAGATGAAAAATTTGGGGGGAAAGTGCAGCTTATATGTAAATATGGTATTCTCTGCAAGATATCAGAATTTTTCAACGTTGAGTTAATTTGAGAGTTGTGATTGATTTACAAATTGATACAAAAATGCATTTTTTCTAATCTTAAGACAAGGTTGCAACTAAAGAATTTTTCAAATTTGACATGAAATTTTCCAAAAATCAGTGGAGGTGTGACTGCATAGCATGAAAGGGAAGCAATAAAAAGACCTGCCATCTGGGGCATTGTCACTTTGGCCCCTCCCATTAAGCATAATTTTATTTTGCTAGTTTAATAGATAATTCAAATTGACTACAATACTATCATAAATTGATGGAATGAAAGGATCATGGAATCCTATGTGAATTGGCATAAGTTGAAAGACTGGAATAGTAATCCAAAATCAGAAGAAAAATTCTACTCTCACTATCAATACTGTCGGCTGAATGGATAGATGAAAAAAATGGCTAGCCTGCTAGATTAAAGCATTTTTAAACATCTGGTGGTAAAAGCAATAAAAGCAACAACAAAAAAAGAAAAGGCCTTTGCCATAAAAGAGGAAAAGCATTTGTATTTCAATGCAAGGAATGCTTCGTTACGCTTCACGTTCATCAGTGGATTGAATCAAACGCTTCATACAAAAACCATGAAAATCTAAATATTATTATTTTGACACACCTGCAGAATTACATCTTAGAATAACAAAATAAGTAAAGAAAGAATTTTATCACATGATAAATAAGGTGATTAATTAGTTTTCTCAGCTATTAATCAATTTTTTCTTCATTTGTGCGTTAAGGCTACTTTCTAAATGGACCTCACAAATAAGTGAGGCATTTAATAGTGATCGTGTTGCAAGCATCTTAAAAATGTAGGTACCTCTGAAGATTTTAGTCTAACAGTAGTCAAGGTTTTCTAGGTGACATTGTAAAGTCTGATCTTGTTATAAGTACAAACTACTTGTGTAATAACAGAGGTTTTTCCAAAAATATGGCGGAAAACTCGACTTGCCAGAAATACCTTTGATATCTAAATTTATATTTATTATCATCACTGAGCAGTAATTTGTATTATTTCTCTTAGCTATTTCAGAAGCTATATTTTTATTTATAATAAATTTGTATGAGCCAAAATTCCAAAAATATCTCAAATTATCTCTTACTAAGTGAAGTTTAGATATAGCGGAGTTGGCGTAATTTTAAGTACTTTTTGTAATAAGGCCGATTTTAGTACTAATGGTCAGTCTCAAATGTTGTGGTGACTATTATCCATCTTAAAGGAAGTAGTCCAAAACAACATTTTTATCATGGTAAATGCTTTTGTTTATATGTAACAATATTTCAGATTATCAGGGTGATTAAGGGAGGAGGGTTTTAGGATTAAGCAATAAGAGGAAGAAGGCTCGAGCATAGACTAATAACTGCTAATAACCCTGGAATGCTGCATTGTGCTGAAAGGGTCATTTATGGGGAGGCATATAATTGTCGCTGCTGATATACCTACTCCTCTTTGCAGTAGTCTGGGGTGGCATTTTGTTTTGCTGCATCAGATTCTGCCTTAATAAGAATGGCATGATCACATTTGAAAATACATAATGGTAATAGTAGAAAATGAAAGTTTAAAAATTCTATTAAAAGTTTTCTAACTCAGTTTATTTGAATTCATAGATCTTCACCCATCTCCTCTGCTTATGTTTTATTTTGGGATTCACTAACCTTAGGGCTGATCTTTTAGCCACACAAAAATCAATTTGTTTCCCTCTCTTCAATTTTTCTACATTATTAATTTAAGAGTCTTCTTTTATCAAATAACTCACCATCATTAATATCAAAATTGTTGAATTGTGACTTCTAATGTTCTAATACCATGTTTCCAGTTGACTTCTTTTTTAACATTGTCCCTACAAAATATTTAAATTCTTCATTGGTGTTCCTCATTCTTCCAAGTACAGCTTCAGCAATATTCCAACCAGATTGATGATGTGATTTAAACCTTAATTTAATTGCAAAGTACTTTAGTAGTGGTAATGCAGTAAAAAAATATTGAATGCATTTTTCACTCAATCAAAAGCCTACTGAAGGAACAATTAGTAATAATTTATTAGATACTGTTGATAGTTTTAAACTATTGGGACTTATTAATGATAAAAACCAATCATGGAGCCAAAACAAATTGCTTGTTTTTAAAATAAGTTTTGGTATTTTTTAATGGAATGTCACCGATGATGAACATATTTAAAAAACATGTATTGCAGATTAATCTGTTTATATCATATAGTATTGAAATTTGGGGAATATCTTATATAGAGCTATTTTATTCATTAGAAATATCCCAAATACAACTGTAAAAAGGAATTTAGCAGTTATTACACAAGATATAGAAACTGTCGCAGCGTAGCTACTAATACCAAATCTCTAAAATATAGCCCTTTTTTAGTGGTGCTATTTATTTTATAGTCAACTGCCAATTAAAATCAAAGAGCTAAGATTTGAACCTTTTCTGCAAATAATTAAAAAATTCCTTTTAAAGAAATATTTATATTCATGGATTCATACTTTACATTATATATATTTTATTCATTAGAAAATATCCTAAATATAACTATATTAACCAGGAAATTAGCAGTTATTAGGCAAGATATAAAACTATCGCAGCGTAGCTACTAATACCAAATACTTTTTTAGTGGTGCTATTTTTATAGTAAACTGCCAATTAAAATGAAAGAACTAATAGTTGAACCTTTTCTACAAATAATTAATAAAATTCCTTTTAAAGAAATACTTATATTCATGGATTCATACTTTACATTATATATATTTTATTCATTAGAAAGTATCCTAAATATAACTATATTAAAAAGGAATTTTGCAGTTATTAGACAAGATATAAAAACTACCACAGGGTATCTACTAATACCAAATCTCTAAAAGATAGCCCTTTTTTCGTGGTGCTATTTGTTGATGGTAAACTGCCAATTAAAATGAAAGCACTAAGAGGTGAACCTTTTCTGCAAATAATTAGCAAAATTCCTTTTAAAGAAATATTTATATTCTTGGATTCATACTTTACATTATATATATTTTATTCATTAGAAAATATCCTAAATATAACTATATTAAGAAGGAATTTTGCAGTTATTTCACAAGATATAAAAACTATCGCAGTGTAGCCACTAATACCAAATCTCTAAAAGATAGCCCTTTTTTCGTGGTGCTATGTTTTGATAGTAAACTGCCAATTAAAATGAAAGCACTAAGAGGTGAACCTTTTCTGCAAATAATTAAAAAATTCCTTTTAAAGAAATATTTATATTCTTGGATTCATACTTTACATTATATATATTTTATTCATTAGAAAATATCCTAAATATAACTATATTAACCAGGAAATTAGCAGTTATTAGGCAAGATATAAAACTATCGCAGTGTAGCTACTAATACCAAATCTCTAAAAGATAGCCCTTTTTTCGTGGTGCTATGTTTTGATAGTAAACTGCCAATTAAAATGAAAGCACTAAGAGGTGAACCTTTTTTGCAAATAATTAAAAAATTCCTTTTAAAGAACTATATATATTCTTGGATTCATACTTTACATTATATATATTTTATTCATTAGAAAATATCCTAAATATAACTATATTAAAAAAGAATTTTGCTGTTATTACACAAGATATAAAAACTATCGCAGCGTAGCTACTAATACCAAATCAATTGATAATGTGAGCAGCATCGTAAAAACTGTTATGCAATGAAATATGCTTTCCGATATTCTCAGAAGGTAACTTCATATTTTGTCCACAATTAAAAAAAATTATTTATCTACAGGCTTTAAAAATAAAATCAAGTGATAATGTCAGTTTGTTTCTCTCTTCATAGGTATATTGGATTTTCCATGTTTTCATTGATATAAAATGTGTCACGGAAAGCTATTTATCTTCAAATAGTTAACAATCTCTGGTGACTATGGTATGCAACAAAACCTTGGTCATAGTTGGTGTAAGTAGTTTTTCCTTGGCAGAGTTGGAGTTCATTTTTGCTCATGATTATATGAAATGATAATCAAATTTGTACTGCAAACTTTGGTAAAAATGTATTTGTTGATTTCTGTTAACATTTATATTACAAGTATGAAGTTGAGGCAAGAGACTCAGAGAAAAATATTGACATGGGATGTCATATTTACTCATGTAATGTCTCCATTAATTTAATGCTTAAACCCAGTTTAAAACTAGATATTCAGAGAAAATAAAAATTCGTGTAATTCCTACTCCATGACTTTTGAATGTGGATGTTGCGATGCTATGTCTGCATAAGAGAATTATTCAGGAAATAACAGAAGTAAATAGACTAATTTATGAAAAATGTATATATCCAAAAATGATCGCAACAGTAGATGTGATAGAGTTTCTTCAAATTTTTGATATTTGTAGATATTGCAGTTAAATATTCACACATCATTTCTATCAGGCAAAATTTTGAAACCGTTTTTAAAAATTAAATTTAAAAATCAACTTCAATTATTCATATTTTCAGCTGGAATATTTCTTTTGTTAATAATATGATAACTTATTTTCATCAAAGGACATGTATGTACAGGCATAGGACCAGATTCGGTCTTTGGGGGTGGGCGAGCTGGGCGGTCGCTTGGGGCCACTAAATTTTACATTATGCACTGTATCAAAATTTGGGGGGGGGGGGGGAAATCGCATGATTTTTGACCAGAGAGATTTCATAATTTTTCCCAGGTTTGATTAGAAGATAAAATAGGAATACCATTATATCCCGAAGTGATAGTGTTGTACTGGAGGATTTGTAAGCCCCCCATCAAAATATATTTGATGTCTCGGAAAAAATTTAGTCCTCACAAAAAAATATGGGCAGTGTCATACAATAGTTGAATTCAGATTCAAATCTTATTAATGTAAAGTAAATATATTATTGAAGTCTATGTTGCATATACAATGACATATGTAAATTTGGATAGAAATACATGGGTTGCAGGAAAGCACAAATAGATTATACATGATGCCGAGATTATGAATACAATTTTTCTATTACAGATATGTCAAACATTGCTAGTGTTACAACTGATTGGCTGTTTGCTTCATTCATTCATTAACTCGATTACAGAATAGCACAGTTTAGTGTGAAGAAATTCTATGACTTGCAACTTAAAGGTACCTACTACTCACTTTATGGATATTTATAAAATTATTTGGTAGTCTGTTATAAAGATTTAGGGCCGAGCGCAGCTGATTTGGTTCTGATTGGGTTAATGTGCAGATCATTATGTCTTCTTGTGCCATAACAGTTAACTTGAATTTGTGGAGTATTCATGAAGATTGGCTTTTATGTAAGGTACTAGGGTAAGAATATAAATACATGGTAAAGGAAGAATATTGAGTTTTTTAAAGATATGGTGGGATGGAGAGGTTCAAATTCTATATATTTTAGGTATTTAAAGATTTTTATTGAACTAGATAATGACCCCCAAAGTATGATGCTATATACCATTGTTTCTCAACCTGTGGTACACATACCCTTAGGGGTACATGAGAGTATGTCTGGGGGTATGTAACCACCTCTGGAATTTTGAAGAAACTAACTAATTTTTTGTTTTCAATTTCGTAGTGATTTATTATTTTTACCAACTTTTATAATGACTCCGAAACCCCTTCAATAGAAGAAAAAATAACTTAGGTCAAAATATTTCTTTAATGGAGATTAAGCTTTACTTTTCTTTGTATTCTAAAACAAGCAATAAAAGCCAAGCACTCGACCATGGGCTCTTTTTGTAATGCCGAGGCCCATAGATCCCCATAAGTCTCCCAGGAAAGATTTCAGATTATGTCCTTTAATTATAAATTATTCTTTTTTGTCATATTTTTTATCATGTAATTTTATTGATTCTCTAATGAATGACAATAAAATCCGGTGGTAATATTTTTTTTACATTGAATGTGGGCCCAAAAGTAACATTTGTAAAATTATTTCCCTTTGCGCGCTTAAGGGGTTATAGTATCCCTGTCGAATGCAGACTTTCACTAAATGCGGAGTTGTTAGGAACACATCCTATGCGTTAAGCGGGGGTCACTTGTACCTGTAAAATTGTCTCAGAGTACTTCTTAACTGAAGTACCCCGAAAGGGTACTTCATGGAGAAAGGTTGAGAAACACTGCTATATACTATGTGGGAAAAAAAATCCCCATTGGAAAGTGGTATGAGAATACCATGGATAACTGTGGTTCTGATATACCTAATCAAAAAGCAGGTACAACTAAGTTTATGATATTGATGTGAGTGTCCCAAGATAGATTATTATCAAGATAGATGCCTAAGAATTTGGTATATTGAACCTGAGGAAAAATTAACATTATTGCATTAACTGAAATATTTTTCTAAATGTATCATTTAAATTTTGTCTTATTGATGGAAATAAATGTTTCATATACATCATTTGGAAGGAGAAATAAATATTGAAAATTACTGGCAGTATTATATAAAAAGATATTATAAAATATCGAAACCTAGTTTATCCTGACTAAATATGTATTTCACATTAAAAAAATCATTGCATTTAGCCTTTTATTTTCCTCTGTCTTTTAAGGTTTATAGGCTGAATTAAATGATAGTCTTCCATTCTTTTCAAATTAAATTTACAAATTTTCTGCACATTTTTTAAAATCTTGTTTTCTGAGTCTTTTATCATACAGGATTCATATAATTATGTCGCAAATTATATTTATTAATGAAATATTTCTCCAACATTTATGCATAAATTTGCTAATCTATATGGAGTTCTATTTCTGTTAGACATTTTAGGTTGCAGTGGCTTGCCAAGTATTTCAACTCAGCTAGGTGATTAAATTTCTTTTAAATTTACATAATGTTTTCACATTTATCTTAATAATCTACATCAAATTTAAGTAAAAATCTTTTATATCAAGTTAATAAAATCAGAGAGTATTCTTTTACTGAGATAGAAAATTTTCATTTCAAACCGATAAATCAGAATACTCCAAATGCCACAAATGGAGTATTCTGATTTATAAGTTTCATCTTAGACATAACACATACTTGATAATTATTTAACTTTATTTACCATTTATTGACATTGTAAAATGGATGCCATAGGTTATAATGTATAATTTATCTGACACACTTGTAATAACATAGTTTCCTTGTATTATAGGATTGATTTTATACCATACCTATTTGTATTTGGTTTCACTGGTTATAAAAGAACTCATTGTTACCTGTTTCATTATCAATCTACCAAAATGATTCATTTCTTTTCATTCATTCATTCCCTTTTGCAAACGATGACCTTGTCATGCCTCAACAGCATTAGTTACGAAAACAAATTAAAATGCTATTTAGCTATTTTTTATTGGATTTCACTTCCTAAGTGTTTGTTATTAGAATGGTTACATGGATTCTGACTTATAGTTTTTGAGGGTTGGACACACAACTCCAAGTCGAAAGCAAATAAAATTTTAGGGATCGGTCATACCGTCAGGTAATATTATTTTTAACGCGTCAATTTTTATGCACAAGTTACTGTAAATGTTGCGACGTAAAATGAACGAAAGTAGAATATGACGAAAATAAATTGCACTGCCACGGGGGAAAAACTGTTACGACCGTTAATGAGAAATAAATATCAGGTTCTAAACCTGGGGTGGGCAACCTACGGCACATGGGCCATTTGCGGCCCCTCCGATAGCATTTTATCTATAAAATGTATCACTAATTGATATTTTTTGATAAAATGATGTAATTAAAACCTCTAATTTTGAAATTTTAACCCTAAAATCCTAATTTACACTTTATTTTCACTCGTACGGAAACTCAGAATCTCTAGCTAACTTCTTATATACGTATACTCGAACCCGGCCTATTGAAGAATTTGCAATATACAACGCGGCTCGCCGAAGAATTTGCAACCACCGACGCTGCCCCTGTTCTAAACTGTCAAAGAAGTCATCCACGCTAGCATGCACTTACCCAGAAATTTACTTCGGAGGGGGTGTCTGAGGCAGAATAACAATTTCCCGCAATTGATTAAATAAAAGTCCTATTCAAATAATATAAACTTTTATAATGTTTTTAATTCTCATAACTCAACGCAGCAAGTGGCAGGTAGCAAGAGGCAACGTAGCAAGTATATAGTGTCTTTATCGCAGATTCCACAAGTGTCTGTACAGCGAGGGGCGGGGGTCCGGTCCTCATTGAACGTTAGTGCATCGTAGTTATCTTTGACACTTGATTTTCCTTTGTATCACTGTAAAGAAATGTAGTGCTCGACGGTGGTCCCTGAACTCGGTAAAGTTTAGAACTCTTGCGTTATTATTGGGTAGTACCTGTTGCTCTAGCTCTCCTTTTCCTTATCTCGCCGAACGGTCCCGGCATCTACGTAGATTGTTTGCCAGCCCAAACAGTTTTCAGACTTCCTACGGCGGCGAGCGAGCTCTTGCCTTTTCACCTAAGGGAATGGAATCCCAATCGCCTCTGTTATTTTTTCGACATATCGCGGAGGTGATTCTAAAGGAGCAATCCTTGGATAGGCAAGTAAGAGGCTGGTGGCAGTGGAACAGACGTTAGAATGGAACTCCAACGATCGACCCGATTTTTCCCCCGAAAATTGACTCCCGCTAGAGCAGTTTTTTTTTTGAAAGAACGGGTCGCGATCAACTCCTGGATCGCTGGGCACAAAAAGGTGAGCACTCGATGCATCAGCAGCCGAAATATGTCGAAAATGTATGGGAATGAAATGATATTAATAGATAAATGCCAATCTTTAAGTATATATTGCTTTTTGTTGCGAGATAATGAATGCTCCAGTCGAATACATTTTTTTCCTCGTATTGCCATCACTTCCACTCCTCTGCGAGACAAGAAGTTTGAAAAAAAACTGCGCTAGAGGTGTCTGCAGGTGCTTTTCGGGCATATAAGACTCCGTCCAATTTTGATAATTAAATATTTAATTTTTCAAGTAGCTAAAGAAAGCGGTACAAAAAGTACCGCCAAACCCCGATTTAACGCCACCATTTGTGACACTGACATTGGCATTAAAGCGGGGATGGCGGTAAATAAAGGTATATGCTTGCTCTAGATCAGTGGTTTTCAACCGGTGTGTCGCGACACAATGATTTGTCCCGAGTAGCTGGGAGGTGTGTCGCCGAGAATGTTAATAACGGCTATATTAAACAGTAAATTTTGTTAAGGAGAGTTATCGTCTTTCTTACGCATAATAAAACAATTTGTTATATATTTTTGCTATATTTATGATGTTTTATTGTTAAATAAGGAATTTTAATTATTTTTGTTGTTTTAACGAAGAAAATTGGCATTTTATTTCATGGGTTGTCGTGGGAGCTGGATCATTTAAAAAGTGTCGCCAAATCAAAAAGGTTGAAAAGCACTGCTCTAGATATTCATAAGATGGAATTTCTGTTCACAAAGATTCATGGGCGGTATGCAAGGGTGGCACTACAAACGGGGGGGAGGGCGCTTAATTGGGGTTTGACTGTAACCACAGCGTGCATTTCGTTATAAAATTTTATTACATCTCAAGAGTAGCAAATGTAATCGGGACACGGATCCTGTCGGACATGACCACCACTGTCGCTGACCTCGACCCGATAACTGTCGTTGTAGAGGTTGTCGCAGTCACCTCAAAAAATCTCTCCTGGTTCGCACGAAAATCTTCTCTATATCAAGTATGCGTTGATACAAATGAAATTCGACTATGTCGGAAATTTCCGTGGAAGATACATAGTCGAATTTCATTTCTGTCATGAGTAAATTCAACCAAGTGGAGCCTGAACTTATTAATGAGAAGTAGGCGTTGAATAAAAAACAAATTATATCGTAAAACGGGCCATGCCATCTTCCCATCCCGCCGACCGCACGGTAAATAGGCGACTGAAATTAATTTGTTTAAGATTCCTATCTCAAAATATAAGACGTCTCGTAATTGCCTCATAAATTCAATTTCTTATCGTTATGCGGCAGTTAAGGTTTTGTGTTCCTCGATGGAAATGTCAGTTTACTACGCTCGACGATATAATCTACAAAGATGTACTCAGAAATGGCCAGATTTTTATTTCATATGAATATGCATTGGGTTTTGTGCATATCTTCCTTCATTTTGCCTATCGATTTGGCTTATACCACTGACGCTCTGACCGACTCATATATTAGCTGTTTTGTACTATTTTCCCCTGCATCTTAAACACTTCTCAGACTTTTACGTGAAAAATATCGGAAACAAGTGAGGGAAGAATTGCTGACCAAATTACATAAGGCGCTTTTCCTCACCGACTGATATCTTTCCGTCGGAGTAAAGAATCGCAGATGTTGGTTTCGTACATTTGTAGCAACATGTACTTTTTAGCGATTTCTTCCGATTACTCCCCAATAGCTTATTCTATAGCTACCAAATTCATGCAATATGTAGCTCTAATGTGGGACTATTTATTCTGTAATTTTGGTGTTTGTAGCATACTTCATTTTTGAGTTATTCTGTAGACGGCCAGAAACACTGCTAGAAATGCATTAATCCGTAAATTGCATTAACTTCCTAGCTACTGACTCTGGATGCACCAAATTTTTACGATATGTAGCCCTAATGTAAAACTATCTAGTCTGTAATTTTGGTGTTTCTAGCACACGTCGTGAATGCCCTATAGTGGGAAAATTGAGTTCCTTTCAACGAAATGAATGAAAATTAAAAATGATATGCTTCTCATATATATATGTATATATGTATATATATATATATATATATATATATATATATATATATATTGTTATCTATTGACGCCTAAAACGCGTAAATCCATCAAAATCCCGAAGCTGCGAGGCGTGTGCGGGACTTGCCTAGCGTGAAAGGGCGGCGGGATCTCCAGAGAGATAATGTGTTCGGCACTCCGTGTTTGATTGGTTCTAATTATTAGTCACCGCTAACTGTTAGCGATGACTAAGGAAGAGTATTATTTGCAAATGCACGTAGTTTCGTGAAAGCGAAAGAAAACCCCATTTAAATGTGATATGGTTGGAAAACACGGACTTCCGTGAGGGTGCAACAGGTGTTCATTTTTTTCTCAATTTCATTGCTTCGATTCCAGATGCGTTCCATTTTTTACATTTGATTAACACAGTGGCGTATACAGGGGGGGGGCTTATAACTCTCCCTCACCATTAGCAACATATACTTTTGCCAAAAATAAACAATACAAAACAATTAAAGAAGTTTTAGTTTGAGAAATTAAAAAAGAAGTTTTTCATTAACTTTGTTTTTCAAGAGAAAATTTTCACAAACTCGAATTTCTATTTTTATATTTCTATTGTCATCCCGTCATTTTTGACGTGTCGTCGCAAGTTATTATAATAAAAGCCTAGATGGTGGGGTTTGTGTGTAACGCTGACGTCAACAATGGCACTTTTTAACGCGTTTTTAACAAACTTTCCGATTAGGTGGAAGGTTGAAATTTCGCAGGAATGTTTGATTCAGATATAAAAATTAAATGGCGAAAAGAATACTAAAAAGACAATCAATTGTTTTCTCAACCCGCATAGGGGGAGACGGAGAAAAAGAGGGAGAGCTATGGATTGGGACAGGAGGGAATGATAGAGGGGGGAGGTAGGAGAAAAGAGAGGCAGAGAGAGAGGGAAGGAAAGAGAGAGAAAGAAAGGGATACAGAGTGAGGGAGAGAGGGACGGCGAGATGAAATTTTTTCAATCATATAGTAACTGACACCCGTCATATGACGGGCAATACACTAGTTAGCTATATAGAAGTGGTTATAAAACTTAATTTTTAGGCGTCCTTGACCAGCGAAGTCGTAGTAGCAGAACGCCTTATGGGCACGTCTCGTCCGTCCGTCGTAACTTACATCACCTAAACCGCCAGTCGGACTTTAATTATATTAAGTAGGAGTGATCCTTTAAAATTTATCGCCCAATTGTGATTTTAAACTTCATCCGTCAATTAGAACTTCCACTTTACATAAATACTTTAATAAACTATACTCGTTCTCGTTAAATGGCATCCGCCAAGCAACAATTAAAAACTATAAATTTCTCTCCCTAGCTCGTATATGATCTGGAAGCTATAAGTTAAAAAAAACTATTCGGATAGAGCACTTCATTTACCACAAAGAAGTCCGCGAGACCACATAAGAGAAGAGAATATTCGAGAAAATTCCGAGCCAAACATCGCATATTTTATTTACGTCGAACGTTAAGATGGTTCTCTCGGCAAGCAATTAAATACCATATTTTTCACTTCCTATCTCTTATATGATCTGCAAGTTATACATTAAAAATTTATTCGGATAAAGGACAACGTTTTCCGTAAAACAGTCCGCGAGAACTCATAATTACGACTTTAATTTCGGGTATAAAAATTCAAGAATCTTTCAATGCCGTTTTGTAAGTATCTCCTATAGTGAACAACTTCGAAATCTGTGTATGCCATTTATGGAGTATATATTTTCATCTTGTTATATAATCGCTTGTTCATAAATTTATCTAAAAAACTCCGCGGAATAATTGCGCGGGTCTCAGCTAGTTTGGTATATATGGAGGTCCTTATAACTAATATGATACTCCTGTCAGAAATTAACATTTACAGATACATTGGACATTAATTTAATTGTACTCACCGTCCAGTCATTATTTGGGCCGTTAACAATAAAAACAACCATACAACAAACAAGATCGATTTTCAAGTAATCATCATCATCATGCCTCTGTCCGAAGACAGGTTTTAACTGAATCGCTGCCTCCATTTTTCTCTCTCCCTAGAAGCCTCTTTTATGCCTCTATAAGTATTATATCCCTGCTTTATATTATCTAATATTCCTATTCTTTTTCTCCCTCTTCCTCTTCTCCCACTATTTTTTCCTTCTAAGATCGTCCTTTGTAAACACTGTCTTCTCATCCTATCTTCTCCTCCACACCCACATCTCAAAACTTTCTAAATATTTTTCCTCCTTTCTCCTTACCGTCCAAGTCTCTGCACCATAAAGAGCTATGCTCCATATGTAGCATTTTGCTAATTTCTTCCTTGTTTCTAAATTTATTTTCTTGCTTGTGAGAAGCTCCTTCTTCTCGTTAAATGCTACTTTTGCCGTTGCAATCCTACTTCTGATGTCCTGTGTACTACTTCCATCCTGCACTAAATACTGCCAAGATATTTGAAACTACTTACTTGTTCCAATTTTTGGCCATTTACCATTATATTTAATTCTTTATGTTCCTTTGAAACCACCAGGACTTTCGTTTTTTCTGAATTGATCTTCATTCCATATTGTTGGCCAACCTCCACTGTTATTGTTTCTGCATAAATATTAAATATCGCTGGTGAAACAGGACATCCCTGCCTCACTCCCCTCCCCATTGAAGTACTTTCTGTTTCTTCTCCTCCGAGTGAATCTGTTGGAGTGAATATTAATGAATATGAGGGGATTAGTAAGAATGGGGTAGTTAAAGCAGTGAATATGTTGAAAAATGGAGAAGCTGCAAATTCTTTGCTTCAATTTGCCAGCAAAATGAGAAATTTCCATAGCAAAGCAAACTTTCTTGTTCTGGTTATGCATTGGAATGTTCATTAACCTTTATCGTTCAGGACAAAATTTTCCAGTACATGCTGACAAAATGATTTAATTCAAGGCAGGTGAAATTGTCAACTTTTGAATTTGATCTAATAATAAGCCCAGGCTTATGAACTTCAGCACCTAATGAATTGACAAAAGCACCTCTGCATATAAATAAGTGGATGCATCTATCTCTGCCCGTACATTTTGTGAAGAGATTAATGTATCATCTGCCGAAAGAAGTAATTTAAACTTTATTCCGATCTAAAGCTGTTCTGGTCTGAAATAATATATTTAAAATTATCTCCGCCACTCGGTTTCACCAGTGAGTCTACTTCCGTACGCATTTAGCTTGAACACCCCTTCAGATACTATATCAGACAACGAATATGATCTGCTTAGTGATAGAAATTGTATTATTATCAAAATACTTTAATTAAGGTGACCATCCGTATTGCTTGGAGATTTTTTGTACCGTCCGATTTACGTGTACTGCTTTCCTTGTGTTGTACTTCCTTGTACTACTTTCAACAAATAAATTCATTAAATTTTCTTGCTATTTCTCGTTGGCAAAAATGTGTTTCCAGCACTAAATGGAGTCAATCTAGTACGTATTTGGATAAAATTTATCCTTAAACTTGGCAACGCTGTTTTCATGTCAGCTGGATACACACTAAAAGATTTATCGGCCAATCTCATCGCCCGAGAAATCGGTGCGAAAAATCGGGCAGATAAATCGTTGCGCGACTTCTACCCAACTAACGATTTTTCGGCCGATAAACTGGTCGCAAACCAGTCCGGAAAGATAAATTGGCCATTGCTCATCTTTAATCAATAAAGTTTGTTTTCTTATTAAATTATAGTAATAGAAGAAAATTAAAACCAATATCATGTTTAATTCTTATATAAAAGCCTCTAGCTTCAAATTACTCTGCACCCTCTCATAAAAAAAGTAAAACAAAAAATGTTAAGGGGGAGGGGGGCTAGGATTCGACGCTCCGGCCCTAGTGTATTCCTTTTAATTTTTTCAAATCTGGTCACCTTATTTGAACTAACTTACCCAACCCGGGTGGGGAGACTTGGAGTATATTGTAGCCCGACAAGTCGTATCCCGCGCAAGATCCATAACCCGCCACCAGAAGGGCGCTGCGTATATTAACTTGGGCAGGTGGCAGATAACAGACAAGATCCGGATTAGATTCCCTTGTTTGACTCATTATTTTCGTAACATTCTCCAAAAAGTACTAGTTATGTATTTTTATTTCTCCGAATGTTTGCCTCCTTCCCTGGGCGTACGCTGTAACTTTTCCAGAAGGGGGGAGGCAAGAGGATAGGCAAGCTCCCACACTCGAGTTCGGTGGGTTTAATATTTTAGTGCTTTGTTTCAAACATTAAGCAGAGGATCCCTACCTGTTTACCTGACCTCAGAAAAATGATCGCGTTAATCCCGACCTAACCAGACATCAATGGTTGTTTTCCCTTAACACAGGCCTAATCAAGGGGGAAACAAGTGCCCCCCTTGTCCCCCACCCTCCCCCAGCGGATGCCAATGCCTCTTTCGTCACCGCACGCGCCACTGAGTTGAAATAACTGTGGCGAAACATTTCGCTGCTGTTTTCGTGCTGTGTAAAACTGGTTCATTAAAGTTGCCGACTAAATAATTTGACAACGATTAAATTTCGTCTAGTATTCGTCGTGACCTCATGCAGGTTTTACGTGGGTCGTCTACAATAAGAGCATATACTTCCCATTTTGAAAATTTCGTGAGTTCGATAAATACCTACCTACCTTCCTTTGAACGTGACAAAATTACACCCGGAGTTAATGGATAAACCTTGGGCCGACCCTGTTTATTTTACCCTGAGGCTATAGCCAAGGGAGCTCCTGGAAAAAGGTCTTCGTTCAACGAGAGCCGAGGTTCCCAGCCTTTTCCGAGGGTCGACACGTGTTTTAGAGGCCGCAAGGAGGGAATAGTAGAGGGAAAGGCACGAAGCGTCTAATCGCGATCGTACAAAAGGAATAAACAGAGAACTATTCCTCCGAGGCAGTTGACAGGTATGCAATCTCGGAAATTGGGAAGCTAGTTGTAACTGCTCAGCCCACGTGCTTTTCAGTCTCGACAAACATATTCAGAAAGGAGGGAGGAGGTAAACCTGACATGAGCTTACTCTTTGCGAGAATCAACAAGGCTCACGCTGTTTAACATTCCTTCTGACAGACCTAGTGCTGATTTGGATGCCCTTTTCATACCACACAAGTAGGGGGCGAGAAAAGTCCGGGTTGAAACACCAGCCAACCCCAGGATTCGAACGTTTAGCTCTCGAGCCACTGCCGCCGCTTTCCCTTATGCTCTCTATATAGTGGAGTAGCCAGGGGGGTGAAAGGGTGCATGTGCACCCCCTCCCCCCAAAACTGCTCCAGATAATATGATATTTTCAGTGCGTTAACCAACGCAGTAATAATTTTAATTAAAACGCGACGGTAGTATCAATATTAATCAATAGATCTTTAAAATTCGATACATTATTTTATATATTAATCTTATTAGTATTTAAAAAATAGTATGGTGCACCCACCCCCAAAACCAAATT
This sequence comes from Tanypteryx hageni, assembly GCA_028673005.1. Classification (NCBI taxonomy): domain Eukaryota; kingdom Metazoa; phylum Arthropoda; class Insecta; order Odonata; family Petaluridae; genus Tanypteryx; species Tanypteryx hageni. The sequence goes on along the minus strand of CM054114.1, from coordinate 52,259,621 downwards.
TCTGGGTACGCCACTGGTCTCTTACATAGGCAGTCCCGGATTTAGTTCGTTTTGCGTAGCTAAATTTATTTAACTAGCTAATTTAATTTAGTGCTTTAAAATATTCATATCGGTGTTCGTTTTAACGCTCGCGCCATAGTGCGCTTGGCAGCGCTGTACAATTTCGGCTAACTGTGAACCAAGGGTGTGGAACCTTTTCCACACGGCAGGCCTCATTGGTGGTAACGAATACTTCGGAAGAGGGGGAGCGCATTAGAAGTTGCCAATGCTTTGGCGGGCTGGATTCGAGTTTAAATCGGAAGTTACCTCGAGATTCAGAGGCATCATATACGCGAAAATCAATTCTAAAGGAAGTTTTTAGGATTAACATTTCAATATTAAATACTTTATTAATATAATTTGAATTAAAAATGTGTTAAATTTTACGGACCTCCTTTTCATCATAGCTTCGCGGGCCATAGGTTCCCCATCCTTGGCATAAGTCAATGGTGGGAAAACTAAAGCCAGCGGGCGAACCGTGAAACTCGATAATAATACTTTTGCACTTTTTATTGAAAATTGTGGCTGGAAAACATTTTCTAGGGAAGTAACGACTATATAAAAAAATTTTATAATTGATTTTCATTGGTAGGATCCTTCTCAGCCTCTAATGTAACTTCCTACATGTAACTGCCCCGAAAAAAGTTCAACAACATTCATTAGCCTTTCAGCGTAGGCCAAGAGAGCGGAGCGGAGACCTATATACAATAATTCTTAGATAAAATTAAGAGGGAGTAACAGTTTCGCTTAACGATCGGTTTTTTTCGTAACCAATTCAGAACGAATTCCGCCTGAAAATGTTCATATCTAACATTCAATATGGCGGTTATTTAATTCTTACACTGGTTTCCAAAGGAAACATAGCCTTATGAAATGGTCGTGACTGTGTCTCCTCTACTAACATCTTTTGCACCAATGGACCGATTTTCAAATGAATGAATGAAAAAAGGGTTATTTATTTTTAGGCCCTTATTGGTAACGCTGCGTCAGTTTGACTCACTTATACTTGGTTTAAGTAAATATCATTAAAAACTGTTTTAAAATAATTTTAATTAACGTCAAACTGTAGTAAGTGTTATAAATGTGTAAATTAGCTATTAGAGCACAATATTAATTGGTGCTTGCCACAGATAGGCTTCTTGAAAAGTATGCAAAGAGTGGACGTTTTCCTTGTCTTGGTATAATGGCACAAATGACAGTACTTTATTTATATTTGTCGATGTCGCTTGACGTGTTTCAGAAACCTTTTTTCCTCTCCTAAGGCTTTGCAAATCATAGCTTTTCAGATCATTACTTAAGTTTGTCAAACTGAGTCTGCTTTTTTGCCATTGGCACGTCAGCCCCTTATGCAACTCTTGCATAAATTGTAGCAGGTAACAGTGACCGGAGAAAAATAACGTGTTGCTCCTTTGGCAGCATATAGACAACTAACAATGGGTCTTTTGACACCAACCGAGCCTAGTGTGCGCGAGTCCAAGTTGTTTCCTGTGTTATCCGGTTCAAGCGAGTTACTGTATGCGCCGAACATTTAACTGCATTTTGGAGGAAAGAAGATATCCCATAAAGAAAATGCCGACATACACACGAGAAGAATTTAAAAAATAATGAATAAATCGGAACATATCTTCTTCTCTGAGTTTATTAGATAAATGCTTTCGCCAATGGATAAGCTACTTATTCGTCCAGATATCTAGCAAGAACCACGAAAGAATGCTCCTCAGCAGGGAAGGGCAAACTACGACCCGTAGACCGCATGAGGCCTGCGAAGGCAATAAGAAAGCGAACAGCTAAAGTTAATACGATTAAGTTCATATTTGTTGCTTAATATAATGGCTAGGAAACCTTTTTAGTTAATATTTTACGCCAAAATATTATTGATTTTCCCTGATGACACCCCTCATTTCTCTTAATTACCGAAGCGTACTCCAATGTGGCCGAGACATTCGAAACTATACCTCGTGCGCTCTAAGGTGGCAGACGGAGACGCGTGAGGGGACCGGAATAAATGGGAAGAAGCTATAAGGGTGAGCTGACGTCAGAGCACCTGCGCAGTAGACGAATTTTGGTTCGGACGAGTCCATCAGCCTTAGAGTACCTCCCTCCCTTTCCTTCTTCCCCTCCAGATTTTAAGTTCGCGCCGCCAATGCTCACACCTAATCACCACCACCCCTAAAATCGGTCCCACCTCGAGGATGAACTCGTCATATCGTAAAGGTGCCTACAGCGCACTGCCAAGATATAGCGTTTTAGGGATACATGCGGTCTGCCTTGTAGAAAGTTTTCCTGCCTATGCTCTACAACAGTGGTTCAGGGGAGCCGGTGGTGTAGTGGTTCGAGTGTTGGCCCCACCTTGATCTGCTGAAGCGACACCCAGTTGGAATCCTTGAGGATTTTTTCCGAGGATGCCCGGCCCCCTATTTATGCATGTTGGAATAAGGTGACGAGGACGAGCCAATGAGAAAAGAGAACACAAGAAAATGAGGAGCGCATTCAAATTAACACTCTGTTCTTCGGAAGGGACGTTAAGCTGTTGGCCCCCGTGGTGTTCTTCACTAAGCATAGGCTAAATGATGGTGCCGGGTTTCTCTCCTCCCTTCCTGGCTATTCATTGCACCACCTCTAAGATACCATTGCATGTGGGAAAGAGGCGAATCGGCTGGACTCAGATGAACAGTGGTTCTCAACCTTTTGCATCTTGTGTCCCACCAACCATTTCGTCAAAAAACCGTGGTCTCACAAACAATTTTACCAAAGTACCTTGGTCCCACTATGGAAAAAACAAACCCCACCCTTTCGAAGAAGTGGTTTCATACGTCAACTGCATGTCAGTATTAGATTAGTCCTTAATGTAAAATTTTAATGACCTTAAATATTGCTGTAATTTTGTTGACCAAGTTTTATAATAATTATCTTCAGTACTTTGCATCTCACCTACACGACCTCCGTGTCCCACTGGTTGAGAAACACTGCTCTACAATTTTCAATATTTATGCTGTAAATTCATGGAAATTTGTCGGTATTCGGTCATCATACAATAATAAAAATAATAATCGCATGGAAATGTTCTAATATGGATTAGAGAGATTAAAAAGAAAAGTTACTTGAGGCATATATGGTAGTATTCAGTGGGGTAGCTAGGTTTTCCTTTGTCTGGGGGCAAGTCACAGAGATGAGCCCCCTTCCTTTGCTCCCTGCACAATTTTCCAGACAAATATAATGTGGAGAATGTGTTGGAAACCCAAGCATACTGTACTTCTTTTTCAAATCGTTATTTGTCTTGTTATAAACTACTAATGTATTTTAAGTTTACTTGTTTTAATGGTTATACAACAGACAGCTAAATATTTGATTAACTTCTATAAACAGTTAAAGACGATTTTAAAATCTGAAAAATTATCGCCATTTGAAAGCTACATTAATGTAACTTCTCAAATCGGCTGAAATTTGACTAAGGAGATGTTTCAGAGGACCCTTTTCTGCCTATAAAGCTAATATTTCACATGATCTATAAAAGTAAACTTTACTATTTAATCATAATTTATTTGGTATTGATGTTTTATCTAAAATATCCTTTCTCTATTTCAGGGCTTTTTGATATCTTTTCATGCATGAATCAACCACCAAAAAAATCTATAAACATGAACTAATATCAGTAAAATTTCTGTATTTGAGATCTATCATCAATTTATAGCTAATAACCTGTTTGTGGCATAGAGGCTTTCCTACCTTTGTCACACACTAAAGCAAATGAGATGAATGAGTAGACAGACTGGGGGATCTATGGAAAGAAAAAAATATTGAAAATTGAATATTACCTTTTTAAGAATACAGGCTACATTTCAAATGTGATAGTTTGTTTGATGAGTAAATTTATCAGATAATCTAATATGAACCAGTTTCTTGCTTGTTTGCATATCTGTAATTTTATAATTTGACATCTAAAGGACATAGAAACAAGAAGGAGGTGTCATTTTAACTACAATGAAGGATATGGTGGTGTGAAAAGATTTTTAAATCAATTTGAGTCACCACTTGAATTTTTAGAATGTTTTTCGTTTTTAATTTTTTCCATTTGAATAACAGAGGAATGAGTGCAGCATATTTTTAATTTGAATTTTAAAATTAGTTAGCTCCAATCACGGGACATAAATGATCATATGCCTGCAAGTACAAAGTTTATTTTGATTGAAGAGAGAATTCAAATCTATGCCGAAATATTGCCAGAATACATTTTGAAGCTTTAAAACTGTCCAATTTTTATGGATTTAACAATGAGAAATTATAAATAATATGACAACATAATCACATTATTCCCACCAATGGGAGTTCAGTGCTTATAAATAGGAAACAAATATCCTTGCTATGCTTTATTTCATTTTTGTTTTGTGTACATATGAACAAATGTTTATTTTTTGGAAGTTTTTTAGTTGATAATATTCATTTCATTCATTTCACCAAAGCCTACTTACTCTCTGGCTAACTAGACATGTAACTTATATCAACTTTTAATATAGGCAATAGAAGTACAATGATGATGATATAATAAAACATTATTTTGTAAGATTCATTAAATGTTGACAATATGCCATTCACTTTTTTAAGAAACCAGTGTTTTATATTGTGCTGTAGTACATATATTCACTAAATTCATTGAAAATCAATGGGCACTTACTCTAATTATAATAATATGCAAATTTGGTCTGTTCTAAGCATTGTGATTGTTTTTTTTCTTTAAGTAATGTGATAGTCTGGCAGTGAGCATTATTTTTGATTCTTAATTAATTATTATACTGTGCTATTTTGGAATTTTAATTGTTTCACTGAGTTATTGCATTCATTATGTAAAGAATTAACTTGGTAAGTTTAATATTTAAAATATCTGAAAGACCAAGAGGTGCATATTGTAAAAAGAAATAAACAGCACAATATACATTGCACAAACTTTCTCATATACATATATATGTTTGATCTCACTACACTTTTTGCCCCAAAATTAACTCTCCCCTCTGACACACGTGTGCTGAGCATCTTGTACAGAAATAATACTACTGGACAATATATAGTAACTTTTTGGGAGATATCTCCTAGTTAGTATTATTTGTGACATCAGGCTGTATGGTTGGATGGATTTTTAACAAAATCCTCGAATTTTTTCAAAATATCCAAGAATAAAGTACCCTTAAATGCTGGACAATATCATTTACCTCATCAGAATATCTTTTATGAATGATATTATCCATAAATATGAGATATCATTCGATTTAGTTTAACTGTAAGGCTGTAGTAAGAGTTTGAATGGATCCCGGCGGAGGTGTGACGTCATAAGGCTTAGGTAAGGTAGCATAGCAAGAGATATATGGCTTACATAGTATTATTTGTGACATTTGGTGCTACAATTGGTATGATTTTAATCAAATTCTCTGGAGCCATTTTTGAGTAAATCAAATTTTTCAAAAAATTGCCAAGAATAAACTACCCTTTATTTTTGTGCAATATCATTTTTATGAAAAAGGGATCTGCAAAAACGATATAATTCACTAATACGAGATGTCATTTGATTTTATGTATGCGTTTAGGCCCTAGATCGGCGAACAGAACGATAGACAGACAGATAACATGGCAAAAACCACTTTTATGGACTCGGGGACACCTAAAATGTGTATTTCCATCAAAATCTCGAAGTCGAATTTTTTCAGGATAACAATACTTTCTCAATATACTACATATATGGGAAAGTAAAAAGGGATGCAAACAACAAATGCACACAATCATGTATGTTTGTCAGTAGAGTTATATCAATTCAAGAATTTACTTAATAATAAAAGAATATGATTAATAGGTTAATAGATTATTAATATTAGTAAGGTTATTTTCATTTTTAATATATTTGAATCTATAACTTTATATATCTATATCCAGATTTTCAATAAATGAAAGAAGTACAAAAGTGTAATATAGTCTATAGTCAGAAAACTCTTAAGAAAAATGACTCTCTTTGGTTTAAAAAATTAATCGTATAAAAGCATATTTTTGCTAACCCACCCTCTATACAAAATCAGGAAAATTTAATTTGCCTATTAAAAAAATAAAAAAGTTTTTCTCTGAAACAATGAATTAACTTTTGAAAACTTCTTAAAGTTATAAACAAGATCTTATTTATAGAATCACCTACTTAAATTCAAAAGGGAACTATTGAGCTCGTCTTATGGCTAAAAACAATTCAAGAACAAGCAATTAAAAAAAATGTATTTGTGTCAGGTATCTCCAATAGCCACAACAAACCACATGCACGTTTCAGCTACAAAGCAGTGGTAGTTTTAGAATCTATTTTGAGTTTTTGTTTAAAAAATTGTAGATGTTTAAAGAGAATCAGATATTAATATAAAACTAATTTATAAATATTATAAAATTTGCAAACGTATGCAATATGAAATGGATTCTTATATAAGAATCAGAAATGAAAACAGTTCTGTAGAAATTGATGAAACATTTATTTACATGGAAATACCTTGACATCTGAAGAATTGTAGATTTTTGGAATTATTGAGAGAAGTAATAAAAAAGTATATTTTGAGCCAGTGTCTCATAGAAATTGCAATATTCTATTAACTATCATTCAACAATGATTGAAACGCTTTACAAATAAATGGATTGTTACCTTATTTTTCATTACAATGAATTTTTTGTAAGGTTTTCATTCTCAGATATTAAAAGAAAACTTCACAAGTATAAGGTTTACTTTAACTTTTGTGATAGCTGTTATTGTATCCATACATAATCTTGAATTATTACTGCTCCAGAAGTCATAAATTATTGAAGAAACTTGTTCATCACTTGCATTGGTTCCCGGTAAACATAAGACAACTTCAATTTTAATTCTTAAAATGTTGAAATTCTTGAAAATTTTAAATAATTCCACCAAACTTATATCCTGCTTCACTTTCTCCTGACCATTGTAAGACTTTGTCTTCCAGCCCCATACAAAAAATATTTATCCTTTTTAGGTCATCAAAAAGTTTGTTGTCATTTAAGTCATGGTTATAGTTTTATATAAAGCTTTTAGAAATGTCATCCCATTAATTTTTTTCTTCAAATAGTCTATTCAAAAACATCTATATTTTTTAGGCTTTCAGTCCATTGATTCAAATAGCGGAGATGGTTTATATAAAACCTTTTATTTCTTCCAAAAAATTTTTGATCCTAAATTGCTTCCCTCAAATTATTGATAAATGTCCACTCATAGTAAGTGGAATAAATTCCTCTTCTAATCTTGATGCAATTTAATCCTTCAAGTCTTAAAATTTCACTGCAGAAGCTGAAATGTAGTTTCTTTCTATTTGTTTAACTGTAGAATGAAATATGACTGCCTGACTACGATTGAAAACAAAAATAATTCTGATGACTAATTCTCAAAAAAGAGCTTTCAAAAATTTGGACATTTCTCAATGCTTAGAAAAGAAAATTTCAAATATTTGAACATTTTAAAATGTTTTCGATAGCTGATATTCGGGCTAACCTTCATACTTTTGAAAATCCCAATAACTTTTTATGTTTTTCATCCACCTATTCATAGAAATCTTTCAAACTGGTTACTCTCACAGTACCTATATACATGAAAATTATGATATATTTTAGGAATTATTACTTCAACATGTATCCTCATTAAGCTGGATGCAGTATTTATTGGATTCAAATGTATCTGAGAGAATATTGTTTGCACAGTGGAGTACATTATAGTGAGAGTTAAGAGTACAAATCTTTCGATAGGAGTACTTGTTCTTTTCGGTAGTACAAAGCAACTGAAATGAGTACTATACTACTGAAAGGAATCTGGTCATCTTAATACCTTATAATTTTTGTAGAAAATTTGAAAGAAATCAGCACTTCCGTATTGCCTAAATGATATTTTATCACAAACAATATTGCACTTAAAGTAAATTAATAAATTGAAATTATGCATTTAAGGCATCGATAAAAACATTTTTTCCTTATGTATTTGTGAAATGAACATAAAATCAAGTAATTAATGATAAAGTATTCCCCATGATGCATCTTGAAAATGTACGGCTGGTATTAATTTTTTGTTTGATCCCGAAGGTTTTGTGGGACTTCAGCTGGTATATTCACTAATGTTCTCTCAATGATTGTATCGAATCTAAATAGTATATAATTGTAATGCCACTCTTAGATCTGGAACTTCATAATATTTGTGTATTTTTGTATTTTTTGTGTTTGTATTTTTTTGAATTTTTATGCATTTTTTGTGTATTTTTAGGTATTTTTGTGATTAAGGCATCATTGTTATTAAATGAAATATTTAATAAATTTATTAAACAATAGGGGGGATTGAGGGAGAGGAGGGAGGGAGAGAGATTTAATAATATTTTAACTTCAAGTTGAAGTCCTTAATTTTTCCAAAAATAATCATATTTTAGTTTAATGTATGAGAGTTCACTATTAACTATTCTGTAAAACTTTTATTTTGCTCTCAATTTAATGAAAAAAGAAAGAAATAATTTCTCAATATTGTAAATTGGGTGCAGTAAAAAGGCAGCATATAGATGAAACATTAACAGTTTTCCTGATATTTATTATTCCTATGTGGAATATCAAATCAAAATTAGATGATCATAAAACTAAGGACCACCTTATATACATGTTTTCAAATCATCAAACATAATATTGGTAATGAGTTTATTCTGCTACTGCAACATAACAAAAATTTTCTCATGTTTTTACACAGTCCATGTAGAGCAATCACATGTAATTTTTAACCAGAAATTATTTTTCAGTATAAAAAATTGGTTAAAGTTAAAAGGTAGGTAGCATAAAAATGAATCATTAACAATTTTCCTGCTTTATTCATGCAATTAAGTTTATGTTTCCCATCCATTTAGCAGAAGTTTCCAATTTCAGAAATGGTACATGATGTTTATCAATATTAATAAATTTTTGAAATATTCAAAAACTTGCTATACATTATAAAAATCTCTAGTATATCGTAAAGTTGATTGTATCTCATGGAAATATTGTGTGAAAGAAAATATATTCCCAGGCTTTTATTGTCATGGTAAATTATCATTTCATAATATAGTCATTATGTTAGCTTCAATTCTGGTTCACAGAAGCTGGATGAGTTATTTCCTCTGAAGTTCAGATAACTACATGGCTAATGAAAAATATTGTTTGACAATTCATAGCTTTAAATTTTTGGTTAAAGAGCCAGCATTCAAAATTGTGCGTATATCTTCTTAATGCCACATAAATTACATTAATTTGAAGCCTGTCACAGTAGCTCAGTCACATTTTTATTTATCTAAATTCATGACAAAATTCTGTAGAAGAAAATACATTCCCAGACTCTCATTGTCACGTTCAAGTTCCATTTTAAAATATTTTCATTATGCTTCATTTCTAACTAACTGAAGCATCTCCTTTGAAATTCAGATAACTACAAGGCTATTGGAAAATATTATTTGATGATTCATAGCTTTAAATTAATGGTCAGATAGCCAGCATCCATAATTGTGCATCAGTCTTTTAAATGCTGCATACAATTTCATTAGAGTCCTCTTATGGCACTTGACATTGGAAGTAAACATCACACTGCTGCAGCCAATCAAACCCCGAGTGACTAGTGATGGAGTGGGGAGCAAGTCTCTGACTACCATGGACTTCACTTCGCTCTGAGCTCAATGGTGTTGGTGTTGCCAGTTCCACTGTGATATATATATATATATATATATATATATATATATATATATATATATATATATATATATATGGATGTCAACAAGGTGTTGGGATGAGGAAACCCAGTGAGCACTCACCAATCAGACGACTTCAGGTTGGTGAGGCCTCGGGGATGTCGAAGCGACACACGTAAAATAACACAAAAACATCACAAACATAAAGCTTTCTCTCTCTGTAGCTGAAGAAGGAGTAGTTCCGAAAGCTTTACGTTTGTGATGTTTCTGTGTTTTTGTGTTATTTTACGTGTGTCGCTTCGACATCCCCGGGGCCTCGCCAACCTGAAGTCGTCTGATTGGTGAGTGCTCACTGGGTTTCCTCATCCCAACACCTTGTTGACATCCATATATTCATTTTACCTTTCCTTTTCCGTAAGTTGTTATATATATATATATATATATATATATATATATATATATATATATGCCTTGCTTAGCACAAGGGATGCATTCCATAAGGTCCTTGCACTAACCAAATTTGCATTGAGCAAACATTTTATAACCCAATTGATTTTTACAAGTCTGAAACTTTGCTATTTTTATCTTACAACTTGTTAATATTATGGCATTTTCATATACAATTGTAAAGCCAAGAAAACAAAGTTTGATGATTACTTTTAAATAATTATTTATTGCAAATATGATGGTATACAACAGGTTAAAAAATGAATTCTATGATGGAAAATGAAAATCAATTTTCTAATAACATTTGCTAAGAAACATGTTATAAAAAGTGAGACAAATAAAATGTTTCCCATACATATTAGATAAAATATTAGTACATATATAACTTTGACATATTCATAAAAAATTTGTGATCACAAAAGCATAACCAACAGGTTTCTTTACATCGACCAAAAGCCGAAGAACAGTACAAGTTTGAAAATGCTATAGTAGCTATTAGTATCTTGAATTGTAGCATGTAATGCTATCTGTATGCAAAATAGATCAAATGATTTCATGTTGATGAATACACACTTGATGTTAGATTAGTTAATTAGAGTTTATTGAAATCTCTTCTTCACTTGAGCTGTTATGGAATTAGTGTAGTTTGATCCAAATTTTAGATTGTTCAAATGTGTTTAAAGAAAAATATTATGCCCCTTCCCATTAACTAAAGAAAGATTTGGGAATGGTGTTCTTAAAAAGAGCTATTGTCAGCAGGGACGGATTAAGGGTTTTTTAAGCCCCAGGAACTATGACTCATAGGCCTTTTAACTATGGAAACATATGGGGAAAAAGTATTAGTGATTTTTCAAGATAACTTATGGTAGTACTCATAAAATATTATTATTGTGCAAGTCAGCCGGCTTCACATGAGTGCTTTATCTACCTACTTCTGCCAGTTAACTAGAAATATGAACTTTAGTGTATGGAAAAAAGCATATATGTTAACTAATCTTTTTGTAGGCCCTGGACATAGTGCCTATTGTGTCTAGACCAGGGGTCTGCAACCTTTCAGCCCTCAAGATCTGCTTTTCACTTGTAAATTTACCGAGGATCGACCCAGAGGTGTCTACCTGGGCCATGATGCGAGAAATACTGTTTTGAGCGGGTGGGGGGAAGAGAATCCCCGCAAATTTATCCCAAACTTTTAGAGACATAGAAACCTGCATCATAACCTGTCGTGCTTAACATAATAGTGCTGAGGGAAGGCTCCGCGATCGACTTTAGAAGAGCCAAAGATCGACCGGTCAATTGCGATTGACTGGTTGGAGACCCCTGGTCTAGACCATAATCTGGCCCTGATGATCAAGCCATGCAAGTAGGGCATTTGCCCCTCATGCATATCTTGGAGGCATGGGAATGACATCAAGAAAATAACAATTATTTCAGTTTCCAATCCAAAACCCATATTGTTGTTTTCAAAACTGTGTGAGATAAGAATTGTATTTAGTCTGAGAAGTCTAGTCTGAGCATAGGTGCTTTGTGATAATGGTGCCAAGTGCATGACAAGTCAAAGATACCACTAGGTCAAGTGGCTGACTATGGCACCAAAAACTGGTGCACTTTACTAAAAATACTTGTGGCGATAATAACAATCAGTAGTGGATTAACCTAAGTGAAATTAGGGAGTCTCAAAAGTATATGAACAATTATTTGGTAAATTAATACAATGAAAAATCATAATTAATCCATAGAAACAATTGCTACTTAATGAGGTTTAAGAGACAATTTCTGGAAAAAATGAAAATAAATAAATTTGTTGAAATATTTGCTCATGAACTTGTTCTTTGATTTTCATTTCTCTTTTTCTCTTCAGAGGCATCACTGGAAAGAAAATACATAGAAATAGTAATCTATAACTGCATATAGGGTGCACCTCATTGTTGGACCCAAAGATTATTTTTTAAATGAAAGAACATTCTATATGTAGGTATTAATAATATTTTTATTCTTTATTACTTTATTAATTTAAATTCTTACTATTCTTTGATATTTATTATGATATTGACCATCTTAAAAGTGTGGTACCATAATGACTTAACATGTAGAAGTTGATGACTTGGTTAGGATGCAACAAATTTTCTTTCAAATGAATATGATAGTACACTATTTTACAATTAATACAAGGGAAGTTGAAATTAATTGTTTTTCCAATTAAAAATATAAATGAACAGTAAGAGAATATTAACAATTAAAAAAATAAAACTTGTTTGACTGACAAATCTTAGTTAAATAATTTTATGCACATGCATTCTAATTCTACCTTCTGGTAGGTTTTTGGGCAAACCCAATCCAATTAGTGCTATAATTTTAGGTATTAATATGCAAATGGGAGGAAAAGAGAAAGTGGTAGAAAAAGGTTTCAGCTGATAGACAACTTGAAAGGGATAGACAGCTACGAAGAAATGAAGAGGATTGGAGAACCAGGTTTGACCATGAATAATCACGGTCCTGTCTACAAACAGACTACTTATTATGATGATGAAATGTTAAGATAAAAATTTTAAATGTGAGGTACAGTGACGTTTTAAAAAAAACCTTGGTAAAGTACACCTAAAATTCAAATTCAATCCATATCAAGTATTTCAAGAAGTGAAAGTACAACCAACTACACTATAAATACCGTATACAGAAACATCACAAACGTTCTCTCTCTGTAGTTGATGAAGGAATAATTCCGAAATCTCCTACGTTTGTGATGTTTCTGTGTTTTAGTGTTCTTTTACGTGTGTCGCTTCGACATCCCCGGGGCCTCGCCAACCTGAAGTCGTCTGATTGGTGAGTATTCACTGGGTTTCCTCATCCCAACACCTTGTTGACATCCATATATCCATTTTACCTTTCCTTTTCCGTAAGCTGTTATATATATATATATATATATATATATATATATATATATATATATATATATATATATATATTGATTGTTTAAAATCATATGATGCATACTTATTATCTAAATTCTCTTTTAATTTGGAAAATAAAATAATAATTATAGTTTGTTATAAGATTTGATATTTAAAAGGTTAGAAATCTGTACAACAAAATGCGCTTTATGAAATGCAGCAACTAAGACCTTAGAAAAGAGGTGTTTTCTCAATTGAATAATTAATCAACAACATGATTGTTTGAACTGCATGAAAATTTAGGAAAAACTTCATGTATGTCATAGTAATTATTGGCAATAACCTGAACCTCTACCCTAAGTAAAATTTTAGAAAAAATTCTGTTGAAACTCTAAATTCTTTGGCAATAACATCATTCTGCAAGACTTCCAACTTGGTTTCAGGAAAAGCCTTACAGCAACCACTAATATTTGAGACTTCATTCACTTTGTACTAGATAGTCTTGGTAAAAGCAAGAAATTTGCAGCGGTTTTCTAAGACCTTTCAAAAGCTTTTGACAGTGCATCATATGTAATATCCTGCTACATAAATTACAAGCTTATGGAATTCATGAAATTGCCCATAAATCCTATTAACCTTTCTAAATAATAGAAAGCAATGTATAGAAGTTTCACTCAATGAAAACGGGCATATCAAGAAATTGCATTATTTTCATTAATGATATCCATCCATGATTAATGTAAAATCATACTTTACACATAATACAAGTAATATAAGCCAAGGTAACACTATGAATTCTCTCAACTTAAAATTTATTGATATCACTAAACAAATAGAATATTTTAATAATTTAAATCTATCTGTTAATTTAAATAAATCAAATGTAATTAAATTGTCAGAAATGGTCACAAATGAAAACAGTTCAAACTTAACTTTTGGAAATGATACAATGGAAGAAGTCAATTTCTCTAACTTTTAGATGTTATTATTGAAAATTGTTATAGTTGAAAAAGTTTGTAACATAATCAGCTGCAGTACAAATGGGGCCGGTTGTCCTTGAAAAAATCCTACTTTCACAGGATTCGTGCCTTTGACAAACTTACAATTTTTCTATCTCAATAATGAAACTACAGATACCAGCAGAAAATGAATATGGTATGGAATATCAAACAGTCATTTATGTGAAATAAAGTTTTATCTTTTGAATGTATTTTTGGCAACGGTTTTACTCTGCATTCTTTATTTGGTGCAATTAAACAATATTATATTCAAATAAAGGAATACTACTCCTATCTAGGCTAACTGACAGGTGCTGACCAAGCAATGTACAAAGTCAAAGTCACTTTATTCTCCAAAGACCTTACAAAAGAAGGTATACAGATACAGGTATACAGATACACAAACCTTGATTCTTTTTATAGCTGCTACTCTTATGTTAAGTATTTAAAATGTGTTTAAATATTTTCTTTATTAAAATATTTAAATTATGATAAAATTTTATATTTTTCTAGGATTTAATTTTTTTATATGTTTAAATTAAAAATTATGAGGAAGTGGTTCTGGATTTTAATCATAATCATTTATTCAGCCATTAGGCAGTACAATACCAGAATAGGCATAGTCAGTGGTAGACACAAAAAGATTGATTGTTACAAAAGAGACATATGTATAACATCACATACAAATATTTACATTTCATGAGAAAGAAGGGTCACAATAATATATTAGACACTTGGAAAATAAATATCTATAAGAAACGTAGATATGAAAAATTGTAGGTGACCGGGGAAGTACCCAACCTAACATGAGGGATTTCAATTATATTGTGTGTCCTTGTGTCAAGTGATTATGTTATTACAACATTAAAATCTGGTTCAAGTGAAATGGTGAGAACCTGCTAAATGATACCATTGCCTACAAGTTTGAATTTGTTGAAAATGTCAAGTTCAAAATGTAGGGTATGATAGTTTTAGAATGAAGAAATTTTGAGTTGAGGTGACTTTCATCTTTTTACCTTGCTCTGGGCCAGAGCTATGTAGGGTACATAACAAAAAAGTTTATTATTCATCAGCATTTGCAGCTAATTTCCAGAACCCTTGAATAGACCATGGCATTTTTTCCATTTATATTTTATAGCCTTTTAACCTATCAAGTTATCAAAATTTCAACTCATCACAACTCATTTGTGTTTAATATCAACAATTCAGAAGCAGGGCATTGAATCAAATTTTTAATATAGATTTTCTTCTGTTTCTCACAAAATGAAATTTTGCTCAATAAAATGATTTCAGCAGAAACATTTCCCAATTGTGTTTCTTGATAAATTATAGAAAATATATTTATAGCTTGATTTTTAAAAATTACATGAAAAATGTATTTAGTGCAAGGTAAAATTTTATAAGTTCCACACATATCCAAACATAGAACAAAGTTAATATTTCTCAATGAAATTAAAATATAAATATGCATATGGATAACAATAGGTTTGCAGAAATTTTGAGCTGTTATATTCATTTAATATTTAAACAGTTTTTAATGTAATGAAGAGCTATTTCTCAAAATTTAATAAAATATTCCATAAGAGGAATATGAAAAGCTTAAGAATTAGCAGCAGATCAGTTTTGCATTTTAGCTGTATAGGTAATGCCATAGAACCAATTTTGGGCATGTTAGATTTCCATATTAAAACAACCAATAAACTCAAAAAATAAATATACTGAATCATCAACTTCCTCACATGCTCATTCACAAAGCAATGACCTTCAGAAATTCAAGAGATGCATGCAGAAGAATAGGTTTCATCTACACACAAATGTATTTACAGTAAACAGCAATGAAATACCTTAAAAATCAGGCATTCCCTCTTTCATTCATTTCTATAGTTATACTACACCCATATTAATTTGTCTTTCAATCCTCAGCATTTGCACTGTACACATACCAGCTACACAAATGCTCACTCCATTCAAAACTTTGCATGTATGTGTGCATTCTTTATTTCATCTCAAACATCTACCAGTATAGGAATGATATAGTAAAGAGCAACACAAACTGCCTAGTTTGCAATATCATTTTAAAATGATACCCAAAAATCAATTCAGCATATGATAGATTATATACCAAAACAAGGCCTGGCAATAAAAATGAAAACAAGATTCCCAAGTCATCAGATCCTCGGAATAAACATGATGCGATCAAAATTGAATTCAAACCAGCAATGTTAAAATTAAGGATTCCTAAACTCCGACACTGCTGACTCCTTCCCATGTATTTTGACCATAAAACAACCAAACCTTTTGTCTACAACAACAAACTCATTATAGCGATGAATCGGTATATGAGAAAAATCGCTCATCAATATGTTATGAAATTTGAGCATATTTCCATTGGCACCAGCGGAGGTAATGCTCTTGCCATCGTTGCCACTTATTTTACATGGATGACATCGCCAGAATACTCCAGCCCTAATCCATGCCCTAGGGCTACAAACTTCTCCAACAAGGAGCACAACTCTCAATAAACTAAACTAACTATACCAAACAACGCTGAACACCCTGATCTGGCACCGACTTGAAAAATTTCCTCAAAAATGATGACCAACTCGCATCTCCGCTGATATACCTAAGGAGAGAAAGCAATTACTTAGCAAATATCGCTCATTCCACACACCAAACATTCACATGCATGTCCTACTCATTCTAGCGTGCATTCTAAATATAACCCAGATCGTCCATCATCATGCACTACATATTAGTAAAACTCTATACACAGGCATATTACAGTACAATGAATCAAAATATATGCATCAAAATATAAAAAAGAAAAATAAGTACACTTAATATATAACACTTTATACAAAAGTTTTTCTGTTAAATGCTGCTGAAAAATACTATTTCACAATGATGTCTTCCTCTGATCCTACGTTGACTCTTCAAGAAGCTTCACTTGTAATCCTCTTCCACAGCAGACAGGAGATGCTGGAAAAATTGTTTTCATGAAGCATGAGCCTTTTTACCAAACCTGCCAATATCATTCAACATTTTTATATATAATCCTCATGAAATTGCCATCATTAAAAATTATATGGATATTTGGCAATAAAACCTTTAGGATGTGATAGAATTAGAAAAGTGAAAATGCCCACACCAATAATCGAGATGCATCTATCAATATTATATATACTGTAAAAACAAAATTAAAGTAAATAAGCATTAAGATGATAGTTCAATTAGAAAGGCATGATTAGGCTAAGAACATGATCTAGGTATTTTTTTATGCACATGTTACTCTCCCATGTAATGGACAGTGCCAAACTATGTCAATTGAATTGCAGTTTCTCTTAGATATTTACTCAAATACATAACATTTCCTGAATCATAACAAACAGAATAATTCTTTGTCTCAACAGTCAAGTGAAAAGAAGTCACATGTGCATAACCAGCTTGAGCCTTTAATAAGAATCTAAAATTCAGAATCCGTAAAATTAACCATGAAAAGATGAGTCAATTTTACAAAAATCGCTGAATGGAATAAAACTTTTGAAAACTTTTATTTATAGTAAAGATGTAAAATAGTATCTGAAAGTTATCGTTAGTAATTGAGGAAAAGTAGTGCAGAAAACCCCCATATCAGGGGTGCTCAAGATGAAGATAACCAACTCATTTGTGGTTGATCTCTGAAATTTATTTTTCTGCTTGAAATCTTAATCCTCCATCTCTAGCTTTCTCTAATCTATTTCAAAAGAATTTTAATAAAGTAGATCTCAAGCTTGAGCACCTCTACCTTAGATGGTACTCATTTACATTTGTATGGCATAAGCAGATATAGTGTATTGGCGCACCAAATTAGAGCAAAAGGGACAGTTATTCCAAGAGCTATTCATACAATTAAAATTCATTTCAATTTGAGTATTTACAAAATTAACAGAATATATGTTTATAGAATTGTGTGAATAGCAAAAATAAAGCAATAATTATCTTAAGTTGAAAACCATCAAATATGGAGGCCAGTTCAAGCACCAGTATGGTGACAAATTATGACAAAAATGGCATCCCTTGTCTCCTAAAATTGATGCTAGTTTTGCAATTTTCTGAAATCTTGCACAAATGTCAGGTGAACTTTTTTAATTGCAAAAAATGGAAAGACTAAGATACGTTTACTTTCAGGTATGCTAGATTCTGTGACTTGAATGATATCCTATCAATATACATATTATAGAATTTTTAACTTTCCTGTAATTACAATATAAACGTTTCGGACTTTTTATAATTGAAAACCGGTGAGCAACTTTCTCTACATGGCAAACTTCATCAGTTATTGTGAATACACCAATCAGCCACCAATGCTATGGCAGGCCACGTAATAGTTTAAATCAGAAGTTACCCGTAGATTCTGAAGTGTCATATGAGTGAAAATCACTTCTGAATAAGTATTTTGGTTTTAAATTCCAAAATAAAATGTTTTATTATCATAATTTGGTAAAAGTAAAATGAATTTGAGTGTTAAATTTTATGGATTGCTTTTTCATCATAGCTTCACAAGTCCCATAAATGCCCGTGGGGGCCGTATGTTGCTCACCCATTTTAAAAGAATGGAGTTTCTTGCTCAAATTTGGTCCTTTGCAGCATTCTGAATTTGCAAACCAAAATTTTCAATAGCGAACTAATGACAGCTTGTAGATATGAAAACAATTGATCACAAACTGTAGAATTTTTGCATGAAATAATTATCCTCAGCTTGCTGTAATGTATCATGGAGTATTAGGTGTAGAGAAATTAAAAAAGGCAAACTTACTGTTTGATGATCCAGACACTGTTTTGGGGGCCCATCACCAGAGCAGCTGGGTAGATACTGATGATGATGATGCTTATCTAATGTTAAAGATTTATCATCTAATTAGGCATATTTTAAAACTCAAAATCAAAGTAATGACATTGGATCCAATATGTCCATTAAATACTTTCTGATGTTTATCTTCAAAATCCCGAGACAACATTATATAAAAATAGTTGTTTGCCAATTGAATTTAATCATGGATAGGCAATTTGGTTTGTAAAGCCCAGCATAACTTGATTTCTAGTAGTAAACGAGCTATCTTTCTTAAGATTTACTTATGTTGCTATTTCATTTAATTACTACCAAAATCATTTTAACAAAATATGAGGTAAACTGGCACTTTTGTGCTCAATCTGAGCATCAATATAAAAACTTTCAAAAATTTAAAGAAGATATGTACCAAATTTAGAATTTCACTAGCCTGTAAAAGAGAAGAGATCCTGGGCTTTTCTGACGAATCCGCAGTGTGCCGCCTTGTATCTTCTCTCGATGATTGACCTGAAAATAACATGTGTGTTTAAGTAAAGAGAAACTATCCCAATATGAAATATTGTGCAGAAAATACTTACAAATAGTAGCTCGGTTCGGTATCTTCATTCTTTAATGATGCACTAGGGCAAAAGTTTCCTGCTGTTAGACATAAAAATGGCAGTTATAATTTAGATCCATGATTTTGTGACGCATAATGTTGAAGAAAACAATCGATTTCACTGACAGATTAAACTTGGTTTTAAAATTTATGAAGAACATGTCAAAGTCACATAAAAATACCGAAGCACACAAAAGAGAATTTATCAAAAAGATAATGATTACACTTCTATGCAAGTAAGCGTCGAAAGATGTATCGTGGTTTTGCCTTTTTTAGGCAACAGTGTCAGAGAGCTCGTTTATTCGTTTGTTAACGCAGGGTAAACCAAGGCCTTGGTATATCGTGTAAGAGGGATTCGCATGGAAAAGGTGCACCATTTTCCATAGTCTAAATTAAAGGAACCACAAGTCAGAAAATGCGGTAAAATATATAGCCGAAGGAGAAATAAAGCGATCGCATTATTTCTCGCATATATGAAAGGGATTAGAAATAGCAAAGTGACGTAAAAATATTGCATCAAGTTGGATGCAGTGGCGAAGAAATATGACTTCGCAGAAGGAAGGGCATATGCATATGAATGTGGTCGGTATATCACCTGTGAAAAGAGGTTTTTCATTACGAGTGGGTATAAATCACCGAAGTGATTTGAACGCGTATACTCTTATGGAAAGCAATCAAGGATGTACAAAATCTGATTATCGATAACTTATAAATTCCCACGTGATAAGCATTATGATATCATCACACTAATAGATTCAATTCTCCTAGCTTACTGGTTATAATGAACACTTCTCCCCATAGAAAGGCGCCAGCCTCCAACGCTTCCTCATTAGGCGTTAGTGCATGCGGCCATCGACATGGCTCAACTTAGGCGCCACGCTATCGCTTAGGAGGAGGTATATGGAAGCGAACATCTCACGCACATCTCACGAAAAACGCACATCTCACGCAAAACGCACATCACATGTAAAACACATTTCGCAAAACTCACATTTCTCACAAAACGCAAATTTCACGCAAATAGCACATTTCTCGCAAAACGCATATCTTTCGTAAAATAAACATTTCTGGCAAAACGCAAATTTCACACAAATCGCACATTTCTCGCAAAACGCATATCTTTCGTAAAATACACATTTCTCGCAAAACGCAAATTTCACGCAAATCGCACATTTCTCGCAAAACGCATATCTTTCGTAAAATACACATTTCTCGCAAAACGCAAATTTCACGCAAATCGCACATTTCTCGCAAAACGCATATCTTTCGTAAAATATACATTTCTCGCAAAACGCAAATTTCACGTAAAACGGACATCTCGCGCAAAACACACATCTCACGCAAAATGCACATCTCGCGCAAAACGCACATCTCACGCAAAACGCACATCTCACGCAAATATCTCGTGAAAAACGCACATCTCACGAAAACGCACATCTCACGAAAAAGGCACATCTCACGAAAAAGGCACATCTCACGAAAACGCACATCTCACGCAAAACGCACATCTCACGAAAAAGGCACATCTCGCACAAAAGGCACATCTCACGCAAAACGCATATCTTTCGTAAAATACACATTTCTCGCAAAACGCAAATTTCACGCAAATCGCACATTTCTCGCAAAACGCATATCTCGCAAAACTCACATTTCTCACAAAACGCAAATTTCACGCAAATCGCACATTTCTCGCAAAACGCATATCTTTCGTAAAATACACATTTCTCGCAAAACGCAAATTTCACGCAAATCGCACATTTCTCGCAAAACGCATATCTCGCAAAACTCACATTTCTCACAAAACGCAAATTTCACGCAAATCGCACATTTCTCGCAAAACGCATATCTTTCGTAAAATACACATTTCTCGCAAAACGCAAATTTCATGCAAATCGCACATTTCTCGCAAAACGCACATCTCGCGCAAAAAACATCTCACGTAAAACGCACATCTCACGCAAAACGCACATCTCACGCAAAACGCACATCTCACGCAAAACGCACATCTCACGCAAAACGCACATCTCACGCAAAACGCACATCTGACGCAAAACGTACATCTCACGCAAAACGTACATCTCGCGCAAAACGTACATCTCGCGCAAAACATCTCGTGAAAAACGCACATCACACGAATACGCACATCTCACGAAAAACGCACATCTAACGAAAAAGGCACATCTCACGCAAAATGCACATCTCATGCAAAACACACATCTCACGCAAAACGCACATTTCGCGCAAAACGCACATCTCACGAAAAACGCACATCTCACGCAAAACGCACATCTCACGCAAAACGCACATCTCACGCAAAATGCACATCTCACGCAAAACGCACATCTGACGCAAAACGCACGAGCCATGGCCGTGCGTTAGTTGGGATTGCAAGGACAGACGCACACAAAAACACACACAAATAATGGGACGGCAATTATATTTAGGTATGTACACACACAAATACGCGTCTAATGGTGCACCATGACGCTTCGATTAGGAGAGACTACAAAAAATACATCGGCAATAAATGTACATATATTTATATGGTGAAAAAACGCACATCTCACGAAAACGCACATCTCACGAAAAAGGCACATCTCACGAAAAAGGCACATCTCACGAAAACGCACATCTCACGCAAAACGCACATCTCACGAAAAAGGCACATCTCGCACAAAAGGCACATCTCGCACAAAACGCATATCTTTCGTAAAATACACATTTCTCGCAAAACGCAAATTTCACGCAAATCGCACATTTCTCGCAAAACGCATATCTCGCAAAACTCACATTTCTCACAAAACGCAAATTTCACGCAAATCGCACATTTCCCGCAAAACGCATATCTTTCGTAAAATACACATTTCTCGCAAAACGCAAATTTCACGCAAATCGCACATTTCTCGCAAAACGCACATCTCACGCAAAACGCACATCTCACGCAAAACGCACATCTCACGCAAAAACGCACATCTCACGCAAAACGCACATCTCACGCAAATCGCATATTTCACGCAAAACGCACATCTCACGCAAAACGCACATCTCACGCAAAACGCACATCTCACGCAAAACGCACATCTAACGCTAAACGCACATCTCACGCAAAACGCACATTTCACGCAAAACGCACATTTCACGCAAAACGCACATCTCACGCAAAAACGCACATCTCACGCAAAACGCACATCTCACGCAAAAACGCACATCTCACGCAAAACACACATCTCACGCAAAACGCACATCACATGTAAAACACATATCTCGCAAAACTCACATTTCTCGCAAAACGCAAATTTCACGCAAATCGCAAATTTCTCGCAAAACGCATATCTTTCGTAAAATACACATTTCTGGCAAAACGCAAATTTCACGCAAATCGCACATTTCTCGCAATACGCATATCTTTCGTAAAACACACATTTCTCGCAAAACGCAAATTTCACGCAAATCGCACATTTCTCGCAAAACGGATATCTTTCGTAAAATACACATTTCTCGCAAAACGCAAATTTCACGCAAATCGCACATTTCTCGCAAAACGCACATCTCACGCAAAACGCACATCTCACGCAAAACGCACATCTCACGCAAAACGCACATCTCACGCAAAACGCACATCTCACGCAAATCGCATATTTCACGCAAAACGCACATCTCACGCAAAACGCACATCTAACGCAAAACGCACATCTCACGCAAAACGCACATCTAACGCTAAACGCACATCTCACGCAAAACGCACATTTCACGCAAAACGCACATTTCACGCAAAACGCACATCTCACGCAAAACGCACATCTCACGCAAAACGCACATCTCACGCAAAACGCACATCTCACGCAAAACACACATCTCACGCAAAACGCACATCACATGTAAAACACATATCTCGCAAAACTCACATTTCTCGCAAAACGCAAATTTCACGCAAATCGCAAATTTCTCGCAAAACGCATATCTTTCGTAAAATACACATTTCTGGCAAAACGCAAATTTCACGCAAATCGCACATTTCTCGCAATACGCATATCTTTCGTAAAACACACATTTCTCGCAAAACGCAAATTTCACGCAAATCGCACATTTCTCGCAAAACGGATATCTTTCGTAAAATACACATTTCTCGCAAAACGCAAATTTCACGCAAATCGCACATTTCTCGCAAAACGCATATCTTTCGTAAAATACACATTTCTCGCAAAACGCAAATTTCACGCAAATCGCACATTTCTCGCAAAACGCATATCTTTCGTAAAATACACATTTCTCGCAAAACGCAAATTTCACGCAAATCGCAAATTTCTCGCAAAACGCATATCTTTCGTAAAATACACATTTCTCGCAAAACGCAAATTTCACGCAAATCGCAAATTTCTCGCAAAACGGATATCTTTCGTAAAATACACATTTCTCGCAAAACGCAAATTTCACGCAAATCGCACATTTCTCGCAAAAACGCATATCTTTCGTAAAATACGCGATTCTCGCAAAACGCAAATTTCACGCAAATCGCACATTTCTCGCAAAACGCACATCTCACGAAAAAGGCACATCTCGCGCAAAACGCACATCTCACGCAAAACGTACATCTCACGCAAAACGCACATCTCGCGCAAAACGTACATCTCGCGCAAAACGCACATCTCGCGCAAAACGTACATCTCGCGCAAAACGCACATCTCGCGCAAAACGTACATCTCACGCAAAACGCACATCTCGCGCAAAACGTACATCTCGCGCAAAACGCACATCTCGCGCAAAACGCACATCTCACGCAAAACGCACATCTCACGCAAAACGCACATCTCACGCAAAGCGCACATCTCACGCAAAACTCACATCTCACGCAAAACGCACATCTCACGCAAAACGCACATCTCACGCAAAACGCACATCTCACGCAAAACGCACATCTCACGCAAATCGCACATTTCTCGCAAAACGCATATCTTTCGTAAAATACACATTTCTCGCAAAACGCAAATTTCACGCAAATCGCAAATTTCTCGCAAAACGCACATTTCTCGCAAAACGCACATCTCACGCAAAACGCACATCTCACGCAAAACGCACATCTCACGCAAAACGCACATCTCACGCAAATCGCACATTTCTCGCAAAACGCATATCTTTCGTAAAATACACATTTCTCACAAAACGCAAATTTCACGCAAATCGCACATTTCTCGCAAAACGCATATCTTTCTTAAAATACACATTTCTCACAAAACGCAAATTTCACGCAAATCGCACATTTCTCGCAAAACGCATATCTTTACTAAAACACACATTTCTCGCAAAACGCAAATTTCACGCAAATCACACATTTCTCGCAAAACGCATATCTTTCGTAAAATACACATTTCTCGCAAAACGCAAATTTCACGCAAATCGCACATTTCTCGCAAAAACGCATATCTTTCGTAAAATACACATTTCTCGCAAAACGCAAATTTCACGCAAATCGCACATCTCACGCAAAACGCACATCTCACGCAAAACGCACATCTCACGCAAAACGCACATCACATGTAAAACACATATCTCGCAAAACTCCCATTTCTCGCAAAACGCAAATGTCACGCAAATCGCAAATTTCTCGCAAAACGCATATCTTTCGTAAAATACACATTTCTGGCAAAACGCAAATTTCACGCAAATCGCACATTTCTCGCAAAACGCATATCTTTCTTATATACACATTTCTCACAAAACGCAAATTTCACGCAAATCGCACATTTCTCGCAAAACGCATATCTTTCGTAAAACACACATTTCTCGCAAAACGCAAATTTCACGCAAATCGCACATTTCTCGCAAAACGCACATCTCACGCAAAACGCACATCTCACGCAAAACGCACATCTCACGCAAAACGCACATCTCACGCAAAACGCACATCTCACGCAAATCGCATATTTCACGCAAAACGCACATCTCACGCAAAACGCACATCTCACGCAAAACGCACATCTCACGCAAAACGCACATCTAACGCTAAACGCACATCTCACGCAAAACGCACATTTCACGCAAAACGCACATTTCACGCAAAACGCACATCTCACGCAAAACGCACATCTCACGCAAAACGCACATCTCACGCAAAACGCACATCTCACGCAAAACACACATCTCACGCAAAACGCACATCACATGTAAAACACATATCTCGCAAAACTCACATTTCTCGCAAAACGCAAATTTCACGCAAATCGCAAATTTCTCGCAAAACGCATATCTTTCGTAAAATACACATTTCTGGCAAAACGCAAATTTCACGCAAATCGCACATTTCTCGCAATACGCATATCTTTCGTAAAACACACATTTCTTGCAAAACGCAAATTTCACGCAAATTTCACGCAAATCGCACATTTCTCGCAAAACGGATATCTTTCGTAAAATACACATTTCTCGCAAAACGCAAATTTCACGCAAATCGCACATTTCTCGCAAAACGCATATCTTTCGTAAAATACACATTTCTCGCAAAACGCAAATTTCACGCAAATCGCACATTTCTCGCAAAACGCATATCTTTCGTAAAATACACATTTCTCGCAAAACGCAAATTTCACGCAAATCGCAAATTTCTCGCAAAACGCACATTTCTCGCAAAACGCACATCTCACGCAAAACGCACATCTCACGCAAAACGCACATCTCACGCAAAACGCACATCTCACGCAAATCGCACATTTCTCGCAAAACGCATATCTTTCGTAAAATACACATTTCTCACAAAACGCAAATTTCACGCAAATCGCACATTTCTCGCAAAACGCATATCTTTCTTAAAATACACATTTCTCACAAAACGCAAATTTCACGCAAATCGCACATTTCTCGCAAAACGCATATCTTTACTAAAACACACATTTCTCGCAAAACGCAAATTTCACGCAAATCACACATTTCTCGCAAAACGCATATCTTTCGTAAAATACACATTTCTCGCAAAACGCAAATTTCACGCAAATCGCACATTTCTCGCAAAACGCATATCTTTCTTAAAATACACATTTCTCACAAAACGCAAATTTCACGCAAATCGCACATTTCTCGCAAAACGCATATCTTTCGTAAAACACACATTTCTCGCAGAACGCAAATTTCACGCAAATCGCACATTTCTCGCAAAACGCATATCTTTCGTAAAATACACATTTCTCGCAAAACGCAAATTTCACGCAAATCGCACATTTCTCGCAAAACGCATATCTTTACTAAAACACACATTTCTCGCAAAACGCAAATTTCACGCAAATCACACATTTCTCGCAAAACGCATATCTTTCGTAAAATACACATTTCTCGCAAAACGCAAATTTCACGCAAATCGCACATTTCTCGCAAAACGCATATCTTTCGTAAAATACACATTTCTCGCAAAACGCAAATTTCACGCAAATCGCACATTTCTCGCAAAACGCATATCTTTCGTAAAATACACATTTCTCGCAAAACGCAAATTTCACGCAAATCGCACATATCTCGCAAAACTCCCATTTCTCGCAAAACGCAAATGTCACGCAAATCGCAAATTTCTCGCAAAACGCATATCTTTCGTAAAATACACATTTCTGGCAAAACGCAAATTTCACGCAAATCGCACATTTCTCGCAAAACGCATATCTTTCTTATATACACATTTCTCACAAAACGCAAATTTCACGCAAATCGCACATTTCTCGCAAAACGCATATCTTTCGTAAAACACACATTTCTCGCAAAACGCAAATTTCACGCAAATCGCACATTTCTCGCAAAACGCACATCTCACGCAAAACGCACATCTCACGCAAAACGCACATCTCACGCAAAACGCACATCTCACGCAAAACGCACATCTCACGCAAATCGCATATTTCACGCAAAACGCACATCTCACGCAAAACGCACATCTCACGCAAAACGCACATCTCACGCAAAACGCACATCTAACGCTAAACGCACATCTCACGCAAAACGCACATTTCACGCAAAACGCACATTTCACGCAAAACGCACATCTCACGCAAAACGCACATCTCACGCAAAACGCACATCTCACGCAAAACGCACATCTCACGCAAAACACACATCTCACGCAAAACGCACATCACATGTAAAACGCATATCTCGCAAAACTCACATTTCTCGCAAAACGCAAATTTCACGCAAATCGCAAATTTCTCGCAAAACGCATATCTTTCGTAAAATACAAATTTCTGGCAAAACGCAAATTTCACGCAAATCGCACATTTCTCGCAATACGCATATCTTTCGTAAAACACACATTTCTCGCAAAACGCAAATTTCACGCAAATCGCACATTTCTCGCAAAACGGATATCTTTCGTAAAATACACATTTCTCGCAAAACGCAAATTTCACGCAAATCGCACATTTCTCGCAAAACGCATATCTTTCGTAAAATACACATTTCTCGCAAAACGCAAATTTCACGCAAATCGCACATTTCTCGCAAAACGCATATCTTTCGTAAAATACACATTTCTCGCAAAACGCAAATTTCACGCAAATCGCAAATTTCTCGCAAAACGCATATCTTTCGTAAAATACACATTTCTCGCAAAACGCAAATTTCACGCAAATCGCAAATTTCTCGCAAAACGGATATCTTTCGTAAAATACACATTTCTCGCAAAACGCAAATTTCACGCAAATCGCACATTTCTCGCAAAACGCATATCTTTCGTAAAATACGCGATTCTCGCAAAACGCAAATTTCACGCAAATCGCACATTTCTCGCAAAACGCACATCTCACGAAAAAGGCACATCTCGCGCAAAACGCACATCTCACGCAAAACGTACATCTCACGCAAAACGCACATCTCGCGCAAAACGTACATCTCGCGCAAAACGCACATCTCGCGCAAAACGTACATCTCACGCAAAACGCACATCTCGCGCAAAACGTACATCTCGCGCAAAACGCACATCTCGCGCAAAACGCACATCTCGCGCAAAACGCACATCTCACGCAAAACGCACATCTCACGCAAAACGCACATCTCACGCAAAACGCACATCTCACGCAAAACTCACATCTCACGCAAAACGCACATCTCACGCAAAACGCACATCTCACGCAAAACGCACATCTCACGCAAAACGCACATCTCACGCAAATCGCACATTTCTCGCAAAACGCATATCTTTCGTAAAATACACATTTCTTGCAAAACGCAAATTTCACGCAAATCGCAAATTTCTCGGAAACGCACATTTCTCGCAAAACGCACATCTCACGCAAAACGCACATCTCACGCAAAACGCACATCTCACGCAAAACGCACATCTCACGCAAATCGCACATTTCTCGCAAAACGCATATCTTTCGTAAAATACACATTTCTCACAAAACGCAAATTTCACGCAAATCGCACATTTCTCGCAAAACGCATATCTTTCTTAAAATACACATTTCTCACAAAACGCAAATTTCACGCAAATCGCACATTTCTCGCAAAACGCATATCTTTACTAAAACACACATTTCTCGCAAAACGCAAATTTCACGCAAATCACACATTTCTCGCAAAACGCATATCTTTCGTAAAATACACATTTCTCGCAAAACGCAAATTTCACGCAAATCGCACATTTCTCGCAAAACGCATATCTTTCGTAAAATACACATTTCTCGCAAAACGCAAATTTCACGCAAATCGCACATCTCACGCAAAACGCACATCTCACGCAAAACGCACATCTCACGCAAAACGCACATCACATGTAAAACACATATCTCGCAAAACTCCCATTTCTCGCAAAACGCAAATGTCACGCAAATCGCAAATTTCTCGCAAAACGCATATCTTTCGTAAAATACACATTTCTGGCAAAACGCAAATTTCACGCAAATCGCACATTTCTCGCAAAACGCATATCTTTCTTATATACACATTTCTCACAAAACGCAAATTTCACGCAAATCGCACATTTCTCGCAAAACGCATATCTTTCGTAAAACACACATTTCTCGCAAAACGCAAATTTCACGCAAATCGCACATTTCTCGCAAAACGCACATCTCACGCAAAACGCACATCTCACGCAAAACGCACATCTCACGCAAAACGCACATCTCACGCAAATCGCATATTTCACGCAAAACGCACATCTCACGCAAAACGCATATCTCACGCAAAACGCACATCTCACGCAAAACGCACATCTAACGCTAAACGCACATCTCACGCAAAACGCACATTTCACGCAAAACGCACATTTCACGCGAAACGCACATCTCACGCAAAACGCACATCTCACGCAAAACGCACATCTCACGCAAAACGCACATCTCACGCAAAACACACATCTCACGCAAAACGCACATCACATGTAAAACACATATCTCGCAAAACTCACATTTCTCGCAAAACGCAAATTTCACGCAAATCGCAAATTTCTCGCAAAACGCATATCTTTCGTAAAATACAAATTTCTGGCAAAACGCAAATTTCACGCAAATCGCACATTTCTCGCAATACGCATATCTTTCGTAAAACACACATTTCTCGCAAAACGCAAATTTCACGCAAATCGCACATTTCTCGCAAAACGGATATCTTTCGTAAAATACACATTTCTCGCAAAACGCAAATTTCACGCAAATCGCACATTTCTCGCAAAACGCATATCTTTCGTAAAATACACATTTCTCGCAAAACGCAAATTTCACGCAAATCGCACATTTCTCGCAAAACGCATATCTTTCGTAAAATACACATTTCTCGCAAAACGCAAATTTCACGCAAATCGCAAATTTCTCGCAAAACGCATATCTTTCGTAAAATACACATTTCTCGCAAAACGCAAATTTCACGCAAATCGCAAATTTCTCGCAAAACGGATATCTTTCGTAAAATACACATTTCTCGCAAAACGCAAATTTCACGCAAATCGCACATTTCTCGCAAAACGCATATCTTTCGTAAAATACGCGATTCTCGCAAAACGCAAATTTCACGCAAATCGCACATTTCTCGCAAAACGCACATCTCACGAAAAAGGCACATCTCGCGCAAAACGCACATCTCACGCAAAACGTACATCTCGCGCAAAACGCACATCTCGCGCAAAACGTACATCTCGCGCAAAACGCACATCTCGCGCAAAACGTACATCTCACGCAAAACGCACATCTCGCGCAAAACGTACATCTCGCGCAAAACGCACATCTCGCGCAAAACGCACATCTCGCGCAAAACGCACATCTCACGCAAAACGCACATCTCACGCAAAACGCACATCTCACGCAAAACGCACATCTCACGCAAAACTCACATCTCACGCAAAACGCACATCTCACGCAAAACGCACATCTCACGCAAAACGCACATCTCACGCAAAACGCACATCTCACGCAAAACGCACATTTCTCGCAAAACGCACATCTCAGGCAAAACGCACATCTCACGCAAAACGCACATCTCACGCAAAACGCACATTTCACGCAAAACGCACATCTCACGCAAAACGCACATCTCATGCAAAACGCACATCTCACGCAAAACGCACATCTCACGCAAAACGCATATTTCACGCAAAACGCACATCTCACGCAAAACGCACATCTCACGCAAAACGCACATCTCACGCAAAACGTACATCTCACGCAAAACGTACATCTCGCGCAAAACGTACATCTCGCGCAAAACATCTCGTGAAAAACGCACATCACACGAATACGCACATCTCACGAAAAACGCACATCTCACGAAAAAGGCACATCTCACGCAAAATGCACATCTAATGCAAAACACACATCTCACGCAAAACGCACATTTCGCGCAAAACGCACATCTCACGAAAAACGCACATCTCACGCAAAACGCACATCTCACGCAAAACGCACATCTCACGCAAAATGCACATCTCATGCAAAACACACATCTCACGCAAAACGCACATTTCACGCAAAACGCACATTTCACGCAAAACGCACATCTCACGCAAAACGCACATCTCACGCAAAACGCACATCTCACGCAAAACGCACATCTCACGCAAAACGCACATCACATGTAAAACACATATCTCGCAAAACTCACATTTCTCGCAAAACGAAAATGTCACGCAAATCGCAAATTTCTCGCAAAACGCATATCTTTCGTAAAATACACATTTCTGGAAAAACGCAAATTTCACGCAAATCGCACATTTCTCGCAAAACGCATATCTTTCGTAAAATACACATTTCTCACAAAACGCAAATTTCACGCAAATCGCACATTTCTCGCAAAACGCATATCTTTCTTAAAATACACATTTCTCGCAAAACGCAAATTTCACGCAAATCGAAAATTTCTCGCAAAACGCATATCTTTCGTAAAATACACATTTCTCACAAAACGCAAATTTCACGCAAATCGCACATTTCTCGCAAAACGCATATCTTTCGTAAAACGCACATCTCACGCAAAACGCACATCTCACGCAAAACGCACATCACATGTAAAACACATATCTCGCAAAACTCACATTTCTCGCAAAACGCAAATTTCACGCAAATCGCAAATTTCTCGCAAAACGCATATCTTTCGTAAAATAAACATTTCTCGCAAAACGCAAATTTCACGCAAATCGCACATTTCTCGCAAAACGCAAATTTCACGCAAATGGCACATTTCTCGCAAAACGCATATCTTTCGTAAAATACACATTTCTCGCAAAACGCAAATTTCACGCAAATCGCACATTTCTCGCAAAACGCATATCTTTCGTAAAATACACATTTCTCGCAAAACGCAAATTTCACGCAAATCGCACATCTCACGCAAAACGCACATCTCACGCAAAACGCACATCTCACGCAAAACGCACATCACATGTAAAACACACATCTCGCAAAACTCACATTTCTCGCAAAACGCAAATGTCACGCAAATCGCAAATTTCTCGCAAAACGCATATCTTTCGTAAAATACACATTTCTGGCAAAACGCAAATTTCACGCAAATCGCACATTTCTCGCAAAACGCATATCTTTCTTAAAATACACATTTCTCACAAAACGCAAATTTCACGCAAATCGCACATTTCTCGCAAAACGCATATCTTTCGTAAAACACACATTTCTCGCAGAACGCAAATTTCACGCAAATCGCACATTTCTCGCAAAACGCATATCTTTCGTAAAATACACATTTCTCGCAAAACGCAAATTTCACGCAAATCGCAAATTTCTCGCAAAACGCATCTTTCGTAAAACACACATTTCTCACAAAACGCAAATTTCACGCAAATCGCACATTTCTCGCAAAACGCATATCTTTCGTAAAGTACACATTTCTCACAAAACGCAAATTTCACGCAAATCGCACATTTCTCGCAAAACGCATATCTTTCGTAAAATACACATTTCTCGCAAAACGCAAATTTCAAGCAAATCGCACATTTCTCGCAAAACGCACATCTCACGCAAAACGCACATCTCACGCAAAACGCACATCTCACGCAAAACGCACATCTCACGCAAAACGCATATTTCACGCAAAACGCACATCTCACGCAAAACGCACATCTCACGCAAAACGCACATCTCACGCAAAACGCACATCTAACGCTAAACGCACATCTCACGCAAAACGCACATTTCACGCAAAACGCACATTTCACGCAAAACGCACATCTCACGCAAAACGCACATCTCACGCAAAACGCACATCTCACGCAAAACTCACATTTCTCGCAAAACGCAAATTTCACGCAAATCGCAAATTTCTCGCAAAACGCATATCTTTCGTAAAATACACATTTCTGGCAAAACGCAAATTTCACGCAAATCGCAAATTTCTCGCAAAACGCATATCTTTCGTAAAACACACATTTCTCGCAAAACGCAAATTTCACGCAAATCGCACATCTCACGCAAAACGCACATCTCACGCAAAACGCACATCTCACGCAAAACGCACATCACATGTAAAACACATATCTCGCAAAACTCAGATTTCTCGCAAAACGCAAATGTCACGCAAATCGCAAATTTCTCGCAAAACGCATATCTTTCGTAAAATACACATTTCTGGCAAAACGCAAATTTCACGCAAATCGCACATTTCTCGCAAAACGCATATCTTTCTTATATACACATTTCTCACAAAACGCAAATTTCACGCAAATCGCACATTTCTCGCAAAACGCATATCTTTCGTAAAATACACATTTCTCGCAAAACGCAAATTTCACGCAAATCGCAAATTTCTCGCAAAACGCATATCTTTCGTAAAATACACATTTCTCGCAAAACGCAAATTTCACGCAAATCGCAAATTTCTCGCAAAACGCATATCTTTCGTAAAATACACATTTCTCGCAAAACGCAAATTTCACGCAAATCGCACATTTCTCGCAAAACGCATATCTTTCGTAAAATACACATTTCTCGCAAAACGCAAATTTCACGCAAATCGCACATTTCTCGCAAAACGCACATCTCACGCAAAACGCACATCTCACGCAAAACGCACATCTCACGCAAAACGCACATCTCACGCAAAACGCATATTTCACGCAAAACGCACATCTCACGCAAAACGCACATCTCACGCAAAACGCACATCTCACGCAAAACGCACATCTAACGCTAAACGCACATCTCACGCAAAATGCACATTTCACGCAAAACGCACATTTCACGCAAAACGCACATCTCACGCAAAACGCACATCTCACGCAAAACGCACATCTCACGCAAAACGCACATCTCACGCAAAACGCACATCTCACGCAAAACGCACATCACATGTAAAACACATATCTCGCAAAACTCACATTTCTCGCAAAACGCAAATTTCACGCAAATCGCAAATTTCTCGCAAAACGCATATCTTTCGTAAAATACACATTTCTGGCAAAACGCAAATTTCACGCAAATCGCACATTTCTCGCAAAACGCATATCTTTCGTAAAACACACATTTCTCGCAAAACGCAAATTTCACGCAAATCGCACATTTCTCCCAAAACGCATATCTTTCGTAAAATACACATTTCTCGCAAAACGCAAATTTCACGCAAATCGCACATTTCTCGCAAAACGCATATCTTTCGTAAAATACACATTTCTCGCAAAACGCAAATTTCACGCAAATCGCAAATTTCTCGCAAAACGCATATCTTTCGTAAAATACACATTTATCGCAAAACGCAATTTCACGCAAATCGCAAATTTCTCGCAAAAAGCATATCTTTCGTAAAATACACATTTCTCGCAAAACGCAAATTTCACGCAAATCGCACATTTCTCGCAAAACGCATATCTTTCGTAAAATACGCGATTCTCGCAAAACGCAAATTTCACGCAAATCGCACATTTCTCGCAAAACGCACATCTCACGAAAAAGGCACATTTCGCGCAAAACGCACATCTCACGCAAAACGTACATCTCACGCAAAACGCACATCTCGCGCAAAACGTACATCTCGCTCAAAACGCACATCTCGCGCAAAACGCACATCTCACGCAAAACGCACATCTCACGCAAAACGCACATCTCACGCAAAACGCACATCTCACGCAAAACGCACATCTCACGCAAAACGCACATCTCACGCAAAACGCACATCTCACGCAAAACGCACATCTCACGCAAAACGCACATCTCACGCAAAACGCACATCTCACGCAAAAGGCACATCTCACGCAAAACGCACATTTCTCGCAAAACGCACATCTCAGGCAAAACGCACATCTCACGCAAAACGCACATCTCACGCAAAACGCACATTTCACGCAAAACGCACATCTCACGCAAAACGCACATCTCATGCAAAACGCACATCTCACGCAAAACGCACATCTCACGCAAAACGCATATTTCACGCAAAACGCACATCTCACGCAAAACGCACATCTCACGCAAAACGCACATTTCACGCAAAACGCACATTTCACGCAAAACGCACATCTCACGCAAAACGCACATCTCACGCAAAACGCACATCTCACGCAAAACGCACATCTCACGCAAAACACACATCTCACGCAAAACGCACATCACATGTAAAACACATATCTCGCAAAACTCACATTTCTCGCAAAACGCAAATTTCACGCAAATCGCAAATTTCTCGCAAAACGCATATCTTTCGTAAAATACACATTTCTGGCAAAACGCAAATTTCACGCAAATCGCACATTTCTCGCAATACGCATATCTTTCGTAAAACACACATTTCTCGCAAAACGCAAATTTCACGCAAATCGCACATTTCTCGCAAAACGCATATCTTTCGTAAAATACACATTTCTCGCAAAACGCAAATTTCACGCAAATCGCACATTTCTCGCAAAACGCATATCTTTCGTAAAATACACATTTCTCGCAAAACGCAAATTTCACGCAAATCGCAAATTTCTCGCAAAACGCATATCTTTCGTAAAATACACATTTCTCGCAAAACGCAAATTTCACGCAAATCGCAAATTTCTCGCAAAACGGATATCTTTCGTAAAATACACATTTCTCGCAAAACGCAAATTTCACGCAAATCGCACATTTCTCGCAAAACGCATATCTTTCGTAAAATACGCGATTCTCGCAAAACGCAAATTTCACGCAAATCGCACATTTCTCGCAAAACGCACATCTCACGAAAAAGGCACATCTCGCGCAAAACGCACATCTCACGCAAAACGTACATCTCACGCAAAACGCACATCTCGCGCAAAACGTACATCTCGCGCAAAACGCACATCTCACGCAAAACGCACATCTCGCGCAAAACGCACATCTCACGCAAAACGCACATCTCACGCAAAACGCACATCTCACGCAAAACGCACATCTCACGCAAAACGCACATCTCACGCAAAACGCACATCTCACGCAAAACGCACATCTCACGCAAAACGCACATCTCA
This sequence comes from Tanypteryx hageni, assembly GCA_028673005.1. NCBI lineage: Eukaryota > Metazoa > Arthropoda > Insecta > Odonata > Petaluridae > Tanypteryx > Tanypteryx hageni. The sequence goes on along the minus strand of CM054114.1, from coordinate 52,223,231 downwards.
CGCAAAACGCACATCTCACGCAAAACGCACATCTCACGCAAAACGCACATCTCAAGCAAAACGCACATCTCACGCAAAACGCACATTTCTCGCAAAACGCACATCTCAGGCAAAACGCACATCTCACGCAAAACGCACATCTCACGCAAAACGCACATTTCACGCAAAACGCACATTTCACGCAAAACGCACATCTCACGCAAAACGCACATCTCATGCAAAACGCACATCTAACGCAAAACGCACATCTCACGCAAAACGCATATTTCACGCAAAACGCACATCTCACGCAAAACGCACATCTCACGCAAAACGCACATCACATGTAAAACACATATCTCGCAAAACTCACATTTCTCGCAAAACGCAAATTTCACGCAAATCGCAAATTTCTCGCAAAACGCATATCTTTCGTAAAATACACATTTCTGGCAAAACGCAAATTTCACGCAAATCGCACATTTCTCGCAAAACGCATATCTTTCATAAAATACACATTTCTCGCAAAACGCAAATTTCACGCAAATCGCACATTTCTCGCAAAACGCATATCTTTCGTAAAATACACATTTCTCACAAAACGCAAATTTCACGCAAATCGCACATTTCTCGCAAAACGCATATCTTTCGTAAAATACACATTTCTCGCAAAACGCAAATTTCACGCAAATCGCACATTTCTCGCAAAACGCATATCTTTCGTAAAATACACATTTATCGCAAAACGCAAATTTCACGCAAATCGCAAATTTCTCGCAAAACGCATATCTTTCGTAAAATACACATTTCTCGCAAAACGCAAATTTCACGCAAATCGCACATTTCTCGCAAAACGCATATCTTTCGTAAAATACACATTTCTCGCAAAACGCAAATTTCACGCAAATCGCACATTTCTCGCAAAACGCATATCTTTCGTAAAATACACATTTCTCGCAAAACGCAAATTTCACGCAAATCGCACATTTCTCGCAAAACGCATATCTTTCGTAAAATACACATTTCTCGCAAAACGCAAATTTCACGCAAATCGCACATTTCTCGCAAAACGCATATCTTTCGTAAAATACACATTTCTCGCAAAACGCAAATTTCACGCAAATCGCACATTTCTCGCAAAACGCATATCTTTCCTAAAATACACATTTCTCGCAAAACGCAAATTTCACGCAAATCGCAAATTTCTCGCAAAACGCATATCTTTCGTAAAACACACATTTTTCGCAAAACGCAAATTTCACGCAAATCGCATATTTCTCGAAAAACGCATATCTTTCGTAAAATACACATTTCTCACAAAACGCAAATTTCACGCAAATCGCACATTTCTCGCAAAACACATATCTTTCGTAAAATACACATTTCTCGCAAAACGCAAATTTCACGCAAATCGCACATTTCTCGCAAAACGCACATCTCACGCAAAACGCACATCTCACGCAAAACGCACATCTCACGCAAAACGCACATCTCACGCAAAACGCACATCTCACGCAAAACGCATATATCACGCATAACGCACATCTCACGCAAAACGCACATCTCACGCAAAACGCACATTTCACGCAAAACGCACATTTCACGCAAAACGCACATCTCACGCAAAACGCACATCTCACGCAAAACGCACATCTCACGCAAAACGCACATCTCACGCAAAACGCACATCTCACGCAAAACGCACATCACATGTAAAACACATATCTCGCAAAACTCACATTTCTCGCAAAACGCAAATTTCACGCAAATCGCAAATTTCTCGCAAAACGCATATCTTTCGTAAAATACACATTTCTCACAAAACGCAAATTTCACGCAAATCGCACATTTCTCGCAAAACGCATATCTTTCGTAAAACACACATTTCTCGCAAAACGCAAATTTCACGCAAATCGCACATTTCTCGCAAAACGCATATCTTTCGTAAAATACACATTTCTCGCAAAACGCAAATTTCACGCAAATCGCACATTTCTCGCAAAACGCATATCTTTCGTAAAATACACATTTCTCGCAAAACGCAAATTTCACGCAAATCGCACATCTCACGCAAAACGCACATCTCACGCAAAACGCACATCTCACGCAAAACGCACATCACATGTAAAACACATATCTCGCAAAACTCACATTTCTCGCAAAACGCAAATGTCACGCAAATCGCAAATTTCTCGCAAAACGCATATCTTTCGTAAAATACACATTTCTGGCAAAACGCAAATTTCACGCAAATCGCACATTTCTCGCAAAACGCATATCTTTCGTAAAATACACATTTCTCACAAAACGCAAATTTCACGCAAATCGCACATTTCTCGCAAAACGCATATCTTTCTTAAAATACACATTTCTCACAAAACGCAAATTTCACGCAAATCGCACATTTCTCGCAAAACGCATATCTTTCGTAAAACACACATTTCTCGCAGAACGCAAATTTCACGCAAATCGCACATTTCTCGCAAAACGCATATCTTTCGTAAAATACACATTTCTCGCAAAACGCAAATTTCACGCAAATCGCAAATTTCTCGCAAAACGCATATCTTTCGTAAAACACACATTTCTCACAAAACGCAAATTTCACGCAAATCGCACATTTCTCGCAAAACGCATATCTTTCGTAAAGTACACATTTCTCACAAAAAGCAAATTTCACGCAAATCGCACATTTCTCGCAAAACGCATATCTTTCGTAAAATACACATTTCTCGCAAAACGCAAATTTCACGCAAAACGCACATCTCACGCAAAACGCACATCTCACGCAAAACGCATATTTCACGCAAAACGCACATCTCACGCAAAACGCACATCTCACGCAAAACGCACATCTCACGCAAAACGCACATCTAACGCTAAACGCACATCTCACGCAAAACGCACATTTCACGCAAAACGCACATTTCACGCAAAACGCACATCTCACGCAAAACGCACATCTCACGCAAAACGCACATCTCACGCAAAACGCACATCTCACGCAAAACGCACATCTCACGAAAAACGCACATCACATGTAAAACACATATCTCGCAAAACTCACATTTCTCGCAAAACGCAAATTTCACGCAAATCGCAAATTTCTCGCAAAACGCATATCTTTCGTAAAATACACATTTCTGGCAAAACGCAAATTTCACGCAAATCGCAAATTTCTCGCAAAACGCATATCTTTCGTAAAACACACATTTCTCGCAAAACGCAAATTTCACGCAAATCGCACATTTCTCGCAAAACGCATATCTTTCGTAAAATACACATTTCTCGCAAAACGCAAATTTCACGCAAATCGCACATTTCTCGCAAAACGCATATCTTTCGTAAAATACACATTTCTCGCAAAACGCAAATTTCACGCAAATCGCAAATTTCTCGCAAAACGCATATCTTTCGTAAAATACACATTTATCGCAAAACGCAAATTTCACGCAAATCGCAAATTTCTCGCAAAACGCATATCTTTCGTAAAATACACATTTCTCGCAAAACGCAAATTTCACGCAAATCGCACATTTCTCGCAAAACGCATATCTTTCGTAAAATACGCGATTCTCGCAAAACGCAAATTTCACGCAAATCGCACATTTCTCGCAAAACGCACATCTCACGAAAAAGGCACATTTCGCGCAAAACGCACATCTCACGCAAAACGTACATCTCACGCAAAACGCACATCTCGCGCAAAACGTACATCTCGCGCAAAACGCACATCTCGCGCAAAACGCACATCTCACGCAAAACGCACATCTCACGCAAAACGCACATCTCACGCAAAACGCACATCTCACGCAAAACGCACATCTCACGCAAAACGCACATCTCACGCAAAACGCACATCTCACGCAAAACGCACATCTCACGCAAAACGCACATCTCACGCAAAACGCACATCTCACGCAAAACGCACATTTCTCGCAAAACGCACATCTCAGGCAAAACGCACATCTCACGCAAAACGCACATCTCACGCAAAACGCACATTTCACGCAAAACGCACATCTCACGCAAAACGCACATCTCATGCAAAACGCACATCTCACGCAAAACGCACATCTCACGCAAAACGCATATTTCACGCAAAACGCACATCTCACGCAAAACGCACATCTCACGCAAAACGCACATCTCACGCAAAACGCACATCACATGTAAAACACATATCTCGCAAAACTCACATTTCCCGCAAAACGCAAATTTCACGCAAATCGCAAATTTCTCGCAAAACGCATATCTTTCGTAAAATACACATTTATCGCAAAACGCAAATTTCACGCAAATCGCAAATTTCTCGCAAAACGCATATCTTTCGTAAAATACACATTTCTCGCAAAACGCAAATTTCACGCAAATCGCACATTTCTCGCAAAACGCATATCTTTCGTAAAATACACATTTCTCACAAAACGCAAATTTCACGCAAATCCTACATTTCTCGCAAAACGCATATCTTTCGTAAAATACACATTTCTCGCAAAACGCAAATTTCACGCAAATCGCACATTTCTCGCAAAACGCATATCTTTCGTAAAATACACATTTTCGCAAAACGCAAATTTCACGCAAATCGCAAATTTATCGCAAAACGCATATCTTTCGTAAAATACACATTTCTCGCAAAACGCAAATTTCACGCAAATCGCACATTTCTCGCAAAACGCATATCTTTCGTAAAATACACATTTCTCGCAAAACGCAAATTTCACGCAAATCGCACATTTCTCGCAAAACGCATATCTTTCGTAAAATACACATTTCTCGCAAAACGCAAATTTCACGCAAATCGCACATTTCTCGCAAAACGCATATCTTTCGTAAAATACACATTTCTCGCAAAACGCAAATTTCACGCAAATCGCACATTTCTCGCAAAACCCATATCTTTAGTAAAATACACATTTCTCGCAAAACGCACATATCACGCAAATCGCACATTTCTCGCAAAACGCACATCTCACGAAAAAGGCACATCTCGCGCAAAACGCACATCTCACGCAAAACGTACATCTCACGCAAAACGCACATCTCACGCAAAACGTACATCTCGCGCAAAACGCACATCTCGCGCAAAACGCACATCTCACGCAAAACGCACATCTCACGCAAAACGCACATCTCACGCAAAACGCACATCTCACGCAAAACGAACATCTCACGCAAAAGGCACATCTCACGCAAAACGCACATCTCGCGCAAAACGCACATCTCACGCAAAACGCACATCTCGCGCAAAACGCACATTTCACGCAAAACGCACATCTCACGCAAAACGCTCATCTCACGCAAAACGCACATCTCACGCAAAACGCACATCTCACGCAAAACGCACATTTCACGCAAAACGCACATCTCACGCAAAACGCACATCTCACGCAAAACGCACATCTCACGCAAAACGCACATCTCACGCAAAACGCACATCTCACGCAAAACGCACATCTCACGCAAAACGTACATCTCACGCAAAACGTACATCTCGCGCAAAACGTACATCTCGCGCAAAACATCTCGTGAAAAACGCACATCACACGAATACGCACATCTCACGAAAAACGCACATCTAACGAAAAAGGCACATCTCACGCAAAATGCACATCTCATGCAAAACACACATCTCACGCAAAACGCACATTTCGCGCAAAACGCACATCTCACGAAAAACGCACATCTCACGCAAAACGCACATCTCACGCAAAACGCACATCTCACGCAAAATGCACATCTCACGCAAAACGCACATCTGACGCAAAACGCACGAGCCATGGCCGTGCGTTAGTTGGGATTGCAAGGACAGACGCACACAAAAACACACACAAATAATGGGACGGCAATTATATTTAGGTATGTACACACACAAATACGCGTCTAATGGTGCACCATGACGCTTCGATTAGGAGAGACTACAAAAAATACATCGGCAATAAATGTACATATATTTATATGGTGAAAAACGCACATCTCACGAAAACGCACATCTCACGAAAAAGGCACATCTCACGAAAAAGGCACATCTCACGAAAACGCACATCTCACGCAAAACGCACATCTCACGAAAAAGGCACATCTCGCACAAAAGGCACATCTCGCACAAAACGCATATCTTTCGTAAAATACACATTTCTCGCAAAACGCAAATTTCACGCAAATCGCACATTTCTCGCAAAACGCATATCTCGCAAAACTCACATTTCTCACAAAACGCAAATTTCACGCAAATCGCACATTTCCCGCAAAACGCATATCTTTCGTAAAATACACATTTCTCGCAAAACGCAAATTTCACGCAAATCGCACATTTCTCGCAAAACGCACATCTCGCGCAAAAAACATCTCACGTAAAACGTACATCTCACGCAAAACGCACATCTCACGCAAAACGCACATCTCGCGCAAAACGCACATCTCGCGCAAAACGCACATCTCGCGCAAAACGCACATCTCACGCAAAACGCACATCTCGCGCAAAACGCACATCTCGCGCAAAACGCACATCTCACGCAAAACGCACATCTCGCGCAAAACGCACATTTCACGCAAAACGCACATCTCACGCAAAACGCTCATCTCACGCAAAACGCACATCTCACGCAAAACGCACATCTCACGCAAAACGCACATTTCACGCAAAACGCACATCTCACGCAAAACGCACATCTCACGCAAAACGCACATCTCACGCAAAACGCACATCTCACGCAAAACGCACATCTCACGCAAAACGCACATCTCACGCAAAACGTACATCTCACGCAAAACGTACATCTCGCGCAAAACGTACATCTCGCGCAAAACATCTCGTGAAAAACGCACATCACACGAATACGCACATCTCACGAAAAACGCACATCTAACGAAAAAGGCACATCTCACGCAAAATGCACATCTCATGCAAAACACACATCTCACGCAAAACGCACATTTCGCGCAAAACGCACATCTCACGAAAAACGCACATCTCACTCAAAACGCACATCTCACGCAAAACGCACATCTCACGCAAAATGCACATCTCACGCAAAACGCACATCTGACGCAAAACGCACGAGCCATGGCCGTGCGTTAGTTGGGATTGCAAGGACAGACGCACACAAAAACACACACAAATAATGGGACGGCAATTATATTTAGGTATGTACACACACAAATACGCGTCTAATGGTGCACCATGACGCTTCGATTAGGAGAGACTACAAAAAATACATCGGCAATAAATGTACATATATTTATATGGTGAAAAACGCACATCTCACGAAAACGCACATCTCACGAAAAAGGCACATCTCACGAAAAAGGCACATCTCACGAAAACGCACATCTCACGCAAAACGCACATCTCACGAAAAAGGCACATCTCGCACAAAAGGCACATCTCGCACAAAACGCATATCTTTCGTAAAATACACATTTCTCGCAAAACGCAAATTTCACGCAAATCGCACATTTCTCGCAAAACGCATATCTCGCAAAACTCACATTTCTCACAAAACGCAAATTTCACGCAAATCGCACATTTCCCGCAAAACGCATATCTTTCGTAAAATACACATTTCTCGCAAAACGCAAATTTCACGCAAATCGCACATTTCTCGCAAAACGCACATCTCGCGCAAAAAACATCTCACGTAAAACGTACATCTCACGCAAAACGCACATCTCACGCAAAACGCACATCTCGCGCAAAACGCACATCTCGCGCAAAACGCACATCTCGCGCAAAACGCACATCTCACGCAAAACGCACATCTCACGCAAATATCTCTTGAAAAACGCACATCTCACGAAAACGCACATCTCACGAAAAAGGCACATCTCACGAAAACGCACATCTCACGCAAAACGCACATCTCACGAAAAAGGCACATCTCGCACAAATGGCACATATCACGCAAAATGCACATCTCATGCAATACACACATCTAGCGAAAAATACACATCTCGGGATAAACGCAAATATCACACAAAATGCATATCTTAAGTAAAATTTATTTCTCGCGCAAAACGCACATCTCACGAAAAAGGCACATCTCACGAAAAACGCACATCTTACGTAAAACGTGTATATCAGTATAACAGTGACTTGATTTTGTGCGGAGATAGGGCGGGGCTGGGAGTGAGGGGGGGAGGGGGGGGGAGGGGACCCACGAGCCATGGCCGTGCGTTAGTTGGGATTGCAAGGACAGACGCGCACAAAAACACACAAATAATGAGACGGCAATTATATTTAGGTATGTACACACACAAATACGCGTCTAATGGTGCACCATGACGCTTCGATTAGGAGAGACTACAAATTACATCGGCAATAAATGTACATATATTTATATGGTAGCTTAAGTATAGTAATGGGGTCGCAGTGTAGACATAAGCCAACAAGGTAAAACAAAATAACATAAATGCGTACTGATACATGTATAAAGGAATAGGTATAAAAATGGCATCGCAGTATATACATAAGAAACAGTGAAATGATATTCAAACCTTGAGGAGTCGATCTCAAGTTTATTTTGGAATACCTCGCCAATTTTCTTACGATAAGGAGCTGGAAGTTTCGCCATACCGTCCCAATTATCTATCAATTGAAAGCATTTCACATAATTACGCAGACTAAGCAACACCTGTAAATAACAGAAGCACAAGATTATAAGATAGAGGAACAATATGATGGGATACCTTCTAATCTAATTTTTCGTCAAATCCAACATATTTCTGTTAAAATGTAATTTTCATACGAAAACGAGTTTATACAATGCTCAGTTTTAAAATTCGATCATATAATATTTAGAGAATTAAAGATATTTTACCATTTTTGTAATCACCCTTTTCTGAAGCAATCGTATCAGTGTTTGGGCATCATCCTTTTACGTATCTGCTGCGAGCGGTTTTGCATTCCCCCATGACCAACGATAGCCTCCTATGATGCAGCACGTTCATAATACAAGAGAACTGAACACTACGTAATTATGCAGCCGAGTGAAGCTATTCAGATTCTCGTATTGATAAGAAAGTCCGATTTTAACCGCTTAAGAGTTGGCTACGGATGGAGATAGCATCTCAGTTAAATAGGGATTTGATGGGGCAATCGCGGGCAAGTGGAATCCATATTGAATGGACTTGAGTTACCTCTCTCGAAAGGCATGTTTCAGCCTCGGAAAGGAATCTGCTACTCTAGATATTACATGATAGTCAATCTAATTAATGATTGGGGACGATTGTTACGTCCGACCAATGAAGATATCCGCCACTTCGTTACCCTTTTTGTCGCCGAATCAATATCTTTTATGACCTGGAAAATTCTCTTTTCCTGCCGACTACCACTCCTAAACCGTCTTTTGAAATGGTAACACGTGTTTAATTAAAACCCTTGCGTACAAAATTCATAGTAACTCGCAGCAATCCTCGGCCATTTTGACGACAATTTCTGCTGTGGAAAATAGCCCCCGAATTTATTCGCACCAAGTAATATGAGGTATTTTGAAATTTGGACATTTTCTCCGAAAGCATAAATCGTACACGAATGAAAATCACTTCTTCCCCGTATGCAGGGACATGAGAATATCACGACGCTACGATCAAGTTCGCACTATTAAAATCGCAACATAGTTAATACGTACGAGGGCCGAAATTCAAAAGGCAATATTTCTCTATATTACGGGAATTTGAAACATCTTAGTATTCGGTAGGTTCTCTATAACATGGTCGGCGAGCAATGATATCACAGAGACCACGATGAGAAATTTTCCATCAGAAACGAAAGATAGGAGCGTATATATTACGATAAAATTTGCTAATAAAATATCAGAAGTTACAAAAATCGAGAATAAATGCTCGTGACCTCAACTAGTAGATCGTTTCGAAGAGACATCGAGTACATAAAATATATTGAAAAATCAGTTTTGATGAAATGGCGAACACATTTTGACCACTGCCATCAAAAATCAAGCAAAATACTAACCTTGAAGCTCTCCAATTCGGCAGCCGGAATTTCACTCTTTCAGAACGGACCGGAACTGGTTGAGCGCAGAACGCAGAATGAGAAACCAAAGCTACTCGCATGGTGGCGCAACTCAGAGCGATTATCATTGGTTTATTATAAAACTAGAAATTACTTTTTCAATAAAATGAAATGCATTAATGTAATTATAAAAAATAATTTGTTATATATCATTATACAAAACCGCTAATTTTCGCATATGAAAATATTGTTTTGAAAATTCATTTCTTTCTATAATGAACACATATTGCCATCTATTCTTCATCGCTGAAACTGTCGATATGTCGGAGTGATATCCCTCTACAATATAAAAATCTTTTTTACGAACCTCCTAAGTGTCCCATGCATTATTCTGAGGTACTTCTAGAAGAGCTAAAGCTCTGAAATTTGGCGTGCTGGTCGGTCATAGGTCACAACCAACGTGAAAAATCGAAAATTCCAAAAACTTTTATTTTTAACAGGACTTTTTTTAACTCCATTGTTCAATTTCAATGCCCATAAGAAATGCGTGGGATTAATTGCAGCGCGTTCTAAATATGCTTTTTTAAATAACTTAAAATTGAGATACGAACTCGAAATAAAAACTACTCTGTATTTCAAAAATTAAGGTTTTAATTTTTAAGACGAAATTCAAATCCGTGCTGAATTAATGTAAACATTTGTTGTTAATTGCAAAGAAAGCATATTTTTCTGAGACAACAATGAACACTTCTAACTGCCATAGTAACGAACTCAAGGTTTTTAAAAGGTAAATGGCAATCTAATTAAAGATTGCATTGGCTCGACGCTTTCAATAATATTTAAGGAGGTCATAATGAATTATCGACTTCGATCTAATCAACTCGCAAAAATGCTTTGATGCAGACCATAGACTAAATGTCCTTCTTAATATGGGTTTGTTTTTGTAGTTTCCTCATTTTTTCAAACTTTCGATTTGTGACTCTTCCGTACGTACTTTGTTTGCACCTAATTGGGATATCGGAAGAAGATTGAAGGGAACTAAAAGTTACCAATGACCACAAAGGAATGATCCACTTCGCAGAACTAAACAAAACTATAAAGATCTGAAGAAAGATAATTATAAACTAATCGAGAATATTATAGAAAATAATAGAAATTATAAATAATATATATATATAATATTTCTAAAAATTCCATATAGGTTACATAATAAAAAATATTTTCAGAAACTGCGAGAAAATTTTAGACTTTACATAGAACAGAAATAAACTTAAACTATAGCCTTCTTTTATTGGATATAGTGGATATGAACAAATCTGAATATTTTTACAATACCAACTTCCACAGACCGTTTTAATGTAAATGTGTTCCGTGCAACCGATCCCCACAAATGTTCTACTACAGTCGTCCGATAATTTCCGGAAAATATTCTTAGAACCTGTACTTTTTGCACCTCCAATGTTTAGTCCCGGGATCCCGTCCAAAATTTCCATCCCGAGATCTCGGGATGAGGTAGACGCAAATCCAGGGATTTCGGGATTGACATTTTTGCTTTTGCTATCAGGTGGCGCTAAGAATTAAATTGTATTTGATGCATAATAAAATATATAACTCGTTAGAATTCACTGAGTAATACTGCTTTTTATCTGAGTTTATAATATGTCATCACTCTTGGAAAATAAGAACAACGAAAAAAATGAAAAATATCCTTTGGGGTGTGGCAGACCTAAAGAAGAATGAATATTATCAAGAAGAAATGGAATCCGCGGAATCGGAAGGACATGAATCAAGTGATGAATCCTTTTCCTCGAGTGATGAAACAGACGAAGGCGATTTGTTTGAAGGCGGAGGTGCGTACAAACTATCAGAAACAAACATTAAGTTATTGATTCAAAAAAATAAGGAAAACTGTTCTTCTCTTCAGAAAATCACTCGCAAAAATCGAGAGATTCCTTCAGAAATATGTAATCGAACAATAGGTTGAGGAAAAACCACTTGTTATGGATATAAGAACTCGCTGGAACAGTTTAGTTGAAATGATCGAACGTTTTATATTGCTTAAAACCTGCATTATGAATTGATCTGAATTCCGATACATCATTTAGTGAGAGTGAACATTAACTTGCTTCTTCTATTTTCGCAACACTGCAGCCAGTGAAAATTACTATGGAAGCTCTTTGCCGAAGAGATGCAAATCTTTTGACGCGTGAGACAGCGTTGGAATTCATGATGAAGAAACTGAATGATGTGAATACAGAGTTAGGACATAATATGAAAAATCAAATAATGAAGAGACGAACTAAGTTATCAGGGGTATTGAGGTATCTTCAGTACGGGTCACAGGCTCGTGATAATATATTTTCTGTGCCATCACTAGCGAACATAAAAATGTTTGTTACAGAAAACCTGAGTACATGTTATTGTAATATTAGTAAAACATGTGAAGCACTGGACAAGAAAGAAGAGCAAGTTTCATCAGCATCAAGAAGCCGATCTATAAATGATGACTTACACACTAAGCGAACGGCAGCATCTGAACGTTTTGAGACTGGTACATCATATTCAGAGAAGTTAAAGAAAGAACTCGATTCGGTCATTACCCAATGTTTAGTTACTCTCAAGAAATAATCCTCCTGCTATAATTCAAATGATCTAGCATTATCAATATCACCAGAGCTAAAGGATTTCCGTGAAAGTGGACGTAACTGAGAAAAGCTGCAGTTTCTTTACCAGCAGTTGCTAGCTATTCATCCTACTAGTGTAAAATGAGAAAGGGCTTTTTCATCAGCAGGGATGCTGTGCAATAAATACAGATCAAGAATGAGTGACGCGACATTAGATGCACTTTGTTTTTTAAGGGCATATTTCAGAAATTCACGAATAGCTCTTAAGTGAGGAGAACCTTAATCTAATAGTAACGTTTATTTTCATAAATGCAACCAATTTAATTTAATTTAAGATACTGCAACAATTGCTACTTTAGTTGTTAAAATTTCCTTTACATTTTCTCCAAAAATACGTGTTTGATTTTAGTTTTACCTGCTGATAAAAAGTTATTTTCATTGACGTTACTTAAATTCTGTGTAAACTTGATATTACTTCCATAACTGCATATGATGATTTCATGTCTGTGTATGATACAAAATTATTGTTTAAAATATTGTATGTTTTTCATTTCCCACCACTTTTCCTCGATCCCGGGATTGAAAAAATCACAATCCCGTAACCCCGGGATTAGAAAATCCCTACCAATGTTAGTACCTATTGGTAATATCAGCTGACTTGCTAACAAACTTATCAATCTTAATAAGTTTTGGGATGTGAGCTATAATTTAATACATTAAAATCTTTGAGAGAAAAAAGATTTTCATCTATGATTGGCACCATCACCACTCATGTATCAGAGTAAATACGTATATGCAGAAAAATCAGAACATCGTGATAAACACTCACGTGTTGCTGGTCCTGATGTTTTTTGAGTATTCCTCGTGGAATCTCTTCATTCTGAAAAAGAAAACAACAAGATGAGTTGACGTAATTATGTAGATATGAAGTGAAGTTGACGAAGTTTCTCAATATATATAAATAAATACATAAATGATACTTTGGGATCCGAAGGCGGATCAGAGCAGAAACATTTTTGTTAATAACAGCATAAAATAACCTACTAGAAGGGTTTATAAGATAAGAGAAGAAGAAGAATGTAATCGCAAGTATACGTGTATTATACTTACAGGCAAATTGGCGGTATCATGCACCACGTCGGGCACGCCGTCTTCAACAGACCATCTTCTTCGGCGCCCGACGCAGTACCGCCTAATGAGCCCCCATATCTACCACGCCAGGAGCAGGCGGGATAAAAAAATTGCCAGCCCTAGGGCCACATTGTTGGCAAAGTCATCATAAGAATCTGCTCGGTGGGTTTCAGATTTCCTTGCGAAAATTAAAGTCCCGGGTTTGATTCCGGGGACTATCCTTCCAATTTGATTTACATGGGAAATCTGAAACCCACCGAGCAGGGCAATTTTCTCTTGCACATTAAAATATCTTAGAATTGTAATATCGGAGCGGGATTTGTACCGTTCTCTGGGAGATGGAATGGAGATTCTAATTTTTATCGTAAAACGCTGCTTATCCATCTTATTTCTTCGAATTTCGCGTAAATACTGCCGTTTTCATCACTCATTACGAGGGTGTAGCCATAGCAACAACTATTGATGGACTCGGATTCGGTATAGTCTAATGAATACAGGTATTGTTTCTGTCGAACGAAAATACGCGTGTTCAATTTAATAACCCGTTCGAATGTATTTGTCATATTTTATAACGCTCAATTATGAAATTTGAGAACACAAGGAGCAACATATCTGCGGTGAATTTAAAGCTATTAGAGCCAATATAAGTAGGCATTAAATAAATGATTAAATGGAAAGCTCGCATCGTTAGTTCTGTTTGGGTGGTCTTATTATTATGATATGCAGAGGCATCTTTTTCCTTCCTGTTTGTTGTTGCCAACGAAAACAATCTTCGTGACAAATTAATTAAAATTGTATGTAATAAGTTTTATTTTCTTTATCATACCTACTGAACATATTAATTGAACGGAAATGGATTATTCAGGACGAAGAAGTGAACTAAAATACGTGTAGTTTCGTTACGTTTACCTACACTCAGCTTTAGTAAGTCAAAAGACAAATAATTTACGACGAAGGAATGAGCGTGAGTGTAAAGATTAACGTACTTCATCTCAAGTGAGGTATGTATGAGTTAAATAATAATTTAATTTTCGATTGTTCTATCGCAAATTCTGTATTTTTTGGCATCGCTTCTGATATGTCCTTTAGCAGTGCTTAGAATTGAAATTTATCTTGTTTTCTAAATTGATTACATCAAACAATGGAGGCTTATTTCTTGTGTCGTCTCTGTTGGCCGTTACCGTGGAAACCACACAATTCAGAACTAGTTCATTCTTGTTGAATAACTATAGAAGACAGAACGGAAAATGAGCGGGAGAGGTAATTAACTTGTTTTTCACCAATATTATTGAAAATCTGGCATATTTCAGAACTCGGAACGTAGCCTAGCTCAGTTGATTAGTGGAATTTTAATTAAATGCATGGTTACTTCTCATTGCAATTAACGATCGCTATTCTAGCCCTAATTTCATCGGTACATTTTGATCCTCTCGTTATCATGCTAGCAAGGTGCTTTACTTTACGATTTGAAACTGGTTCCGATGGATTTTCAACTTACGTTCAAGTTTTTCCTTTCTCGATATCCAAATCAACCTGGATTTTTTCTCATTCGTTTCCTAGGATAATTTTGCTTATTTAACCTTAGCTGTGTCCGTCCGTCTTTCGAAGCATTCGTCCTCGGTACAAAGACTAACTATTAATGCATACACAACCAGTAAATTACTTATATAATCCTATCTCCTACAACATCTTTCTTAGCTTGAAACCATCAAAGTAGGTTTACGAGTTAATACAAACTATAGTTTTAAGAAATTCTTTTCTTTTTGACAATCTTTGAATAGTTCAAAATGTAAAAGAAAGAGCAAAGCCGTCGACATACGTTAAATCCGAAATTCTTTTCTCATTTGTGTCGGCAGATTCTTATGACGACTTTGCCAACAATGTGGCCCTAGGGCTGGCAATTTTTTTATCCCGCCTGCTCCTGGCGTGGTAGATATGGGGGCTCATTAGGCGGTACTGCGTCGGGCGCCGAAGAAGATGGTCTGTTGAAGACGGCGTGCCCGACGTGGTGCATGATACCGCCAATTTGCCTGTAAGTATAATACACGTATACTTGCGATTACATTCTTCTTCTTCTCTTATCTTATAAACCCTTCTAGTAGGTTATTTTATGCTGTTATTAACAAAAATGTTTCTGCTCTGATCCGCCTTCGGATCCCAAAGTATCATTTATGTATTTATTTATATATATTGAGAAACTTCGTCAACTTCACTTCATATCTACATAATTACGTCAACTCATCTTGTTGTTTTCTTTTTCAGAATGAAGAGATTCCACGAGGAATACTCAAAAAACATCAGGACCAGCAACACGTGAGTGTTTATCACGATGTTCTGATTTTTCTGCATATACGTATTTACTCTGATACATGAGTGGTGATGGTGCCAATCATAGATGAAAATCTTTTTTCTCTCAAAGATTTTAATGTATTAAATTATAGCTCACATCCCAAAACTTATTAAGATTGATAAGTTTGTTAGCAAGTCAGCTGATATTACCAATAGGTACTAACATTGGTAGGGATTTTCTAATCCCGGGGTTACGGGATTGTGATTTTTTCAATCCCGGGATCGAGGAAAAGTGGTGGGAAATGAAAAACATACAATATTTTAAACAATAATTTTGTATCATACACAGACATGAAATCATCATATGCAGTTATGGAAGTAATATCAAGTTTACACAGAATTTAAGTAACGTCAATGAAAATAACTTTTTATCAGCAGGTAAAACTAAAATCAAACACGTATTTTTGGAGAAAATGTAAAGGAAATTTTAACAACTAAAGTAGCAATTGTTGCAGTATCTTAAATTAAATTAAATTGGTTGCATTTATGAAAATAAACGTTACTATTAGATTAAGGTTCTCCTCACTTAAGAGCTATTCGTGAATTTCTGAAATATGCCCTTAAAAAACAAAGTGCATCTAATGTCGCGTCACTCATTCTTGATCTGTATTTATTGCACAGCATCCCTGCTGATGAAAAAGCCCTTTCTCATTTTACACTAGTAGGATGAATAGCTAGCAACTGCTGGTAAAGAAACTGCAGCTTTTCTCAGTTACGTCCACTTTCACGGAAATCCTTTAGCTCTGGTGATATTGATAATGCTAGATCATTTGAATTATAGCAGGAGGATTATTTCTTGAGAGTAACTAAACATTGGGTAATGACCGAATCGAGTTCTTTCTTTAACTTCTCTGAATATGATGTACCAGTCTCAAAACGTTCAGATGCTGCCGTTCGCTTAGTGTGTAAGTCATCATTTATAGATCGGCTTCTTGATGCTGATGAAACTTGCTCTTCTTTCTTGTCCAGTGCTTCACATGTTTTACTAATATTACAATAACATGTACTCAGGTTTTCTGTAACAAACATTTTTATGTTCGCTAGTGATGGCACAGAAAATATATTATCACGAGCCTGTGACCCGTACTGAAGATACCTCAATACCCCTGATAACTTAGTTCGTCTCTTCATTATTTGATTTTTCATATTATGTCCTAACTCTGTATTCACATCATTCAGTTTCTTCATCATGAATTCCAACGCTGTCTCACGCGTCAAAAGATTTGCATCTCTTCGGCAAAGAGCTTCCATAGTAATTTTCACTGGCTGCAGTGTTGCGAAAATAGAAGAAGCAAGTTAATGTTCACTCTCACTAAATGATGTATCGGAATTCAGATCAATTCATAATGCAGGTTTTAAGCAATATAAAACGTTCGATCATTTCAACTAAACTGTTCCAGCGAGTTCTTATATCCATAACAAGTGGTTTTTCCTCAACCTATTGTTCGATTACATATTTCTGAAGGAATCTCTCGATTTTTGCGAGTGATTTTCTGAAGAGAAGAACAGTTTTCCTTATTTTTTTTAATCAATAACTTAATGTTTGTTTCTGATAGTTTGTACGCACCTCCGCCTTCAAACAAATCGCCTTCGTCTGTTTCATCACTCGAGGAAAAGGATTCATCACTTGATTCATGTCCTTCCGATTCCGCGGATTCCATTTCTTCTTGATAATATTCATTCTTCTTTAGGTCTGCCACACCCCAAAGGATATTTTTCATTTTTTTCGTTGTTCTTATTTTCCAAGAGTGATGACATATTATAAACTCAGATAAAAAGCAGTATTACTCAGTGAATTCTAACGAGTTATATATTTTATTATGCATCAAATACAATTTAATTCTTAGCGCCACCTGATAGCAAAAGCAAAAATGTCAATCCCGAAATCCCTGGATTTGCGTCTACCTCATCCCGAGATCTCGGGATGGAAATTTTGGACGGGATCCCGGGACTAAACATTGGAGGTGCAAAAAGTACAGGTTCTAAGAATATTTTCCGGAAATTATCGGACGACTGTAGTAGAACATTTGTGGGGATCGGTTGCACGGAACACATTTACATTAAAACGGTCTGTGGAAGTTGGTATTGTAAAAATATTCAGATTTGTTCATATCCACTATATCCAATAAAAGAAGGCTATAGTTTAAGTTTATTTCTGTTCTATGTAAAGTCTAAAATTTTCTCGCAGTTTCTGAAAATATTTTTTATTATGTAACCTATATGGAATTTTTAGAAATATTATATATATATATTATTTATAATTTCTATTATTTTCTATAATATTCTCGATTAGTTTATAATTATCTTTCTTCAGATCTTTATAGTTTTGTTTAGTTCTGCGAAGTGGATCATTCCTTTGTGGTCATTGGTAACTTTTAGTTCCCTTCAATCTTCTTCCGATATCCCAATTAGGTGCAAACAAAGTACGTACGGAAGAGTCACAAATCGAAAGTTTGAAAAAATGAGGAAACTACAAAAACAAACCCATATTAAGAAGGACATTTAGTCTATGGTCTGCATCAAAGCATTTTTGCGAGTTGATTAGATCGAAGTCGATAATTCATTATGACCTCCTTAAATATTATTGAAAGCGTCGAGCCAATGCAATCTTTAATTAGATTGCCATTTACCTTTTAAAAACCTTGAGTTCGTTACTATGGCAGTTAGAAGTGTTCATTGTTGTCTCAGAAAAATATGCTTTCTTTGCAATTAACAACAAATGTTTACATTAATTCAGCACGGATTTGAATTTCGTCTTAAAAATTAAAACCTTAATTTTTGAAATACAGAGTAGTTTTTATTTCGAGTTCGTATCTCAATTTTAAGTTATTTAAAAAAGCATATTTAGAACGCGCTGCAATTAATCCCACGCATTTCTTATGGGCATTGAAATTGAACAATGGAGTTAAAAAAAGTCCTGTTAAAAATAAAAGTTTTTGGAATTTTCGATTTTTCACGTTGGTTGTGACCTATGACCGACCAGCACGCCAAATTTCAGAGCTTTAGCTCTTCTAGAAGTACCTCAGAATAATGCATGGGACACTTAGGAGGTTCGTAAAAAAGATTTTTATATTGTAGAGGGATATCACTCCGACATATCGACAGTTTCAGCGATGAAGAATAGATGGCAATATGTGTTCATTATAGAAAGAAATGAATTTTCAAAACAATATTTTCATATGCGAAAATTAGCGGTTTTGTATAATGATATATAACAAATTATTTTTTATAATTACATTAATGCATTTCATTTTATTGAAAAAGTAATTTCTAGTTTTATAATAAACCAATGATAATCGCTCTGAGTTGCGCCACCATGCGAGTAGCTTTGGTTTCTCATTCTGCGTTCTGCGCTCAACCAGTTCCGGTCCGTTCTGAAAGAGTGAAATTCCGGCTGCCGAATTGGAGAGCTTCAAGGTTAGTATTTTGCTTGATTTTTGATGGCAGTGGTCAAAATGTGTTCGCCATTTCATCAAAACTGATTTTTCAATATATTTTATGTACTCGATGTCTCTTCGAAACGATCTACTAGTTGAGGTCACGAGCATTTATTCTCGATTTTTGTAACTTCTGATATTTTATTAGCAAATTTTATCGTAATATATACGCTCCTATCTTTCGTTTCTGATGGAAAATTTCTCATCGTGGTCTCTGTGATATCATTGCTCGCCGACCATGTTATAGAGAACCTACCGAATACTAAGATGTTTCAAATTCCCGTAATATAGAGAAATATTGCCTTTTGAATTTCGGCCCTCGTACGTATTAACTATGTTGCGATTTTAATAGTGCGAACTTGATCGTAGCGTCGTGATATTCTCATGTCCCTGCATACGGGGAAGAAGTGATTTTCATTCGTGTACGATTTATGCTTTCGGAGAAAATGTCCAAATTTCAAAATACCTCATATTACTTGGTGCGAATAAATTCGGGGGCTATTTTCCACAGCAGAAATTGTCGTCAAAATGGCCGAGGATTGCTGCGAGTTTCTATGAATTTTGTACGCAAGGGTTTTAATTAAACACGTGTTACCATTTCAAAAGAGGGTTTAGGAGTGGAAGTCGGCAGGAAAAGAGAATTTTCCAGGTCATAAGAGATATTGATTCGGCGACAAAAAGGGTAACGAAGTGGCGGATATCTTCATTGGTCGGACGTAACAATCGTCCCCAATCATTAATTAGATTGACTATCATGTAATATCTAGAGTAGCAGATTCCTTTCCGAGGCTGAAACATGCCTTTCGAGAGAGGTAACTCAAGTCCATTCAATATGGATTCCACTTGCCCGCGATTGCCCCATCAAATCCCTATTTAACTGAGATGCTATCTCCATCCGTAGCCAACTCTTAAGCGGTTAAAATCGGACTTTCTTATCAATACGAGAATCTGAATAGCTTCACTCGGCTGCATAATTACGTAGTGTTCAGTTCTCTTGTATTATGAACGTGCTGCATCATAGGAGGCTATCATTGGTCATGGGGGAATGCAAAACCGCTCGCAGCAGATACGTAAAAGGATGATGCCCAAACACTGATACGATTGCTTCAGAAAAGGGTGATTACAAAAATGGTAAAATATCTTTAATTCTCTAAATATTATATGATCGAATTTTAAAACTGAACATTGTATAAACTCGTTTTCGTATGAAAATTACATTTTAACAGAAATATGTTGGATTTGACGAAAAATTAGATTAGAAGGTATCCCATCATATTGTTCCTCTATCTTATAATCTTGTGCTTCTGTTATTTACAGGTGTTGCTTAGTCTGCGTAATTATGTGAAATGCTTTCAATTGATAGATAATTGGGACGGTATGGCGAAACTTCCAGCTCCTTATCGTAAGAAAATTGGCGAGGTATTCCAAAATAAACTTGAGATCGACTCCTCAAGGTTTGAATATCATTTCACTGTTTCTTATGTATATACTGCGATGCCATTTTTATACCTATTCCTTTATACATGTATCAGTACGCATTTATGTTATTTTGTTTTACCTTGTTGGCTTATGTCTACACTGCGACCCCATTACTATACTTAAGCTACCATATAAATATATGTACATTTATTGCCGATGTAATTTGTAGTCTCTCCTAATCGAAGCGTCATGGTGCACCATTAGACGCGTATTTGTGTGTGTACATACCTAAATATAATTGCCGTCTCATTATTTGTGTGTTTTTGTGCGCGTCTGTCCTTGCAATCCCAACTAACGCACGGCCATGGCTCGTGGGTCCCCTCCCCCCCCCTCCCCCCCTCACTCCCAGCCCCGCCCTATCTCCGCACAAAATCAAGTCACTGTTATACTGATATACACGTTTTACGTAAGATGTGCGTTTTTCGTGAGATGTGCCTTTTTCGTGAGATGTGCGTTTTGCGCGAGAAATAAATTTTACTTAAGATATGCATTTTGTGTGATATTTGCGTTTATCCCGAGATGTGTATTTTTCGCTAGATGTGTGTATTGCATGAGATGTGCATTTTGCGTGATATGTGCCATTTGTGCGAGATGTGCCTTTTTCGTGAGATGTGCGTTTTGCGTGAGATGTGCGTTTTCGTGAGATGTGCCTTTTTCGTGAGATGTGCGTTTTCGTGAGATGTGCGTTTTTCAAGAGATATTTGCGTGAGATGTGCGTTTTGCGTGAGATGTGCGTTTTGCGCGAGATGTGCGTTTTGCGCGAGATGTGCGTTTTGCGCGAGATGTGCGTTTTGCGTGAGATGTGCGTTTTGCGTGAGATGTACGTTTTACGTTAGATGTTTTTTGCGCGAGATGTGCGTTTTGCGAGAAATGTGCGATTTGCGTGAAATTTGCGTTTTGCGAGAAATGTGTATTTTACGAAAGATATGCGTTTTGCGGGAAATGTGCGATTTTCGTGAAATTTGCGTTTTGTGAGAAATGTGAGTTTTGCGAGATATGCGTTTTGCGAGAAATGTGCGATTTGCGTGAAATTTGCGTTTTGCGAGAAATGTGTATTTTACGAAAGATATGCGTTTTGCGTGAGATGTGCCTTTTGTGCGAGATGTGCCTTTTTCGTGAGATGTGCGTTTTGCGTGAGATGTGCGTTTTCGTGAGATGTGCCTTTTTCGTGAGATGTGCCTTTTTCGTGAGATGTGCGTTTTCGTGAGATGTGCGTTTTTCACGAGATATTTGCGTGAGATGTGCGTTTTGCGTGAGATGTGCGTTTTGCGCGAGATGTGCATTTTGCGTGAGATGTGTGTTTTGCGCGAGATGTCCGTTTTACGTGAAATTTGCGTTTTGCGAGAAATGTATATTTTACGAAAGATATGCGTTTTGCGAGAAATGTGCGATTTGCGTGAAATTTGCGTTTTGCGAGAAATGTGTATTTTACGAAAGATATGCGTTTTGCGAGAAATGTGCGATTTGCGTGAAATTTGCGTTTTGCGAGAAATGTGTATTTTACGAAAGATATGCGTTTTGCGAGAAATGTGCGATTTGTGTGAAATTTGCGTTTTGCCAGAAATGTTTATTTTACGAAAGATATGCGTTTTGCGAGAAATGTGCTATTTGCGTGAAATTTGCGTTTTGTGAGAAATGTGAGTTTTGCGAAATGTGTTTTACATGTGATGTGCGTTTTGCGTGAGATGTGCGTTTTTCGTGAGATGTGCGTGAGATGTTCGCTTCCATATACCTCCTCCTAAGCGATAGCGTGGCGCCTAAGTTGAGCCATGTCGATGGCCGCATGCACTAACGCCTAATGAGGAAGCGTTGGAGGCTGGCGCCTTTCTATGGGGAGAAGTGTTCATTATAACCAGTAAGCTAGGAGAATTGAATCTATTAGTGTGATGATATCATAATGCTTATCACGTGGGAATTTATAAGTTATCGATAATCAGATTTTGTACATCCTTGATTGCTTTCCATAAGAGTATACGCGTTCAAATCACTTCGGTGATTTATACCCACTCGTAATGAAAAACCTCTTTTCACAGGTGATATACCGACCACATTCATATGCATATGCCCTTCCTTCTGCGAAGTCATATTTCTTCGCCACTGCATCCAACTTGATGCAATATTTTTACGTCACTTTGCTATTTCTAATCCCTTTCATATATGCGAGAAATAATGCGATCGCTTTATTTCTCCTTCGGCTATATATTTTACCGCATTTTCTGACTTGTGGTTCCTTTAATTTAGACTATGGAAAATGGTGCACCTTTTCCATGCGAATCCCTCTTACACGATATACCAAGGCCTTGGTTTACCCTGCGTTAACAAACGAATAAACGAGCTCTCTGACACTGTTGCCTAAAAAAGGCAAAACCACGATACATCTTTCGACGCTTACTTGCATAGAAGTGTAATCATTATCTTTTTGATAAATTCTCTTTTGTGTGCTTAGGTATTTTTATGTGACTTTGACATGTTCTTCATAAATTTTAAAACCAAGTTTAATCTGTCAGTGAAATCGATTGTTTTCTTCAACATTATGCGTCACAAAATCATGGATCTAAATTATAACTGCCATTTTTATGTCTAACAGCAGGAAACTTTTGCCCTAGTGCATCATTAAAGAATGAAGATACCGAACCGAGCTACTATTTGTAAGTATTTTCTGCACAATATTTCATATTGGGATAGTTTCTCTTTACTTAAACACACATGTTATTTTCAGGTCAATCATCGAGAGAAGATACAAGGCGGCACACTGCGGATTCGTCAGAAAAGCCCAGGATCTCTTCTCTTTTACAGGCTAGTGAAATTCTAAATTTGGTACATATCTTCTTTAAATTTTTGAAAGTTTTTATATTGATGCTCAGATTGAGCACAAAAGTGCCAGTTTACCTCATATTTTGTTAAAATGATTTTGGTAGTAATTAAATGAAATAGCAACATAAGTAAATCTTAAGAAAGATAGCTCGTTTACTACTAGAAATCAAGTTATGCTGGGCTTTACAAACCAAATTGCCTATCCATGATTAAATTCAATTGGCAAACAACTATTTTTATATAATGTTGTCTCGGGATTTTGAAGATAAACATCAGAAAGTATTTAATGGACATATTGGATCCAATGTCATTACTTTGATTTTGAGTTTTAAAATATGCCTAATTAGATGATAAATCTTTAACATTAGATAAGCATCATCATCATCAGTATCTACCCAGCTGCTCTGGTGATGGGCCCCCAAAACAGTGTCTGGATCATCAAACAGTAAGTTTGCCTTTTTTAATTTCTCTACACCTAATACTCCATGATACATTACAGCAAGCTGAGGATAATTATTTCATGCAAAAATTCTACAGTTTGTGATCAATTGTTTTCATATCTACAAGCTGTCATTAGTTCGCTATTGAAAATTTTGGTTTGCAAATTCAGAATGCTGCAAAGGACCAAATTTGAGCAAGAAACTCCATTCTTTTAAAATGGGTGAGCAACATACGGCCCCCACGGGCATTTATGGGACTTGTGAAGCTATGATGAAAAAGCAATCCATAAAATTTAACACTCAAATTCATTTTACTTTTACCAAATTATGATAATAAAACATTTTATTTTGGAATTTAAAACCAAAATACTTATTCAGAAGTGATTTTCACTCATATGACACTTCAGAATCTACGGGTAACTTCTGATTTAAACTATTACGTGGCCTGCCATAGCATTGGTGGCTGATTGGTGTATTCACAATAACTGATGAAGTTTGCCATGTAGAGAAAGTTGCTCACCGGTTTTCAATTATAAAAAGTCCGAAACGTTTATATTGTAATTACAGGAAAGTTAAAAATTCTATAATATGTATATTGATAGGATATCATTCAAGTCACAGAATCTAGCATACCTGAAAGTAAACGTATCTTAGTCTTTCCATTTTTTGCAATTAAAAAAGTTCACCTGACATTTGTGCAAGATTTCAGAAAATTGCAAAACTAGCATCAATTTTAGGAGACAAGGGATGCCATTTTTGTCATAATTTGTCACCATACTGGTGCTTGAACTGGCCTCCATATTTGATGGTTTTCAACTTAAGATAATTATTGCTTTATTTTTGCTATTCACACAATTCTATAAACATATATTCTGTTAATTTTGTAAATACTCAAATTGAAATGAATTTTAATTGTATGAATAGCTCTTGGAATAACTGTCCCTTTTGCTCTAATTTGGTGCGCCAATACACTATATCTGCTTATGCCATACAAATGTAAATGAGTACCATCTAAGGTAGAGGTGCTCAAGCTTGAGATCTACTTTATTAAAATTCTTTTGAAATAGATTAGAGAAAGCTAGAGATGGAGGATTAAGATTTCAAGCAGAAAAATAAATTTCAGAGATCAACCACAAATGAGTTGGTTATCTTCATCTTGAGCACCCCTGATATGGGGGTTTTCTGCACTACTTTTCCTCAATTACTAACGATAACTTTCAGATACTATTTTACATCTTTACTATAAATAAAAGTTTTCAAAAGTTTTATTCCATTCAGCGATTTTTGTAAAATTGACTCATCTTTTCATGGTTAATTTTACGGATTCTGAATTTTAGATTCTTATTAAAG
This sequence comes from Tanypteryx hageni, assembly GCA_028673005.1. Lineage (NCBI taxonomy): Eukaryota > Metazoa > Arthropoda > Insecta > Odonata > Petaluridae > Tanypteryx > Tanypteryx hageni. The sequence continues at coordinate 52,197,655 of CM054114.1, read as the reverse complement.
GCTCAAGCTGGTTATGCACATGTGACTTCTTTTCACTTGACTGTTGAGACAAAGAATTATTCTGTTTGTTATGATTCAGGAAATGTTATGTATTTGAGTAAATATCTAAGAGAAACTGCAATTCAATTGACATAGTTTGGCACTGTCCATTACATGGGAGAGTAACATGTGCATAAAAAAATACCTAGATCATGTTCTTAGCCTAATCATGCCTTTCTAATTGAACTATCATCTTAATGCTTATTTACTTTAATTTTGTTTTTACAGTATATATAATATTGATAGATGCATCTCGATTATTGGTGTGGGCATTTTCACTTTTCTAATTCTATCACATCCTAAAGGTTTTATTGCCAAATATCCATATAATTTTTAATGATGGCAATTTCATGAGGATTATATATAAAAATGTTGAATGATATTGGCAGGTTTGGTAAAAAGGCTCATGCTTCATGAAAACAATTTTTCCAGCATCTCCTGTCTGCTGTGGAAGAGGATTACAAGTGAAGCTTCTTGAAGAGTCAACGTAGGATCAGAGGAAGACATCATTGTGAAATAGTATTTTTCAGCAGCATTTAACAGAAAAACTTTTGTATAAAGTGTTATATATTAAGTGTACTTATTTTTCTTTTTTATATTTTGATGCATATATTTTGATTCATTGTACTGTAATATGCCTGTGTATAGAGTTTTACTAATATGTAGTGCATGATGATGGACGATCTGGGTTATATTTAGAATGCACGCTAGAATGAGTAGGACATGCATGTGAATGTTTGGTGTGTGGAATGAGCGATATTTGCTAAGTAATTGCTTTCTCTCCTTAGGTATATCAGCGGAGATGCGAGTTGGTCATCATTTTTGAGGAAATTTTTCAAGTCGGTGCCAGATCAGGGTGTTCAGCGTTGTTTGGTATAGTTAGTTTAGTTTATTGAGAGTTGTGCTCCTTGTTGGAGGAGTTTGTAGCCCTAGGGCATGGATTAGGGCTGGAGTATTCTGGCGATGTCATCCATGTAAAATAAGTGGCAACGATGGCAAGAGCATTACCTCCGCTGGTGCCAATGGAAATATGCTCAAATTTCATAACATATTGATGAGCGATTTTTCTCATATACCGATTCATCGCTATAATGAGTTTGTTGTTGTAGACAAAAGGTTTGGTTGTTTTATGGTCAAAATACATGGGAAGGAGTCAGCAGTGTCGGAGTTTAGGAATCCTTAATTTTAACATTGCTGGTTTGAATTCAATTTTGATCGCATCATGTTTATTCCGAGGATCTGATGACTTGGGAATCTTGTTTTCATTTTTATTGCCAGGCCTTGTTTTGGTATATAATCTATCATATGCTGAATTGATTTTTGGGTATCATTTTAAAATGATATTGCAAACTAGGCAGTTTGTGTTGCTCTTTACTATATCATTCCTATACTGGTAGATGTTTGAGATGAAATAAAGAATGCACACATACATGCAAAGTTTTGAATGGAGTGAGCATTTGTGTAGCTGGTATGTGTACAGTGCAAATGCTGAGGATTGAAAGACAAATTAATATGGGTGTAGTATAACTATAGAAATGAATGAAAGAGGGAATGCCTGATTTTTAAGGTATTTCATTGCTGTTTACTGTAAATACATTTGTGTGTAGATGAAACCTATTCTTCTGCATGCATCTCTTGAATTTCTGAAGGTCATTGCTTTGTGAATGAGCATGTGAGGAAGTTGATGATTCAGTATATTTATTTTTTGAGTTTATTGGTTGTTTTAATATGGAAATCTAACATGCCCAAAATTGGTTCTATGGCATTACCTATACAGCTAAAATGCAAAACTGATCTGCTGCTAATTCTTAAGCTTTTCATATTCCTCTTATGGAATATTTTATTAAATTTTGAGAAATAGCTCTTCATTACATTAAAAACTGTTTAAATATTAAATGAATATAACAGCTCAAAATTTCTGCAAACCTATTGTTATCCATATGCATATTTATATTTTAATTTCATTGAGAAATATTAACTTTGTTCTATGTTTGGATATGTGTGGAACTTATAAAATTTTACCTTGCACTAAATACATTTTTCATGTAATTTTTAAAAATCAAGCTATAAATATATTTTCTATAATTTATCAAGAAACACAATTGGGAAATGTTTCTGCTGAAATCATTTTATTGAGCAAAATTTCATTTTGTGAGAAACAGAAGAAAATCTATATTAAAAATTTGATTCAATGCCCTGCTTCTGAATTGTTGATATTAAACACAAATGAGTTGTGATGAGTTGAAATTTTGATAACTTGATAGGTTAAAAGGCTATAAAATATAAATGGAAAAAATGCCATGGTCTATTCAAGGGTTCTGGAAATTAGCTGCAAATGCTGATGAATAATAAACTTTTTTGTTATGTACCCTACATAGCTCTGGCCCAGAGCAAGGTAAAAAGATGAAAGTCACCTCAACTCAAAATTTCTTCATTCTAAAACTATCATACCCTACATTTTGAACTTGACATTTTCAACAAATTCAAACTTGTAGGCAATGGTATCATTTAGCAGGTTCTCACCATTTCACTTGAACCAGATTTTAATGTTGTAATAACATAATCACTTGACACAAGGACACACAATATAATTGAAATCCCTCATGTTAGGTTGGGTACTTCCCCGGTCACCTACAATTTTTCATATCTACGTTTCTTATAGATATTTATTTTCCAAGTGTCTAATATATTATTGTGACCCTTCTTTCTCATGAAATGTAAATATTTGTATGTGATGTTATACATGTCTCTTTTGTAACAATCAATCTTTTTGTGTCTACCACTGACTATGCCTATTCTGGTATTGTACTGCCTAATGGCTGAATAAATGATTATGATTAAAATCCAGAACCACTTCCTCATAATTTTTAATTTAAACATATAAAAAAATTAAATCCTAGAAAAATATAAAATTTTATCATAATTTAAATATTTTAATAAAGAAAATATTTAAACACATTTTAAATACTTAACATAAGAGTAGCAGCTATAAAAAGAATCAAGGTTTGTGTATCTGTATACCTGTATCTGTATACCTTCTTTTGTAAGGTCTTTGGAGAATAAAGTGACTTTGACTTTGTACATTGCTTGGTCAGCACCTGTCAGTTAGCCTAGATAGGAGTAGTATTCCTTTATTTGAATATAATATTGTTTAATTGCACCAAATAAAGAATGCAGAGTAAAACCGTTGCCAAAAATACATTCAAAAGATAAAACTTTATTTCACATAAATGACTGTTTGATATTCCATACCATATTCATTTTCTGCTGGTATCTGTAGTTTCATTATTGAGATAGAAAAATTGTAAGTTTGTCAAAGGCACGAATCCTGTGAAAGTAGGATTTTTTCAAGGACAACCGGCCCCATTTGTACTGCAGCTGATTATGTTACAAACTTTTTCAACTATAACAATTTTCAATAATAACATCTAAAAGTTAGAGAAATTGACTTCTTCCATTGTATCATTTCCAAAAGTTAAGTTTGAACTGTTTTCATTTGTGACCATTTCTGACAATTTAATTACATTTGATTTATTTAAATTAACAGATAGATTTAAATTATTAAAATATTCTATTTGTTTAGTGATATCAATAAATTTTAAGTTGAGAGAATTCATAGTGTTACCTTGGCTTATATTACTTGTATTATGTGTAAAGTATGATTTTACATTAATCATGGATGGATATCATTAATGAAAATAATGCAATTTCTTGATATGCCCGTTTTCATTGAGTGAAACTTCTATACATTGCTTTCTATTATTTAGAAAGGTTAATAGGATTTATGGGCAATTTCATGAATTCCATAAGCTTGTAATTTATGTAGCAGGATATTACATATGATGCACTGTCAAAAGCTTTTGAAAGGTCTTAGAAAACCGCTGCAAATTTCTTGCTTTTACCAAGACTATCTAGTACAAAGTGAATGAAGTCTCAAATATTAGTGGTTGCTGTAAGGCTTTTCCTGAAACCAAGTTGGAAGTCTTGCAGAATGATGTTATTGCCAAAGAATTTAGAGTTTCAACAGAATTTTTTCTAAAATTTTACTTAGGGTAGAGGTTCAGGTTATTGCCAATAATTACTATGACATACATGAAGTTTTTCCTAAATTTTCATGCAGTTCAAACAATCATGTTGTTGATTAATTATTCAATTGAGAAAACACCTCTTTTCTAAGGTCTTAGTTGCTGCATTTCATAAAGCGCATTTTGTTGTACAGATTTCTAACCTTTTAAATATCAAATCTTATAACAAACTATAATTATTATTTTATTTTCCAAATTAAAAGAGAATTTAGATAATAAGTATGCATCATATGATTTTAAACAATCAATATATATATATATATATATATATATATATATATATATATATATAACAGCTTACGGAAAAGGAAAGGTAAAATGGATATATGGATGTCAACAAGGTGTTGGGATGAGGAAACCCAGTGAATACTCACCAATCAGACGACTTCAGGTTGGCGAGGCCCCGGGGATGTCGAAGCGACACACGTAAAAGAACACTAAAACACAGAAACATCACAAACGTAGGAGATTTCGGAATTATTCCTTCATCAACTACAGAGAGAGAGCGTTTGTGATGTTTCTGTATACGGTATTTATAGTGTAGTTGGTTGTACTTTCACTTCTTGAAATACTTGATATGGATTGAATTTGAATTTTAGGTGTACTTTACCAAGGTTTTTTTTAAAACGTCACTGTACCTCACATTTAAAATTTTTATCTTAACATTTCATCATCATAATAAGTAGTCTGTTTGTAGACAGGACCGTGATTATTCATGGTCAAACCTGGTTCTCCAATCCTCTTCATTTCTTCGTAGCTGTCTATCCCTTTCAAGTTGTCTATCAGCTGAAACCTTTTTCTACCACTTTCTCTTTTCCTCCCATTTGCATATTAATACCTAAAATTATAGCACTAATTGGATTGGGTTTGCCCAAAAACCTACCAGAAGGTAGAATTAGAATGCATGTGCATAAAATTATTTAACTAAGATTTGTCAGTCAAACAAGTTTTATTTTTTTAATTGTTAATATTCTCTTACTGTTCATTTATATTTTTAATTGGAAAAACAATTAATTTCAACTTCCCTTGTATTAATTGTAAAATAGTGTACTATCATATTCATTTGAAAGAAAATTTGTTGCATCCTAACCAAGTCATCAACTTCTACATGTTAAGTCATTATGGTACCACACTTTTAAGATGGTCAATATCATAATAAATATCAAAGAATAGTAAGAATTTAAATTAATAAAGTAATAAAGAATAAAAATATTATTAATACCTACATATAGAATGTTCTTTCATTTAAAAAATAATCTTTGGGTCCAACAATGAGGTGCACCCTATATGCAGTTATAGATTACTATTTCTATGTATTTTCTTTCCAGTGATGCCTCTGAAGAGAAAAAGAGAAATGAAAATCAAAGAACAAGTTCATGAGCAAATATTTCAACAAATTTATTTATTTTCATTTTTTCCAGAAATTGTCTCTTAAACCTCATTAAGTAGCAATTGTTTCTATGGATTAATTATGATTTTTCATTGTATTAATTTACCAAATAATTGTTCATATACTTTTGAGACTCCCTAATTTCACTTAGGTTAATCCACTACTGATTGTTATTATCGCCACAAGTATTTTTAGTAAAGTGCACCAGTTTTTGGTGCCATAGTCAGCCACTTGACCTAGTGGTATCTTTGACTTGTCATGCACTTGGCACCATTATCACAAAGCACCTATGCTCAGACTAGACTTCTCAGACTAAATACAATTCTTATCTCACACAGTTTTGAAAACAACAATATGGGTTTTGGATTGGAAACTGAAATAATTGTTATTTTCTTGATGTCATTCCCATGCCTCCAAGATATGCATGAGGGGCAAATGCCCTACTTGCATGGCTTGATCATCAGGGCCAGATTATGGTCTAGACCAGGGGTCTCCAACCAGTCAATCGCAATTGACCGGTCGATCTTTGGCTCTTCTAAAGTCGATCGCGGAGCCTTCCCTCAGCACTATTATGTTAAGCACGACAGGTTATGATGCAGGTTTCTATGTCTCTAAAAGTTTGGGATAAATTTGCGGGGATTCTCTTCCCCCCACCCGCTCAAAACAGTATTTCTCGCATCATGGCCCAGGTAGACACCTCTGGGTCGATCCTCGGTAAATTTACAAGTGAAAAGCAGATCTTGAGGGCTGAAAGGTTGCAGACCCCTGGTCTAGACACAATAGGCACTATGTCCAGGGCCTACAAAAAGATTAGTTAACATATATGCTTTTTTCCATACACTAAAGTTCATATTTCTAGTTAACTGGCAGAAGTAGGTAGATAAAGCACTCATGTGAAGCCGGCTGACTTGCACAATAATAATATTTTATGAGTACTACCATAAGTTATCTTGAAAAATCACTAATACTTTTTCCCCATATGTTTCCATAGTTAAAAGGCCTATGAGTCATAGTTCCTGGGGCTTAAAAAACCCTTAATCCGTCCCTGCTGACAATAGCTCTTTTTAAGAACACCATTCCCAAATCTTTCTTTAGTTAATGGGAAGGGGCATAATATTTTTCTTTAAACACATTTGAACAATCTAAAATTTGGATCAAACTACACTAATTCCATAACAGCTCAAGTGAAGAAGAGATTTCAATAAACTCTAATTAACTAATCTAACATCAAGTGTGTATTCATCAACATGAAATCATTTGATCTATTTTGCATACAGATAGCATTACATGCTACAATTCAAGATACTAATAGCTACTATAGCATTTTCAAACTTGTACTGTTCTTCGGCTTTTGGTCGATGTAAAGAAACCTGTTGGTTATGCTTTTGTGATCACAAATTTTTTATGAATATGTCAAAGTTATATATGTACTAATATTTTATCTAATATGTATGGGAAACATTTTATTTGTCTCACTTTTTATAACATGTTTCTTAGCAAATGTTATTAGAAAATTGATTTTCATTTTCCATCATAGAATTCATTTTTTAACCTGTTGTATACCATCATATTTGCAATAAATAATTATTTAAAAGTAATCATCAAACTTTGTTTTCTTGGCTTTACAATTGTATATGAAAATGCCATAATATTAACAAGTTGTAAGATAAAAATAGCAAAGTTTCAGACTTGTAAAAATCAATTGGGTTATAAAATGTTTGCTCAATGCAAATTTGGTTAGTGCAAGGACCTTATGGAATGCATCCCTTGTGCTAAGCAAGGCATATATATATATATATATATATATATATATATATATATATATATATATATATATATATATATATATATATAACAACTTACGGAAAAGGAAAGGTAAAATGAATATATGGATGTCAACAAGGTGTTGGGATGAGGAAACCCAGTGAGCACTCACCAATCAGACGACTTCAGGTTGGCGAGGCCCCGGGGATGTCGAAGCGACACACGTAAAATAACACAAAAACACAGAAACATCACAAACGTAAAGCTTTCGGAACTACTCCTTCTTCAGCTACAGAGAGAGAAAGCTTTATGTTTGTGATGTTTTTGTGTTATTTTACGTGTGTCGCTTCGACATCCCCGAGGCCTCACCAACCTGAAGTCGTCTGATTGGTGAGTGCTCACTGGGTTTCCTCATCCCAACACCTTGTTGACATCCATATATATATATATATATATATATATATATATATATATATATATATATATATATATATCACAGTGGAACTGGCAACACCAACACCATTGAGCTCAGAGCGAAGTGAAGTCCATGGTAGTCAGAGACTTGCTCCCCACTCCATCACTAGTCACTCGGGGTTTGATTGGCTGCAGCAGTGTGATGTTTACTTCCAATGTCAAGTGCCATAAGAGGACTCTAATGAAATTGTATGCAGCATTTAAAAGACTGATGCACAATTATGGATGCTGGCTATCTGACCATTAATTTAAAGCTATGAATCATCAAATAATATTTTCCAATAGCCTTGTAGTTATCTGAATTTCAAAGGAGATGCTTCAGTTAGTTAGAAATGAAGCATAATGAAAATATTTTAAAATGGAACTTGAACGTGACAATGAGAGTCTGGGAATGTATTTTCTTCTACAGAATTTTGTCATGAATTTAGATAAATAAAAATGTGACTGAGCTACTGTGACAGGCTTCAAATTAATGTAATTTATGTGGCATTAAGAAGATATACGCACAATTTTGAATGCTGGCTCTTTAACCAAAAATTTAAAGCTATGAATTGTCAAACAATATTTTTCATTAGCCATGTAGTTATCTGAACTTCAGAGGAAATAACTCATCCAGCTTCTGTGAACCAGAATTGAAGCTAACATAATGACTATATTATGAAATGATAATTTACCATGACAATAAAAGCCTGGGAATATATTTTCTTTCACACAATATTTCCATGAGATACAATCAACTTTACGATATACTAGAGATTTTTATAATGTATAGCAAGTTTTTGAATATTTCAAAAATTTATTAATATTGATAAACATCATGTACCATTTCTGAAATTGGAAACTTCTGCTAAATGGATGGGAAACATAAACTTAATTGCATGAATAAAGCAGGAAAATTGTTAATGATTCATTTTTATGCTACCTACCTTTTAACTTTAACCAATTTTTTATACTGAAAAATAATTTCTGGTTAAAAATTACATGTGATTGCTCTACATGGACTGTGTAAAAACATGAGAAAATTTTTGTTATGTTGCAGTAGCAGAATAAACTCATTACCAATATTATGTTTGATGATTTGAAAACATGTATATAAGGTGGTCCTTAGTTTTATGATCATCTAATTTTGATTTGATATTCCACATAGGAATAATAAATATCAGGAAAACTGTTAATGTTTCATCTATATGCTGCCTTTTTACTGCACCCAATTTACAATATTGAGAAATTATTTCTTTCTTTTTTCATTAAATTGAGAGCAAAATAAAAGTTTTACAGAATAGTTAATAGTGAACTCTCATACATTAAACTAAAATATGATTATTTTTGGAAAAATTAAGGACTTCAACTTGAAGTTAAAATATTATTAAATCTCTCTCCCTCCCTCCTCTCCCTCAATCCCCCCTATTGTTTAATAAATTTATTAAATATTTCATTTAATAACAATGATGCCTTAATCACAAAAATACCTAAAAATACACAAAAAATGCATAAAAATTCAAAAAAATACAAACACAAAAAATACAAAAATACACAAATATTATGAAGTTCCAGATCTAAGAGTGGCATTACAATTATATACTATTTAGATTCGATACAATCATTGAGAGAACATTAGTGAATATACCAGCTGAAGTCCCACAAAACCTTCGGGATCAAACAAAAAATTAATACCAGCCGTACATTTTCAAGATGCATCATGGGGAATACTTTATCATTAATTACTTGATTTTATGTTCATTTCACAAATACATAAGGAAAAAATGTTTTTATCGATGCCTTAAATGCATAATTTCAATTTATTAATTTACTTTAAGTGCAATATTGTTTGTGATAAAATATCATTTAGGCAATACGGAAGTGCTGATTTCTTTCAAATTTTCTACAAAAATTATAAGGTATTAAGATGACCAGATTCCTTTCAGTAGTATAGTACTCATTTCAGTTGCTTTGTACTACCGAAAAGAACAAGTACTCCTATCGAAAGATTTGTACTCTTAACTCTCACTATAATGTACTCCACTGTGCAAACAATATTCTCTCAGATACATTTGAATCCAATAAATACTGCATCCAGCTTAATGAGGATACATGTTGAAGTAATAATTCCTAAAATATATCATAATTTTCATGTATATAGGTACTGTGAGAGTAACCAGTTTGAAAGATTTCTATGAATAGGTGGATGAAAAACATAAAAAGTTATTGGGATTTTCAAAAGTATGAAGGTTAGCCCGAATATCAGCTATCGAAAACATTTTAAAATGTTCAAATATTTGAAATTTTCTTTTCTAAGCATTGAGAAATGTCCAAATTTTTGAAAGCTCTTTTTTGAGAATTAGTCATCAGAATTATTTTTGTTTTCAATCGTAGTCAGGCAGTCATATTTCATTCTACAGTTAAACAAATAGAAAGAAACTACATTTCAGCTTCTGCAGTGAAATTTTAAGACTTGAAGGATTAAATTGCATCAAGATTAGAAGAGGAATTTATTCCACTTACTATGAGTGGACATTTATCAATAATTTGAGGGAAGCAATTTAGGATCAAAAATTTTTTGGAAGAAATAAAAGGTTTTATATAAACCATCTCCGCTATTTGAATCAATGGACTGAAAGCCTAAAAAATATAGATGTTTTTGAATAGACTATTTGAAGAAAAAAATTAATGGGATGACATTTCTAAAAGCTTTATATAAAACTATAACCATGACTTAAATGACAACAAACTTTTTGATGACCTAAAAAGGATAAATATTTTTTGTATGGGGCTGGAAGACAAAGTCTTACAATGGTCAGGAGAAAGTGAAGCAGGATATAAGTTTGGTGGAATTATTTAAAATTTTCAAGAATTTCAACATTTTAAGAATTAAAATTGAAGTTGTCTTATGTTTACCGGGAACCAATGCAAGTGATGAACAAGTTTCTTCAATAATTTATGACTTCTGGAGCAGTAATAATTCAAGATTATGTATGGATACAATAACAGCTATCACAAAAGTTAAAGTAAACCTTATACTTGTGAAGTTTTCTTTTAATATCTGAGAATGAAAACCTTACAAAAAATTCATTGTAATGAAAAATAAGGTAACAATCCATTTATTTGTAAAGCGTTTCAATCATTGTTGAATGATAGTTAATAGAATATTGCAATTTCTATGAGACACTGGCTCAAAATATACTTTTTTATTACTTCTCTCAATAATTCCAAAAATCTACAATTCTTCAGATGTCAAGGTATTTCCATGTAAATAAATGTTTCATCAATTTCTACAGAACTGTTTTCATTTCTGATTCTTATATAAGAATCCATTTCATATTGCATACGTTTGCAAATTTTATAATATTTATAAATTAGTTTTATATTAATATCTGATTCTCTTTAAACATCTACAATTTTTTAAACAAAAACTCAAAATAGATTCTAAAACTACCACTGCTTTGTAGCTGAAACGTGCATGTGGTTTGTTGTGGCTATTGGAGATACCTGACACAAATACATTTTTTTTAATTGCTTGTTCTTGAATTGTTTTTAGCCATAAGACGAGCTCAATAGTTCCCTTTTGAATTTAAGTAGGTGATTCTATAAATAAGATCTTGTTTATAACTTTAAGAAGTTTTCAAAAGTTAATTCATTGTTTCAGAGAAAAACTTTTTTATTTTTTTAATAGGCAAATTAAATTTTCCTGATTTTGTATAGAGGGTGGGTTAGCAAAAATATGCTTTTATACGATTAATTTTTTAAACCAAAGAGAGTCATTTTTCTTAAGAGTTTTCTGACTATAGACTATATTACACTTTTGTACTTCTTTCATTTATTGAAAATCTGGATATAGATATATAAAGTTATAGATTCAAATATATTAAAAATGAAAATAACCTTACTAATATTAATAATCTATTAACCTATTAATCATATTCTTTTATTATTAAGTAAATTCTTGAATTGATATAACTCTACTGACAAACATACATGATTGTGTGCATTTGTTGTTTGCATCCCTTTTTACTTTCCCATATATGTAGTATATTGAGAAAGTATTGTTATCCTGAAAAAATTCGACTTCGAGATTTTGATGGAAATACACATTTTAGGTGTCCCCGAGTCCATAAAAGTGGTTTTTGCCATGTTATCTGTCTGTCTATCGTTCTGTTCGCCGATCTAGGGCCTAAACGCATACATAAAATCAAATGACATCTCGTATTAGTGAATTATATCGTTTTTGCAGATCCCTTTTTCATAAAAATGATATTGCACAAAAATAAAGGGTAGTTTATTCTTGGCAATTTTTTGAAAAATTTGATTTACTCAAAAATGGCTCCAGAGAATTTGATTAAAATCATACCAATTGTAGAACCAAATGTCACAAATAATACTATGTAAGCCATATATCTCTTGCTATGCTACCTTACCTAAGCCTTATGACGTCACACCTCTGCCGGGATCCATTCAAACTCTTACTACAGCCTTACAGTTAAACTAAATCGAATGATATCTCATATTTATGGATAATATCATTCATAAAAGATATTCTGATGAGGTAAATGATATTGTCCAGCATTTAAGGGTACTTTATTCTTGGATATTTTGAAAAAATTCGAGGATTTTGTTAAAAATCCATCCAACCATACAGCCTGATGTCACAAATAATACTAACTAGGAGATATCTCCCAAAAAGTTACTATATATTGTCCAGTAGTATTATTTCTGTACAAGATGCTCAGCACACGTGTGTCAGAGGGGAGAGTTAATTTTGGGGCAAAAAGTGTAGTGAGATCAAACATATATATGTATATGAGAAAGTTTGTGCAATGTATATTGTGCTGTTTATTTCTTTTTACAATATGCACCTCTTGGTCTTTCAGATATTTTAAATATTAAACTTACCAAGTTAATTCTTTACATATTGAATGCAATAACTCAGTGAAACAATTAAAATTCCAAAATAGCACAGTATAATAATTAATTAAGAATCAAAAATAATGCTCACTGCCAGACTATCACATTACTTAAAGAAAAAAAACAATCACAATGCTTAGAACAGACCAAATTTGCATATTATTATAATTAGAGTAAGTGCCCATTGATTTTCAATGAATTTAGTGAATATATGTACTACAGCACAATATAAAACACTGGTTTCTTAAAAAAGTGAATGGCACATTGTCAACATTTAATGAATCTTACAAAATAATGTTTTATTATATCATCATCATTGTACTTCTATTGCCTATATTAAAAGTTGATATAAGTTACATGTCTAGTTAGCCAGAGAGTAAGTAGGCTTTGGTGAAATGAATGAAATGAATATTATCAACTAAAAAACTTCCAAAAAATAAACATTTGTTCATATGTACACAAAACAAAAATGAAATAAAGCATAGCAAGGATATTTGTTTCCTATTTATAAGCACTGAACTCCCATTGGTGGGAATAATGTGATTATGTTGTCATATTATTTATAATTTCTCATTGTTAAATCCATAAAAATTGGACAGTTTTAAAGCTTCAAAATGTATTCTGGCAATATTTCGGCATAGATTTGAATTCTCTCTTCAATCAAAATAAACTTTGTACTTGCAGGCATATGATCATTTATGTCCCGTGATTGGAGCTAACTAATTTTAAAATTCAAATTAAAAATATGCTGCACTTATTCCTCTGTTATTCAAATGGAAAAAATTAAAAACGAAAAACATTCTAAAAATTCAAGTGGTGACTCAAATTGATTTAAAAATCTTTTCACACCACCATATCCTTCATTGTAGTTAAAATGACACCTCCTTCTTGTTTCTATGTCCTTTAGATGTCAAATTATAAAATTACAGATATGCAAACAAGCAAGAAACTGGTTCATATTAGATTATCTGATAAATTTACTCATCAAACAAACTATCACATTTGAAATGTAGCCTGTATTCTTAAAAAGGTAATATTCAATTTTCAATATTTTTTTCTTTCCATAGATCCCCCAGTCTGTCTACTCATTCATCTCATTTGCTTTAGTGTGTGACAAAGGTAGGAAAGCCTCTATGCCACAAACAGGTTATTAGCTATAAATTGATGATAGATCTCAAATACAGAAATTTTACTGATATTAGTTCATGTTTATAGATTTTTTTGGTGGTTGATTCATGCATGAAAAGATATCAAAAAGCCCTGAAATAGAGAAAGGATATTTTAGATAAAACATCAATACCAAATAAATTATGATTAAATAGTAAAGTTTACTTTTATAGATCATGTGAAATATTAGCTTTATAGGCAGAAAAGGGTCCTCTGAAACATCTCCTTAGTCAAATTTCAGCCGATTTGAGAAGTTACATTAATGTAGCTTTCAAATGGCGATAATTTTTCAGATTTTAAAATCGTCTTTAACTGTTTATAGAAGTTAATCAAATATTTAGCTGTCTGTTGTATAACCATTAAAACAAGTAAACTTAAAATACATTAGTAGTTTATAACAAGACAAATAACGATTTGAAAAAGAAGTACAGTATGCTTGGGTTTCCAACACATTCTCCACATTATATTTGTCTGGAAAATTGTGCAGGGAGCAAAGGAAGGGGGCTCATCTCTGTGACTTGCCCCCAGACAAAGGAAAACCTAGCTACCCCACTGAATACTACCATATATGCCTCAAGTAACTTTTCTTTTTAATCTCTCTAATCCATATTAGAACATTTCCATGCGATTATTATTTTTATTATTGTATGATGACCGAATACCGACAAATTTCCATGAATTTACAGCATAAATATTGAAAATTGTAGAGCAGTGTTTCTCAACCAGTGGGACACGGAGGTCGTGTAGGTGAGATGCAAAGTACTGAAGATAATTATTATAAAACTTGGTCAACAAAATTACAGCAATATTTAAGGTCATTAAAATTTTACATTAAGGACTAATCTAATACTGACATGCAGTTGACGTATGAAACCACTTCTTCGAAAGGGTGGGGTTTGTTTTTTCCAAAGTGGGACCAAGGTACTTTGGTAAAATTGTTTGTGAGACCACGGTTTTTTGACGAAATGGTTGGTGGGACACAAGATGCAAAAGGTTGAGAACCACTGTTCATCTGAGTCCAGCCGATTCGCCTCTTTCCCACATGCAATGGTATCTTAGAGGTGGTGCAATGAATAGCCAGGAAGGGAGGAGAGAAACCCGGCACCATCATTTAGCCTATGCTTAGTGAAGAACACCACGGGGGCCAACAGCTTAACGTCCCTTCCGAAGAACAGAGTGTTAATTTGAATGCGCTCCTCATTTTCTTGTGTTCTCTTTTCTCATTGGCTCGTCCTCGTCACCTTATTCCAACATGCATAAATAGGGGGCCGGGCATCCTCGGAAAAAATCCTCAAGGATTCCAACTGGGTGTCGCTTCAGCAGATCAAGGTGGGGCCAACACTCGAACCACTACACCACCGGCTCCCCTGAACCACTGTTGTAGAGCATAGGCAGGAAAACTTTCTACAAGGCAGACCGCATGTATCCCTAAAACGCTATATCTTGGCAGTGCGCTGTAGGCACCTTTACGATATGACGAGTTCATCCTCGAGGTGGGACCGATTTTAGGGGTGGTGGTGATTAGGTGTGAGCATTGGCGGCGCGAACTTAAAATCTGGAGGGGAAGAAGGAAAGGGAGGGAGGTACTCTAAGGCTGATGGACTCGTCCGAACCAAAATTCGTCTACTGCGCAGGTGCTCTGACGTCAGCTCACCCTTATAGCTTCTTCCCATTTATTCCGGTCCCCTCACGCGTCTCCGTCTGCCACCTTAGAGCGCACGAGGTATAGTTTCGAATGTCTCGGCTACATTGGAGTACGCTTCGGTAATTAAGAGAAATGAGGGGTGTCATCAGGGAAAATCAATAATATTTTGGCGTAAAATATTAACTAAAAAGGTTTCCTAGCCATTATATTAAGCAACAAATATGAACTTAATCGTATTAACTTTAGCTGTTCGCTTTCTTATTGCCTTCGCAGGCCTCATGCGGTCTACGGGTCGTAGTTTGCCCTTCCCTGCTGAGGAGCATTCTTTCGTGGTTCTTGCTAGATATCTGGACGAATAAGTAGCTTATCCATTGGCGAAAGCATTTATCTAATAAACTCAGAGAAGAAGATATGTTCCGATTTATTCATTATTTTTTAAATTCTTCTCGTGTGTATGTCGGCATTTTCTTTATGGGATATCTTCTTTCCTCCAAAATGCAGTTAAATGTTCGGCGCATACAGTAACTCGCTTGAACCGGATAACACAGGAAACAACTTGGACTCGCGCACACTAGGCTCGGTTGGTGTCAAAAGACCCATTGTTAGTTGTCTATATGCTGCCAAAGGAGCAACACGTTATTTTTCTCCGGTCACTGTTACCTGCTACAATTTATGCAAGAGTTGCATAAGGGGCTGACGTGCCAATGGCAAAAAAGCAGACTCAGTTTGACAAACTTAAGTAATGATCTGAAAAGCTATGATTTGCAAAGCCTTAGGAGAGGAAAAAAGGTTTCTGAAACACGTCAAGCGACATCGACAAATATAAATAAAGTACTGTCATTTGTGCCATTATACCAAGACAAGGAAAACGTCCACTCTTTGCATACTTTTCAAGAAGCCTATCTGTGGCAAGCACCAATTAATATTGTGCTCTAATAGCTAATTTACACATTTATAACACTTACTACAGTTTGACGTTAATTAAAATTATTTTAAAACAGTTTTTAATGATATTTACTTAAACCAAGTATAAGTGAGTCAAACTGACGCAGCGTTACCAATAAGGGCCTAAAAATAAATAACCCTTTTTTCATTCATTCGTTTGAAAATCGGTCCATTGGTGCAAAAGATGTTAGTAGAGGAGACACAGTCACGACCATTTCATAAGGCTATGTTTCCTTTGGAAACCAGTGTAAGAATTAAATAACCGCCATATTGAATGTTAGATATGAACATTTTCAGGCGGAATTCGTTCTGAATTGGTTACGAAAAAAACCGATCGTTAAGCGAAACTGTTACTCCCTCTTAATTTTATCTAAGAATTATTGTATATAGGTCTCCGCTCCGCTCTCTTGGCCTACGCTGAAAGGCTAATGAATGTTGTTGAACTTTTTTCGGGGCAGTTACATGTAGGAAGTTACATTAGAGGCTGAGAAGGATCCTACCAATGAAAATCAATTATAAAATTTTTTTATATAGTCGTTACTTCCCTAGAAAATGTTTTCCAGCCACAATTTTCAATAAAAAGTGCAAAAGTATTATTATCGAGTTTCACGGTTCGCCTGCTGGCTTTAGTTTTCCCACCATTGACTTATGCCAAGGATGGGGAACCTATGGCCCGCGAAGCTATGATGAAAAGGAGGTCCGTAAAATTTAACACATTTTTAATTCAAATTATATTAATAAAGTATTTAATATTGAAATGTTAATCCTAAAAACTTCCTTTAGAATTGATTTTCGCGTATATGATGCCTCTGAATCTCGAGGTAACTTCCGATTTAAACTCGAATCCAGCCCGCCAAAGCATTGGCAACTTCTAATGCGCTCCCCCTCTTCCGAAGTATTCGTTACCACCAATGAGGCCTGCCGTGTGGAAAAGGTTCCACACCCTTGGTTCACAGTTAGCCGAAATTGTACAGCGCTGCCAAGCGCACTATGGCGCGAGCGTTAAAACGAACACCGATATGAATATTTTAAAGCACTAAATTAAATTAGCTAGTTAAATAAATTTAGCTACGCAAAACGAACTAAATCCGGGACTGCCTATGTAAGAGACCAGTGGCGTACCCAGAAATTTGGTTTTGGGGGTGGGTGCACCATACTATTTTTTAAATACTAATAAGATTAATATATAAAATAATGTATCGAATTTTAAAGATCTATTGATTAATATTGATACTACCGTCGCGTTTTAATTAAAATTATTACTGCGTTGGTTAACGCACTGAAAATATCATATTATCTGGAGCAGTTTTGGGGGGAGGGGGTGCACATGCACCCTTTCACCCCCCTGGCTACTCCACTATATAGAGAGCATAAGGGAAAGCGGCGGCAGTGGCTCGAGAGCTAAACGTTCGAATCCTGGGGTTGGCTGGTGTTTCAACCCGGACTTTTCTCGCCCCCTACTTGTGTGGTATGAAAAGGGCATCCAAATCAGCACTAGGTCTGTCAGAAGGAATGTTAAACAGCGTGAGCCTTGTTGATTCTCGCAAAGAGTAAGCTCATGTCAGGTTTACCTCCTCCCTCCTTTCTGAATATGTTTGTCGAGACTGAAAAGCACGTGGGCTGAGCAGTTACAACTAGCTTCCCAATTTCCGAGATTGCATACCTGTCAACTGCCTCGGAGGAATAGTTCTCTGTTTATTCCTTTTGTACGATCGCGATTAGACGCTTCGTGCCTTTCCCTCTACTATTCCCTCCTTGCGGCCTCTAAAACACGTGTCGACCCTCGGAAAAGGCTGGGAACCTCGGCTCTCGTTGAACGAAGACCTTTTTCCAGGAGCTCCCTTGGCTATAGCCTCAGGGTAAAATAAACAGGGTCGGCCCAAGGTTTATCCATTAACTCCGGGTGTAATTTTGTCACGTTCAAAGGAAGGTAGGTAGGTATTTATCGAACTCACGAAATTTTCAAAATGGGAAGTATATGCTCTTATTGTAGACGACCCACGTAAAACCTGCATGAGGTCACGACGAATACTAGACGAAATTTAATCGTTGTCAAATTATTTAGTCGGCAACTTTAATGAACCAGTTTTACACAGCACGAAAACAGCAGCGAAATGTTTCGCCACAGTTATTTCAACTCAGTGGCGCGTGCGGTGACGAAAGAGGCATTGGCATCCGCTGGGGGAGGGTGGGGGACAAGGGGGGCACTTGTTTCCCCCTTGATTAGGCCTGTGTTAAGGGAAAACAACCATTGATGTCTGGTTAGGTCGGGATTAACGCGATCATTTTTCTGAGGTCAGGTAAACAGGTAGGGATCCTCTGCTTAATGTTTGAAACAAAGCACTAAAATATTAAACCCACCGAACTCGAGTGTGGGAGCTTGCCTATCCTCTTGCCTCCCCCCTTCTGGAAAAGTTACAGCGTACGCCCAGGGAAGGAGGCAAACATTCGGAGAAATAAAAATACATAACTAGTACTTTTTGGAGAATGTTACGAAAATAATGAGTCAAACAAGGGAATCTAATCCGGATCTTGTCTGTTATCTGCCACCTGCCCAAGTTAATATACGCAGCGCCCTTCTGGTGGCGGGTTATGGATCTTGCGCGGGATACGACTTGTCGGGCTACAATATACTCCAAGTCTCCCCACCCGGGTTGGGTAAGTTAGTTCAAATAAGGTGACCAGATTTGAAAAAATTAAAAGGAATACACTAGGGCCGGAGCGTCGAATCCTAGCCCCCCTCCCCCTTAACATTTTTTGTTTTACTTTTTTTATGAGAGGGTGCAGAGTAATTTGAAGCTAGAGGCTTTTATATAAGAATTAAACATGATATTGGTTTTAATTTTCTTCTATTACTATAATTTAATAAGAAAACAAACTTTATTGATTAAAGATGAGCAATGGCCAATTTATCTTTCCGGACTGGTTTGCGACCAGTTTATCGGCCGAAAAATCGTTAGTTGGGTAGAAGTCGCGCAACGATTTATCTGCCCGATTTTTCGCACCGATTTCTCGGGCGATGAGATTGGCCGATAAATCTTTTAGTGTGTATCCAGCTGACATGAAAACAGCGTTGCCAAGTTTAAGGATAAATTTTATCCAAATACGTACTAGATTGACTCCATTTAGTGCTGGAAACACATTTTTGCCAACGAGAAATAGCAAGAAAATTTAATGAATTTATTTGTTGAAAGTAGTACAAGGAAGTACAACACAAGGAAAGCAGTACACGTAAATCGGACGGTACAAAAAATCTCCAAGCAATACGGATGGTCACCTTAATTAAAGTATTTTGATAATAATACAATTTCTATCACTAAGCAGATCATATTCGTTGTCTGATATAGTATCTGAAGGGGTGTTCAAGCTAAATGCGTACGGAAGTAGACTCACTGGTGAAACCGAGTGGCGGAGATAATTTTAAATATATTATTTCAGACCAGAACAGCTTTAGATCGGAATAAAGTTTAAATTACTTCTTTCGGCAGATGATACATTAATCTCTTCACAAAATGTACGGGCAGAGATAGATGCATCCACTTATTTATATGCAGAGGTGCTTTTGTCAATTCATTAGGTGCTGAAGTTCATAAGCCTGGGCTTATTATTAGATCAAATTCAAAAGTTGACAATTTCACCTGCCTTGAATTAAATCATTTTGTCAGCATGTACTGGAAAATTTTGTCCTGAACGATAAAGGTTAATGAACATTCCAATGCATAACCAGAACAAGAAAGTTTGCTTTGCTATGGAAATTTCTCATTTTGCTGGCAAATTGAAGCAAAGAATTTGCAGCTTCTCCATTTTTCAACATATTCACTGCTTTAACTACCCCATTCTTACTAATCCCCTCATATTCATTAATATTCACTCCAACAGATTCACTCGGAGGAGAAGAAACAGAAAGTACTTCAATGGGGAGGGGAGTGAGGCAGGGATGTCCTGTTTCACCAGCGATATTTAATATTTATGCAGAAACAATAACAGAAGAAGGGTTGGTCGAAGAGAAAGGATTTAAGATAGGAGGTGAAAGTATTGCCTATCACCCTTAAATATGCAGATGATCAGGGATTAATAGCAGAAGATGAGAAAGAACTTCAGAGGATGACAGACAGACTAATGGAGGTTGGCCAACAATATGGAATGAAGATCAATGCTGAAAAAACGAAAGTCATGGTGGTTTTAAAGGAACATAAAGAATTAAATATAATGGTAAATGGCCAAAAATTGGAACAAGTAAGTAGTTTCAAATATCTCGGCAGTATTTTAGCACAGGATGGAAGTAGTACACAGGACATCAGAAGTAGGATTGCAACGGAAAAAGTAGCATTTAACGAGAAGAAGGAGCTTCTCACAAGCAAGAAAATAAATTTAGAAACAAGGAAGAAATTAGCAAAATGCTACATATGGAGCATAGCTCTTTATGGTGCAGAGACGTGGACGGTAAGGAGAAAGGAGGAAAAATATTTAGAAAGTTTTGAGATGTGGGTGTGGAGGAGAATGATGAAAGTGAAATGGACAGAGAGGAAGAGAAATGAAGAAGTATTAGAAATGGTGGGAGAAGATAGGATGCTAATAAAAACAATCAGGAAAAGAAAAGCAAATTGGATAGGGCACATATTGAGAAGACAGTGTTTGCAAAGGACGATCTTAGAAGGAAAAAATAGTGGGAGAAGAGGAAGAGGGAGAAAAAGAATAGGAATATTAGATAATATAAAGCAGGGATATAATACTTATAGAGGCATAAAAGAGGCTTCTAGGGAGAGAGAAAAATGGAGGCAGCGATTCAGTTAATACCTGTCTTCGGACAGAGGCATGATGATGATGATTACTTGAAAATCGATCTTGTTTGTTGTATGGTTGTTTTCATTGTTAACGGCCCAAATAATGACTGGACGGTGAGTACAATTAAATTAATGTCCAATGTATCTGTAAATGTTAATTTCTGACAGGAGTATCATATTAGTTATAAGGACCTCCATATATACCAAACTAGCTGAGACCCGCGCAATTATTCCGCGGAGTTTTTTTAGATAAATTTATGAACAAGCGATTATATAACAAGATGAAAATATATACTCCATAAATGGCATACACAGATTTCGAAGTTGTTCACTATAGGAGATACTTACAAAACGGCATTGAAAGATTCTTGAATTTTTATACCCGAAATTAAAGTCGTAATTATGAGTTCTCGCGGACTGTTTTACGGAAAACGTTGTCCTTTATCCGAATAAATTTTTAATGTATAACTTGCAGATCATATAAGAGATAGGAAGTGAAAAATATGGTATTTAATTGCTTGCCGAGAGAACCATCTTAACGTTCGACGTAAATAAAATATGCGATGTTTGGCTCGGAATTTTCTCGAATATTCTCTTCTCTTATGTGGTCTCGCGGACTTCTTTGTGGTAAATGAAGTGCTCTATCCGAATAGTTTTTTTTAACTTATAGCTTCCAGATCATATACGAGCTAGGGAGAGAAATTTATAGTTTTTAATTGTTGCTTGGCGGATGCCATTTAACGAGAACGAGTATAGTTTATTAAAGTATTTATGTAAAGTGGAAGTTCTAATTGACGGATGAAGTTTAAAATCACAATTGGGCGATAAATTTTAAAGGATCACTCCTACTTAATATAATTAAAGTCCGACTGGCGGTTTAGGTGATGTAAGTTACGACGGACGGACGAGACGTGCCCATAAGGCGTTCTGCTACTACGACTTCGCTGGTAAAGGACGCCTAAAAATTAAGTTTTATAACCACTTCTATATAGCTAACTAGTGTATTGCCCGTCATATGACGGGTGTCAGTTACTATATGATTGAAAAAATTTCATCTCGCCGTCCCTCTCTCCCTCACTCTGTATCCCTCCCTGCGATGTGATTCCGGAGACATCCTTCACGATGGGGAGGATAAAGCTAATCTACTAAACGTTTACTTCGCGAAGGCGTTCACGGCAGGTGGAAATATACTTAAAGATAATCTTATTCCCGATGGATGTACTCGGATGGATAATATTAAAATCTCTGAGGCAGGAATAGCGAAGCAACTGAGTGCGATAAAGCCCAACAAAAATCCTGGACCAGAAGGAATTCCCGCGCGTGTATTAAAAGAACTAGCAGAAGATATAGCTCCCTTCCTTCGGATAGTTTTCGAGAAATCTCTTACCCTCTGTGAGGTTCCTGATGATTGGAAACTAGCACACGTCACACCCATTCATAAGGGAGGTGACAAAGAAAACCCCGAAAATTATAGGCCGATTTCTCTAACATCATTATCATGTAAGATTTTGGAGCACATTATTGTTAGCAACACAATGCGTTATCTTGAGAGTAGATCGCTCTTAGTCAGCTGTCAACATGGCTTCAGAAAAGGTAGATCCTGTGACACCCAACTCGGTCTGTTTGTGAATGATGTTTTATCATGCGGCGAAAATAATTAGCAGGTCGATGCAGTGTTCCTTGATTTTAGAAAAGCTTTTGACAAGGTTCCCCACCGTAAGTTGTTATTAAAATTGGGAAATCTTGGCGTTAATGTTAAAGTCATTAACTGGGTTCGCGCTTTCCTTTGGAATAGAAAACAAAAAGTAGTCATCGATGGTAAGTCCTCGAGTGTGGCAGATGTAGTCTCTGGAGTGCCGCAGGGTAGTGTGATCGGACCTATGCTTTTCTTGCTTTATATAAACGACATCAGCTCAGTTGTAAAAAGTAATATCAGGCTTTTTGCGGATGACACCGTAGTCTATAGAGAAATTAGTGGTCCTAGCGACCATCGTCAGCTTCAGGATGATCTGGATGCGTTATCTGTTTGGTGCAAGGAATGGCAGCTAGAAATCAATCAGAAAAAGAGTAACGTTCTAAACTTTTGGAAATCTAGAAGCCCATCGTCCGTGTTTACCTACTCGATAGATGGTGAGATCATTCCTGTTTCGGAATCCGTGAAATACCTCGGGGTAACCTTGAATCGTGACCTGTCTTGGGACACCCACATAAGACGAGTGATAGGTGCGGCAAATAAGAAGTTGGCTTTTGTGCGTAGGATAGTCAGGAAAAGCACGGAAAAGGTGAGAGAATCCTGTTATTTATCGTTGGTTAGACCTCAAATGGAATACGCAGCAGCGGTTTGGGATCCATATCAGAGGGGACTCATAAAGGATTTAGAAAAAATACAGCGGCGAGCAGCTAGATTCGTGAAAAAGAATTACGATAAAAAACAGAGCGTTACGTTACTCATTGATGAGTTGAGTTGGCCATCGTTGAAAGATCGTAGATTACAGGCGAGACTTAAACTTCTACATAAATATAGGTCGGAGATATTCGTAAATGAAATGAAGGATATTATTCGACAACCAACGTATATCGGACGGAGGGATAATGACGACAAGATTCGCGAAATAGATAGTAGGACGGAGAGGTATAAGGAGTCCTTTTTCCCTAGGACAATACGTGACCACAATAGATAACAGTGAATAATAATTAGTTAGGAACTTGGTGCGCGGCACCCCCTGCCATCCACCGTCAAGGTGACTTGCAGGGTAATATGTAGATGTAGATGTAGATGTATCCCTCCCTTTCTCTCTCTTTCCTTCCCTCTCTCTCTGCCTCTATTTTCTCCTACCTCCCCCCTCTATCATTCCCTCCTGTCCCAATCCATAGCTCTCCCTCTTTTTCTCCGTCTCCCCCTTTATCTCTTTCCTCCCGTCCTTTTCTAATTCTATACCTCCCTTACTCTCTATGCACCTTCCATTCTACATCCCTTCCTTCCTATCTCTCTCCCCACACCCATCACTCTCTTACTCTATATCTATATAGTCGTTTAGATAAGCAAAAGAATCCAAACTAAATCCCAGTCCCATTATGATTACGTATCTTATCTTCGCAAAAAATCCTACAATAATTTAAGGCAATCTATGCACTAGTATATATTACACGTATGCGGGTTGAGAAAACAATTGATTCTCGAAGTTTCAGCTTTTGTTTTTATATTGTAACTCTTTTGCGTTAGTATATAAATTAGGTAAGTTTAGGATGGCTTCACCGAGGACTCCCGTTTCCTCCTTTTTGTGCGCCGCTGGTTGCGAGGCCATGAGGGCTCGAATCACGGAGCTGAAGAGGGTGGTTGCGGACCTCCTTCAGAGGGTGGAAAGGTCCGAGGCAGCCTTGGTTCGTGTGGGGGGTGCGGGGTCATCCCTGAAAGCTCGCCGCACCAAATTGGCGGCCCGGGTTCGCCTGGGTGCGGCAGCCGGTAGAGTGATCGGGGTTGACTCTGACTCCTTACCGCGGGCTGAGGGTCCTCGGGCTGAGGGTCCTCGGGCTGGGAAATCCGATGAGTGGAGAGTGGTGTCCACTCGGGGAGATCGTGGGGTGGTGCTGCGGAGGCAGGGAGTTGGGAATGCTTCGGCGGACTCGCTTCCTGTCAGTAATAGGTTCGAGGTGTTGTCGGAGGACGACTCCACGGCCATTGCGCCCGTACCCACTCCCGTCTCTTCGATGGAGGCCGGGCCCAAGGGGAGTCGGGTTGGGAAGGGAGGGTTGTTAGTGTTAGGTAGCTCTAACGTTCGGCGTGTAATGGCACCCCTGTTATCCAGTGCCCGCCGGGAGGGAGTTGAAGAGCGGGTTTTCTCCAGATGTATATTAGGAGGCACGGTGCCGCAAGTGACCAACACGGTGAGAGAAGCGGTAGTGGCGACAGGTTGCTCTCGGCTGCGGGTGGTGGCCCATGTTGGGACTAACGACGCCTCGAAGCGCGGGTCCGAGGAGATTTTAAGTTCTTTTAAGGACTTGGCCTCTGAGGTTGCTCGTGTCCGAGACGAGTCGGGTTCCGATGTGCGGCTTACTGTCTGCAGTATAGTCCCTAGGATTGACCGCGGTTCTGAGGTTTGGAGTAGAGTTGAAGGTCTGAACCGAAGGCTGTGGAATTTCTGTCGGGACTTGGGAGTGGACTTCGTCGACCTACGACCGAATATCGAATCGTGCAGGGCACCACTGGATTACTCTGGTGTTCACTACACGCCCGAATCGGCTCAGAGAGTAGCGAGTAGGATTCTCGAGCACAGTAGGGATTTTTTAGGCTAGAGAGTAGGGCAGGGTGTAGGTCAGTTTTGGGTCAGGGGATAATCGATGCATTTGTAGAAAATAAGAATCCCGCAAGATTATCTAATGATAGAATATACACCGAGCGTGACATGCAGCACCGATTTCGCGATAGGTCATTGATAGAATGTTCCGTTAAGGGCGCGACGGGTCGCAATTCCAATTTTGATGCGACGCCATACAGTCGTGGGAGTGATTGTGGTGGGAGCGCATGTAGTTTTAGAGTGGAAGAGAAAGTCAAGGGTGAGATTAGCATGCGAAGTGATAGTGAGAAATTAAACGTCGTCGTACTGAACTGTCGCAGCATCCGTAGGAAAATTGCTGAGTTCGAGCATGTTATTCGCAGTCTGCATGCCGACGTCGTGATAGGCACAGAAAGTTGGTTAACGGATGAAATTCAGAGTAAGGAGATATTTCCTAGAGACTATCGTGTCTATAGAAAAGATCGCGCTAATAGATCGGGCGGGGGAGTTTTCATAGCGGTTAGCGATAAGTACGATAGCAGTGAGATTCCGATAAGTGACAAGGATATCGAGAGTGTTTGGTGCCGCATAGGTAAAGATGGCTCCAAAAAGGTGTTCATATGCTCGTTTTACAGGACACCTAACGCTGGTGTAGATTGTATTTTAAGTCTCGAGAAACAATTATCAAAGCTTAGACTGATAAATCAAGATGGTATCGTTATAGTCGGTGGTGACTTTAACTTACACTCAATTGATTGGGAAAATCTATGTTTCGAATCTAGAGGTAAAGAACGCGAATCCTGTGAGGCATTAATCGAAACATTATGCGAGCACTCTCTCCTTCAATTAGTCAGAAAGCCAACGCGATTGGGAAACATATTAGATTTATTAGCAACTAACGTCCCAGAAAGAATAAACAAAGTCACCATTGAAGATGGGATAAGTGATCATCAGGCCGTATATGCAGAGTGTAAGTTGAAAATCGATAGGCACCCCAAGCCTCAAAGAAAGTTTTATATATTTGCTAGGGCAAACTTTTCAAGCTTCAGGTCGCGCCTACGAGAAATACTACCTGGCTTCCGTGATATGACCGAACGATCAGGTGCTGAGTCGTCATGGAAACTATTCAAGGATATAATGCTAGAGAGTATCGATAAGTACATTCCAATTAAATCGAAGGTCGACAATAAAGAGCCACGTTGGTACAATAAGCAAGTTAGGAGTGCGCTTAGGCGTCAGAGAATATGCCACGCGAAAATAAAAAATATGCCGTCTACATCATCCGATGAATATAGAGCAACTAAAGTTAAGACGTATAAGGAATCCCGCGCTAAAGCGAGAACTACTATGCGCGAGGCTTTTACTAACTTCCGGAATAAGGTATCAAATAATTATTTGAAGGAGGACCCTAAAGCGTTTTGGTCCTATGTGAGAGAGGTCCAAGGTAGAGGCCCTACAATACCTTCCCTGCGTAATGACTCGGGTGACGTTATTCATGATAGCGTAGAGAAAGCCAACCTGTTAAACGGTCATTTTGTAAAAGCATTCACAGCCGTCAGCGACCATTGCGTACATTATGCACCCGCAATAAGGGGGGACCTGATGGACGATATAGTATTTTCTGAGGTGGGAATAGCAAAGCAATTAAGTTCCATCAGACATAACAAAGTCACTGGCCCCGAAGAAATTCCTGCTCGCGTTTTAAAAGAATTAGCAGAAGAAATAGCACCTTTTCTTCGGATAATCTTCGAGAAATCCATTTCTCGCGCAGAGGTCCCTAGCGACTGGAGGTTAGCGCACGTTACCCCAATTCATAAGGGCGGCGACAAGGAGAACCCAGAAAATTACAGGCCGATTTCATTAACTTCGATATCGTGTAAGATTCTCGAACATATACTCGTTAGCAACATAATGCGATTTCTTGATAGTAATTTATTGTTAGATGATTGTCAACACGGCTTCAGGAAAGGTAGGTCATGTGATACTCAGCTCGGTCTTTTTGTTAATTGTTTACTGAGAAGCGGAGAAAAGAATACGCAGGTCGATGCCATCTTCTTAGATTTTAGGAAAGCCTTTGATAAGGTACCTCACAGGAAGTTAATAACGAAATTAGAAACCTTAGGCGTAAATTCTAAAATCGTTAGTTGGATCCGTGAATTTTTAAATCATAGGAAGCAGATGGTTGTTATAGATGGGAAATCTTCGAACTTAGTGGAGGTTGTCTCTGGCGTTCCACAGGGTAGTGTAATTGGTCCGTTATTATTTCTAATTTATATAAACGATATCAGCTCAGTAGTCAGAAGTAAAATTAGGCTTTTCGCGGACGACACCGTCATCTATAGAGAAATAAGCAATCCGGAAGACCACCAGTATCTCCAAAATGACCTAGAAGCTATTTCTGTATGGTGTAAGGAATGGCAGTTAGAGATAAACCAAAAGAAAAGCTGCGTCATCAACTTCTGGAGAACCAAGAGTATCTCGTTGAATAATAATTATTCGTTGGACGGAGTAGAGATTCCAGTTTCAGACTCGATTAAATACCTCGGAGTCACGATCCATCGTGATCTCTCGTGGGACACCCACATTCGCCGATTGATAGGTGCCGCTAACAAAAAGCTGGCCTTTATAGGGAGAATAGTTCGAAATAGCTCCGAAAAAGTGAAAGAATTGCGTTATTAATTCTTGGTTCGACCGCATGTCGAATATGCTTCAGCTGTGTGGGATCCTTACGAAAAGGGACTCACTAACGAGATAGAAAAGGTTCAGCGCAGGGCAGCTAGATTTGTAAAGAGGAATTACGATAGTAAACAAAGCGTAACCTCATTAATAGAAAATCTGAAATGGACATCGTTAGAGGAACGTAGGCTGCAGGCTAGAATTAAACTACTGGAAAAATTTATGTCGGAGGGACTAGCGAATGAGGTAGTAGGACTTATCAGAAGCCCGACGTATTTCGGAAGGCAGGACAGTGAGGATAAGATTCGCGAGATTGACTGCAGAACGGAGCGATATAGAGGATCGTTTTTCCCTAGGACGATAAGAGACCATAATAGGAAAAGATAACGTAGGAAAACTATGGACCCTTGGTGCACTGCACCCCCTGCCATCCACCGAAAAGGTGACTTGCAGGGTATAATGTAGATGTAGATGTAGATGAAGTTTAACAATGACGTGGTAGGCAAGGTAACATCCCGTTTAAAAACCGATATTTTCCCCAAAATATGTGATTTAAATTTTTAATATGGGAGATTTCGAAAGGTAGGCGAAAAAAAGATGAATAGAATAAGAAACTTCATTAATTTTCCTAAAACAGTTTAAATTAGAAGATCGTAAGTCAATTTTTCTAAAGTCGATTTTTACGTGTTATCTTACGGGAAACGGAAATCGCCCTTCTGGAGTCGAACCCGGGTCTTTTTAGTATTCTTTTCGCCATTTAATTTTTATATCTGAATCAAACATTCCTGCGAAATTTCAACCTTCCACCTAATCGGAAAGTTTGTTAAAAACGCGTTAAAAAGTGCCATTGTTGACGTCAGCGTTACACACAAACCCCGCCATCTAGGCGTTTATTATAATAACTTGCGACGACACGTCAAAAATGACGGGATGACAATAGAAATATAAAAATAGAAATTCGAGTTTGTGAAAATTTTCTCTTGAAAAACAAAGTTAATGAAAAACTTCTTTTTTAATTTCTCAAACTAAAACTTCTTTAATTGTTTTGTATTGTTTATTTTTGGCAAAAGTATATGTTGCTAATGGTGAGGGGGAGTTATAAGCCCCCCCTGTATACGCCACTGTGTTAATCAAATGTAAAAAATGGAACGCATCTGGAATCGAAGCAATGAAATTGAGAAAAAAATGAACACCTGTTGCACCCTCACGGAAGTCCGTGTTTTCCAACCATATCACATTTAAATGGGGTTTTCTTCCGCTTTCACGAAACTACGTGCATTTGCAAATAATACTCTTCCTTAGTCATCGCTAACAGTTAGCGGTGACTAATAATTAGAACCAATCAAACACGGAGTGCCGAACACATTATCTCTCTGGAGATCCCGCCGCCCTTTCACGCTAGGCAAGTCCCGCACCCGCCTCGCAGCTTCGGGATTTTGATGGATTTACGCGTTTTAGGCGTCAATAGATAACAATATATATATATGTATATATATATATATATATATATATATATATATATATATATATACACATATATATATATATATATATATATATATATATATATATATATATATGAGAAGCATATCATTTTTAATTTTCATTCATTTCGTTGAAAGAAACTCAATTTTCCCACTATAGGGCATTCACGACGTGTGCTAGAAACACCAAAATTACAGACTAGATAATTCTACATTAGGGCTACATAACGTAAAAATTTGGTGCATCCAGAGTCAGTAGCTAGGAAGTTAATGCAATTTACGGATTAATGCATTTCTAGCAGTGTTTCTGGCCGTCTACAGAATAACTCAAAAATGAAGTATGCTACAAACGCCAAAATTACAGAATAAATAGTCCCACATTAGAGCTACATATTGCATGAATTTGGTGGCTATAGAATAAGCTATTGGGGAGTAATCGGAAGAAATCGCTAAAAAGTACATGTTGCTACAAATGTACGAAACCAACATCTGCGATTCTTTACTCCGACGGAAAGATATCAGTCGGTGAGGAAAAGCGCCTTATGTAATTTGGTCAGCAATTCTTCCCTCACTTGTTTCCGATATTTTTCACGTAAAAGTCTGAGAAGTGCTTAAGATGCAGGGGAAAATAGTACAAAACAGCTAATATATGAGTCGGTCAGAGCGTCAGTGGTATAAGCCAAATCGATAGGCAAAATGAAGGAAGATATGCACAAAACCCAATGCATATTCATATGAAATAAAAATCTGGCCATTTCTGAGTACATCTTTGTAGATTATATAGTCGAGCGTAGTAAACTGACATTTCCATCGAGGAACACAAAACCTTAACTGCCGCATAACGATAAGAAATTGAATTTATGAGGCAATTACGAGACGTCTTATATTTTGAGATAGGAATCTTAAACAAATTAATTTCAAAGTCGCCTATTTACCGTGCGGTCGGCGGGATGGGAAGATGGCATGGCCCGTTTTACGATATAATTTGTTTTTTATTCAACGCCTACTTCTCATTAATAAGTTCAGGCTCCACTTGGTTGAATTTACTCATGACAGAAATGAAATTCGACTATGTATCTTCCACGGAAATTTCCGACATAGTCGAATTTCATTTGTATCAACGCATACTTGATATGGAGAAGATTTTCGTGCGAACCAGGAGAGATTTTTTTAGGTGACTGCGACAACCTCTACAACGACAGTTATCGGGTCGAGGTCAGCGACAGTGGTGGTCATGTCCGACAGGATCCGTGTCCCGATTACATTTGCTACTCTTGAGATGTAATAAAATTTTATAACGAAATGCACGCTGTGGTTACAGTCAAACCCCGATTAAGCGCCCTCCCCCCCGTTTGTAGTGCCACCCTTGCATACCGCCCATGAATCTTTGTGAACAGAAATTCCATCTTATGAATATCTAGAGCAGTGCTTTTCAACCTTTTTGATTTGGCGACACTTTTTAAATGATCCAGCTCCCACGACAACCCATGAAATAAAATGCCAATTTTCTTCGTTAAAACAACAAAAATAATTAAAATTCCTTATTTAACAATAAAACATCATAAATATAGCAAAAATATATAACAAATTGTTTTATTATGCGTAAGAAAGACGATAACTCTCCTTAACAAAATTTACTTTGTTTAATATAGCCGTTATTAACATTCTCGGCGACACACCTCCCAGCTACTCGGGACAAATCATTGTGTCGCGACACACCGGTTGAAAACCACTGATCTAGAGCAAGCATATACCTTTATTTACCGCCATCCCCGCTTTAATGCCAATGTAAGTGTCACAAATGGTGGCGTTAAATCGGGGTTTGGCGGTACTTTTTGTACCGCTTTCTTTAGCTACTTGAAAAATTAAATATTTAATTATCAAAATTGGACGGAGTCTTATATGCCCGAAAAGCACCTGCAGACACCTCTAGCGCAGTTTTTTTTCAAACTTCTTGTCTCGCAGAGGAGTGGAAGTGATGGCAATACGAGGAAAAAAATGTATTCGACTGGAGCATTCATTATCTCGCAACAAAAAGCAATATATACTTAAAGATTGGCATTTATCTATTAATATCATTTCATTCCCATACATTTTCGACATATTTCGGCTGCTGATGCATCGAGTGCTCAACGTTTTGTGCCCAGCGATCCAGGAGTTGATCGCGACCCGTTCTTTAAAAAAAAAACTGCTCTAGCGGGAGTCAATTTTCGGGGGGAAAATCGGGTCGATCGTTGGAGTTCCATTCTAACGTCTGTTCCACTGCCACCAGCCTCTTACTTGCCTATCCAAGGATTGCTCCTTTAGAATCACCTCCGCGATATGTCGAAAAAATAACAGAGGCGATTGGGATTCCATTCCTTTAGGTGAAAAGGCACGAGCTCGCTCGCCGCCGTAGGAAGTCTGAAAACTGTTTGGGCTGGCAAACAATCTACGTAGATGCCGGGACCGTTCGGCGAGATAAGGAAAAGGAGAGCTAGAGCAACAGGTACTACCCAATAATAACGCAAGAGTTCTAAACTTTACCGAGTTCAGGGACCACCGTCGAGCACTACATTTCTTTACAGTGATACAAAGGAAAATCAAGTGTCAAAGATAACTACGATGCACAAACGTTCAATGAGGACCGGACCCCCGCCCCTCGCTGTACAGACACTTGTGGAATCTGCGATAAAGACACTATATACTTGCTACGTTGCCTCTTGCTACCTGCCACTTGCTGCGTTGAGTTATGAGAATTAAAAACATTATAAAAGTTTATATTATTTGAATAGGACTTTTATTTAATCAATTGCGGGAAATTGTTATTCTGCCTCAGACCCCCCCTCCGAAGTAAATTTCTGGGTAAGTGCATGCTAGCGTGGATGACTTCTTTGACAGTTTAGAACAGGGGCAGCGTCGGTGGTTGCAAATTCTTCGGCGAGCCGCGTTGTATATTGCAAATGCTTCAATAGGCCGGGTTCGAGTATACGTATATAAGAAGTTAGCTAGAGATTCTGAGTTTCCGTACGAGTGAAAATAAAGTGTAAATTAGGATTTTAGGGTTAAAATTTCAAAATTAGAGGTTTTAATTACATCATTTTATCAAAAAATATCAATTAGTGATACATTTTATAGATAAAATGCTATCGGAGGGGCCGCAAATGGCCCATGTGCCGTAGGTTGCCCACCCCAGGTTTAGAACCTGATATTTATTTCTCATTAACGGTCGTAACAGTTTTTCCCCCGTGGCAGTGCAATTTATTTTCGTCATATTCTACTTTCGTTCATTTTACGTCGCAACATTTACAGTAACTTGTGCATAAAAATTGACGCGTTAAAAATAATATTACCTGACGGTATGACCGATCCCTAAAATTTTATTTGCTTTCGACTTGGAGTTGTGTGTCCAACCCTCAAAAAATATAAGTCAGAATCCATGTAACCATTCTAATAACAAACACTTAGGAAGTGAAATCCAATAAAAAATAGCTAAATAGCATTTTAATTTGTTTTCGTAACTAATGCTGTTGAGGCATGACAAGGTCATCGTTTGCAAAAGGGAATGAATGAATGAAAAGAAATGAATCATTTTGGTAGATTGATAATGAAACAGGTAACAATGAGTTCTTTTATAACCAGTGAAACCAAATACAAATAGGTATGGTATAAAATCAAACCTATAATACAAGGAAACTATGTTATTACAAGTGTGTCAGATAAATTATACATTATAACCTATGGCATCCATTTTACAATGTCAATAAATGGTAAATAAAGTTAAATAATTATCAAGTATGTGTTATGTCTAAGATGAAACTTATAAATCAGAATACTCCATTTGTGGCATTTGGAGTATTCTGATTTATCGGTTTGAAATGAAAATTTTCTATCTCAGTAAAAGAATACTCTCTGATTTTATTAACTTGATATAAAAGATTTTTACTTAAATTTGATGTAGATTATTAAGATAAATGTGAAAACATTATGTAAATTTAAAAGAAATTTAATCACCTAGCTGAGTTGAAATACTTGGCAAGCCACTGCAACCTAAAATGTCTAACAGAAATAGAACTCCATATAGATTAGCAAATTTATGCATAAATGTTGGAGAAATATTTCATTAATAAATATAATTTGCGACATAATTATATGAATCCTGTATGATAAAAGACTCAGAAAACAAGATTTTTAAAAATGTGCAGAAAATTTGTAAATTTAATTTGAAAAGAATGGAAGACTATCATTTAATTCAGCCTATAAACCTTAAAAGACAGAGGAAAATAAAAGGCTAAATGCAATGATTTTTTTCATGTGAAATACATATTTAGTCAGGATAAACTAGGTTTCGATATTTTATAATATCTTTTTATATAATACTGCCAGTAATTTTCAATATTTATTTCTCCTTCCAAATGATGTATATGAAACATTTATTTCCATCAATAAGACAAAATTTAAATGATACATTTAGAAAAATATTTCAGTTAATGCAATAATGTTAATTTTTCCTCAGGTTCAATATACCAAATTCTTAGGCATCTATCTTGATAATAATCTATCTTGGGACACTCACATCAATATCATAAACTTAGTTGTACCTGCTTTTTGATTAGGTATATCAGAACCACAGTTATCCGTGGTATTCTCATACCACTTTCCAATGGGGATTTTTTTTCCCACATAGTATATAGCAGTGTTTCTCAACCTTGCTCCATGAAGTACCCTTTCGGGGTACTTCAGTTAAGAAGTACTCTGAGACAATTTTACAGGTACGAGTGACCCCCGCTTAACGCATAGGATATGTTCCTAACAACTCAGCATTTAGTGAAAGTTGCATTCGACAGGGATACTTATAACCCCTTAAGCGCGCAAAGGGAAATAATTTTACAAATGTTACTTTTGGGCCCACATTCAATGTAAAAAAATATTACCACCGGATTTTATTGTCATTCATTAGAGAATCAATAAAATTACATGATAAAAAATATGACAAAAAAGAATAATTTATAATTAAAGGACATAATCTGAAATCTTTCCTGGGAGACTTATGGGGATCTATGGGCCTCGGCATTAAAAAAAGAGCCCATGGTCGAGTGCTTGGCTTTTATTGCTTGTTTTAGAATACAAAGAAAAGTAAAGCTTAATCTTCATTAAAGAAATATTTTGACCTAAGTTATTTTTTCTTCTATTGAAGGGGTTTCGGAGTCATTATAAAAGTTGGTAAAAATAATAAATCACTACTTAATTGAAAACAAAAAATTAATTAGTTTCTTCAAAATTCCAGAGGTGGTTACATACCCCCAGACATACTCTCATGTACCCCTAAGGGTATGTGTACCACAGGTTGAGAAACAATGGTATATAGCATCATACTTTGGGGGTCATTATCTAGTTCAATAAAAATCTTTAAATACCTAAAATATATAGAATTTGAACCTCTCCATCCCACCATATCTTTAAAAAACTCAATATTCTTCCTTTACCATGTATTTATATTCTTACCCTAGTACCTTACATAAAAGGCAATCTTCATGAATACTCCACAAATTCAAGTTAACTGTTATGGCACAAGAAGACATAATGATCTGCACATTAACCCAATCAGAACCAAATCAGCTGCGCTCGGCCCTAAATCTTTATAACAGACTACCAAATAATTTTATAAATATCCATAAAGTGAGTAGTAGGTACCTTTAAGTTGCAAGTCATAGAATTTCTTCACACTAAACTGTGCTATTCTGTAATCGAGTTAATGAATGAATGAAGCAAACAGCCAATCAGTTGTAACACTAGCAATGTTTGACATATCTGTAATAGAAAAATTGTATTCATAATCTCGGCATCATGTATAATCTATTTGTGCTTTCCTGCAACCCATGTATTTCTTTCCAAATTTACATATGTCATTGTATATGCAACATAGACTTCAATAATATATTTACTTTACATTAATAAGATTTGAATCTGAATTCAACTATTGTATGACACTGCCCATATTTTTTTGTGAGGACTAAATTTTTTCCGAGACATCAAATATATTTTGATGGGGGCTTACAAATCCTCCAGTACAACACTATCACTTCGGGATATAATGGTATTCCTATTTTATCTTCTAACCAAACCTGGGAAAAATTAGGAAATATCTCTGGTCAAATATCATGCGATTTCCCCCCCCCCCCAATTTTGATACAGTGCATAATGTAAAATTTAGTGGCCCCAAGCGACCGCCCAGCTCGCCCACCCCAAAGACCGAATCTGGTCCTATGCCTGTACAAACATGTCCTTTGATGAAAATAAGTTATCATATTATTAACAAAAGAAATATTCCAGCTGAAAATATGAATAATTGAAGTTGATTTTTAAATTTAATTTTTAAAAACGGTTTCAAAATTTTGCCTGATAGAAATGATGTGTGAATATTTAACTGCAATATCTACAAATATCAAAAATTTGAAGAAACTCTATCACATCTACTGTTGCGATCATATTTGGATATATACATTTTTCATAAATTAGTCTATTTACTTCTGTTATTTCCTGAATAATTCTATTATGCAGACATAGCATCGAAACATCCACATTCAAAAGTCATGGAGTAGGAATTACACGAATTTTGATTTTCTCTGAATATCTAGTTTTATACTGGGTTTAAGCATTAAATTAATGGAGACATTACATGAGTAAATATGACATCCCATGTCAATATTTTTCTCTGAGTCTCTTGCCTCAACTTCATACTTGTAATATAAATGTTAACAGAAATCAACAAATACATTTTTACCAAAGTTTGCAGTACTAATTTGATTATCATTTCATATAATCATAAGCAAAAATGAACTCCAACTCTGCCAAGGAAAAACTACTTACACCAACTATGACAAAGGTTTTGTTGCATACCATAGTCACCAGAGATTGTTAACTATTTGAAGATAAATAGCTTTCCAGACACATTTTATATCAATGAAAACATGGAAAATCCAATATACCTATGAAGAGAGAAACAAACTGACATTATCTCTTGATTTTATTTTTAAAGCCTGTAGATAAATAATTTTTTTAAATTGTGGACAAAATATGAAGTTACCTTCTGAGAATACCGGAAAGCATATTTCATTGCATAACAGTTTTTACGATGCTGCTCACATTATCAATTGATTTGGTATTAGTAGCTACGCTGCGATAGTTTTTATATCTTGTGTAATAACAGCAAAATTCTTTTTTAATATAGTTATATTTAGGATATTTTCTAATGATTAAAATATATATAATGTAAAGTATGAATTGTTTTTATATCTTGCCTAATAACTGCTAATTTCCTGGTTAATATAGTTATATTTAGGATATTTTATAATGATTAAAATATATATAATGTAAAGTATGAATCCAAGAATATAAATAGTTCTTTAAAAGGAATTTTTTAATTATTTGCAGAAAAGGTTCACCTCTTAGTGCTTTCATTTTAATTGGCAGTTTACTATCAAAACATAGCACCACGAAAAAAGGGCTATCTTTTAGAGATTTGGTATTAGTAGCTACACTGTGATTGTTTTTATATCTTGCCTAATAACTGCTAATTTCCTGGTTAATATAGTTATATTTAGGATATTTTATAATGATTAAAATATATATAATGTAAAGTATGAATCCAAGAATATAAATAGTTCTTTAAAAGGAATTTTTTTTATTATTTGCAGAAAAGGTTCACCTCTTAGTGCTTTCATTTTAATTGGCAGTTTACTATCAAAACATAGCACCACGAAAAAAGGGCTATCTTTTAGAGATTTGGTATTAGTAGCTACACTGCGATAGATTTTATATCTTGCCTAATAACTGCTAATTTCCTGGTTAATATAGTTATATTTAGGATATTTTATAATGATTAAAATATATATAATGTAAAGTATGAATCCAAGAATATAAATAGTTCTTTAAAAGGAATTTTTTAATTATTTGCAGAAAAGGTTCACCTCTTAGTGCTTTCATTTTAATTGGCAGTTTACTATCAAAACATAGCACCACGAAAAAAGGGCTATCTTTTAGAGATTTGGTATTAGTAGCTACACTGCGATAGATTTTATATCTTGCCTAATAACTGCTAATTTCCTGGTTAATATAGTTATATTTAGGATATTTTATAATGATTAAAATATATATAATGTAAAGTATGAATCCAAGAATATAAATAGTTCTTTAAAAGGAATTTTTTAATTATTTGCAGAAAAGGTTCACCTCTTAGTGCTTTCATTTTAATTGGCAGTTTACTATCAAAACATAGCACCACGAAAAAAGGGCTATCTTTTAGAGATTTGGTATTAGTAGCTACACTGCGATAGATTCTATATCTTGCCTAATAACTGCTAATTTCCTGGTTAATATAGTTATATTTAGGATATTTTATAATGATTAAAATATATATAATGTAAAGTATGAATCCAAGAATATAAATAGTTCTTTAAAAGGAATTTTTTTTATTATTTGCAGAAAAGGTTCACCTCTTAGTGCTTTCATTTTAATTGGCAGTTTACTATTAAAACATAGCACCACGAAAAAAGGGCTATCTTTTAGAGATTTGGTATTAGTAGCTACACTGCGATTGTTTTTATATCTTGCCTAATAACTGCTAATTTCCTGGTTAATATAGTTATATTTAGGATATTTTATAATGATTAAAATATATATAATGTAAAGTATGAATCCAAGAATATAAATAGTTCTTTAAAAGGAATTTTTTTTATTATTTGCAGAAAAGGTTCACCTCTTAGTGCTTTCATTTTAATTGGCAGTTTACTATCAAAACATAGCACCACCATTTGTGCAAATGTACTACTCTGTACATAACTTGAAAATTTCAGCTTCCTAGCTCAGCCCGTAATGCCCTAAAGGTTATGTTTAAATTTTAAGAATTTTTAACTGCCAAACAAATTAAAAAATCATAATTTGTATAATCCCTATTTCGTTTGTTTACAAATTCTACTCAATAAAAAAATTTCAACTCTGTAGCACATGCTGAAATACATAAACCTTGAAAAATTGTTTAAACAATTGCGAATTTTTAGCGTCCGCATTGTTGAACTTTTTCAAGATTTTCGTCTTTTCTAGTCAGTTTTGCACAAAATTTTACCTAAGAAAAAAATTTCGAATCTCCTACTCATCTGGAAGTGCCTAAACATTAGTATCCTCCTATATGTTATCTCCTCCTCCTCTGTAAGAAACGTCGATATATAATGATATCTTGTGTAATAACTGCTAATTTCCTTGTTAATATAGTTATATTTAGGATATTTTCTAATGAAAAAAATATATATAATGTAAAGTATGAATCCATGAATATAAATATTTCTTTAAAAGGAATTTTTTAATTATTTGCAGAAAAGGTTCAAATCTTAGCTCTTTGATTTTAATTGGCAGTTGACTATAAAATAAATAGCACCACTAAAAAAGGGCTATATTTTAGAGATTTGGTATTAGTAGCTACGCTGCGACAGTTTCTATATCTTGTGTATTAACTGCTAAATTCCTTTTTACAGTTGTATTAGGGATATTTCTAATGAATAAAATAGCTCTATATAAGATATTCCCCAAATTTCAATACTATATGATATAAACAGATTAATCTGCAATACATGTTTTTTAAATATGTTCATCATCGGTGACATTCCATTAAAAAATACCAAAACTTATTTTAAAAACAATCAATTTGTTTTGGCTCCATGATTGGTTTTTATCATTAAGTCCCAATAGTTTAAAACTATCAACAGTATCTAATAAATTATTACTAATTGTACCTTCAGTAGGCTTTTGATTGAGTGAAAAATGCATTCAATATTTTTCTACTGCATTACCACTACTAAAGTACTTTGCAATTAAATTAAGGTTTAAATCACATCATCAATCTGGTTGGAATATTGCTGAAGCTGTACTTGGAAGAATGAGGAACACCAATGAAGAATTAAAATATTTTGTAGGGACAATGTTAAAAAAGAAGTCAACTGGGAACATGGTATTAGAACATTAGAAGTCACAATTCAACAATTTTGATATTAATGATGGTGAGTTATTTGATAAAAGAAGACTCTTAAATTAATAATGTAGAAAAATTGAAGAGAGGGAAACAAATTGATTTTTGTGTGGCTAAAAGATCAGCCCTAAGGTTAGTGAATCCCAAAATAAAACATAAACAGAGGAGATGGGTGAAGATCTATGAATTCAAATAAACTGAGTTAGAAAACTTTTAATAGAATTTTTAAACTTTCATTTTCTACTATTACCATTATGTATTTTCAAATGTGATCATGCCATTCTTATTAAGGCAGAATCTGATGCAGCAAAACAAAATGCCACCCCAGACTACTGCAAAGAGGAGTAGGTATATCAGCAGCGACAATTATATGCCTCCCCATAAATGATCCTTTCAGCACAATGCAGCATTCCAGGGTTATTAGCAGTTATTAGTCTATGCTCGAGCCTTCTTCCTCTTATTGCTTAATCCTAAAACCCTCCTCCCTTAATCACCCTGATTATCTGAAATATTGTTACATACAAACAAAAGCATTTACCATGATAAAAATGTTGTTTTAGACTACTTCCTTTAAGATGGATAATAGTCACCACAACATTTGAGACTGACCATTTGTACTAAAATCGGCCTTATTACAAAAAGTACTTAAAATTACGCCAACTCCGCTATATCTAAACTTCACTTAGTAAGAGATAATTTGAGATATTTTTGGAATTTTGGCTCACACAAATTTATTATAAATAAAAATATAGCTTCTGAAATAGCTAAGAGAAATAATACAAATTACTGCTCAGTGATGATAATAAATATAAATTTAGATATCAAAGGTATTTATGGCAAGTAGAGTTTTCCGCCATATTTTTGGAAAAACCTCTGTTATTACACAAGTAGTTTGTACTTATAACAAGATCAGACTTTACAATGTCACCTAGAAAACCTTGACTACTGTTAGACTAAAATCTTCAGAGGTACCTACATTTTTAAGATGCTTGCAACACGATCACTATTAAAAGCCTCACTTACTTGTGAGGTTCATTTAGAAACATCAACTATCTATTTAGAAAGTAGCCTTAACGCACAAATGAAGAAAAAATTGATTAATAGCTTAGAAGAAAATAACCAATTTCCGCCATAACGTTAAATTTACCAGGAATTTCTGATTTTTCTCGTAGTGGCGTCGTGATCGTTAAAAGAATGTCGCAATGCGAACACGTCATGGTGTTATCGATTGTTTTATTATTATTATTATTAATTTTTAATTCCGTAAAAACTTCATACACAAGCATATACAATTGAAAATTCACACCAATTTACACACAAAGATAAGTAAGAATTTTAGGGGTAACCTTAAATATTCTTCGAGATGTTCAATTATGAAAATTGCTGAAAAATATAATTACTAAGAAGATCATTATCTTGAGAACAAAATCCCAAATTCTTTAAAAATCATTCTTCGTAATGTTAATATAGCTAAATGTTATTAATAAGTGATGCTTTCTCGACAAAGTTTTCGCGAGCTTAAATCGTTTGTATTGTAAAAAAATACACAATGTGGTGAGATATAAACTAAGCGAAAACGAGAAGAGCATTACATGTATTACTGAATTATTATTAGCATTCATGAAATCTATGAATATGAAATAGAATAATGTAGATTTGATACTGTAGCTTCAAAGCGCAATATTATTCTTCGAACTTAATACAATTGATTGCGTTTGCCACAATGCAGTCACGAGTAATGTGCAGTAGTTGCCATGGTAACGCAATGTTTTGAGGCAGTAACTACGCAACTCACATGTGAACTGTGTCTGTTTGGAGTGCAAAATGAGTTCTGACGATAAATCTTGGGTTTTTGATTCGTTGGTTGGATTTTTGAAGGGTCCGATGTGGAATGGACCGATTTTATCTTTTATTGAACAAAAGTCAATCTGTAAGTTCTATTATTTTAATTCTAGCATCAAGGCCACTTGACAAACATGATTTCCAATATTCTACCTAACCTTGACTACTTTTTAGTTTTTGAAGCTGGAGAAAGAATCACAGATGACCATATCAAGCTTCACAATGAATATAAGAACTTGGTGAGATTCCAATGTGAAATATATTTCTGAATGTTCTCGAAAGTAAGGAAGGTTCTCTATGGAACTATAAAATGTCAATAGCCTCACAGCATAAGAACCAAATGTCTCCATAAAAAAATGTATACAATGTAACTACCTATATTTGTTTTCTAGCAGATACTTTGTCACCAATATTTGAAAGCTGTTTTTAAAAATTTAATGAAATTTAGTTTGTACTGTTTACTGACCTATTTAAGACAAAATATATTCCCTCAAAATTTGATTAAGTAGTTCTATGATGTTAAGTTAATGTATTGAATTCTATAAGTAAAATATATTAAAGCAGGCTATGAGAACAGCTATTATGTACCTTTTAGAATTTTGTTTTTGAGATAGATTACAAATTTAATTTCCATAAATTGGTTTAAAAGAGAGTAATATTTAATTTACATAATAAAATTACTTTCAATTTCATATTGTATCAATGGATGTATTTTACACATGGATTTGTTACAACCAATTTTAATTTTAAAGGTGGATTATATGCTAGGAACTTACATGGAAGAAATGGGAATCACTCCAACTGATTTTGAAAACGCATGTAGTGAGCCATCAAGAGAAATAGAAACTAAGCTTCATCAAGTAGGTTATTAATCATAAATACAGCTATGCATCAAATATTAACATATGCTAATGAATGTTGTTTCTTTCAGACTTTATTTGAGCAAGTGTGGGCAGCCAATGACTTGGAAATATTTCACAGAATGATGATTGAAAAAAATTTAGATCTTCAGTTGCAGGCTCTTGAAATGATCCATAATCGTTTTGGTATAACACCTCAGTCATATGTGCTTAATTTTTCTCCCAAAAAGGCAAAATATGATAGACCTTTAGAGAAACAAGTTGTACAGTGAGTAATTTTTAGTATTTTTATCCTTAGATTTGCAAACTTTTATAACTTGAATACCTGCTCATATTTGAATTTATTTCGATGTATGCATTTCTTGAAACAAATTTCAGAAGTGTACTAATATTTTTTATAAATACACTTTTTAAAAAACTGTCCTCTTTCTTTCACTAACTTAATGTCAAATAAATTAATATAAACATGCCGAATATTTTTTAAAACTTTCATTAGATATTTAATCAAATGGAATCATAAGTTTTTTGGAAAAATATCTTAAAAATGTAGAAAAATTGGTCAACGTGCATATATAACGAGTTAAAGAATATTCTGACCAAACTCGATGCTATTTTCCAAGGACAGGCAGATGTTTCATGAATAATTTAGTTAATCAACTAGAGGACTAAAATCTATAGCTTAACATAGCATAGATTTACTGCGTCAATGATTATTCTTAACAAAAGTTCATATTAATGAAAAATATAATTAAAGAAATATGAAATTAAATTGACTATCACTGCCTAAAAATGTTTGCTTATTGATTCATATGGTTTAATACTCAAGGCACAGGTTGAATTCCAACTAAATCACATGTTATATTTCTTGTTTGCATGACTAGAAATTCCCAGATGAGATTTACTTTATAAGTATTACCTAATTTTATTTATGCTTTGGTGTCTTGTAAAGATGGTCAGAAAGGGGCATTGCTTCTATCACTGAGACAGTTTCAAGATAAACTTTTGGTTGACGTTACTCTGTCTGAAGAATTGTTTAAATTCCAAGCTTTTTCATAAAATGTGAAAGATCAGGTTATTTATATATCCAGTTAAGAAGTCGCTCAGAAATTTTTTTTAAGCTTACTGGAATATTGTTACCAAAACAAAGATCCTTAAGTCAAATATAATTAATGAAGTCAGGCTCAACTTTGTAGAATTTACTCATAATGAAAGGATAACTTTGTAGTTTCCACAACATTTAATACAACACGACCAGTTTCACTACAATCGTAGCATCATCAGGATGATGCTACGATTGTAGTGAAACCAGTCATGTTATATTAAAAGTTGCGGAAACTACAAAGTTATCCTTTCATTATCCGTAAGTCAAAGCTAATTTCTGTCAATATATTTTTAGATACTCAAAATAACTATGCACAAACTAATTGTTTATGCACAAAAACATTTTTTTAAATATTTAGTCTTCTGCAAATACCATGCTTGATAGTAATATGCTGTTCAACTTAAGTTAAAAAAGGTATCATTTCATAAAATTAAAAGGGAATTTTAAATAGTGACCATAAACTGCCTGAGGCACCTCTCAAACTCACATCATGTGACGGCCCTGCCATACATGAATGACAACTTTTT
This sequence comes from Tanypteryx hageni, assembly GCA_028673005.1. Taxonomy (NCBI): domain Eukaryota; kingdom Metazoa; phylum Arthropoda; class Insecta; order Odonata; family Petaluridae; genus Tanypteryx; species Tanypteryx hageni. The sequence continues at coordinate 52,153,698 of CM054114.1, read as the reverse complement.
TCATCATTGTTATATATATATATATATATCTGTATTATATAATTTTTACAATATTTAGACATTTTTATCAAGAATTAGTAAGTTTCATCAAGAACAGCCTTTTTTCAATAAATATACCAATCAACTTTAATTTGTTGAGGTCAACTAATATATTTGCACAATTACAATACATACACGGAAGTAGTAGCCGTCTATCATTTTTGGGCTGGCCTCTCATTAAGCTTTCTAAGAACCATAATAGTTGAATTTTCATCCTGATTAGCACCAGTATTGCTTGACTGTAATGGTAAAAGAATTCCAAATGTTTATTTGGTATTTTCAGAAAACCCTAATTTTAAAAATAATGCAAGTAGGAAAAAAATTTTCATTAATGGTAATGTAATTACTGCAAGGCCTAGTTATCTTGGCACAAAAGTGACTAAAACTCTGAATGAATATTTGTTAATATGTAATGAAGTTTGCTGAGACTATGGCTGTGCTCACAAACAATCTGCTCAATTCATAATTTACCTAACAAATTCTGGCAATTAACAATCATTTTGAACTTATTTTAATATATAGCTAACATATTTATTTATCTTTTGTATTACTTATCAAACTATCATTTCTGGCATAATAGGCAGTGTTAACATCCACTGGATATTTGAATGTCATTATTTTACTTATCCTATCAACTTGTATTAAAGAAATTACTTTGAAAAATGTCACTGCACATTATACATCCATGCTCAAGACTGATGTAGCATACGCCATGAAAGGATATTTTTGTATCAAAACTAAAACATTCGACAGAAATTTCAATTCAACTTTGAAAAATCTATGCCATGCCAGAAATAATAAGGTTAACGTCTGATTAACCAGGGTAATGGCACAGTTGTGCCAGAGTCCCATGATTAGAGGGGGCCTCACGGAGGCTCCCGACACTGTGCAGGGGTGGTCTTCGAAAAATTGTACATCACAGACCTAGTGCCTTAATCTGGCCTTGAATGAGGTAATAGCTTGCCTGACCATTAACGAACTAAAAGTAGCTTGCAGTAAGCATACATGAATAGGATGCTATATTTGAGTGAGATTACCACATAATGTCCCAATTCCTTAACAAAATCTAATTAAATTTTATCATATAGCAGTTAAATCTGTATGAGCTGGCATACAGATATATTTCAGGGAATTTAAATAAAATTATGAAGGCTGTATTTGTCATTTTCTTTCCCACTATTGGTGATTTAAAAAATCGAAATAAAAACCATATTTATGAAGCTGAAACTCATGGCCCCTCAAGCTCCCATTCATCGTTTTAATGGGAGTTCCCTTTCATCGATCAAGTTTAATTTAATAAATGTAAGGCCAATTGAATGTTATATTTTCTTACTGATGGTTGCTATAATTCTTATAGTAACTCATTTGAGAAAAATAGGAATATTATAAATTTTATGTTTTAGGATGTCACTGGAACAGACTGATACAGAAAATGGCACTTTTATGGAAAGGCTGAGAGAAAAAGAGGACGAAAAAATTGCTATGGTAAAGGATGATGTCACAGAAGAGAATGCATCATCTAGTTTGCCAGCAATAGAGGAAAAATCACATAATGAGGCAGAAAGTTCAAGTGAGACATGCATGAGAAAATTTTTTATTTATAAAGCAATTATTATCTCTTGATGTTTTTGAGAGCAGTGTCTGCACCATTCCAAAATCACCATTTTGCACATGAAACCTATAATGCATGGAGGATTGAATTAATTATGTATCGCAAATCATTAGAACATAACTCTTCCCAATTGAATTTTAGCAAATGATTACACACCAGAACCTCAAGTAACTGATGCAGAAGGAATCAAGCCTAATTCAAAAGAATTGGTGAGTGTGAACCTTTTAGCCTCCCTTGCATTTAATTACATACGCTATTTCAAGTTTTCACTTCAATTAGGAAGAAGAAGAGATGCAGAGGAGGAGAGAATATCTGAGATCCCAAAGGGACAAGCTGGTGGAAATGAAAAGGCGAGAGAGGGAAATTTCTTTGAGAAGTGTTTACGAAGGTGATTTTACAGAAACACCCAGACCCAAGACTGCTGAAGCTGCAGAGTCAATTATGATGGGAAATTTTGATATCAATCCCAAAACTTTAGAACTGAGAAAGATACTTGCCAAGAGGCTGAAAGAAGAAGTAATTAAGAAGAGTTAAGAAGCATAAATAAAAGTGTATTTCTCTTCGGTGTCTATTTAATCTATAATAAGAATCCAGATAATCCCTCAATAATCCCAATGCTTTTTTGATATAATTTCAACATTACAGTTATATAAGCTTACTATAAAGTGAACTATTTCCCATCTCTACCATGGATTTCGTAAACATAAATGTTAAATAGATCAAATTTAGCCCATGTGCAATTGCTTTAAAATGATCAATGAAAATGTGGAAGATTAAAGGGATCAATAAAACTTTTAAAAAAGGCCAGACTTGTGGATTATTGTAAAATAATATAACCAAATGAAATGCTTGTTTGGTGATCTACCATATCACAGAAAGAATAACATCAACACATCAATTGGAAGGGAAAAGCAACTTATTGAATACCTTTACAAAATAATAGCCCACAGATGAGTCTAGAACTTTAATTGATTCCCATTCTAAATAAAGGTGTTGTTTAAAGTTTACTACAAGAACCGCTATACATAAATTTTTTATTCAGGAATATAACTTGATTACAATGTACAATCAAAAAGTCCCTTTTTGATGATTCTACAAAACATGAATTTCACTATTTTAATAGCTATATGTTATCAGAAAGAAGAAGATGATGATGACGACGAGGGTAACAAAATAACCAATTTAGCCAGCATCAAAAAAACAGCACTGAAAGGCCACTGAGTTATCCATTACCCTCTGTTTTATTACAGGGAGTTAAAGAAGAGACAGGCTGCTGCAGAAGAGTGTTGGCTTCTTCACACTAAATCACGTCATATGCTCAAAAGGGAGCTTCCAGGGCTATGCAAGATTACTACGGCAAAAATATTGTTTTTTTGTTGTTTTATCAAACTGACGAGACATCTCATTAAGGAACTTTTCCTTAACTCCCTATATTATATATATTAATATATATATAATGAAATGATCTATTTCACATGCACCACACGTCATGGCACAGAGAGTGATGCTTTGGCCCAAATTTGTTGAAAAGGCCATTTTAAAGAAGCTGGATTCATGTATCGTGTACAAACATTCACATAGCACATTTAGAAGGGGGAGCGACATGCATTTTTAATACACAAGTTTCTTGTGATAACAAAGATATATGCAGATGTGCTAAATAAAAACCGACAAAAGAATAACTCTTTTTGAATTAATACCTAAAACTTTTTTATGAACATCTCAAATATTAGGATTTTTGCACCCAAAGAAAAATATATTTTTGTGCAAATTTATGAGCAAGTGTGGGTAGCGCCTTTGGTAAAAGTGAACTTTTTAAAAACATTTTAAGTGACATGGTTAGGTTGGCATGTTATTAGGTAATTCCACATGATAAATAGAATAAAATTATTTGCATGATGTATTTCATTCAACAAACTTTGTCACTGATTAAAAGTTCACACATTGTACTTGTTAAGATGAATAACAATGTCAATATAGCTCATAAAACTTGGTGAATGAGTCACTTAAAATAATGGTTCCTACATATGATCTGCACAAGTCACACCTTGGTTAGTCAACAATACTGAAGAAGTGGCTTGATCATAGGATGGTTCCTAAGTGGGACAGTAATACACAACATTGATGTAGGAACAAGTCATTGTATCCAATAGGACATTTTCCCCTTTTTTACTATGGTATGAATTTTTTTATAACAAAACGACCGAGACAGCAAAAATGACTACAACTTCTACAGTACAAACCCACTCCCTAATTACTTTGTAACTATGAAGAACCTATAAATTGGCTCTACCGGGATACAGTTCACAAGCCTAACGTCTATCACAGCCCTGGTAAAGAGGTACAACGAATGTCCCTTGCTGCCACTTTTGAGTCAATATAACGTTACCAGAGCCTCATGGCCTATAGTACACTCACCACCAAAACGAGCCAGGAGATAAACCACACATGCACTCACGCACTCCTTGCCTCAAAAAGAGAAAGACTACTGTCACAGACAGACGGCTTCCTTTTTTCCACACAACACTCAATGAAAATCCACACTAGAGAAGGCCTTCTATATGCATATATTTCTTCCCACACACATACATCCCAAATTTTTTCCCAACCCAACTTTGAAGATTATGAAATGTCAGCTTGCTAACTTAAAGAATGTCTTTGAATTCATTTATATTTGTATTGAACAGTGTGAAAAAATTTTTACATGAAAATCCCATGCACTTTCAAGTTCCAAGGCAACCAGCGTGGTAGTGTTCTAGTACAAAGAAGTTCTGCATGTGAGTACGAACAATCACTCGCCCAAACAGCAAAACAAGCACACTTCCCGTCCCGTGACCGTGCAGGGACCTCTGTCGGCCAGTAAACAAAAGCCGCACCTAAACTTGCGAACACCATTACGATATCATCACCAACGGCTGACTTTGGAAACGGGATAGGACCGAAAATAAGAGAAAGGGTGAATATAGAACAACAAAAATGAGTGAAATGCACGGTACAGGAGAGGAGATGGGCTTACATTTTAAAAAACTTCAGCATCTTCCATGGTGCAGCTTTCTTCGACACGCACACAATTTAAACTCCCAAATTTTTCCAGGCGCCACATAAACCACTTCACAGGTTCCACATATCCCCTACACTCACAAATACATTAAAGTTCCTTGTGGCTGAAGAGTAAGTGATATGTGAACTCTTTAACACGTGTGGCAGTGTTGCACACCAGAGTATACAGATTACTATGGCCTCAAATTAAATGTTTTCTTTAATAATCGAAAAAACGCGAAAGGCGAATCCGATCACACCTGCACGATCTTGTACAGGTAGGATTACGCTGGGTGCGAATTTCGACAAGGTGATGAACAAGACAGAAATGACACGTCACGTCCCTTTAGACGTCTTAATGGAGGCCGGGATATTGAGTACTGCCCGTCAAACGATCGCCTGAACAACTCAAAACTGAGCCTCGAAAGTCTGCATGAAGGTGTACACACACACACACGCAATCTCAAACTCACGCGCACTCAAAACATTCACTCTCGCATACATTCACACAAGCGGCACATGAGCAACCCACACGCTACTCTTGTGCACTGGACGCGATCGCTTCAACACACTCGCCCTTTCCGAATCTTGGCAAGGAGAACACGAGATGGTTGCACCCCGCTGGTGGGAGGCAAGATGTTGCGACCGATCGAGCAGTCCTCACATAATCACACACCCACACTTGGTCAGCTCGGAAAAACAGGCACGCGCAAGAGGTTTAGTCACACTACAAGCACGTACTTCAGGCTCGCAATGTGTTCCCGAAATCTTCCCAACCCATCCCCCCTCCCGGACAGCCTCATGGCTTCCGACGGGACTTGATGACGGTAAAGTAACAAGGTATCCAAGGTCTTTGTTTCACTATGTGAGCCTGGCACGCTTTGGAGAGGGGGTTAAAACTTCTCCATCTTCTTCTTCCTCATCCTCTTCCTCCTCCTCCTCATCCGAATCCCCTTCATAGTCCACGAGGGCCTAAACATAAGACAAAAAAACAAAATGTTATAAAATAACAACAAGAACAGATCAAGACAAACAGCTAATATGGCTAAATATTCACCAAACTGGCTCAAATCTGAAAAAAAAACTATTTTTCAATGTGTGTACGATGAAACATGTAAAACAAAGGGCCTAGTGACAACTAAGTATACAAAACTTGTCAAACTAAATAATTTGCGGAAGTTTAATTCAGTTGGCACTTGGAACAAAAAACGTCTTATACAAGCAAAGAGACTTATACCACAAATTTCAATTGCAATTCCTTGTTGAGATTTATTGAAATTGATGCAAAACGATAGACAAACAACATAATTTGTCAATCAAATAAATATTAACAAAACAACTTCAAACCTATGATCATTACAACAATAGTATAATTTTACAATAGTTGCAATTAGGAGATATATGCCTACATATATTCCTGCAGATGCACTTCAATTTATTAACCCTGTATTAATCTTCTATTGTGAACAATAAGCAATTTTCAGTGTGTCCAATGCTATAACCATCCACCTTATCACAACAACCCAATTTGAAATTCCACTAGCTCCGCTGCTATGGTAGCGCTACATCAAAAACTGCAGAAATATGATAAAAACTTAAAAGACAAAGCTACAATTTGAGATACCTAGTAGCAAAGTGCATGTTTCCAAAAGAGGGAAAGTTTATGATCAATTCATCTCACAATTTAACACTATCTAATAACACCATTGAATATCTATGTAAACATGCTTATTTTCTTATAAATTCGTAGCTTCAAATGAGAACAAGATAATCACAACTTTAGTATATATTTAAAATATGATTTACCATTTTACACATTCATTTTATCAGCTTTATACATACCCAAGCAGAAAGACTACATTTTTACATCAACTGGTTTTATTTGTTGAACCAAAAAAATAAAAGACTGAATGATTACATAAATCATAAAATAAATGCTGCATGGTAAATAACTGACATTGCCCTTTTGAAAGTATTCTTGCAATGCATGCATTATTTAAAATGATATAAAAATGTTCTATTTATCCATTTAAGAGAAACAAACAAAAGCTAAAATGTTTTTGGTACCTTACACTGTTAATACTATTTTTATTTACTCGACACTGAAAGTAAGAAGACAGGTGCATCACTATGTTCTATATTATCCATTTCCAGAAATATTAAGAATGTAATGAACATGGTCATCTAAAACCTACAAGAGACATTAGAAACTTCTGGATTAAAACAGACTGCATGAAGCAATTTCCACATAGACTCATATCACTATCCATGCATCCCACTTTGAGATAATAGGTTGGAACACAAAAAGTAAAGCACAAATAAATAAAATGATCTTTCAAATAGAAGACATACCATCTCACCTTTTTATATATAGTGGCTTTAACATCACCTCCAGGACTGGGAGGGGAATTAACTGCAGAATTACTCGTGAGATTGTTGTTTAACATACCAGATTTGTTGGTATTGTTGAGCATCTTGGGCGAGTTATTATCAGTTTTCTTATCAATTATTTTTCCTATGAAAAAGTTTTAGTATAATTAGAGAAATATAAAAAATAGCACAATACAGCAGTTTAATTTCAATCAATTCGAGAGCAACATCAATTAATTTGATCATAATTTTAAGAATTTCTTTTTTAATTTAATCTGACATTAAAAGGTTAAAAATACCAAAGAATAAATGCTAACCTTTAAGATTGCCTTGAGATACAGGATTATGAACTTGCATTATTTTCATATGACTGTAATCAACCTTATTTTCAAACCAAATCAAAACTACATGAATTACATAATAGAATATTACTATGATAAATATTCTTTGCTTAACCATGAACTGAAAAATATAGCAGCATAAAATGATTCACAATACATTAAACCAGTGATAAATAATAAAGCATTCTAAACCCTTTTACCTGCTAAGGAAACTTATTTTCAATGATTAGCCACATTTTAAAATGGACAACCGTTTCCAGCATCACACATACCAATGAAATATTATCAATTTATTTCAGAAGTACTTACAGACAATCACACTTTTAAATGTTTCTAACATGAATACATTTTCAAAGAAATAAAAAATGCAACATTTATGATGGAATCACTAACTTTTTACAATCTCAAATCATAATAACTATAATAATTAAACTCCAAAGGAAAAGACTTTTCAACAAATGTTTTTAGAATTTTGCCAAATAATCAAAAGCTACACAAGTTTATCAACAAAAGATTTACCCAACATTTCTATCGTATTCATCACCAACCACTTAGAATTACAAATAAAAAGGAGAGAAACACTTAGTAAAATAATTCCACTTTATTTAATAGAACCAAAGAGACCTGATGATGACTAAATCTTAGTTGAATCCGGTCGAGTTGGTTCTATTAAATAAAGTGGAATTATTTTGTTTCTCTCCTTTTCACTTATTATGGAGTTCCACTAAGTAAAGGCTTCATCCGTTCATTCACTTACAATTACTTAATGGGAATAGGTAAGTAAGTCATGTTTACCGATAGAATCCAAGTCAGATTCCACCTGCTTCTTGCCCAGAAGATCATTGCTGGCAGGCATCACCGTTTCTCCATCGTCAAAGTCATCATCCTCGTTGAACCACATCTCCTCCTCTTCTTCCAACTGACGCTGATCTCTACGGTATCTGCTATTCCGTAGGATGGAAGGGACACTGGAACATATCGAACTACTTACATTAATCTCCTTAAAAAAACTTACCTGCGGTCAAAACACAACACCCGTGCGCTCCCCATCTCCTGATAAAGAACTTTTTTGTTAGGTTTTCAAAATAGAACAACAAAGCATTTACCTCTCCAAAGATCTGTCTCTGTCTTTCAGCTTATCTTGATGTTGATCATACCTAAGCCTCAAGGCTTTAAAAGTTTGAACATATTCTACACCATCTAGCACCTTTCCAAAGTTTTCCACAACATGGGTACACAATGACTTGATATCCTCCTGCAAGGACCAGATTTTCTATAAATAAACATTCCAAAAGGCCATAAAACAATGAGTTTTGGCAACACAACTTACCAGTTTAATGAACTCAAACATTTCTAATATGGCAGAATCAAGTAGATTGTATCTCCCATTATTTCTAACAAATGCATCTATTACTGGAGCAAATAAGTTACCTCTAATAATGTACCTATTGTAAAATTCGTCCTTTAAGGCAATAATTTTTCTCATAAACCTTAATGCACCTGATAAGTAAAAAAATTTCACATTAACTAATTAAACGAAAAGAAACTGACAGCAATATAAAAAAATAACTATAGCTTAGATATACCTCTAATTTAACTCTATAAAATACTCTTTCCTACATTTTAGCAATATAAGCAAAAAAGAACCTTACAAAGAACAAGGAAAGTGTGTTTGGACTTCATCAGTACTAGAATGCGCCTCAGAAGGTCCTTGTTGAGAATGCAGTTTTTAACATGGTAGGTATGATGCTCAACACAGAAAGACAGGAGCTCCAAAATAAGTCCCAACAACTGTACTGTCTGGTAATCTTCCTTGGATGGCTCATCTTCCGCGGTGTTGGCGAGAAGTGGGGCTTCAATGCAAGAATGAGGCAAAACAAATGTAAATAAAAGTAACATTTACAATTTGGCATAATGAAGACAACAGCTGAATGTAACTTACAGTGAAATTCACTGTAGCTAAACATACACACAACAGTGATTCTGAAATACAAAACCTGTAGCACAAAAGTGTCCAATTATTATTAAAATGAAAAGAATTTGGCCATGTTTCAAATGAAAGATACCATGTTATAATAAAATTTCAAACAAATTGAAAAAAATAAATGATCTGATGTATGAACTGACAACTATTTCTTTCAGTTCTGAGTCAACAACATATCAATAGGAAGCAGAAAAATACTCACTACTATATTACTACTAGGGAGATGAGCATTGAAATTCAACGGGAAAGGTTTTTGTTAAATAAAGTTGTTTCAAGTTTCGAACTTCTACGATGATTCTAAGTATCTAATTTTAATATGCAAATGATTAATATTCTAAATTCAAATGTACTCCTCATAAATAATGCAACAAATGTTGTTTACATTGGCTGCTATGAAAAGAATTTCTCTCTCCTCTCTCTCATACTAATTGTAAGAGCATTCAAACACGCTTTCACCCATAAGGGTTGAAATTTAGGATTTCGAGGTTTAACAATGTAATGGGTTGACATGGCAACATCCCGTTAAATGGCAAGATTTCCCCAAAATATGTGAATTATACGTTTAACATGAGGAATTTCCAACTGTAGGCGGGAAAAGATGAACAGCATAAGAAACGTCATAGTTTTTTCTTTAAAATGAGCTAGATCAGAAGATCATAGGTTAATTCTTTCTAATTTAGATCTCAAAAAGAATAAAAGCCTGCAAGTCAAAAAGTCGATTTTTACGTGTTCTCATACGGGGAATGGAAAGGCCTACCTTGGAGTCGAACCTAGGACTTTTTTAGAGATTTCTTTTTGTCACCATCTTACAATATGTGAAGCGATCATTCCTGCCAAATATCAAAAATGAATCTCGTTCCATTATCGAGTTATTTGCATTTTTATAGCGTGACAGAGGGAGCCACAAAGGGACCAAGGGGCAGAAGTAGCCTTTTATTATTGTTAGATACAATCACAAGATAGTAAATGAAAAATATTTATTTGACAGGAATAAAATCCCAAATACAAATAAAAATTAATACTTATGGGATTAATGACATTAATAAAATTTGTCACATTTTTAGTGATAGAAGTTTCTTTCTCTGCATACCTTGCTTAGAGAGGCTGAAAGATTACTTTTAATAAGAACTCCTTTATAAATTGAGTATGACAAATCATTAGCTAGAATTTGTCCCAATTAAAACTTCAAAGTGTAAAATGTGTATGCTTCACTTAGGCTACTACACAAATTTATTTATGCTGAGACAACACAACAAAAAAATATCAGAGCTAAGGAGGACAAATATAAATGCCAGGGAGAAGGAAATAAACATGTTAGGCAGAATTTATTAAGTTTTACCTTTTCATTTAATAATTATTCAAATAATGCAAATAACGAGTGAAAATGACATTAAGTACTGAAAGAAACAATTTCTAGATTATAAAAAATGCGACATTTAAAAATTCCATGTCTGTACCATTAGGTCCTTCGAATGAACTTTGATTCACTGGTTGATAAATACTGATCTAGAACAAACAAGATATGCCTCAAGTAAAAACTGTTCACCCAGAGAAAGAAAAATTCTCTCTTTAGAAATTCTCGTTTTCATGATATTTTGAACTTAACCATTTTTAAGGCATGAAGAGTTGATAATGAATATCTCATCAGAAATATGAATCAAGTACAATAAATCCTACAATTGCTAATTGTTATTTCTGACAAATACATCTATTTTACACAAATTACAAAAATAAACAAGTTGTGTTACAGAGTATGAAAAAGATAAATTCTTGGATATAATGATAACAAATCCGACATTTTAATGCCATTTGCCAATACCAAGAATAACTTTGCATTAACAGGTCACAAACACCTGCCATTTTGAAATATTTTTTCATTTTCAGTTACCATATTTGCAATTTTTTGTGCTTCCATCATTATAGTATAGAATTGTTAATGGCCACTACATCAAACTGATAGCTCTAGCATAGAAAATTTTCAAACTGAAGAAATACTTTCACCAAGTATTTAAAAACATATAATGTATTCATTTTTCCACAAAAATAGTAATTATAAGGATGATTACAAGGAGATAAATAAGTACAGGAGCCAATGCAAATGAAACCTTAACTGTTGCAAAATAAAACAAAGGAAAGATATTAATAGTTAATTTGAATAATAAATTATTTCAAACGTTCCATTTCAAGCTTCAAAAGAAAAGCTATTGTTCTGCCTCAAAATTTATTACATTTCACACGTCTGTTAGGGCCATCTTTATATGCACTAGCCCAACTTGCTGTCAAATAATATCCTATTGCTTGTTAAAACTCACCTATGAGAACATGTATGCTATGCTTGTAAAAGTAGTTCAGGAAGTCAGTTTTTTCAGTTTTATTTGCTGAAGCCAACATATTCTCAGGATCTAACAATATCCTTAAAATTCCCATCAGCTGCACTGCACCTCCTAACTCAGGATCATTATCACAGATCATTTGTTCGATGACAATATTCATTAACATTTGGTCCTTCAACAGAATAAAAAAACAAATATATGAAGAAAATGCAAATCTTTCATTGAAAATTAAAGACTACTGTTGTGACCTTCTTACTTCATCGGTATTGTTGGCCTGTTGAAGTGTGTAGTCCCGAACTACGGACGGTGAGAATTCCACAATATGGGTAAGAATATCTATAGAGGCTGTTTTTGTTTGGGGATCATCCATAGCAAGAGTAATTTCTAACGCAGGAAGAATTCCAAGTGAGGACAGAGTCTGAAAACCAAAAGGATTCCACATTTACACAATTCACACTTACATTAAGTATTTACCTTGGTTGTTGCTCACAATAACATACTTGGCACAAAATAAAAGTAATACAGGAAGGCTCAACCTTGCAAAACTGATCCATGATGTCATAAACAAAAAGAACAGATGAAGATGTTTCATTGCAAATACCATGAGCATAAGTAAAATTGTTTGATAAACTGAAACTGTTTACTAGGATGTTTCTTGCCTTGTTCATAACATCATCAGCACAAAATATTTATATACAGTTAATTCAGACTATAAAGATATGCTCAAATATAACTTTCTCAAATACAAGGGAAAATTTTAATAAGCAACATATTGTAGACAATTACTATAACTCTTGAAGGTTTGTTTAAAATTCATTCTCTTGTATGGATTAAATTAAGTAGTATTAAAAGCAAACACATCTTCCTTCTATCATTTAAATAAAGGTGAATGACCTCAAGTATGCCAGCCAAAACTACACCATAATATCATGTTTCTGACTTTTAGATCATATTTTTAAAATTATGACTCATGTTGTCAAATTCTATGAAATAATAGTCATAATTATAAGGGAACAGTGACGTTTTGTAGAAATAATGAATTGTTAAAAATAATAGTTTTAAAAAAATGGTTATGAAAATATTAAACAGAACATAATACAGAAAATTAAATTAACTGATTTAAATAATATAAATATACAATACCAACTACATATATGATGAATATTTAGGACAAATAAAAGGCTAATATAGAAAACTCTAGCTGGCAATACAATCTATGTAAAAAAAAATAGACAAAAATTCATGTACTGTAGATATACAAACAATTTTTGCGTAGATTTTCCTCTTTTATCCTACACAGCAAAAGATGTACTCGCATATCATCAACGTTTTCCATCTCACAACCACTTGACAACTAAGAATAAATATTTGAAACTTAGGGCATAACTAAGGCATATAGCACATTTTAAAATTGTAAATGCAATATACACTGGCAATCAGTAGCTCTTCCAGACTTCAAAGGAATAAATAGACATAAATGAGGTGACCCCACAGGTGACTTCACCTATTTTATGCAATTTAATTGAAGGATAGCAATTTAGAAAATGCAAGTCATAAAAATAATAGAACCACTCATTAGCAAATACACTATGAATCATTATGACTGCAACTATTAAGTTAAAAAGTTATGTAAAAATATTTACTTTCATAAAATATAGTTTCTTTGAATTAAAACATTAGCTAGCAAGCAATTATTTACATTTCCATGATAATTATATCAATGCTAAAAATACTACCTTATAGAAGGACTCCTTCCCATTAGGCTGTAAATTCTGGGAAAAATTACAAAACTCTTTTAGAAATAAAACCAGGTCCCTGCGTTTTTCATCAAGAGTTGACTCATCAGTGAGTTGGGCAAAAAGTTCATTTAAAAATTTTCCATCCTCCTGAAAATGTGAACAAAATACGATTAAAGAAAAAACAATAAAACTCAACACCATCAAAAATAAGTTTGTAAAAATCTTTTACCTGTATCAAATTTACTATTTCCACTTTATTAAAGAAAATATAACTTGATAAAGTAGAAAGCATATTTTCCTCAAAAACAGAGGGAGTTGGTAGCGCTACATCCTGAATATATTGTACACGATAAGTTTGGTGAATTTTTGTCAATAGCTCTGTGTTTGTGATGGGTATTACTTCCCTAAACCTGAAAAAAATATAAAGGAAAAGATGAAACAAAAGTTTCTTGGATTAGGAAGAAATGCTTATTGAAAAAAGAATAATTTACAAAACATCACTCACCTAGCCATTTGTTTCAGGTACTGTCTATGTTGCTTGGGGGTTGGGGAAGATGGGTCATACTCAAGGCATCCAACAACATCAAATATAGTATCATCTGAAAAGTCAAAATTTCATTATTCAAGTCATAAAACCTAATTAGCTATTTTGAAAAATGCTCATCAATATACATACCAGAAAACATTACATCAAAGAGGGCATTTTTGTTCAAAAGAAATATGTTCTTAAAAATTTCATACAAATGGTGCAGCCCTTCTGTATTTTCCAAATCTTCACATATATGAAACAAATTAAGCAGCTTCTTTATGTAAGTCTCACTTTCAATTGCAATTGCCAACTTTTCTTTCCGTATTGGTGAGGTCAAGCAACTTGATATAAGCTAAGAACCAAAACAACAATGGGAATATTATAAGATGAAAATAAGACACTGGCATTTGGTTAATCTATAAACAATGAGTTAGGACTGACCTCATCAATTTCTTCTAATCTACTGAGTTCACAAGGGGGTAATTCCACAGGGAGGGCAGCATCTGACATATCATCGTACCGCTCATCTTCAGATTCTTCAACAATATCTTGAGTAATATCTACTGATGGGTCTTTACCTTGAACCTTTAAAAGAATACACCAGTATATAAATCAAAAAAACTACATATATAAACACACACAAAGCTTGTTTTCAAACAATGGGATAGAACAATAAGAAATCAAAATCTGGTGATGGACCTAGTACATAAAAACAATAATAGGAATTTTATTAAAATAAAATTCTGGTTTTTAACAACTCAACTCCACCCTATCATTAGTATCAACAGTATTCTGGTATTATTTTGGAATTGCCTCTTCCTTCACATTCCAGATAACAACAAACCTGACATATTTTCTCCCATATCTCATCGCAACCAGCTTTTTCTTGGAAACTGAGGGCCAAGTCAAAGTTGTCACCTTCTGACCACACAATTAGGGTATCCTGTGAATAACCAGAAAATTGAGTTATTACAGAATTATATAATTATGGATCAAACAAACAATTGTTGAAAAGCATTCTAATACTCACTTGTTGTTTTTGATATGCTGTGTCAGGCTGAATCTTAGACTCCAGCAGTAAGGAGCCTAAAATGTTTAAATAAAAAGTTCACAACAAAATTATATTATGTACAACGTATTCACCTAATAATTCACAGCAAATTATGTATTGAAAAATATCATTTCCTCACCATCAGATTCAGCCCTCACAAGTAATGATATACCCTTAAGCCGGTCAACATACGACGATGAAACATGTCCAGTTCCCCGGTCATCCCATTGTCGATCTGCATTGAGGGCATATAGCTTGACACGTCTTCTTGTGTCCGTCATGGCCAATGAAGAATTTAAAAGGATTGCATTCCCTTACATCCCTGGGTAATATAAACTGCAAATAGAAATATAATATAAAATTAATAATCTTCCAGTGCCCAATACCTTTTGCAAATGGAAACGGATTTATATTTGCACAAATTAAGATAAAAAGTACAACAATACGTTAAAATTTCATATGCAAATAACTACAGATATCATTGATTTGAAATATTTCTGAACACCCACAAGGGCTACACGAGCAACATTTCGCAGTATTCCAGCCAGACAACACTTGTTTTCTGTGTACATCAATAAAGCATGTAATTTCAAATCACCGTTAATTAAATTTCCGCTCAAATGGTAATAAATAGTAATGTTTACCGTATATTTAATGTAACTTTATTCTAAAGAATAAGATATCACTTTCAAAAAACCTAATTTTAATGAAATGATGTGGCCTCGTCTGATGAAATTATTGCTTCACAAGAATGATAAACTGTTAATAAAATGTACTAAACTATATATACAAGAACGTTAAGCATAATATAAGTCTTACTTCAGTTCACAAAATATACGTATGATATAAGAAACATTCAATTTGTCAACAACTTCAACCAAATTAACTTTTGCAATATTTACATTGTTTAAATATTTTTATGAAAAAAATCGTTTGTCCTTTTCAAAATATAATTATTATAAGTTAACGTACAAAAATATACCTATATTGTCATCACTAGAGCACCATTTAGCTTAAAATAAACGAAACAGGTCTTACGAACGACAATACTGTTATCCCAACGAACGTATCAACATGCACTAACTCTGACAACTCACAGACAATAACTTTCAAAAAGATTAATGTTTATGATTCACAAGAAACTAATTCTTCACATTGTAACTGCCAACACTCATCAATCGTAAGCATAATTTTCGTAAAGAATCCGCACCAATGACCTTACTTTGTGCCGTCGACACATATAATCCCTAAACCGATACAACATTACCATGCATTCCAAAGATAAAATTTATATATAAATTAGCGATTCAAATTGAAACGGAATTTAGTTGTACGAATACACTCACTCAAAGAATTACCTAATTTCTAAAGACTGACGTACTCTCTCAAATAGACACAACATTAAACGCCATATTGAATTCACAACAACGCGCTACGGGGTTTACACTATACCTTGCAAGGACACCCGCGAAATATGAAGATATTTTGGAGAATAAGTATCATTTATTCTATGCTATACGGAATGAATAAGAGCTGGTGATAAATGAAATATGATAGTTTCGCTTAATACATTTTCATCTATTCGATTTTAAATGGTTTTACTTAAATAATTCAATGAAAGGATGTAATTGAAAAATCAGAGAAAGGCGATCAATAAACAACTGAGCCAACAATTGCGTTCTTATGTAATTCATAGTGGCGAGTTATTATGGCTCGTAATTCTCGGTTTATCTAAAATGCGAACGGTGCTAAAGAATAACTGCAGTTGCCCATAATATTATTTAAAACTAGAACTGTATATTACTTTACATGTATCTGTGTCAGTAAAATACATATTATCATTTATTAATTATGGAAAAATTAAGTTTGTCACGTAGCCTTGGAAGATGTTGATAAGATAAAGAGTCCAGCTCACTGATATCCTTAAAAACTGAGGAAACACAACCACCGTACTATGTGTAATCGATAGTTCTGAGTCATATTATAGATACGTTATTATCAACTTATACAGAATTAAGGACCTGTGAGGGAATGTCTTAAATGTAAACATCTAAAGCAGCTTGCGAATCTCTTAGTAAAACGACTATATTACGCGACAAAAAAACATTGAGAGATGTATTTAATTATCTAATGGTGAGAACGTAGCTCAACTTGAATGACAATTCTCTTTTATTGGTTTCATGTCTAATATGTCAAGCAAATAATATAACGGTTTCCTAATTAGAACATTCCGCAAGGCAAATGCCTGTAGTTACGTGTGGATCTAGTCACTGAACTCACTCTTGACAATCATCTTAAATATAGAAAGATTATTTTACGAAAGCAAATAGTTATTACTTTGTAATGCAGATATATGTACATAACTAGAATCCTGTGGATGGACTGTTACGCAGGCATATTCATTGTTATCATGTACCTATTATTAGTAATTAGATCAGACATCAAATTATCACTTCTTTTAAAGCATTTATAGGTAATTATCTCGCCAAAGTTATGATGAAATCGATCTCAAATCATAAGATTTGCATGAAACATATGCTGGGATAGGTAAAAAATGTGCAGTCACATATTAATTAAATTCCATTCTGAGGCAAATCTTTCATGCATAATTGCAATTAAGCACGTTAGAACTGCTGCAGGGTTTCCACTCAAAAGCTCCCTTTTCCATGGAAATAATTCCATTGCGTGAATATGACATGAATAACTGGTGTCTATTCATTTATTTCCAACACAATTTGCTTTGTGAAATGAATATACAATATACAACTATTATAATGATCTGATATCTAAATATTATGAGCATTTAAATAAAAAGTAGTGAACTATAAATTGGGAATGTTTTATTAAACTGAATGTAGAATGAAACTAAACAATAATTTCCGCTTTGGGTGTTTATTTAGAAATTAATGCCACTTATTCCTGATTTCAAGTTGTGCAGAAATTACAGTGCAATTTTCATATAAATATTAATATTTTAATTGTTTGAAGTTATTATTACATGCTTATGTAGCGTATTTAAAACATAATATTTGGGATACTTATTTACGAATCTAAGATGTATTTCCCTCGGAAATCTAATAAACAACGAGTAACGTTTAAAAATCGCACGATATAAACAATTAGGATTCTTCAAATACAATGTTCAGCTTTATAATTAGAGTTTCTAAGCTATGAGCTAATTGATGACTTGATTCTTGAAAATGATGCCTAATCTTCGGTAAGCGAAGCAACAGTTTCAAAACGAGTATGCAGTTTGATCCGGTTTCTGTTTTATATTATTCTGTACCTGATATTAAATATGCTTGTATATCGGTTGCGTTCTCTAATCTCAGAGCATTCGTTTTCTTCATTTTTCATCGACTGCGTGAAAGACACCGTCGCTAATGGCATTATTAACTTGAGGATGGGTTGATTTTAGATATTAGATTTCAATGGTAGCGCCGTATTGTAATTTTCAAATGAATTTCCCGGGGTGGTTCAATCAATTGTTTTGTACGCGTGTTGTATGCTTGACCGTTATCTACCGAGCTAAGCGCCACCTGACGGCCCCGTGTGGAAGAAGCGACTAGTGATACCAGCGGCGACAAGCCAAACATATAAACATCAATAACGGCATCGATCCGCGCTTGAGTTTGTCTCCGCTTACCACGAATTTTTGCTCACCCCATCCCTTTCTTGATTGGCCACCGAGGAGACAATAAGAGATTTTCGTTCCATAGCAGTTTTAAAGGGCTGTGCTCACTCCTAGATTCTCCGTGACGTAGGCATCGTCTCGAGAAGTCCTATCTTAATGCTTTAATCATGACGTGTGCTTTAATGCGTTCTACTATCAGGGCGTGGCGTTCCTCGTCTGAAGAACATTCTAATAGTAATTGTATTATCTGTGCTTAGAAAGTGATCCCATCTTGACGATCTGCCGTAAATGTGTTATTAGTGTGTGCGCTGTGTATAAAGGTGCTTGTTATGTTCCATTTAGTTTTATTCGCACTCTATAGGGATGATCAATGAAAACGGTTTACCGAGCTTTAAGACAAGGGAATTCAATTCGCCGTAAAAAAATTTCGATATGGTGAATATAGGTATTACCGAAATCGTTTTTGAGTACATCTTTCAAGTAGACAATCATGAACTTTAAAAAAAAACTTCCTTAATTCAGATGCTATGCTGAGTAGTTTCTGTTCGATTCTTAACCAAAGTAAAATATTTGATAATAACTTGGTCGACGTAAGATATCGCATAATCATGAAATTTAAAATATATTTATCTATCGAAAATTTGACCTAGTTACCGTTTTCCCATTTAAATCGAATCAATCGATGCATCAAAACGGATATTCGTTAACATGTTCTTATGGTAAATTGCGTGCTCAAATACTAAATATGTTTTGAGGAAAATAATTCATTCAGATCTCAAATGGAGGTCAGTAATGGGTGTAAACTGTACGTGGGGAGATTAAGGGAATTTGGAGGGAGGAGAGAGAGAAAAGACTCCACCCCTTACATCTGCGCATGCTCACAACTGAAATCAAAAGAAAAATTAAGTCCGAATGGTTATAATTATTAAATTGGGCGGTTTCATGCTTAAATTTGTAAAAAACAATCAGTCCGCATTTTCACGATACATTTTTGAAGTGCTGTTTCTCATTACTCATAAATCCAACTGGCATATTAATGATTAATTCATACCAGTTAATTACAGTAATTACATCATAGCTCAAGCATAATCAAAATAAAAATCTTGATTTTTCCTCACAAAAACTTGATTAAAACTAAACTGTGATTGATTTACTCTGATATATAAGGACATGTTTCCAAATAAAGTAATGCGAAACGTTACTCGGCTAGATTTCAAATGTTTTTAATACAAACAATCACATAAAAACAAAAATGTTTTTCTCCAATTTAATTGTTAAGAGCCTAAAAGCAACGTACACTGGGGTAACGCTCGATATTGAAAATGAGACAAAGAATTATTAATGTAAAGTGACAGATATAAATTGAAATCGGCGGCAAAACCAGAAGTCTCGCCTCATTGGCCCCTGCGCACCAAGTCCTTGATAACGTTAGCAGAAGCATACTTCTTCTTTATCCACTACGTGTCGCTAGCTACGCTCTTTCCCTGTCGGACTTGTGACAAATAAAGGAGTACCTTTCAAGCGCAGTACTTCATCAGTCAGCTGGTTTGCGGCGTACGGTATTTCTGCGAGAAGCTAAGTCTAGTTTTGAGTAAAATGTAAGAAGAAAGGCTGTTTTAATAGCAAATGCACAAGTTAGCGGCCGATCATTTTGGATTGGGTTCAAGCTCATAGTAATTACTTATGAAATTGCCAAGTACTGTTAAGGTTAGTATTGACTAGCTCGTTATTGTCTGCACCTGTGTATCGTTATTTATTTCGCCAGTAATTATTTCCTCTTATTCTTGTTTTAATGTGTATATTGAGCTGTAATTGATTTTGTGAAATACTTTATAAACAAAAATATTTAATGCGAAATGTAGGTCGCTGTAATTAAATCTTATATCAATATGCATCCGTAACTTTCAAGTAATGATATTTATTCTCATCGATTACAGGTATTCGAAATGATGGCTGACGAAAAAGCAATGGAAATTTTAATGCAATTAAAACGCTTGATTAATACACCGGAGAGTTTGGAAAAGTCAGCCGAATCGGCTTTCGAAGAATTAGTGGATGATGTGATATTAGGGGTTTGTTTTGATGTACATAGAGCGACAAAATTGGGACTGGCTGCTCTAGAGGATGGCCTTGTGGAAGAAGAAAACAAATACCAAATTGTGGAAGGCCCAGATGTGGACGTATTTGGCCAGCTTCCGGTGAAGAAGCAGCATGAATGTGTTTGCCCTAGTTGTCATCGTAATTTAGCAGCATCACGGTTCGCACCCCATTTAGAGAAGTGTATGGGAATGGGAAGAAATAGCTCGAGAATAGCTAGCCGCCGGATAGCCAACAACAGCAAAGAAAATGCATCATATGGTGGTGGAGGAACAGTGAGTGACGATGACGATGATGCAGATTGGACCGTAGGTGGATCGGATCGGAGGAGGAAACGCCGTGATCGTCACTGTGGAGGTGGTGGTAGGAGACCAAAAGCCCAGAAAGTTAGGAATGGTGAAGTGCCCCCATCTTCCGCCGTTAGTACAGTAACTTCCACATCTGCTGCAGCCTCCTCATCCAAGGAAAGCGGTGGAGCTGGTGGGAGTTCCGCGCCATCGACATCCCTGGGTACGACACCTTCGTCCGATGGTGCACTTCCTTCCAAAGGCTTCTTCGAGTCCATGTCAGAAGATGATAAGAGGAGTCTCATGTCTCAGATTTGTGGAGTTGTTTCCGAGCACACGGGTAAGTTGTGCCTGAGATCGATGAGGTGCCCCTTGCACACGGAAGAGCAGAGGCGTGCTGTGAGGGTGAACCTACTCGGGCAGCAACAGTTCCTCGGGCAAATTAATAAGAATCCACAAGAGGCTGAGGTGGGAGAGTGTATTAGTATGGTAGTGGATCGAGGTTCTGGTGCTGTTGTAGGTTTGATAGGACTTAATCAATCGTCTCTTCCCCAACGGGGGAATTCGCAAGTTGATGTTGAAATGTACGATGGTGAAGTACAGGGTGCTAGGGAATCGGGAAATAAAAGTGTGTGGGAGTTGGAACATTCGAATACGTCTTCCCCTGCGGACTCGGCGTCGACGAGCTCATCTTCTTCCAACAAGAAGAGAGAAAAATCGACGAAAACGAAAAAGAAGAGCTCTTCCAAAAGTGTGAAAGTATCTCAGAATGTTATCATTAATAACCACCAAGTTGGAGGTGAATGATCAGTGTATATTTAACACTATTACTTCAAAGTCCTTTTCTATGTGTACTTGATGTTTTACAAGTATACTCAATACTATTCATAGCTGAACATGCTTCTACCACATGTTCCTCAATTATTAGGCTGTACGTGCAGTTTCTGAAGCATTCTTCTTAATGCATGTATAATTTATCATGCTCCTGTGAGGAATGTTAATGTCAATTGTTCAAGCCAAGCTTTGTGATGAAAGAGTATTCGTGTAAAGGTAGCTTATATGAGATATGGACTGAATAAACATGTTTTAAAGAACGGTGTATTAAGTGCAGTATATGTTTGCAAGTTTTGATGAATGGATGTAACAACATTCCAAGTGTTATAGCTCCTTCGTTGCTATTGTAATCTTGTGTACTGCCGTTTAATTTAAAAAGGTCTCTGTGATTTATAGTACAATTTAATATTAAATTGTACACCTCAATGTGGCTTTAATTTGTTCATTCTATGAAAACCTGTACTATTGCTTTTGCAACCGTATAAGAGTGCAAATATGCTCATCTGAGAATTTGATTGCTCATATAGAATAAATATGGTAAAAATCGAAATTTATAGTGTTATTACTGACAACTATGAAATGCCTCTTTAGTTTTGAAAGTGTTATTATTATCTCTTTTCATGCTGTAGGCAGTTATTACCTGTTATTGTGAATAAATAAATTGTACGCTTTATATTCATTTAAGTATCGCTTATGCTGGTAATTATTAGTAGGAGAGTAATATTTTATTTATATGAAGCAATAATATAGAATAACCGTATCCAATTTATTTTGTATTTTTCAAGAAATTTCAGTGAATGACAGCATCTCATGTTTTAGGATTTTGGTACACTCTAACGGCCAAAATTAATACTATCTAGACGTCAGAGCGCTTTGGTAGGGTCTGCCACCTGTAGTTCATAATTTCAACTTCTAACAATCCAATGTCCTTATTAATCAATACAAAATAGCTTTACGCAAGTTTTTTTTATTTATTGGAAAATTAAAGGTGGGTTAATCTTGAATATGATAGTATTCTAGGATTGATTTCAATATAGTTATATGAATGTGGCTCAAGGTTTTCTTTATGTAAGTGCTGGGACTTAAATTATGAACTTATATGTAATAAACTAAAAAAAAATCCTGTTGTTCTGCACTAGGAGCTTGTAATGAAAACATGAACACTTCTGCTCATTTGGAATACATTTTTGAATTACCAAGCAGACGAAGTTTTTTTTCCCGAAGTAAATTTATATTAACTGGGCCATGAATTTTCAGTGTAGACGCTTTTAAGGAAAACCAGTTTAATTCTATCGGTTGTCCTTTTTCCGCCACGGCTAATAGAGCTTTTCAAAATATTTGCGAATTACACTTAGATATGAAAGACTCAATGACTCCCAAATAATCATAACTGAGATGGAAGAGGAATATTCGGGATAATTTTATTTATACATTAATTATTATTTTGTTGCATTTTTATAAAAAAATAATGGAATTATTATCTACCATTAAAAATAAATTATCCCACTTGGATTATGGCACCTCTCAAATATATTATAATTGAATTGAATACACGTATATTTATCATTTTAACCCACAAAAAAGCTATTTGCGTGTTTTGCTCACTGCGGCCGTCACCAGTGGTAATTTAGTGAGAGTCGGCAATCGGTGAATTTCGATTGAGGACAGCTACTTTGTGATTGAAAAGAGCTATTCGTTTACCCGGTCGTTCTATGGGAATAAAAGTTTCTCATAACATTAACTGTGGTCAGTGGCGGATTTATGGGGGGTCGCACATGGCGCGCGCCAGGGGCCCCGTGAAGTATGGGGTCCCGTGACGTATGGCAGTGTTTCTCAGCTTGGGTTAGGCAGAATCCTAGGGTTCCGCGAAAGATTGGGGTTCCGTGTGGATCCAAGACAAGGTAGGGAAAAGGCAAGATTTCCATACCGCTCAGTTACCCTAATTCTTGAATTTCTCCCTCACACTCAGTGGCAGATTTAAGGGTGGTCGCACTTGGTGAGCGATAGGGGCCCCTTGAAGTAAGTATATAGGTAATCTCAGAAATATCAATTGTCTCAATTTCAAAATCAGTGGAATTTTCTATGATTACATAGAAAAACGACCGCTAAGAGATGTCACAAAAGAGGGTATCCGTTAGGGCCTATTTAACTTTATATTTAGATTGCAGGGCCCCCGACTGCTTAGCGCAAGGGGCCCCAAATGTTTAACGCCAGGGGTCCCCAGGAGGCGTAAATCCGCCACTGACTGAGGTATCACCTTCTTATCGAGCGAACCTGACAAGAGATAATAATTCAGGAGACTTTTTTATGCACGTATAAGAATCGACTGAAGGACACTGCCTGTAAACTAAGAAGTGGCCGACTTCATTGGTACCGCTGAGGAAGACCACCTCGCAGATTAGCGGAACCGCTTCATGTCTACACTAATTCATCCCATCAATTGCTCGCCGGGACTCATCCGACCTACTCGACGGTTTGTTTTTTGCGGGCCCAAACGTCACAAAAATTTCAATATCGAATTGACCTTTCCCAACCGTATTTAGCCATCGGAGTCACGTTGATCGTAGGCCGAGAGCCAATACGGGCCAATGGACAACAGCTTGCCGGGCCCCACTCTATGAACTTCATTCTCTCTATAGGTCTTGACAACTGACGTAATCCTTATATTCTCTTACTACAATAGTAAATATTTTTCTTTCAAAAACAAAATTAAAAGCGAATTGAATGACGTCGCTTCGTTTTATTGTGCATTCTGATACTTAAGGCTGTTAGGCGCACACAAATATATACCTATAGTAACAAAATTTTTTCTGCAACAGTATTAATCTCATAATAAATAAATCTAGACAGCATATGTGTTAAAATTCATAATAAGTAATGGTATCCGCTAAAACCTTTGCGAAGTCAGAAATCTGCATGCTTAAAAGTAATAATTGCCAATTTCTCCTTATATAATTAGACAAACTGATATTTTGAATGTCATGTTTGTTTTTACTTTCTCTATACGTAGCATAAAGGAAAGTATTTTTTTCATGAAAAAAATCGACTTCGAGATTTCAACGTTTTGAGGTCCCCTGAACACATTTTGACCATTTTCTTGATGATGTCTGTGTATGTGACAGCTTTTTTGTGGGTGCTCTAACTCAAAAACTATTAATCAGGTCAACGCGAAATTTTATATTTAAAACTTTTATAAAGGTCACAGGCACTGATTAGTTTTTGGTAAAAATTGGTCAATCGGAAGTGGGTGTTTACTCTTGTCACATCCGTTATTTTGAAATATTTGCTTTAGTATTCGATAAATGTAAAAAGATATTATATTCTTAGCTACCGAAGACAGTTGTTAACAATTTACGCTTAGTTACGTCTTAGTAACGCTGCTTTTTCTTTTCTTAATTGATGGAGCTTTGTGGCTATATCCAATATCAGAAGGCTATGGTTTGAGTTTATTTCTGTTTTGTCAAGTCTAAAATTTTCTCGCAGTTTCTTAAAATATTTATTATTATGTAACCTATTTGGTATTTTTAGAAATATTACAGTTACGGAGAAAGTCATGTGGCGGCCACATCAGATTTTTATAATTTATATGTGCAATTTTAATTGTCTCTCTCGTACGAAAAAGGTCACATTCCAGTATTGAAATAAAGAAAGATTTGTTCTTTTGGTAAATCGTTAAAAATGCCCACAGCTCACACGCAGTTCACTGAATAATAATAATCTTTAATTATTAACGTTGAAATCTATTAAGTTTGACATTACTACAACTATAATTTCAATGCTTCGTAAACAGCGCGAAGCGAATAACGCGATTCCTTTGTTTATTTGAAGGCTTAATAGGCGCTAATTCAATCGGAGGCAACAATGCGGGTCGCCTTGGCAACACCCGGAAAGAGTACAAAAAAGTCATAAAATTTCGAAAAGAAATGCGTGTTTCTGACAAATTATTCCGTGCAACTTCAAAACATAGCAAGAATAAGATATTTTATAGTTTTAGACGTCGAATAAAGCAAAAAACGGAGAAATTCGGTCCATATTTACGTATTTTAATGAATGAAAGAAATAAACCTTGCACCTTGAAAAATCGAAACTCCTGTGTAAACATATGGAAAAATATAATCGCCTCCCGGAGTCGAATCCGGGACACTTTCGTAAACGAAAATAGTTTTCCCGGGGTCTCCTAGTTGGCAGAAACAAAATGGCGTTTACGGCATATCTCCATGACAAACTGTTCAAGAGATAAAAAGGGGGACGGACGGACAAACAGACGGACGGACAGTCATTGAGAAATTATATATAAAGATTATTTATAGATGGTGAATTTTCTAATAAAGCGACTTTAGGATATTAGTACCCAAACTTCGGGTCCGGGCCCCATGAGTGTCCTCGGGCCCCGGGCCAGCGACCTCCACTGTCCCCCCCTCTCGCGATCTAAACGTACCCACGCGTCGAAATCGTCCCGATCTAGAAAATTACTTCGGGCAGACACCGTTAAACGCAAGAAAACACATCGCCCTCCACGATCCGCGATCATCAGCCGACGCGAGAGATGAATCTCTCCCACAAGGTACGCGAATCTCCTCTTTCCGCACCACTTTCAAAGACTACTTACCAGCGTCGCGTGTCGTCACGAGGGGCCACCAAAGGACAAATCCTCCCCCCGACCGATCCGCATAAACGTATTCACGCGACGTATAATCCCTTCGCGGTTTGTCCTTCCGCGGGATGGGGAAGATCCAAAGACCGCGAGCGATAACCCATCTCGAAAAGATCCATTTCCGCTTATTACGAAAACCGCGGGATGTAACGCTATAAAAGTATCAGTCTCGTACGGAACTCGTTCGGAGGTCAAACGAAGCGAAAAAGTCCCAGCGGCATTCCGTCCTCCCCCCTCCAGCGGTGATTTAATTTGGTTGGATTTGGTTACGCACGAGGCGGAGAGAGAAGGCGGAAAATAGTGACATAACATTAGTAAACGCAATCACGCACGCTTTCGAACTACGCGACGAGAGGGGAGGGTGAAGACGCCACGCACTCTCTTCTCCTCCGAGGGATTACCCGGACGTGAATCAGTGGACGCAATCGGAACCATGGGAACACCCTTTCGGAAACCGCCTCCGCCTCATAACGACGAGGTAGATTCTTTTTTAGCATTCTTTTAGCCCCCGGGCACGTGCTTTGACGTAGTTTCGAGAGGACGCACATTGACTGTTGGATGAGAGGCGAGGAAACATTCAGGGAAAAAAGGTATCCGGCCAGTGTTGCTACTTGAGCCGCTTCGGAAGCAGTTCTCTCCCTGTGTCCGTTCTGTTAGAAAGGACTTCTCCGTCCGCTCAACTACGAAACCCGTTGGTGTATATTTTTTACGGACGGCGTCCTGCTGAGGTCCGCGGAGGATCGGGATTTGCGGGAGGCTCGAGGAAGATTAGTTGCGCACGGGTGAGTTTTTCTCGTTTGTATTTTTTTTCGAGTGCTTAGGCGATCTTCGTACGGCGTCTTTATCGACATCTTCTTACGAATCTTCGCGTATTTTTTGGGACTAAAAACGGCGCTCGATCCGTTTAAGGGCTTCTGAGGTTGAGCAGGTCACTTTTTTGTGCACGATTATAATCCTCGAGTGATAGTTCTTTTTAATAACGTGCTTACGTTATTGAATAATTGGGAAATTAAACAAGAAACTAGAAATGCATTATGGGCATCGTGTTGTAGTTAAATTATAAAGAGAAATCAAGTAGTCACAAAACCATCGAGTGAACTGCGTGCGAATTTAAACTACGAAGCAGCCGTCCTCAGCGGTAACTCCGATGAGAATTATTACGATCGGTAAATTAATTTTATTCTCAAAAGGCGATTCTCAATGATATTGATCGTATTAAGCGTTACTTTGTGAAACAATTCCGCAGTCATAAACAGAAAGATTAAAATAATATATAATGCTGCATGAAAACTACTTTAAAGTAAAACAGTTTTAATGTCGTTTTATGCGTTGTTTTATTCTTATTTTTTTTAAAGCGATTCTCGTTTACTCGACCGTTTCATAGCGACAGGGCGTTGCTTTAAGTCGTGTCGGATGTGTTTCAACGCCTCCCAACCTGTTGGTACACATTAACTACTTGCGGTAGGGCCTGGAGTTCGAGGTGGTTTCCCGAACGCAACTCGTTTGTGTTATTTCTTTAAAGCTCACCTTTTTTAGTTTCTTTAAGCAATTATGAAGATTATTTGGCGGGCGAATTCTAATTTTTCGGCAGAGTTTCCATTCGCGTTTACCCAGGCGAAAGTGGCACGCGAAGGAGAAAAAAAGATTTCCTTGAAAGATTCGTCAGAGGAGGAATATCTCGAGAGAAAATCGCTTCTTTTCACGGACTCGAAATTTAGTTGTTCTTTTCGCTGCTCTTTTAGGGATGCACTGTTAACGGGAGGTCGTTTCGCATCAAATCCTCGTCTGATACTCTGTTCAGAGCCGAGGTTTTAAACCGGGGATACGCGTATCCCTAGGGCAGGGGTCGGCAGCCTTTCAAAGGAAACGAGCCGTTTTTTACTTTTTCCATACGTAGTATAGGGGAAAGGATTGTTTTCATGAAAAAAATCGACTTCGAGATTTCAGCGGAAATAGACGTTTTGAGGTCCCCTGAACACGTTTTGACCATTTTATCGATGATGTATGTATATTTGTGTGTGTGTGTGTGAGAGAGTGTGGGTGTATGTGATAGCTTTTTTGTGGGTGCTCTAACTCAAAAACGATTAATCAGGTCAACGCACACTTTTATATTTAACATTTTTATGAAAGTCACAGGAACTGATTAGTTTTTGGTAAAAATTGGTCAAACGGAAATGGGTGTTTACTCTTGTCACATCCGTTATTTTGAAATATTTGCTTTAATATTCGATAAATGTAAAAAGATACTGAAATAAAGGTTGTAGGAAATTTAATTTTCTACAACCTTTGTTTGAATCATTTCCCCATATATTGCATTGTTTAAGAGATATCTTTTATTTTTAGCTGCCACCACCACGCCACATACCGACTACTATTGTTAACAATTGACGCTTAGTTACGTCTTAGTGACGCTTCTTTTTCTTTTCTTAATTGATGGAGCTTTGTGGCTATATCCAATATCAGAAGGTTTGAGGTTATTTCTGTTCTTTGTAAAGTCTAAAATTTTCTCGCTGTTTCTTAAAATATTTGTTATTATGTAGCCTATTTGGAATTTTTAGAAATATTACAGATATGGAGAAAGTCATGTGGTGGCCACATCAGATTTTTTGTTTTCGGATTCATCCGAAAATGCTTCGTAACCGCACAGCGAAAACCTGCACGATATTTTTTAAAATATTTTTTTTTTTTAGAAATCCGAGTTATTGCAATAAGCATGTTTCATGACTGATAAAAGGTTAGGGCTAACTTCTGAAGAACTCGAGGAGCCATATGTATCTCCGGAGCCGCAGGTTGCCGACACCTGTCCTAGGGTTACGTCAAGAGTTTTGGAGGGTTACGCGAAACTGTTGAAGATTATGGCTTTTCCTCATACTTCGTTTTTCGCGCATGGCTTTGAAATCAAAAGTTGCGATGCCACGGCTAAGAATAACGTTATAAAACAAAAATACGCTAAAACTGTGAATTATAGCATTGTATAGATGGGTAATCTATCTTCATACAAGTGTTATTCATTTCATGATCACATTAAAATATACTAAGGGGTACGATAGCATTAAGAAAATGCTCTTAGGGGCACCTCAGCAAGTCCGAAAACCCGTTTTAGAGGGTTCACTTGAGATTCGAAAGTAATTTCGTTTCATTTGACAGCAGTATTCAAAAATTAATAACCAATGAACTCGCCGTATAGCGGGAAAAAGTGAGGTCGACAGCGATAAGTTCACGAGGGCGAACGTCCTTTCATGAGTGAATAATTCGAGAAAGAATTGCGGAGCTCACCTCATGACCAGATTACAAGAGACAAGAAGTTTTGAAACGGGGTTAAGGATATCACTGCGGATACCCGTACAGTTTTCGAAAGGCACGCAAATTTTTAAAGATAACAAGTTTTAATCTGAATCTTTCCGTATTCGCATCAGATTTAAACCCGCGAGCATTAATGACAATTAATATAAATAAAGGTTCTGTCCTTGGCCACTGAGCTCGTCCCAATCTCTTCGCCCGGATGGCTCGCTTCGCTCGTTCGCAATGCCACCTTGAATAAATAAAAGGCGCTAGAAAGTCATGGTAACTGAAATTCGATATTATTAAAAAGTGTAGTTTTTTTTACAGATTAAAAACTAATATTCCGAAAAATTGGGAAATAAGTTAATTCATTTAAAAATAGATAACTTAAAGCACCCCGCACTGTTTTACGTGTTAGTCAAAAGGAATCGAACCCACGAACTTCTGAGGAGAAGACGAGTAAGGAAATAGCTACTGAAGCAGACAGTATATGGCGGTCTTTTCAAAAACAAAATTGTCAATACAAAATACTGAATCGATTGGCGAAGTCTCTAGCTGCTTTCGTTTAGGAGCTGGCGCGTCAGACAGACAGACAAACCGAACGCATACGCAGATTTCTCTTGAATAAACCGCTAAAAAAAAGCGTGGGAATATGTAGAGAAATATTGAAAACGTTTTTCTGCAAGAATTCCGTTCCTGGCATTAGTATTACTTTTATAGATCTCCTATATTACATCACGCTTTTGGTTAGGCAGAGGAAAAGCTGTTGCAATAAACAGAGAATATTATAGAATTAAAAGAACTTTCGCCTGTTCGAATAAGTATCGCAATTTTATGGTTTTGAAAAATTATCGCGAGAGACTAATTAAAATCTAGTCTTGAAATCAGTCGCGTCTTTAAATTACGCGTGTCGACGAACATTTTGATATTATACGCTTCGAGAATCGCGTAGATGCGTCCGACCGAGATATTTGAGGAAAGCGCGGAGCCATAAGGCGTAAAAACAGAGCGATTAAAGGCGAGGTAGACGAGCAATAGCTAGTCTGGAACGGGTCTCGTCGAAAATTATGGAGCTCACGTCAGGAACGGAATAAGTCACCCACGAAATATTCCGTTTAATTAAGATATTCCATTGCGCGAATCAAAGTAATAATAAGATTGGGAGCAATTATTCAGCTAGGCCTTTCACGAAGGCGAAGAAGAATATGTTGCAAGTCACCATGACCTCCATTTAAGTTAAAAACAAGAAATAAATGTAACAGTTGTTTAGTTGCTGAATTGGGGATTTGGTTTACTCGACTGTTCCATTGGTAAAGGGGAGCTACGTAGATGATCCGCACGTAAAAATTTTAATAAATAGACCTCATGTCACAGTAGCGGTGCAGAGAATTTTGTCGAAAATTAAAAGCACGCGAATCAAAATGCTATTATATTTTAATTAGGATCAAATTATCGTAAAATTCCTAATTTTACAGAAATGTTGCATCGTTTCGTATCTCTTTGTCACTTCTTTATTGTCTCGTTTACGCCGTCTCTTCAATTTGTTTACATTTTACTCGAAGCGATGAGAGGGCCACACTATTTGAACTTGCAAGCCGCAAGTATGTGACCTCTCCCATCGCCAATAAATTGCGCTGTTAACGCGTATATTTGACCTTGATCGGAATTATGAGAACTATCACTACCAAATTTAGCGAGAAAAGGATTTTGGATTTTTTTAAAATTCACTCCGGGAGATGCTTAATTTTTTTTCGAACTTTCAAAATCTTCTCAAAACTGGAGCGACGGAGAGAGCGACCGATTTTGAATTCCTTCCTCTTATACCTTTTATGGATACACATTTTTGTAACGTTATACGGATTCATTCCGTAGAGACAAGACAGGCGAATATATTTCGTGTCAAAATAAAAAATAAATTTTCCCCTTTACCGTTAAAACATTCGCGTGTGGGTTTCAGTTTCACATCTGTAAGATGCGTTTAGCAATTCCCAATAAATATCCCACTCAAATCTCTTTTCTTAATATCTCTGCGAACATTTTTTCCTATATCCGACTGCCCAAAATCCCATCTCTTCCGACGTCTTTGCCTCTTTCTTAGCACTCTCCCTTCTAATATTCTCTTTTAGTCCATCGACTTGTATGCAGCGGCCTAACTAGGAGCGGAAGGGCCCGCGGCAAATTGTTATCGATAACTCCTCTCCTCCCAACAAATACATATGTTCAATAAACCTGAAACCCATTGTAGAACCTACCAAGTTGCACTTATTAATCAACTATCAGGAATATGCTGAGAAGGTTGAGCTTTTTAAATCACTCTGTCCAAAAATGATTAACTGGAAGTCATTCAGAAATTAGGATAAAAAAGAGAAATCGCTAAAACATCTTAATTGTTTCCATATTCGGAAAAAATGCGAGGTCCCTAACGGCCCCTACGAGTCCCCGAGCTCGAAACATAGGCCCACCCACGCCACTCTATTGTTAAGTCACTGCTTTTGTGTGAATAACCGTAACTTATTACGAAAGATATAAACTTTTGTTTGTTTATAAGCCTACGGATAATTTACATTGGTCTGATCGAATTCCTAGTTTCGAGCGAATCTTTCGGTTATGGACCTTTAACGTATAAACCGTAGGGTCCAATTTTAGAAATTTTAAAAATGAACAATTAACTCATTCATAGTTATTCTACCTATCGGTAGGTTTTGGCTCACCCGCCCCAAACTGCACCTTTCTTTTCATCTTGTCATACCCAGTTCCTTCTACTATTGGATATAATATTCCTTTCCTCCTCCTGCTACTTTTCCTGTTTCCTACATCCTCCCTTTTATGACGTCTTTCAGCAGATGGTTACCTTTCGAATCTTGACCCATCCATTTCTTCTGCCTTTTCCTCGTTGCTGTAACCACCCCATAAAATTAATAACAGAGAAAAGGAATGAAATATTACCTTGCCGTGAATTGGTAAATGACTAAATAACTACGCCATTGGATTCGATAAGGGCGACCGCCAAACGCTTTGCCAGATCGCATCCTAACGTATGACGCTGACGCTCTCGAGAGTCTCGAGATCAGCTGTTAGGAAATGCAGTCTTTTTCGTCGAGTTAGTCCGCGCGGAGGATTTCTCAAGGAAACACCAACGCGGTCTCTCCTTCCGATAATAGTTTCCTGGACTTCCCCTTCGAATTCCCACGAGATTCCGCCGCGCGGTTTTTTTCCTTCTTTTCCCCACCTCCTGGAGACTTTCCAAAAAAATGTACTTAAATCGTAGAGGGTCGTCTCACCTCATCTCCGTTGTTTTCCATTCCGCGGCGAATGACGGCAAGAAAATATTCTTTTAGAGGAAGCGGTTTGTTTCTGCATGCGCGAGAAAAGGAGCGCACGATCGTGGGGGATTTTTAATGAGAAAACTATCGGTGACGTAAATATTCCCTATAGCCCTTATATGGCCGTGTGAACAGAATCCGTTTTTCCTTTGCAAGGCGGTCCCAGTGGTAATTCACGGTTCGCATTATAATTCATATTGGTATGAAATGAGCGACGCAAAATATAATTGTCTGGTTAAAGGCAATATCTTCGGCTGTTCTTTTACCTGATAGGAAAAAATTCACTGTAGAATCATCGAGCTCGTCTTATTGCTGAAAATAAATCCCCGAGTAAACACAAAAGTATCAAAAATCGACAAATCAATCACTTGTCTTAGGTATTTCCAATATAACCTTGTTATGGACACTGGAGGTGCCTGTGACAAGTAATTAATTTCTCAATGTTTGATACTGAAGTATTTATTCTGGATGAAATTACGAAGAATAAGGAACAAATTTAAATGTCATTTTTGCGTAAAAATTATCTCCTTTATATAAACACAATAGGGTCTATTTATAACAACCAGCGTCAATCGGAAACGTATATACCGGCAATCAATGCTGTTGAAACCGTGCCAGAAAAGCAAAGATAGAGGACATTTTTTCTAATTGACTAAGGATAATTCTCATTCGTAAGCATTTTAATTCAAAATAGTATTAAAGGTACACTAGAATGCGACAGGCATATGCTGGAATATGGGATAAATCAGAAATAAGGAGAAAAACTTTGTCGTGGCCGAGAATCGAACTCGACTCTTCCACTTGGCCGAAGGATATTCTGCCATTGAACTATCGTGGCAGTATAATTCACCTGTTTCAAAATGTGGAATGAAATTGGTTGGGTCGTGCTAGCCAAGCTAATGGAGTTGTGGGTTATCATTTGTGTGCCTCATTGGAGGTCATCTGTTGAAGAAGATGGACATTAACTAGCCTGGCCGAACCAAGTAAAATCCACATTCTGAAACAAAAGAATTAGTCTGCTAGGATGGCTCAATTTTAAAATACCTGTCCGGCAAGTCAAAGACCCGGATCCGAATCTCAGCCAGGGCAGAATTATTCTTTTGATTTCTATTTTTCACAGTTAAGACCAGAACTTCAATCGATTATAAACGACGCCTAAATCTCAGTATTATTATTAACCAATTTTCGATATATCAAAGAAAATTTGAATTTCCCGGTAAATTTTTCCATTGCATCCAAGTTGGTTTTACTTCTTCGTATTAACTGATGCTATAACAGCCATTAAATTCGACAGCTCGAAAGAGCGGCTTAAAAAGAAAAATCCTTTTAAAAGGCACGACTCTATACGTTCAATAAGAATCAAAATGCTATCGCTAAATTCCGTGATTTTCCCTGAGCCGACAAAGCAATTTGCCCTCCCACCTACGTCATTTCCTTCTCTCCCAGTCTAGTCCTGCACGTGGCAAACCAAATTACGATGATCGATACGTTGCCATGGGAACGGATTACATCCCGCGTTTCCTCGGAAACGACTCCCGTTCCAGCCTTTTTACTGGGAATCGCGTTTCCAGCGAACAACTGGGGCATATGGCATCTTTATTTTTTTTTCGAGTTATTGGGTCAAATATTTAATTGCAATCCGTCCAGGTTTGCCGTTAAAATGGCTATAAATTGAGCAGTATTTTCTCTAATTGAAACTGTTGGTGTTTGCAAATATGGTGTCTCGAATTCAATTTTGATAACCATAAGAAAAAGATTTATGAAATCATATTGAAGGAACTGATAATCAGAAAATACAGCTGAGATGCTACGATCGTAGTGAAACCGGTCGTGCCAAATAAATTTGCGGAAGTGACAAAGTTCTTTCTTTTTCTCGATGAGTAAATCCCACAGGGTTGAACCTGACCTCATTCTTGACAGCTGAGATAATTTATTGTATCAGATGGGCATAAAACTACAGTCTCATATCAGCATCACAAAAGTCACCTTCGAAATCATCTAATGAAAATTATACGGAGAAAAAAATTGTGAATAGTTACCGAAGACTTGTGGAAACGGCTTACGCAATCATTTTATAACAGCAGTTATCTATATTGCTTACGTCCAACAGGCGTTAGCGAGATTTATTAATTAATAGTAATTCTGTACTAATTTACTAAGTTCCTGATATGTTGGGCATTCGAAAAACACTGGTATTTCAAATCCCATCAATCAGATAGTAATTTTTGAAATTTTAGCGAATTTTACGGGAGAAGGTTCTCTTTTGTGGGGTTACAAAAAATTCGGAAATTACAGTAAGATTTCTCATGGAAGGAATGAAATTACACGATCGATTCAATCTTTTTATATTCGAGCAGAATAAAAAAAAGAGATCAATGCAAAAGTTTCAAAAGCGGAAAGATTTATTACCATGTGCCTTCTAGTATGGCTTCTCTACAGGTATGGGTCGTTGAAACAGGAAAAAGAAAACCGTCTCTTTATGGAGAAAAAATTGTGCCTAAAATGAGTAAGATATTTAGAAGTTGGACATCAGGGAAACACACGCTGGAAGAGAATGGCCGCAGAATCCAGATTAAAAAGTTAGGGCGATAAAAAATAATACCCAAAAATAAAGTTACGTCGTTTACGTCAAGTTTACAGTTTGAAGTCTCTACATATGCGATAATAAGAAAGATATATGTCGCTCTCGGGGGAAAAATCCAAAACCTTTTCTCATGTCTAAAGCAAGGAACCATATTTTTGTTTTAAATATCTTAATTAATTGATAAATTGTAAAATTTATTCTGGCTTTGGTAAAAGCTATGAAAAAGAAATGTTATTTTTCGATATTATGGGTAGATATAAAATTTTTACGAACAAAGTTTAAATTTCAAT
Source organism: Tanypteryx hageni (assembly GCA_028673005.1). Lineage (NCBI taxonomy): Eukaryota > Metazoa > Arthropoda > Insecta > Odonata > Petaluridae > Tanypteryx > Tanypteryx hageni. The sequence continues at coordinate 52,117,676 of CM054114.1, read as the reverse complement.
TCAATGATCTACGGAGGTGGGTGTTGTTTTGACGTTCTCAGCGAGGACATTTTAACAAATAAGTTAATGAACGAGTCTCTTCCTAACGACTAAATTATTTGAAAGTACAATTTAAATTGATTGAATTTAAATTATGATCGAATTTAAATTATAATTGAATTTAAATTATAATCGACTTGGAAAAATAAGCTTTTCCGGATCGAAACGAGTTAATAAATTTGAAAATCCAGATTATGAAATACGAGCAAGAAGACTTAACGACGGATCATCGAGTCGTGTGAGCGATTCTTGAATACACTGGGAAAAAATAAATCATAAGTGAATCATTAGTCATTGATGTCAAGGATAAAGAGAAAGCTCGTTGGGGTGTTAACGTGAATTGGAAATGAAGGGATGACTTTCTGGAGAGGCATTCGAAAATGGGGAATACATTCGATGAAAATGACGGAAATTCTTGTATTTCAGGCGAGGAAAGCCCAGGCCAAAATGAAATACCTTACGGCAACAGTTAACACACTCTTGCTGATCAGCAGCTGTAGAGCTGGAAGAGGTGAGTTGATTTATTTATTTATTTCCTCTGATTTTCGTACTTTCACTACTCGTTAAAGCTTAACTGTGACAAAAATCTATTTTCCTGCCCCAGCGGCGCATTATGGTGTTTGAGGACCCTAGGCGCAAGATTAAAAGAGGTCCACCGTTTCATATTAAAGAAATAAAAAGAAAATAAACACAAACATATTTTATTTTTCACTTACAAAAATACGATAGAATATAATAAAAAATAACTTCTTTTCTAGCATTTTTTATAACTGTACTACAAAGCAATTGAAATTTGGGGCCCGTTGAAATGTTGAGGCCCTAGGCTAGCGCCTATACCATAATGCTCCGCTGTTTTCCCTTCAGTATTCAACAATTTTACGAATAAATATCCCATAGAATTAAAACATTTTCCCCAATAACTCTTATTCAAAAGCGCTGGAATGTTTCTTTTGCAAACATAACACGCCGACGTTATACATTGACAAAAATTTAATGTTTTCATTTGTGGAGTGAAACTAACGATTAAGTTCTCTCTAGATTTCAGTTGTTTCCGAGCGTGTCTGTTGAAACAAAGTCCTCAAAGTCAGACACGTTTGACGAGAGATATGTTTATCAAAACATTTCTCTGGAGTTTAAGTTCTGCGAGTTCGTGAATGTTTGTGACGTCTTTCATAATCATCGACCATATCCCTGTAAAGAGAAACGAACCTGCGCTTGACAGCTTATTGTGATTCATTCGAAACTAGTTCTGAGGCACAATGCGAGTTTTTCTTGCAGAAATGATTTTGTCTGGAAAATATGTTCGAGCATTGATTATTTCGTTAAAGGGGATTTTTTTAGTCGAAGGCATTCAATACAAGTTGCGCGCAAATTCTATTTCCAGGAATGGAGGCATAAGATGACGTAAAATGTTTCTTTTGTGCGTATCAATAAATTGCGAAAGAATGTTTTTTCCCTCTCATCTATCATAATTTCGCATCTCATATCATACACCTAAATACACATCAATTTTAAGTGTGATTACGTAAAATGGCACCTTAAAACCTTTTTAGGGCTAGGTTAGGAAAAATTCATATAATTTAATGTTTGACAAAATACTGGCGTATATTATTCCATGGATCACCTTCATGTCAGCGTTAAATGACGCTAGTTCCAAAAAATCTCAAATCGCGTGTCTCTTGTATATTAATGTAAAATTTCTTTTAATGAATTTCAAGTCGTCATTTGATTTTACGCATGACATCTCTTATGGTTAATCCTTAAGTCCGCGCCACAACAAATTTACAGCGTAAAACTTCAACAAAAGCTATAAATAAAAAGGATCTAGAAAAGTCAGACCTTCATAAAAGTCATTTTTATGTTATATTCAAATTGAAGGTGAATAATGTTTACCTAACCATATAAAAATATAAAAGGTCTACTTAAGACGAAATAGTGAGTCGAAAGTGTGGGAGTATGGTATGATACTAAACTGTGAAATTTTTCGTTTTCTATCGGGATAGACTGGAACGAGTTAATCTAGTTGCAGCTGAAAAGAATCGATTCTTCTTGCTAAAGATATGCCCAGGTAGCCACTACGTAGGTGGACCTTAAAATCTGAATTTATAACGAACTGTAAAAAATGAACAAATATTACAAATTATCTACATTGAAATACACGAAGAAAGCTAGTCACATTAGTATTTGAGTTGCATCAGAACCTCTATAACAAGAATCTTAGAGTGGAGACAAAGATACTTCCCCCCGAGCCATACAACTTCAAGTAAACACTTGCGAGTTATTCAACAGGGAGCTATCGAGCTCGTCTTATGACTAAAAAAATTCAAGAACAAGCAATTTAAATAATATACTTGCCTCAGGTATCTCCATCTTGCTATTAGAGATACCTGAGGCAAGTATATTCTTTTAATCGCTTGTTCTTGAACTTGAGAGTAGTCAGGAGATATAATTCCTTCCTCGAATCATCCAAATACGATATATGCAGAGGTTCGGGTTATTAATGTTCGACAGAATACCACATTAAACCTCCCAGAATACCACATTAAACCTCCCAGAATCTCATCACCCTCATTTCCATTCCATTCGTTCATCTCTTCGTCTCAAGACAACTTCGTATACAAACACGATCCCGACTCCTTGGTCTTCCCAGACACGGAACGGGAGGTGAGAAAATACGAAGAACCACGTCCGGGCGCCGGCAAACTCTGCCGCCACGGCGAGCAATGCGTCGACTTAAGGGCCTGCCCTCCGCTATTCAACGCCCTCCGTCAACACCAACACGCCCCACCAGAGGACGTCCTGCGCCGCCTGCGAGCCGCTACATGCGGTTTCCACGGTCCATCGCCTTCGGTCTGCTGTCCTCGAAGTCCTCATCCCTCGCACGGCGGGTCGCAACCCCCAGATTGCCACGGAAGGGGCAGTCACCGCGGCAGCCTTCGCGATTGTCCAGATGAGATGGAACATCGCAACCACCCCCATCCCAACTATCCAATATACCCGACCTATCCCGTGTTCACGGCCTATCCGACGCACCCCTCGTATTACCCTCACCATGGGAGGCGATTCCCATACTATCCTCACCCAACGGAAGTGTCTTTCACCCCACACCACTATCCCCACTACCCCAACTACGACGAGAACGAATTCACCACGACGTCGTGGAACCCGTCCAGAATCCCGCCCTTCCTTCCCGGTGTCCCGAGTTCGAGTCTTCCTCCCAGAAGCCCCACTCCCGCTGTAACCGGCGTGCCTAAGCCTACGGTGTTCGGGGCGAGGAACGCGAGGAGCGACAAGAGGAGGTTGCTGCCGGAGGCGGAGTGCGGGGTTTCCGTAGACGAGAGGGTCATCGGAGGGAGGCAGGCGAGCCTCGGGGCGTATCCTTGGATAGCGCGGCTCGGATACACACGTAAGTGAAAAACAAAACTCCCTCATCAGCTCCCCCACGTGTTCGGATCTGTAGCATGAAATTTCTTGCTGTGCATTCGAAAAAACACGTTTGAAAACGTGCAGGGGCGTTGTACGGCATTTTGGAAAGGTGGGTATTTGATCATATCCTCGCCGAGTACGAACCTTGCTACGGTTTGGAAGCGAAGATGTTTTGCCCGACAGGGTAAACGACGGAATCTTCACGAGTCATAATCAAATCGGCTTTCTATCATTCGGTAACTCGAGATTGTAGTCGAATCCGAAGTTATACTGAATGGAGATTTAATTCAAATTTCCAGAATAGATTCAGAGAAAAGCGGATATGCCCGTTTAAAATCACAAAAACAGTAGGCAATTTTACAAATTCGTTTTATGACGCACAATGCAAAACTAATATGCAATTCATAGATAAAACTTTAGTAGAAAAGCAAAAATCAATACTCCTGTATTTAAGCTAGATATTGACACTATCAAAAGTGACAATTAAAGTCTCATAGTAAACTCATTCTCGAAGTTGAGATTAATTGAAATTTGATTTCCAACTTAGCTCGCTCATTTGCTTGAAACTCATTTGGAACGTGTGGTGGACCTAAACGTCACATAAACGAACACCACAACAATTTTATCACCTTAAGTAAAATTGGAATACATTTACCATGGGGTAGCAACGAAAGGGTGGCATTATTGGAAAACCCGACGTCCTAGTATAGATGGCATCTTCTTTCTCGAGACAAAAGCCAAACCTCCCGAGGAATTCATTTGCCATTCAAATTGCGAGTGTTGATAAAATCCCGCGACGCCAGTCATTGTCACTTTTCGGGCCGCATCCGTTACAGAGTACGTGACGGCGGCTCATCATTCATCGGCTGCCAAAAGTCACGAATCCGAATGAGTCACGAGGTGCATAGCGTAATGCTTCGTTCATCTTTTTCAGCCGAAATGAGTTCGACAGACGATAAGAAAGGGACGTTTGGGCGTCGTCCCAAAGACGCGCATTTACTCGTTTTCGTCGAAAAACACAGCTTGCGCAATCCGGACCGTCTACCGTTTGCTTTTTCCGCGACAACTCAACGAATTTCTCAACGGCGGCATCTGAATCGCAATTACCGTTTTTTTTTGTTTTCATTACCGCAGTTTCTCAATTCGGCCGTTTTGAAATATTCGCACCGGGAATTATTTTTAACTGTCCCTCCACGCAATCGAGAGTAACGATGACAGGAGAATTCTTGATATATTAAAATTCTGCTCTCACAGGAAGTTCATCCTACTGCTAACACAAAACGATGAAAGGTCTTAGTTTATAACGCCATCACTACGGGGTGTCCAGGATGTCCCTCGCAATTTGACAAAATTATAAATAAAATTGATTAATTTAACTACGCAACTCTGGTATTCTGAAATATGAATAAAAACATAGTATGTTAATGAAATTAATTACATAGAAATAAATGATATATGGAATAAATGGTGAACGTAATCTGCGCGCACACACAGAATTTCCAGAGACTTCCTTAGCATCCTGTATATGATTGGACGTATATTAAAATTATTGTCAGAACAGAAAACTTTCCCAAAATGCTATCGAGACATATCTTCTTAACTTCTGTGGGGTATTTTATCTATTACTAAATGATATACGATATTTTTACCTTTTGCATGATTTACATACACTAATTAGCGTAGCATTTAATAGAGTGAGAGGGAGATGGCAATATGGAAATCGTGAACCGCATTAATTCATTTCTTGAACTGGAATAATGAAATAAAGATCACATTCTGAGACGGGTTATCAAACCGCGTTCCGCGGAAAACTTTTGGTCCCGCGTAAAAACTCGATGGGGTTCCGTTATTGAATGATCACCATTTGCCTTATATCCTCGATGCACCAATGCTTTGCTAGGGTTCCATAAAAAAATTAGATGCTGTCTCAGAAATTTTAAAAATCCTTCTTCTCGTACATACTTTTTCCTGTTATCGGCATACAATTACTTACGGTCATCTGCTTATCTTAAGTACCAATATACATCCATTTTACACTTTCATCTTTCTTACAAGGATTTTTAACAATAAACGCCGCCCTTTCCATCCAAAATATACATGATACTGTAGACTTAATCCTGCTGTGGATAGTTTTGTTTCACTTTTAATCGTATTATGTCCGAAGAATAGGATTAAAATAATTTCAAATCCGAGCATTTCCCTTTAGAATAAATTATATTTTTGTTTTTTAAAAATATCAATTATATTATTTCGACGTAATATTGTTGATACTGCCAGAGAGACATTAAAAATGTTCCGGTCCAAATGTTTGATTTCTTTACTTAAAATAAATTTATAGACACTGCATTCTTTTTATGTCAATCGTTCATTTAATTTTTAATTATTTTTTATTTCGATCTTTATTTAAGCACATCTTACATATAAAACAATAAAACTTTGGTTTTATGTTTTTGTCTCTTAACTCAAATCTGTCGCTAAGTAGTCTTAAGCAACAGCCATAGATGCAAAACTAATAAATGTAACAGTGGAAACATAAATTTAGTAACAATCCAAATGATATATTCAGGGATTCGTAATTTAGTTTAGATAACCTAATGATAAAAAGGTATCATCGATATTTGCACGCAGTAACATATGTTGCGTTACCAAAAACATTTTAGCACACCAATAATTTTGAACGCATACTAATTGCAACATTAATAAAATCAATTCAATTTCCTTTGAACATCATTTTCGTTATGCAACCTAGAGAACGAAAAGCTTTTACGTTACTGAAAACCGACTCCAAATAGTGTTTTTCTTGTCATTCCATCAATACCTGTTATTTTTAATTAATTTTATCTAGAAATCTCGAGAGTGCCCATATATGGACTAAGCTGTCTTTTGGAATAGTGGCATCCAACAAAAATCAGGAAACCGCGGCCATCCGCTCCGTGAAATATTTACGTGACAAGAGAGCCTCCGACATCCTGTCAACAAATTACTGCAACCCGAGTTTCTTAATCTTCTCCGATCGTGGAAAAAAGGAAAAATCCACAATGACACAGTAATATTCTCGACAATGATAATTTGATTCCAGCAAAAACCTCATATACATCACTTGGTTCGAGGGCGGAAAATTTTTAACGAACGACGATTAATCGGGATTTCGGATCTGGCTAGTGAGTACTTTTGAGGATGGCGGACAGCATTTGATAGAATTTGATCGGAAAACCTATCCAGGATTCTTCACGCGATTCAAACGGATCGAACCTAAGACCGCGAATCCATTTTATCCTGATTCGGGAACGACAACTCAAAGCAAAGTTCGTAACTTTCAGGATGGTGGCTCGGAACTAAAAATTTCAAGTGGTTCTTTGTGGGGAAAATAACGTATGGAGTCGGGGATTGATGTATCACGCCGAGGGTGATTAAAAAAATAAATAAACGTAAATTAATAACCGTTAACGATCGCGCCGTTTCGACACGACCTTCACTTCGTGACGATCGTCCCAACGCACTGTCTTGCTATAGAGACGCCGATCGCGAAGACGAAAACACTTTTCGCGACAGAGCGACAGAATGGATCCTTGTACCAACGGGACAGCCATTCGGAAGCGGAGGATTCTTCTCTCATGTCCCCCATCCCTTTCATGGCAGCACTTGGTTGTCTTGTTTCCGTCCGGCGAACGGGACCGGGTGTAGGGACGAAGAAATAAAGACACTGCCAAAAAGGGATTAAAAGTTACTTAAAAATAAATAAAAATTACAAGTAAAAATTACAAATAAAAAAATAACAAATAAAAATAACAAATGAAATAAAAATTCAAAAGCCTCGCGTAGCATTCCGAAAGAGCGCAAAAGTCAGCCACAGGGAACGCAAACCGGCGATTATCTTGGAATCACCTTTTTAATAAGGCTTGATGTAACCTAGGATTCTACCGAAAATGGCCACCGGTGTTTTTATTGAAAGTTTCCCAGGACACTCAACCCAACGGTTGGAAAATTGAATTTAAAATGGAAAATTTAAAAAATGACAGAGTTGAACCCGAATTTAATTTTATCATTAAAAACGACAGTAGAAATTTTTAACATTAAAAAATCTGAAAAGGAAAAAGGCCAAAAATTATAAAATTTTAAATTAAAAATTTAAATATGAATTATAAAGCTCACTAACAATTAGGTGGACTCTAATGAAGGATCTAGGTAATACCTGTTGTAAAAGAAATCCGCGACGGATGTTTTCATGCTTACTGGAATTATCAAGATTGATAAATGAGTTTAAAAAATGAAAATCAATCATACTTACCTTCGCCCGAAGAATGATTTCACAATAGTACACTACACTTGTAAACATGCGTAAATATATTTGCACCGCAAATAAACAGTTCTTGATTCTCATTTTCTTTCTTTCCCCTTTCTTTGTCCCCCAACTCCTTTTAATTATATATGAATAGACTAAAAATGTCATGTTCGTCTAATTACGTGAAAATTTTGTTGCTGTAATTATTTTAATTATTATTTTATTTCTTTTTTAGTTCAATTCTCTTATAACATACAATGTGTAGTTATGGATTTTTTATTATATTTAAACTAATAAATAAAAATAATATTAGTTAGTGATTAGGCTTTGATAACGAAGACGACTCCTTTAGGTAGCTGTAAAACGGTTGAGAAAAAATGACTACAAAGCAACCGGTAATCTGAAATTCTTCGCATCCATTAAAAAGAACACTTTGAATCTGCAAGGTTTTCCTTAACCATCATTTGGATTCCAGCAATAAGATGAGATCGACAATTCGTTTTTGGAATGATAAAAGCTTTGGCCTTACCCATCGCGTGAATTGAAACAATTACCTCTGTAGATTATTTCTCGGAAACCCATTTGTTCAATCACCAATAGAGTAGAACCGAAAAGAGCGCGTGACTGAAATTTTCGATTGAAATGCGCCTTTACCTCGCCAGCGGTAGTTGCATCTCCTGTTGGTGTGCTGCCGTCCATCCTTTCCTCTTTGATAGTCACGATGCGTCCGCCCCGTAAAAGTCAACCAGGACAGCCAATTCTTTCGAAAGAAAAGAAGAAGCACTTAAAGAGAAAGGGAAAAATGTTACACAATAACAATAAACCACGCAAAAATGTTCCCCCGATTTTCAAGCCTTTCTTTTTTAATATAACATCTAGAACAGTGGTGGGCAACTATTCCTATGTGGCAGGCCACATTGGCAGTTCTGAATTCTTCGGCGGGCCGCATTGCAAGTTGTCAATGCTTCGGCGGGCGGGATTACACTTAAAATCGGACGTTAACTAGAGATTCATTCATTCATTCAGTGAAAATCAGGTCTGAATTACGTTTTTAGAGTTAACTTTTCAATATCGTGTACTATTGTCGCAATCTGAATGTATATGATATGCATTTGTTTGTTAAATTTTACGGACCTCGTTTAAATCAGAGCTTCATAGCCACATTAAACGTTCTCCGGAGCTGCATGCGGCCCACGGGCCGTAGGCTGCCCACCACTGATCTAGAAGAAGAATCGGTATAGAATCAAAATAATGCACACTTGTAGTGTAACAGAACATTTAAAAAATTAAAGCAGATATTGGGGTTTAGCCTATTGGAATATTGAAATTTGATATTTGAGGAGAAAAAATCTTATACTTAACCGGGAATCGAATCCGGGTCTCCCACTTACCGGGTAGGCGCTTTAATCAACTAAGTTATCTTGAGAATGGAGAATCATGTTAAAGCACCTACCCGGCAAGTGGAAGACCCGGATTCGATTCCCGGTCAAGTACAGGATTTTTTATTTTTCTCAAATGTCAAATTTTAGTTTAAGCTTTATGCGCTAATGCATTAGACATAATTTCCTCAACTTTCCATCTTGTAATTTGCATATTTTTGAACTCGTGCAATTTCTTTGGTTGTGGTTGGAAACGTGTTTCCTCGTTTCAGCAGAAACCATAAGGAATATAATCTATTCAAAGGCAAAAGAAATAACCATAGCTCATGTATATCATTAAATAATGACAAAGGTAACTCATGCTCAATTATAGGTAGGCCGTCCTCAAAGTTGATTCATTGACTGATGGCGTTGAAATCAATTCCTAATGTCATAAGAAATAAGGATAGGTAATTTATCTTTAAGAAAAACTATTTATTATGTGGTAAGAATGAATAAAATGCTCACTAAGTACATTTACATATATGGGAATCCCCTTTGCCAACTGATTAATTTCAATTTCAGACGGAACAACGGTCTTGATGTTTTGGTCATATAATCCTAAGCTACGAAGTCATCAGTGTCATTGTTTATTAATTATTATGTATTTTTCATTATTTACTAAACTACAGAAAAAATATTGAATTTTATTAAAATAATTATGACTCTACTTCGCTAAATACACGTGCTGTAACATGTACATGTATGTTTGTAAAGAAAATATAAACCAACATAGAATCAAGAGATAACTCAATCCGAGATAATTCAAGGAACACGGAAATTATGTATTTTATAGCGAATTAAATTGGTAATAACAGCTAATTTAATACTTACGTTCACGAGTTTTTCCTATCTTTTGCAGGGAAAGGATCCAATGATGTGGTTTATCGCTGCGGCGGCTCACTAATCAACAAACGATATGTCCTGACGGCTGCCCACTGCGTTACCAAGCTTCCCTCTGGATTAAGACTGTAAGTTTGACAAAAATCCTCAATTCAAACACTCTGGAATTTTCTCATACACAAAATATCGCGAAGAAAATTCAGATTCGGAGAAATTGACGAATACGCACGTTTTAGGAGGTCCCGAGTCAAAAAACATGGTTTTTGCAATTCCGTCTGTCTGGCGCATGTAGCATGTCGTCTGTCTGTCTGTCTGGCGAGTGTATAGGAGTTAGACCAGTTATTTCCAAACGCTGTGCCGCGACATATTTGTGCATGCCTGTCCAACCTTTTAATGTCAGCGGGAAGCTTCAACTAAAAGATATCAAGAAGCGGGCAACATACATTGTATTTATTCATTTCAACATATTATTATTGAAAATGGAATGTATTTTAACATAAGAATATTCTTACGGAAAAACACAAGTTATATTAGTTTTCAGATTCTTTACCTATATGAAATCTGACAATTAATTTTATCAGTTAGCTTGGTGTATAAATAAACATATTTCATCAAAGCTAATTTCATACTGACATTCCAAGGTTTATCAGAATTGGACTGCAACTTAATTTAATAATTTTCATGTTACATAAGCCAGATTTACATAAATACATAGAAAAACACGAATTCAGCCTAAGAGAGGCGTACCTTAGAAGTGATATTTCTTTATAGATAATAGGTACGACTAAATGTCTGTTACATGTTGCCCGCGAGATATGGGTTGGACAGACCTGCATTAGCGTGTCGCTACGTGCAATCAGGTGTTTACTGAAAATGTGCGCAAGAAAATTTTAACGTTAACTATAATTCTTCCCGAAAAAGCAAAAGAAAACTGCGTAAAAATATATAAAGATTTATGACAGTAAGTTACGCTAAATCCTGCATTCTTTCAAAAAGAAAGAAAATTTATGTTATAACTCCTGAAGTCTGGCGAGTAAATACGTTTAATTTACCTTCATGCACATGCTAAGTTACATAAGAAAAAAGTAGCAAAAAATTGATACGAATAAAAGCTAAAACGAAGAAAGAATTCTAGGGCGAGTATAGAATGGGAAAACGAAATGAATATGTTCAGAACGGATCGAAAAAGCAGGACTACCACAATATAAGGAAAAATAATTTTCTGATTTCAAAGCAAATACATCAGTATACGATTATACAACTGAGGATTTGACGAAAAGCACTTCTGTACCAGGGGAAACCCATGTTTGTACACCCCTTCTCATTGCCTTTGGCCACAAGTTGTTTCTACAAAATTTTGTGAAAATCCGTAGGGCAGAAGCCGAGAACGAACATGTGTACGGGCGGTCGGACAGACCGACGGTAATATGCGCTCACGCTGGAAGGGAAATGCCCCTAAAAACGTACGGATAAGATGCACTATATGCCATACCGATTTTTATACTCTATTGCATTCAAGGGACCACAATGATTAAGTGATATCTCGAAAGATTTTCAACCTCTATAATTTGAACTTGAAGGATAAGAAGACAAAAATTATAATTACGGACTCAGAGAAATTTGCATCAGCGCACGTGAATTTGAGCGGGAAGAAAATATCCATTCGAGTTATCGAAAATTCGAATATCAGAGGTGAGACGCGTGTTTAACCAATTACGTTATTTGCGTCACACAATTTTTTGTGTTCAGTCATCTCTTTATCTGACATATTTGTCTACCGGAAACAATTATAAAGTGCGTATCTTTCAAAAGATCACGAATTGCGCATAGGTGGCGTGACTTTGTGTCATTGCTTCACAACGAAGACGCGGAAAAATAAACTTTCCAGATTTCCCCACGAATAGGGTTTTACAGTTTTTACCGATCCCTTATTTCCATTGTTCGGAAAAACACAGATGACGTCGTCCATGAATGGCGCTCGAGTCATACGGATGTGGAGATCTTTTTTCCGAAACTTTCTCTCGCCGTCCTCAGATTTTCGAATATAGAATTTGGACCGACAATTATGCAATCACGCGTATAACACGATGAAATTTTTATTCTGCGGCGAACATTATTAGACGCCTTAATCGAAGCTTTTATATCAGAAAAATCAGAAAACATGTAACGATGAAACAATGACTAACATCTATCACGACCCATTTGGGGTTAACGATACAGTGTGGGTTGTGCACCATCGTGTAATAAGACTGACAGATAAGGATCATTTCTTCTAATACATATAGCGTTACTTTTGTTACAACCTTTTCTGAAACAATTCTCTGAAAATCGATGGTGTAAGAACAAGAAAAACTCACCGAAGTAACTTAAAATTACACGCGTCCCTCTTATAACACGGGAGATGTGTTCTGAAAATGTGCCGCGTAGCGTGGATCCGTGTTCAGAGGCGGGACAAGGGCTGGGCGAGCGAGGCACCCGCATAGGGCGCAGCAAGCTTAGTGGCGCGACGTGTGAACTTTTAAGTTTAATGTTTTATATAATAAATATATTTTATTTTACTTATACGTTGTAAATAAACTACAGTATTGGGAGGTAAACTGTGTATTGTATACTTTCATTAGGAGGGAGCGGGTAATTTTCAAATCTCGTCCCGGTGTAGAAAGCAGGATGGACACCCCAGGCAAGGTAGATTCCCGAGTCCATCCTGCTTGGCGGCAGGGTGGACTCTCGAGTCCGTCTCGACTAAACCAGTCATCAGGCAGGATGGACTCTAGGCGGAACCTTGGACTCCGTCTGTCTTGCCTGGGCTAGGCAGGGTGGACTCTATGAAATATATATTTTGATTTTAACGAGCATCTCAAGATTTCTCGAGAAATATATAAGAACAAAATTTTGATTTTGATGGTTTATTTAAGCTGCCGCCTAGAGTTCATATTGCCTGATGACTGGTTTAGGCGAGAGGGACTCTCTAGTCCATCTTACCTAGGTAGAATGGACTCTAAGAGTCTACTCTGCCTATAGTCCACCCTGCCTGCTACACCGGCTCTGTCCATGTTATGTGAAAATGGCTTCAGAAGGTGAAAGGGGGGGGGGAGTTGCAATATACCTCCCCCCTCAAAGACATTTAGGAAATTACGTATTACCAAATTACCAAGTAAATCCCAAAATGGAAATTTCAAGTCATTTAGGCTGGTAGGATATGACATTATCTTTGAGTATCATATAAATTCTGGGAATCCAACCCAACCTAACACAAACCAAAAAGTTATTGGAATGGGTTGCAATGTAAATAAAATATTAGAATGATAGTAATCGAGTTTGTTGTCCGAATTACGTAGTTTCGTAATTTTACATTCCTGGCAACACTCAAGGGGGGAGGGAGTGTATATTGCAATTTAGCCTAAAATCAGATATAAATCATTGGATCTCAGTTACAATTCACCAATCGCTGATTCCATCTTAATCGAAAAACATGATTTAAAAAAATAGTTTCATGGCTCTGTGAGTTGCCTATAAAATCTGCGTGGCCATAAAATAAAAAAAATCTAACAAAAAATAATGATGACATCATTCGTTTTAGTTCAAAATGAAATAAATAAAACTCAAGGCCGGATCGCCAGTGTTAAAAAAAGCAGCGAGAAATGGATAGAAAAAACATTGATCGTTTGTTGCGGATACAATCACGGAACCACCTGGGGTTGCGAGAAACGCTTCGTAAACCGCAATCGTAGTTCGCGGAGAACGGTTGGGTGAGCCTATAGAATGACTGACTGTTACAGGGTGACCGTGAGGCTTGGAGAACACGACGAGAGGACTCCCGTGGACTGTGACGACGGAGGAGAATGTGCCGATCCCGTCCAGGACTTCGTCCCTCAGGAGACCGTTGCCCACTTCTCCTACGACAGCCCCAGATATAGAAACGACCTGGGTCTCGTACGCCTCAACATGGACGCAAACATCACCGGTAAGTTAACCTCAAAAATGTCCAGAAATGAAAACTTTTGCGATGAAACGTTGAGCTCGCATTTTGGCTTTAATCCGACTCTTTCATCCTTTAACTCGGGCATGTCAAACTGGCGGCTCTTTCTTTGCCTTGCTGCTGTCCGAATGCTTACTTTTGTCTCATCGAGATTTTATGTAAATACTTTATAGTTGTGAAAAGGAGACAAAGGCTTTTTATGATTACTGAGGTACAATAGAATGCGTTTCCTATATTATTGTTTTTAATGGCAAAACAGATGCCCAATCTTCTAGATAAAGTCTATTTTGCCAACTCTGGTCCTCACTAAACAACTCTAATTTTAATACGGTCCTTATAGAACATCCATCGCTTCAATTCGGGTCTGATGCCTTCTCGAGTTTGGCCTACCTGCTTTAAATGCCTGAGTAAACATTTAAGTTTATATGTGTCTGGGCGGTATTTTTATTTCGGACAAAAAATAAGCATTAAAAACCGTGACACGTAACAAAGGCAATAAATCTGTAGACCAGCTACTCAAATTATAAGCTACTGTAAAATATTGGCTTGTTTAAAATAATTATTTTTAAAAACAACAGCACAATCGAGAACAATATCAAGCAAAATGTTTAGCATAATTAAAGGTTAATGACAACCTATGCACGCTAGGCTTCAACTTTTCCGAAGTAAGATATACGCAGATAGATGATAATTAGCCACTTTTTCTAATTTAATTCTCAACGTGCATGTTATACTTAATATAAATAATAAGTGCCACCATAATTTTTATCGAGCGACAAATGATCGAAATGTTATCTTAAATTTTCCCCAAATTCTTCCTAATTTTCATTAAAGGTAAAAAGGTTTTCATTTAATTTTTGCTTTGGCAACCGATGGTAAATTTATCTAATTTCCTTCAATTAAATAATTAGAAGAACTTAAATATTGAGTTTTACGTTCGCTATTAAATTTTACTATTATAGGCTAATATTACAACCTCCTCCGTCTTTTAACCATCAATCGTTTATGGATTTTTAACTGATGCCGCCACTTTCATTTTGTCGTGAAGATAAGATTAGAAAAATTAAGGACATAACCTTTTATTTAGAACGGTTCTTACCAAATTATTTCCTATGATTAGTCCCGTTTATGTGCAATACTATGTATGTAATATTATGAATTTTTCATAGTTTCTATAGGAAATTAATTGCGGCTTTAAATGAAACCTCTAGTATAACTTTAGTAGATATCGGCTCATTCGGTGAATCCTTCCCCATCTCCTTAGTGCCACTTATCGTTTAAATAATTTACCACGTGATTCCGTGCCAGTCTGACAAATTTCCTTGCCGATCGGCGGGACCATAGTAATTTAAACATATTTTTCATACATGCATAATACGGAGAAAGACGTTGGACTTTAAAACAAGGTTTGATCTCTAACAAAATATTGAATAAAAAATAAGAATCATGGGCTAGACTTGCACGGTTTCGCTTTACACGGTCTTTTTCAGAAACGCATCTACAGTGCAGAGTGAGGGATGGATGTAACTCGAAGAAGATAATTTCCCATCATTACAAAGACACTCCATAAGATTAAGATCGAGAATTCGAAGTTTCGACAACTAAAACTTCTCCGTCTTCCCTTGATACGAATTATCGAATTTTGGCTGCATTTCTCTTACGACATCTCTCCTCGTTAGATAACGGTTCCTATAAAATCTTCTCGAAAATGTAATTTCTTCTCCCCTCGAAACCTTGCCAAGTAAAACGCAATTCTCATCGCGGTGTATCTGCAACCGCGACCGTATAATCTCACCCGTGATAGCCTACTCATTTGGCGCGAATTGCGAGAAAATACGCGGAAAATATATTCCTTTTCGATCTCGTTTCCCCTCAAAAATTCGCCGATTCATTCTCCGAAAAGTTTATTTTTTTCGTTGTTATCGAGCGCCAAGACCACGCGAGCGAAGGCCATTTAGTCCCTCTCGTATCTTTTATACAGGATCGACCGAGGCAGGTCAGGAAGTGGCTCTGGGATGGCTGAAAACAAAAAACTTCGAAAAGTTTACTCGTAGGAGTTTTTTTCGTTTCTGACGATCAAAAAATCCTTTTGAACTCACGGGGATTTCAGTCAAAATTCCATATCACGAACGTCATTAGAAGATTATGGGTAAGATTGACGGTGGAAGCGTGTTCAGGGGCTGCCCTTGTGGAAATTCCTATTAGACTAACTTTTACCAAGGTAACACGAAGCATCGGAAAAAGAGCGGTACGGTTTAGGCGTATTTCATTGGTAAGAGGCAAGCATAATTAAAAGAACATCGAAATATATACAACTTAAAGAAAGACTGCGACGAGCAATTGGTCGCCAAATACTATGGAAACCCTGGTTGTTCGATATGTGATTTTCATCTTCAATAAAAATCTTAAATGTCAAATTCCATCGAAATATATTGAACCCTTGCCCATCGCCGGTTTCTTCAGCGCGGATTTGATTATTCCCGGTGAAATGAATGCAACACAAATTTACCCAACACATGTGGGATTTAATCATAGGCGCTTCTGAATTAGTCACGCATCATATTTTACATGTGCGATGCGAGAAATCTCGTGACTCATACAAAAATAAAGGCATTTAATTTGAATAATGTGATATTGCCCAACAAGACACCTTCCAAGGATGTAACCTCCGCTTTGCGCAAAATTGTAAGCATAGCGACGAAGAGACAAACTGACAGGACGTAAATTTTTTAGTTACATTTAAATATCCCTTAAAACCTGTAAATTGCAGACAATGAGAACCATAGAGTACTCGGAGATACTGGGTACGAACAGTAACGGGAAAAATCATTGCTGGATTAAAAATCAGAGTTTGTGGAGGTATTATTGCGTGAGGATCTTTTCGCGTTCATTCGTTTAGGAAAGTTTTTCTTTCCCAGAGATAAAGAGTAAAAGCGCTTTCGCTTTGGGAAAGCCTACTCAATTTAATTTTTCATGCCAGATATCCCATCCTGTTAATTCATTTGTTTCAGCAGAAAAAATCTCGGAGCAATGATCTTACGGGGAACA
Source organism: Tanypteryx hageni (assembly GCA_028673005.1). Taxonomy (NCBI): domain Eukaryota; kingdom Metazoa; phylum Arthropoda; class Insecta; order Odonata; family Petaluridae; genus Tanypteryx; species Tanypteryx hageni. The sequence goes on along the minus strand of CM054114.1, from coordinate 52,100,641 downwards.
AAAAATGTTCTCACGAAAACAAAGTGGTACATTATAAAGTAAAAAATTAATTCATTAACATTTGCCCTAAGAAATGTTTTTAGTTATCCTTAAAAACCAGTGATGCGTAGGTTAAAGTGTAAATACCTCGTTGACAAAAACTTCAGGGCACTTATATTTTCAAAGACTGTAGCAAGGAAGTTTGTCATAACGACTTTTTATACATCCCCAACACTGCAAATAAAACGTAAAAAAGTAGTTGACCATTTTCTTTGGCGTTTTTTAAAAAACTTGAATAGATCCTTGTCTCACATCAATAACAATGATAATGAGTCATTGTCGAAATTATATATATTGATGATGACATGTTCATGAACCTGTTTTCCAAGAAGGGTGAAGCATGGTTCATAAAAAAGTTTTTTTTTGTATTAACGAGGCTTTACTGCTTTTAGAATTTTTGCTTTCAGTTTCTTAGTGCGAGTGCTTGACTTGACGGGATTTACGTTAAATGGGCACACTGTTGTATATAATAAGAGGATATTAAACATTTGTAAACCCCGTATTATATCTTTTTCTTGGGAACGTAGCCTAAGAGAAAGGCTTTCGATATGTCGATATTCTTGAATATAGGTTTACGCATGAATTATAGACGACTCTATCGGGGATGGTTAAATGTAACTATGAAATTCATCCTTGTGTAATTTAAACAAGATGATCTAAACGAAGCTTACGATGCCTACTTTCCACTTAATTATTTATTTAATACTAATATTCGCTTTAATAGCTTTAAAATCACCGTGGATGAATTGCTCTTTGTGTTCCCAAATTTCATAATTTTGCGTTATAAAATATTCGAATATTCGAACGGAAAACTAAATTGATCACGCGTATTTGTTGCAAAAATATCGCGGTCATGGGTTCTTATGCGCAATACCCCCGCCAGTTCTTATGCGCAATACCCAATACTAACCCAACCCATTCATGTGGCGCCAGGAAATTAAAAACAGAGACCCATTCCAAAAAATTATTGAGGACATTGTAGACTTTTGGATTGGGTTGATTTGTGGGTTGGGTTGTTGGTTGGGTTGGTATTGGGTGTTACGCATAAGAACTGGCGGGAGTATGTTGGGTTGTGTTGGGTTGGGTGTGGGTTGGGTTGTGGGTTGGGTTGTGGGTTGGGTTGTGGGTTGGGTTGTGGGTTGGGTTGTGGGTTGGGTTGTGGGTTCGGTTGTAGGTTGGGTTGTGGGTTGGCTTCGTATTGGGTATTGAGCATAAGAACTGGCGGTGGTATTGCGCATAAGAATTGGCGGGGGTATTGCGCATAAGAACCCGCGTATACACTAGTCCAGTGGTCGGCAACCTATGACCCACGGGTCAATGAGTGACCCGCCATCACGATTTGGGTGACCGACAAATGTTCAGAAGGTTTACGTTTTGAAAATAAAAGAGTAATTCAATTGCTAAATATAGCTTATATAAACATCCAGGTTTGATTCTTCTTTTCATTCAATTTTATAATTGACCCATCGCATTTCCCCAAAACCTTTAATTGACTCGACATCAAACAAGATGGAAAAGTATACTCCATAGATGGAATACGCAGAGATTTCAAAGGCGTTTTTAATGGGAAATACGTACGAAATTTTATCGAAAGATTGGGCGATTCTCGAATTTTTATCCCCGGAACTATAAGTCGTAATTATATGGTCTCGGGGACTATCTTGTAGTAAATGTTGTTTTCTATCCAAATAAATATTTTAATCTATACCTCACATCATATAAGAGAATAGGAGAGGAATATATGGATTTTTAATAGTTGTTTGCTGAGAGAACCGTCTTCGCGATCGATGTAAACAAAATATGCTATGTTTTGCTTGGAATTTTCTCGAATTTATATCTCCAAAGCCATAAGTTGTAATAATATGGTCTCGGGAACTATCTTGTAGTAAATGTTGTTCTCTGTCCGAATATCTTTTTGAAACTATACCTCACAGATCATATAAGGGCGTGGGATAGAAAAACATGGATTTTAATTGTTGTTTGCCGAGAAAACCGTCTTAGAGATCGATGTCACCAAAATATGCAATGTTTTTCTTGGGATTTTCTCGATTTTATAACTCCGAAGCCATAAGTCCTAATAATATGGTCTCGGGGAATATCTTGTAGAAAATGTTGTCCTCTATCCGAATAACTTCTTGAAACTATACCTCACAGATCATATAAGGGCTATTACCGCTTCGCTGGTAAAGAGCGCATAATAAGGTTGCCGACTACTGTACTAGTCTATACCGAATCCGAATCCAACGATAGTCGTTGCAATGTCAACACTCTCGTAATGAGTGATAAAAACTGCAGAAATGCCAGTAAATACGCGTAATTCGAAAAAATACGATCGATAAGCAAAATACCACAATAAAAATTAGAACCTCCATTCCTTTCCTCAGAGACTAGTATACATCCCGCTCCGATATTACAATTCTAAAATATTTTAATGTGCAAAAATAAAGTTGCCCTGCACGATGGATTTCAGATTTTTCATGTAAATCAAATGGGAAGCATAATAATAATAATAATTTATTCATCCGGAGATCTGTACACAGATATAGGATTAGTCAGAAGCATCAAATAAGGCAGTATTTTCCAAATAAAAGTGGATGATATATAAATATATACAAAAGAGATATCATCATAAATAGTCCAAATAAAAGTAGATGAGATATACATATATACAAAAGAAATATCATCATAAATTACATGTAAAGAAGTATAAATGATATCAGTCATTAAGAAATTCATCAATACTATAATACATTTTGTTAAGCAAAAAAGATTTAACCTTATACTGAAAGGAAGACATAGACACAATGCACTTTAAATTCTGAGGTAGCTTATTATAAAAAGCGAGTCCCATATGCTTAGGACCTAGTGATGCAGATTTGGTGCAAACAAATGGTGTGTGTAACTTGCTTGCCCCACGAGTAGCATATTGATGAATGTCTGCATTGTAAAGATTCTGGTGGCATGAGACGAGGAGCCCTAAATCAAGATACTGTAGACAATATGGGAATAAAATTCACCATAATAGAGTGATTGTAAAACCTCAGAGGAAACTGTAGAACGAATGCATCTCACCAAGTAGCACACAGAGCTAAGTTTACTGGCAAGTTTTTCTATATGGATGTCCCAGTAAAGGTGTGCTTCAATATTAACATCAAGAAACTTTGAGGTGTTGACTTGAGGGATACACTTGCCATCTAAGGGGATAGGAAAAGGCTGTGTAGTTTTATTTTTATTGATAAAGTAGATTACTTGTGATTTATCAATATTCAGTTTTAGAAAGTTGTTTAGACACCAGGTATTTAGGCAGTGAGTGACAAGATTACATGTGTGCTGCAATATCTGAAAAGAGTTGGAGGAGACAATGACGTTGGTGTCATCAGCATAAATTGTGGGTTTTGTCCCAGCTGATTTGCAAATTCTCAGGGGGAGATCATTGATGAAGATTAAGAAGAGAATGGGTCCTAAAACTGAGCCCTGAGGAACTCCTTGGTCCACTATTTTAGCTGGAGAGACATATTTAGAACCATTATTAGTAATAACAACACATTGAGTTCTGCCCTAAATATAAGATATGAGCCAGTATTTAGGTGGCCCTCTGATACCCATTTTATCAAGTTTTTTAAAAAGTGGGTGGTTTACAAGGTCAAAGGCTTTTGTAAAGTCAAAAAAGAGTCCACATGTTTCCAATTTGTTATCCAGAGAGGAAAGCAAGGAGTTGATAGCATCGTAGGCAGCTGTCATGGTAGATTTCTTCTTACGGAAGCCATGTTGATAAGGAGACAAGATATTAGAAGATTCCAGAAAAGACACTAATCGATTATTAAAGACTTTCTCAAAAATTTTAGTGAATTAATTTTGTACCGCAATTGGCCTATATGAGTTTAAGTCCAGAGTACTACCTTTACCCTTGTACAAAGGAACAATTTTAGAAATTTTGACAGCTGCAGGAAAAATCCCAACCTGTAGGGATATATTAATAAGGTGTAACAGGGGACTTTTAATGAAATTAAAACTTTTTTTGATAATAAGATTTGGAATTTCATCAAGACCAGCACTAAACTTTGACCCGCAGTTATTAATTATGTTTGAAAGTTCTTCTTCATGACATGGAGAGAGGTATAAAGATCTTGAAGAAATAGGAATGTTTAAATAGTCAAAAGTATCGATGGGTTGTGCACATGAGGGAAGAGAAGTGAAATGATTATTAAATTCAGATGGCAGAAGAGTGTAGTCGGATATAGTGTTTCCTGAAGAATCTGTAATTCCTGAAAACTGAGATGCTGGGTTTCTGTATTTTGAGCTATTAATTATTTTCCAGGTTTCCCTTGAATTATTGCTGCAGTTCCGTAAACTCTAATCATTGTAAGTGCGCTTCGCATTATTAAGTAACAGGCGATAAGATTTCCGCATTCAATTCATCGTCTAAGGAAGACTTGCATAAAATAGACAGTACTTTAAGATAGGATGAAAATAGTTCTTGAAATCGAACTCGGGACTTGAAATCTTCGCAACAAAAAATATCCTCGGGAGCTCGGCCCCAGTAGGAAGAAATTTCCACCAAGTGTCATAAAAATCGGTTTATTGGTTCAAAAGATAATAGGGGAAATAGACAGACCAACAGACAGAAAGAAACAATGAAGAAAATATAAGCCTATTTCCATTCTGGAAAGTAGGCTAAGAACGAATTTAGCGGTAAGTCATCAGCCAAAAGAACATTGCTCATCAGAATATGGAGGAACTAAACAAGATAGACGCTTTATAATGCAAATAAGCTTTTGCAATTTTCATTTTTATGTCGGAAAATGTGGCCAACTGTTGAAAATAATAGGAATTTTTTCCGGGTTAGGGTGCATAATTCTATTAATATAGCAAATAATTTTTACCAAAGGGTAAAATCGATAGGACAGAATCAAAATTCTGCCTTTGAATATGATAAATAATTATCATGACAGTCCCGCGATTCAAAGGAAAATTTGAGGCCAACGACAAAGCTATCACGCCACGTTATATTGTATTACAAATCGTGTCCGCCAAATATAAGAGTTCACGGGCAATACGAATTTCGCATTTTCGTCGTCGTTTGCCACTTTTCCGACACAAATGAGGAAACTATCGACGACCCTCATACAACTCTAGCCCTTCGAAATTCAAAGGGAAAACGAATAATAAAATTCGATCCATAAAGCCTCGATTCATGTAAGAAAAGTCAAGCTAAACCGAACATTCTAGCAAAAGAACTGTCATTTACCGAGACTCGACCGTTAAACATCGTCATCGAGATAGATGGTACCAGCTGCATGCATGCAATGTAGAGGACGAAACGAAAATTTCCTCCGGCTCTTCACAAAAAAATTAATTTACATTTTCTGAAAGATATTTAAGTACATTTTTTTTAAACGAGAGGTGGGCCGTGAGTGCGGCCGCCCAAAATTCGCTCACGCATCGTGGCACACACTATTGTTTCTTCCCCTCCCTCTGTTTCAAGTCATTCCCTCCCTCAACCATCTCAGATCTAGGAGGCCCGATATTAAAAGAGCTGTTTCGGGCCTTGGTTTCGCTTCCGTGACGCGAAACGGAAATCCCACCCCGCAGTCCTTTACGTCGGTGGATGGATAAAATACGAGGCTCATTAAGTTGATTTTTTTATAATATCACGATTCTACTTTCGAAAAGTTTGTATTTAATCTCGGACGACCCTGGTTTAAACGGATATTCGAGCCGAGTTCCCGTATTATGCGAGTGCACGCATTCATTTTCATTCATCAGTACTCCATAATCAGGACTTCCCGGTATTTTTTCTTTGAGATCATTAACATTTACAAAGGGTAGTATATGTATCCATGTTGAACACAGAATATATATATGTATTATTACACAGAACAGAGCGTTGGAAGGCAGACATGCCACTAACCCAGAGGTGGACAAACTACCGTCCGCGAGCCGCATCCGGCATTATATGCGGCCCACGATGCCATTTTAAAATCCAACCGTGAAATGCAATGCAGACAGTTTAATATTTTTCTGTTAAAATCTGCAAACCTATTCTAGTGAAGATAAGACGCTAAAATATTATTAATTATAGATTTCTGCCGATAGGATCCTTCGCGCTCTCTCAAGTAACTTCCAATGTGAACTCTAATGCGGCCCTTCTAGGCATTTGAACCTGTTAATGCGGCCCAAGCACCCGCAACTGCTATCGCGACCCGCCTCCTAAAAAGTCTGCCCACCTCTGCACTAACAATAAGCTCTTTGAGGCGCACAGCCCAAAACAAATGAATGGAAGAGGCCACTCTTGCATCTAACTTTTAATACAAAAAGAAACTTGTGACTGTTTTGCTGAATATGTTCTGACCAGTTTTGTATTTTATAGTTAAACAATACGATTTTATGGAAGGATAAAACTGTTAAGTAGACATTTTGTGGCTTAGGCCACTTTTGCGCTGAGCGCCTCAATTTATGAATGTGCGTGTGAGGACAACACTTAAATTTGTTTTGCAAATACATAGATTCACGCGGAGACGTCTATTTATTTATTAAACAATGTTAAGTGTACTTGGCTAGGCATTTATTTGTTATCAACTCATCTTCCTTTTCGGAAACTCCGGGAACAAAGGCAGAACGCAAGCCCTTGAAGGCTGATAAACTGCAATTAACTCCGTCAGGTTCGTTCTCTTGGAACAGGCTCTGCACGACATTCCTGAGCCCTAAAACACCGTGTTCTCCTGATATGACCTCATAAGGCGTGAAATAAATTTACGTCGGCAAAATAATTAAATGATGAAAATGCACATTATCTAATTAGGGAAGTAAAAATATAAATTTTAAGAATAAAATGCAAGAGAAATGGGAGCATCATTTGATGACGCATTATGCAAAAGCGCGTTTTATTTATTGAGGTTTATTTAGAATTGTAAATTTAAATTCTTTATTGATTTAGTAATATTAATTAGCACTTTCCTCTTATCTCCCCCCAAAAATATTTTCTAAATTTGAACTTTCTTAGATCTCCTGCACAGAATGAGGGAAGAGGAAACACCGTACCCGAACCAACTCAACCCATTAAATTAATTAATTAATCGATTAATAGTTACTAAAATTGAGTTTCTAATTTAATAGGTTGAGTTGGGTTGGGGTGGGGTTTTTCCTTTTAATGAAAATGTAACCAAACCCAACCCAAAATAATTTTTTAAAAATTTTATATTATATTACAAAGTAATTTAGTCAATAATTAATTTAATATATTTAACTTTCTATCTATAACCGTTTGCTCAGAATCTTGATTTGAAAATTTTGAATGCATCCCCTGCCGCCCATCGATTTCTCCAACAAAATTCTTTGGCATCGTAATAAATGGCATCATAGATCGCATACACCCAGCAAATTTCATTCTTCTATCTCTTAAAGTTTACTTGTTATTTTAATTCAATTGATTGCACAAACGGACAGACATGGAGAAAACATAATCGTGTTTATATAAAACAAGTATTATAGTTGGTGCTTGCATTCTGCAAGAATTACACCTCACCTTGAAAAACATTAATTTTTCAGAGTGAAATTTCATTATTAGAAATAGTTTTTAAATCCAAAAGTTTGCACCTCGGCACCGAGTTCGTTGTTTCCTTATGGGACAATATTGGAGCCAAAGCAATCTCTAATATTTGCAATTTTAAGAATATTATACGTTTTCCATTGTTTGGTACCAATTCCACATATTTCTGCCAAATTTAAATGTTGTAGCACATCTAAAAGTGCAATAATATTTATCTAATTGTTTAAATTTTAAACATTTTTAACGCCCGAAATAACCACTTCATGGAGATTTCCAAATGCTAATGTGCGCATTTTTACCAAGCTCTAACTGACTGGAAAATTTCAGCTCCCTAGCTCGTCCCCAAGTACCTAAACATTTATCTATTTGTTTGAACTTTAAGAATTTTTAACAGCCAAATTAATTATTATATAATAACTGGAAGATTTACCCGGATTCGCACGGGTTGCTGTTTAAACGAAATATAGAACATATTTTTTTACTAAAATTTATATACTTTATTTAAAACTTTTCATATTGATTTTTGAAATACAAATTATATTATTGCAATGCTTACAATATTTCTTGTTAAATTAAAATTTAAATTAAATAATACACTATATTATTACACCACGTTTAAGCACGATTCACTAAATTAGAATATTTATTAAGTATCTAAATAAATAAACCAAAACATCATTAACAATGTCATTGTCATCATGGTATTTATCGTTAAAAATGCAAATTTAGTCCAAATGATGGGAATAAATGCAAATTTAGTCCAAATTGATGGGAATAAACGTGAAATGCGAGCGATTTCGAGTCAAAGACGAAAAAAGACGATAAGAATACGAAACTATGATTATTCTTCTTAAATACTGTGATGTACAAAGATCTTATGTCAATTTGTCGAATTTATAAAAGCAAATGAATGAAAGTCTGCACTTAAAAAAGTCAATTTTTACGTGTTATCTTACAGAGAATAAAAAAAATGCGATGAACTTTTTTATGGGAAATCTATCGGGAATTTAATTTTTTTGAGATTTTCGAGTTTTCTAGTGGGTTATGCAAATAGTCCTACCCACATAAAATATCATTCTATATAGACGTTCCTTACAGAGGAGGATATAACATACTAGTAGAAGGTGCTTGCATTCTGCAAGCATTTCAACTCACCTTGAAAAAATATTCATTTTTCAGACAGACATTTCATCATTACAAATATTATTTTAATTCTAAAAATTTCACCTCCGCAGCGATTTCCGTTTTTCCCACATGTAAAAATAATAGTTTAAAACCATCCCCAAATGTTGCAATTTTAAAATTTTACACTTTCTACATTATGGGGTACTAATGCTACACATTTTAGCCAAATTTTAAAGTTGTAGCACTTCTAGAAGTAAAATAATATTTTTCTAATTGTTTAAATTTAATAATTTTTAACGGCCGCCTCATTATATATGGTAAAATTGAAATGTTTATTTACGCAAATTCACTACTCTGTAAATAATTTGAAAATTTCAGCTTCCTAGCTCATCCCGTAGTACCTAAACAGTTATCTATTTGTTTAAACTTTAAGAATTTTTAACTGCCAAACAAATTAAAATATCAAAATTTGTATAATCCCTATTTCGTTTTTTTAAAGAATTCTACTTATAAAAAAATTTCAACTCCGTGGCCCATTCGGAAATATATAAACCTTGAAAATTTGTTTAAACAATTGCGAATTTTTAGCGGCCGCATTGTTGCACTTTTTCAAGATTTTCGTTTTTTCTAGTTGGTTTTGCACAAAATACTACCTAAGAAAAAAATTTCGAATCTCTAGCTTATCTGGAAGTGCCTAAACATTAGTATCCTCCTGTTATCATTATATATCGACGACTCTTACAGAGGAGGATATAACAGGAGGATACTAATGTCCAGCCCAAACTACAAGAGATAGAGAGCTCAAAGTTTCAGTTTTTGTAGATATGATGGAGAAACCTACAGATAAAATGAGACTTCTTACCTAAGTGACATGAGTTCGACTCCAGAAATTCCGAAAGTTGCGTTTTTTCCCATAAGAAAAGCATTGCGCCATTTTTGTAAATTAATTATGGGCACTTACCGGTAAACTAGAAAAATGAAATTATCAGTGTTGCTAGATGGCTGCAATATCTATTAGGAATTATTGTTACTTTTGCTTACAGTGTCTTGGGTTCGACTCCAGAGACCCCGGAATATCTCCCATAAGTTAGCATGGGAAAACGTAATCCAGTGTGTAGACCAATCTAATAAGTTTAGGAAGCTGAAATTTTGCAAGATTATAGAACTTTTCTCATAACCAACTATAAAAATGGAAAATTTTAAAATTGTTAATTTTTTGGTGTTGTTTTAACCCCATTTGAACATTAAAGTTTAATAATTTTTTAGATTCTACGGGATGAGCTAGGAAGCTGCAATTTTCAAATTATTTACAGAACAGTGCATTTGCACAAATAAACATTTCAATCTCTCCATATATATATTGCGGCAACCGTTAAAAATGTTTAAATTTTAAACAATTAGAAAAATATTATTTTACTTCTAGAAGTGCTACAACTTTAAAATTTGGCTCAAATGTGTAGCATTAGTACCCCATAATGGAGAAAATGTAAAATGTTTAAAATTGCAACATTTGGGGATTGTTTTAAACTATTATTTTTACATGCAGGAAAAACGAAAATCGCTGCAGAGGTGAAATCTTTAGAATTAATAGAATAATTTTAATGGTGAAATATCTGTCTGAAAACATAATGTTTTTTCAAGGTGAGATGAAATGCTTGCAGCATGCAAGCACCTTCTACTAGTCATTATATATCGACGACTCTTACAGAGGAGAATATAACATATAACAGGAGGATACTAATGTTTAGGCACTTCCAGATAAGCTGGAGATTCGAAATTTTTTTCATAGATAGGATTTTGTGCAAAACCGACTAGAAAAAGCGAAAATCTTTAAAAAGTGCAACAATGCGGCCGCTAAAAATTCGAAATTGTTTAAACAAATTTTCAAGGTTTATATATTTTCGAATGTGCCACGGAGTTGAAATTTTTTTATAAGTAGAATTCTTTAAAAAACGAAATAGGGATTATACAAATTTTGATATTTTAATTTGTTTGGCAGTTAAAAATTCTTAAAATTTAATCAAATAGATAGCTGTTTAGGTAGGTACTATGGGATTAGCTAAGAAGCTGAAATTTTCAAATTATTTACAGTATAGTAAATTTGCACAAATAAACATTTCAATTTTACCATATATGTATTGCGGCGGCCGTTAAAAATTATTTAAATTTAAACAATTAGAAAAATATTATTTTACTTCTATAAGTGCTACAACTTTAAAATTTGGCTAAAATGTGTAGCATTAGAACCTTATAATGAAGAAAGTGTAAAATTTTTAAAATTGCGACATTTGGAGATTGTTTTAACTATTATTCTTACATGTGGGAAAAACGAAAATCGCTGCAGATATGAAATGTTTAGAACTAAAAGACTATTTGTAATGTTGGAATTTCTGTCTGAAAAATGAATGTTCTTGTAATGTGAGATAATATGCTTGCAGTATGGAAGCACCAACTACTAGTAATTATATATAGACGTTCCTTACAGAGGAGGAGGAGGATATAACATACGTTGATATATAATGATAACATGTATATAGGAGGATACTAATGTTTAAGCACTTCCAGATGAGCTGGAGATTCGAAATTTTTATCTTAGGTAGGATTTTGTTCAAAGCCGACTAGAAAAAACGAAAATCTTGAAAAAGTGCAACAATGCGACCGCTAAAAATTCGCAATTGTTTAAACAAATTTTCAAGGTTTATGTATTTTCGAATGTGCTACGGAGTTGAAATTTTTTTATAAGTAGAATTCTTAAAAAAACGAAATAAGAATTATACAAATTTTGATATTTTAATTTGTTTGGCAGTTAACAATTCTTAAAGTTTAAACAAATAGATAACTGTTAAGGTACTATGGGATGAGCTAGGAAGCTGAAATTTTTAAATTATTTACGGAGCAATAAATTTGCACAAATAAACATTTCAATTTTACCATATATAAATTTCGGCGGCCGTTAAAAATTATTTAAAATTAAACAATTAGAAAAATATTATTTAACTTCTAGAAGTGCTACGACTTTAAAATTTGGCTAAAACGTGTAGCATTAGTACCTTTTAATGAAGAAAGTGTAAAATATTTAAATTTGCAACATTTGGGGATTGTTTTAAACTATTATTTTTACACGTGGGAAAAACGGAAATCGCTGTGGAGGTGAAATCTTTAGAATTAAAAGAATATTTGTAATGATGAAATGTCTGTCTGAAAAATGAATGTTTTTTGAAGGTGATATGAAATGCTTGCAGTATGCAAACACCAACTACTAGAATATATATATATATATATATATATATATATATATATATATATGTATGTATATATATATATACACATACATATATACATACTTACGACCCTCATTCACGCCTAACCATGGGGACGCTGACTAATTCTAATTCTCTCTTACACAAAGGCGAGCGTGCGTGGAAGCCGGAAGGACGGGGAAAACCCGGTGCTAGCACACTTCATGAAGCTAATTAACTTTCGTTTGATTCTAAAACCGTGTTCCTCAAAAGGGATGACGCAGTTGATTGTTATGGGGGGCCGGAGAAAAATGTTTTTAAGCAATAAATGAACGATTATGTCTCTCTAGTAAATTGATGATGAAGTACTGCCAACAAAAGAATTCGTCTAAACGTTATTGTGACTCTATGTATAAATATACAACCTTGTTAAAAGTGGGGGAAGCCGCAAAATAGTTTATTATTGAAACGGCACCGAGGCTAAAAAATTATTGCAAGCCACGATTCTGAACGTTGACAGACGCAGTGCGAGAACAAAGGTATTAATCAAGGAATGTGTGCATTAAAAATTGAAATGCGTCGCCTCCATTTGAAGATACCGCCTCTTTTAAAACTAGAATCCCTGAATTAACGATGCCAAAGTCTGCTGTTTTATAAAGTTGCTAAAATATTACAGCAGAAAAAAATATTGCATCAATTCTATTGGCAATCATCCTGTTTGTAATTATCAAGCCCTTCTTATGGATGTAAACAAATTCAAGAATAAGTACTTTTTTTCAAGTGTTTATTCTTGATTTGCTTTTGTAGTTAATTTAGGACTAATATTCTAACATCATTCCTAGAGCGCTTAAACATAAAAAACCATTCTACAATAACTTCACTATTTTGCAAACTATGAGTAAAATGTCAATTTTATAACTAATATGCGAAATATTCGCTCTTTCACGGACGTCTTGAAGCACAGAAATACTGGCGCAGCCATAATACGGACGTCATTTGAACATTTAAAAAATCTTCACTATTTTTAAACTCGAAACATCTATTATCTGACCAGAAAGGTCATTAAGCGAACAAATTCGTTAAAAACTCAAGAAATATTTTTATGAATATATTATATAGGATATAAGTGGACTTGTCCAATCAGCACTTGACTCATTCTGTATCAATTTTGGCGTTATTATTTAACTATAAATTATTCTCTTACAAAAATATGGAATTTTATCCATAAAATGAATGGATGTGCGTTATACCCCACTTATATCAAGCAATAACGAATAAACTTAATTAAAACTAAAATTAAATGCATAAAATTCATTTGAAAAACATCATTATCTGTAAAACCTATCTTTGTACCAAAGAAACGTTTTAACAATAGTAAAAAAAGCTAAAAAAGCGTGACTCAATTTTTCATAGATAATAAATCTTTATATAAATTTCACCATTACATAATAAGATGAAAATTTTAAAAAATACCTTTTATTTTACAGCTTATGTTTCTCCAATATGCCTGCCTTTCGATTCTCTCAGCACAAAGAACTACACTGGACTAAAATCTTTTGTCGCCGGCTGGGGTGTTACTGAAGTTGGTAAGAAAACAAAATTAATATCAACAACCCAATCAACAATTTTTTGACAAATGAGTAATTATCACTTGAATAATAATTTGTAACAATGACATTGAAAACAGTTAAAATTAAAATAAGTTCCTTTATTCATTAACTATCTCTTGTTGGTCCATTGTTGGGCTGCTGTTATCACAATTTGGTGTGATTAAAGCGATGACAATTTTACCTATTTATTAAGTGCGAAATGGATTTTAAATTAAAAAATGGTGAATTATAGGTTTTTATTTCTTCATGTCATGGTTTACACTGTATATAGAAGCTACAAATAGGACGAACTTTTTTTACAGAAGTATTTTTCAAAATAAACTATAAAAAGTTACAGTAATATAAACACATAAAAAGAGGTTTTTATATTTAGATTCATTGTCAGATAAGAAATCATAATTTAAAGTATTATGAGATGGATTTTTAGATTTGCAATTTTATTTCTGCGCCATATTTTGTTTTTAGTAAAATATAATATTATTATGATGGTATCGCTTTGTCTTCTATTTCTATTTGTTTGTCAATATTTCCTCAACTTTTTAGTTTAAAGCATTTATTCAAAACTCCTTTTTGAGATATGTATGGGAAAATTGATATTTAATATTACTATCTATCAATAAATTATTAGATATTCAACAAGTAGAGATATACACCGGTTTCCAGTGGTTCAGAGGTGCTTTTCGTCAAATTCGCCGTAGTATAACCGTATACTAATGTATTTGCTTTGAAATCAGAAAATTATTTTTCCTTATATTGTGATAACCCTGCCTTTTTGATCCGTTCTAAACATATTCATTTCGTTTTTCCATTCTATACTCGCCCTACAAACAAAATTTCTTTTTGAAATCGGATCAGCCAATACCTTCCAAATGCATAGTTACATAAAAATTATAACCTTGATATTGTGCTATCCCTGTTTAATCGACTCGGTTTAAATATGCTATTTTGGTTATTTATTTATATGAATATTATATAAACCATATTTGGTTAAAATCCATACGGTCAGTTCTGTAAAAGAAATATTATTTGACTTTTTACTGTGGCAGTCTTGCTCTTTATCTCTGCTTTAAACATCTTGATTTCATTACGATATGTTGTTCAAATCTTATATAAAAATTAAATTGAAATTAGTTCAGCTAATTTATTCCAAATCCTTAATTACTGAAAGTTTAATTTGTAATCATGGCACCCCTGTTTGGCTGATTCGGCCTAATTGTAAGTATGCTAATATGGTTTTGTATGTATGTGTACATTATAAATATTAAATTTGGTTAAAATTGATGCGGAGAGTTAAACACAAATGTGTAAAAAGAATTTTTTATTACTTGTATTGTGGCAGTCCTGCTTTCTATATCTATACAAAATATCTTTATTTTGTTATTTTATGTTGCACGCCTCCTTCATACGAAATTTCGTTGAAATAGGTTTAGCCAATTCATTCCAAATTCATAACTACCGAAAAGTTTAACTTTGCATTTGTGACACCTCTGTTTAGTCGATCCGATTCAAATATGCCATTTTGGTCATTAAATTTTACGAATATTCTATGTACCAAATTTGGTTGTAATCGGTTCAGCCAATTCTTCCCTGATATATGCGTACGGACGGACAGACATCACGAAGATAATAGTGCTTTTCAGCAATGACGAATAGCGCCAAAAATCGACACTTAGGCTTTTTCCGAATTATCTAAATTTCACCTTAAATAGCTTCTGTGGATCATAGCCTAAGCCGCAAGTACAAAACGTTTATAAGAGGTTTATTTTCTTGTGAGTCAAGTAATCTTTGTTTGAGGATAATATCTGTCAAAGTTATGTATGATATAGCATGCAAAAATAAATTTCAAACCACTCGGTTATTTCAGAGAAACGCAAGGGTGATACAAATGCCATTTCAACTGAAATTTACCTTTTACTTAACTCTCTTTTTCTCCCCCACCCTCGTATCTCCTTCGTCACCAGGAAACCCATCTGGAAGTCCCACCTTACAATTCGTTGACCTCAAAGTGGCTCCGACGGAAATGTGTATCAAGGCATTTGCGAACGAGGCTCAGGTCAGTGCGGAGGAACAACTGTGCGCCGGGGGAGAGAAGGAGATGGATTCTTGCGAAGGGGACAGCGGAGGTCCCCTGTCGAGGCCCGAAGAGATGACGCGAGAGGAGAGCAACTCCACGGGGGACTCACCACGCCACGTCCTCATCGGCGTGGTGTCCTTCGGATCGAGACTGTGCGGAACTGCCAAAATGCCCGGAGTATACGCCAGGGTGTCCAGATACCTCGACTGGATACTCGACACTATAAAGGGGTGAGGATGGAGGGCCTTTAGACATCCGGAAAAGGGCAACGACAATGCTGGACCGGTAAAGAAAATTGGACCAAGACTGGATACGTGTGGAGCGACGTTGTGGGCGGGATGAAGTCCACAGACATCGCTTCGCCGGATCATTTATCTTCGCGATGCACGCAACACTTCTATAAAAGAGCTAGCTGTGACTCTTATTTTTTTAAACTAAAAGATGATTAGTAAACCAGCAACGAGCTCTTTCATATTTTATACTGCTCATCCAATGTGATAATTTTTTTGAATAATTGAACGCTAGCTCGTAAGAAAGTGCCGGACTGCAAAAAAGCAAGCACGAACATTTCGTTGGATATATGTGAGCATTTCCTGCCATTCATAATTTATGCTTCGGCCATGACAAAAATTTTTTTCTTGACTTTGACTGGTTAAAGAAGATGAGGGATAGCGACGGAAGATAAATCCATCTCACTGACAGAAATCAGTCCTCTTGTTTATTTCGGAAGAAATATTTCATGAGGAGAGCTGATAAGTATCCTAAAAGTGCCATGACATTTTTGTTAAAAATGGGAAACTTTCGTTTATAATTCAACCTAAATATGGAGTCATTTTAAAAGTCATTAAATGCCCAGTCCTCGTTTTTAGAGGTTAATGTGATTAATATCTTTAAGGCTAAGATAAGGACATTTATGTATTTTTTAATAATAAAAATAGTGAATAATTGATGCAGTAATAAAATGTCTAAACATTCGCTGTGAATGTTTACAAAAGTGAGAATCTTGATGTGCCATATATGAAATATTCCTGTCGAATATCTCTCATTTTTTGTATCTATTTAAGTAAAGAAATGAACCAATTAATAAAAAACAAAAATATATGATTGAATAAATACATAAATAATTAATGGTTGCAAAAACTAATAACACGGAACTCAATTTTCTTTAAGGGATTTGAATATTAATGATGGTATCATGAAACAGATTTTTTATATATTATCTAGTATATTACATGCGCAAAGCTAGGTTATCACGTGAACAATCGTCTCTTCCAGTCTTCTCGCGTTTAAACTATAATAAGCTTGTCCTTGTTAAGAGGTGGCTGGTTTGCGGGGATTTCCATTAATATACTCAATTTTGCGTCAATTTTTACACATTAGTTTATTGTTCTTATCTATTTAATTATAAAATATGTTTTACCGGTATTTTTGAGCCCGAAACTAAATCAACTTCCACCACTCGGCTCGACTACAAGTAGTTCAAGTTATTTCGAACACCAAAATCAAGTCTTGCGATAACTGCTTATAAAATTACATCCTTGCTGAAACAAACAATCTATTTTTGAATGTGTGTGTATATATGTATATAGTCAACTATAACTAGTGATGATCCTCGATGAAATTCATTATTTCGAGACGTAGTTTTCTTGAGAACATTGTAAAAACTTTATTTAATCAATTTTTTAAATGAGCACATCAGTCTTGATAACTTACTCTTACTCTCTGAAACAAATCCTAATAGCCTACAACAAGCAGTTCGACCCATTTTCCCACCATAACTCTCAACTTTCTATATGCGTTCACTTCGTGCAAAGAATGCATAAAAAGGCAACTTCTTGAAGCTTCTCTGTCCAATAAATCTCTGGCTATTGCTTTTGTGTGTCTATATTTGAACGCGCTCAAAATATGAAAGTACTGAAGTGCTTCCTGAGTTCACGCCGTTGACTTACTTCCCGAGTCCTTCAAAACCAACAAACGAATTTTTTCCGGAAAATAATAAGTAACACCGCTTCTCTCTCGCTTTAGACTTACCTTCATTACTAAGCGAGCTAATTAAAAAGAATCGAGATTTTAACGGAATATATGCCGAAATTTACAGGTTAAAATATGTAGTTTCCTCTTGCAGCTCAAGACATAAATACTGAATATGAAACGATGTGAAACATCGATAAAAAATAAATAACGTACAAATAAAAATAAATGAACCCGTATAAGCGAAGAAGTTTTAATTTACATGATATGAGACAGGAAATTACATATATTGAGGCCTAATTAGAATTACAAATCCGGTAAAGATATTAGATAATAAAATTACTAAATTTCATGGACAAACGAGGGCCTAACTTCTGGAAAACCAACAAAATAAATACAAAATTCACAATGAATAAAAATATAAGAATATTTCCAGTGAGCAAAAATAAAGTAAAAATGCAAAAGAACAATACTTAAGCTTACTTATACGACGGAAACAAAATATTTGACGTTGGCGTTTAACAAATTCGCAAGCTCCGATAGAATATTTCCTAGAATTTAGCGGTGTTTAAACAACATGAGCCAGCGAGGTGCTTTGCTTATAAAAAACAAACCATTGTTACAGGATTATTGCTTCCGGTATGTGATATGAGTTCCAGCAAACAGCACGTTACTCAATTGATTTTGTTCAAAACATTGTGCGTCAGAGGTTATCGACGGCACTTGAAATATTTTCCATTAGCGAGCGTTCAATTACAGAAAGACGGGCGAGGTGGAAGGAAGGTCTTCTTCAGCAAGCAAGTAAGTTCCAAAATTATATTATCATTAACTTTAGAACGCCATCATCTTCATAGGCAGCATGCGGGTACACAGATCCTTGATTATTTTAGGTTAAAAAACATTGTTCTCCACACACTATTGTTGTCCGCAATCTTTCTCAATTCTTGAAAGTTCTCTTTACTCTTTTCGTCAATTAGGATCCGCCTTCCTCTTTTTTATGATCTGCACAATAATTCGCTTTCCTCCTATTCTTTTAGCGCTTCCTTATTTTTATCCTGTCTATTTTATCTTCAGCATTCGTCTCTATGTCCACATTTCAAAGGCTTACAGGTACAGTAGAGTCTCGATTATCCGATCCGAGCTTCCGTGTTAACCGAGGCGGCCCCCTCTAAATACATGCATTGTTGTTTTTAGCTTGCGGTCAACGTCACAGGTTATTTAGCTTACGTAAATAATGACTCCTCACGACTTCAGTTTTCAGTTGATACATAGTGTGAGACAGGGGCGGATTGGGCCGCCGGGACACCGGGCAAAATCGCGGTGGGCCGACTGTCCGTGGGCCGAGGACGCCGAGTGTTTAATACGTCGGCCTCAGTTGCTTTTCCGTTTCGTAAAGATATTTGAGTTATGCACATGCGGCGGCGGCCTCCCAGTGTCATTGGGAAGATGTCTGGGCTGGGCGGTCATAAAATATTTTCCATGGGGCCATTCGCGGTTGTTTTGGTATTTTTCAACTGCCTTATGTTTGCCCTCTCCTCCGTTTTCTCCAGCCTTCTCACCCTTCCTCCCCTTGCAGTACCGAGGTAAGGAAGGCCGAGTCCTCCTAGTGATTAAAGAAAGTTTTTCAAGCCGGGAGTTTCCAAGTCCACGATCAACAAAGTTCATCAACTCAGAAAGTACGCATAAATTTTTTCGATTGATTTAATTACTGTGCCTCATTTTGTCTGGTAAAATTCTTTTTTAGTTTAATTCAAATAATTTTGTAGCGATCACAATTTTTTAAACAAACCTTGACTTACCAAGTAGTTTAGTGTAGTACATATTTTCCTTAAGATTTAAGGTAATTATCTCTGCTACTAAAAATTTTGTTTCCCTGTAAAAATTCGTCGTGATGTTCATTTTAACATTTAAATGGGTGAAAATCTCTACACCTTTAGCATATTTTAGGGATACTAACCGTGAAAAAATACTAATAGATATTTTATTTATTCTAATAAATTAGTCTGCCGGAGTTGGTAAGAAACTTTTGTCTGACCAGGGGAAAACAAAAAGCATCCAGTGGAAAAGTTAGTCTCATTTTTATTTAAATTTCAAGATAATTTCTACGATAACCTTTTACATAGTTATTGAAAATCCAATGTCGAATGTGTAGGATAATATTTTTTTTAGTAAAATGAAAACTTTCGTCGCAATTTTTGTATTAATATGTATAAAAATATTTGCAGAAACGATCGGTTCATAAATAAAAATGCTCGAGATCATAATTGTTTTATGGCTTCTAATATGCATATACTTGTAAACATTGGCTTAATAACATGTAATATATTGGTAAATGACTAACATAATATTTATCACTTTTTACTCATTTCAATGCAATACTCAATAGCTATGATAACGTCTATACGATACACAAATTGTCGCTATTTGCTTATGTTATTGGACCTATTTTTTATTCTTGGACATCCTATGTGTAATAAAGCAAGGTTTATCCAGGAAAATGACAACTTACTCCAGAATTTTGAATTGGAATATGAGCAACCTTTGACTTGTAAAAGATGCCAGAATTGTTGTGTTTATTTATTACACTTTAGAGTACTATAATTTATTCAACGAGGATACAAAAACATTAAACTTGCGTATAAATACCCTCTGACACTCTCCACGGCTCAGGAGGCTTGTGAAAGAAGTTTTTTACCTTTGAAATTCATTAAAAACAGGATTAGAAGTACTATGGGTGCTGATAACTTAGAGGCCTTTATTTTGATGTCAGTGAAGAAAGACATTCTGCAAAGAATAGACCATGATGCTGTCATAGCATGTTATTACGCAAGCAGCTAATGTGACACATTTAATACCAAAATTTTATTATTTTAATGTAGTTGAAAAAAGATTCTTGTGAATTTACTTTAGATTTTGATTGCTTATTTTAATTAAACTGACATTTAAATAATTACTATGTAATTTCAAAATCTATGTTACTCATTTTTACGTAGTAATATATAACTAACCCACTCCTCACATTATATACTATGTAACTATATAAATGGTTCCAATTATGTATGTACTGATTAACTGCATGTTAGTTACAGACTCTTAATCAATGATATTTGTAAACAATAAATATTTATAAATTTTTTCATGTTAATGTTTATGATATGTATGTATATATTTGCTATGCACTAGAAGCAAAATGCAGATAATTGTTAGGGTACTAATACTAGGTTAGATTCCTCTTCGTCATGTTATGTTTATTTTATATTGTTTTTATAGTATCATATTATGGTTGATAAATATATTCAGCTGCATTGTAAATCACCAGAAATGTTGGTCATATATGGAGTGACCAGATATTCTCTTTTAAGGGAACATGTCCTTTTTGGTCACAGAACTTATTTCCTCTCTTTTTGTTTTCTTTTACCCTTTATTTTAGGCGAAAACATTAAATTTGAACCACATTATTAATTATATATGTTTTTTTAAATGTCCTCTTTTTCCTGCTTTTTTAAACGTTTGTCCTCCTCGACTGATTTAAAAATCTGGTCAATCTACTCATATAAACAATTGGATTATATAAAAATTATGCAAACTTTGTTTATTTAAAATAAGCCTTAAACAGAATGTAGCCTCACTATATATGAGCTTACATTATATGTCTTATGATAAAAATACAGGGGAATATTTGATGTGTGGGCCGTGGTCAGAAGATTTGCCCGGGCCGATTTTTGCTCCCAATCCGCCCCTGGTGTGAGATTCACGAAGCACACGGCTGTGTTCAGCCGCAACAATGCATGTAACCGAGGCAGGGGTCCTCTCGACGGAGGCTCGGATCGTCGAGAGGTGGCGCAACATGGCGGCCAAAAAGCGATCGACTCAAGTTAGGCAGAAATCATTAAAATACTATTTTGTTTAAGTAATATCAATAAATTGTTCTTTTAGTTTAGTTACGTATGCATAAAATAAATTTTATGAACATACGTAGGCCTATTTTTAATACCTAAAAATGAAACTTCCGTTTTATCCGAGCTTGTCATTATCCGAGGTTAGCTTGGTCCACTTTACCTCTGATAATCGAGACTCGGTATTTTAATAATTTTTTCCTGAGTGATAATTATTCTCCATACAAGGTGATACTCCACGCTTAGCATTTGATTCATTTCATCCGCACGCCTTCGCTCATTTATCTCGCTAACAGAAGTTTCTTCCTTCTGAAGGAAGGCGCCTTTTGCTTTTGATAGTCGTGTTTGTATTTCATCGGTGCATTTTGTATCTATTGTTACGATGCTTCCAATAGCTCGAGACGTATTCTAGAGGCTTTCCATTAGGGAATCCAAGCTCGAGTATCGAGTAACCGGGTAATCGGAATTTGGAAGCCCTTTTCGAGTACTCGACTACCCGGGTAATTTGATCGAGTATCGAGTTGCATATTTTTTATGAAAATTTTACAATTTTCTAACATTCGAACCAACAGAAAATAACAAAAATAACGAAAAACTACGCGTAATTAAGCACAGGTGGCGGGGGCGTAGCAGGGGGGGGGGCGAGCGGGGCAACCGCCCCGAGCGCCGTAGTCAAAGGGGTGCCGAACAGCCACTTTATTTAATGCATAAATCGAGACTTTTTAAAAATTGGATATTTTTTTGTATTTAAACTCCAAAGTGGTCCACAAGCCGAAAAATGTGACAGAGACAGATTCACTTCAAGCCGAGCCTAACACGGTACACGTAAGAAAATATTGTACTTTTTTCAGCACACACGTTCCGTCTTGTCTTCGGCAGGCAGGCAAAACGGCGAGTAAAAACTGAGCGTGTGTGGCGGCCTTTACAAAGGCAAACAAATCTTTCAGAGTGAGAGATACCCAAATCGTGATCGTTGCAAGTTGCGTATCTGAGAGGAGAATCGCTCATATTGAATAAGACCTATCGCCACTCTTTTGAGAGTTTTGTTTACGCCCTCAGAGGTGAGGATAAGCAAAGAGAACAGCAATTTACTGAAAGCTGAAGGAGTTTGCATCTTTCTTTTGAATAAATTACAACAAGCAGATAGGGATCTCGCTACTGAAATGATGGATGCCTTAAAAAAAAGAATCGATGAAAGACGAAACAAAGTTATTGTGTCGTTGTTGCTTTTTTGCAAAGTGGCAATTGTCCTAATTCCCACTTTAATGGCCATTTTATATATTCTTCAAAAAATGTAATCAAATCATTGGCAAAAGATACATATGATAGGTTGTTAGGCGAAGATGAACATGAAAATGAGCAAGAAGAACCAGCTACGGAAAATGAAGGTTCTGCTAGTTCTGTCTATGGTGAGATTCAGAAAACAATACAAGCTGTTATGGCTATTCTCAGAGAAACTTCAACAAAATCAAGAATGGACAAGGAGCTAAAATTGATCGAAGGGAAACATGGCAAAAGAGGATATTGCACAGAAAAATTGTTCCAAGCTTTGATAACAATTCAACATACTTCAACAGCTAGCGAGATAGTATTCTCAGTATCTTAAAACTTCATTACTAAGATCCGAAACAATTTAAAAATAAATGACCTTTTTAATTATATATTTTTTAAATTACGCTGGATACTCGGATACCTGGGTACCCGGGTATTTCATAAAAGAATTACTCGATTACCCGGGTAGTTCATAATCCGAGTATTTTGGATTTTCTACTTTCCATCAATCATCATTTTCAAGCATTCATTTTTTCTCCGAGGTTCTCATGCCCTTAGATTTTTCTGTATTTATTTCCATTCCATATTTTCATAATTAAATAATATAGTTTACATATTTAACGTAAGTCTTAAATATGAGTAACGTTGTAGACACTATAATATATTAGAACCCTTTACATAAGGTAAATCAATAATTCGCGCCTCTTCATAATCACCCATTTCATCGAGAGCTTTCCATAACTAAATATACTTGGCGGTTTAATAAAGCATTTTTATTTTCTTTTGAGCAATAATCTTCAACTTTTACTCGAATATATTCACAACTTTACAGCGGACGACGTCTTCGCACGAATACTGACGTCACACCAGAAAGACTGATTAACCAAGGTGTCGCTCAACATGGGACTCCTCGGAGGTTCACTGCTCGTATTGGCTACGTTCTCTGCAAGCGGTAAGTGCTCATCAACATTTCTATTAGAAAAATCATGAAATCGCTCCGATAATATTTTAGAATATTGTACGTTAAAAATAAACAAACCCGGGCGCAAAAGTATTGTGGGCGCTAACCCGAACATCTATCCCAATCAGGGGCGGATCCAGAACCTTCCCAAGGAGGGGACGATCGCCCCAATTACCCCTCCCCCGTCTTGTTTCCTCCTCTGCCAACAACCGTACATTTTTAAAATACCTACCCCCATCAGAATCTTTCTTTCCCTTGTCATACAGACTTAATCTTCGGTGTAGAAACAATGGATGTTGCGCGGAATGAATTTAAGAATGCACCTAGAGGAGGGCAATGGGGTCCTCCAAGGGGAGGGCGATCGCCCCCATCGCCCCTCCCTTGGATCCGCCACTGATCCCAGTGGTTCTTAACCTGGGGTGCACGAACCCCCAGGGGGTGCGAGGCACTGTTTCTAGGGGTGCGAGGTGTTGATCTAGAGATTTAAAAAAATTAATTTAAATAGAAACAAAATAAAATATACAACAAAACATTTTGGAGAAATGTCATTTAATTTGTCACAGCCTTTGAATAAACGCAAGTCATTATAAATGAGACGATTATATGTTCATGTCTTCGAAAGAAACATTTGCGTAAATCAAAGATATTTTTTCGGGGGTGCGAAAGCATATTCTGAAAGACCAAGGGGTGCGGGGAGCTAAAAAGGTTAAGAACCACTGATCTATCCATACATTACTTGCAAGTGAATAAATGTTGGATGCCAACTTACATCGCGGAACAGGCGGGAATCTAGATGAAATTCCTTTTACTTTTCATAATGAATTATTTTACGGAACAATGAATAAATTAATAGGTTATTTAAAAATATCTTATCAAAAATTTATGGAAGGAAGCGCTGGAGTGGTTTGTCGCCAGGGGAGTTAAAATACCTTGGGCCAACCTACGCATTTGCATATGTATTATGGATCGTTGGCGATCATATTTACTGATACCTCTCCGTCAAATATACGCGAAAATGTATCTCTACTTTGGATAAAACCCCAACGGTTCTTACGTTTCGAATTGCAGCTATGGGCGATGTAACCAAGCATCCTAATTGGAGCTTATTAAACCCAGACAACTGCGGTGTCAGCAGCACGGATAGGATCATAGGAGGGAGAGAGCCGCCGATGGGATACTATCCATGGTTGGTGGTCTTCGGGTATACGTGTAAGTAATTTTATATAAACGCCTTTAACACGGATTTAATTAAATCTATCTGGACGCACGATGGCAAACACCATAATTGTTTTTAAGAAGCCTCCAAAATTACCTACTGAGGCAAATTCGAAGAGTTCCGTTGCCAACAGATTGTGCTTGGTATTTTTTTTCGAATGTGCACATGCATTTTAGTCATTTGAGTAGTTGAGAACATACACATATCTTCGACAGTTTTTGTGGTAACAACTGAAATACTATTTAAGCATTTCGTGACTCACTTTTTGAACGAATGAATTATGTGTGCCCGTATGGCATTATTACAAATCACAGGAACTGTAACTTTAGAATCATTCTGGCCGGTCGTATTTTTATAAGCATTGAAATGCATAAGAACAAAACATGTAGCATCTTCTAAAAAGGCGTTGATTTAATAATTTTTGAAACCATTCTTGAAGCTAACAGTAGAATAGTTTTCACGAAATGGTTTCAAGAATAAGTACTAAAAAACTGAGAAAAGTACTTATCTGAAGTATCTTCTGTAGCCAGAAGGTTATGAAAACCATAACTTTGTTTTGGCTATTGAAGCATTAGAGATGAAGCCCATAGCGTTCCCGTAGTTAAAAAAATCAGATATGAATGTTCCGGTTACTAGCATTGCCGTTGTTAACATTTTTCAATTCGAGCACTGCCTAAACTCTATGTACATACCGTATATACTGACGTACCTTTTAAGCTCAAAAAAAGTCCCTCAAAACTAGGGGTCGTCTTAAACGCGAAGCATAAAATGTGAGCCTTAAATCCTTAAAGCAGCGATTCCCAACCTTCTTCTGCTGCGACCCCAAACTGACCACCAATAGGACTTCGCGACCCATACCTGGGCTCTCGCGGCCCGTGCTTCTAATTGAGCTAAAATACAACATATATAGCTGTAAATACACCCCTGCCGGCGGACGCTGCTATTGTATCGCTCTACTGCGCCGCAAATTTGGTCCGTCTTTGTAATGAACATTTTCGAGAAAAGGGTCGAATTAATGCAGTGTTTTTCAACCGGTGTTCCGCGGAACACTGGTGTTCCGCTGGCATTGACTAAGTGTTCCACGAAATATTCCACCGAAAATAATTTTTCTATAAATTTAGATTTCTCAATGAATTTAAAAATATAAAGTATTTTAATTTTTCTCTCACACCGTCAACCCATCTACCGGGGACAACTTCTAACCTGCTGCAGTACGCATACGCGTTCCCACAGCCACGGTAAATACATATGTAGGTGTTCCGCCAATATATGCGTACGTATAAAGGTGTTCCGCCAATTTTTCTCCATCCAAAGTGTTCCGCCACTCGAAAAAGGTTGAAAAACACTGAATTGATGCATGAAAGCCATGTTAGCGGGGGTGCGGATGGAAAATTTTCGGTTGATCAGTATTCCTGCTTTTCCACATCTATTTTCCCGCATAGGTACTAAAAGCTTCGAAAGGGGAGTGTGGTTTGCATTGGCTGTTAAGACTGATAAAGGTTAGAAAATTTTCAATAATAATACATATATAGATAACAATCTGACTGTCGGGAAAGTTTTCTTCTGATGATCCTTCGCGACCCAATTGAGGACTCCCCGCGACCCTGACCTAAAAACAGCTGTGCACCACTTTACTCCCACTATAAATATTTCTAAGTAAAACTTACGTTTGCTACACTTAATTAACAACAGATTCAATAAATTGTAAACTTGTATGATTTCTTTATTCATATTGCGTATATACATATAATATATCTGATAAGAATGGACATTTTCTCCCAAATGCTAATGAAACATTTACAAATAAATGGCAAAATTTTATTGAACACCGAAATTAGATCCCGTAAATTAACGACGCCACGGTAACATCGATAGTTTTACAAGACAGCAGCAGGTGTCATATTTTTTATAGTCGACCTATCTGTCGAATATAGCCTAAAACTTAAATTTTTAACTGAAAATTCGGGATCGTCTTATGCAGAGGTCGCCTTATAGGCCGCGATTTACGATAGATCAATATGCTGCATTAAGTTTTAAAAGAATATTAAAGCGCGTGGGTGCGTATAGGAATTCTATAGGTTTTAAACCAACCGTAACATTTCCTTTTAATTTTGTAACCAAATCAAATTAACACATTTAAGTTACCACAATACGAGTTCAGGGGACCTCAAAACGTGTATTTCCGTTGAAATCTCGAAATCAATTTTTTTTTCATGAAAACAATACTTCCCCCTATACTACGTATGGAGAAAGTAAAAAACACTGCACTTTTGCATAAAAGTGCTGGAAAATGTCGGCGCAAGTTAGGATACGCTCGTTATAGTAAAGTTGTTGCAAAATAGTCTTCGATTTATGCGTTATTTTTCCGTATATCTAACGTTAAGAAATTGACTGTTACGGTGTTTTCACTCGCTATGACGAGTATTCTCGTTCTAGTCCGTACTCGTTCTATCGAGGTCACACCGCATTCCATTTCCGAGTTCTTAAAAAAACATTTTTATGAAAAAATGCCAAAAAAGAATTTAAAAATTGATAATTTTTAGGCGTCGTTAACCAGCAAAGCAGAAGTAGCGGGCATGTCTCGTCCGTCCGTCCGTCTGTCGCGATTTTAATCTCCTAAACAGCTGGATGGATTTTAATTAAATTAAGTGATCATTACGAGTGATCATTATTAAAATTTATCGCTCAACTGTGATTCTGAACTGCATCCGTCTATTAGAACTTCCACTTGACATAAATACTTTAATAAACTTATACTCGTTTCTCGTAAAATGACATCCGTCAAGCGACAATGAAATACCATATTTTTCTTACCCTAGCTCTTATATGATCCTTAAGGTATAGAATAAAATATTTATTCGGACAACATTTGACACAAAAACGTTCGTGAGACCACATAATTACGACTTATAGTTTTGGAGATAAAAATTCGAGAAAAACTCCAGCAAAACATCGCATATTTTGTTTGTATCGATCGCTAAGACGGTTCTCTCGGCAAACAACTAAAAATCCACATTTTCTCTCCCATGCTCTTATATGATCTATGAGGTATAGATTAATTCGGAGAGAGGACATCAATTACCACAACAAAGTTTTCGAGAGCATATAATTACGGCTTATGGTTTCGGAGATAAAAATTTAAGAACCGCTCAATTTTTCGATACCGTTACATACGTATTTCCCATAAAGAACGCCTTTGAAATCTCTGTATTTATGGAGTATACTTTTCCATCTTGATTTATTTCCTCTCACTTCGTAGAAATCCGTAAAATCTGAGTACCAGTACCTTTTTCTAAAAAGTCCTGCAAATAGATAAATATATCGTACTGTCCCGAATATAAAGCGACCTCGAATTTAACGCGACCCTAAGATTTTTGGAAAGTTTTTCAAGAAAAAACTAAACCTCGAATATAACGCGACCCCAAACAACCTTCAGCCAATCTAACACAGGTTCCTCGTTCATCCACCCCTTCTCAGTAGATAAAGACATACTCCTAGCAAAACTCCGCTGCATGAGATTCTCTTCACCTTCAATAGAGTGGTTCTCTTCGTACCTTAGCAACCGTTCCCAGCAAGTCATCTGCAACGATTCCTCGTCCTCTCGGCTTAATGTTAACCAAGGCGTTTCGCAGGGCTCAATTTTAGGTCCTCTATTGTTCTCTTTATTCATAAATGATTGTTCTCAATACTTAACTTACTCCAAGCATCATTTGTACGCCGATGATCTCCAAATCTACTTAGACACAAAACCCAATAACTTATCTCTTTCCATAGCTAACATAAATCATGACTTGGCCCAACTTCAAGAATAGAGCTACGATAATTTTCTCACCATAAACCCCTTGAAATCTCAAGCCATTTTAATCGGTTATCCGAAACTACTGGCATCTATAAACCTTGCAGAATCAGTTCCTCTGTCTTTGAACGGCTCAGTTATACCCTATTGCAAAATCGTAAAAAATCTCGGGATTCTAATTAATGAAACGCTCACCTGGAATAATCATATAATAAAAATCTGCAAGACGGTAAACTACTCCTTACACACTCTAAGGCCTCTCGTTAACATTCTTCCCTCGTCACTAAAAATACAGCTAGTGACCTCCCTAATTTTTCCTCACTTCGATTATTGTGATGTTGTATACCAGGACTTATCAAAGGAACTCGCCATTAAGCTACAACGTTCTCATAACGCCTGCATCAGATTCATCTTTAATCTTAAAAAATCTGACCATGTCTCAGAATACTTCCGTCGACTCCTGGCTAAAACTTGATTCCCGAAGAAACCTTCACCTTCTCTCTCTATTATATCAAATTCTAAATAACAACATCACTTGTTATCTTTCATCTAATTTTGTCACCATTAATACAGTTCACCATTGCAATACCAGAGGATGTGATAAACTACTAACTCCACTTCATAGAACAGAAATTTACAACAAATCCTTTACTGTCACTGCTTGTAAACTCGGGAATGGCCTTCCAACGTTAATAAAAAACTCTCTATCTCTAAGCACTTTTAAACGCTTGTATTACAAGCATCTCCTCTCACTTCCCATGCATTGAACCACACTCTATCTTTTCTTTCAGGTTGTCACAAGAATGCGCTTATTAGGCATACATTTATAATTTTATTTTATTTATTTTCCTGTATCATAATGACGATGTAATCTCCCAGGCATATCTTACCCTACAATCCCTGTTCCCCTCTCACCCCCCTCCCTTATATGGATATAAATGTATGTACATATGTTTGTATTTATGAATGTTTTTTTTCTCTGTTTCTCATATTACTGATTTTTTTCTTTTCCTTCTCCTGAACTATTTTAGAAATTTTCGCGGTTTTTTACACCTCTCTTCTCTTCGTAGGTGTTTTCCGTAGTGGGAATTTTTATGTGTCAAAACATAACTGATACACAGTTTTTTATGACCCACAAAACTAACATTCTTTGGTAATGCTCTGATATCTACTAACAAATATATTAACTTGTAATTAATTTGTATCTTGTTAAAATCTGTATGTAATTAATTTCTCTTATTTTGTAAATATTGTAATTACTTATATGACGAAAGGATTAAATGTAAGAAGGGACTACATAGTCTCAATTTCGCCCTAATAAAGTCGTTTGTCTGTCTGTCTGTCTCCTGAGCGCGAAAGATTACACCTTACGGTAACTTTACCTTTGGCATCCTTTCACGATTTAAAATTACGTAGGGAGTCAGTTTTCGCCTGTCAGCCTTGACTTCAAGCATAACAGTTATCCTTGATTTATCATTTCCGGTGGATTATAACAACATCGATTTAGCTCCGACTAATTTAAAATTCATGTGATAACTTCGTTGGAATCCTCTGTTAACCTGGGATTTGGTAAACCCTTTTTCTCAACATGATCAACACCCTTTTTGTCACCTATTGTTAAGTTGGGAAATAATTTTGAAACGAGAAAAAAGTCTGCTATGACCGGGAGTCAAACCCGGGTCTTCCACTTGCCGGGCGGATATTCTACCACTGAACTATCGTAGCAGATCAATTTTCTCGTTTTTGAACGCGGATGTTTTCTTGGTTATTATTGTTTTATTGTTAAAATAAAGGTTGGGTAAAAACTCACTAAAGTAGTTACAAAGAATACGCCGACGCAATGCAATGACTATCGAGGGGTTCAGCCACCGATTGAACTCGATCTATTGTCGCCTCGGATGCTTTTCAAGTACAATGTAACGTACGCCTACAATGTACCAAGTATCTTGTATCTCGTAAACAGACGTGCGGTATGTACGGTGATTTTTCGAAACACGTTTTTACGATCTTTTAAAATCATTAGTAGGTACTCGAATACAACGCGGGGGCTACTTTAAAAATTTCATTTTTTGGAAAAAACCGCGTTATATTCGGGACAATACGGTATATAGTATATATAACGGCCCCAATGCCGGTTGAGAAGTAGCCAATATTAGTAGTGTTCGTGCTTCATTTCCATTTTGCGCGTAAAATTTGTTGCCTATTAGGTGTATGAGAACGGAAGATTGTTAAACATTTTCCTCTTTTCGTTCCTAAAAATATCAGTCCAGTTTATGAGGACACCGCCGATGTTCCGTTGCGGGGGAGTGCTGATCAACAAGAGATACGTCCTCACGGCCGCTCACTGTATCACTGACCTGCCATTCACTTTGAGACTGTGAGTACAAACATGTAATGAAATCCGAATTTTTAGCGCGTTTCATTTTATGAACGCGCTTATGTTTTCGCCCTGCCTATCCGTGCGACCAGTTAAATTGAAATAGCAAGTAAACGGTAAGAGATATAAGACTGGAATTTGCAGGGGGTATGTGATCTATGATGGCATTGATTGTGCTGCCAAAGAATGTTTGGTACTGTTCGTTTATCCCGGACCCCTATTAAAAACTCGATAATATTTTCATTGTACTCTAGTACCTGAATCCAAGTCGCTGGGGGTTGGATACGTTCCATTTTCCTCCTCCGAGTTGGGTTAAATGGTTAGGGGTTGGATTCGTTCCATTTTCTTCCTCCGGGTTGGGTTAAGTGGTTGGGGGTTGGATTCGTTCCATTTTCCTCCCCCGGGTTGGGTTAAGGGGTTTGGAGGTTGGATCCGTTCCATTTTCCTTCTTCAGGTTGGGTTAAGTGGTTGGGGGTGGGATTCGTTCCATTTTCCTCCCCCGGGTTGGGTTAAGGGGTTTGGGGGTTGGATCCGTTCCATTTTCCTTCCCCAGCTTGGATTAAGTGGTTGGGGGTTGGAGTCGGTTTCTAGGGTACAGTGAAAATATTATAGAATTTTTAATATGGGTCCGGGATAACCGAATAGTAAATGGTTTTTAGGTGAAATCGGTGAGTGACGTATAAGAATTCACAGTCAGGTCCCGGGATGTGGATTCTCAGTCGACGCTTACTATGATGATTAAATCCGTACGAAATATTATTGACTCAACCTTTTCATAGATACTGGAATCACCTGAACAATTTGATATAATCTTTAAATTGAAAGCGTTCGTCCAACAGTCAAACAGAAATAAATCGAACCGTTAATATTATAAATCCAAGTCAAACATGGGAATAATAATGTTATGAAGTATCTTCATGGAGTTGTAAAATCTTTTTATAGACGCTCGAGTTCTGGAATTTTTATTTTATTTTCAACAGTGAGTAATTCATACATCCCATGGCACTCTAAATTATTTTAAACGATTAAAATGCTGTTCTTCAATATGGTCAATTTGTAGGGACGTGGTGAGGCTGGGTGAACACAATTTGACGAGTAATCCTGACTGCGAATTAACCGATTGCTACAATGGTGCTTGCGACAAGTACTGCGCCGACCCAGTGCAAGAGTATAAGCCGCAAAGGTTAATCTATCACGAAAGTTACAACATACCAAAGTTCAAGCACGACGTGGGTTTGGTACGACTAGAGCGAGATGTCAACATCACAGGTACTTATGTTTCATCTAATGTCTTTCCTCATAAATAACGCAATTAATTGGCATTCATTTGCTCTCGTATAACGTTTTGTGTTATGGTATAAATTTCAGCATTCTCCTATCGATATTTGAATGACGCTGCCACCTGGCCGACTGACCAGCCTGCAACGTACAGCTACCAAGAATAACCTTTTTGATCATATTAATTGTAAAATTTATAAGATAGTCCATTTTTTCTGGTTGTGGAAAGGCGGATTATACGAAAATAAAGATTCATTATCGAGTGGTGGAAAATTTTCAGAGGAGACTGTCTGCCGAGTGCCCTTAAATATGACAGAAAATTAATGAAATTGGAAAATTTTGCATCGCCATTTAAAAATATAGAATGATAGCAATTGATAGACAATTGTTTTTGTAAATAATTTGAGTATGATCTTGTTTTTAAAAAATAAGTGAAAATGAGCCTCACAAAACAACATGTAACTTTAGATATAGATAATTTTAGCCCAGGCAATAAAAAATAAAGCTAAATTATTTAACCATGAAACGGTTAAGTAAATCAGATGGACATTTCATTTACAAAGTAGCCGTCTCAGCGGTTATTTTTTTAAAGTTAAATATAAGTCTTCTTATTACAAACAGATACCGATGGTTGACCCGCCGGGATGGTTACTTCAGATGATGAAATTCGCATCCGGTTCATTCAACCGTTTCATAGCTACAGCAGTTACTTTGATCATCTATTGGGTTTAAGCCATTAAGTGAGGTCGATGATTCATTTTAAAATTTTCATTTTTTAAAACGAAATGACGAGCATAAAATGATATACTGACGTAATGTACGTACGGAAATTTAACCACAGGAGACAGAATTTGAAATTATTCAAGTGGTCATATCGTTGATATAATGATATGCTAAATGATCAATGAATTTTTGTGAAGTATTAGTCTACTGAGGAGGCCTTAATTTTGGGAGATTTCATATTAAAAAACAATATATACTTAGTAAATAGTTTCACTTTATTTTGGTATGTAAAATAAAGTAGAATTTTAAAAATAAGTTACCTAGTTGTTATTGTGTTTTTTTAAGAGTATTACTACTATATACTACTACTACTATACTACTAATATTTCACATTTTGTATCTTATGGACGACTTTTGAAATAATTCATTTATTCTTACAGAGTGGGTCATACCTATATGTTTGCCCTACGGAAAAATGCTGTATAGGTATTTCTTTGGCAGAATGGCAGAGGTTGCGGGTTGGGGTTTAACGGATGCTGGTAAATATGTCGGCTTAATTTATTGTTTATCACATAAGCCTTTTACACACTATACTCCAGTAATTTGTTTTTATTGAGAAATTGAAGTAAACTTTAACAAGGGCATGATCAACGCTGAAGTGCAGATATTTTGTTACCAATTCAACTAATTGACTATTCCAGGATGCATAATATCGTCATAGCTGGATCTGCGTTTATACTATAGTTTTTGTAACCTATTCCTAAATGATCTGATTATACTATTCCTAACCGCTTCATTTATTGAGACACGTTGACCTTCGAAATGTCAAAACACACGTTAGATAAATATCTCCCAAAAATATGGAGGTATTCTGATCAATTTATCTGCATTCATTCAACATCACGAAAATTTCAGAAAAGTGCTCCTTTAGCTCAAAAGGCGGAATAGTTACAAACTTAGCTACTATATTTAAAAACATTACCCGTCGAATTTATTGATAATGGTATAAATTCCATTTCTAATTCTAATTAGACGATCCTTCCTTTGATTCAGAAATTACGTCTTAATTCACGATACGCGTAACTTATCATGGTCAAAAATATAGTCAAGCGATTAATTTGGAACGCAAATCGGCCGTCCTCACAGCAATCGAACGAACGTCGATATTTTAAAAAAGAAGTATTTCTTCCTCTCTCACTCTAAGGTGCCATTGAAGGTAGCCAAGTCCCGATGCACGTGTGGATGAAGGTCGTCAACAACCAAAACTGCGTGAACTCCTACAGGAGTCTCTACATATCGTACAGCCAGATGTGCGTGGGTGGTGAGGACGAGCGGGACTCGTGCGCCGGCGACAGCGGAGGCCCTTTGATGCTGGCGGACGACGAATTCGGGATGCCGCGATACTACGCCATTGGAGTGGTGTCTTTCGGAGCCACCGAGTGCGGGACCAAGGGAGTTCCGGGTGTCTACACCAGAATATCCTCCTACATGATCTGGGTATTGGATCATCTACAGCCCTGACTCACTCTAAAGAAGGAACATCCGAATTTAACCAGTTATTGGTTAAGAGAAATTGACAGGTGGTCAGGTGGGATTTGACCGCCTTTGCTATATTATTTTTTGTGATTTTCAAAGAAAATATTCAACTGTATACCGTATTTACTACAAGACTAGGCTTTTTCTGTTTTTTCTTTTCAACCAAAGGTTGCGGACTGCCTTATATTCGCGAACAAAGAAATAAAAAAATAAAAAACAGTGACGATGATTATGAACAGTCTAGCATGGCTTAAATAACATTAATTTTTGCACTGCACCCTGCGATGACGATTCTTAGACACTTTTAAATGAACAACGGCTCCAAAAATCTTGTTTGATTTATTTGCTTAAGAATGTCCTAGAAAACATTTTTTCCTTATAATTACCTACTGCAAAGAGGTATCGTCTTATATTCGAGTTCGTCTTATAGTAGGGTAAATGCGGTACTATGAAAAATCTGTAATCTGTCGCATTAGACATCAATTGAATGTTATGAAATAAACATGGTATGGGTTTAAAGAGAGGGTATTTTTATTACAGTTTCTAAATTTCAATTATAACAACAAAAAACCATTGTTGTGGAGATTTTTTTGGTTAGGAGTCACTCTGACCCCTACCAGGCCAGTTATGGGTTAATAGACAAAATTTTTTCATGGCTGAAATTTTGTTGCCAAATAAAATTCATTTTTATGACATTTCTCGGTCATAACCGGTGACGTTTCGGCTACTTCACGGCAACTTTTAAAACCGGACAAATCATCAGGTGATGCGGTGATGTTTAAAGCTTAAATTTTCCATCGTCTGATGAAGGCTTGCGCAAAGTTTTTGATACGCAACAATTTGAAACAATAAATAACTTTAACAAAAAAATATGAAATGAAAAATAGCTTTTTGTCCTATTTCCGTTTAGCTCACCAAATGCTACTATTAAAAACTTAAACGAATTAAGTCCAATCTTTTTTTTTGTTTATTCAAGAGAGAACCATGAAGCTCACCTGATGGCTAAAATCAAAACGACAAACTAAGCTCCTGTAATGGCTACGAAAAGATTGTGAAAACCAGATGCGCATTTCGGCTACAAACCAACCGTCATCAGTGGGGATTCACCGTCATTAGATTCTCGCTCGCCCATCATTTGCCTCCCAACCGTAACGCGCACCTGGTTTTCCTTATCTATTTATAGCAGTAGGGTAGAACCGGAATTCGAAATGACTCTGGGACATTCAAAGCCTCAAATGTTAACACGTTCGGAAAAACAATCTAAAAAGGCGTGTTCTCCAAGGCTGTTAGTGGTTGCCCTTTCCCATAAAAGGGTTTTTCACCCCTGAAATATTATCATATTACGCACACGCATTGCATGGTTACGGTAATATATTGATAAAAATCATAAAGCAAATAAAAATAAAATTTTAAAATATAAATATGTATATTTTATGAACTTCTTAATCATCGCAAAATACATCACGGTGTGCATTCTCGGAGTGTATTACTTTTTATTCATTGTTTTATAATTTAATAAATTAACTTCTCTTGAACTCAAAAGAATGATCGAGTTCGCGTTATGGCTGGAATCTGATTGGTGAACTGGATAGCACTAATAGTCATAAACAGATGGAAAACCCACCTTTTACTTTTCAATACCTTAAAACCGTAGATAAAAAAGCATAGAATCAGATAATCCAACTTTGCTCTGTTTAAAATGGAACTGTCTTCCAGGAAGACTTCCTACTTATATAGTCAGGAAAGTTATTTTAAAATAAACGAAGAATGGATACATTTGCTAACGGTAAATAAGCCAAAGAATGGATACTACGTGATGTAGATAATATGAAAAAGTAAACATTTGAATACTCCTACAATCAAGAATTTATTTTTTAATTGAGGTCGGAATTCTCATTTAAATTAAACTTTCAGCGGACATGCAGAGGCGGAAGGAGTTCGGAGAACTAACGAGAGAGAGCGACACCGCAGAGGCGGGAGGCACGACCCAAGATCTCGGGGTTGCATCTGTAAAGAACATCGCCAACACCGGTGTCAGTTTGTGGTATTAAAATGGCAAATGTGCCGGCGATGAATATGACATTTACACGGACTAATAAGATTCGTACCATGTGGTTGGTGGTACTACTTGCTTAAGGGGATCCAAACTGTGCAAAAAAGGCTGTGAGGGATTCTCTCGATGCCATGGTAATCGTTTCCAGCAAGAGAAACAGTCCAGAAAAGTCCGTCGAGAAATGGTTGGAATGAGCGTCAAAACAAGTAAATAGAGGGTTTTCCGCGAACATGGATAAAATTAGCGCGTTTTTTATTCTTCGTGTGGTTATACCGGCACATATTCGGTCAATAGAGCCTCGTTAGTTTTATAACGGGGGCACCACGTGAAGTTGAGGTTAGCGTATAAATTAAAGAGGCTTAATAGCTAAGTTAACGTTGTATTGCGAATCATCGTCCCACACAAACATATGCTTTACAGAAAAATCGGATTATTGACATTTATTATTCATTTATATTATTTTGATCATTTCCCTATCCGCCTCTGTTAAGTTTTGAAAACTCAAAATTTTCAAAATAAGTGGCATTAATGCGGAAATGTACGCTCAAAGCTTCAGCTTTCCATCATTTATGCATTCGGAGTTATAGGAAAGCATTCCAAAAATTATTTAAAACATACCCACTTGAGTAATTGTAACGTAATCTTTATGTTTAAGTTCGTTTCTTCGCCGTAAATTAGACATTATTTTTCACTTCACTTGACGTAAGGAAAATTGACGTATTTACGTTCATTTCTTCGCCCTAGATCAGGTGTCCCCAAACTACGGCCCGCGGGACGGATCCGGCCCGCGGAAATTTTATTAAACATCATAAAATCAGTGTTTCCAATTTAAAAACAGGCGCATTGTTCGCATTAGAATTTTTTCTTAGTTATATTCACGTTCATTATAGTTATATATGCATGTACGTTTAGGTAATTATAGAATAAAATATTTTAAATTTTGAAACGGTTTTTTTTTCGATCCGGCCCGTCTATCACTTTCAATATTCTTATGTGGACCTCCTCTCAGAAAGTTTGGGGAATCCTGTCCTAGATAATCCATTTCCTTTGTTCTGTGTGCACACGAAAGGAAATTGGACGTATTTACGTATTTGTATTAGATCTTGTTTGCTTCAGTTTCTACGAAGATTGTTTTCGTTGACAACAATTAATAAAACCGCGCAAGAAATTTTCAAAGTTCAACATAAATCACGACTTTCTTGTTGGATTTTTCTCTAACTTTTCAGGAATAAGTGGCATTGATGTGGAAATATACGCTCAAAATTTTCAGCTTTCCTTCTTTTACACATTCGGAGATATTCAAAACAATATTTGGCTTAGGTTTGATACAAGACAACCATTCCCCACACCCAAGGGTTAAAGAAGCCGGGGGTTTAAGGGAGCGGCAACCCCCTTTATAATAGAAAGAAAAGTACAAATTAAACAAATTATTGAGGGTTGGATTCGATTTATTTCCTCCCCGTGTTGGGTTAAGTGGTTGGGGGTTGGAATCGTTCCATTTCCTCCCTCGGATTGGGTTAAGTGGTTGGATTCATTCCATTTTCCTTCCTCGGTTTGGGGGTTGGATTCGTTCCATTTTCCTCCCCCGGATTGAGCTAAGTAGTTGAGGGTTGCGACAGTTCATTTTTTGTAACACAGGTGGTGCTGGGGTCGTGGGTATCTTATATCAAACCTGTTCCCAAAATTTTAAATGGGTCCCAATCCGACTTAGTATATTTTTAAAAACTTAAATCAAACAAAAAACAAATCGCAGCAGTATGGAAATGTATCCTCCAAGTTACAGCTCTCTATCGTTTACGGTTTCGTCATTATTTCAATTTAAACAAGTTCACAGTTAGACAGACGCCAAAGTGAAACTATAAGCGAGTTTAAAAAACGTTAGGAAAGTGTTCAGTGTATCACAAATAGACGCGTTTCGTGCGATAGAGTATTTGAAACTAAACGATATAATGTGAACGAACGCACATCATAAATAAGCAAAATACCACGACCCGATTATATCTCTCTATTAAAAATTTCTTCCCCCTCCCCTTAGTTGGTGCATTAATAAACATATGACGTAATTTTAATGATTAAATACTGGAAAACGACATATCACAAATAATGCCAGTGAAATATTCAATTTTTATTTAACGATTTATTTTCTAATCAGTTTTAATCAACCAAACTATCGAAATTTTTTAAAAACATACCTCACTTGAGTTCAGTAGTTGTAATATTTACGTTTATGTTATAATTACTCAATGTCTGTCCGTCCCTCCTTTTATCTCTTGAACAGTTTTTCATAGAGAAATGCTCTATACACTATTTTGTTTCTGTCAACTAGCAGACCTCAGGAAAACTATTTTAGTTTACACAAGTGTTCCAGGTTCGACTCCAGGAGACAATAATATTTTCCCATATGTTTAAACAGGAGTTTCGATTTTTCAAGGTGCAAGATTGTTTCCTTCATTCATTAAAATACTATTTTCGTTAACGAAAGTGTCCCGGATTCGACTTCGAGAGGCGATTATACATTTCCATATGTTTACACAGGAGTTTCGATTTTTCAAGGTGCAAGGTTTATTTCTTTCATTCATTAAAATACGTAAATATGGACCGAATTTCTCCGTCTTTACTTCATTCGACGGCTAAAACTATAAAATATCTTATTCTTGCGATGTTTTGAAGTTTCACGGAATAATTTCTCAGAAACACGCATTTTTTTTGAAATTTTATGGCTTTCTCGTACTCTATCCGGGTGTTGCCAAGGCGACCCGCATTGCTGCCTCCGATTAAAGGAGCGTCTATTAAGCCTTCAAATAGACGAAAGAATTGCGTTATTCGTTTCGTACTTTTTATGAAGCATCAAAATTATAGTTGTAGCAACGTCAAACTTAACAGATTGCAACGTTAATAATTAAAGATTATTATTATTCAGTAAACTGCGTATGGACTGTGGGCCAAATGAAATGACCAAATGAAAAAATCTTCTTTCTTTATTTCAATACTGAAATGTTATCTTTTTCGTAATGGAGAAGCAATTAAAATTGCACATATAAATTATGAAAACAAAAATGAAATTCAAAATATCAGTTGTCTAGTTTTATAAGGATAAATGGGCTATTATTAATTTTAAGCATGCAGATTTTTGACTGATTTTGCAAAATTTTTTGTGTGTACCAGTACTCTCTGATAATTCTCATCAGCAAACAGTACAAGCGCGAGTAGACGCATAAGCGGGCAATGTGATGCTCTGTCTACGTAGTATATTTATAGAATGAGCACAATCGAAGCTTACACATACAGAGATTTAATTTTGGACCCATACATATTGATGCACTACACATTCGGATTGAGGGTAATACCGCGAATTTTTGAGCAAATTATACAACACAGACGGAATAAGGCGCTGCATCGTTAGGCGTTATTCACCAGCGAAGCGGTAATAGCGGAACGCCTTAAGAGCAGGTCTCCTCCGTTTGTCCGTCCGTCCGTCCGCATGTTTAATATCCGAATCTACTGGGCGGATTTTAATTAAATTGAGTATTAGCGATCCTTATTAAAATTTATCGCCGATTTATGATTTTGAACTGCATCCGTCAATTATAATTTTCAATTTAAATAAGAATTAATGCAAGTTATACTCGTATCTCGTTAAATGGCAATCGTCAATCAACAATTAAATAACATATTTTTATCTCCCTAGCTCTTACATGATCTGTAAGGTATTCTAGTTTTGGAGATAAAAATTCATGAACCGATTCGAATTTTCATAAAAAACACCTTTGAAATCTGTATATTCCATATATGTAGTATACTTTTCCTTCTTATAAAAAAAGGACTAACTACGAATCTGGTAAGTTAGTTAATGAATTGTGCTAAGTAAATAATCGATTCACAAAACAGTCGAACTGAGCCAATTCGCAGATTTAGGCAAGGTTACTTGAACTTGATTAACCAATGGCAAGGATTGGATTGTAGTTTAAATTCACATATTATTTATTTAATCGTTCTATGGCTATGTAACGGTTATGTATGGTATTCATTCGAAGGAAATTGTTATAGATGTACTGAGTCGTGTACGTTTTTTTATCAAAGAAAGACCGGAATAAATGGATCGAAAGTGGGAGAAAAATAAAAGAATATAGAATCGGGCATAATGGCTAGATCGAGTGCCGCATTGCGAAAGATTTTACGATCAAGCATGGAATTACAACCTCTAAAAAAAGTAAACTCATGCACGACAAATTATAAATGCATATGTCACATCATAATTTGAATTAAAAATCTTTTTCCTATAAACCTATTTTGTTCCCTAAGTAATTGCACGCATCGACGAATTAAGATAATACGAATAAGATCGAGGTTGGCGTAGTTGTTCGGATTATTCCACCAAATGGATAGTAGAAATTCTTTCATTGCATGAAGATCTTACCTGGCTAGTGGTATATCTCGGCACGTGAGGCAGAAAACTGAAATTCAGCGCCGGAAGCGGACAAGGAGGATATCCACATTGTGGTCTTTTTACCTACTTCCTGTTTTTTCCCAAAAGAATGACCGAGGATGCGAGATGTTTCCTACTCATTGTGTGAGGCACATGGGTCGTTAGCACAGGTGGCATTTGATTAATCGTAACTCAGGGAACACAGATCTTAAATTTTAAATCGCCGTCATGTTTGATACATACATACAACTTATTGACAAGGCAGGAGCCCGCTCGTGATTCCACAAACATAAAATAAATTTCGACTTAACATTTTATGTGAAAATTAAGATTTTTATTAGCATGAAAAAAGTTTCATAGAAACATGAAATTTAGAATTTCAGAAGCGAATAATAGTAGTAGTATTGAAAAAGTAAATCATCCTTTATATAAGTATATGACCAAATTACGGACTACTATATAGGCTCTAAAAAGAAATCAATACTAAAGTCTTTCTTAAAAGATTAGGAAAAATGATTCTTAAAATTTTGAACATTCCAAAAGTCATGAGGAAAATAATCGAACAATACGAAACATTATATAACGCAAAAACTAACAAATTTTACGAGATTAATCCTCTCTAAAAATTTCGAACGACGCATTAAAAAAAATTGGCATTGGTAACGGGCAGGCTTAAGTGCAGTTCTCGATATCTCGATGAATATTTGATAGATATTTGATTTGTACCGATATTTGTATTATATTAGAGATTCATAGTTTTGTTAAACAATTAACCGAAAGACGTTTCATCAGTTGGCAGTCGTTAAACACTTTTGGAAGAGTAGGAAACGAGTGAAAAATAACCGAAACTGGTCCATTACGCCTCGTAAAAATCGTCTCCTGATTGAAAAAAGAGAGTAAATAAAAATTTATTTTACGAAAACATGAGATGAAGGTTTAATTCCGTGAACGCGGTTCCGTTACACCGCAACAGATTAAGATTAGTAGCTGCGTTTCTTTTTTTCAGGAAGAGTTAATTAACGTTAGTGTTTTTTCAAAGTTAGTTGACAAGACATTGCGCAAGGTCATTAAGCTGACAGAGAAGCATAAGCCTTATGTTATCGCGGAGGAAGGAAGACGGTTACCTCCGTAGGAGAACAACACACTCGCCGCAACATCCTTTTTTGGAGAGTTTAAAATTTGCGGGAAATTATCAATTAAGACGGGAGAAAAACAACATAATGTCACACCTTTTTTTGCGCGAAAATTTTAAATCACAATAATGCGGTTAGAGCCAAAATCGATAAGACACAAATTTAACTTCGGCTAATGTTTCACAGACGTGACAAATCCCAAGCGAACGATGATCGCTTCCCGCCAGAGAATTATCGAGCTCGTCTTATGGCTGAAAATTTCAAGGATAAGCACTTAAATTTAAAAAAGTAATTGTCCCAAGTATCTGCAATATCCAAAACAAGGTTATGAGAAAACAGACGTGCGCTTCGGCTACAATTCAGCCGTCTTCAGTTTTTTCGGAATCTAATTTCGGTTATTTACCACTGAAGACGGCTTCATGCTATTCTTGAGACATTAAAAGAACACTAGAGAGGACCGAAGGATTGAAAATGTTTTAAGGGCATGGATAAGCACCAGGTGATTTGCTTATGCGAAAAAACTCCAGTATAGTTAATATTGAAGCGGATATCAGCATTGAACCAAGAGTTATGCCCGGGGTATTTCGGCGGTCGGGAAAGAAGAAATGGCCGATTTACGAAAGGCGCAACTTTTTTACGACGGATGAAATAAATTTACTACTTACGACTATCTCCGTCGCCATCTTCAGGGATCCTGAGTGATGGCGACGGAGATATTCGCCGAAACGTCGGATGAGAACTTCGTAATAACCCGGCTGGAAACCCGAGAAAATTTCAGCATGATTATTCGCCGGGAAAGCCTCAAACCTTTCTTCACGTATTTTAATGTGAATAAATTCGTTTCAGAGTCAGCTGATTAGTGGTATGGCCTTTTATTTTCCTTTTAAAATTTTCCTCATTGCTTAGAGTTATTAAGCGCTCTTTGCAAAAATTACAAAAAAAACATGAACGTCTTATCACCAGGTCGTGTCCGTCTGTACGCATGTTTCATCTCTGAAACCCTTGAGCGAATTTTCATGAAGTGTCATGTAGTACCATGAACATTTTGCGCAAGGGAAGTAAGAAAATGACATAAATTGTTCACATAACCCAAGCAGGGGTGCCATCTTTCTAGGAACAAATATTAAGTTTTTTTTGGCATCACTTCTGATGCATTCTTTTGCAGGGTTTTGGCATAATGTTAAGCCATTAATATTGTTCTTTTTAAATATTTTTATAACAATTCACAGAGGACGCCTCTGTCGTTCGTATATGCAAGTATTAAATGTGCATCTTTCCACTGTCGTTATTATAAATTATTGGAAGTTTAAAATATAGGTGATTTTCATTATGCAGAGAATGTCCAAATACACTGAAATGTAGTATTCGCAAAACAACTCGATTAAACTTATAAGAAAACGAAAAGTTTCTAGCATGTCAATGTGTGCATGTGTATATGCGTTTGATTTTTTGCGTTACGTGCTTATATAACGTGCGAAGAAAAGCGACTTTCGGCAATTACCATAATCCTACTTGCTTTAAAAAACACACGATAACG
This sequence comes from Tanypteryx hageni, assembly GCA_028673005.1. Lineage (NCBI taxonomy): Eukaryota > Metazoa > Arthropoda > Insecta > Odonata > Petaluridae > Tanypteryx > Tanypteryx hageni. The sequence continues at coordinate 52,056,830 of CM054114.1, read as the reverse complement.
GGAGGCTAAAATAAAACATTACGACATCGTTTCTTTAAAATAAATATAAAAGAAAGCCTTCGAATTTCCGTGGCATAATTTTTTTATGCACCCATCACCATTTATTTTTGGCTACTCGTCGCTCCAGAAGAAAAACTGCTTTTATCTTAGCTAGTGATTTACTCTTTTTGTGGCGTCGGCTCGATTTTAGAAAGTAGGCAAACGGAACAAACAGATACCTAAGCCCAGGGAGTTGATTGATTAATACTTCATTCCGTCTCAAATGTTTTGCCGAATTTCTCTCGTCACCCTAACCTAAGATAAAAACTCCAAAAAAAAAGAAAAAGCAATCAGTCAGTCGCTTCGCCGAAACACGTTTCATGTTTAAAAAAATGACACAAAACGCGCGTCAAAAAAATCGCATAGCAACGCTTCGCGGCCGCAGGAGAATAGAAAAAAGCAACAACAGGTGAGGTCGATGCAAAACCTTTTTTTAAACGAGGAAACCTGAAGCAGACGTTCCGAGGATATGTGGCAAAAAATATTGTCTCCGTGGGAAGAAAGCAAGGAAAAAGACTCAAAAAGAAGTCTATAGATTCACAGATACAGAATAAAAACAAGTGAGGGAAGAATTGCAGAGCAAATTACGTAAGGCTTTTAGGATGGTTTCCAATGGAAACATAGCCTTATGAAATGGTCCTGTCTGTGTGTGTATCCCCCACTAACAACTTTTGCACCATTTTCATGAAACTTGGTGTGAGGCTCCTGCTACCAGGGCCCACCTCCGGCCTATATTTTATTTCGCGAAGATTAAAGTCCCGGGTTCGATTCCAGGGACGTTTTTTCCCTATTTGTTTTACATAGGAAATCTTAAATCCATCGTGCAGGAATGGAATGACTAACACATACCGAAACATTTCCCGTCAATATAAGTAATGAATTTGGGACGTCAACTTCGTGAAACCAGCCTGCATTAGTCCTGGTTTGGACTTCTTGGTTTTCTTGTTTCTTTGTTATGAAGTCATCATAAGATTATATTTTTGGTTGAGATCGAGGGCCTCATAATGTAGTCTATAAATTCCCTTTAAAAACATTCAATCAATGCTATGCAATAATATGTAAGTTCCCCATTTAAAAGCAGTGGACTCGTTACCGTGGCAGTTAATATTTTACATTTTCATTTGGAAAAAAACGATGGAAAAATACACTACATCAATGGAATACACAGAGATTTCAAAGGAGTTCTTATGAGAAACTAGCTGAAACGCCCGGCTTCGTTTGGGAAAGTTTTCTTTTAAGTAGCAAATGATTTTTATTGCTCTGTGCCCCGCGCTGTCGCAAGCGATGTTTACCTTAACATTTACTATTTTATGTATTGTATTGTAAAGTTTTACCATTAATATAATTACGCATTAACGTCTTACTTAATATTCACATGGATAGATGCACCGAAGCCTTTGAAGCAGCAATAAAATTATGTGGATAAAAGTATTCAAGGACTATATTTAGGCATGAATTCATTTGTACCTTTTATCTTGGCGTTGGCTATTCATCCTCTACAACGCGCCACGGCGTGCATTTTCCTTGCATTAATCTTTACGTGGCTATCTCCCTTTGAAGAGGACAACAATTAAGAAATTTAACTTTGTTGCCGCCTGGAAAATGGTCATCTAAACCGATAAATTTTGTCCTCAAAGGAAACTTTCGAGCGATTTAGCAAGTAATACTACAAAATATGACAGAATTAAAATATTCAGTCTTTTGTGCTTAAAATAAGCCATTTCCCGTGATCGTAAGTTATTATTTAGGTATATTTATATCCACATCAGTGAAGGGCTGCATGGCATTTTGGGGTTTCTCCTCACCATTTCCCATACATTCTTATGGAAATAGCATTTTGTTGACCCCACGGGGTATAAGAGACTCCACGGTCTGCAAACCTAGACCGAGTACTTCCTTTGGTCTATAGGATGGATGGTCCATGAAACTTTTGATTTCGATAGCTTCAACGGTGTAAAGACGTACAAAAAACATACATATACACACTCTAAAATATTTATAAGATACTTATGAAACGGCATTAAAAGATTAGACTTTTCTTTAAATTTTATCTCGGAAATTATATGTTGTAAATATGTGGTCCTGCGGAATTTTTTGTGGTAAATGTTGTCTTGTATTCGAATAAAATTTATAATCTATGCATCACAGTTCATATACGACCTTGGGAAAGAATATGGTACATATTTAATTGTTGCTTGTCGGATGCCATTTAACGAGATGCGAGTATAAGTTTATTAAAGTGCTAAAGACTTCGCTCCTACGCGCTCCGCGCGTCAACCCCGTGCCTCGTCCCGCGAGGTGAATTCGTCTGCTGCCTGTGTGCAACACTGAACCTCCTCTTTTTGGCATATATTTAAGGTAGAAATTTATATTTAGCCCTATTTTCGGGCTTCTCTCTCCATTCCTTCCATTCTCCCCTCTCTCCCTCCCTCTTGACTTCCCTATATCCCTCCCACCAAGCCTCCGTCCTCTCTTTCACTCTTTCTTTTCCCCATTCTCCCGTCTTCCTCCGTTTTCCCAATATGTACGGTCCAATATAATTTTATGAGTACGGCAACAATGCTGGTTGTTCTTGGCAACGAAACATTTTATTCACAAAAAACTTAAAATTTTCGTCTTCAAACAATTTTCTGATTCAATTCGAATCGTATTTGAAAATCTACGGCAGGAAAATGAATTTGCGTCTTTTACCCGTACTCTGGTTCAAGTTTCTAATTTCTACGGCAATTATAAGTAATATTAAAAAGCTAACGAAATATTTCTTACACTTTTCTACGTGTTAATCAAACGGAGAATGAAAACTATCATTGCATCGAGCCTATCCACTTATGTTAGACAAATGCACATTTGTCACGTGCAGAAACTCACGCCGGGCATTATAACTAAGTTTCGTCGAAATTGGAATGACCTATCGCGATTTATTTACATACCGAGTTTGAACGCCAAATGCCATCTGAAAGTCCTCTTTAGAAGCGTGCCTGACAGCAACAATGCTCCAATGTTAATCATGGGAGTTTTTCGAATTTTTAAATTTTTTTGGGGCACTTAAACTTAAAAACTTTCTATTTTCGCAATTTTTCCTGTGTTTATAAGTAATGAACAATCAATATGCAAAATTTCAGCCTTCTAGCCCATCCGGAATTTCGCATAATTTGCGTTAGGCAGGATGGTGCGGTTATAATATAGAGAGATCTATGTCAAGTGGAATTTCTAATTGACGGATGCTGTTCAAAGTCAGAATTAGCGATAAATTTTAATGAGAAGCACTCATACTTAATTTAATTTAATTCCGTCCAGCGGTTTAGGAGATGAAATTTACGACAGACGGACGAGACGTGCCGATAAGGCGTTCCGCTACTACCGCTTCGCTGGTAAAGAACTCCTAAAAAGACGCTAATTACAACACTTAAGAAATTTATTTATTTTTCTGTAACTGGCATGAAAATATGCGTTCTCACCAAATTTGGGTAAGTTGCAGAAAAACTGTATCACATCACATTTATTAGATATGGTTATGTACAGTAACAATTTTCTGTGGTTTGCAGAAAATGTTCCATTACATAGCGACATTTAAAACTCATTTTCAACCGTTTTCTCAGTATATGTAAGTTAAAACACATCTAATTATTAATAATTAAGTGACTGAAAAAAAATATTGACATTGAAAGTTACAGAAAAATATATAAATTAATTAAAACTTATCTGATTTATAGCAGTTTTCGCTTCTACTTAGAAAAATAAGCCCCTGTAGATTTTCTCTTGTATAGCGTGTCTGATGTCTCTCTACAAAGGAATCAGCAATAGTCCCCCCATGGTAGCGCTGTTCCATGGTGGCAATATCCTGATTGAAGCGTTTCTCCTGTTCGTCACTGACAGAACCCATATTTTCGGGAAAGAAGTCAACGCGCGAGTGTAAAAAATGGATCTTTAAGGGACATGCGGCAACCCATGTTTTTATAACTTCCCAAGAGGTCTTTTAACAAATTCACATAGCCTAGAAAATTGGCAGTAACAGCTTTAAAAGGAAATTGGCAGTAACAGCTTTAAAAGGTGCTCATGAAACTGATTCGAGACCATTCAACTTAGTGTCAAAAGTCGTGTCCTTAAGCAGCTTCCCAATCTGTGGACTAACAAAAATGCCTTCCTTTAACTTTGCCTCGCTAAGTTTAGGAAATGTTTCTCGTGGATAACTAAATGCTTCACCAACGCCTTTACAAAGTTTTTCATTAGGCCAAGTTTGATGTGAAGGGGAGGCAGGATAATTTTACCAGGGTCAACCAATGCGTGTTTCACATTTTTTCGCCTATTGAAAATTCTTCCCGTTTAAGCCAGTCTTTTACTAATGTAAGTAGTGGTTTCCCGTGTCACGACTATCCCACAGAAAGGAAACAGTAATTTGTGAACCCTCCTTGTAAACCAAGAAGCAAAGCAACAACTTTTAAATCACCACACATATGCCACATATGATCCTTATATTTTATTCCATCTAGTAGGATTGTCATGCTCTCCTATGTTTCTTTCATTTCACCTGCATGAGCCCGAGGCATGGACGGCCATTCGTTCCAGTTGTGTAATAAGACTGCTTTTAAACTGACTTTGGATGAATCTATGAAGATACGCCAATCACCAGGGTTATGTTGAGATCAGGCCATTTATGTCTTCGCACACACACATTGAATTTCGCATCTTATAAAATGGCGATAACGACTTGTTGCGAATTCTAAATATTGAAATTTTTGTCCCGTGAGCTAACAGGTTTCATTGTTGTAGCCTAGAGCTAAGGATTTCACCTTGCTGTTTAGATAGACGCAAGTCACGCACTAAGTTATTGAGTTCGGCTTGCTGAATAAGGTGTGGGGTTTTATCTTAAGGATCAGGACAGTAGTCTTCTGAAGCTAATGTTTCATGTTCTTCACTGTCGGACGTTTCCATTTTCTCCAAATCCTGCACACATGAAGGTGATGAAGGGACGGGCAATTCTTCTCCATGTGGCACAGGCTTTAAAGTAGAAGAAACATCACCATACTTAATGCAATGCCTGCTTTTGCCTGAATATCCAGCTATATTTTTAAGACAAAAGCAGCCGTTACTGCCGTGATCTTTAGGTTCTCGCCATATCATTGGCACAGAAAAAGGCATTGAACGACCTTTACCTTTTGCCCGCTCAGCTAATGTTACAGCACAAGAAATACAACAAATATGTGGGACCCAGTTTTTATCTTGATCACGAAGAGCACAGCCAAAGTAAAATTTGTATGCATTTTTAATCTAAGGTGAAATGGTCTTGTGTTGTGCTTTTGGCGTGAACTTGCCACATACATAACAAAAATTGTTTAGATGATTCAAACATCCACGAACTTTTGAAGTTGCTATGTCTTGAATGTCCTTATATAATACTTATTTCGACTGTTCATGCACACTTAACACGCTCTGCAGTAACAAAACATATAAAATATATAATTGAATATGAAATCACCGTTCTCACGCCACAAAAGAATCACTCACACAGTGCAGCTGGTATGGCGTGACTGCTCTGACCTTTACTGTTCTGCAGCAGGTACCCGGACAGGTCTACGCATGCGTTCACTGTAGGCCACTACCATATCAACCCCTCCACTTTCGCATCTCATTTTTAGCAGCAATTATTTCCTCACAAGTACGAGCTACACATAAAAACAGTGTCATGTATAGCGACAAAAGACTTCACAAAATTTGTTAAATTTTTGGTGATGAATATCTCCAAATCGGTGATATGAACTTTTCAGTGGCATATTTGAATTCAGCACACCCATATTAGGTAAGAACATGTATTTTTATTCGAGATACAATGTGTAATGCATGTGAATGTGTAATTGGGGTCTCCTGTACATGCTAAATAAAATATTCTTATTCTTATTATTATTATTATAGCTGTTAAGCAGTGTTGTTCCTGCCAATTTAACCGTTCACACACGCAACATTCCTTCAATCACCTTTCAAAGATTTTATGTTTTTAAAATCGAAAATGTTATAAACTGCCTACGTAACAAACATAAATTGTGGTTATGGAAACTGAAATTGGGATTTATATTTAGCATAGTAAAAATAAAAGTCTCCAAAGGACACGCCAGAAACGCCTCGTCAACAGGAACTCTATTATTCCACATCCTATCGCGATTACGCAGGGCGGAATGCACCATATTGAATTTAAAAAAATATTTTCGCTCCCGAGAAGCGCGTTTCATTACGAAAAAGGATCAAAAGATACCGTATTTAAAATTGAGCATAAACCGCATTTACTGGCGTAATACCTTAGCATTTTTCTCTGAATTTTGTGTCCAAAAAATAAGGGTGCGGAGATTACGCCGGGCAGTGCTCTATCTAGAGAGGAGCGAATGAAGCAAAGGTGCAGTGTATATTATGTTATAAATACTTTGAAAAAAGAACATTTGAAATCATAATTTTTATAATTTCGAGAGCTTGCAAGTGGCGTTTTTCGGTCTGTCTCTGGGGGCCACACTTCTTTTCTTCGGCGCTAAGGCCAGTACCGATCAGTCGCTGGATTTTCTCTACGCTATTACCGCATAATCACGATGAATTTTATCGGAGAAACCATACAGGATAGTGGTAAATTTAATTGGCAACAGAGAATTCACTTTTCAGACCTTTCTCTGAAGAGTCACTTTTGTATTAGGTTTGTCCGTCCGCCCGTGGGGGCAATATATCTGGGAAATCCTCTACCCTGGAGAAACCTAACTTTCAGCGTACTCGGCCTATATGACTAATAGACATGGTAAAAACTTGGGTATACCTAGAATCAGCAGTTGGGAATTATTGGTGTCTACACCAGGACGCTGCTAATAACTCGAGAAGAATTCATGCTAGAAAGAAAAAACGATTTTTGCAGAGAGCCATGCATGGATGGAACTTGGTTGTTATGAATGGCGCGTCGGATTTAAAAACTCAAGTGTTCGACTCCGCGAAAGTTATACTTTAATTGTCGAATTTATTGGGCGTTATTTACAAAAAGTAAACAAAGAACGCCTTATGGTAAGGTCGTGTCCGTCCGCATGTTTCATCTGCGAAACTATTGGGCGGATGTTCACGAAATTTGGTATTTAGGACATAACGGCAAAGAAAATAAGAAAATGATACATGTATATAAATGATTCGCGTAGCTTATTCGGGAGTGCCACTTTTCTGGCGACGAAAAATGAACTTCTATTTATATTTCGTAAAATATCACTTATAACAAAAAGTCTTCAAACAAAATTGTAGATCTAATGAAATGTTTTGTTCAGTGCATTTTTATCGAAGGAGTAGTCAATTTCGAGAAAATCAAACGAGAAAGTCGTAATTCACTTTGAAAATTTTCCCGTACTTTGATTGTTGTCAAAGAAAACAATCTTCGTGGTAACTTAAGTAAACAAAATCTGGTGTAAATAACTAATTAATTTAATTTTATTTCGTGGTCACGAAACATTTAAATGAAACATTTTAAATAACTGTCGATTGTTTCATTAATTACAACCGATTAGGAAATAAATCAGTGAATCAAAAATTCGATATTTCCTTGGCATCACTTGCATAAATCGTAAAGAACGCCTCTGCCTCGCATGTATGCACGCACGATGCGTGCATCTTTCCTCTCTTGTTCTTAAATTTTTTCTTTGTGTAAGGGCGCAATAATATTTATTTACGATAGTTTCTGTGAAAGAAGAAAAAACGCGCCTCATGCAATTTATTCTGCAGTTCTTCCCTCACTCGTTTAAACATGTAATCAACCTAAGATTTGTACTTTTTAGCTACTTCAAACGCAATATGCGCATAAAAATGTCGAGGTGTACCAAGAAAATATTCTGGGTTGAAGTCTTTGGCAGCTAGGTCCCACGACGCAGTTTGTTTCCGGGTTTAATCACTTCGTTGATGATATCATGCCAGTCAAGCGGTTTGGAAATTATATTTAACCTATGGAAAATTACAAGTGTTGTCATTTATTACTATGAAATTATTCCACATTATTTCACGACCTAGGTTTAGACGCTTAGCGTAATCATTAATTAAAACCTAGGTCGTGAAATTATATTTAACCCGTAGAGAAAAATTACAAGGGTTGTGATGTCTTAATAAATTAAAATATTTAAATTTTACTCGTCAATAAACGCGAATCACCTCTTAAGTGCTTGCGGAACACTGGTGGCTAAGAACACTGCTATAACAAAGAGTAAATGGGGAAAACACTTTTTAATAATGACGAAGAAACACGGCGCATGTATGTATGTATATATATATATATTTCATTGCTGATCAAAAGTGGGTAAACCTAAAAAAAAACTCAGGATTTTAGATTTATTTGGCAGCTATCAAACCTTACCATTGCTCATCCTTAAGCTTTAAACTAGTGAGGTGAAATTGCTATCATATTGCAACTGAGGTGCGGTCTCACAGATCGTTATTATTTTATTGTTATTAATTATTCATTAGCTATATCGACAATTGGATAATGTCATTAGGATTAAGAGGCGAGTAAATGGAAAAGAACAATATTAATTTTATTTCTTTGTAAAATGTTAACTAGAGGAAATTAAAATAGCGGGGTAATTTGACGCCATAACTTCGGCGATGTATCACAACCGCACTTCAGTAGTTAAGGGTTAAACGTGTAAGACATTTGACTCGCAAGGGATCTCAAAGTTTCTCGCGCTTTATTTTTTTATCCATGCGTCGGAAACAACGCGAAATTCTACAACGCGCTTATCAGCAAGGACGATTTCGTGCAGCGATGCGCATGGCTGCGTTCAAACCTCGACCTTTTCGTCGAGAGGGGGGGGGGGGGTGCGATTTCCGCCACTCTTACCTACAAACCTACTTTTCGAGGATTCGTCTCAAAACTCATTTTTAAAGTCCACCCGGTTTATGGGGCACATCTCGCTTTTGTTCTTCGTAGCATATAGTGCATTTCCAGCCCAATTCACCCGAGCGATCCGACAATCGGATATCGGTCCCGCGATGTTACACGACGTAGTACCTGTTGTACGCTCGCTATTCGAAAGACTTCCAATCTCGCGTAATGATTCCCCCCTCTTACGGTCTGTCATATCAGCGTTTCTCAACCGGTGGGAGGGACGCGAAGTTATCATACAAGTTTTCCCCAACTAAATTATTGGAATATTAAAGATCCTTAAAAATTTCAATTAATGGTTAATATGATACTGAAATACAATTGACGTAAAAATCCGCTTCTTGAAAAAGGTGGAGGTTTGTTTTTATCATGGTGGGACCAAGGTTGTTGACAAAATGGTTGGTGAGACGCAAGATGCAAAAGGTTGAGAACCACTGTATTAGGTCAGTGTTTCTCAAACTAAGGGTCTCGGCCCCCGAGGGTACCGCAAATTTATTTTGAATGCAAGGCAAAATGCCAAAAATTAAAACTTTCACGAATGATATAAATTTATTAGGGAATTTTCGGAAATACGATTTGATAAAAATTATTAGTAGTCACCTAAAATGAAGAAATTTGCAATAAGGTTTATAATTTTTAATATTTTCATTTCAAAGAGGGCTGCGACATTTGAAAGTTTAAGAACCACTGTATTAGATCACACTTGTAAAACCATCGGATTTTTCGAGAGAAGGAAACAACCCCTTTCGATTTTTCAAAGAGTTTTTTTACTGCCACACATTCTAGCATAAAATTATCCGAGGGAAGCGTCGAATGATGGAACGTTGAATAAATCCGTATGCTCTCTCGACCTTGACCTTTTTAACGGAAAACTTCCGCCACTTCGAAAATAAGTGGAGAAATAAAAATATTTACTGCGGCCTAACCAGAGAATGAATCTCTGAACGAATATTTTCAATTTCTCTTATATGAAGTATACGGAGAAAGTATTGTGGTCGCGAAAAGATTGGACTTCGAGATCGTGATGAAAGTGCACGTTTTGGTAGTCTTTGAGTCCTAAAAAGTGTTATTTTTTGCGATTTCGTCTGTCTGTAGTCCGTCGTTTGTTCGCGTCTATTACGGCTAAAAGGTCCAACAGAATTTGACGAAATCTTTTGTTGCACATTTTATCCGCCGGAGTAGAAGCCTTATTAAAATGAACCAGGTCTGGCATAAATGGAGGGTAGTTTATTCTAGTCTATATTCACAAAATGTTTTACTCAAAAATGACCACACGGATTTAAATTGAAATTCATCCAGTCATAGAGTTTTATGTAGTAAACAATAATATATGAGGAACATAATTAAAGATAATAAGCGTATAGCGTCCAGGAGCATTATAATATAACGACTTTTACGCCCGGCAACCGACAAGCTCTCCCCATTCCAGCAGCGTTGTTGCTACGAGACAAAACCGCGAAAATATTTTCCGCGCATAAATACGCATCGATGTAATCAGTGACGTTATTGCAAGAACTATGAGCGCACGGATATTAAAAAGTTCGCGCAATATACGCCTCATCGATTCTTAGCACGTTTTCTTAAAAGAAAAAAAAACGTGCTAACTCTTGTCTCTCCGTAGGCAATCAACTTTTTTGTTTTGAAAGATATTTGTAAAATTATTTTTTATTAAATAGCTCTTGTCAATCAAGGAAGTTTTCATTAATTGAATTTTCTATATTGTTCATAGGTTTTTCGCTGGGAGGTTTCAGAGTTGGAAAATTCAAAACTTTAAAATGGTATTGTAGCCAAATCACAAGCTATATGAGTGAAGTTTTTACGGGTGGGAAGGTCTAGTGAGGACCTAAAGTTCAACGGTGTGGGTGGTCCTTTCCAAAGGAGAAGGAAAACCAGAACCCTGAAAATTTTAAAGAAAACATGCTTCCACCTCTTACACAATCAAGACCCGTCAGGCGGTTCAAGAGATGAAATTCGCGCCAGTCGAGGCGTTCCGCTACTATCACTTCGCTTGTTCAAGAACGCCTAAAAAATCATAACTAATCATTCTGACCCGAAGAGCCCAAGATACCCGCACGAACTGAATTTTTCTTTACGCCTTCGTCGTAGTTACATTGAATTTTTTATATGATGTATTGCAAAAGGATCTCGAATAAAATTTATGGCTCAATACTTTTAGTTCCGCGTGTGATGAATAAATTATGGCCACCCTTTCCATTTACCAAAACAAATATCATTCCACGTAAAATGGTGCTTAAAGAAAAATGTCAACGATTGCAAAATGACTATAAACGGTGGCAGTGATATAATGCATGCTCTGTTCGTGTGTTTTAAAATTTTAATAATAAATACAAATTTTCTGCATGATTTGAAGTCAACTCGTGAATTATTTATCAAAATTATAGCGCTTCGTCATTGTTTGAAGGAAAAATTCTATCATTGCCATTCATTTCTGTGTTATTTAAAAGGAAGCGCCATGTCACTCGGAAAAAATTTCATCTCCTTCTTCTTGGAACGGAAAATTGTATGGAATCGCCCGCCGTAATAGAGCGGTAGAGAATCTGAATGACCATGTATTCCGTTCTTATAGCACTCATTTGAAAAGAACATTGGAGATGTCACAAGGTATAAATATTAAATAACGAACGATATTACGTCTATCTCATCCATAGCGCTTTTTAAAAGCATTATGCAATCAAAGCGATGATGGTCGCGGTTCACTCGTGTAATTTCACTCCCTGTTCCTTAGCTATGAATAGAAAACGGATAAGGAACCGTGTTTAAATATCATACGGGCAAAAGTTTTTGCTGATTTAGAACTCGGCCTTAAAATTAACACAAGTAAGATACCCTTGCTTAAATTAAGTACGAGTGATTCTTATTAAAACTTATCGCCGTTTTATGGTTCTGAACTGCATACGACAAGTAGAGCTTCCACTTTACGTAAACACTTAAATAAACTTATATTCGTATCTCGTTAAGCGGCATCCGTAAAGCAACAATTTGTAAGGCATCGATTAAAACTTTATTCGGCTATAGGACAGTATTTGTCACAAAAAAGTCCGAAGGACCATATAAATACGACATGTCTTCGGAAATAAAAATTCGAAATCCTTCGATACCGTTTTGTACGTAATCCACATAATCCTTTTGAAATTTCTGAGTATTCCATTTATGGGGTATACTTTTTCTTGTCGTTATTAAATCCAAAGGGTGCTACATCTATAATGTTAATGGTTCTTAATATCAACTTCGTGTTCGCGTATTTCCTTCCCGTGGAAAATGCGGCTGAGACCAAACCAGACGTGTCCGTTTTACCAAACGGGAGAACGACCATAGGATGCGTCCTTGCATTCCCTGTGACGGATTATATGGCATCTTTCAAAGTCGCCAAATTCCAATTTAATTACGAAATACGTTAAAATTACCTTCCCGATTTAAAAAAGGAAAAGATTGAGATCACGCGAGCGGGTAGGCCAATTTAAAAACGAGTTCAAATAGGAGGAAATATCATCGGTTGTCGAGGAAAAATGAATACAACTGTAAAACGTATTGCGCCCTCAAAATTTACGAGGCTCAGAGCCGGAAAGCCGCCGAGTCCATGAAGGCATTCCATCTCTCTTGTACGAGGAAAGAAGAATATTTACGCAAAGAAGAACATGCTTGGGCAAATTCAATGATCATAATATGGTTAAGTATACTACGGACACCGCAAAGCTCTGGCTTACTCGTATATTCAGCGATAATTCAGTTTAGCGAGAGCTTGTTTGGTGAAATCAAAAGGAAGTGACGCACTTGAAAGGTGACTGGAGCTTAAAAAAAAGCGTTCACCAAACCACGACTGAAACGTATTTTCTTTTAGCGAGGAGCAAGCATCGTCCTATGAAACGAGTACTGAATCCAATAAAATTCATTCTCTGCTGCGCGCCGTCAATCAGAAATGCACGTCCGTCTGGCTACTCAGAAAAGATTAATTTATTTTATTAAACAGGAAAAAGTTAATTTTATGATGAGAATCCAAAATTAGACATTTAAAAGTTGATCCATATGAGAATTATTAAAAACTGAAACGACCGTTCAGGTGCAATAAAAAAATTCAGAAAAACCAGCTGAGAATCTCAGCTACAAACCAGCCGTCATCAGCGGTGTTTTGCCGAGAATATACTATCGGAGGAACGTATTTTGCTAATGTAATATCTAAACACAATTACGGTGTGATGTAAATTTATCTGTTACTTTGAAATGAATATTGTTTAGATTAATTTTTTATCAAACAATAAAAGCATATGTCACAAAAACAACATTTTTATGCATTTAAGTCTGTCGTTTTAAGTTAAATTTTATTGTAGATGATGTTTTGTTGAAATTTTTTATGATAATAATAATTGATCACATTTCATGAAATCATACTGCATATTCATTTGCTAATCAACTAATTCTATTAGGATGGAAAAACCTTCTCTTGTCTTTTATTTTCTATACCTAGAAAACCATAATAGATTGCTCAGAAGATAGATCTCCATCGCGTTCGCAAAAGTAAAGCGGAAACTTAATATTCGGTAAAAAACCAAACGAAATAAATAACTAATGAGCAATTCAATAAATTGCTTTATTTTTATAAATATACCACTGCTTTTAGTCGACAATATAGAATTTTCTCCTGGCATTATATTCACTTATAGGTATGAAGGTAGACCGTCGAAAATTTCTTATAGTTAAGGTGGGCCGCGGATTATTTCCTTTAGCTTAGATCAAGGATTTTCAATCTTTTTTTGCTGAAGAGACCTTTAGAGCATTTTTTTGTTCGCGTACCCCATTTAAAGTGACGATGAAACGAATAAAACTTGTATTAACCCTAGAATCACAACAAAAAAAAGTATGCGAATTCACAACCGGGAGTAAAATTTACTCCTGTGTTTAAAAAATAGCTTTAAAAATTAAAATACGTAGAATTTCATTTGTAATGGATCAAGAACATAAATATAAACAGTTACCTCTTGGAGAAGAAGGAGAAATTAAAGTTTTCTTGACGAAGGGAGTAAAACTTACTCCCGGGTGTGATTCTAGGGCAAAGACAGATAATTCATGTTTATAACATTAAAATTCACAATTTTGTCTATTTTTCTGTTTTATAACGTTATCATTAGTTGTAACCCCTCAGATATTGATTTAGAAGTCATGCATGATAAGACGAAGTAAGAAGAAAAATTATAATCTTTTACTTTCGCGTACCCCTTCGTTGTTGAAACCCCCTGGATTAGGTGGACCTTATTATAAAAAGGTTGAGAAACTCTGGTCTAGACCAGTCGCGCCCAAACTACGGCCCGCGAGCCACATCCGACTCACCGTGTGTTATCATCTTGCCCACTATGATTTAGCAGTTTAAGCACATTATGTAACGTATAATGAAAACCTTATAAAAACAATATATCCCGTCTTTACTTATTTTGTTGAAACTCAAAAACACGCAACTCAAAATTTTATATATGTATATATATATATATATATATATATATATATATATATATATATATATATATATATATACACGTATATATTTTAATAAAAATCGTAACGTGCATAACATCATTACTAAATATTTAAAAAAAAATTATTGTTTCACATTGCTCTGTATCTTCATTGCTTCGTATCTCCCTGTTATTCCATGACTGTCTGGTCTACGTTATCTATTCCACTTACTTAAGAGTCTGAGAAGACCGCACTTTTAGAACTGATGGCCAACATTTGGCCCTGGTATAGACGTACGTGTTCGATTAATGCAGAACTACTCTCACGTTAGCCTCATTAAGCTACATTCATTGATTTTTCTACTCTTTTTCGAATTACTTCTATTCGATATTGTTAGCAATTTGTTTTGGTTATCTAAATATCACATATTATGATTAAAGTGGAATTATTTTATATAATCTCATCAGATCTGATTCTTAAATATACTCATTAAACAGTAAGTAATATACAAATAAGCTTTCCTTCTGCAAACTGCACTTCTTGCTTGCCGTTTTCTTTCTTTTGCAATAAAATGTTCAATTGCTTTGGCTCGAGTTCAACCACGCGAAAAATTATTTTGGAATATTGGCAATGGTTGTGCCTCCCCGTCATCTCAAACACTCCTTTTGTTTCGTTAAAAGCAAGTTGATAGCATCGATGAGATTAGGGTTACCATAAGTCCGGTTTTTTCCCGGATTTGTCCTCTTTTTTGGGGTGTCCGGGGACGTCCGGGCGGAATTTTAACACCTGTCCGGAATTTTGTTATTTACTTCTATTGTACATACGTTTTTTATATTGTCTACGTTAATTTTTGTTTAATATTTTAAAAATTAGGAATGGCATTCAAGAATTTGTCTACACAATTTGGGTCAATATTGCAATTTGCGATTTTAACGGTTTATCCCTAATTAGGTATATCGTGGGATGTTAAATAGCTTTTTTGACGCTTTACTCGAACATTTTGCTTTTAATTTGTAAATAAGTCGGTAATAATGTAATTTATCATATTATTTTTTAAATAATCAGTTTAGCTTTTATTTCCTAGTTAATTGGCCAAGTTTGGTTTAAAGCGAATATTTTTGTATATATTATTCAAGATATGCATACAAATTGTAAATTTCTATATGTTATATACCTATTTAGTCTGCATCGTCAGAATTGTTTCGGATAACGAGTCATAATAACACATAACATTTTAAATATTATAGCATTTTATGATATTTTATGCGTAAACGTTTAAGTAATAAAAACATTTACGTTCAACAATTACTTTAATAATGCTTAATTATATTTCCTTTATTTATATAACACCACAATACAATTTTTTGTGCTTAAAAAGTTAAATTTTATAAGTCCGGGTTTTGTCCGGTTTTGTGTGCTGTTGTACGGGGAGCAAGATTAAAAATATGGCAATCCTAGATGAGATTCAATTCTGTATCGTCTGCTTCGGAAAATCTAACATTGCGAATATTATTACTCAGGCAGCCAGATTCTCCAAGGCAAATTATCATAGGTAGTCTGTCTGTAGACAAGCCAATGACTGTTCTTGGTTAAACCTGTTGTTCTCCGCACTCTCCTGCTTTCCGCAATCTATTTCATCCCTTTGAAGCTCTCTTTCCCTTTCAAGTCAACTACCAGCTGAAATATTTTCCTTCCTCTTTCTGTTTTTCCTTTCGGTTATCTTTCTAGCACGTCTTTCATCTCTTCTCAGTTAATGTCCGATCCATTACGCCTTCCTCTTTCTTATAGTCCGTATAATCATTAGTTTCTCTCACATTCTTCTTAGTACTTCTTCGTTTTTCATCCTATCTTTCTATTTCATCTTCAGCATTCTTCTCCATGCCCACATTCCTAAGATTTCCAACTATGGCAAGTTAATATGAACTTGAAAATAGTAAAAGAGTAATAATGCGTATCGCTACTGCATAGACACAATTTCTCCACAACACAGCAGGTAATTTGAGCAGGACCGTCACCTCTATAACCTACTATTCTTTGAGTCGTTTTCCGAATCCTAAAAAATCATCCAGTTTGACAAAATGTAAGAAATAAATTTTTACATATTTTTAAAATTAGCTAGCTGCTAATTTCGCGTTGTTTCGTTTAACACCTTCCAGCGGGAATGCGGTCTCAAGGTAAGCTGAATCACGAATAATGATTTGAGTTTGGCACCAATGGACTACGCCAGTGGTGCCCGGCCTTTATACATGGCGGGCCACGTCGGTGGTTGCGAATCCTTCGGCGGGCCGCATTGGAAGATGCCAATTCATCGGCGGGCCGGATTAGAGTATAAATTGGAAGTTACCTATATATTCTGAGGTTCCATAAAAGTGAAAATAAATTCTAAATGAGGTTTTTATGGTTAACATTTCAATATTAAAAGGTTGAAATACTGAAATTACATAGAAACGTATGAATTTGTATTTAATTTGTCGGAGAGATTTTTCAAGATAGTCTCGCGCGACACACGAAAATCCTTTGCGGGCTACATCTACTCCCCGGGCTGCAGGATGAGCACCACTGCTCTACGCTGTCGAGGGGCCTCGAAAGCATCGTGCCCGAATAAACTGCGCGTGGGATGGCGTCCTTGAGACGCGTGCATCCGCCTCGCTTCGGGAAATCCACGAAAACAAAAAACTGGCCAAGTTCCGCCATTGTTACTTTTTGGCTCGCCATAATTTCACCTTAGACGAACCGCGCAATGGGAATTCATTTATAGGGGGCCGAGAATATGTGAAAAGTGGAACTGTCACGTAATTCAAACCAATAGTATGCACTTAAGTTGTTAACCTTCTTTTAATTGCATGGTGCATTCTGTCGTGCATAACAATATAAGGTTATTGGATCAAAAATGATTTTTGTAGGGTACGGATACAGTTGAGAAGACGAACGCCTCAGCCAGAAATGTTTTCCTTTGGATTCGATGCGATTTGCTAAGATTTGCAGTGATGAATTGGTATAGTCTTTATATTATAAAGATTTTCCTTAGACGTTTTCCTAAAAAGAAAAGATTATATTGACATGAGATTTGTCCATCTATTTCACGGGTTTTCAACCGGGAGTACGCGTACCCCAAGGGGTACTACCTTACGAGTTTTGAAGAGGTAAGCGAAACTGTTTAAGATTATAATTTTTCTTCTTACTACGTCTTTCACGCATGGTTTCGGGATCAAAAGTTGCAATAATGCGACTAAGAATAAAGACAAAAAACAGAAAAACGCCGAAACGGTGAATATTTTAACGTTATAAACATGAGTTATCTATCTTAATACAATTCATTTCAATATCACTTTAAAATGTACTTGGCGGTACGCGACCATTAAAAAAATGCTCTAAGAGGTACGTCAGCAAGAAAGCGTTGAAAACCACCGGTCCATCAGTCCTTCTGTGAGGATTTCTCAGGGATTATACAGACAAAGAATTTAGATGAAATTCGGTGTTTCTATCAACGTAGAAGACGAAAATGATAAACTCGGACCGAATGACCAAATCAGGGCTGCCACTTCAATAGAAGCAAAAATATGAGCTGCTTTAACCATTTCATACTTACTGGACGATATAATTTCCACTTAATTACTATCATCCCAAGATTATTGAGTGGTATAATCACCACATTTTGTATACTACTGCCTACACGGAACCTTTAGGAACTTGGGGAAAACGGAAAACATATTACTCAACGTTTTGGCGACTGATTATTATATTGAAAATATTGTAATTTGACTTTTTCTCGAGTGTTCTGAGAAGGGATTCTTTAAATTTATCGTATATTACTTATTTATACGCATATCTATAATAAAATATTGTTTTTATTCTATTTGATCATTTTTCCAATATTTTTGGTAAATTCTTCAAATACGGGTTTAAAAAATAGTTGCCGTTGTAAGTTTATTTGGATTATATTTGTCATGTTTAACACAGATTATAGAGCATTAAAATATAATTCATGAACTCATTATTACAGATTAATTTCAATAATAATGAGTACTTAACTGTAATTATATAAAATTAATTATTTGCCCATGAAAAGGCTAACTCGTAAAATATTCACCTAAAGAAATGGAGTATTTTTTGAAATTTTAGAGAAAAATAAAATAAATATATCTTGAAGTATAGTTTTTATAGGATGCCTAATTTTTTGAGATGTCGGAATAATACTAAACAGATGTCTCTTTTGTGTTAATTCGTAGTCTAATATTAAGTGATCATTGCGTCCATCCTAGATGGTAAGGGTATAAAGATAGAATTCATATACTACGCATGATTTGACTAATATAGCGCATGGGATATATAAGTAAAATGTGTGTCAGGCAACATGTTTGACCGATCTCGATGATTCTATTCCGAAACGAGAGAAGTTTTAAGTTAAAACCTTTTTTTTTTCAAAAATATCATGTAGCACGTTGACGGGTAAGCACGATTTAGTTGCTCTAGCTCGGCTACAGGATGGGGAGAAGATTAGCAACGCGATTATTTTCGAGATAGCAATAAAAATAACTGCATATTGTTCTGCAATATTTCAAACATGGAAACATGGAAAAATATTATGACTATCACAGGATTGAATAAGCCGAAAGCGAGATTCATTTAAAGATATTTCCTTAGTGATCACCGAATTCCGATTCAACTAATCAGCACAATGAGGCAGCAGTCTTCTTACATTTTCTACTAACTGCTAGTATATATAGTAGTGCATATAGTAACGTTTATTTGATTGTTTGATTAATTACAACTGATAATAAAATAAATCAGTAACTTTCCTAACTTGTTATTTAATAATATATATGATTTTTGACACCTACATAAGATGTCTAATGTTATCCGAAGGCCTACTCATGAAATCTGCAAACCCTGAAAATTTCAGCGCAATATTCCTCTTAGTATTGTCTACGCGCCCAAATGTTTTCCCTTTGCTTTTAAATTTCACGGTCTGAGAGGGACGTCATGACACTAAGCTACTTTTCAGTTCGTGGCACTAAGCTCTCGTTCAGTTTTACTAACACGTAAATTAAATTCCCGAAGAAAAGCATTGTCTCGTAGTCATGACAGAAATATTGGGCCATTGTTATAAATTGTATAAAATCCCGTTTTTATGCAGTAAAAATCAAATAATTGGACTAATTCGGCATGGATTCGTGTTCCAAATTCAGGAAAAATAATCTTCGTTCTTTTTCCCGTCTTTTAATTTAGATCCGGAGTTTGTATCTTAATTAAAAGTAATTTAAAAATGCAATTATAAAAAGGTTTGTACGGATTTAAAGGGTTTTCTAATGGGACTTGAAAATGAACGTTTTGGGGTGTAAAAGACGCCGTTGTAAGGGGAAATTTTGATATTTCGATTTTTTCTGATGATTTTGGACCAACAACAAAGTTCTCTGCAAATTTCAGCTCTGTGGAATATTTAGAAGTACTTTAGGTTTTATATCATATATATATCCTCCGTAAGAAGCAGCTATTTATATAATATGATACGAGTAATCGGCGCTTGCATACTGCAAGCATTGGTGCCCTATAACCACCACACCAAATTTAATTCCTCCTACTTGATGAAAATTACCGTAAGTTGATTGTCAAATATTCTGCAACGCTATTTACACAGGAAAAACTCAAATGTTGGAGTGCCTGGAGTCAAACCGAGGAATCCTACAGAAGTCAATGGTATCACTTAAGCAAGCGAATCAATTCCAATTATAAAATTCTGAGATAGCTGCAATTGTCACATCACTATCTTTCATAATTCTCTAATGTTTCCTGTTTTTAAATTTTGGAATTTTAGTTTTTTCCTGATGGTTTTGGACCAACACCAAGGTTCCCTCCAAATTTCAGCTCTGTGGAATATCTAGAAGTACCTTAGGTTTTATATCATTATCATATATAATATATTCTCCGTAAGAAGCAGCTATTTATAATAGATATCCTCCGTAAGAAGCAGCTATTGATAATTAGGTAATAAACGATAATCAATTAATTAGAGCAAAAGTTATTGTCCCAATGACATTTCCAAATCGCTGATTTAATTGCTCACCGAAGTTTTCCGAGAGGAATTAAAAATAACTGCGGCACCCAATTGGAATCGCTGGTTTAGCGACATACGTGCACAGGGTTACGTGGCGTCCGGAAAACCAGGGCACCATGTCCGGCTTTTTCCTCTTTCGGATTCCGTACGGCCAGCAGATTAAATATAATGGTTTTGGCTGGCTTTTTGCTTAGGAATGTCCGTTGCCCTTTCTTTCCACTTCCACTTATGGTAATAACAGAATAATTAATTTTCAAGCACAATCTGAGCATGCGCTTTTAGTTTCTGTCTTGCTTGCGCCTCAACGATTGCAGCAAAGTAACGAATTAAAAAACCACAAGTCTGAATAAAAACTGAATTTCCTTCAATAATAATTTTCTGAAACTTCCATACATCAAAAATGATAATTATGAGTTTTGAGAATCCTTTGCATCATAGAGGACTGGACATTTTGGCAGCAATTATTAGTGTGAAAAGAGTGAGGTTTTGTGATCATACTAAGGTCTTAAGGTATGGCCAATACATATATTTTACCACTGTGCAGATAATAGAGGATATCTTTAAAATATTTAGTAAATACTAAACAAGTTACAATGAGTTGAGTAAAATCATATTTTTAAATTCCCATTTAAAAGGAAAAAATGGGACGCGAGGGTAACTCTAGGTACTAAATATTTTAATTTTCACATATAAAAATCACAGTCCGAGAATTATGTCCAGGAGAGGATTATGCCAATAATTATGGAATTTGTCAGGGATTTTTCTTCACATGACCGGCCTTTTCGCCTTAGCTGTCCGGCTATTTAACCTCTGTTATCTGGCAACCCTATGCTTACAGAACATCCTCTTCGTCTCTATCGCTGCCACAGATTTTAAAATCATGAGATATTTTGGTCACTTGCTCATAAATGAAGGCAGCGAATAAATACTTTCGCCAAAGCAAAAAGGTTGCTCGCACTCGCACTCATCGATACTTTCTCAACAATGACGCCCTAATAATTAATCCGGAAAACTCTTCCATTTCCTGGACTTCTAAGAAGACCAGGAGGCTGGAAAATTCTAATATGACTCCAAAATGCTTTAAGTAATTCTTAAGAAGACGGAACGATTAAATGGAGGAATGCAGGAAAAACGTTCGAAGGGAAAAGATTAGCGGCTGTGACCTTGATTTACTAAATAATAAGAGAGGAAAGATGCACATATAAGGCGTGCGTACACGCAAGGCATAGAGGCGTTCTTTACGATTTATGCAATCATGTCAACAAAGATAAATATTTATGGCTTAGTATAATATCTAAGAACTAATACGCCAGTAGTGATGCCAAGGAAATGTCGAATTTTTGATTCACAGATTTATTTCCTAATCGGTTGTAATGTAGGTATACGTAAAGAAAATAGTACATATTTACGTTCATTTCGTCGTCGTAGATAATCCATTTCCCTTAATTTACCAAATGTTGCGTGCCCACGAGAGAAAATTAAATTAATTAACACAAATTATTAACACCTGATATTGTTAATTTCACTCGCCACGAAGATTGTTTTCGTTCACAAAAACTAAATAAACTGATGCGGGCAACTAATGACTTTCTCTATATTTATATGGCAAATTACATGTTGTTAGCTCTGGGATCGTTGTCAATATTTACTTCCGGTTGAAATTAAGAAAAGAAAAAGGAGCGTTACTAAGACGTAACTAAGCGTCAATTGTCAACAACAGTCGTCGGTAGGTGGCGTGGTGGTGGCAGATAAAAATATAAGATATCTCTTAAACAATGCATTATATGGAAAAATTTATCAAACAAAGGTTGTAGAAAATAAAACTTCCTACAACTTTTATTCAAATACATCTTTACACTTATCAAATATTAAAGCAAATATTTCAATATAACGTATAAGTGACAAGAGTACACACCCACTTTCGTTCGACCGAATTTTACCAAAAACTAAAGAGATCTTTTAACCTTTATAAAAATGTTAAATATAAAATTTTGCGTTGATCTGATTATTAGTTTTTGAGTTAGAGCGCCCACAAAAATCTATCACATACAGACAGAGAGACAGACATCATCGAGAAAATAGTCAAAACGTGTTCAGGGGACCTTAAAACGTATTTCCGTTGAAATCTCGAATTCGATTTTTTTCATGAAAACAATACTTTCTCTATAGGTATATAGAGAAAGTAAAAACACGGGAAAAGTTTTTCTAACAAGGGAAGTTCTCTGACCTAAACACTGACTATGGGGACGAAACTTGACTATATTGTGCATAATCAAAATATAAGCGATACATATTTTGCCGTTTTTCTGTCAGGTTCATATTTCTCGAGTTTTGAATTTTTAAATATTAAATTTTTGAAAAAACTATAATGGATAAAACACATTTTTATTCTTCGTAAAGACTGACTTTGCTACGAAACTTTGCTATATTGTAGAAAATGACATAAAAAACATCGTGTTTCGCCGATTTTCTGTCATGCTTATATTTCCCGGGTTATGAATTTTTAAAAGTTATAATTAATCTTTATATTCGTATTTAGTGAAATGCTAATGCATTTTAATAATAAGAACTATTAGTTACCATGTTAACTGGATCGAAGTTATGCAAATTTGGATTTTACCTTTAGTGGTAGTGGAAAAGTGAGTAACAGTGAACATTTTGAAATTTATTCACAAAAAAAGATTTATTAACATTTAACGACAATGCATTTCACAAAAGAAGGAGGGCGATTATAAAAAGTTGAGAATTTCAAAGTGAGTAAAACCTTCATCCAAAATTACACAAAGTTAACATAACTTCCAAAAGAATAGTAAAATACATATCAAAAAAGGATACCACAGAAGCTATCGTTTTGAAGTCACCGAAAAAATTTTTCAACAAATTCATATCGACTCAACGTCACACTTTTTCGCCAAAATACGTATGAAACACAGATCAAAGTAAATTCGAGTATGAATTCACATCGACTGGAACTCTTTCAAATCGAGGTGAGAGAAGCACAGAATGTCTGGTTCAATGGGTTAAGAGTGTGTGTGTGTATTTTTGGCTAATCAACCTCTTGGACTATTAAGGTGCGTTCACACTATATACATATATGATATACGATGTACGTATACAAATCTTATACATGGATAGACAGAAATCTAGAAATGTATAGGATTTGTATAAGACAAATCCAAGATTTCTCCATGTCCTATACTACATACGACAAGTCGTATACAAATCTGAAGCCTCCGCACCGAATGGGAAACTTAGATTTATCCACCAACTCGCGCATGCGCTGTAGGATCCAAATCATCTGTCATTGTCACTCGACGTTGTTTATGTGCTCTAGTGTTGAGTTCGTGTATGACATAAAATAGTATTTTTGATTTTTAGGCGTACTTTACAAAAAGTAAAAAAGAACGCCTTATATTCAGGTCGTATCCGTTCGTCTGTCCGCATATTTCATCTCTGAAAGTAATGGTCGATATTCATGAAATTTTGTATTTAGGAGATAAAGACAAAGAAAATAAAAAAATGATATAAATGGTTTACGTAGCATAATCAGGAGTGCCACTGTACAAGTGACAAATAATGAACATTTCATTACATCTCGCAAAATATCACTTATAACAAAACGTTTTCAACCAAAATTATAGAACTAACCAAATAGCATCTGTCGTAATTCACTTTGAACTTAGAAAAATTTTCCCGTGTTTTTTAATCGTTCTCAACGAAAACGGAAGTAAACAATATCTGCTGTAAATACTTAATTAAATTTTCTTTCGTGCGCACGCAACATTTGGTAAATGAAGGGAAATGGATTATCTACGACGAAGAGATGAACGTAAATACCTACGTCTATTTTCCTTTCATATACACCGCGTTTGTAAGTGAAAATAAATGGGTAATTTACGACTAAAGAATGAACGTGAACATAAAGGTTATACTACAACTATTTGAGTGACATGTTTTAAATAATTGTTGATTGTTTTATTAATTACAACTGATTAGGAATTAAAGTCGGTGAATCAAATGTTCGTTATTTCCTTGGCATCACTATTGGCCCATTTTTTTTTTATTTCTTAGACAATACTAAGCCATTAATATTTATCTACTTTGACATGATTGCATAAAACCTGAAGAACGCCTCTGCCTGGCATGTATGCTCGCATGCGGTGTGCATCATTCCTCTTGGGAATAATTTTGAAACGAGAAAAAAATGTCTGCTATGACCGGGAATCGAACCCGGGTCTTCCACTTGCCGGGCGGATATTCTACCATTGAACTATCGCAGCAGATCATTTTTCTCGTTTCTGAACGCGGATGTTTTCTTGGTTGGGACGGAACTAGCCAAGCTAGTATCAAACTGCCCCAACGGATGTCCTCGAAGAGATACAACGAAGAAAACTCCACCCTCTCAAATGGTGAGATTGCCAAGTAAGAAATTGGTGGAATAAAGTGATCCGAAGATCCTATGCAGACAGGCATAAGCTGTAAAGTTGGGAATAATTTTGAAACGAGAAAAAAGTCTGCTATGACTGGGAATCGTACCCGGTGGGAATAATTTTGAAACGAGAAAAAAGTCTGCTATGACCGGGAATCGAACCCGGTTCCGTCCCAACCAAGAAAACATCCGCGTTCAGAAACGAGAAAAATGACCAGCTACGATAGTTCAATGGTAGAATATCCGCCCGGCAAGTGGAAGATCCGGGTTCGATTCCCGGTCAGAGCAGACTTTTTTCTCGTTTCAAAATTATTCCCAACTTTACAGCTTATGCCTGCCTGCATAGGATCTTCGGATCACTTTTTCCACCAATCATTCCCCTTGTTAAATCATTCATTATTGATTTATATGCACCGTGGCTACTTTTTTGCACAAAAAATTTCTTATCCACCATCGACGTTTCTTCTTCTTTGCTACTTGGTTGTTAATTACATAATTTGCAGCAGCACAAATGAACAGATATTCCTCGTTCAAGGAGATATTGCCTACTGACCTGTCTAAACATTGTGAACGCTTCAAAAAGGCATACTTGTATTAGATTTGTATATACTAAATCGTATACAAATCTAGGACAAGTCTTATACTTGTATATGGATTTGTCATATACATGTATATAGTGTGAACGTACCTTTATAGTCATAGACACTGAACACACTCACAAGGGAGGAGGGAAACCCGGTGACGGCATTAGCCTACTCTTAACGAAGGGCACCAAGGGAGCCAACGGCATAACGTCCCTTCCGAAGGACTGGACGCTGTGCGCGGTCTCCTCAAACCATACAAACAGGGGTCCGAATGACCTTCGGTGAAGAGTACCGCACATTCTTACACCACTCAAGTTCTCATTAGTATGGAGGGTGAACTTGGTGAGGAGCTTTAAGCTAGGTTTACATTAATTCGAGCTCGAAGCCGATCGACTCGAATGCGATCGTCGTACGAGTTCTCGGCTGAAGCTCGAATTCCAGTAAGTGTTTACATTGCTCCAAGAACAAACCAAGTGTAGACGAGTCAGCCGCGAAGTAAGCACCCTTGGGAGTTAAAATGGAATTATTTGTTCAAGAAGGTATTCTCACGGTTAGTGAAATGTTACGATCTGATCTACCCAAGCTAAAAAAGAGAAGAAAACGTAAATGTAGGGTCCGTGAGAGGGGCTATAAGTTGGGCGCAGCCTCTTCAATTTGCGAAGAATTACGAATTGAAGATACCACCGGTTATAGAAATTTCTTACATATGGACAGCGATCAGTTTGAATATCTTTTAGAAAAAGTTAGAGATACACTTCAAAGGAGTTCTGTGCGCCGCGAAAGTCTTCCAGCGCGGGTGAAAATTGGAATCGTCTTGCGCTATCTTGCGACAGGTGACAGCATTGGAAGCTTGCAGTATATATAACTTACAATGTTTGTCTCTTTGCTCCTCTGATGCAGGATATTATGCGTAATAGCAAACCATGCCACTTTTGGTTTGTAAATGCTATCTGTTGATGTACCAGATCTCTTCGGTGAATCCACTTTTTTCAGCTCTTGGTAGTATGTCGACCGAATATTTTTAATTTTATTAGCGAAGTCCTTCGTCGTCACCAAGTCCGGTTTCTTAATTTGGCTTAATATATCTTTATAGGCATTTTTACGCGCATCCTTGTTTTTATATGATAAGATTTTAGGATTCCACAAACACTCGTGAGAAGCGTAAAGCTCCGCGAGCATCACGTTTCCTGCTTCCGAGAAACGGGCCATTGTATGCGCGTGCGCAAGACGTCACTTCTCGAACGATGCTTTCGAGCTACTAACCAACGCGTTGGTAAGTTATTGGAACCATCGAAATGGATTCGAGCACGAATTCGAAGTACTCGGATTCGCGGAATTCGCTGTTTACACTACTTCGTGCTCGCATTCAAGTGGATGTAAAATGCGAGCTCGAATTAATGTAAACCTAGCTTTATATTTACTTCCAAGAGGCCGGTGGTTTATTTGGACCTGTTGTTAAGAAAATACTTGAAAAAACACACCTAGAAATTTTTTTGTAGATTGCAGTTCAAGTGGAAAAATGACAAAAAACACGTACTAACATAGTCAATTTTTTCGGCCGTTACTTTGTAGAAATTCATTATAAATAATTAAATATAACTTTGTAAATTCCTACAATACTATTATTAAGAGATTCTATCTACATTTCGACGCTGTGTCATAACTCCTGATGATGACGCAAAGTGTCGAAATCTAGATAGAGTCTCATAATAATAGTAATGTAGGAATTTACTAAGTTATATTTCATTATTTACACATATTAACTTTGGTACTTTTCCGTTTGCCCCCGACTCGAATTTTTCTACTTTTTCATTTCGTTGCGTGATGTTCATTTTTTCGCTTGGGTTGGTAACACGACTGGTATATATTAAGATGAACGATTCCCAACCAGAGGGGGAACACAATGAACGTGACGAGGAACCAAAAACACTTCTACACTTACCCAACTCGGTGGGGGCGAGTAAAATTTTCCTTCAAGTTCAAATTTAGTTTAGTTTAGTTAGTGTTACCAACCAAAGCGAAAAAAGGAACATCGCGCAGCGAAATGAAAAAGTAGAAAAACTAGAGCCAGGGGCCAAACGGAAAAGTACCCAAGTTAATAGAAAACCAGTCTTTTTATACGATTCCTGGAGCGAACAAACTGGTAAGGACGTCATTGCAACTGCACTAACAGGAAAACAAATTGTACCTTTCATCATCCCTCCCAAAACCACAAAATATATTCAGCCTTTGGATGTTTATTTTTTCAATAATATAAACTGTCTGCAAGGAGAATAATTGACCATGTTCAGTTCGATCTAAATCAGTGGTTCAATCAGGATATCAACCGATGTGGCCCAAGGGAAAGCAGTTTAAAAATGTACTGGAAGTCAGTTTTGCTATGGATGATGGCAACTGCAGTATCGAAAACTGTAATAAATTTTGCTTTGTTCGATGCACTTACTGTAGATATTCGTTTTGTTTTGATCACTTTGTAAAAGTAATGCATTGTTATAAAATGTTAATTAATTTTTCATTTTGCCCAAATTTTAAAACGCGCACTACCTCTCACTGTTCCACTACCACTAAAGGTAACCTCAAAATTTACATACCTTCGATCCAGTTAACACGGTAATTAATAGTTCTTATTATTAAAATGCATTAACATTTCACTAAATACGAATATAAAGATTAATTATAACATTTAAACATTCATAACCCGGAAATATGTCTGACAAAAAAAAACGGCGAAACTCGTATTGTTGGTGCTTTTCGTCATTGCTGAAAAGCACTATTACCTTCGTGATGTCCATCTGTCCGTACGCATATATCAGGGAAGATTTGGTTGAACTGATTTCAACCAAATTTGGTACGTAGAATTTTCACATAAATACATAACCAAAATGACAATATTTGGACCGGATAAACTCAGCAGGGGTGCCACAATTACTAAGTTGAACCTTTCGACAATTACAAATTTGGAAGGAACTGGTTGAAGTGATTTCAACGAAATTTCATATAAAGGGGGTGCTACATAAAATAACAAAATCAAGATTTTTTATATACATATAGAAAGTACGGCTGCAAGGAATAATAAAATTCTTTTTACACATTTTTGTTGAACTGTCAACATCAATTTTGACCAGATTTAATATTTATAATGCACACATATATAAAAAACCCTAATATCAACCAAACAGCGGTACAAGAATTACAAATTAAACTCTTTCAGTAATTAAGAATTTGAAAGGAATTAGCTGAATGGATTTCAATTAGGTAAATTTTATTTATAAGATTTGTACAATATACCTTAATGGAATAAAGATGTTTAAAGCAGAGTTAAAGAGCAGGGCTACCACATTAAAAAGTAAAATAATATTTCTTTTACACGAATTTCTAGAGAACTGACAACATGGATTTTAACCAAATATGCTTCATATAATCTTCATATAAATAAATAACCAAAATAGCATATTTAAATCGGATCGACTAAACAGGTGTAGCACAATAGAGGTTAGAATTTTTCTGTAACTACGAATTTCGAAGGTATTAGCTGAACTGATATCAAAAAGAAATTTCGTTTTTAGGGAGAGTAGAGAATGGCAAAACGAAATGAACATATTTAGAACGGATCAAAAAAGCTGGGCTACCACAATATAAGGAAAAATAATTTTCTGATTTCAAAGCAAATACATTAGTATACGATTATACTACGGCGAATTTGACGAAAATCACTTCTGTACTAGGGTAAAACCGTATACACCTTAACTAGTTTTTATTTTATTTTCCACAATATAGCAAAGTTTCGTAGCAAAGTCAGTCTTTACGAAGAAGAAAAATTTGTTACATCAATTATACGGCAGAACACGTGTCGCTTATTTTTTATTATGTACGATATAGTCAAGTTTCTTCCCAAAGTCAGTGTTTAGGTCAGAGAACTTCCCTTGTAAGTCCTAAGTGAAGTACGACTTTTTGCTATAAGTGATATTTTACGAAATATAAAGAAAAGTTAATTTTTGTCACCAGTAAAGTGGCACTTTCGATTAGACTACGCGAACCATTTATATCATTTTATTAGTTTCTTTGCCATTCGGTCCTAAATACCAAATTTTATGAACATCCGCCCAGTAGTTTTGCAGTTGATACATGCGGACGGACGGCGTTCTTTGTTTACTTTTTGTAAAGAGTGCCTAAAAATTCTATTTTAATATTAAATTGACGAACGATGCGTAGATTTGTAAAAAATTGAAATTTCTATAAAGGAGCATTAATTACACCAAAATCAAGCAGCCTGATAAAGATGCTTAGCAATTTCGAAACTGTCTTGCCATTTACGAAAATTATTCTTCATCGATGCTCTTTTTCCAAAAAGACATTTTTATGTTTGAATAAAACAATTATCAAGTAATTCTAAATGCCTTTATTCGATAGTATATGTGAACGAAAAGCGCACATCTGCGAGTATCCAAGTTCAGATTTTAGTGAAAGAACAGAATTTTTGTCCGCTAAAAGCAAATGTAGAATAAAAGCAATTTGTGAATTCCGAAACAGGAATAAAAAACACGCATTATATAACAATTCACTTCAATAAATTAAAACTAAACCGGAATAGTTAAATGGACTGTTGTTCTTTTCCGTTTTCTGAACGAGTCAACTTCACAAAGTTGAAACTTATCTTAAAAGTTTAAACAGCTTATTAAGCTTAGAAATATTGCAA
Organism: Tanypteryx hageni; assembly: GCA_028673005.1. Lineage (NCBI taxonomy): Eukaryota > Metazoa > Arthropoda > Insecta > Odonata > Petaluridae > Tanypteryx > Tanypteryx hageni. The sequence goes on along the minus strand of CM054114.1, from coordinate 52,026,680 downwards.
TTTTAGCCTTCGATTTATAGGAAACATTTTTACCAGCCGAATGAATATTTAGCTACAACATTTGTATAAAATAGATTTATAGCCGTTTAACAAACAATTACGAAACTATGTGCAAACATTTAAAACAATTATGATTAAGTTAATTTAGTAAGACCCACTCACATATACAGTGTACCTCACAAGTCTGCGCCCATTGGCAAAATTTCAAATTGTATTTTTAAAGTTAAACTCATTCCTAACTTAGGAACACCAGTTCCACCATCTCTTGATTTATATACCTGCTCAGTCACCACGATATTTTATTTCCGGAAATACGTCAAGCCGAGAAAGAAAATGTTTGTTTAACTTTAAGAATGTAATGACGATTTTCCTCATGAGGGCCGAGTTCTGTATCGTGTTGCCGAATCCCACTCAACTCTCTTACTCCGTCATGGTTAATAAACATTTATGCCGGACAAATATTTGTAAACCAAAGAAAAATTTTCAAGAGACAAACCCTTTCGTTGGGCATATAGACGTATACAAACTCGGCACGTTTACGGGCAAAATAAATGACCCGCATATTTCCATCAACTATTAAACTATAAAGTTAACACGCGCGAATTCCATCTAAAAAGCTGTTATAATCAGCGGTAAATCATTGACGTCCGCCAAATTGGAGCATGACTATTATGTAGTTAAATAACGAATGTGGTTCAGTCAAACCATTTTATGGTTATTTATATAATTCATCCGACGTTGCCCCACACGCTGAGTTCGCCAATTCTACCTTGAATACCGGGGTCTCTCAAAGGAAGGGGTCAGAATGGCCATTTAGCCTTGGTCTTAAGCTCAAGGGGGCACAAATGTGAGTTTGAATGGACTCGCCATGCTAAATATCAATTGTGAAATTGCACAAAAATTAGAATTTTCCTCAATAATTTGTACATATGCATGGAAAAAGGCAAGAATAGCATTTTATAAATAAAAAATATACAAATTAAATTCACTGTTTTATCAGGTTTTTGTAAGAAAAAACATGCTAATGTGATCACTCTGACTGTCTGTCTGTGAACAACAACTTTTTAGTGCTTTTCGTCATTACAAAAAAACACTATTAACTTCGTGATGTCCGTCCGTCAGTGCGCATATATCAGACAAGAATTGGCAGAACCGGTTACAACCAAATTTAGTACGTAGAGTTTTCACATAAATACATGACCAAAATGGCAATATTTAGACCGGATTAACTGAGCGGGGCTGCCACAATTATAAAATAAAACTTTTCGGTAATTATGAATTTGGAAGGAATTGGCAAAACCAATTTTAACGAAATTTTGTATGAAGGAAGTGTGTAATAAAAAACAAAATAAATATGTTTAGCAAAGATATAGAAATCAGGGTTGCCACAATACAAGGAATGAAAAAATCTTTTTACAAGTATTTGTGTTGAACTGTCCACATCAATTTAAACCAAATATAATATCTATAATGTACACATACATACAAAACCATAATAGCATATTTGGACTGGATCCAACAAACAGGGGTGCCACACTTACAAATTAAACTCTTTCAGTAATTATGGCTTTCGAAGGAATTGACAACGAATTTCAACTAAATTTTGTATGTCAGATTTGTATAACATACCATAATGTAAGCAAGATGTTTAAATCGGAGCTAAAGAGCAGGAGTATCAGAGTAAAAATAAAAATAATATTTCTTTTACACGTATTTCTAGAGAACTGATAGCATGGATTTAACCGAATATGGTATATGTAATCTTCATATAAATAAATACCCAAAATAGCATATTTCTACCGGGTCGACTACATAGGGGCCACCACAATATCAAGGTTAGAATTTTTCTTTAACTATGAATTTGGAAGGTATAACGAACATAGTACGGCGAATTTGACGAAAAGCACTTTTGTAACTCGGGAAACCTGTGTACTTGTTTGTTTTAAGAGCTATTTGTAAAATTCTTTTTGAATTAGCTAGCTCTTATAAATCCATTAAGTTTTCACAGATTGAACCTTCACGGTAGCTCGTAGACTTTCCGCTAGATGGCTCCAACTTCGGAAAATTCAAAATATGGAAGCCAAACTACTGGGAATGTTAGGAAAATCCATTTTGGATTAGATAACTCTTATCAATCTATGAATTTTGCATCGGTAGGGTTTTCCATGAAGTTAATAGATTTTCCGCTAGATGGCTTCAATTTTGAAAAATTCAAAATTTTGGATTGGTATTGTGTCCGAACTACTGAAGCTAGAGGATTTAAGTTTTCACGAATGGGAAAATTCTAATGAGGATTTCCAACGGTACGCGTTCTCCTCTCTTTATAGGAGACAAAACAAAACTAAAAATTTCTAAGAAAACGTGCTTCCATCTGCTTTAGCAAGGGTATCTTACTTGTTTTAGCCAATGCGAACCCAGCTCGGTTGTGGTGTCATCCTTCTAAACGAGAGTTCTCGGGAAGAGGGAAAACATCTACTTTTCCTCGTTCCAGTTTAAATGGCGTGAGTACCCGTTGGAGGATAAAACATATGCTAAGCGAAGGAACGGAGGAGAGGGTGGGATTGACAGAGAAAGGAAGAGGAAGGTTGGTTTGTGACGTAAGAGGAAGAGAGAGATGGAAGTAGAGATTTGTGACACAGGGATAGTGGGCAATTAAGGAGGAAATGACACGGAGGGAGAGGAAGGAAGGAAAGAAAACTGGCGGAGGAATAGAAAATATGCGAGAGAAGATGATGCGAAATAATGACAGAAGACAGATAGATAAAAAAAGCGAGGAGGAAGACCGGGTTTTTCCTAAGAGTGCATATTTAATCCTTACACTCTTCCCCTCTTTACTTCCCCCTTCCCCTCCTATCCCCTCCTCTCCCCTCCTCACCCCACACTTCTTTTAAAAAGGTTCTACGTAACTGGCTCGGTGGATTCAGTCGTAAGGATTCCCTAGCGGACTGCGGATACGATGTTGGCGACAAGAGCGATGGAGTCAACAAATCTAGCTCTACTGGTCACGATACTTCTTTACGGTTTATACACAGCCGAAGCACGTGAGTAGAATTTTTTGGGGCATTCAATATGCGAATATCTTTATTTTAATATTTAAAGACAATATGTGTGGGATCCCTACGAAAAAGGACTCACTAACGAGATAGAAAAGATTCAGCGCAGGGCAGCTAGATTTGTAAAGAGAAATTACGATAGTAAACAAAGCGTAACATCATAAATATAAAATCTGAAATGGACTTCGTTATTCGTGAGATCGATTGTAGAACGAAGTGATATAGAGGATCGTTTTTCCCTAGGACGATAAGAGAACATAATAGGAAAATATAACGAAAAAAAATTAGGGACCTTTGGTGCACTGTCCCCCCTGCCATTCACCAAGATGGTGACTTGCAGGGAATCATGTAGAGATATGTATCACCAATAGCAAATACACCGCAAAAATTTCATGAACATCCTATGCTCAATTTTTTACCTAATATAATCATGCAATAAAATAAACGAATAATGGCGATAAAACGTGCATGTATTGGCTTCCAGTGATCTACATTAAATTATTAGTTTTATTTCCTAAAACGTTTAATACGTGACGAAGACTATTAATTAAGTCAACGCAAAATTTTATATTTGACATTTTTATAAAAGTTACAAGAACTGATTAGTTTTTGGTAAAAATCGGTCAACCGGAAGTGGGTGTTTACCCTTGTCACTTATACGTTATTTTGAAATATTTGCTTTAATTGTGAATTTTAGGGTTTTTTTTAACCCCATTTGAACATTAAAGTTTAATAATTTTTTAGGTACTACGGGATGAGCTAGGAAGCTGCAATTTTCAAATTATTTACAGAACAGTTCATTTGCACAAATAAAAATTTCAATCTCTCCATATATATATTGCAAAACCGTTAAAAATGTTTAAATTTTAAACAATTAGAAAAATATTATTTTACTTCTAAAGGTGCTACAACTTTAAAATTTGGCTCAAATGTGTAGCATTAGTACCCCATAATGGAGAAAGTGTAAAATGTTTAAAATTGCAACATTTGGGGTATTGTTTCAAACTATTATTTTTACATGTGGGAAAAACGAAAATCGCTGCGGAGGTGAAATCTTAATAATTAATAGAATATTTGTAATGATGAAATATCTGTCTGAAAAATTAATGTTTTTTCAAGGTGAGATGAAATGCTTGCAGTATGCAAGCACATTCCACTAGTCATTATATATCGACGTATCTTACAGAGGAGGAGGAGGATACTAATGTTTAGGCACTTCCAGATGAGCTGGAGATTCGAAATTTTTTTCTTATGTAGGATTTTGTGCAAAACCGACTAGAAAAAGCGAAATTCTTGAAAAAGTGCAACAATGCGGCTGCTAAACATTCGCAATTGTTTAACAAATTTTTAAGGTTTACGTATTTCCGAATGTGCTACGGAGCTGAATTTTTTTTGACAGGTAGGAAATGTAAAAAAACGAAATAGGGGTTATACAAATTTTGATATTTTAATTTGTTTGGCAGTTAAAAATTCTTAAAGTTTAAACAAATAGGTAAATGGTTAGATACTATATACTATAGATAATAATTTACGGTTCAGGTGTTTTAAATTTTAATTCCAATCTGTACACCGTAGTCTCCAATTTCTTTTTTAATATAAAATTCTTATTGCGGCCGTTAAAAATTATTTAAATTTAAGCAATTAGATAAATGTTGTTTCACTTCTAAATCTGCTACAAATTTAAAATTTGGCATAAATGTGTGGCATTATTAACACAATGTGAAAAACGTATAATATTCATAAAATTTAAATAATTAGGAATTGTTTTACTCCATTATTGTTCCATAATAAAAAATGAAAACCAGTCCAGAGGAGAAATCTTTAGAATTAAAGAAATATTTCTCATGATGAAATATCTCTCTGAAAAATTAATGTTTTTTCAAGGTGAGATGAAAAGCATGCAGCACCTTCTACTAGTATCCAATATCAGAAGGCTATGGTTTGAGTTTATTTCTGTTCTTTTTAGTCTAAAATTTTCTCGCAGTCTCTTAAAATATTTATTATCATTTAACCTATTTGGAATTTTTAAAAATATTACAGATATAGAGAAAGTCATGTGGTGGCCACGTCAGATTTTTTAAATATATGTCGTATATAGCGAATGTATTGCAATCACGAAAAAAATCGAATTGAAGATTTTGATGAATATACGTTTTAGGTGTCCCTTAGTCTAAAATAGTAGTTTTTGTCATGCCGTCTGTCTGTTTGAGGCCCCAAAGGTTGTACTTTCTGCATTAAATATTACGTTTCTCACAGGAGTAAACTAGTGGCACGCGAAAAATTCCAGTGATTCACATCAGTTTATTGGCACGCGACTCAAAAATCATTTTCCATCCCTGGCCTAGAGCATAGACGATTCAACGATACCGAATGATATTTTGTATTTTAGCATAACATTTTTCAGAATGAAAACCACGAAGAGATAAATGATATAGAGCAACAATGAAGGGCAGTTTATTCTTGTCGATTTTCACAACGTCAATTTATTAAAAAATCTGATGTGGCCGTCACATGATTTTCTCCATACCTACCTGTAATATTTCTAAAAATAGGTTAAATGATAATAAATATTTAAGGAACTGCGGAAAAAATTATAAGACTTGACAAAGAACAGAAAAAAACACAAACCGTAGCCATTTGATATTGGATGTAGCCCCTAAGTTCCATCAATTAAGAAAATAAAAAGGAGCGAAAAATGTTTACAATAGTCGACGGTAGGTGGTGTGCTGGTGGCAGCTAAAAAATTTTGTTCTTGAGATATCTTTTAAGCAATGCATTATATGGGAAAATGTTTCAGACAAAGGTTGTAAAAAATTAAATTACCTACAACTTTGATTTAAGTACTTTTTTACATTCCTCAAATATTCAAGCAAATATATAAAAATCAGATGTGGCCACCACATGATTTTCTCCATTTCTGTAATATATCGGAAAATTCGAAATAGATTAAATGATAATAAATGTTTAAACTCTTTATGTACCAACGGTACTCACAAGTACCATTTTATTGAATGAAAAAATTTACACTATATATGAAGTTTTAGCGCTGATCAAGGTTTTCCTGTGTTGTAGTATAGTATAACTCCCAATAAGTGGCAGGATTACCTTAACTGTATTATTTTTGATGTCACGTTTTTTAGCCTGTGTCGTCGCGTCAGCCTTTATTTGTGTGCATGGATTTACATTCGTCGATGTTTGCCCTTAGTTATCTGAAAATCTTCTAGCTTGGTAGTATCTTAGAATTTTTTGCGATTTATTAAAATGTAGTTATTGATTAGAAATCATATTCAACCAGATATTTGTTATAGTTTGTTTTTTTTTGCAAAATATTAATAATTTCCTATAAAAAATAATGCGGTTTGGATAATCTTGTCTATCAGAATATACTTCTTAAAACAGGATAAAGCTTATGAAAAATATTAATCAAAAAATATAAATATTTAAAATTTTTGTACATTAAAGGTTAAGAAACTGCGAGAAAAATTTAGTCTTTACAAAGAACTGAAATAAACTCAAATCGTAACCTTCTGATATTGGATATAACCAGGAAGGTCCAACAATTAACAAAATAAAAAAGAACCTTACTAACAATAAGACGTAACTAAGAATAAGTGTAAAGTGTTTACAACAGTCGCTGGTAGGTGGCGTGGTGGTGGTAGCTACAATATTTTGGTTTAAGATTTATCTTTCAAATGCATTATATGGGAAAGTGTTTCGAACAAAGATTGTAGAAAATTAAATTTTCTACAATATTTATTCCAGTACCTTTTTACATTAATCAAATATTAAAGAAAATATTAATAAAAGGATGTGACAAGACTCACTTCCGGTTAGCCGATTTTTACCAAAAACTAATCAACTCTTGTGACTTTCATAAAAATGTTAATTATAAAATTTCGCGTTAATCTGATAAATAGTTTTCGAGTTAGAGCATCGACAAAATTCCGGTCACAGACAAATCCACAGACATAATCGAGAAATTAGTCAAAACGTGTTCAGAGAACCTTAGAACATGTATTTCCGTTGAAATCTCGAATTCGATTTTTTCATGAAAACAATACTTTCTCTCTACTTCGTATATGTAGAAAGTAAGAAGGGGATTTGGTGGACCTTTCTTGCGGAAATCAAGGCGAACGTTCATGATCAATAAGAATTATCATTTAATTATGTAATAACCATGTTTATTATGATGAAAATATATATAAACACAATGGATGTTTTATATCTTATAAATATTTGTGTGTGTGTGTGTGTGTATGTGTGTATGTATGTATGTTCTCTATACGTTTTTACACCGTTGAAGCTACCGAATTCAAATGTTTCATGGGCCATCCTATGGACCAAAGGAAGAACTTGGTCTAGGTTTGCAGACCGTGGGGTCTCTTATACCCCATGGGATCAGCGAAATACTATTTCCATAAGAATGCATGGGAAATAGTGTGGAGAAACCCCAAAATGCCATGCAGCCCTTCACTGATGTGGATATAAATATACCTAAATATTAACTTACGATCACGAGAAATGGATTATTTTACGTATGAAAGACTGAATATTTTAATTCTGTACATGTTTTGTCGTATTACATGCTGAATCAATCTAAATTATCCTTTAAGCGCAAAATTTATTAACATTTTCCAGGCTGCAACAAAGCTAAATTTCTTAACTGTTGTCCTCTTCAGAGGGAGATAGCCACGTAAAGATTAATGTAAGGAAAATCCACGCCGTGGCGGGCCATAGAGGAAGAATAGTCAACGCCAAGATAAATGACACAAATGGATTTATGCCTAAATACGGTCTATGAATATTTTTAAAGTGTGTCAAATGATTTTTAAGGAATATTAGAACATTGTTATCTTTCACCATTAACATTGAAAGATTTATCGCAACATAAATCGATACATTTACTTACATTTGTTCGGTAACCAGATGTTGTTTATTGTTTACGTTTTGGCTAATAGTATTGACATAATCCACATAATTTTATTGCTGCTTTAAAGGCTCCGGTGCATCTATGCATGTGAATATTAGTCAGACGTTAATGCGTAATTATATTAGTGATAATACTTTACAATACAATACATAAAATAGTAAATGCTAATGTAAACATCACTTGCGTAATTAACGAATGGGGAACGTTTGGTAAACCTGGGCTACCCAACAGCAAAAGTAAGTAAATTTCGGAATTTATTGTATTAGTTTTATTGTAATATGATATCAAAAGTGATATATCTATAAAAATAATAATAATAAAAGTCGTTTGCTACTTAAAAGAAAACTCATTCCCAAGCGAAGTCGGGCCTTTCAGCTAGTGAATGATAAATAAACAATAAAATAAAAAAATAACTCTCCGACGATGACGATATTGAGAACATAGTGACAGGGGCGGGTATACAGGAAGAGGGATTATAAAGATGTAGGGTCCTCCTGATGATCTTTCCGGGAAGGGGACTTACAGGAGTCTGCAGAGGAAGAAGGCGTAGTTGCGATGTTCTTAAAAACCTCGTAATGGACGTTTCCTTCGTCTTTCGTTTAAAAATCCTGTAGTTCTCCTTATAAGAGTCTGTAAGAGCCTCCAATCCTCTTAATTTTAGACTACGCTCCATCGAAGGATCCATTTCAAAACCTTTTCAGCCAGAACCAGTGCCTTAAGCGAAAGCTGAGGCTTTTGAATCACATTACTCTCTTCTTCCTTGCTGCTTTCACTTGAGTGTATGAGTTCCACAAGATCCTCCTCGGTCAACTCTTCTTTATGGGAGTCCAGGAGTTCCTCCACCTCGCTTTCTTTGAGATCGTCGAAACCCTCTCATCGCACATCATGTGTCATTCTCACAATCCGCAGTTATTCTCCTACTAATGAGACGCCTTTCAGGTCTTTCACCGCGTCAGGTAACAGCTTCCTCCCGCACGCATTCCACGTCAATGGTTTGATATAATCTAGAAATTCCTTTATAACGGCTATACAGTCAGCGATGTTATACTTTTTCCAACAATCGTTGACTGACATAGAGGATCGCTCTCCATCTGGTCGAGAATTCTCGCAAACGGGCGGCGGGTGTAATGCGACTTAAATGTTGCGATGAGATCTTGATCCATCGATTGGAGAAGAGAGGTGGTATTAGGTGTTAGAATGGATACCTCCACGTTCGGGTGCGCAAATTGCAGAATTTCAGAATGGCCTGACGTATTGTCTAAGATCAGAAGGACCTTTAATGATAGATTTTTGGCCGCTAGGTACTTTTTCACTTCATATACGAAGCACTTATGAAACCATTTCAAAAACAGCTCAGAAGTCATTCAGGCGCTCCTGTTAGCACGCCAGAACACCGTGAGATGATTCTTGTTTTTTCCTCTGAGGTCCCTGGTGTTCATAGATTTGTACATCACCATCGGCTTCATCATGAATTCGCCTGCTGCATTTTCACAGACGAGAAGAGTTAGCCAGTCCTTAATCGCCTTAAATCCCGACGGAGACCTCTCCTCCTATTCTCTTCCAAAAAAGTGGTTTAATCAGCATTTGCTGACGCGCCTTTAAACGCCCCCAACAATACTGAAACTGCCTCCATTGAATGAGTGTAGATTACAATAAAAAAAGAAATTATTTTATGGATCCATTGAATTGGATTCTATGAGTTAATGAAAGAAGGATATTATTGTGATAGTTTTAAGTGACTTCACATGTATAAACTGAGTCAAGAGCATATCTAAAGAGGGGTTAGATGTGTCCACATTGTATAGTTTTACTAAGAAAGCGTTGATCATATCCTCGTCTATTAATTGTGGTATGTCATGTTGTGATTTTTTTTAGTTTGTATAAAATGATGTAGAACTTTCAACTGCACCAAAATCAGAAAAGAAGTACATATGAAAAAAGAAAAGTTTGGTTTAATTATTTTAAATTGGCATTTTTGATATTTGTACACGTTTATTTAACTAAAACATTTGAAATAACTAAAAAAATTCTTACACGCCATCCAAAAATAGGTGGTCCCATATTTTTCTGTTTAAAAGTTGCGGTTGTCCCATATTTCCATATTTAAAAGTTGGCAACCCTAATAGTAAAACATAACCTGTATCCGAAGCAATTAAGATATGATTTCTGTCCCTCAGGCATTCCCAACACCTCTCATATCATACTACATCATTGTGTTCTGCAGTAAAAAACACTGATACGCCTCTGAATGAAAATTTACAAGAGCCGCATACAAAGTTAAAAGAGCCCTACGCGGCTCGCGAGCCACGGTTTGGCCACCCCTGCTATATGTAAGTACTCATCCATCTTTATTTTATCTTTGCAGAAGGCCGGTGTCGCACACCTCAGAATCAACCGGGTAACTGCATGTCTATCGATAATTGCAATCCTCTCAAGCGGTTGATGCAGCAGAGGCCCCTTACACCAAAAATCGAGGAGTTCCTGAGGAGATCACGTTGTAACGTCTGGGGTTACAGGCCATTCATCTGCTGTCCTATCAACGGGGGTGGAGGAGCTTGGGATGACAGCCGTAGACCACTCAGGCAGAGCGTTGGAGGGGGAAACAATGGTGGAGGCGGCGGAAACACTGGAGGAGGCACAGCAGGGGGTGATGCTAGCAACCACCCAAACCTCCGCCTCTTGCCAACGGACAGATGCGGAGTGGACTTGGCCGAAAAGATTATAGGAGGAGAGGTAGCGAAGCTGAAGCAATTCCCGTGGCTCGCTCTGTTGCAGTACCAAACCTGTGAGTCATACCAGTTCTGGTCCAATACATCTATCTTTTGATTTGTGTTTGTCAGGGTTATATGTGAGAATGGACATGATTGTACAAATATCGCCCTCAATAAAGAAGGATTAGTATTATTGTTATTATTAGGCTTCGGATAGTTATGCACTTAAAATAGTCAAATATACATGCAAACATGCATTAAAATGGGCTAAAATGCACTAAAATGAGCAAAATATGCACTTCAAATTTGCTAAATTTCTTCAAAAATAATGAAATAATCTAACAAGAGACAAAGGTGTTGAGATGACTTGTTATGCATGCTCGCATAAATCTGAAATTAAATTTTGACATTTGAGAAGGAGAAAAAAATCCTGTACTTGACCGGGAATCGAACCCTAGTCTCCTCGTTTGCCGGATAGGTGCTTTAGTTAGCCCTTCTTCACCGTAAATACCCCAATCCGAGAATGGGGAATCATGATGGCTTGATAGCTTAGTTGGTTAAAGCATCTACCCGGCAAACGGGGAGACCGGGGGTCGATTCCCGCTTAAGCATAGGGTTTTTTCTCCTTCTTAAATGTCAAAATTTTAATGAAATAATCGTTTATTTTCAAAAATACATTTCTTTTAATGTAAACAAATAATATTATAAATAACCATTATAATGAAAATTGACACATTTCCTTAAACATTACGTAATTTGAGATATTTAGTTTGCAGAGTATCTACTTACTTACAAGTCATGGTTACACTTAATTATCATGTGGTGTAATAGGTGCTAAAACACAACATTATGCCTATTTCCACTTAAAATATTCTTGTACTCAGAGAACGTGTTCAAAATCACATGACAAAATCGGGGCAATCCAACTTTACTACGTCCGATATTTCGAGGCCTACCTCACTGTCAATATTTTCTTTGCATTTAAATACGCCATTGAGGTTTTTTAACTTTTGTAAACCTGTATTTTTTTAGAACACTTTCTGCATTTTTCGTAGAACTCCTTTCTTCCTAAACTACTTAATGCACATTCAACCTCTTCGTAGTGGCAATCCTTTTGTTTCTAATTTTGTGATTGCTGACGATAAGCAGGTAAAGTTGGCACAAATAAAAATAAGTTGCTCTTGAATTCCAGTTTTTTTAATGCGCCTTGCGCTTCCTCGATACATAGAGCTTCCTCAGGGTTGACGTCTTCAACTGCCTGTTCCTCTAATGCATAATTGTCTGCATAGTAAACAGCAGCTTCCAACCATGTTCCCCATCTTGTAACAACTGGTGAAGGAGGTAGCGGTACTTTGCGACTTGAAGCCATTAGGAATACCTTATTTACAATAAAAATCAGCGAATTCACCTCAGGTAAGGTTGTATGTACTATTTCAGCAGTCCGTGTGCTACACGCGTTACATGTATCAGTTTTCGATACAATACCTGAAGACCTCCCATGGTTTTGCACATATAAGGAGCAGCGTTGGTGCAGACAATGAGAACTCGATCATATGCAATGCCAGAAGGCCACAAAAGACTCAGTGAATTATTGAAAAAGCAGCGATTGTTGAATGATTCACATTGTCTAGCACCGCCATAGTTAGTAAATATGATTTGCCTCTTTCCTCCTTCACTTCCAGAACACCAAATACAAGGTTGGACACATATTTCTATTCCACGTATGTTGTTTCGTCAAGAGACACCCAAATATGTTGGCCACTAGTTTTTTCTCTCATTTTATTTCAAGTCACTTTATACAATTCAGGCACATAATTTTTCCAAATTGTTGACTTATTTGGCACAGAGTTTTTTATGCTTCTGCAGAAATTATACGAGTTGCTCGTTCTTCAACTTAGCCAGAGGTATGTTTGCAGAGACAAACGTCTTGCACAAGTCTTCACAAAATTCGCTACGTGTTTGTCCAGACTTCGCTGGTGCTGTGATCGCTAAGATTGACGTTTTCCTTCCAAATAAATTTCTTTATTTTTTTGCATGTTTTGATGTTTGAAGATGCTGCTGAACTTGGTACTTCTTTGCCACGGTTGCAGGGACCTCACAGTATTTACAGAATAAAACTCTTCCGTCTGTTGAAAAATCTTTGAACTCACATACGAATTTAATGCCATGCCAATAGTTCTCTTCTCTTTAGGCAATGTGGAAGTTAGACTAAAACTGCTTGAAAAATAAAGTACATAGGGTAAACAAAACTCGTTTAATAAACAGAGTACACAGTTTCCACGGTAATATAGTTTCAACGAGTAATCGCCGTCATCAGATGCACAAGTTAAAGTCAAACATGAATATATATGGAATAATTTTGAAACGAGAAAAAAAGTCTGCTATGACCGGGAATCGAACTCGGGTCTTCCACTTGCCAGGCGGATATTCTACCACTGAACTATCGTAGCAGATCAATTTTCTCGTTTCTGAACGAGGATGAATATATATGCTAAAGAATTTTGAGAGAAAGGTAGGAGGGGGAACCAGAGGGGAAATGGGAAAACACCGAAAGAGCAGAGACCCAAAAGACAGCGGGAGAGAGAAAGACAATGTGCGCAACATTGAAAGCGCGCCACTTCTACTCTGCTACGATTTTGCTGTGTATGGCATTGGGATGAAGATGAAGAGGGAAAGGTAGTGTGAAGAATAGTTGTTTCTAGCATGAGTCATGCTCTGGTGTCCTATCGTTGCCAATTGTCCTCAGTCCTGATCTAGGTATTATAAACATTTCCAGAAATATCAGCCAATAAATGGAAATAGAAATAAAAATATGCACAAAAAGGCAAAATCGTCAAAATATGCACTTTCTCAAGAAAAATACTTAAAATAACTATTCTACCTAATATGCTTAATATTATTCCCAAATTACAGCCTATGCCTATCTGCATAGTATCATATCATTCCATTAATTTCTAGCTTTGACAATCTCACCATTTGAGAGGGAGGGGGTTTCTTCGACGTTCTCTTGGAGGACGTCCGTTGGGGCTGGTTGATACGTACTAGATACTAGCGCTGGGGTCACGACTCTGCTGGCTAATTTTGGTAACGCGAATAGCTCGAGAACAATAAGTACGATTTCGGTGATTTTTTCTCATTGCAATGAGATCTACCTCTTGCATCTTTTATATATGTCATCGCCTATCATAAAATCATTCCAGGAGCGTTTATTTTCTTCCATTTGACTAATACGAGGATGAATCTAACACATTAACCAATCGCACTTGAAAATGCTTAGATGCATGTACTAAGTCGGGATTCGTACGGTTCTATGCTTGAAAGAACAAAGTGTATGTTTTTTGAAGAAATAATCCTAATCTATTTCGAATTAACGTAAAAATGTATATGGAACCAGAAAAAACGTTATTTTTAAAGGCGAGAAATAGAAGTTACCATGACAATGTCGCCGCATTTGAGATTCCAATGCTTTTATATGAAGACCAGCGTAATTTCCCGTCAAATATGACGAGTATGTGCAGACTAAGTATAAAAATTAAGGCACTTCCTATTCTTCCTCCCTCCCATTCTCCTCTTCTCTCCCTCCCATTCTCCTCCTCTCTCCCTCCCTCTCCATTCTATTCTTCTCCCTCTCTTCCTCCATCTCTCCTTCCCATCCTCCCTCTCATTCTCATCTCTCTCATTCACCTCCTTTTCTCCCTCTCCCTCTCTCTCTCTCCTACCCACTATTCCCTTGAAAATGTAGCTCTCTCTCAGCGTGAGATAGGTATATACAGATCTTACATATAGAATTAATAATTATTTGTTAAACATTACGCTAGACTACTTTTATATGGCAAAGATTATTTTAACTCACTGAAACATATTATAATACGAATTATATATTTTTTACTCTACAGTCTATGTATACAACATTGTTTCGTTATACCTCGTATTAAAATTTATAAATTTTATTCTTGTTTTTAGTCAAAAATTAAAAACTTAGTTTTCGTCGAAAGTGTATTACAAATGTTTAATAAATTCAGCAATTTTCACCTTTATATCTTACTTAGGAACACCCATTAACATAATATCAACGAATAATGGAGTATTTATTTATTTTCGATACCGTAGTATTATTTATCGTAACCAAGATATTGTTTAAACTTCAAAACAGCGTCAACATTTCGTGAATATGAGGGCATATGTCACGTGAATTGATAAACCCAGTATATCATGCGCAATAACACGAAACCGGCAGCAATGCAAATCGCCCTGACGTCGAAAGATTTTCTCGTCAAAATGCGTCAAATTTTCCCGTTAAAAACTAATTTGTGGACCGATTCGACGCGTCTTCAAAAATCAACGGCAGAAAAACAAAATTTTCTCTTTTTTTAAGGCGTTCGTTGTTTCAAGTTTCGAATTCCTACGATGATCATAAGTAATTTTAAAATGCTAATGATTAATGTGCTACACTCATCGCCGTGTTAAATCAAATGGAGAAAATGAATGATTCTGTAATCGAACCCGTGACTTTAATATTGACGACAGGAAGTCTATAATATAAAAGTTGCGCTGCCAAGTAATTCCTGAAAGTTTGATAGTAAAAGAATGAAATTTCCTTTCAAAAGCATAACTACAGAAAATTTTATTTTGCAATTGTGGCACCCCTGCTTGGTCTATCCGGTCCAAATATGTCATTTTGGTCATGTATTTATGTGAAGATTCTATGTACCTACTAAATTTGGTTGAAATCGGTTTAGCCAATTCTTCCCTGATATATGCGTAGGGACGGACGGACATTGCCGAAATTTGGACCGACCGTTTCATGAGGACCCCTCGAAATCGTGAAATTTGGATGACCCTCGAGCCCCCGTAGGCGGATTTAAATTATTTTTGGCACTGCTACTCAAAGGATCAACTTAAAGCTGCTGTCAAAATTTGAAGTTCCTACATTTATTTTATGGAGAGTTATGGCTGCCACAGACAGACATACATTCTCTTTTATTTATAAGATATCCGCCGTTTTTGATGAGCAATCACTCTCGACTGTATGATAAAGAGTAACATAAGAAAGATACGAACCTGAATTAATTTTTTTTCGTTCTGATCTCTTCAGCCACGGGTCGCCAGTTCCTGTGCGGCGGAGCTTTGATCAACGACCGGTATGTTTTGACAGCCGCCCACTGCGTTCGAGGAATCGGCAACAGACGACTGTAAGTAAATAATAAGAGGATTTTAATATTTTCATGTAATTAATATTTAAGATAACGGCGAAAAAATTGTGTTTCGCAGAATGGAACTATTTGTTATCCACGCTCTTTCGTATTCGGTCACGTTAGGGCAATGTTTGGTTATTCTTAATTGCCTCTTGAAAGACCTCCAAAATTTGCAAAAGAACCTCTATATAATGAAGACGGAAGAACTTAATTTATAACACGGACAATTTTTTCTCTTTCAATAATTTTCAAGTAAATGCTACAAAAATTCCTTAAGCCATAAAAAGCTTTTTTTGAACCATTTGGGTTGTTCAATCACAAGGTGGCCGCCGTCAGCGGAGTGGTAGTGATTGTACATTCTACGTAATCAAATTCAGCGTGACCGAATACTAATTTCGAATACACAAATAAAAGAGGCAAATGTTAATCCATGGGACGACGACGTTTTTCTGTTGGGTCACTCTTTTGTCAATATTCATAATCTGTGACCCCACCTTTTAATTCATTTTGTCCACAATGCTTACGACAAGTGATTATTATACTATATGGCATCCTGAATATGTTTCATCATTAAAGTACGAAATGAAAGTAAAATTATTTCAAGAAAACATTTTGTGTAATTCTTATCTGAAGTAGTGTGCAAAAAATCTTTCGCTCACCACCTTTTGGCACGCATGCCATAGGTTGCCGACCCTAGCACATTTTTAGCGGTGTCGATTGGGTCTTTTTAGAGCCATATATCCGGTAATGATCATTCATGACTTGATTTTCTGATAATTTTTATGGCCATGTAAGCAAGTCGATTTGTTTATTTAACATTAAACCTCGAGCTGAGATGACTAATTCGTCTTTAAAGGGCTGATTTAGCATTTATTTATTACTTTCACAGCGTGGTTGTCCGTCTCGGAGAGCTAAACACGGACACCGATCCGGACTGTGAAACTACACAGCAATGCGGAGAACCCGTGCAAGAACTCGGCATTGCAGAAACCATCGCTCACCCGCAATACAATCCGGATAGTAGGGATAAACTGAATGATATAGCGCTGATTCGTTTAGACAGGCCGGCGACCATAACAGGTAGGACAATAAACACTTTTATTTTACCAATACAATAAGTTTTATTCTGCTTGTCTCTTCCACCAATTCTTTACCTGGCTTTTGTAGTGAACGGACATGCCTTTCACTTGCTCCTGCGAGCTCCTACAAATCTTTGAGCGACTAAAGTAGCAGTAGCATTAGAGTAGCTGTAGTGTTAAGTAGAACTAACATTCACTTTATTCTATTTGTTATCCTTCCGTAAATTTTATTTAATATTCGTTTAAGTTACCTAACTTGTTTTGTTATAACATGTACGTTATAGTTTTTTCTCTACCGTAATAGCTCTTAAGTCTCGTAGTTTTT
Source organism: Tanypteryx hageni (assembly GCA_028673005.1). NCBI lineage: Eukaryota > Metazoa > Arthropoda > Insecta > Odonata > Petaluridae > Tanypteryx > Tanypteryx hageni. The sequence continues at coordinate 52,009,387 of CM054114.1, read as the reverse complement.
TGTTAGAAATTCCATTTTTCCCTTTAGATAATAATATTTATATCATTGTAGTTATTTTCGTTGTTGTGTACTACCATCTCCTGTGCGTGATTTAACCTTGCTTGTGTTGTTTACGCCTTTCACTTCATACCTGCGTTTGACCCTTTCTCGTAAGCTTTACGAAGAGCTTCCCCGCGTTAAAACTTAGACCAAATTCTTTAGCCTTATCCCATTTCAGCTTTTGTTTTTATATTGTAACTCCCTTGCGTTAGTTTATAAATTAGGTAAGAGTAAAGGATGGTTTCACCGAGGACTCCCGTTTCCTCCTTCTCGTGCGCCGCTGGTTGCGAGGCCTTGAGGGCGCGAATCACGGAGCTGGAGAGGGTGGTTGAGGACCTCCTTCAGAGGGTGGAAAGACAGCCTTGGTTCGTGTGGGGGGTGCGGGGTCATCCCTGAAAACTCGCCGCGCCAAATTGGCGGCTTGGGTTCGCCTGGGTGCGGTAGCCGGTAGAGCGATCGGGGTTGCCCCTGACTCCTTACCACAGGCTAGGGGTCCTCCTGCTGGGCACCGCTGGATCACTCTGGTGTTCACTACACGCCCGAGTCGGCTCAGAGAGTAGCGCGAAGGATTATTGAGCACAGTAGGGATTTTTTAGGCTAGAGAGTAGGGCAGGGTGTAAGTCAGTTTTGGGTAAGGGGATAATCGATGCGTTCGTAGAAAATAAGAATCACGATATATTACTCGTATGTAATGATAGAATATACTCAGAGCGTGAGGTAAATGCACATAACACGAGAGATAAGGAGGAAGTTCATAGTAACATGCAGCACCGATTTCGCGATAGGTCATTGATAGAATGTTCCGTAAAGGATGCGACGGGTCGCGATTCCAATTCTGATACGATGCCAAACAGTCGTGGGAGTGCTTGTGATGGGAGCGCATGTACTTTTAGAGTGGAAGAGAAAGTCAAGGGTGAGATTAATATGCGAAGTGATAGTGAGAAATTAAACGTCGTCGTACTGAACTGTCGCAGCATCCCAGGAAAATTGCGGAGTTTGAGCACATTATTCGCAGTCTGCACGCCGACGTCGTGAGAGGCACAGAAAGTTGGTTAACGGATGAGATTCAGAGTCAAGAGATATTTCTTTTCATAGTAGTTAGCGATAAGTACGATAGCAGTGAGATTCCGATAAGTGACGAGGATATCGAGAGTGTTTGGTGCTGCATAGGTAAAGAAGGCTCCAAAAAGGAGATCTTATGCTCGTTTTACAGGCCACTTAACGCTGGTGTATATTGTGTTTTAAATCTCGAGAATAAACTATCAAAGCTTGGATTGATTAATCAAGATGGAATCACTATAGTCGATGGCGACTTTAACTTCCACTCAGTTGACTGGGAATGCCTATGTTTTGAATCAAGAGATAAAGAACGCGAATCCTGCGAGGCGTTAATCGAAAATTCTGCAAGCACTCTCTCCTTCAATTAGTAAGAAAGCCAATGGGATCGGGAAAGATATTAGATTTATTAGCAACGTCCCAGAAATCCACCATTAAAGATGGAATAAGTGATCATCTGGCCGTATATGCAGAGTGTAAGTTGAAAATTAAGAGGGACCCTGAGCCTCAAAGAAAGTTTCATATATTTGCTAAGGCAAACTTTTCAAGCTTCAGGTCGCGCCTACGAGAAATACTACCTGGCTTCCGTGATATGACCGAAGGATCAGATGCTGAGTCGTCATGGACACAATTCAAGGATATAATGCTAGAGGGCATCGATAAGAACATTCCTCTTAATTGAAGGTCGACAATAAAGAGCCACGTTGGTACAATAAGCAAGTTAGGAGTGCGCTTAGGCGTCATAGAATAAGCCACGCGAAAATAAAAAATATGCTGTATCTCGTTGGATGTTAATTATTCGTTGGACGGATTAGAGATTCCAGTTTCAGACTCGATTAAATATCTTGGAGTCACAATCCATCGGGATCTCTCGTGGGACACCCACATTCGTCGATTGATGGGTGTCGCTAACAAAAGGCTGGCCTTTATAGGGAGAATAGTTCGAAATAGCTCCGAAAAAGTGAAAGAATTGCGTTATTTATACTTGGTTCGACCGCATGTCGAATATGCGTCAGCTGTGTGGGATCCCTACGAAAAGGGACGCATTAACGAGATAAAAAAGATTCAGCGCAGGGCAGCTAGATTTGTATAGAGGAATTACGATAGTAAACAAAGCGTAGCATAATTAATAGAAAATCTGAAATGGACATCGTTAGAGGAACGTAGGCTGCAGGCTACATTTAAACTACTGGAAAAATTTATGTCGGAGGGACTAGCGAATGAGGTAGTATGACTTATCAGAAGCCCGATGTAACTCGGAAGGCAGGGCAGCGAGGATAAGATTCGCGAGATCGATTGTAGAACGGAGCGATATAGAGGATCGTTTTTTCCTAGGACGATAACAGATCATAATAGGAAAAGATAACCTAAGAAAACTAGGGAACTTTGGTGCACTGCACCCCTTGCCATTCACTAAAAAGGTGACTTGCAGGGTATCATGTAGATGTTGATGTACAAAGTGTTGTATAAGTTAAAAACTGTCGTTACCTCTCACCGTCGAGTTTGTCTCAGTCCATTCTCGAGTCTCAATGAAATGCAGCTTTCCTGGTAATCTATTTAGATTTATTTAGCAATCGAATTTGTAGTCTAATCTGCTGTATCTCGGGGGCAGCGACGGATCTGGGTGCACAGCTAGACCTGCCACCTTTCCGGGTTTGGGCAAGTCATCTCCGGGATACGGGTTTTCCAAATATCTCCCGATCAGTGAGTTTAGGAAAATTTATTTAAAATTTCGTGATTAAAAACTTTCTCAGTGACATATCACGACGAGCTGCTGAAGCATGATTGTATGAATAGCAAATTCGGCACAATTGAAGGGCGGGTTTGTTATAGGCTATCTGGGAATGCCCGCATTTGAGCTGTCAGTATTAGTATCAGATTGGCAGTATTTTGGAAGAATATTAGTGTGCATTACAATTAAAACTTAATTACAGGGTGAGTATAAAAAACGCCCCATTGAATTTTTACTTTCCCCGTAGAGAGTAAATAGTTTTATCACATTTCCGGGTTAGATCACGAGCAAAGGTAGCTACTCTATGCACAGATGAGGTGGATAAAAAACTAATGTATTTACTGATACATATTTACATGAAATAAGAGTGTCACATTATAATAAATATACGTTCTTTTATGCACTACTTTGATATTTTTAAAACGTTACCCCAATAACTAGAATAGAAAAACATGGGTACTTACGTATTAACGGTACTACCTTAGGATCACTTACGTATTAACGGAACTACCTTACGCATTTACCTAACGACCTGTGCAAATAAACAATTTATTTATCCAGATGATTTATACATTGTTGTGTGTGTGTTCTTTCATGTGTTCAATTCTTATGTCTATGCAAGGTGAGAAAAAAATGAAAATATATGATTTACCAAACTCCGAGAAGGTAGCAGTAAAATTCCTTCAACATCATAGTGTATTACCGAGTGAAAGAAAATGTTCGAATGGGCATTTAGCGGTACTGTACTTTGGCAATCGAAACTTCTGGAAATGCAACGTGAAGAATTGTCAGGAGAGAGTAAATATACGGATTGGAAATTGGTTTGAAAATACTCGCATCCCTTTTTTACTGCTGTGAGGTTCATATATTGTTGGTGTGAACAAATTAACTCAATACATTGGTGCAAACGTCAAATAGATTTAGCTGATAAAACTGTAATTGACTGGAATAATTACATGAGGGAAGTTTGTGCGGCGACTTAAAAAGCGCAGTCAGAAGAGAATTGGAGGTCATGGATTCATTGTATTTAGTAAACGTAAAAATAACGCCGGTAGAATTTTACCGCAGCAGTGGATGTTTGGAGGAATTTGTCGTGAAACTGGAGATGTATTCATCGTGGAAGTACCAGACCGAAGTGCGAAAACCCTTACGGAAGTAATAAAGAAAAAATAAAGAAGGCTCGATAATTTACTCAGATTCCTGGCGATCTTACAAAACAGATGAACTCAAGAAAGAAGGTTTCGAGCATCTCCAAGTAAACAACACCTATAACTTTGTAGATCATAACACAGGTGCACATACACAACATATTGAGAGAATGTGGGGATCGGTTAAATGGAGAAATAAAAAACACCGCGGGACTGTTCGCCGTCACATAAAATCTTATCTTGAAGAATTTTTGTGGCGCCAAAATATAAAAGATGATGTCTTCGAATTAATTTTCACTGCAATAAAAAATTTTGGCCTCCTAAGATTTATTATTAAAGTTATTTTAAAAATAATGTATGAATGGAATATATAAATAATTGTTTAATTTTTTGAAAGGGGGCGGTAGCGGCACAAAGTTTATTATATTTTAACGTAGTTATTCTACATTACCAAGTATATCAACGACATCTTTTGAAAGGGGGCCACCGCCCCCTTAAACCCCCGTTCTTATCTTCTAAATATCCTGTAGAGTGATGTAGTTCAGTTATAGTTCGGTAGTACCGTTAGTACGTAAGTACCAAAACATGAATTGAGATGATATTTTGATAAGGATTGATGGGATAATTATCCGGTAATTGCCAAATTCCTTTCTTTTGTATTCATCATTGCTCGTAGACTGCATTTTTGGAATCTTGCAATGAATTGTTCGCTGGCAGAAGTTCATTGTTGGGTGGCCTCGTAAAGGTTAGTACGCCTAGTTCCTTCCCCTCCCAAAAATCTAATTTTTCCCATCCACTGCTACTCCAGCATATAATTTCTGTGCCAACTTATTTCATCATTGCCAATGTTTCATCCGCGTTTTCTCTCTTTCCAGGTTTGCCACATTTCTTCTCGGTTTTCTCCAATCTTGATCATGCTGATGATGCTAGTTTTTTAGCGAAACCGGTCGTGGAATCAATTTGCGTGGAAGTTACATAGATGTTCCTTTCTTCTAAATTTAATTTTGTGATTACATCACAGGCTTCGCCGTCCATTTTCGTTTCAATTAGAGATATGGAACGAGTACGCCGTTGTAAAGGAGTTCTATTCGAATGTTCGTTGCCAGAAACAAAGTAATCAAATCGTTTTATTTTTGTTTTTCAGATTACGTAATTCCTATATGTCTCCCAGGCGGAGCGGCCCTCACAAATAACTACGAACGTGATTCCTTGACCGTGGCCGGATGGGGAAGGACAGAGAGCGGTGAGTATAAAAACCTCTTACGTCGTAGGTTTTCTACCTCTTGATAGGTTAAGGGCAAACCCAAATCAATTCGCCTCGTCCAAGGTATTTTTATTCATCATCTAATGATCAACCGCTTCTTTGATACATTCAGTAGTTCATTTCTCTTATTTGCCGCTTTCCTAACATCATCTCTTTAGCAGACCGTGGCCTCCCAAAGTTTGATCCACTCATTTCTTCTGCCTATTTCATATCATTCTTACTAAGCTTCTCCCTTCTACTTTATTGAAACTTCCTCGATTTTTTTCCTTTCAACCCATCTAATTTTCTCCAGTTTTCGTCATACTCATATATTAAAAAACCTCGATCTGCTCATATCTTCCATCCTCCGAATCAATGCCTTGCATCTATATAGCTGTACGATTTTTATCCAAGTTCTCATCAACTTTTTTTAGGATATTAGTCTAAAATTCTCTCATCAACGCTGATGAATTCCAATTTTGCTTTCTAACTTCTTTGTTGCCCCTTTCTTCCTGAGTCAGTATTCTTCCTAAACAAGTAAAATGTTCCAAATGTCGACCCATATCGTTGGAATGTAAATCCTCCCCATCCGTGAAAACTTCATTCTTCTAGCTTTAGTAGTTCGGCTACAATACCATTTCAAAGTTTTGAATTTTCCGAATTTGAAGTCACCTAGCGTAAAATCTATGAACTACTTGGAAAATCCAATCATTGGAAAATTCATAGATTGATAAGAGTTACCCAACTCAAGAATTTTCCTAATATTTTCAGTAGTTTGACTACCATTTCAAAATTTTGAATTTTCCAATTTTGGATCCACCTAATGGAAAATCTATTATCAACTTGGAAAAATCCGATATTGGATAATTCAGACATCAATAAGTGCTATATAATTTAAAAAGCAATTTCCAAATATCTCTAAAAATATACAGGTTGATTGTGCACAGCCGGACTGACGGACATACAGACATAGTGATCAACTAAGCACGTTTTTTCTCTTTTACGAAAACTTGCTAAAAACGACCACATCTTACTGCTTTATTCCCTCTTTTTCAGGAACCAGCAGCAAATTAAAGCTTTGGGTACAGATTCCAGTGATGACAAACCAAGAGTGCGCACCCATATACCAGAGACAATTGACCCTACAGGCAAGCCAGATGTGCGCTGGAGGAGTCAGGGGCAAAGATTCTTGCCGCGGGGACAGTGGAGGACCTCTGATGAGCGTCGAGTCTGTTGTGAGGTCGAGGCCGGGTGCGCAGTGGGTCGCCGCCGGAATCGTGTCAATAGGGCCAGGAGAATGCGGCGCTCAAGGAAAACCCGGCATATACACCAGAGTAGGACCCTACGTCAGTTGGATACTGGACAACTTGAAACCTTAGAAGATTCAATGAAATCGTGTTCACGCTATAAAGGGAAGGGAATAAAAACAAGTGCTCCCACACTTGGCTCGTCCAATTCCACTGGCGGAGGTTGGTGAACAGGAATAGTTAAAAAGAACAGCGGGCGTTGAAATCACCAGAAGCACTGAGTTGCGAGTCTTGTACTACTGATATTACTAATATGATCTAGCAGTAAAAAGGGCGGATATCAAAGGGAATTTTTTAATCGTTGAAGTGTTTTAAATAATAGGCATCGCGGGCGATGGACATTGTAAGTAACGACAATTTTAAAAAATCGCGTTTACGCGTGCTTATTTATATGTTCTCGTCTTACAATTGCGTTCTAAAATTATTTCTCGTGAATTTCGTGTTTTTCTCTTCTGATTTGTGATCATCAGTGTGTTTCATTCATCTTAATTTTTCATTGTTTTTTAAGAGTGTGATCAAATATATAGAGCACAAATAATATATGTTCGAAATTTCGATTTCTCAGTTTTTGCATTACGATACGTCAATGGAACCGAGAAGAAATTGTGTTTTGTTTACAAACTATATTTTCCTTCTGTAAAAATTTGAAAATTCAATAAATAATTACATGATATGATTAGCTAGACTTATTTATCACCATCTTCAACAATAACCCCTCAAGTGTATGAAGTCCTCTTCGAGGTCCATTAAGTGTTGACGTCAGCAAGAATAATCAATTCCAATCAAATGCTAATAGCGTCCTAAAGCTCATTTTCATATCTTCCCTCGTTATACTACATCACAGTTATCGATATAGAAACGTCTACCCCTGACTTTTATATCTCATAAAATGTCTGGGCAATTTTTTTTCATCTGTGTTTTTTACACAGGCATCCTTTGGGTTTATGCTCTCTAACCTTTCGCGGACCAATAGAGAAAATAATTCAGAGTAGATAACAAATGTTAAAGATAAAAGCCATAATGCAGCTGGATATATCTTAATAGCATTTTGTCTAAATAAAATAGCTCATCTCAGTGATAAACAGCAATAAATCGATGATTTTACCAAGTGGGATGATCGGTTAATAGCCTCTGATGACGGTTACTAATTAAATGAACTTTTGACATGCCTAATACAACTCTTTTATGGTTAACCGTATGCACCAAAAATTAGATTAGAGCCATAACCTAAGTTTGATAACAAAATTTTAACATAGTACGTTTACATGAGAAGTAATTGACCTAAATAAATCCTGTAGCTATTATATTTTCGAGTTATCCATCAGCGAATTTCATAGATAAAGTAGCTATAATCAATGAATTTACCGACCTCTCTATCTACTGAAGATCTGTCACTGAGAGTTGTGACATATTTCTTACCTATAGGACCATGGCATCTCAGAGGTTCAGAGAGGCCCGGGCGAATTCTAGATTTTGAAGTCCCAGGCCATAATAAAAATAAATACACATGAAAACATCATAAGACAATCATTAGCTAAAGAATAGTTATGTAATTCGATTATTTTTATTTATAAAATGATATTCTAACCTTTATCCATGCAAATATATCAACTTTTGATGAAAAATCTAATTAGTGCGCAATTTCAAAGTTGATATTAAGAATGGCGAGTATTCGCAAACGCAAATTTGGGCTCCGTTGAGATTGAGGCCCAGACGAAATGGCCCTTCAGGCCTTCAGGAGTCACAGATGTAATTCATTCGACGAAAAACATATGGTAATTCGCTAATTCTAATTTCAACATTTACACACGAAAAGGAATTAGAGGATAAACATTTCGCGCCAACGTGGAAATGAACCTAACTCTCTTACGCACTCTTCCTTCTAAGCCGCAATTCTCGGGAAAAAGGAAAATTTTTCTATTCTTCTTCATTCTAGTATGGAAGACAAAACGCAAAGTTGTCATCATGGCAAAGCAGAGGAGAAGGCACGTGTAATGGAATGAGAGGAGTGTGACGAAAGAGGAAGAAAGAGTGGGGGAAGGCAGAGGGAGAGAGAGAGAGAGATACAGAAATGGAGGGAGAGAGAGGAGAGTGAGGAAGAAACTAATGTATGTTCCCAGCTGATTCATCTCTTGCCTACGCTCAATGGGTATCTAAGAGGTAGTGCAATGAATAGCTGGATAGCAAGGGAGAAGAGAAACCTGGTGCCGGCATTAGCCTACTCTTAATGAAGAACACCAACACCAACATAACGTCCCTTCCGAAGGACGGAACAGCTGAATTTGCGCGGTCTCCTCAAACCACACAAACAGGGTGCCGGGCGACCTTGGAAAAAATCCTACTTGCGCAGGATTTGAGCCCGCTGCCTTTTCAAGCAGCAGGCGAGGAGCAGCCAGCGTTCTAACCACTACACCACAGACGACAATTGTTAACAATTGTCGCTTTGTTACGTCTTAGTAAGGCTCCTATTTAGTTTATTAATTGTTGGAGCTTTGTGGCTATATCCAATATCAGAAGGCTATGGTTTGAGTATATTTCTGTTCTTTGTAAAGTCTTAATTTTTCTCGCAGTTCCTTAAAATATTTATTATCATTTTACTTTAACTTTGGAATTTTTAGAAATGTTACAGGTATGGAGGAAGTCATGTGGTGGCCACGTCAGATTTTTATCCTAAAACGTCGCCTGTTCTATGCTATTCTAGCGTTTGTAATGATCGGCCAAAACAGGAAGAGCCAAACTTTTGACCATAAGAAATAAACTCATGTGGAGCCAGTTTATAGGTATATATATATCATTATCAACACCAATATAGAAGTAAAATATAACAGTCATGATACTGCTACAGTAAGAAACCAAAGAAGTTTTCAAGTGATAAAAAAGTTTTAAATCAAAGCCAATTCTCGTGAGACATTAAATTATAAAAATATTATTTTGAGAGTGATTTATTTATTAGTCAATATATTTTATATTCTACCAAAGTTAGATTGAAATCATGGAAGAGAACTAACCGAGCCGCAAGGAGAGTTTGGGATCTATTAATCCACATCCCATCACTGGGGCTATGGATGGATTTTCTAGTTCAGGGATGGGCAACCTACGGTCAGCGGTCCCGTGTAGAAAAGGTTGCCCACCCCCTTTCTAGTCACCAAGCGTCATCAGCTACATGTTTCCTCCTTCTGTTACGGTTCCTAATAATCCTACAGGGAATAGGAAAATCTGCCTCATTCTCTCCTTGAATCGACCTCGTAAATTTCATCGTAGTGATCGTGCCTTCCGATATAGGCGGGAGCAATCTTGCGTTCACTCGTCCGCTCCCTCTCCATAACTATTTTAAATTCTAAAACATTTTTTTCGTTTCGTAGTTTCCTTCGACAAATGTACATGGCAGCACTGAACGTTTTATAATACCGATAAAACCTTTTCTAGCGCAGACACTTGACACGTATGCGATTTGCGGCAAGTTGGAGGAAGAGGAAAAAGAGAAAAGATAAAAAAGCAAAGAGGAGTTAAGCGGTTAATGGAAAACCGAGTGACGCGATGATTTTAATTTTTATAGGTACAAGTGGAAGAGTCATGGCGGGAGAAAACGAAAGGTAAAAAGAGGAGAGGTTGAGATAAAGTGGAGAGAGGCAGACGCGGGAAAGAATCGATGAAGCAACTGGGACAGGAAAGTGAGAGTGGGGAGAGAAAGAGAGAGAAACATACGATTTCATTAAGGACGTAATTGAGACTATTTAGTCCCTTCTTAGATTTAACCCTCGTGGATAGAGAGAAAGAGAGATGAGGGTGGGAAAGAGAAACCGAGAGACAATGGATATTATCGGGAGGCAACATGGCTTCTTATGATCAATCAAGAGAGAGGGTGAGAAGAGAAGAAGAGGAGTAATGGAAGGAGATGAGTGGAGTTGTGAGGAGTAATACAGAGGTGTGAAAGAGAGGGGGAAGAAAGGAATGATAGGAAGAGATAGGCGAGAGGCAAGAAGAGGAAGGGAATCGGAAGTGAGGGAGAGAGAGCAAAAGGGAAAGAGAAAAACGGAGATATAGGAAGAGGGAGAGAGAAAAGAGGAAAGAGAAAGAGGGAGAGAGAAAAAGGGAAAGAGAGAAAGAGGGATATAGGAGAAAGAGAAAGAAAGAGGTAGAGAGAGATGGGGAGATAGAGGGGGAGATAGAGGGAGAAATAAGGAGAGAAAGAGAAAGGTAGGGGAAGAAAGAGGGAGAAAGGAAGGGAAAGCGAGGAAAAGGGCGGAGGGGGAGATACGTACAGATAGGGTGAAGAAGAGATAGAGCAAAAAAGAGGGAGAGGAACGGAATGAGGGAAGGAGGGAGAAAGAGTGAGGGGTTGGAGAAGGAAGATGGAGGGATAGCGAGGGAGAAGTAGGTACTTGATTAGAGAGAAAGAAAGCAATGCTAGAATTGGAAAATTAAAAAAACGGGAACGCTTGTAACCGGAACGTTCTTATCTGACTTTTAACTAAGGGGAACGCTATGGCTTGATTTTGTATCAAGTGGAACGGCGTTCCCATCGTGGCCGGACGTTATGCCGAAGGACGGTATGCCGAACGGACTGTATGCCGAACGGACGTTATGCCGAACGAACTTGATGCCGAACAGACTGCACAGTAATACCCCGCTATACGTTGTTTCGCATATACGTCGTCAATCAATTAATGAATGTGTTTCGTTATAAGTTGCGTTACTTCGCATATACGTCGTTTGTGAAGTGCTAAAAGCAAAATTTCAAAAATTCCAATTGTGGTACATAAATTATTAAATTATATTAAAATTATTTACCCGCCAAACGTCGCAATGACTTAGAAACTTGACCCGAAATGTTATGGATTGAAGTAACTGCTTCCTTAAATTCAACTCAGTCACATCAGAAGAAATTATTTATTGGCACTTTTTATCGTCCTCCTTCGAGTGATTTATCAGTTTTGGAGGATTGTTTTAATTGTGTGTCACATGTTTGTAGTCTAGGGGATATTATTGTGGTTGGTGACTTTAATTTGAGCATTGACTGGTCATCTCCATCTGATGGTATAGCCTCCAATAGACAAGATGATTTTTTCATTCATCACTTCATTAGTGGACTTGGACTCAGGCAGTACAGCAGGCTCAAAACTAGAAATTTGGCAACCCTTGATTATGTTCTCTCGTCTGTGCAAGCAAGCGTTTCCCCCGGAAGCGATATTTTCTCCTCCGAGCACTCGTTCCTTGCCCTTTCTGTAGAACTCAGCGGGTGTTCTCCCTCAACTCCTTGGTCCTACTGTACCCCTTCCCACCGTCCGGGCTTCCCCATCTGGAAGAAGACTAACTGGGGTCATGTTAATGACACCATTAACTGCCTACCTTGGTGTCTCCTTGAGAATGGCACCGTCGACGATGCTCTAGAACTATTTTATGAATGGCTTGCCGCAGTTGTGAAGGACCGTGTCCCTCATCGTAAGCCCCGCTCAAGAAAATTTCCCCTAGGGTTGAGAAGTGAAACTATTTTTGCATTGAAAAACAAGCACAGTGCTTGGTGCCTTTATAAACGCTTCCCGAATCCGCATACTTCAAAAACCTTTAGTGACCTTCGCCGAAATGCAAATTTTCTGGTTAAAGTGGATTTTAACGATTATGTTTCTTCTGTCTCCTCGGAGTGTTTCCAATCCCAAGCGCTTTTGGTTGATGATAAACTCCCGCCGTAACAACAGCTCCATTCCTTCAGAAATTTCATTTACATCTACATCTACATATTACCCTGCAAGTCACCTTGACGGTGGATGGCAGGGGGTGCCGCGCACCAAGTTCATAACTAATTATTATTCAAAGTTATCTATTGTGGTTACGTATTGTCCTAGGGAAAAAGGACTCCTTATACCTCTCCGTCCTACTATCTATTTCGCGAATCTTGTCCTCATTATCCCTACGTCCGATATACGTTGGTTGTCGAATAATATCCTTCATTTCATTTACGAATATCTCCGACCTATATTTATCTAGAAGTTTAAATTTCTCACGGCAATGAAATAGCTGCCGGTCCATCACGCGCTGATCTCTTCAGCAAGTTCTTTTTATCGACTTACACTCCAAACTCATCCCTTAACACTTCCAACTTCCTTTGCGAAAGCGTTTGCTCTCACTCCCTTTCTTCAATTTCCACAACGCCTGAGGAATGCCTCAAACTTCTAAGTTCTCTTTCAGCTAATCGTGCTACCGGCTCTGATCAGGTTGGTGCAATGTTTTTGAAGCACGCAGCGCCTTCATTATCCATACCTGTCTCTCTGCTTTTTAACAGATGCTTTACTGCGGGTTACTTCCCCACGAGTTGGAAAACGGGAAATATTTTTCCTCTTTTCAAGTCTGGTAAAAGGTCTTCCGTCGATTCTTATCGCCCAATTTCCCTTCTTCCTGTACTCTCAACTGTTTGCGAACGCATCATCCATCAGCGTCCCCTTTCTTTCACTCTCCCTTTCATTTCTAGTGAGCAGCATGGTTTCCTCCCAGGCTCCTCAACTTTTAAGTAACCTTTTAGTTTTGCATACACATATCACCGATTCCTTCGAACGTTCCTCGCAGTTGGATGTATGCTATATTGACTTTGCCAAAGCCTTCGACTCCATTAATCATCAACTTCTAATCTTTAAATTGGCAAACAGATACAATATACACGGCAATTTCCTTTCCCTTTTGGCTTCATTCTTAACAAATAGACGACAACGCGTAATACTTGACGGCTTTTCATCTTCAGTTGCTCCCATCTCGTCCGGCGTTCCCCAGGGTAGTGTAGTTGGTCCTTTACTTTTCGCGTTATTTGTAGATGATTTAGTCGAAGCTATTTCTTCCACATCTTGCAACATCCTCCTATATGCAGACGACTGTAAAATTTTCAGACAAATTATAGTATGTTTCTCGTCTTATGAAGCTTGACCTTGAAACCCTCTGTGAGTGACTATTTCTGCGTCCAATCAACGCTCGAGTAACGGGCGACGGAGAGGGGAGAAGCTCAGTCTCTCTCTCGCCATCGTGCTGTTCACATCGCTCTTAGTCGACTATGTTGCCAGCTCTACTGCGTTCATGCTTCCCGTTGCGGTCTCTTTATCGCTTTCACTTTGCACCTTGTTATCATTTTAACGCAATGGAAAATGGCCGGTAGTAATAAACAATGACCGTAAGTTTTTCTGCGACGCGTCGCCTTTCATTCGCAAGCAGATATTTTCAAGAGCGGATATTTGGCAATGCTGTTAGGTTTTTCATGCATTTCGAAAGCCGCGGGTGACGGGGGAGAGGGAAAAGGGAAGAAGGGGAGAGGGAAAAGGTTCTCATTGGCTACTTGCTATGTGAAGGTCAAGCTTCATAAGACGAGAAACATACTATAACTCAGATAAGGATTCCACTGCCCTACAAAACGCTCTTGATGCGCTCCTTTCATGGTCCAATCACTGGCGCCTTCGAATTAACCCGTCTAAATCCACAGTACTGTCATACACACTCCGCAGATCTCCTCTTAACTATCCATACAGGCTCTCTAGTCAAGTAATCCCCTCTGTCACCAACCAAAGGGACTTGGGAGTAATCTTCGACTCGAAGCTTCTTTTCCAAGATCATATTAAAAGTATTTCCTCCCCTGCTATGTCGTTAGTAGGTTTAATTTATCGTTATACAGAAATAACTGACATTTCCGCTCTTCGTACCTTTTTCATTAGCTGCGTTCTCTCCATTCTTGATTACTGCTCCCCAATTTGGTGCACTGCTTCGCCTTCTACTCTCAAGCTCCTTGACCGACCCTTGAATTTCTTTCTGTCTGTAATTCGTTTTCGTCACCCTCCTCTCCATAACTCTTCACTCAGTGTCATACGAACCTCCCTAGGGATTCCATCCCTTACTGATCGACGTACTCACACTGACATTAAAGCATTTTCAAAAATTATTAATGGCAATTTTAGGTCACATGATCTTCTTTCTCTATTTCCACTCCGGGTCCCCGCTCGTTCTACTCGCTTGAATGAGCTTTTTCACTGCCCTACCCCTCGCCTCTCAATCACTAAACGCTCCTTTCTCTATCGCCTTCCCGATCTTTGTAATAGTTTGCTGAAGCGCTTCCCTGACTCTGACCCCTTCACTAAGTCTACTAACTTCCAATTTAAACCGAATATTTGATTTGTTTGGTTGCCTATTTTCCTTCCCCTTTCTTCCGATTTATTTGTCTTTCTATTTGCTCCTTACCCTGATTTCGTGTGATTGGTGTACTATGTATGTTTTCTGTGTATTTATTGCTAGAGTATTAGTTATTTTGTTTAATAGTTTTATTTTTGTTTTATTCTTGTTACTTCGTTGTTATGTGTCCAATGTAATTGGCCTTGTGCTGTTTTTGGGCTTTTTCAAATAAATAAATAAATAAATAACAATAAACCCCTCTATTCGTCTTTTAATTTCATGTTTACTATTATTTATAAAAATTAATTTAATGGCGTGTTTAATTGCATTTTGCGATCCCATCTGGGCCCGCTCCCTACCGAATGACCAAATATGTGTGAGCAATGTTACGCAGTAGTTTCAACTTCACTCATTAATGTTAGGTACAGAAATTTCATTCATTATTATTATTTATAATTATTATTATTTATATTCATTTTGAGAAAATTCACCTTTCCAGCATTTTTTATGAAAATACTAATTTTATAATTTCATAACTGCGAAATATCCGCCAGGAACGTAACCCCTACTTTTGTTATTGTCCGTATGGGAAAATGTTTCGCTGTAAGTTGCAGTTTTCAGAAACGCATCTCCGACGTATAGCCGGGTATTACTGTATGCCGAACGGACGTTCGGCATAAAGTCCGTCGGCATACTGTCCGAGTACCCGTTCCCATGCGTTCCCGGCCAAAGCGAGCACTGAGAGAGAGAGGAAAGGAAGGGAGAAGGAAGACGAAGGGAGGAATATGGGAGGAGAAAGATGGAGTGAGAGCGAGTGAGAGATAGCTAAAGATGAGAGGCTAAGGAAGGATGGAAAAAGGAGGGAGATGAAAGAATGATGGAGGTAGAGGTAGACGGGAACGGAAGGGAGTGGGAGGGAGATGGAGGGGGAGATAGAGAGGGAGAAAGAAAACTAAACCGGTCGAGACAGAAGAAACACGCAAGTGAATATGATGCGTTGAGCGAAGGAATGGGAGAGATGGAGTAAGTGAGAGAGAGTGTGGGGGGGGGGGGAGAGTGGAGAGGACATGGGAGGGGGAACAGTCGTGCGGAAGCACGGGGTTTTCCCGCAGGAGTGAACTTACCCTTTCACCCTTCCCCTCTCCACTTCCCGAGTTCCCCCCCTCCAGACCCTCCCCTCCTCTGAAAACGCCCTCTTCCAAGGACTCTACTATTCACTAAAGAGCTCTGGTGGTTGGCCAGTCGAGTCAGTCGCTTGGATCGCCTCGCGGATTCCGGTGAACATGGCAGCGAGACGGGCGATGGAGACCACTAATTTGCTCCTGTTGGCCACGATACTTCTTTACAGTTTTTGCACCTCCGCTGCACGTGAGTAGCCATCTTTTTTGCGGCGATTGCCTTATTTTTTTAAATAAACGCCTTAGGCAGCAGGATATCGTTTAAAAAGTTATGAGGAAGGAATGTGAACGAATGTGCCGCTTTTGTAGCTGAAAACGAATTGCCGAAATCGCCTACTGATATGAACGAAATGAAACGCTCTAGCAGCGAAACGGTGCTCCTCATGAGACGCCAGCATCACTAGGAGTTGCAGTGAATGATAATAACGCACCAAAATTTTTTAGATTTCATCTGCGCGCAACGACGTCCGAATTGAATGCATAGCTTTTTGATTAAATTTTAACGGAACCTGGTCTGCTTGATAAACTACTGACTCCGAAGCCACGTTAAATGCAGATTTTTTACACCTGACGGTGGCTTTCGTGACATTTTTAAATTTCGGAGCTGCCACGCTCATCGGAATTAAATGAAGACGCCAACTCGCTTCGCTCTCTGAAACACCTCGAAATTTAACGACGTCAAGAACGTTTTCTCTAACCTTGAATGACTAGTACGGATAGTTTCGATTAAAGTTTTTCTCGGTTTCTTCTTCGGCGCCCACGGAAAATAGGTTTTATTCGAACTAACTCGCTACGATAGCATTGGGCAGACATCCTCCACCGTGTGCATGTGAGGGCAGAAGCGTCCGTGGGAAGATTTTTTCAGGTGCCGACGAGAAACGGTAACCTTGATGAATAAGGTAGCTCCTATAGATATGTAAAGGTTGGTAAAAGTAGACATACAAAACAGCCGTCATCAATGGCGTTACAACAAACGATCTAAAAATAGGATACCTGTGACACCTGTTAGACTGTAAGGGCTGAGAAAACTAGACAACAATAGTAGATATAAGAATAGGATGCGTGTGATTGTTTTTAAGCGTACAAGGGAAGTGAAGGGGGCAGAATGCTCGTTAAAGGGTACGCTGGGGATTTGATGGACGAGGAATTTAGAAAAGATAGGTCGGGAGATTATTGCAGGAGTTTTTTTTATATTCCCAGAGAATTTTTCATTTTTCTTTCTGCTGCCTGTGGTGAATCATAAACCCCTGCAAAGATCACTTTCCATACAGCTAGCAGTGTTCCCAACAACCTCTCAGATGAAGTCAGTTTGATCGTGTCGTAGAACAGCTTAATATATCTTCCCAGCAATCGATGTATGTCGAAGTATTTAACTTCACCGAAAAAAATCCGCGAACTTATTTTGTTAAAAGACCTAGCGGATTTTTCTCCAACTTTATGATAGCCTCTCACCGTAAGCTACCTAAATGAAACTGATGTTATAGCAAAATAACTTGGTACATAACACTATTTTTGTGTAAACAACGCAAGTTAAAAATCTATTGATAATTATTCTCCAGCTCTATGATACCGTGAGGTATATTAATCGTAAAAATAATTTTATACATATCCCTAATTTTTGTGTAAACATAAGTTCAAAATTATAATCGTTCTCCAGCTTTATGATAGCCTCTCACCCATTTAGTATATTCATCGTAAAACCGATATTTTTTTACGAAAGTTGAGCAGAACAACTTTTGAGGTCGCGCGCCATTTAAATTTCACCAAACCCGTTTTTCTTTTTATACGCACGCATCCGATTTATTTCCACACGGGGAAAAATGCTCAAGCTATTCGATAAACCCGATCGAGTGACGACGCAATGTCAGGGCCGTCGTTAACGGACCGCGACGGATAAATGTGAAACGCGAGGAGGCGTTAATTGGAGGAGGAAAGAGCGGAAAATCCTCGGGTCACCTAGGCAACGTGGATAGTTGATAGCTGGTTTTTCATACCTATAATCGAAGCTGTGCTAATTACGTCGCTACCGTTTGTTTTTTTTTGTTTGATTTTGGTGAGAGTAAAAGAGATTTCGAGTCAATAGAGAGAAGAGTTACCGGCGAATCGAAGGTTAAGTTTCCTCGAGTACTTGGCATACGACGGAGTGAGGCGTTTGCGAAACGATCGGAAAGTTTCGTTCAAAAAGAGTTCTTTAAGAGTCAAAACGTCCTCGAAACGGGCGAAAGACAACTTTCACTTTCGTGGCTCCGAAAATATTCTTTTGACTCTCATCTGTAAGACTGCATTTGAGACGAGTCTTGCATCGCCCCGTCGTTTGCCACCGAGTGATTACACACGAAACGGATGGACGAAAAAACTTTCGCTTTCGCGAATCCGAAAATATTCCCCATGTCATCATTTGTGAAGGCGATTATTGCCTTGCCTCTTCCTGTGATAAATGACCATTGATTAAGTTTCAATATCGCAGTAAACGGGTGAGCGACCCAGTTTGCAAAAGTTTGTTCAGTATACATTTTAGCGTGGGTTTAATAATTATCAAAATACACCGAATCTTATCATCCAAGTTGACAAAAACTTTAAATCAACTCGGCTAAACAATTTTCAAACCGGCAAATGGATCCGGCCACTTGATCAATATTAGTTTTCTTTTGATTTTCCACTCCGTCGTTCAAAATACTATAATCGAGCTTGCCTTATGGTCGGAATCACATTGAAAAGCAGTCACTCCTTTAGTTATAAAATTATTGAGAGTACCAGATGCGATGTCGTCAAAAAATCAACCATCATAGGTGGTGATCCACAGAGTAGCCACTCTGGGTATAACAACTTCGGTGACGGCTGAAGTGCAGCCGATACGCGCATCTGGTTTTCACAATATTTATGGTTATTGCTCGACCCAGTTTACCAATTAGCACGCTGTCAATAAAATGTTGGTGAGTTTGCCAATAAAATCCTTAACAACAGTCAAAATTTAAATTTCCTATTACTTAGACCTCAATATATTATGAGGTTACCAGTCGATTTGCCCGTCAAATATGACGGGAGTAAGTATTAATTTTTACAGTGCGAATTTTATCCCAATTGACCGTGCGCCCAGGCGGGTCCGAAAAAGGTCAACCCCAGGTAGTTCCGCACAATTCGAAACATGACCGTCGCGCAATTTGACCCTAAGGAAAAGGGTAAAAACTGACCATCCGTGCAATTGGACAACACTATGGTTACAATTCAGTCAAGTTTACGTACGTACGAACTTACATTCGACATCATTGTATTAGGATGTTTGCTGCGTAGCTATGAAAATAATATTAATTATTTTGAAATTCCCTTTAACCTCTCAACGCCGTCCGAGGTGCCATTACGTCGAGCGAAAACTTCAAATGCCGCCGTCCGACGTGTAAGTACGTCGACGTCATTGCAAGTTTTATTTATTTTTTTCCCGTGCTGGAAATTACTCGATCTCAAAAACCTTGGTATATTTTAGAAGAGGAAGTTTTTCGTTCTTATTAATTATATTTTATTTATCGATTTCTATTGTTTTTATTATTTTTTATAAAGAGTTTAAATTTTGTGAATCCTTTTTTGGTAGCCACGCGATTCCTTCCTTGCGAATATACTCGTATATACATCGTCATATTTCGGCTTCTATTTAATAAAAAGGGAAGATTTTTTTATGTGACTTCTATAATGGTTCCAAATAACGACCAAGTAAATCAAGAATGAATAAAAATTATGAATTGGCTTTAAAAAAATAACAATCGTAACATTTATCTAAAATTATCAGTCAAAACATGAAAAAGTTGACACGCGGGTAACCTTTTCTCTAATTGGTTTAGAGAGGCAGGTACATGCAGCAAATGAAATGTTTACAATAGTTTAATTTATCCTTGAAGAAGGTTGCATGCCAATATCTTCTATAGTTTTTACGATATTGAGTATTATATGAAAGGGCAGGCACGCGCTGGATAGGTAATGGATCGGTGTGCAAATCGCGTCTCTCCAGCAAAGATTCTGTACTTATTTCAAGCTAGCGTAAAAGTTATAGTTTTAAAATACAACCTTGTGCGTAAATCCTCAAAAAATCATAAAAATCCAATAAAAAGGTGAAACGTTATGATCGTTTTATATTTTTTGGAATATTCGCAACTACATCGCCAAAACAACCTCCTTCGGCATCTGGGGTGGGATTTAAATAAACCACCTACGGGATTGAGGGGTTAACTGTACTATGTAAAGTTAAGAATAATGGGTGATTCATCACGGTCAGATTTTTACTTTCTCCATATACGAAGCATAGAGAAAGTATTGTTTTCATGAAAAAAATCGAATTCGAGATTTCAACGGAAATGCATGTTTTAAGGTCCCCTGAACATTTTCTCGATGATGTCTGTCTGTATGTGATAGATTTTTGTGGGCGCTCTAACTCAAAAACTATTAATCAGGTAAACGCAAAATTTTTTATTTAACATTTTTATAAAAGTTAGAAGATCTGATTAGTTTTTAATAATAATCGGTCTACCGGAAGTGGGAGTTTACTCTTGTCACATCCGTTATTTTAAAATATTTGCTTTAATATTTGATAAATGTAAAAATGTATCGGAATATAAGTTGTAGGAAATTAAATCTCCTACAACCTTTGTTTGATACATTTTCCATATAATGCATTGTTTAAGAGATATCTTATATTTTTAGCTGCCACCACCACGCCACCTACCGACTATTGTTAACATTTGACGCTTAGTTAAGTCTTAGTAACGCTCCTTTTTCTTTTCTTAATTATCAACCGGAAGTAAATATTGACAACGATCCCAGAGCTAACAACATGTAATTTGCCATATAAATATGGAGAAAGTCATGTGTTGCCCACATCACTGTATTTTTTATATTTTTTTAAATAAATGATTATAAACATTGCAGAATATTCGATTGAAGAGTGCTTTTTCTCGTGAGGGAAACCATTAAGATAACGCAAGGAGAAAAATATCTTAGCTGTAATTTTCTCGCAGCGGTCTTAGTTCAAAAGGTTATGAACTGATAAAACTCGGGCATATTTAAATAGTTTGTCCGTCAAACACACAAGATGAAATGCTTGTTGCTTCGCAGTCTCATTAATTTCCTATTTCACTATGTATAGATTCGAATGTCCGTTCGCGTGTGTAAATGTTTGCGCGTGTGTACATCTACACACACATATGTAAATGTGTATGTGCGTTTATGTATCCACACGCACATTCATTGCATGCACGAAAAAACTTGAATTGGATCTCATGGTCATTAATAATCGTTATAAAGAAAATCTCCGAGCTTGTCCCGATAATGCTGTCGAGTTCTCTGATTGTATCAATTGTATCAAACATATTGAGAAATTACAGTGCTCCCTTTGAAATGTATATTCGCCTGTTTACGGCAAAGAGGCGTAGCGAGCAAAATAATGTTTTTAAAGGGGCTTAGGCTTTGGGAGTCTTAATCGTACGGCCAAAGAGAAATCCCATCAATGTATGTATGTAATTTATGCCATCAGAGACGGTTTTTTCTTCGGCAACATGCGTACTAGGAGATTTGTTCAAACGTAGCGGTCGCAGAAGAGAATTCGAAGCAGTATCCGTTTTGAATCTTGCGAACGGGGTCAATGTCATCGATATCGATGACTCAAATAAGTGCGTCGGCTCGTTTTGTGCGTCTGACTCGTTTGGGGTCAAGCGATAAGACTGAGATAAAGATAACCCTTTGTAACAATTGCAGAAACGGCGCCCAATGTTCTAGAACCAATCGAAATTCATCAGCCATACCTAAGTGATGTCTTTTTTAAACACTATTAATCAGATCAAACGGAAATTTTATATTTGCCATTTCTATTAAAGGGAAAAGATGTCATTTGTTTTTGGTAAATTTCGGTCAACCGAAAGTGGGTGTTACTCTTGTCATTTTTCCGTTTTTTTTTTTTTAGATATTTGCTTTAATGTTTGATTACTTTAAAAAAGTATTGGAATAAAGGTCGTAGTAAATTTAATTTTCTATAACCTTTGCTCGAAACCTTTTCCCATATAATGCATTGCACAAGAGATATTTTAAAAACTAAATTTTTTAGCTGCCACAATCATGTCACCTACGGCCGACTATTGTAAACACTTGACGCTCCATTTTATTTTCTTAATTGTTGGCGGTTTGGGGCTATATCCAATATCAAAAGGCTACGGTTTGAGTTTATTTCTTTGTAAAGTCTAAATTTTTCTCACAGTTCCTTAAAATATTTATTATCATGTAACCTATTTGGAATTTTTAGAAATATTACAGGTATGGAGAAATTCATGTGGTGGCCACATCAGATTTTTATTAATTGATTCTTAACAATCGTACTGCTTGTCGCGTGAACGTGAAACTCTTCGTATGGTGGCCTGTTGATGCATCGACTCATTTCAAATGCTAACCAACAAAAAACATAAAGTATAAATTTAAAATTTTAATGTGACAAGATGGGAAAAACCCGTATCGCACGAAATCGATTATAATTTTACTCAACATAGGTGCGTTTCTCAATAAAAACGTAACTTAATGAATGCAGTTCACATACTGAAAATTTATTGATCATTATTGTTTAACAAAATTATACGCCGGCGTGTTATTTTTGTTGTTGCGAACATATGATAAAATAATTTTTGCAATCATTTTAAGGACAACTCTCTTAATTATACCGCGGTTGAATAAAATTATATACTTTAAATACTAGTGAAACTTCATGGAGGCAGTGAGTTGCTGATTGGCTAAAATAAAACGCCGTCCATCCGTTAATTTTTCTATTCCCGTAGATATTTCTAAAAAAAGATTTGTGCGGCGAAACACTTTATATTGAATAAGATAATTATTCACGGACGGTGATGTAAATGGAACTAGTTTACAAACGCGGTTTTTAATTTTATAGCCGAGTCATCGCGTGAAATGCCATATGACGCAGAGTCTTTGAACACGCCGCCATTTGCCTAGAGGCTGTTTCCGTGTACATTGTCTCGAGATATAATGGTAACGGTGTCGAGGTCTCTCACCCGGCGCATATGTATGTACAATCGTCATCCACCGCCAAAATTTGCAATTTAAATCGGGAAATGTTAGCCAATTCGTTGCGCGAATCCGTAAATCTTGGTCACCTGCAGTAGCACTAATTTTCACAAACATCTGTCTTTCTGGCTTAACCGGTGTCATTTGATATCAATCAGGCTACGAAGCTCGAGGATGTTATGGAAATTAGGGCATTGTTCTCTATATTTTGTAAACCTAGTTTGCGACTTTGTCATTGCTTTCATTAACGTTTCGTAGGAAGAAAAAGTTGAATGGATCCTTTCTAATACCTCCATTTTTCTACCATTATGCATAACTTGTTTTTGGTTGAAGGAATAGGGCGAAATTAAAATTTCAAGCATCCCGCAAATGTCGCGATATGAACTTTTCATCACAAAACGCTTACGGATCGTGGTGGTCCATTTTAAACTTTTGCAAATGTTAATGCAATTGGGATGCAGAGCGCTTTAGTGACATATTTATTTATTAGAAATACTTCTGTATTATTATTTCGTGAGGTTTAAAGTTAGGCGTAAATAGTTCCACAGGAACACGAGGTCTGACAAAGTAACCAGACTGATTCTGTGAACAAAAATATTTTATCGCTGTTAGTGGGTGTGGTCGCCTTCAAACTACCCTCCTCCTGACTTAATACGCACATCCTAACGTCTCTCTCCCATGCCTGGGAACATTTCCGGAAATCATTTTCTGAAAGTCCTTTCAGTACTGTCGTCACTGAATATCTTCAATCGATTCAAAATCGATTAGTAGTAAAATTAATTAATTAACATTCAAAGTTACAGAATCAGTATTGTAATTTTGTCAGTCCTCCAATTAGAGATCTCAATAGAAGAACTAAGGCAGAGGATAAGTACGGTTATGAATGATTAAGTGCATTCTCAACCCTTTCACCGAGCAGTATGTTAATTCAGGTCTAAATATACCTGTAGATTAGATCCGACAATGTTTTCTATCTAGACATTCATTTTTAGCTGTAATATGCTAATTGATCAACCGGGCTCAAGAGAAGGGAAGGGAAGAATTGCTCGAGAGTATGCAACGAGGGCGTTTGCCGTTTGATATACGGCCTAACTCGGGCAGCTTAAAGAGTTTGTATCGTACGCTTAAAAGTTGTTATGCCGAACAGATGACGTTAAAGATAATTGAGAAGTGCGTTATTAATCATTAAACGAGGAAGTTTATTGTCGTGAAACATGTTGTTCAAGCGTTTTATTCTCAACTGGCAATCGATAACTTTAAAGAGTTATCACACGTCGTTTGCTTGTGTCAATGAACTTCTTACGCCATTTTGTTTGGGTCTATTTTTAATTCATAGTTTTCTTACTACACCTATTTTTTCGACAGTTGCCAAAGCCATTTACATTCGACAATAAGCGTCTCAATCTGAATCCCAACAGGTTCGGTTGAAAATGATGCAGTAATAAATTTTACTCAAATCTCGGGTAACAATTGTGAAAAATTGACAGTCTGACGTACTAAAGAAAAACTCATTTTTCGTTAGAAGTTTGAATTATCCAGATGCCACACAAAACAGCATGCAATAGACTTGCTAATCATTTAACATGGTTGCTTAAACCAGGCTCTTAAGCATCGAGTTGAAAGAGGTTGAGTGGAATAAATAACTTCGTGGAATCGCTAGAAGTACTGCCGAGTATATGATTACATGCTGCCGATAACGGAGTGACATTGCATTAAGTAAGGAGACTCACCTTAAGATAATATCATATTTATTTGTGACATACTTGCACGAGATCTCGTAAGCTACGACAAAATGGCACTTGAAGATCTAAATATGTTCATTTTCCAGTGAAAAGTTTCTCCTGGATCCTAATTTGTGAAATGGAAACTATGATGGCAGTTTAATTATCGGAATACACATTTCAAGTTGAGGCAGTGAATTTTAAAACGAAGCACGGTGTATTTTTGTTTGTGAGTGCTGGTAGAGTTGTTTTCATAAGCAGCTATTGACGATCCAGGTCTCCGAGCTAACCCTAAACCTGGACAAGTTAAACTTATTTTTATCATTATTTTTTTTCGTTTAGCCAATTAATGTTCAGAAAGAACTCTTTACACTTGCCGTTGCGTCGCACTTTCGACATTCTCAACTTCGGGCTCTTCCGGTAGGTATTTATTAATATCTCCCTTCGTTTTCTATGGGTCTTTACAGAAGATGGCCCATGTCGCACAACCCAGAACCTACCGGGCAACTGCGTGGACCTCGAAACTTGCGAACCTCTGAGGCAGTTGGTACAGACGAGACCCATTTCTCCGCAGAACGCGGATATTCTGAGGCGATCGCGGTGTGGCTTCCTTGGAAGCAAACCATACGTCTGCTGTCCCATCGCCGGAGGTGGAGGAACTGGAGGAGGCGGCGGCAGACCCGACGTCAACGACTTATTCGGTCTGAACGGAGGCGGCGGAAACACTGGAGGGGGCGGTGGAAACACTGGAGGAGGCGCAACTGGGGGCGACGCGGACAACCACCCAAACCTCCGCCTCTTGGTGAGAGACAGATGCGGAGTGGACTTGGCCGACAGGATTATAGGAGGAGAGGAAGCGAGGCTTAAGGAGCATCCCTGGCTTGTTCTGCTGCAGTACCAGACTAGTAAGTGTATTTCATTCTTGCCCAAATTAATATCGATTATCACTTCATCAGAAAGGTGTACGTCGAAATGATACGCTTGTAACTACCCATAACAATCGGGGTCGGCCCGAGGTACCGGCGAGCTGAGCGGCCGCCCGGGACGTCAAACTTTATGGGGCGCTTCCTCAACTATTTACAAATAGATACCTTTTGGAAAGTATTCGATGTCACTGAATGAGCATGTAATTTTTACCTATAGTTTTGTGCAGTATTAAATTAATTTAAACGTTCTCGTAAAAATTTTCCGATGACGCTGGAATGGATCCTTGCCCAGGGAGCCAAAATATTTCGAACCGGTACTGATAACAATCATTAGCTGCATAATTAGCCATTCTGTCATGACCCCTACCCTTAGAAAGGCGAACTTTTATACTGATCTACCTTACAATACATTTCGTGCACAATCTTACTGATCAAGTATTCTTTCTTATATTCAAGAGTTCAGATTGCTCCTAAAACATTTTCGGGTTGTTTGTTCTCCAACAATTTTCCGGAAAAAATAAGTCAAGCTTTGAGGTAGCATTATGCTGACAATGCCCAATTTAAATCATGTAATAATTATCGTAGCTTTGCGTTGTGCGTTGGCTTAAAACTTAAGACGGCTTGCGCTGAACTTTGTGCAATTTGACATCCGTGCGAGGACCGTTCTTCTCCAGGTTTCTCTTTACTTATACACCCTATGTAATGTCATCTTCTTCAAGAAGTCTCAATCGAAGAATAGCAATTTCGAGCTAATACCTCTAGTGCCATCTTGCAAAATCTGATAATTCCATAATGCCTTCAATTTATGAAATTAAGAATAGATTACTAAATATAAATCGTTTTAAAGAAGTGACAGTTGTTCGCCACACCACATGTGACATTCGTTCAGTAAGAACGGCAGTTTTGTGAGAATTTCTGATTTTGGTGCTCTTTCGTACTCCTGATTAGGCCTGGCGATTTTAGACGTTTATTTTTTCCTGAAAATAGATAACGAATATCGAAGTTCATTTAACAAATTTATCGGTTTTTATCACTAAAAATTGTATAAATCGAATTCCTTTGAATCAAATTCTACTGAAAGTGTGTTTATAAAAATAAGATTTATCTCTTGTGTCGGATAGTTTGTTGTTGCCTTAATTTTGCTGAATGTTGTTTTTGGCATTGGCTACCAACCCGGAACATAATTTTTCAGAATAAATCATAAATAAATCGTTAAATCGAGCCGCATATTCACGAAACCGAGTCCGTTCAATAACAAAATCAATGTGGTGTGAATATTGTGTACAAAGAAATGTATGAATATTTTGAAGAAAAAACCTTACGTTGTTGAGTAACAAACGAGGATTGTAGAAAAATGGCCAGATTGTGAACACGGATCGATGATCCTTCAAACGTAATGAAAGAGAAACTAAGCATGGGATACTCGCTGTGGGTATGATTCCCAAAATATAAATTTCATGAGTGTATTTGTGAAATGCTGTAGAGACATGGCAATCGGTACTCATTTTTGGTCCGGGAAAAACCTTTATTTTCGCATCTGGAAGGAGATCGGCAGACGTTGTCGCACAGAAGACAAGTGGCGTCCCCCAATTTTCAGTAAATTGAGTATGGCGGCAGATCATATCGTGAAAATGTCTCCAAGTGTGGAAGGATTCTCAGATCTGGTAGATGTTAAAGACGGAAAGCAATAAACCGATCATATTTTGTCCTCTCTGGTCCCCGCAGCAACTCGGTATGGATCCTTAAGAAAAATGACAAGCGACCTTATAAAGCTGAGCGAAGGAAACTTCGAATAAAGTGTGGCCATTTGACGTGACAAATACAGAATTTTGGATATCTAATGCCAAAACATAGTTTGGGTGTGGTAAATCAAATTTAAAAAGCACGATGCTGAAATTTGTAGAAAACGTTGCGGTGAAAAATCGACACAATCGACGATAATTAATTTTCGCCAAATTTCAATATTTTCGATATCTATCGACATTTACTGATTTAAATTGAATCCTACCAAGTCCGATAGCAATTAACCCGGGAGTGGTCGCGCGGGGTGCTGTAGGCACCCCGACCCTAAGTTTTATGATAAAGTTCCTTTAATTTTAGGTTTTATGACTCCTACTCTTCAGTAACTGGAATTGCACGTGCCTTCAACCATTTTCGCCTAAAAAAACTAGTACCCTATGGTTATTCTTTTGAGTTAGGACGTTTTTCTTAGACGGTGCGACAAAGCGTTGTGCGGAAATATCCGTGTTTTTTGTTTTGCCAGTGGTGTATACGTTTTATTTTGAAATTATTGTTACTATTTGCGTCATTGGTGTTGTTGTTTATGATCTGGGATCGCTATTGAACAGTTACTTTACTGATTACAAAAAAATAAATTTCATAAAACTAAGAACAAACGTATTTTTCACAATTTTTATTTTTCTCCCGATTTTGTTAAATAATTGACATCTTAAAATAAATTTCAATGAATCGAAAAATAGATCAAGAGACGTATAGAATGAAAAGTTTATTGAAAATCGACGGTTAATAATTTTTTAAACAATAATATCCTTGGGGTGTCAGACACCCCGCGCGACCTCTTACGTTACAAAAATGTGCGCGAGTACTGCCGGGTCGAAGAAGCCAGGAGAGAAGGCTTTTTTGATACAATTTCTCTCATTCTATACTATTGAACACCAAAATAATTTACATGTCGTTTTAATAAAGGCTGATGTAAGGATAACAAAAACCTGAATTTATTTTTTCTTGATTTCTACAGGCAGAGGTCGCCAGTTCCTGTGCGGCGGTGCTTTGATCAGCAAACGATATATTTTAACAGCTGCCCACTGCGTTCGGGGAATTGGCAACACACGGCTGTAAGCAAACAATAACAAGATAGTGTTTTAATTTAATCAAATTGAAAATAGCATGTCTCTTCTCAAATTGCCACTATTATTTGTCGCATTTTTCATGGTCAACCATTCTCAGGGCTCATGTTTGGTGACATCATGGCTATAAACAGGTTTGTCTGAAATGTCCCTCATAATGCTTCTGAAAATTTCAAATTATTCGCAGTATCACGTAGCTTAAACGAAACTCTTACATGCCTGCCAGCTTTTAGAAGGGAAGAATTTAATTATAGCATGAATAACTTGATCTAATTCAATATTTTTTTAAATAAAGAACACTGACACTCCTTATGCCTTAAAACGCTTTGAGTGTACCAGATGAAGCCAAGGTCCTAGATATACCTAGATATACCTCAGATGAAGTGCAAAGTGAGTGTAGCCAGCGGTGTATCAATGACCAGCTCAATAACAAAAGCTGATTACAATTAAACAACTAGAAATGCAAACGTTAGCTCTATGCTCAATAACATTTACTTTCATAATCGCGTTCTTTTGTTTTTATAACAGCCATATATAAGTTACTCTCCATATATGATGGCTAAATCACACATACTGTTTATTGTAAATAAATAATAATATAAATTAATATATATATATATATATATAAACAACTCACTTTGTTTATTAAATGCTAAATCACAAGCCTAGGTCACTAATTTGTTTACGAAGGACTGATTTGACTATTTGAGAAGTTGTGCGTGATCTGCCTGAATAGTAAAATTGCATTATTTTTTTGCAGCGTTGGTGTTCGTCTCGGAGAGCACAATACGGACACTGATCCTGACTGCCAAAATGCTGTAGATGGCCAGGAATGCGGAGAACCCGTGCAAGACTTCGGCATTGGCGAAGTCATCGCTCACCCGCAGTACAATTCGGATAGTCGCGACAAACTGAATGATATAGCGCTGATTCGTTTAGACAGGGAGGTGACCTTATCAGGTAGGGAAATGGCCACTTTTATTTTTACCAATACACAGCAGTGGTGACATTTTCTTCTTCCTGCCTCTTCCATCATTTTCACATATTGTTTTATCTCGAAAACGTCCTCCTAAACAAAAGCAGCTACAGAGTTAATTTTTTCAGGAAAAAGTGACCATTAGAACTTCCTTTTTTCTCTTAATTATTAAAAAGTATACGTGAAACAAAATTAAAATTCTAACAGAAAAAATAAAAAGGCTATTTTCTTCATGAGATTGGTTTTTTAAAAAGTTGAAAAAATTTGTACCCAAAAGTTTTATTTGTTTTTCCTCCTGTTTTCAAACTTGAAATAGTTAATTAGCAACTTATTCTCGAGAATTAGTAAAACATGTAATGCTCAAAAACAGGAAAGCACTTGATCAAATACAATTTTAAGAATGAATTCCGCAACTAGCTAATGCACCACAATTTTATACACATTGTTCCTGTTTTATAATCCTTTGACGATGTTCAGAGATGGCATCTTTTTTTTGGCACCTTTTTATTGGTTGGAAATCTCTGTAAGCAATTTCCTCATAAACTGATTCATGGTCACACAGATCCCCAGAAACTGGATCTAAATTTCTATCTTCAACATCACTAGTTTCTTCTTCATCCTCAGCTAACCATTTTGCCACAATAACAGGAATGTTATAAACATGGAGTTGTACGGTATCAGGACCACTCATGCTGAACATGGGACAGGTTGACTCGACAGACATAATTTACGCAAGTCACAAAATATAAAAACAAACAATTTGTCCAGTGCGAGCTCCAGGGGCAATTAACAGGAATGTTGAAAGGATGATGATTGGGGAAAGTGCATCTGGCTGGCAATTTAAACAAATAAAGTTGCTCGATCCATTCATCCCATGCTCACCAGTTTATGGGTTAAAAATTGTCACAATGCAAAATCCCTGCAGAGTCGGCTGCATCTTTCTCTGACACCTGGCAACTGAAAAATCCTTCAAATGAGGAGATAACCTTGGCAGTGATGTGCGAGATCATTCCCTTTAAAACAGGGTAGGCTGGTACTTATGTTTCAAAACCGGTTTTTCCACTTTTTTCACTGTTGACTCTTTCGACCCAAAAGGAATGCAAAAGCAAAATAAGTATATATAAAGTATGTAAAGTAAATATAATAAATGCGTCCCTTCAGTGTGTCAGAAAAAGAAAAATAACACTTCACATCTATCATATGCAAAGGTCACAGGTCCCTCCATTGTGGCAATATACCATTACCCTGAACGGTTATTGGACAACACTGATCCTGTTAACTAGGTTATTGAAATTTCATTAAAAGTATTTATGGTTCCTTTTTTGGTCGCAAATATTGCCTAAAACATTAAAATTTAAAAAGTACTAGCACCTAATTGTAGCAATTATGGTAAACCTAATTTGAAAAGAAAATTTTGATAAAAAATATTTGTCGTGCATTTTTGTATTAATTCCATCTCTTGGCCATACAAGGAACTGGTAAACCTTAAATGCAGGACCGTTGGAGATAGTTGAAGTGTGTTCCAACAAGAGGCCCTGTAGTATTTTGAATTACATTTCTAAAAAGTATACCCCCACACATTCTCCGTTTCCATTGCATTACATAAATATGGCAAAAAACATTAAAATATAAAAGTATGAATATCTAATAGCAGCATTTGTCTCAAAACATAATTTGAACAGAAAACCTTTATAGAAAATATTTATGTCATGCGTTTTTGTATTCACGCAATCTCTTGGCCATACAAGGAATGGGTATAACCTTGAAGTTGGGCCCGTAGGAGATATTTGAAGTGTTCTCCACCAGGATGCTCTGTAGTATTTTGCAATACATTTCTAAACCCACAATATTCCTGATTTCTATTGCATTAATTTATCATGCCAGGAGGAAGTAAGCACATATTTTACTGATGCTGCAAGCAATGCTGCAATGTGCTTTAATGTCAAATAATAGAAAAAGTACTAATCTCGGGTATCTCCAAGAGCCACAACAAGGTTATGAAATACCAGATGTACATTTTGGCTACAATGCAGCTGTCTTCAGTGGTAATTCAGCAAAAGAACATTCTAAAAGAATTAGCAATTCATCTAAGTAGATCCTAAAATAATTTGAATCTACTTTCTGTAAATTTTCACTGAAGGTGGCTGCATTGTTTCCGAAATGCACATCTGGTTTTTCATAATCTTGTTGTGGCTATAGGAGATACCTGAGATAAGTACTTTTTTCACATTTTTGACACTAAAGTACTTGTTCTTAATATTTTTATTAAAAAGACGAGCTCGATAATTCACTTATAATAGAAATAGCATGTCAAGGAATTGGTGTGGATTGAGTCTGCTGTCTGATTAGTTAAAGAAATACTGTTTTTTGGAACAAATAAAACACAAACCATGTTAATATTCCACTATATTACTCAAAAACATAACCAGGTTTCAATGGAACAATGTCATCATCAAGACCTGATGATGATGATGTTACATTGAAATGGAATTTCACATAATGGATTATACTGTTATTTTTATTTTTCAGATTACATAATGCCCATATGCCTTCCAGCTGGAGAATCCTTGAGAAAGAAGTACGAAGGAGAAAGACTGATTGTGGCCGGATGGGGGAAGACCGAGAACAGTGAGTATAGAAGTCTTCATTACTGTATAGTGTTCTACCCCTTGATAGTTTTAGGTTCATCCAACCCAGCCTTCCTAATTGTTTCATAACCATTTTTTCTTTTAATAAATCTGATAATTCCTTTTTTCCTCTTTATCACTTTTTTAGCATCCTCCCTCCCTTCTTTGACTGCTATTAACAGATACTTGCTTCTCAAATTCGGACCCACCATTTCTTTCATCTTTCCCTTATTACTCTATTATCTTTAAGATTTCTTCATTTGCCTTTGTCTCTATACAACAAATTTTCTCCATTCTATGCTATACAGACATTTCAAAAGCCTCATACCTGCTACCATCTTTTGCCCTTGTAGTCCACGTATCATATCCTAATAATGAATGATGCATTACACGAAATTTTTCACTAAGCTCTTTATATATTAACACCCTGTGCCATCCACCCTCTTCTAATTATTGCTCGCTATGTTCATCATAGTCTCATCTTGATTTCCTATGTACTTCTGCCATTAGGAATCTGAATGCTGCCTATTTAAGTAAAATAATCACCTGTAGCAGCCTTTCTCCATCCACAATAACTTGTGGATTTCCACTCTCTGTACATCTTATAAATTTAACATTTTTCCTATATAATGCTATATTGCAACACAAAATACAATAATACAGAAAAGAACAGCCATGAATTATAATGCTTTAATGCAACAAACACAAAATACAGCACATATATAGATTTTTGATTTATGGCCTCTCTTTAGTATACTCCTATTTTACTCATTACTTCTAATTAGCTTAGACCATAAAACCTGAGCAAGGGCCTTCTCAAAATCAACAAAGCATACAAATTCATCCTAGCTATATTAGGAATTTCTTTCTAATAAAGTCATCTTCACCCCTATGGTGTCTCTAGAGCAGGGATCTCAAACTTGTGGCTCACGTACTGCATGCATCTCTCATTGTACATTTCTGCAGTCTGCGAAGTAAGCTAGTTTACCCTAGATAGCCAAAACTAAAATGTATTTCTTATAAAATACTTCACATAAACTGAAGAAATTTAAGAAGTATGTTAAATCGGCAATTTTAAAATATACTCAGTTGATTGCTCATTCTGGTTTATATATATTCCACACGTTTCGTGTGTGTCAAAAGAGCCTAACCTTGGATGCCGAATCTATCATTTTGTAATGAGTGGGTTAAAGGCCACATCATAGGGTGAAATCTTCCTTGTGGAAGGAGAGAATGAATGTCCAATGAGTATGAAATGGGGAAACTGGGAAAGTATATGGTCCACAGACTTGGTACGGTGTCTTACAGCAGCCTGCGGGTTCAGTGAAGAGCCTTCATGTGGCCCACACAACGATGTGAGTTTGAGACCCCTGTTCTCCAGTCTAGATCAGAGCTCTTCAACCTTTTTTGCTGGCGTGCCTGTTAGAGCATTTTTCAATGGTCATGTTTCTCTTTGTAATTCTTTCTTGAATTATTTGTTTTTGAACAATTGAATTGATATTTGCCCTCTTGAACTTATCACTTATGACGTTACTTTCTGCCACCATACCATGAGTTTTTTGTTATTAATGTTCGAATATTGCTGCCAAATACAAAGAAATCATTTCAGAATCTTAAGCAAATCCTCCAAACTAGCGATTTCAACCTTTTTTGCCAGGGTAGCCCCAAAAGCGTTTTTTTAAATGGTCGAGTACCTCTTAGAGCATTTTTAAGTGCTTATGAAATGAATAACACTTGTATTAACCCCTTAACTGGGGAGGAAAATTTTGTTATCAAGTCGCATGGTGGGGAGATCTAATTTAGCACCTACGTTAACAAAACCTTTGATATAGCATCTTTTAAATGATTATAATCCTGAAACACATTAAAAATTTTAAAAATGTTTATACTTTTTTGTTAAAATAATTATTTATGGGTTATTCCATGCCACACGTTCAAACTTGCATGCATTACATAATACAAAAAATATAAAAAACTCGCCATAATGTTTTCCTTCTGCACTCTCCAGTTTTGATAACTGTTGTTGTTTCCTCTATATATGTACACTATTTACAATTTAAACAAGATAGATTTTTTAATAGTCCTGCTGCGTGTGGTATGCCTGGAAGCATGGGATGGGACAAAGGGCGACCTTGCAGTCCTTGCACTGATAGATGGTTTCCTTTCGCACCTTTTGTGATAAACACACCACGCATCATTTATGGGCAAATTTCTTTGATGCTGAGGGAGAATTTAGTTCTGGGAAATGCCTGCCAGTAAGTCTTATGGGAGTGTGCATCAATGATTTCTTTTTTCTTCCTACTGAAGACTTATCTGTGATAGAATCTCCATAATTTTTTAAGATGGAGTTGATAAGATCCAACCTAAACTGCAGATTTGTGTACTTTCCTCCATTTTTTCTGTAAATTACAAAAGAATTAAATACGCACAAGACAAGAAGATGACGGAAATTTTTTTGGTAATACTTCTTCATTCTCTTCCTTGCCGTACTGTACGTAATCGTGTATTGATCATATAGATCAACTCCACCCATAGCATCATTATAATGGATGCAAACATTCGGCTTCAGCTTTGTTCCCTTCTCCTGGCTTCAGCTTCTTACTCGTTACATTTTTAGGTAGCTCCTTGCGATTACGTCGAACTGTGCCAACTGCATCCGTTTCCATTGAATTTAGTAACTCGAATAATTCTGGACTACTGTAAAAATTGTCCAACCCTACCAAATACCCTTTCTTCAGGAGTTTCTGTGCGAAATTGATTACAATTTTAGTTGGTTTTGTATAATTACTGAGATCGATTCCTTCAACTTCCATTTTCAAGTCAGTATCTTTACCAGTATAAATGATCATATTCCACACATATCCTGTTTTAGATTCACACAATTTGAAAGATTCCATTCCAAACCTGGAATTTTGGAATGAAAACTTTCCAAGACAACCGTCTCTTCCACAATAATCGACTTTCATCTATGGAAATCTCACCATAGGGTTCATAACTCTCCGAAAATTTTTTTTTCAGACGTTCGAGCAAAGGTTTTATTTTGAACAATTTTGCTGAGACCTGATCTAACCTATGTATGCTTCATTGTCAGCAAAATGCAAACATTTCAGCAGAAGAAAAAACCGTTTTTCAGTCATTACCTCATGAAAAATTGGTGTTTCCCATAATATATTTCATGAAAAATAGCTACTAAATGTGGGTTTTTGCACAATTCCTTGAAGCAGGAGTATACCAAAAAATAATCTAAGTTCATCTTTATCAGTCTCCACCCAGTCTTTATCATGGCTTCTCCTTCTCATTTTGCAGAGCAGACTTTTCTCATTAATTTTTTGCTTGGCATATAAATTTGTTTGTGCAGTTACGTATTACATTATTTCTTTGTCTAAAAAATGCTCAAATATTTTTAGTGGCTGTACATTACCAATCAGTCCTCCTTTAGGTCCAGGAACAAACTTTGCAGGAAAGCGAGATCTCTCTTCACCAATATTTATCTACCCACTCAGTATCTTGAGTTGCAGAAATATCATCTCCGTCACTGCCATCATCTTCACTGCTTTCGCTTATTGATTCACTTTCAAGCGAGGCTTCCTGAATTTCCCATATTCGCCTGGTAAATGCAGATGCTGTACCACTTGTTCCCGCTACATCACCGACAGATACTTTCCTCTCCATTTTCGGAACTAGAGTCACTGGAGTATTTTTCCTCCTCGCTGAGTGCTAAAATTTCTTTTATGCTATCATCTAATAAATTTACCTTCTACTAGTATATAGACGTTTCTTACAGAAGAGGATATAACATATATATAACATAAAGTAGTTGGTGCTTGCATTCTGCAAGCATTTCTTCTGACCCTGATAAATATTAATATTTCAGAGAGATATGACATTATTAAAAATATTTTTTTAATTAAAAATATTTCACCTTTGCACCCAATTTCTATCTTTCCTTATTGAACAGTATTTGATTAAAACAATGTCTTAAATTTGAAATTTTAAGAATATTATACATTATCCAATGTAAGGTGCTAATTCCACACATTTTTGTCAAATTTGAAGTTGTAACACATCTAGAAGTAAAATAATATTTATTTAATTGTTTAAATTTTAAAAGTTTAATACGGCCGCCATAACACGTTGGAGATTTTCAAATGTTTGTTAGTTTAAATGCACTGAGCTCTACTTAACTTTAAAATTTCAGCTTCCTAGCTTGCCCCAAAGTACCTAAACATTTATCTATTAGTTTAAACTTGAAGAATTTTTAACAGCCAAAGAAATTAAAATATCAAAATTTCTATAATTTTTATTTCGTTATTTTACAAATTCTACCGGCAAAAAAAATTCAGCTTCGTAGCACATTCGGTAATACATAAACCTCAAAAATATGTTCAAACAATTGCGAATTTTTTAACTTTTTCAAAATTCTTTTTTTCTGTATAATTTGCTACAAAATGATTTCAAAAACTCGAACCGACAGCATATAGTTTCCAAGATAAAAATTATTAAACTTTAATGTTCAAATGGGGTTAAAACAACTCCTAAAAATTAACAATTTTGAAATTTTCGATTTTATAGTTGGTTATGAGAAAAATTCTATAATTCTACAAAATTTCAGCTTCCTAAACTTATTAGATTGGTCTACACACTGGGATAACTTTTTCCCATGCTAACTTACGGGAGATATTCCGGGGTATATGGAGTGGAACCCCTGTAAGCAAATGTAACAATAATTCCTAATAGATATTGAGGCCATGTAGCAACACTGAAAATTTCATTTTTCTAGCTTACGACGAAATAGGGATTATAGAAATTTTGATATTTTAATTTGTTTGGCAGTTAAAAATTTTTAAAGTTTAAACAAATACGTAAATGTTTAGATACTACAGGGTGAGTTAAAGAGCTGAAATTTTTAAGTTATTTAGAGTTTAGTCTATATAAACGAATAAACATTTCATTGTATCCATGAAATTCTTATTGCGGCCGTTAAAAATTATTAAAATTGAAACAATTTGATAATTGTTATTTCACTTCTAAATGTGCTACATATTTAAAATTTGGCAGAAATTATTAACACAATGTGGAAAAAGTATAATATTCCTAAAATTTCAAAAATTAGCGATTGTTTACTCGATTATTGTTCCATAAGGAAAAAAAAATCGGTCCCGAGGAGAAATTTTTTAATTAAAGAAATATTTCCCATGATGAAATATCTCTGAGAAATTGTTTTTTCAAGGTGAGATGTCGACCTGCTACCCACTTGATAGTCTACAATTAGTAACTAATGAAATACCCTTGAGAATCATTACACACATCATTTACACATATCTGGCACAGTGCTGTGGCATCCAGAAACAGTGCCCGTACTCTACTTTCAGATATCGTTGGCAATGATATTTTTAAGTTTTCATGGCCAGGGTCATGGCACTGACACAGTCAGTATTGTTGCCATTAATGTGTGTAGCATCTGTCAATGACAATAAGATCACTGCTCGGATATGGCACGGCTGATGCACGGATGTGTAAATACTTGTCAGCACTGTTACCACACAGGCCCTTATTTGCCTTCAACGCTCTATCTAATTCAATCATAAGTAGCAATGAAGCAACATTACTTCAAGGCTAAACATTGGTTTTAATACTTAGGGAGTTTTTATACCAAGGTGACTCGTGATGGTGATTTGATTTTAATATGACTGCAACTTAAGTCACTAGAAAGTCATCGTCACCTGAACTTTCATTCCAAAGTGATTCAATTTTGACATGGTGTGATATTTAGTTTGCGTCAGTTTGAAAAATGTGTTGATGATTCACTAGAAATGGGCCGGTTGCTAACTCAAGATCACATTCAGGTAAACAAAAACATTTGCAGAAATACATTAAGAAGATTTCAGAAACGTAATTCTTTCACTTTATCATTCTCTGAATGTAAGTTCAATCATAAAACATACATAAATATGTATCATTTTAACTCTGAGTTGCTGCGTCACATTGCCAGAGCATTGTCATCAACTTGGTATAAAGGATTACATTTAAAAGCATGTGCTATCGGAAAGCAACTAAAGTTGCCCTCACGTCAAAATTACCATATTTACTCATGTACCGTGTGCCCTCTTGTATAATGCACACCCCTATTTTTGGGCCAGTTCGGAGGAAGAAAAATAAATTTGTGCCGGAATAAGTTGATATCTGGGATTAAAAAATAAATTCGGGCTATTCACATATTCCCCATTTATGAAACAAGGTCTGCACGTATAGTTTGTAAAATTCTTCATCTTTTGTGAGTATAAATGTAGATGCAAGCAAGTGGCAGTGAATTTATGTAACCTGTTCAGAAATCCTTATGTAAGATGTGCAGTCCCTTTTTCTTACCAAAATTTTATGAAAAAAAAGGTGTGCGCGGTACACGAGTAATTATGGTAAATCACCATCATGAGTCACCTTGGTATAAAACTACCCTTAGAGTAGCAGCATCTATTAGATTGACTCTGCATAAACCTGTTAATAATCCGAACAGAAAGGAATCAATACAAAAAGTTAAACAATCCAACGTCATGAAAATCAGTATGGTTGATCACTTAAGGGGGCCCGCTACACTTTCTTGCCCCAGGGTCTGTTGCTTACTTGTTCCGCCACCGTGTATTCCACTTATAAAAGTATTTAAATTTTCCTCCATTCACCTCCATAAAAACCTTAGGATTGGCCCTGACTATAATGCAATAGAAAGAATTAAAATACATAGCATTTTTCAAATTAATGGCATGCAACAAAGGTCTCTTTGGGTGACCCATATTGCCAACAGTTGCTCCAAGTTTCTTTTCAATCAGAAAGGAATTACAAACTATAGATTTGGGAATATTTGTTCATCGATAGCTGAAGTAGATGTTTATTATTAAAGTAATTTCTCCTTTTTTCTCACCATCATTACACTCTCCACATTTTTTCAGAAATAAAAATATTAGTTCAAAAAATAGCTGGAAATTCATTGTGCAAAACCAATTAATTAATTTCAGCTTCGAGGGTTATATTATTTAATCCTTGAATTTAACATAACAAAGCATGATTTAAGAGGAGTTTTCAAAAACTGATGTGTTATCTCTTTATTCGCTCAATTCTAGAATCCAGTAGCAACATAAAACTTTGGGTGCAGATTCCAGTGATGACCAATCAACAATGCGCACCCATATATCAGAGGCAATTGACCCTACAGGCAAGCCAGATGTGCGCTGGAGGAATCAAGGGTAAAGACTCTTGCCGCGGAGACAGTGGAGGACCTCTAATGAGTACAGAGTCTGTTGTGAGGACGAGGCCGGGTGCACAGTGGGTCGCTGTCGGAATTGTATCAATAGGACCTGCCATATGTGGTGCTGAAGGAAGACCAGGCATATACACTCGAGTGGGACCTCATGTCAGTTGGATCCTAGACAACTTGAAACCTTAAGAGAATCAATGAACTGTGCTGATGCTATAAAAGGAACAGAACAAAAATGAATGTTCCCACACTTAGCTTGTGCAATCCCACCAGTGAAGATGGATGAACAGGAAGAGTTACAAAAGGGCATACATTGAAATCACCAGAAGCAATGAAATGTGAAGGTTTTACTGATATTACTAATATAATCCAGCTGTAAAAATGGGTGGATATTGAAGACATTTTTTTATCCTTGAAATGTTTTAAATGTAGACATTGCGTGCAATGGATGGCATATGGGTTAAAATATTTCAAATAGTTCGTTTGGCCCAGCTTGTATTTATGTGCTTCTATTATAATTGTGTGCAGAAGTTGCTTCCTGTAAATTGTGTGGGCCTTTGCAATCATGATTTGCGATAAGCCATGTTTTCTTGTCGTTCCTTCAGTTCCAAGAGAGTCAAAAATTATCTAGAGTACAAATGCAAGATGTTTGAAATTTCAATGTGTCAGTCTCTGTGCTGAAATTAGTTTATGGAATGGAAATTCAATTTGTTTTATTTTTACAACACATATTCTTCTTACATATGATGTAACATAAAATATATGCAACTGATTCAACAATAATAAATAAAGAATAAATGATATGGTTAGTTATTTAACATCATTTCTATCAATAACCTCTTGTGTGCTTGAAGGGTTCCTCGAGATCCACTGAGAATATACACATCTGCATGAATCTTTTATTTCAATCAAATGAAATTGCTGTTTTAACGGTATTTTCCTTTACAGCTATATATCCTGTATTTTCTTTTGTGGTCCAGTCATGGAATGGATAAAAAAAATTAAACCAGTGACTTTTAAAGCCATAATGAAGCAAGGTGAGCCATGCCAAGTTTTTTTGCTAAAAAAAGCTCAATCAATGGTAAAAAGCAATTGTTATTTTACTTATAGACCATATAAAATACCATTCTGTAATAATAACTAAAACAGAGTTCCATGTTCCAGATAAGATGTAATGCTCACAGGACTCAAGCGGCTCCTGCCGCACTTCACACTATCAACTATGACTTCCTCCAAACAAATTATGACTATTTACAAACAACTTCACTTTTTTCTTGAGACATTAAGCCTTTTTAGTAAGGGGCTTCCAGAGTTTTTGAGTAACAGGAATTGGTAGACCAAGAAATGTAGAAGAACAGAGTAAAAATACAATTGCTAGTCCTGGATTCATTGAGGATGTGTAAGCCACATTCCTACCGGTATATACCTAGTGATGTTAATAAGCGATTACTCAAGCAAACATTTTAAGCAGTGTAGGTATCTACATGTAGATCAACATGTTACACTGCAATTCACCAAGCATATGGGTGGCAGGGAGCCTAATGGACCAAATTGTATCCAACAACTTTCTCTTGCAGGTTCGACACTCATGATCTCTTATTGTCTTCAGGAAAAACAAGCCTCAATAATTCTGTCTTACAATCGATTTAATGTATTTTATCATCATGATTGTGTCCTAAAATCTCCTCTGCTAGACCTTTTGACCTATACTTCTCCAGAAGGATTAACCTAGCATTCAGTCTGCTGTCCTCTAGTGATACCCCATTCAAATCCCTAAATAATGATGTTATGTTTTGCTAATGTGCATACATTTGTTTTATGAATCTGGCTGCTCTGCATTGGACTCTTTCTAACTCAAGTATGAGGCCCTTCTCATACTTGAAGCGTATTCCACCTGTAGTATAACTAGTGATAAATAAAACATTTCTTATACTTTTTCTGTACTATGGTGCAATGGCACCCCCATGCTATACAGTTTTGGTGGCTTCACCCTTATGAATGGATATCAGGACTGACTTTTCAAACCCTCTAGTACAGTGTTTCTCAAACCCAAAGGGGGTCGGAAAAGGATTTTAGGGAGGGTCGGAAGCACTCTTCTTTCCTAAGGCAAGTGATTTTATTCTGGTTTTAAGTCCTGAAGGTTTTAATTTATTGACATATTTTGTTCAAAAATAAAGAAAATTCTGTAGCTTATCAGCATTGAAAAACTTTTTTTAAGAATATGTAGTAAAACAAACAAGAAATCATATCTCAAGACTGATTAGTGTTTAAAAAATTAAACTATGCATCACATATTGTCTGAAAGTTTTTAATACACATATTTTGTAGTAAATAAAATAATTTCTAGTGATAACCTTGTATTTATAAAGAACACAAAATAAAAACCTATTATTAACTTCTTTATCATTGTCATTCCTCTCTCCCATATGGAGAAAACTGGGGTTTTGTTTTTGCTTCTCAAATGTTCTTGGGGTCGTGGCAACCAAGCATTCAGATGGAGATTTCACCTGATGAATCTGTCTGAGAACCACAGGTTCATTATTTAATGTTATGCTGTTCACCTTATTGTATCCCATTCTGGTAGGTCCCTTTACCACCTGTGTGAAAATCCTTCCTAATTCTACAGTTTAATCAAATCCTGTCGCTTGCCACACCCCATGCTACATAACATATGGCAATGCCGGAACTAAAATCTTTTTCCCCCTGTCTGTGATTATAATTTTGGGCTTCTTCATTTTTAACATCTATACTATAATTGAAAGTCTGTCTGTTAACCCCTCTAGCCCGAAGGAGATTTATTAAATCCCACCCGTACGGCCGGATGAGGTTTTTAAATTTTCACGATTGCGTTGCAAAA
This sequence comes from Tanypteryx hageni, assembly GCA_028673005.1. NCBI lineage: Eukaryota > Metazoa > Arthropoda > Insecta > Odonata > Petaluridae > Tanypteryx > Tanypteryx hageni. The sequence continues at coordinate 51,967,275 of CM054114.1, read as the reverse complement.
ACGTTCGAAAATATTAAAATAATCATAACTTGGGAAGTTTTCTCTTGATTTTTTTGTGGATTTATGAAAAACATGAAATTTGTAAATATCTATTTTGCGTATAATATTTTATACACAAAGATTGTTGGAGTAGAAGAGAATGTACACCAATCGCTAATTTTCCGGCGTGCATTCGCGCTTTATATATAACATTCAGCACCGGAAAATCTATAGAAGATATTGATGTGCAATCTTAATAAAAAAACATAGCTTAAATTAGTAACTATATCATTCTGCAAGTCTACCCTTCTAAACCAATTAGGTGAAAAGTTTTACGAATCTCACCTTTTTCATGTCTTGACTGGAAATTTTTAAGTTAATGTAGTATTATTGATTTATTAAAAGATGATTTATTTATAATATAAACGTTTTAGTTGTACAGTCATCATTCTTAGTCATTACAGAAGTCACATAGAAGAAATGGTTGCATTTCGTTCATTGGAAATGGAGATATGACGTTGTATAAAACACGGAAAACTTTAGCTTATAGGTCCTTCCCAAATATTTTCAGAAAATTTAGACATGCGTAATTGGATTCAGCAAGAAATGCCTTATAGCTTAGTAAACACTTCTAGTAACCTATTGTGTAAATATATAGAAGAGCTTTTCGTGATTTTTTGCTGGCGTGCCCTCTTCTCGCCTACTCGTTTCATCGCTGCTTTGGCACTGCTAGCACAGCGGCGAAGCACTTATCTGAAGAGGAAAGAGAACTCGTCTTCTTTCAAATGTCAAAGAAAAGGAACCCAATTTGGTGGGTTCCCTTTCCTCAGGTATTTATGAGTCAACTTTAGAAACCGAAAATTCGTAGGTCTGTGGTAAAAACTAATATTCTATCACAAAACTAAACGTATACTATATGTAAACAAATACTTACAAATAGATATACTCAATTACCCGCAATTTTCGTCGAGATTAAAATAAAATTCTAAAGGTCTTGAAAATTATATGGCCGATATTATCCTTCTCACAAAATGCCTCTCTTTGAGGCGTGGCACTAAATTATCGGAAGAGTGTCGGCAGACACGCTAACCACTACACCACTAGTGCATAGATAAGATGAGATAAGACAAGTTTATTTGTTCATAAAGACATTACAAAATAATGCATAGAACACGTCAAAAACATTAAAAAGGGGACAAAAACACAAACTATCTCAAGCACCAGACGTAAAATCGCTAATATTGTAAAGACAATTAGTCACAAGGAGCTCATGAACATGCTTCTTGAATGACTTGAGTCATCTCCCGATATTCTTCAGGAGGCGCATTCCCTGGACGGACTCCAGCAGCTGTGTGTGGTACAGGACGCCCGCATCGTCCAGCACCTTCGTAGCCGAAGGTGGTGATCAGGCGTGCTGACGACGATCCTAGTGGAGGCCCTGCGGACCTCCAGTTCGAAATCATCGCCGCACACCTTTGCGAACTCGACGGCGATAATCTTATGAGAGAGGATCCCATAGACCGTGATGGGCGAGACCCTTACCCTCGATTTGGCCCCTGTGTCGGGGCGTTGCCCTGAAGGTGCGGAACTCTTACCCTTCCCAGTTGGAGGGCAGGAAGACCTCTTCCTCTTCGCCCTCTTGCCTGTGATGGGGGTGAAGCCATCATCCTCGTCGGTGCTGGCAGCGGCCTCAGCACCGAGAATCGGGGCCGAGCGGGCTGCCGGAGAGGCATCTTGTGCTTGGCAGCGGTATCGGCATTTTTCCGCTTGCCGCTGACTCCCTCCGTTACCTCCATTGCCTCAGGGGCGGTGGATTTATGGCCCTGCAAAGGGCCGTTTGGGCCGTATTCATCGATGGCATCTTCAGCACCCTGAGCGGACGCGGAAGAGGGCAGGACCTCTTCCGTGGCAACAGTGGATCTCTCGGGGCCACCCAGGCAGGAGGGATGTTTCAATCTCAGAGCAGACAAAGGCGGGAGGGGTTTCGAGGCGGGAGTGATCCCGCTAGAGCCTGAAGAGGCAACAATATCCATTCCCTGAGCGGAAGTGATAGGGAGGGCCTCGCCCGAATCTGCCACCGGAACCGTCTTGGCGCACATCGCCTTGTACTGCTCAGGGGTTAATTTCCCTAAGTAGGAGTCGCTAGATAGCGACGACGACCGAGCATGAGACACGATATGGAGGTCCCCCCCTACGAGGGCGACCGACTCAAGCGGGCCTTTCGTGTGACGCTCAATCAGGGAATAACAGTTCCCTAGACCGTGGATCTAGGCCATTTTCAGCGCCAAGAACAACCGGAGACTGGCCGCAGAAGACGCGCCCCCACTCGAATACGGGACAGGCGAGAGAGAGAGAGAGAGAGAGAGAGAGAGAGAGAGGAACAGTTTAGCATTCCCCTGTCTCGTAACAACCAGGCAATGCAGACTCGAACGTACACCGGAACTCTCGCGCAGCAAGAGCGTCACAGTAACGTGCGGTGGACGCTTGAATAAAAAAGCACGTAAAGTGCAAAAACCGGCTTATGGACTGAAGACTAGTAAGCAGGGCTCTCGGCGAGCAAGATTTCTGTACCTGCATAGAGGGTGGTAGAGGTGGCATGGCCCCTTCCGGCCAGACTGCCCGCTTTCCTATAAGCCTACCATGTATTGGTGGTTTGTGGTTAGGGTGAGGACAGGTTTTAGAATTCAACAGCTATTACACACATGTCTATGCCGCTTGGGCAGTGGGGCAAACTCCTGACCCATGGAGGCCACTGGGCGCTTGAAGCGGTCCCAGGGCATCACTCTCATCTGGGAGAGCCTGGTTATCAGGTCGATGGGTGAGCTGACCGTCTTTTCGAAGAACACCCTGGCCCTCTTTTCCAGGACGCGTTCAAGCGGCTCGACGCCGGTAGTCATATGAAGCTCCGCGACTCGCGCGAAGTTCCACCAGGTAATCCTGAGCATCGTCCGCAGTGCTTTGTTCTGCACTACGGCGATCTTTTTAATACGGGTTTTCGACACTCCCGACCAGATTGGTGGGGCGTATGTCAGGATTGGCAGTACGCAGACCCTGTATAGTCTGACCTTGATCTCCAGGGTCACCTCCCTGGAACCCAGAATAGGGCCGAGTTTGCGTACTTCGCTTGTTCCGACCCCTCTGAGGCCGGAGACGTGTTGGCGCCAGGTCAGTCCTCTGTCCAAGGTAACACCAAGGTATTTAGCCTCGGAGGACCAAGGGATGACTTGACCCTGCAGGGTGAGCGTTTCTACCAACTGGCATCTGGGCAGTGCCCGAAACATGACGGCGACAGTTTTGGCGGGGTTCACTGCAATGCGCCACTTGCAGTACCAGGCGTGGATTTTGTCCAAGGCCCTCTGCTGGTGGTGACCGTGGTCCCTGGGATAGTCGTAGGTAAAGATGTTGAATAATACTGGGCCTAGGACCGATCAGTAGGGAAGACACGCTCCAATGGAGTGAATCCCGGATCGCTCCCCTGCCCAGCACACCCAGAATTTTCTGTCCTCCAGGTAGGAGCGCAGGAGTCGGATGAGGGGTGGTGGCAAGCCAACCCAGTGCATTTTGGCAAGTAGCGCCATGTGCCAGACTCTGTCGAACGCCTTGCTGATGTCCAAGAAAACTGCCGCCGTCCGTTTCCGGAAGTTGAAGCCGTCGGTGATGAAGTCGACGACCCTAGCAAGCTGATGCGTGGTCGAGTTCTGCTGGCGGAAGCCGAACTGCTCTCCAGGGATGACATTTTTGGCAGACAAGTACCTCTGTAGGATTGGGAGAACGAGCCGTTCAAACATCTTCCCAAAGTTGTTGAGGAGCGGGCGGTAATTCTCCGTCACATTCGTGGCCTTGTTGGTCTTGGGGATGCCGATGATCTTCGCCCTCTTCTACTCCTCCGAGAAGTGCGCGATTCTCAGGCAGCCATTGAAAATGGCCGCGAGGTACTCAATGGCAGCGATGGGCAGCTGCTTGATGACCAACCCGCTGATGTAGTCATCACCTGGAGAGCGACGAGAGGATAGTTTCCTCATCACGACAGTGATCTCTCGAGTGCCGATCCGAGGAAAAGTCTCCTGATCTGACTCGGTGCCCCAGGTAAGGATATCAGCCATTGCTGATTCCACGGCTATTTCGGAGTCGACCGAGTCAGTGGTGAAGGGATTCGGCTCGAATGTGCAGCTGAGATGCCTAGCAAACTCCTCCGCCTTCTCTCTGAGGGAGCAGGCGAATGTCGCCGTGGTTTTGAGAGGAGGATCCCTCCGTTGGGTTCCGCGCAACCCTCTGTAAACCCGCCAGATGGAGTTGTCTGCAAGGGACACCTCAGCCAGGTGTTCTTTCCAGGAGTCTGTCTTGATCTCCTGGATTGCAGCACGGACACTCCTGTTGAGGCCGTCTAGGAGCTTGCGCCGGTCCGGAGTTCTGTGGCGTTGCCATCTTCTTCGGACGCTGTTACGATAGGCTACCAGCCTCTTGACCTGCTCCGGGAACCGGCGGCAGATCAACCTGGGAGTGCACTTCCAGGGGATATTCCCCTCCATTGCCGTTTGTACGACGCCATCAACACTGGCTGCCATGGCAATAGCTTGTTCCTTGGTCGTTGGCTCATCAGGGTAGCTTGGGAGGGGTAAGGCGATGGAATGGCGGAACGCTACCCAATTTGCTTTGGTGAAGTCTCTTCGCCGAAGCGGTGGGAGCCTCACCGGGTGGTTGCTGTAATGTAGGAGGGTCGGCCGGTGGTCTAACAACAGCTCGTTCAAGGTGTGCAGGGCCATGGACACCTGAACATTGAAGGCGAGAGCAATGTCCAAGACGTCGGGAACTGGGACGTATGTAAGGATAGTCAGGCCTGCCAGCTTGGCGAGCTTGTGGAGTTTGCGCCCCCTCCAGTTAGATATTCTGGAGTTTTAGGCTCTGTGCTTGGCATAGAAGTCGCCAAGCACAAACGTCGGAACTCCGTCAGAGGAGAAGAGGGCATACATATCGTCTTCCTCCAGCAGACGACCAGGGGCGTAATACGCTGCCACCACCCGCAGAAACCCTCTCGTCATACGGATGTCTACGGCCACTGCCTCTAGTTGAGACATTTTCGGGAGCGGGTACTCATGATACTCAAGCGCTGGGTGGACGAGAAGATCAACGCCACCTCCTACGCCGGTCGTTGTCCTTCCTCAGCACACCCCAGCCACGTAGGGTGAAGGAGGAACCTGGGGCAAGTTTGGTCTCTCCTATGGCAGCGACCGAGACTCCATGGTCGAGAAGTAGTGGAAGGAGCTCGTCGGCACGCCCACGGATGCCGTTAGCGTTCCAACCCACCACCAAGAAGCAACCTTTCTTAAGGCGTGGCTCCATTGCTGGCCTTGGTGACGGCTATCTCTTCCAGCAGTGCCAAGATGAGTAATCCCTGGCGGATGGTGATGTGTTTCTTCAGCACCCGAGTGATGGACACAATAGTGGTCCAGAGCTCCTCGAACTGCGAATCTGAAGGGGCAGGCGCTGACGAGGTTTCGGCGGGTGGACTGCCGCTGGATGCTGAATGCGGAATTTCAGTCGCCAGAAACGCTAGTGCCGGTCTTGGTCGTTCAGGCACTGCTACCTTGGGAGGGGGGGTTCCCGCTGGGAACTGGCCGGTTGTATGGCGTTGGCACTGCTGGGGATAGCGGGCTCAGCTCTCCTCTTCAACTCCGGGTCAGATGGAGTAATGGTTGGATTGGCGCTGGCAGCGGCTGCAGCAAAATTCTTTCCAGGGACCACCTTGGCGGAGCGCCTTGCTGCCACCGTCGGGGCCACTGTCCTATCTTTGTTGACCTTGCGCTGTAGCGCATCATTGCGCTCATTTGCCGCCAGCGCTTTATCCAAGGCTTCCAGGTAGACAGGACATTGCCTGTATGTGGAGTGATGGTCACCACCGCAGATACAGCACTTCCTGGGTGCCGTGGGTGGGTTGTGGCAGTCGCGGGACCGGTGATTCTCCGCGCACTAGTAGCAGCGGACCACCATCCTACACTCAAGAGAGGTGCTCGAACCTCTGGCAGTTAAAGCAGGTCTGCGGTGCTACTCCTCCCTTGAAGTATTCCACCTGCACCCGACAGTTCTGTATGAGGGTGATCTTGTAAATGGGAGGGATGCCTGGAGTTTTGTCCACCACGGCGATGAAATTCCTGGTCTTATCAGGTTGTGTCCTCCCCTCTGCCGTTTGCACCATATCCTTTACGGACTTGACCGTGATTCCCAACGCCGCCAACCACGCGGCCACTCTAGCTGAGAGGAAATTACTGCCTAGTCCCTTGATGAGTAGTCTAGCTGTTTTGACATACTCAGCCGGGTGTGAGAAGTACTCAAGCTTTTTCTCGTCCAGGATCTGCAGGACTTTCTTCTGCTGTTCCGGCGAGGTGACGATGACCCTGGTGGAGACATCTCTGATATCGAGCTCGAAATCATTGCCACATCTCTCTTGGAGAGAGTCAATGATGTCGGGGTGGTTCCGTACACCATAGACATTAATCGGCTTCACCTTAGGTCTACTGGTTTGGGTGGCGTTTGAGGAGGGATTTTCAACCTTCCTTCTGGAGGTTCTCTTCCTCCTCTTAGTCACAATCTCGAAGGACTCATCGACTGCGGCCTCCCCTCCCTGGGTAATAGGCTCCGGGGGGTAATGCGACTGCCGTGAGGGTACTTCCTCCAGTGAGTCCGAAAGCTTCCGCTTCAGTGTGGAGAAAGAAGTTTCGGCCTCCATAATCTCCACACACAGTGAGTGACGCAGGAACGGGCACTGTACCCTCAGATAGGGGTAGGGAGGAATCAGGCGTCACTGGGGCGGATTCTCCAGCATTTGCCCGAGCACCCTGGGTGGCGGACACCTTGGGTGCATGCTGTGCCAGAGAGACATCCTCCATGGATTCAAAGAGCTTCCTCTTTTGCGAGGGAGCGTCCAGGGTTTCTGCCTCCATAGGCTGAGTATAAACCGCAGGAGAAGGCAGAGGGGCTGGCTCTCCCGATACGGGCTCAGGTAGAGCCACCGCCACGTGCGATGGGGCCTGAGTCGTCGGTGGAGTTGAGGGTGATGTGGCAGGGCCACTTAGGTTTTGAGCCCCATTGGAGGGATCACCCTTTTTTTTCTTCTGGTTTCTCCCCTCCTTGGACTTGCCAGTGCCCTGCCCTGGTGTGGATGATTGACCGGTGGCACAGGCAGCCGTGTCAGTCACCAAGCAGTCCTTTCGAGAGGGGCGCGGAGTGTTGCGTGTTCTTCGACCGAAGGATGGAGGCAATTTGCATCGTTCTCAGGTAGTCCCGAGAGACGTACTTCATCGCGCCATCAGGGGTTTTGAACGCTATTAAGCCGTCGCATGAAATACTCCGCCTGTGCTGCCCGCGGAGAATCATGCTGGCAGGCGCGTACAGGGCAAGACTGGTGTTCCAGCCAAAATCCCTGGGGGGATCCTGGGTGAAGATGTTAAAGTTTATCGGCCCCAGGACGGATCCCTGCGGAACGCCGGCGCAGATGCGTCGTAGTTTCGATCCGACTCGGAGCCAGAACACCCGGAACGTCCTGCCCTGCAAATACGACTCAATAAGTCGCACCATCCAAGCTGGGAACTGAAGTCGAACCATCTTCAACAGGAGTGCTGGATGCCACACGCGGTCGAAGGCCTTTGAGATGTCGAAGAAAGCCCCCGCGACCGCGTGGTTCCTGTTGAAGGCGTCGGTGACGAAGTCCGTCACTCTACCCAGTTGTTAGGTAGTGGAGTGCCCACACCTGAAGCCTAACTGCTCGTCTGGGAGAATGCTCTTCTCCTGGAGAAAGTGCTGCAGCGGCTTCTGGATAAGACGCTCAAAGGTCTTCCCGAATCCGGCCAGGAGAGAGATTGGCCGGATGTCTCCGGGGCCAACCTCCGTCCCCGGCTTCTTCGGGAGACAGATGACCTTTGCCCTCTTACAGGCAGATGGAAAGTATGGAATCCCGATACACACGTTGTAAACGGTGGAATTCTACTGCGACAACAGGAAGCTGTCGCAGGACAAAATTGGGGACGCAGTCGTCCCCCGGAGCCCTCCTCGTCTCGAGGCGGCGAATCACTTGATTTCTGTAGAATTTTGCACGATATATATGGGCGCAGCGGCTGGCACTAGAGAGCTATGATTGGCTCTCGTGTCTGGACCACTGTGATTGGTGCTAGATACTAGCTCTCTAGTGCCAGCCGCTGCGCCCATATATACCGGGCAAAATTCTAATTGTATATGCAAATTTAAATGGAAAATAAAGTTTTTTTTTAAATTGAAAAAATGAAACCACTTCGACCTGAAGATGTTCCTTGGAATGGGCACGAAACTGTTGTCACCAAAAGTCACCAGACGCGGTGGATCACCGGAAGCCATGATTTCAGTCACCAAACACGGCGGAATGCATCAAAGCATATAGGGAAGGTCGTTTCCGTCCGTCCGCATGTTAAAACTCGGAAACTGCTATACGTATTATCATGAAATTTGGTATTGGGGAGTTTTGCTAAAATTGGTCGACCGATTTCAATATTGGTCAAAATCGGACAGAAATGGCGACCTCTTTACATGAAGACCTACAATGTTCCTTTGTTTCAACTCGGGAACCGCTTGAGGTATTTTGATAAAATTTGGTATTGGAGAGTTTGGCTAAAATTGGTCGACAGATTAAAAATTTGGTTAAATTCGGACAAAAATGATGATCACTTTACATGAAGATCTACATGTAGTTTAAGATGTTTCTTTGTTTCAACTCGGGAACCGCTGGACGTATTTTGATGAAATTTGGTATTAGGGATCTTTGCTGAAATTGGTGGACCGATTGCAATTTTGGTACAAATCGGACAACAATTACAACCTTTGATGAAATTTGGTATTAGGGAGTTTTGCTAAAATTGGTCGATCGATTCCAATTTTGCTTAAAATCGGACAAAAATTGCGACCACTTTACATGAAGACCTACATGTAGTTTACAATTTTCCTTTGTTTCAACTCGGGAACCGCTCGACATATTGTGATGTATTGGGGAGTTTTGTTAGAATTAATTGATCGATTCCAATTTTGGTTAAAATCGGACAATAATGACGACTACTTTACATGAAGACCTACATGTCACAACGTACCTCGCTTGCTTCTCGTTAAATTCTCATCTTAGCAAAAAATATTGAGATCATTGTGAAATCTCAAAGAAAGCATTTGGAAACTCTGTACTACATGCACTACACCTTTCCAAACTTGTTATCGTAGGAGAAGCCGATTTCAAGAACATCAAAGGCGAAAGTCGTAATTCAAATTGGAAAATTTCCAGTTTTTTAATTGATGTGAACGAAAACAATCTTCGTGGTAACTGAAGTAAACAGTATCTGCTGTAAATAACTAACTAATTTAATTTTCTTTCGTGGGCACACAACATTTGGCAAATGAAGGGAAATGGATCATCTGCGACGAAGAAATGAATGTAAATCTGTGCGTCTATTTTCTTTACGTGTACTCGTCGTTTGTAAGTGCAACGAAATGTGCAATTTACGACGAAGGAATGAACGTGAACATAAAGATTATATTACTACTATTCGAGTATGTTATGTTTTAAATAATTTTCGATTGATTTATTAATTACAACCGGTTAGGAAATAAATCTGTGAATAAAATATCCGATATTTCCTTGGCATCACTACTAGCATACCAAATCTTAGACATTATACGAAGCCATTAACCCGTTCTGGACTAATGTTACCATATGGTAACGCTAATACTGATTTTTTAAATAACGTATAAAAAGTTTTAAGATTTAATTCACCCAAAGTACGTATTTATTTAGTTGGATAACAGACTAATAAATGGCGTAAACTGATTAGATTCATATGAAAAAAAATATTTTCGAAAGAGAAGTGTTACTAAAATATCAACTGTCTCAAAAAATAAATTGGCTAGTGGACTGAGGTAAGATTTAACATTTTTCTGTATTTATATCCGCCAGAGAAGATGATGGAGGAGATGCAGAAAACCTAAGTGGCCGACAGCTATCTTCGGCAGCGGAAATTATATTCAGTAGAGGCGTCCGCAAAACTTTTGACGGGGAAGACGAAGGTTCCTTCGCAGTTGAACCTCCACTTGCAAAGAAATCTAGAAAATACTTCAATAAAAAGGCAAGGACATGAAAGAAACATTCTTTCATATGGAGCCAAGGAAGAGATCTATGTTTTGAATTAGATCCTTTTACAGATCCAAATTATTCACTTTACAGAGGTATGAATCCGCTTGAAATGTTTGACCTTTTTTGATGACGAGTTATTCTTAGTTGATGAAGCCAATCGTTATGCTCTTTTTCTGAACTTGCCCAATCCAAATATTTCCTGTGGAGAAATGAGAGTTTTTCTAGGTATTTTGATTCTCAGTGGTTACAATGTATTACCAAGCAGGAAGTCATACTGAGACTCAGGTGATGATATGCGTAATGAAGCAGCATATAAGAGTATGAGACGCGATCGAGTTTTTGCAGATCATGAAATTCGTTCATTGTGCTAATAACACGAATTTCAGCAATACAGATAAGATGTGGAAATTGAGGCCATTAATCAATATGCTAAAAACTATATTCTCCAAACATCACCAACCAGAACGTCAAAATGCTTGCGACGAATCAATGATAGCTTATTATGGTAGGCATGGCTGCAAGCAGTTTATCCGCGGAAAGACTGTTCGCTTTGTTTGCAAAGTATGGTGTTTGAACTCAGTTACTGGATACCTGATTGATTTTTAAGTATATCAAGGAAAAATGCCTTACATCAAAACAGAACATGAAGAAATGTTTGGAAAGGCTGCAGCACCACTCATTACATTTATTGAAAACTTCTCTGGGCAAATGAAGCAGCTTCATTTCTCCTTTTACTTTGACTTGTTTACCAGCCTTCCTCTTCTGATCCAGCTCCGCCACAACGGCTACACAGCCACTGGAAATGTACGAGAAAATAGACTGCCTCGCAATATTCCACTCACTAACAGTAAAACTGTCAAGAAGAAGGAAAACGGTGGTTATTTTGAACTGGCTAGTTGTAAAGATGAGAATATTCTTGTTGCGCGATGCCTTGATAACGCCGTTGTTACATTCGCATCAACTGAACATAGCGCAAACCCTGTGCACAAAATTCGACGCTGGTCTAATCGCCCCAATCTAATGAGACAATATAATTCATACATGGAAGCAGTGGACCAAATGGATGAGAATGTAAACACATACCATATTTCAATCAGTAGTAAAAAATGGTGGAGGGCCATTTCTACCTGGCTGATTGATGTCTCTGTTCACAATGCTTGGATACTATCTAGAAAGTCGGGCAGAGATCAGCCACAATTAGACTTCCGCAGATTCATTGCTCAGAATATCATCAAAATACCTCCAATGGTAGGTGGACGCCCCTGTAGTGATGATGGCCGAGTCCTACCTACCATTCGTTACGATAAAATGAACCACCTTGTCGAGCCCACCAAGTAGAATTCAAGACGTAGCTGTGCCGGAGATTATTGCAAGTCTAGTGTGAGGACTCAGTGTGGAAAGTGCAATGTTGGACTTTGTATTCCATGCTTCAAATCATTCCACACTAAGTGAAGCGTATATAAAATGTATATGTACTAAAAATTATTCTTTGTACACAATAGATCCTATGCTCCATTTCACTTTGTAATGAAAAACTTTGTATGTGAATTATATTACATGTATACATGTATATTGATATTATCCAACTACTAAATATTAACAAAGAAGAATTTTAAAATCACATTCATGGCATATTTGTCCTAAAAACATAATAAAATCCTAGTCTTGTAGAACAATTATATAAGTTAATTGAAAATGAGAAATGTAACTTTTATTGCCGGATTGGACTAGCATTACCATATGGTAACCTTAATAAAGCCAATTTAAAAACTAAAATAAAATAAAAATTCTTATTGATTTAATCCATAATTAGATGTGCCTTTCATATTTTTTTAAAAAATTAAAAAATATTACCCTAAATTAACTCAGTCCTTAATGGGTTAATATTTATCTTTTTAGGCATGGTTGCATAAATCGTAAAGAACGCCTCTCTCTTGTTTAGTTTGCAACTGCTAATAGTAGTGGTGGCTTGGCGCATTTTTAGTGATTTTCGTCATTGCTGAAAAGCACTATTATCTTCAGGATGTCCGTCTGTACGCATATATCAGGGAAGAATTGGCTAAACCCATTGCAACCAAATTTTGAACATAGAAGCTTCACATAAATACATGACCAACATGATAAACTTGAACAGGATCGACTAAGCAGGATAATCACAATTGTAAAATAAAACTTTTCGGTAATTATAAATTTGGAAGGAATTGGCCAGACCTATTCCATCGAAATTTTGTATGAAGGAATTGTGCAACAAAAACAGTGGAAAGATGCACACACCATGCGTGCATAGATGAGAGGCAGAGGCGTTCTCTACAATTTATGAAATCATTTCAAAAAAGATAAATATTAATGGTTTAATATTGTCTAAGAACTGAAATGCCAGTAGTGATGCCAAGGAAATATCGAATTTTTGATTCACCAATTTATTTCCTAATCGGTTGTAATTAATAAAACAATCGACAATTATTTAAAACATACCTCACTCGAATAATAGTAATATAAACTTTATGTTCACGTTCATTCCTTCGTCGTAAATTACCCATTTCTTCTCCGTTACAAACGCTGTGTATACGTAAAGAATATGTAATGTATACGTTCATTTCTATGTCCTAGATTATCCATTTCCGTACATTTACCAAATTTTGCATGCGCACGAAAGAAAATTAATTTAATTAGTTATTTACAGCAGATATTGTTACTTCAATTGCCACGAAGATTGTTTTCGTTGACAACAATTAAAAAACACGGTAAAATACGTTAATTACAAAATAAATAACGACAGTTTGACTTTCTTGAAATCGGCTACTCCTTTGTTAAAAATGTACTGAACAAAACATATGCAATTTGACTAGTTTGACAAATTCTTGTACAGAATTTTTTGTTATAAGTGATATTGTATGAGATATAAAGAAAAGTTCATTTTTTGTCACCAGTAAAGTGGCACTCTCGATTAGGTCACACAAACTATTTCGTTTGTAGGGGGAGTATAGTATAGTAAAACGAAATGAACATGTTTAAAACGGATTTTAAAAGCATAGATACCACAATATCAGGAAAAATAATTTTCTGATTTCGAAGCAAATACGATACGTATACGATTGATTATACAACGGCGTATTTGACGAAAAGCACTTGTCTACCACTGGAGACCCGCGTAAATTGCTACTTGTTTGTGCTATCTTAAGCGAGTGACTCCAAATCTAACGCTATTTCATTCACGAATTCGAATCTTTGTCTTCTACGGAAGTATTGCCAATAAATAGTTGAAAAAGGTCTGTTACATGAAACTCAGTCGTATATTTTAAAATTATATTAAGATACGCATTTCTGAAAAGCTAGTGTAATCATTGACATATACAAAAGTATACGTATACAATTAGATTTCTACGTTTATTAACTGCAATAAAACTATGGCGATTGGCTTATTCATGTTCCGATAAGAATTCGAGTGCAGTAAATGCGCTTAATTTCAGAAAAGTTTTGCGCAATGTTGCACAGCGCCATTATTTTGATTCTGGGAAAAATGCCATCAATCTTGGGATGCGAGTAATGTGGAAGTAACAAGTGGAAGTCGCCATTAGCATCCTACCAAATGACCAAATGTATAGCGTCGCCGTATGTAAACGTCGGAGCTAGCGCAATGATGATTTAGCATCATTTGTTACGTTCCTTCGCCTAATATTTCATCTAAGAATATTGCGACATGAAGAATTAAACATCTTGTTTGTTTTCGGAACGGAGTTGATATTCGTTCGCCGCCTACTTAAATTGGAACGAATGCAGTCGACCTTGGTATTTAAGCGATGAGTTGAATAAAAGCTCAACTCGTGAGTGAAACGAGATTGCTCGCGCTTGAGTTTCGCAGCTGAGGAAATAAGCCGAAAAAGATCATAAAAAACTCACAGGCCATATAAAACAGCAATTTTTAATTGAAAAAATTAACTCGTCTAATACGCATAATATGTACACTCATTATTTAATTTCTAAAAGATAATATGTACTTTTTCGATCCTTCGACAAATAAAAACTGAGAAATGAAGCGAAAATACAAATAAATTACGGTTAGATGGTTAAAACGATGTTAATGGACTAAAAAACATAATACTTACATTTTCAACCCGCATGTAGCCTATTACTATGAAAGTCTGCCAGAGCATAAACAAATTGTAGTTAGATAAGTTCCAATTAAGAACATTTCCACAATTTTCAAACGCTTATAATTGTATTATGGCAATTAATGAATAATCTCCATGTAATATTGACGTATTTCTTCAAACATCACGCAAGAATTTTTCAAAAATTTTAAATTGAAAAATCCGGTGCGAATCTTTTGCAGGCATTTGTATTTTGGGATATTAAATATTGACAAATGAATCCATTAAAGGAAGTTTCACATAAATGAAAATCACAGCTTTCAGCAGTGGTTCCCAAACTGGAGGTCGCTAAAGTTTTCAGGAGGGTCGCGAAGACAATGTTTTTGTTTTATTTTTTAATTTTGTGGGGATATAGTTATAATAAAATATTTTTTGCGCAAATAAAAAAATTATACTATTTTAAAATTAACATTATATTTATTGGTTAAGGTGGTCGTGATAAGGTCGACTGCCTTATGTTGGGGTCGCGATAAGGTCAACTGCTTTAAGTGGGGTAGCAGAAGCATTAAATTTGGGAACTGCTGATTCGTAGAATTTGAATACGTAAAATATTGCGAAATTGAAATAACCACGATTGTTCAATAGACTCAAACTTTTTCTTGAAATTTGCCTTCCAAAAGACGGGACGAGAGTTCTATTATTTGTCGAGTTGTCAACCAATAAATATGGTATTGTTGACAATGAGAGACGTCGCTTATTTATGCCAAAATGTGTCTTTTCCTGGGCTCATCTCTATTATTGCCACACACATTTTTAGGAGCGACCTTTGTAATCCTCTTCTATTACCATGGATGAATACAACATGAATTATCGAGCTCATCTTATGGCTTTAATCCAGCAGAAGTTGCAAACAACTCTTGCAGTAACAAAAAAAAAAACGATTTTGTGTTAACCGGATACATATTTCAGTCACTAAGTGATTATTAAAGATTGTTGGTTGAAAAGGAAGTTTGGAGACTACGGTGCACAGAATGGAAATAAATAAAAACTCCTGAACCGTAAAATAATCCAAGTGAGCAATCACATGTCAATAAGAGAAAAATAGAGGGGAAAAAATAAATTTATGCTTACAAGTTTGCAGGACGATGGCATACAGGGACCTGTTGTCGGAAACTAGCCTAAATAGACAAGAAAGGCGCACACAAACGCACAACCACTCTGGAAAAACTCACTAGATACGTATTTCGAGAGCTAAACTCTCATCTTCAGTAGCTGAGGTCGTATCGTTGGGACGAAACAGTATTAATTACCCGCATAAATAAATTATTATTAGCATGAATTGACCCTAAATAGAATTAGGATTTCGAATAATCGATCGGTGACCGATTAGTTCAAATTTGCGGTCGATATGTTTATGCGGTTCTTTCAACCGTTTCATCTCTACAGGAGATACGTTAACCATTTAACTGTTCAGGGAGATTTTTTAATTGGTAACACCTGAACTCGTTCGCATGTAAATTTCCAACGAACGTCTTCTGATGACCTGTGCTCCGTTTAGTGAATGAACGAGGAAGTGATCGCTCCAACGGTTAAAATTTTACGATCTTACAGTCACGGAGACGCCGAAGAGAAATCGCGATAGGTTATTCGCGAGCGGAAAAAATTATTCTTCTATAAATCGAACCACGTCCGACGCGTGTGTGGACGCGTCGCACGGTTGATTCCCATCTTTCACTGAAGAGCGTATGTAAACACGCGACTAGGTGTTAATTGGAAAGGATGCGGTTATTTATTCACTCGGAAACATATATTAACGAGCACGGTCATCGGACTGTATCCATGCTTCCCAACACGGTATCCGCTCACAGAATTTGGCGAATCGATAACAGATGCAAGATACAATTGACACATTCCATCGGTTATATTTTATTGCGTTGTTTTCCATAAAAGAGGTCGTTTTTGGTTTCGATATTTCCGTCTATATGGCGCACTATTATCAGGACAGATATTGCGACACAAATATCGATTCTTTGAAAAGGAAATTTTCAGAATAAGCGGAAATAACGATGTAAATTATTAATTTCCCGTCAATGCAAACTTCAAGTTGCTTGAGTTGTAATGACAAGGTTTGTTACAATGAGAAAGCTGCAAAAAAATGCTCAAACTAGTTCTAGCTACTAGTAGCTAGTAGCTTTAGTATGTATATTTAATTGGCAAGGAATAAAACTGGTAGTAAAAAAATAAATTGGCATTAGAAAAAAGGATTAATTCGCAGTAGGAAAAATTAAATATCAGTAAAAAAGACAAACTGGCAGTATTCAAGCAGCAGTAAAGAGGCAAAAACTAGCAGTATTTTAATGCAGCATGGCAGTAAAAAAATAAAATGTTCCTTTGAGGAGGAACGAAAAACACTTCAAACAACTAACCCAACCCGGTGAGGACGAGCAGAATGTTCCTCCATGCAAACATTTCCCAAAACAACAAAAGAAGAACGAAAATCGCCATGGGTGACTTATACTGAAGCTTAGCCATAATTTGGTGGCCCTAATTGCAATTTCTTTACTGCTGCTTGAATACTGCCAGTTTATCTTTTTACGGCCAATTTATTTTTTTTGCTTGAGAAATTCTACTGGCAAAATATTTTTTTACTGCTCATAAAAATTGTAGCGTATTTTAATTTAATCAACTCGTCTCACATTGATAGTCAAAAATTATTATACTACATATCGGAACTGCGTAAGTTATTAATTGAAAATCATGTGATTTCCTAAAGGACTAAGGTACTATTTTGTATTAATAAGATTTTTCTGTATATATATTTATTTAATCGATAAAAATATGACAATTAATTCAATGCGAGTGCACTCCTTTATGGGTGCGCATAATAAGCATTTACACAATATAGATAAAATAAAATTTTAATGAACATTTTCAAAACATAAGTTTTATAAAAATTAGAAACTTATATACAGTGACCCCTCTACTTTCGCGGCTTAACCGTTCTGAATTTTGCTTATTCGACGTTAGTTTTTTTATCAATTCCTCTGGTCACGCAGCTAAATATAATTATTAGCGGTTTAAAAATGACCTTAATCGCCATCAGAGTGTGAAGAGGAACAAAAAAACTTCTCAGTTCAGTATGATGTAGATTGCTTAAACCTTCAAAGTCAAAATTACTCGCGGAGAAAGCTTATACTGAACTGATTTAGGTTAGATCTTCTAGGAATAAACCTACACCGATTACTCGCTTTGCTCGTTATATTCATTCCCGTAAAAGAATGCATTGCGAAACCGAGAAAAGTAGAGTACCTAGTAAAAATAAAAGACGTTGTAAATTCCACACAAATGTACGTGGAATTGATGTGAATTTCGCAACGTTTTTTCATTTTAATTGCCCTAAAGCAGTTCCACCAAGTTACGCTGGAAATTATTACATTTAAAGTAGAGTAGGTTCACATATGCATGTTCACGTATTCCCATAGGAATACATGAGGTTACATATGACCGCGTCTTGAGCTCAACTTGCAGCTATTTAGTTACGCTGTATGTACTCAGTTTTGCTTCCTTCGTTCATCCATGTCATCTTCTCGTCAAACTGAATTATGTTATGAATTTTACTTTCTTGGATACCGTTCTGAATAGTTGAATTCCATTTATATAATGAGTAAATTCCACAAAGTGGAGCCTGAACTTACTAACGAGTGCTAAGGTGAAATTGATTGCCCTGGAATTCGAGGTAGTTCTCTGAAAAGACAACCGTGCTAAACCAAAAAGGTGTAAAACGAAACCGTGCAATTCGACGAATGAGTGTACTAGGCTAATCTAGCCTAGGCGTATTCTTTAATCATATTCATCCAAGAATTAAATTCGCGCAAACGATGTTTTCTTCCGTCTCAGGCTTGTTGACTGTGCCTTCGTCATAAACGAGTATATTTATTCATTTTTGTTCATTAAAACTGTAATTTTTAATAAAGGGTTTTTTTTACAACGCATTTTGAAACATTTTCGAGAAAATTACTATTCGGTATAGGGGAATCGATTTCCAATGTTTCCTTTACTCTCATGATTTACCGTTTTTAACCTAGGTAAAACGGTGATTAGCATGTCAGGCTGCCAATGCCAAGGTCGCGGATTTGAATCATGCCGAGCTCAAGGTTTTACTTTTTTACTGTTATTGCGCTCACTTTAGACGGCCGTTAACGGCTGGTAAAAAAACAAATTAAAAGTATGCGCCACGAATGGCGAGGAAACTCCATCATAAAGTAAACTGATGTGGGCAACACATTACATTCTCCATATTAATATGGCAAATTACATGTTGTTAGCTCTGGGATCGTTGTCAATATTTACTTCCGGTTGATAATTAAGAAAAGAAAAAGGAGCGTTACTAAGACGTAACTAAGAGTCAATTGTTAACAATAGTCGGTAAGTGGCGTGGTGGTGGCAGCTAAAAATATAAGATATCTCTTAAACAATGCATTATATGGAAAATGTATCAAACAAAGGTTGTAGGAGATTTAATTTCCTACAACTTATATTCCGATACATTTTTACATTTATCAAATATTAAAGCAAATATTTCAAAATAACGGATAAGTGACCAGAGTAAACATCCACTTCCGGTAGACCGATTTTTACCAAAAACTAATCAGATCTTCTAACTTTTATAAAAATGTTAAATATAAAATTTCGCATTGACCTGATTAATAGTTTTTGAGTTAGAGCGCCCACAAAAATCTGTCATATACAGACAGACACACAGACATCATCGAGAAAATGTTCAGAGGATTAACATGTATTTCTGTTGAAATCTCGAATTCGATTTTTTTATGAAAACAATACTTTCTCTATACTTCGTATATGGAGAAAGTAAAAACAAATCATAAGTTTTTAATAACATAATATCTAATGGTTAAGTGAAATTATTCATATTTTTCGAAAAATTATTTTGCGGCAAATTTTCGCCGATTGGAACCTCTCACTAAGTCACTACGGACAATTGGTTTCCCGGTTTGCTAACGTCACGCGGCCCGGGAATGACCTGGCAGAAATTAAATCCGCTGCCTTTAATGAGGCTATCAAATCCACCACCACCGAAATCTGGGATTCTGACACGCCGCCTCTTCTCAAAAAAGAAACTTTTCGTGATCTCAAGCGAAACGAAAGCAACGATATCAGCAGTCGATTCCACATCGGCGGCGTCTCCGTAGTTTCGATGCACCCCGTCGATTAGCCCCATCTACAGGAAATGAAATTAATCGCTTTCCCATTCGCGAGGTAATCGATTTCGTTTCGCTTTTATTTCCCGAAGCTTTGAATGGTTTCGTGCGGAGGGGTTTGGGAGAGATGGAAGACCTGACTGGGAGATGCTGCCCTACCAGCGAAACCGGGCGGCCTCGGGATTAACCTGGCGTCGGAGCTGACGTCATTACCCTCGAGTCTTCTGCCCTCCCTAAATAACGAGGAAAGTCGAACGGAGGAGCGTGATTGGTCGACCTCGATACGAGAAGATTTACCTTACGGATGACCCAACAAATTGCCACATTTATGAGAGCCTAGCGCGTGGCGTTCGGAATCGCAATTTGCCTCAAAAACGTTCGACTCATAGGTAACATCGCAACAAATACAGCAGATCATCAATTATCGGATTTAATATGGAATGGAGTTAGTTAGTATTGTTGATTTGCTCGGACAACTGAACAAAAAAGGAAAAGCTTTAAAAAATCAGCATTTTTTTCTACATTCGGAAAAATTCAAGGGCCTCCCGAGCTCCTGGGCATTTAGCCACCCACGCCAGCTTATTGTAACGCCGCTGCATCAGGTAGGAAGGGGGGAAGGAGGGGAAGGAGGAGATAAAGAGGTTGGTGAAGGGGGAAAGAGTTACAGCGTGTAGGAGGTTTCCACTGGGAACGCTTAAAAACAAATATTGGTTCAAGGGAGAATGTTCTTGTGAAGAGGTAAAGGGAGGGGAAAGTCGGTAAGGTTAGGGATTAAATAAACATTGCACAAACTTTCTCATATACATACATATATAGGTACGTTTGGTCGACTGTGTACGCCTATAAAAGAAAAAGGTTTATAAATCAAAGTTTACCGTAATTTAGCGTATATTTTAATGCCACTGGACGATATATAGTAATGTTTTGGGGCATATGGCTAGGTTAGTATTATTTGTGACATCAGGCTGTACGATTGGATGGATTTTAATCAAAATCCATATACCCATTTTTGAGTAAATCGAATTTTGTTTCAAAATATCCTGGAATAGAGTACCGCAATATCGTTCATCTCTTCAGAGTGTCTATTATGAATGACACTATCCACAAATATGATATATCATTCGATTTAGTTTAACCGTTTAGGCTGTAATAAGATTTTTAGTGGATCGCGGCGGAGGTGTGACGTCATAGGGCTTAGGTAAGGTAGCTTACCGTACATTGTAATGTCACTGGACGCCATATAGTGATTTTAAGAGATGAATGGCTTAAATAGTATTATTTGTGACATCAGGTTTTACAAATGGATTGATTTTAATCAAATTCTCTGGAGCCATTTTTGAGTAAATAAAATGTTTCTATACTACGTACATGAGAGAGAAAAAAAATCATGAATAAGCAGAAGTAGGTATTCTTGAATTCGTTTTAAGCAATACGACGAACTCGATAATTCTCTAGTGAAGGTTGTCGAGAAGCGGGGAATGGGAGAGGAAAATGAATCCTATCCTTTCCGACAATGGTCATGCACAAGGTCCGACAAATTATGCCGAATCCTACTCGCCAAATGAAAAATTGTATTCGCCACCCCCAAAAAATTGGACTAACTGGTCGTATATGGCCGCCTGCTGGTGATATCAACTCGCCACTGGCGAGCGGGCGAACTTATTTGTCGAGCCCTGATCATGCGCATATTATAGCGCTCTAGTAAATGAGAAAGAAAAACTTCGTAGCGTTTATTTTACGACGAGCTAAATTTGATCGGCGTTATTTTGACGCTGAATCTCCGAGCCGAATTTATTTTTTTAAAGACAGAATCGACTCGACCGTATTGCTATAACTTGCTAATCCTAGGAAAACCGTTCAGCGATCTCTTGGTTTTTCGTTCATGGCAGGTTTTCCAGCTATCCGCCACGGGCGTGCGGCAGAATAGTTAAAAAATCGGCTCCTTAATTCGGTAAGGACCCATTTGCACAAGGGATGTAGTGCCTGAGAGGTCCGCTATCTCGAGGGGCTCATTAAACTCAACTCGATGAGGGTATTTCTTTCTCTAAACACTCCTGCTTAATCAAACCATTAAAAATTTGAGATTCCGAGTCTTTCTTCGACAAAAAATGAACTTTTATTTATATCTCGTAAAATATCACTTAAACCAAAAAGGTTTTCAACAAAAAATTGTAGAACTAGTAAAATAGTATATTTTCTTCAGTCAATTTTTATCGATTTCAATAAAATCAAACGTGAAAGTCCTAATTCAATTTGAACTTAGAAAATATTTCCTGTTTTTTGAATTGTTATCAACGAAAAGAATCTTACTGGCAACTGCTGTATATACCTAATTAATTTAATTTTCTTTTCTGCGCGCGCAACATTTGGTAAGTGAAAAGTAATGAGTAATATATGACGAAGGAATGAACGCGAACATAAACATTATATTACTGCTACTAGTATATTGCTCGTCATATGACGGACAAATAATAATATCCCCTCCCTCCCTCTCGTCATCCCTCTCTCCATCCCTCTGTCTCCCTCCCTCTATCTCCCTCCCTCTCTCTCCCTACCCCAGTCTCCCTCCCTCTATCTCCCTCCCTCTGTCTCCCTCCCTCTGTCTCCCTCCCTCTGTCTCCATCCCTCTGTCTCCCTCCCTCTGTCTCCCTCTCTCTCTCTCTTTCCTTCCCTCTCACTCTCTCCCTCCCTCTCTCTTCCTCTCTTTCCACCCACCTCCCCCTCTCTCATTCCCTCTTGCCACTATACATAGCCTCCCTCTTTATCTCTTTCCTCCCGTCCTTTTCTAATTCTATGCCTCCCTTACTCTCTGTGTACCTTCTATTCTATATCCCTTCCTTCCTATCTCCCTCCCCACATCTCTCTTACTCTACATCTATATAGTCGTTTAAATAAGCAAAAGAATCCAAACTAAATCCCAGTCCCATTAGGATTACGTAATTTCGCGAAAGATCTTCCAATAATTTAAGGCAATCTATGCACTCGTATATATTACAGGTATGCCGATTGAGACAACAATTGATTCTCGAAGTTTAACAATGACATGGGCGGCAAGGCAGCATTCCGTTTAAAAGCAGATATTTTCCCAAAATATATAATATAATATAATATGAGAGATTTCGAATGGTAGGCGGAAAAAACGAATAGAATAAGAAACTTCATTAATTTTACTAAAACATAGTTTAAATTCGAAGATCGTACGTCATTTTTTTCTATTTTAATTCCCAAAAGAATAAAAGCCTGCATTTTAAAAAGTCGATTTTTACGTGTTATCTTACGGGAGACGGAAATCGCCCCCCTGGAGTCTAACCCGGGTCTTTTTTCGTATTTTTTTCGTCATTTAATTTCTATAACTGAATCAAACATTTCTGCGAAAGTTCTACTATCCACCTAATCGGGAGGTTTGTTAAAAACGCGTTAAAATGTGCCATTGATGACGTTGCAGCGTGGCACACAGAGAAAGATTTTATGTCAGGGGCGATTCGAGTGAGGTGTGTTCTAAATAATTGTCGATTGCTTTATTAATTACAACTGATTAGGAAATAAGTCGGTGAATAAAAAATTCGATATTTTCTTGGTATCACTACTGGCATATCATTTTTCAGTTCTTACAATTAGACATTATACTAATCCACCAATATTTATCTTTGCTGATATGATTGCATAAACAGTAAATAACGCCTCTGCCTCGCATGTATGCATGCATGATGTGTGAATCTTTCCTCTCTTGCTAATTTAGTTTTTGTTCAGAAAATGGCTCTTCGAGATCCATTCTTATCTATGAACTATCGTTCATTTCTTTCCTATCCTTCTTAATGCTTTCTCATTTATTAGTTTATCCATTTATTGCATATTCTGCATTTTTCTAGACGATAACAATAATAAGCTTTCCAGATGCACGATAGAATGTAAATTTTCCTGAGTGTCGACATTTCTCTTCCATACAAGGAGACTCTCCGTGCATAGCATCTCTCTAACTTCGTCATTAGCTCTTTATGCATTTTGCTTGTAAATAGAGTGATGAATGTTTTATACGAGTGGAATGAGAGTATGATGGTATGTATATCTTTAAGCATGGTGGAAAAGATAAACTGAGAAAGTGAGTTAGAAGAGCGCCAATTCTGACGTTTTTAACGCCTCCTTAAAAGTTACAATTGTTAGTTAATCTACAGGGACAAACAGTATGTGCCAAAATGTGCTCGCTCGCAGGATGAACAAATAATCAAATGGACATAAATTGGGGAAAACGGTTGAAATTCCTCGACAACAGTGACAGTGGATCGCGCGCCCGCATTTACAGACCATTTGTCGCAAAGAACCCTATGAGATGTGCCTTTGACGTGTTTCACGATTTCTCGAAATGGCATAACGGGTGAAATTTGCTGCCAATATGTACACGAATCGATCACCCGATAGTGATTACATAGTCATGATTAGAATCGGTATATTTCATCCCCAAGCTAATTACCCAGCCGACTGGTTCGCTAAATAGTCATTGGGTTGGACGCTGAGGGCATTTTTGGAATTATAGGTGTATATCCCCACTGTCACTACCTAAAGGAGATCCATATACCCAGGATTAGTTCCTCCCCCGCTTGTTAGACTTCCGGCTCGGCTGTACTTAATTCTTTTAAGAATCAACAATTGAGTAACTGCCACTGAGGATGCTCAGCCTGTGGCTGAACTGCGAATGCGGATTACTCAAACCGTCTTGCGTGTGGAAGTGATACTTAGATCACTCGTGTCATAAGGCAAACTCGACGATACATTTTTTAATTGGTTTTAGTTCAAGCTTCCGCACGTAAGAATTCCATTTCACGCCACTGATTCTGAGATTTTATTTCTGCATCCCTGAAAAATATGAAAAGAGGGGAAATATTGCGATCGACTTCAAAATGAATTCACTTATTTTTCAATCATTTGGAGAAAATCATTCGGCAGAATTTTCTTTAGCCATAAAATACGCAAATTAACAGAATATGTCGCCATAAAAAACGCTATTTAAAATTGTGAAAAAATGCGAAGCTTATTACGAATAAATTAAGGAAAAGATTGACTTAAAAGTGAACTAGAGGAAAGAATAGGTTTCCTTTGAAAAAGCTGATGCTGAGAAACCCCAGATCTGATCATCTCTCTCCCGTATCTTTAAATAATTGGACCATTTATCATTAGGTCCTGAACTATACTTCACGACCTTTCTCAATGAGCACATAAACGGTGACAGTATTAGTAAAATGAGCGATATCATAAAAAAATACTTTGAAGGGGCAAAGGCCTCGGTGATTTGAATGATTGCACGACACCGCTAATCTTAGCCTTCCCAGCAATAAATATATCACCGAAAACTAATTAGCCGGTTGCGCCCAAATGATTCCTGTAAATGGGTCTTTTGACTACAATAATATATAAACTCACAGTATTGTCACTATATTTTTTACAAAGCATTATTGAACGTTAAGTCTTAGATTTAAAGTCAGCAATAGTTCATGTTTCGAAGAGCCAGAGCATTTTTTAGCCTACTTTCCAAAAAATGGAAAGTAGACTTATGAGATCGTCTTGGTGTCCGTGTGTTTGTGCACCCCCCCTCCCCCCCAACATCATCTTCATGAATGAACCGATTTCAACTAAATTTGGTACATAGAATTTTCAGATAAATTAATGACCAAAATGACATATTTGGATCGGATCGACTAAGCAGGGGTGCCACAATTACAAAGTTTAACATTTAGGTTATTATGAATTTGAAAGGCATTGGCTGAACCGATTTCAACGAAATTTTGAATGAAGGAGGCGTGCAACATAAAATACCAAAATAAAGATTTTTGTATGGATATAGAAAGCAAGGCTGCAACAATACAAGGGATAAAAAAATTCTTTTTACCCGTATTGGTGTTGAACTGAAAATTTAACATCTATAATGTACACATTATATGTTATATTATATATTCGAAAATTTTGGGATAAAAGTAACTGGCTCTATAGGAACCAACATGGATTTCGAAAAGGATATTCGTGTGAGACAGCTTCTAGGACTCTGTCAAGATATGGCTGACACCTTAGACAATGGGGAGGAAACTGATGCAATAGTTATAGACTTCAAAAAAGCATTCGATAGTGTACCCCACGACCGTTTACACGAGAAAGTTAAGAAGCTAAATATTGACAAAAGGGTTATAAGCTGGATAAAAGAATTCCGCACCGGGAGGACACAAAGGGTCAGAGTAGGACAAGCATACTCAAAAGAAGTACCTGTCACATCCGGGGTCCCCCAGGGGAGTGTCCTAGGCCCCCTATTGTTTCTCATGTATATCAATGATCTTCATGAGGAAGTAACTTCAGAAATACGTCTTTTTGCTGATGACTGCATAATATATAGGAAAATAAGAAGTCAGAATGATAGGATCAACTTACAAGAGGAATTAGTGAAGGTGGATACCTGGATAGCAATTAATAAAATGAACATAAATGTTGAGAAAACTAAGCTTATAACTTTTACCAAAAGAAGAGTTAAGGAATGTAAGCAATATCAGCTAATGGGTGACTACGTACCTAAAAGTGACTACTGTAAATACTTAGGAATAATCATTTCAGTAAATTTTGGGTGGGGTCAGCATATTGACCATGTGGTAGGAAAGGCATATAAATCCCTACATTGGGTGATGAGGAACCTCAAGGGGAGCGGTACAGCCACCAAGGAGTTAGCGTATAAAGCCATTATTAGACCAATTTTGGAAAACTCTACGAATGTATGGGATCCGTATGAAGTGGGGCAAATAAATAAGTTAGAAAAAGTCCAAAGAAAGGCTGCCAGATACGTGATGGGGAAGCATAAGAAGACTGAAAGTGTAACGGAAATGATAAGAGTGTTAGGTTGGGAATCATTGGAAAATAGAAGGAAACTCAACAGGCTATGTGGGATTTTAAAAATAATAAATAATAAAGGGGCATGGGAAAATTTATCATCTGGGATCGAGAAACCTCACTACATAGGAAAAAACGACCACAAATATAAAATTAAATACAGGCAGAGAAGACAAACGTCGCCAAAAACTTTTTTCTAAATAGAGGAAACTGTGAATGGAATGAGCTACCGGAGGAAATCTTTAAGCCCTTTCCTAAATCGCTTAAGCAATTTATGTCAAAATGTAAAGGTTTTCTTTTTTTTAGAGGGTGACGAGTGTGCCGGAGGAAGTAGAGTGAATGCTTGGTAGGGTGAAGTACGGTGGGGACTTCGTGGGCCCCGGGACCGCTACGGTAACCGTGAAGGCCTACCATGAACCTCGAAAACTTCGGCTCCGATGAAAGCCAAGGGGAAAGTAAATGTGTTATAAGTATTTTAGCCAAAATTGTATTATTTTTATAACATTAATAATTTTATTCAGTTAAATTTTGGACAAGTGACTTTGATCACGCAGTAAGTTAGATGATGTGAAATTTATTGACAATGAGTCATGTAATGTTGCCACCTGGAATGTAGCCAAATTGCAACTCATTTAGTAAACAATAAACAACAATAAACACATATATACAAAACCATATTAGCATATTTAAACCGAATCACTCAAACAGGGGTGCCACAATTACAAATTAAACTCTTTCAGTAATTAAGGATTTCGAAGGAATTGGCCGAACGGATTTCAATTAAATTTTAAATATAAGATTTGTGCAACATACCATAATGAAATAAAGATATTTAAAGCGGAGCTAAAGAGCAGAGCTAACACAATAAAAAGAAAAACAGCATTTCTTTAAGACGTATTTCTAGAGAACTGACCGAATGGATTTTAACCAAATATAGTATATTTAATTTTCATATAAATAAATAACCAAAATGTCATATTTCAACCAGGTCGACTGAACAGGGCTACCATAATATCAAGGTTAGAATTTTTCTGTAACTATGAATTTGGAAGGTATTGGCTGAACGGATTTAAAAGATTTCGTTTGTAGGGCGAGTATAGAATGGAAAAATGAGATGAATATGTTTAGAACAGATAAAAAAAGCAGGGCTACCACAATATAAGAAAAATAATATTCTGATTTCAAAGCAAATACATTAGTATACGATTATATTACGGCGAATTTGACGAAAAGCACTTCTGTACCACGGGAAACCTGTGTACACCTCTACTTGTTGTATATTAAAATTGCATTGAAAGAAAAGTAGGCGGATTAGTTCTTTCCAGAACTACTCCTTTATTTTTAACTTCATCTTGTAGCCAGAAGCTTTTCAGCGGAAAGAAGAGAGAGTTATTTCTTTTTACTTTTCCAGATATCCCTCAATTTTGAAGCTTAAAATGACAGATTTTTAAGCGATGAGCTTGGTTTATAAGTTATTTCTTGGCGACTAACAGTTACACGTTTTGAAGCAGAGTTAAGATTACCTAGCACAATCACAAGTCCAGCAACTGCTTCTACAGAAAAAATGCAGTTATGGAGTAGATTTTTCTACACAACAGTTTAAAACATATTAATGTACAATGTATTTAACGAAACAGCTAAATCTTTGCTAGGCCAATGAAGCTGTGAATGACATTAGCAACCATATCGCCAACCAATACATGCAAACAAAGTTTGCGTATACCAGAGCATTCAGAAAAGAGACTTCATGTAATCTTAATCATGTGTGTGTCAGTTTCTGTTAAACGTTAAGGCGTCAAGTGATAAGCGTGCGGAAACTGCCAGTTCATTATTTTTATACTATTTTCACTTCCATATCCTTTCTTATGTAAGAAAAAACCACGTAGAAATTAGAGGCAACCTTTAATGGAAACATAAACACTTGGTTAGAACCGGAAAAAAACAGTACGGAATTACCGTTTAAAGGGTCATTTTAACAAAGAAAGGAAAACTAAAATTCAAATTTATCCGTAGAATAAGTTATCAAAAATTAAATCTGTAATCTTGCAAACATTTTTCACAAAGCACTTCAATACTTTTCCTAAAGCCATAAAATCTCAAATTGACAATAAATAATTTCATAAAGATATAATGTGGTGTTGTTAAAACTGTAAACAATATAAATTAAAACAACATATTTTAATCACACTTCGGTTTATTCCATCTTGGTTACCGAACAAATGTAAGTAGATGTATCGATTAATGTTGCGAGAAATCTTTCAATGTTAATAGTAAAAGATAATAATGTTCTAATATACCTTAAAAATAATTTGACTCACTTTAAAATTATTCATAGACTATTTAGGCATGAATCCATTTGTACCCTTTATCTTGGATTTGGCTATTCTTTCTCTACGGCGCACAGTGGGACCAAACCCCTGTTTGGCTGGCCAAAATTCAGAACTCACTGGAATCGACCAGGAATTGGGTACTCTAGGGTTTTCTGTGGCGGAGAGTTCATTTTTCGTGGTTTGAAGGCTCAGTAGAGCCTCCTTGTGGCCAGTGGTGTAGCCCGAGTGAAGGCTTTCAGATTTAAGGACACTGATTCGTGTCAAATTCAAACCGCGGTGGGTTTCCGGGGCGCCGGTATGACAAAAATCAACAATGGCAAACAAGTGACAAAAATCAATATTGGAAGTGGTGCAAGACGATTTATTTTGCATCTAATCATCATTATCATCATTATCATCATCATCCTCATCATCAACCTGCGGGCATTGAAGAAGCGCAATTATTTCCTTGCTGAGAGTTCCATTATTCGGCGGGAAAGTGTTTCTTAGCGATGAAATTACTGGATCAGAGGAAACC
Source organism: Tanypteryx hageni (assembly GCA_028673005.1). Lineage (NCBI taxonomy): Eukaryota > Metazoa > Arthropoda > Insecta > Odonata > Petaluridae > Tanypteryx > Tanypteryx hageni. Next base: position 51,938,140 of record CM054114.1, on the reverse strand, counting down.
AACATTATGTGGAGCAGATCTTTATTGGTCGCTTCTCGGGACGTTTTTCTGCAGTGATGCTCTCTATACCTTCTGAAGTCCTTATTGCGCGCCTCCTGCGCTTCTTCGCTTAGCATTCCAATTGGTAGGAGACAATTACATCAGATCCATGTATCAGTATCTTGTGCACTGATGCTGGCATTGGATACCGGGGATACTTTTTAACATACAACCGAGCGGTGTCAAGAGCATACTGTTGGAAAGCAGTGACATTCACCGCGTATACACATGACAAAGTTCTGAGGATTACACCGCATCGGGATATGAGGGATTCATCGATGCCTGTGATTGATGCGGATTGGGTTGGACTAAGAAAGAATCGACGCGCAGTGTTCCTGTCATTCGAATACCTCTTCCCTGTTTAACTACATCCACAAGCAAGCCCATTTCTGCTTTCAGTTTGCTCTGAATTTCCTTCTCTCTTTCAAGAACTTTGTCTCGAAACTCTCTTCTTATGCCATAATTGTACATCTAGCCTATAAGCTACATGGAATAGCCATTCCAGAAATCTCATATACGCATGTAGAGTAGAAAGTCCGAATTCTAATGTACTTCTATCAATCCCTCGCTTTAGGATATCCTCAATATTGTTCATCTGTTTCGGAAGAGTCGTCTCTGTTAAGGCATTACACACCTTCCCGTCTATCATTGTCAGACACATTTGGTGATTGACAACTCCCCTTCAAAACTCGGCACTTTAGTGGGAACAAGACACTCGATTTGTTGAAGCATACTATTTCACTCACTCTGTATGACTGCAGTAGTTTCCCTGACAAATTCCAGCTTCACAGGTCTGCAGAACCTGGTTGAGGAAGGTCGAGGATTTTGCCAGATCACAACCTTTTTACCTTTATGATCTGTAGTGAACAGTTGAAGAGGGACGAGACAAGTCAGAAATACATCACTGTCTTTTAAATACTTATCGGCACTTTTCTGTTTATAAAGTGAATTGCCGCTTATACGATGGATGAATATCTGCGTTACGATCCTTAGCTTGCATCCTTATAATGTGATATGCATTTTTTGTGAGATCGGTCTGTATTATGAGCGCTAAAGCTTCATCAGGTGAATAAGGACGGATATCTAATCTATTCTGTGAGGACTTCCATGCAGCAGCAATTTTTTGAGCCCGTTTAGGAGTGGTGTGCAGCGCCTCGTTGATAAGTTTGGCCACTTGTTCCTTGCCTTCAGATCGGAGACTCATCGTATTGGCGAGTGAAAGCTCCTCAGTCGAGGTGCCTCAGCTGCTCAGTTTTCCTTCTTTTGTTACGCAGGGAACTGTCATCGAACCATTTCAACGGACGCCCAACTGAGATAGAACGCTAGTCAGCAACGAATACTTCTTTCTACTATCTTTCTAATGTTTTTATCGCACACCTATTTGGAATCTTACCATGCGATGAGCTCTGCTGAAGTTGAAGCATCTGGACGCGAAACCGTGATTGTCTTTTCTAGCCACTGCTCGTATTTCTGCAAGAATGTAGCTTCTGTTCGCTTGCATTCGTCCCATCTCGTCCGCACATGTCCACAGTGTCTCATTAACGATCTCCTCACTTCCTTCTTACATCGATCATCCTTGGCGCCTAAATGAAGCACTCTTTCAGCGTTCAAATAAACATGTAAATATCGATTATCCCAGCTTTTATCCTTTTTTTCCATCATGAGATTGTAAATTTCCCGCCTTGTGAGAGAGATCATGGCGACACGGTAAGCAATAGGACATCTGAGCGCGAGCAACTGTTTAGAATCACACTACTGCAGCAAATCAACCAAACATGATGAAACACCATTTCCCATGCATTCTTATGGAAATAGTATTTTGTTGACCCCAAGGGGTATAAGAGACCCCACGGTCTGCAAACCTAGACTAAAACCTTTCTTAGGTCCATAGGATGGGCCCATGAAACTTTCGACAGCTCCTATAGTGTCCAAGTGTATACATATATATTGGAGGATACTAATGTTTACTAATAGGCACTTCCATATCAGATAGAGAGTTGAAATTTTTATTTGGGTAGGACTATGTGCATAACCGACTAGAAAAATCTAAAATCTCAAAAATTTCAACAACACGACGGCTAAAAATTTGCAAATGTTCAAACAAATATATAAGGTTTATGAATTTTTGAATGAGCAATAAAGCTGAAATTATTTAAAGGTAAAACACGTAAAATAACCGAATAGGGTTATAGAAATTCTGATATATTTATTTATTCGGCTGTTAAAAATTCTTAAAGTTTAAACAAATAGAACAATATTTAGGTACATGGGAATGAGCTAGGGAGCTGAAAATTTTCAATTATTTAGAGCATGGTGTAATAGCGTAAATTAACATTTGAAAATATCCATTAATTTCTAATTGTGGCCGTTAATTTTTTTCATTTAAACAATTAGATAAACATTATTGCACTTCTTTACGTGCTACAACATTAAATTTAGGCAGAAATGTGTGGGATTATTACCAAACAATGGAAAAAGTATAATATTCTTAAAACTGTAAATTTTAGGGATAGCTTTTACTTCAATATTATCCCAATAGGAAAGAACGAAAATCGGCGCGAGATGCAAAATTTGAATTTAAAAAATATTATTATCTAAAATAAACCAAGTGAACTGAAATGCTTGCCGAATGTATACAATTTTTACTGGTTTATTATATGATATTTCATCAACGGTAGCCATGTCATGTCTCATATATGCACACATACCTACATGTAGCAGCTTATTCTTATCATCCTGTCCTAATCTAACGCTGAATTCAAAATAAAATTTTGTTTGGGAAGGCTGACGTTTATTTTTAATAGCAACCTAATTAAAACGAATCCAATGTGACCAGATAAAGAGGAATATACTGTGCGAGTATGTATTTGAGTTTTTAGTTTCTCTTTTGCGAAAGCTCCTACCCTTCACCACACTCGATTACATAATATTTTCTTAATCAGTAATGAATCTTTTGACCAAATGCATGAAAACTATTTATAATATGATTAACGAATGTATGCTAACCTAGCAATATCTACAGGTCCTTCGGATGGTCAAATAAAAAAACGAGAATACACGTTTAAACTGGAATGCGATTTGATAAGTGGTTAATCTGATGTTAGCTACGAAAATAAATTCTCTGCCTTAAAAATATACTAATAGGGACGACACACAACCAATGGATTTAAAAATCAACGATCTTTTTTCAAGCTAATTTTTTAAAATCATAACTATATTTCTTTTATTTCTCTCGTGATGAAAATTATTTTATTCATTGTTGAGCCTCGCGTCACTATAAGAGAGGTCTCCGGACGATTCGGAGGGTCTCTATACTGGTTTTTTCTTGAGAAAAAAACAGGAAGAAGACGTGACCTCACGTCCTCGACGGAGGCATCCGGTGGAGCTCCCTCCTTAATTAGCACATCGATCCAGTTGAGATGACATGCATAACTTGGTTCCACTTCGCTTAAGGATGTAATTTTCTATGAGCTACACGGAACTATTTTAATATAGGGAGATGAAGACTTTTAAAACCTATACCATCGAAAACAACACGTGAGAAATGAAAAAGCCGTTTTTATTGTGCTGTTACAAGATCGGAAAGCTCAGACCCCAGAAATAATTCTAGTGCCTAACACGCCTTCAAATTACGGAATAAACAAACTATAACATTCAAATTGTGTTAAAAAATATAACTCTTTATGCTGAATATTCCTAACCGCAAGCAGCAGAAGCGAAAACGTGACTTAGAAGCAGCATCTCAAGGGCGTTGACAAACAAATTTCCAAGTACTGAAATGCGGAAAGCAATCTTTCACCCAACACATTTGAAGGAAAAACGAATTCCTGGAAAATTTCTAGAATAAAACACACACAATTCTCGATACACCAACTCGCAATATCAACCCTAACAACCGTGTGACGGATGTATTTAGGTAGTAACTCGCAAAGGAACGAAAGCCCCTACTCAAAACCATCTACGGATTTTTTCTTCATTTTCAAGAACAATGTAAACCAAGTCACCCGGATAGTACGCCGAAAACAACGCATTAAAATTTCGTCCGAGAGTTTCGCGCAAAACAAAGGACGCTTAAGGTGGGAATCCCGGAAATTCCGTCGTTAATTTTTATCGCCCGAAAACCTGAAGCATACGTTTCGTCGAATCACTCCATTATCTACCCCTTGGGCCGCCGGAAGCAGCGCTGGCAGTTGGTTGGTTTAGCCGTGGCTAGAGGTCGGGAGAAGCAGCAAGGTTTGGCGGTGCGGGAATTCACCGCTTGAAGTCGAGTGCAGGAGGCAAGTTTCTGCCTCTCTCTCTCTCTTCCCTCCTCTCTCTCTCTCCTCTTCCACATCCCACTCTACACCTTTGCAGACTTCTTAATCCCTTCGCACTCCGCTCTTCGGCTCAGACATGGCACAGCGAGCGGTAACCTTTGCCAATTCCGAGGCCATGCGTGTTTCGATCGTCTTGTTTTTCCTTTTCGCCGCTTCGGATGCGCGTGAGTACATTGCATTTTCTATGATTATCTCGAATTGTCGATAAAGAGACGGTTGCGAACGCTATTGTTTATTCGCGTGACTCCACGTTGTCGGCGAAAATATACATTTACTGACGATCAACATGCTCGGACGTAAATGTTTTTCATATGTGTTTTGACTCAATTTTTCACACGCTGCGCTTCTTGTCAATGTTTTGAAAGTAATAAAAAAAACTCGTGCCGTCACGTCTCTCGGTCTTTTATGCCCGTGTCCATTCGACTCTTCTATTTTCGAACCTTGCAGAACATTCCTGCGGTGGAAATGATTTTTAAGGCCGTTTGTTAGGTTCCACGTATTAGAATTTTTCGAGTGGCCGCTATAGGAACTAGAGTCAAACCCCGAGTCAGTGTCCAGCCCCTATATAGTGCCACCCCCGCATACCGCCCACGAATCGCTGTGAACAGAACTTCTGTCTCATGACTACATAGTGCAACCTCGATTTACCTCCATCTCTGCTTTTAACGCCTATGCCAGAGGTGGACAAACGGTGGCGCGAATTCGGGGTTTGATTCTATAGCGGTGGAAATGATTTTTAAGGCTATTGAATTCCACGTGTTAGAATTTTCTGATTGGTCGCTATAGGGACCTCAAACGTGTTGCCTTCTAATTACGATGACTCCACCGTAAATAGACGGAAGAAACAGAGTACGAGACGATCATGGAGTAACAAAGAGATAAAAATAATATATTTAATATTAAAGAATTATATGATAATCTGTTTTTAATTGCAATACGTGCTACTAAGCTACATAACGCCCCCACGCAACAGAATAAGTATTAATTAATGGACGAGGCCGAGACTTCGTGGAATACCATAATCAAATAAAATAAACAATACCATGTATTTTTTATTATAAATTAGCAAAAGTTTTATAATCTATAATAAAAATCCCATCTAGTATTTTTTTATTTTATTTGAAGTATTATTTATTCCCTTTCAGATGTTGATATACTGTTCAATATCAGTCAGATGCATAATTATAACGGATTTAACAGTTTTCGGTATTTATTTTGTTTTGAAAAGGTTAATCAGTAACATTATCCTCTATACCTCTATATAAATATTTTTATGTATAACGTTTTTAAAAAAACAACCCGACTAGGTAGAAGTTTGAAATTTGGCAGGAATATTTCGATCACAATTACAATTACAATAAGAAAGATCCGAAAAAATACACGAATTCGATTCCAAGATATAATTTGTTTGCCGTAAGATAGCACGTAAATAGTGTCTTTTTGACCTGCAGGCTTTTATTCATTTGCGAATTAAAATTAGAAGAGATCTACCATCGATCTTCGGACTGTGACTGTTTTAAAGAAGAATGGTTAAAGTTTATTATTCTAATAATCGATTTTAGTCATCAATTCAAAAACGCTCAAATTCATCGTTTAAATCACTTATTTTGAAAAAAAATTTGCCTTTTAACAGTTTGCTGCCTTGGCAACTGTGTTTTTGTCAAAACTCGAACTTCTGTTGTTGTCTCACTTTAATATACGTACGAAAGAGTACATTATGATTTAACTCGAGAATATTTCAATTCATGTTTTTGACGGATACTTACCATAGTATTGAATAATATCTTAGTTAGAAAAGGTAAGTGTAATCAAGTATTGCCCAAGTTGAGAGAGTAGTATTTTCTATAACTTTCACTTCAGGAAATGTTTCATTTACTTATAACTATAAAAAAACTTTCTGGGAACAAAATTAAAAAGGAACAATAATTTGACATCAAGGGGCAACAGCAACAATTGATCAGATAATCAGTTTTATTGCATGATTGTTATACTATAAAAATGTTTAATGATGAATTATTAATAGATCTTGTTTGGTTTACTCTTCTAAAAGTGATAGATAGTGTTTTCTATATTTGTACATACTGAACGGGCGATGCATGTCGCCATCGCATGTCGGACATTTTAGCATCTATGTGAGAAATCAGGAAGGAAAAGCTGGACCATAGCGATGCAAAAATTTACCTCCGAGCTCTTACTGACTGATTTTGAACAGTATATCAACATCTCAGAGAGAATTAGTACTTATTCTGGTGCGTGGGGACATTATGTCCTATCTAGCGTTTGGGAACATTTTGTTCGGAGCTCTTTTGCCCGGTTACCCTTTTCTCCAGATGCGAATAAGACAGGCCAAAGTGATTTTAAGTCGTGTAAGTTTTGTACAATGGAACCCCCTACCATACGCTTTTGGCGGTTTGCAGGGTAATGTAAATACATGGATAGAAGATGGAAAACGGAGTTTTCTTCTGCGCGACTTATTTATTACTTTTTCTCAGGCATTTCACCAAATGTCGAATAAATTCGATGTACATTTCATTCATTATTAACAACGGAATAACTGATTCTAACGCAGTGACATACATTCAATGGCCTACAAAAATATTTCTATTTAACAGTTGACCAGCATGGAAACAAACACACTCGTATATATGGAAATATTAATACAAAATTTTCAAAATGTAAGGAACAGAAACAACTCGTTTTTGGGCTCATGCAACAAGTTATCTCATTTTCTTTACAGAAGGTATAAATGAGAAATGTGTGACGCCAAACAGTCTGATGGGCAACTGCATCGAGATAACAAGCTGTCCATACTTGCTCAGCATGCTGAAGACCCCTCTGTCGCAAAGCGTTATCGACAACTTGAGAAGCTTTCAGTGTGGTTTCCATGGCAACAAACCGTACGTGTGTTGTCCTGAGGAATTGCAAAGCACGAAGGGGACGAATGACCTCAATGAACATCCAAACGTAAAACTATTGCCCTCTAAAGGATGTGGCGGTACCTCTGGGAGCGCCATTATCGGTGGCTCGGATGCGGAGCTGCTCGAGTTTCCTTGGATGGCACTGATAGGATATAGATACGGTGAGTTTCATGGTTGGACGAATTGCATTCTTAAGAATTTAAAAAATTAACATTTATGGCAAAAAAGAAGGCATGGGGGAAATTCTGTGCCTTTAGGTTTAGAAAGAAAACTTAATATCTAGCCAAACAAGCAATAATTCATTTATTTGCAGATAAAATATAACCTTGTCGACAGAAATGCAGAGGCGTAAATTTACGCGGTTTATAATAATGAGATCTTCATAATAAACTATATATACCTTTGTTTTGACAGGAGAATGAATGTACATCTTATCAACAAATATCTTGTAATTATCGATTTTGTATTAACATGGTTTTAGCGAGTGAATGTTACCACGCAAGTGACTAATTAAAAATACTCGCTTGTACGAAGTACCTATACTTCAGACCCTCGAATTAACATAAAAATTTAATGTTTGTCATAATGTCTTTATTACAAACCATGAATATTAAAGTTCCTCAGACTTGGTATTGGGAAGATTTCATTGTATATACCACATATCGCGGATTTCGAGGGAGGCGCGATCATCCGTGTTATAAGACCCCCCGTGGTATAACAGAAGACACGGTCCTTTTGACTCTTAAGCCGTATGGGCATGCAGCTTCGTGTTTTATTTTTAATGTTTATTTATACTACTGACATGAAATACAAAAGATATGTTACTTTAATTGGAATTGTAGGCAAAATGTATATCTGGTTCAATTAATCGTTTTGTCCACCTGATGGATATGAGTCATAAAATTACATGGATTGATAGTAATATTTTGAATGATAATTTTTTTAACCAAAGGCGGCGAGAAAATCAGTCATAGAAAATGTTTTTTTATTTCACAGGAGATGGAGTAAAATATCGCTGTGGTGGTTCCATTATTAGTGAGAGGTATATTTTGACGGCTGCGCACTGCATCACCCAACTACCCGATGGGATTCATTTGTGAGTTAATTACAGAAAATTCTGATCTCTATCCTAAAACCTTTAACGATCTTTTTTTCATACCTCCCTTGATTTTCTATCATTGTTAGACACAAACTGTTTCATTATTCTTTGTAATTTTTGTTGATATTTTTATTGGTACGTATTTTATTTAAATTCCTAAGAGCTATAATAATGCATTGAAGAACATTTTACCCGGAAAGAGTTTTTCTAAGCATATTAAGAAGCAGGGTGGCTAAATAACATTTCGTTGATATCCTTCCTAAAACTCGAAGGGGAAAAAATTTGGTTTCCAGACATCCCCACAAATTTCTCGCATCTATCCATGCAGTGTGGTAGCCCGGGGCAAGACTGAAAAACACCGCCTCCAAATTATAGCATACATAATATCACTAATTGCAACTGTGTTCCATATAATTAAAACGTTGTATTTTGAGCAAAATATGACAAAAAGTGCAGTTACAAAACTTTTCAAAATATTTTTTTGTAAAATATCAATAGACAAATCGTCTGTTGGCGCCCCTTCGCTTTCGCACGCTTCGCCACGCTCGCCCCTCCCTCGCTATATAGTTATAGTTATATAAATGAAATTTTACTGGTAGAAAATCAATAACGATTCTCCTTACACAAAATTTTTAAATCTACTACAAATTTATAAGAAATTTCTTCTGTTCTTCAGTCAAGGGTGTGCTCGACTTATTTTTAATATTTGGTGAATTTTAAACATCAGAATGTATTCCGAAACAAGTATTTAAGTACATATCAAGATTGAGAAATGGAATATTTGTTTTCGGTATCTCCAAGAACCCTGACAAGATTGTTATGGATTTTGGAGATACCCAAGGCAAGAAATTAACTTGTCATTTTTTCATACTTGTAGTGCTTATTCTGGATTTTGTTTTCAGCCGAGCTCGATAATTCTCTAGTGCAGCGGCTCTCAACTTTTCTTTTCTCGACACACATGATGGTCGATGCTAACGTGCGCGACGCACTGCACGCTACAATCCGCCGAACTAAAAAAGGCGGAGTGATGTGTAAGAATGAAGAGTTTAAGCCTAAACATTGTTTTTATTGTTGTGAAAAATGATGCAAGCGAAAGAACGAAAACTCTGTTTAACAAAATTTACTTTATTTTTTAAAAGCCGTTATTAATATTTTCGGTGCTACACCATTGTGTCGTGGCACACGGGTTGAGAACCACTGCACTAGTGAGTTGGGATTTATGCTAACGAGTTGGTGATGTTTATGTAGAAAATGGAGAAATGAACATCGTGTAAGAAACTGGAACAGTTCCAAACGAATTCTTTTCCGAGGGAGGTCGTTTCCGTCCGTCCGTCCGCATGTTAAAACTCTGGAACCGCTAGACTTATTCAGATGAAATTTGGTATCGGGGAGTTCTGCTAAAATTCGTCGGTCGATTCTAATTTTTGTTAAAATCGGATAACAATGACGACCACTTTACATGAAGACCTACATATAGTTTACTATGTTCCTCCGTTTCAACTCGGGAACCGCTGGACGTATTTTGATGAAATTTGGTATTGGGAGTTTTAGTAAAATTGGTCGATCAATTCAAATTTTTGCTAAAATCGGACAACAATTACGACCACTTTACACGAAGACCTACATGTAGTTTACAATGTTTTTGTTTCAACTCGGGAACCGCTAGATGTATTTTGATGAAATTTGGTATTAGGAAGTTTTACTAAAATTTGTCGACCGATTCCAATTTTGGTTAAAATCGGACTATAATAACGACAACTTTACAGAAGGACTTTAAAAATGTTATTTTATAAATAAATAAATTAGAATTATGTACTCTTGCAAGCTTTATATAGAATATTTTTAGAGGAAATTATACAAATGTTATTTTTAGAATTTTAATACCGCGTGATTTTCTATCAAAGACCATGAAAATTAGCAATATAGCTATAGATATAAATCGGAATGAAGTGCGAATTTTTTATGACTAAAGATTGACGATACGCACAAATGCCAATTTAAAAAAATCTCAAGTGAAATGCTGAAAGTGACCTTCACTACGCTGTATGCAGGGCCTCTATTGCAATTTTCAGCTATTCCGGTATGCGAATTTTGTGCTCACTTCCTTCTGTTTCGCTAGCAGAACAAGCGTTCCGTTTCGCACCATTTTTCATTTCGAGCACTTAACGTAACTCTGATCTGAATTGTTTTACAGGTCAACAGTGAGGATCGGAGAGCACGACTTGAAGTCGGAACAAGATTGTTATTCGATAGATGGTCATTTGATGGAGTGCGTGCCGCCCGCACAGGATTATGAGATCGAGGAAACGATTCCACACCCTCAATTCGACAACAAGGCTATACAGCACGACATCGGCCTCATAAGACTCAAAAAACCAGTAAACTTCAGCGTGGGTAAGCATCCCTTATACATCCCCTTTGTACGTTAATAAAATATACTCATCCACTAAATATAAAGTTATTTTTCTGTCCAGTACGAATTTTATAGATGTTAAGATATCGGAAGAGTTGTGTGAAAGAAATCTTGAAATATGTAATGTTGATGGATGATTTCAAGCGGCCATTATATTGTACTGTGCTCCGCAACCGGTGTGTAGCGAAAAAGTAATTGGCGTACCACGGTACATGTGGAATTATCGGGAAGAAAAGAATACAACTTTTTCATTACTCACAACCTAAGACTACTCAAAAGAAATTTCTCATAAAGAGCAATTCTTTGGGTTTGAATTTGTTATACCTTATAATTTAGGTGAAACTAAAACAAAGTTAATTCTTAATTGGAGAAATAGCAATTTTTTCTTTAAATTATTTCATAATTCAACTGAAATATTTCAATTATTCTAAAATATAGTTCTAAGCCATAATATGCTGCATATGCGTTAACGAAGGATTATTTTCTCTAGCTTGCTGTGGCTCAGGGCTCATTATCAGTCTTCATCCAACCTCCGTACTGGACGAACTATCGCTATCTTAACTGATACTGGATTGTTTTATTGATTTACGTCCCGGGCAACGCCGGGTAATACAGCTAGTAATAAATAAATAGAACATCCCCTTAACAATTCGTTCTACGAAAAAATGTTTCAAACAAACGTTATAGAGAATAATATTATCTATGAAGTTTGTAATAAACAACATTTATATTTATGGAGATTTATAAGAGTTATTTGCCAAAAACTACATGACTAGAGTAAACATTCACTTTCGTTTGAGCGATTGTTGCCAAAACCTAATCAGCTATTCATTATATAGTACTCTTTGTAAATATAAAGTTTGGTATTGATACGAGTGTATGTTTGATAGTTAGAGCGCCCACAAAATTCTATCACATACAGACCGACAGACAAACACACAGACATAATCAAGAAATAGCCAAAAACGTGTTCAGGGGAGCTTAAAACATGTATTTCCGTTGAAATCTCGAGTTCGATTTTTTCACGAAAACAATATTTTCTCTATGCTTCGTATATAGAGAAAATAAAAGCGCGTTTTATTTATTGAGGTTTATTTAGAATTGTAAACTTAATTTTTTTTATAAATTTGGTAATATAATTATATGACATCAAGTAGTTAATTTAATAATTAAATTAAAAATTTTAATCTTCTATCTATAACTATTTGCTCAGAAACTTAATTTGAAATCTTTGAATGCACCCCCTGCCACCTACCGATTCTTCAACGAAATCCTTTGTCAGCATAAAAAATGGCATCATAGATTACATATACCCTGCAAATTACAGTCTTATATCTCTTACCGTTTACTTGATATTTTAATTTAACTGATTGTATGAACAGACAGGGCGAAAACATAAGGGCTTTCATAAAATGAAACGCATTAATAACAAACAAGTGAGAAAGAGCTGCTGAATCAGATAGAAAAAGGCGTAAAAAATAATTTAATACAGACAGACAAACCATGAAAATGTGCACAATGGGACAGAATACTGAATCGATTAGCGAAAAACCGAAGTCTCTTGCTGACTTAGTTTAGGAGGACTTAGCACGTCAGACAGGCAGACAGACGGACCTTTACAAGCAAACGTGCACAAGACAGAATAAGTACTAAATCGAAGTCCCCAGCTGCTTTAGTTTGGAAGAAGTTAGCATGTCTGACAGACAACGGACAAGCTGAACGCATAAGCGGATTTTTATAAATCGTTAAAAAGCGACAACACCGTAAAATTTCGCGAGAACGCGCGTGAAAATACCAGTGCGGTTAATTTTCTACGTTACATTACACATGTGCGCCAACGTGGAATCAATGCTGTAACGACCTCGCGAAAGGGTTTCGTTTTGTTGATGCAGCCAGGGACGAACCGGCGTACTCACGTCATCAAAATCAAAACGTTGCCCTCGTAGAGTATCCATCCAATGAACGCAATGGTTACCGGTGTTTGACAACTTTTTTGTGGCGAAAATGTATGGAACTTAATGGAGGCCGAATGAAATAAAAGTAAGTGTACGTGTATCTTTTTGGTGACAATTACGTTGTTGTGTTTTCCATCATAGTTAAAATTTCTCGTAGAAAAATGTTAACCATTACTCGTGGGGTAACTCTCGCATTGAAATTCATGACAACTGAGTCTTAAGATATATTTGTTAAACCAAAAGAGATGAAAATTAGCAACAAACGTTCGATCGGATTCGATCAAATCGAAATCTGCTTGTACTCCATGGTACGCTGTTTTGTACTCTTTTGCAATTGTTTTGATCGGAATTTAAATATTTCAGAGATAAACTTTAAATCCCTGGATATAGTTTCCATAAAATTGGAATACTTTCCATTTTTCAGATTCTATACAATTTTAAACAGAGGGCATTTGAATGCAAATCATAATATACGAAACTCTCTCTTAAGGAAACTTCTTAAGTATTGGCATGTAATTAAATTGCTCGCTAGATAAGTGGTCGGCAACCCCATGACCCGCGGCTCATTGAGTGGCCCGCCGTAGCGATTTATGTGAAACGCAAATGTAAGCATGTTTAGAAGAGTTTATGTTTGGAGATTAAAGAGTAATTCAACTAGTAAATACAGTTTATGTAAACATCCAGGATTGATTCTTCTTTTCAGCAAAAGTTTTCAATCGACCCATTGCATTTTCCAAAAACTGTTAATTGACTCACAATCATAAAAGGTTGCCGATCACTGCGCTAAATTATCACTGATTAAAAATTTTATTCTTTCTCCGACAGAAAACACTCAACCTATCTGCCTGCCTATGGACCAGAAACCTATTGACCTCAACAGATCTTTCAGAATCGCAGGATGGGGAATTACCATGGAAGGTAATGAATATTATTTCTAAAGAGACGCAATAATCTGTCCTGGGCAGAATTCGGAAAAAAACTAATTCAAATACGTTTTCTGACTCATAACAAGATATTTTTTGATAAATTTTTGCAAAATATTGTGTCAAAGATTTGTGCGATCGAAAGTAAGTAGGCACTAGTAATTAACTGATTGAAAATGGAGATATATGTGCCTGAATCAAAGATTTCATAGGTGTCTAAACCAGGCAATATTTACATAAAGTCGTTGTTTTAAATTTCTTGTTTTTTTATTGTTCTGATTTTATTTTATCTTGTTTCATGTATGTATTTTGTTACCAATCATTTATATTTAAGCAAAATTTAATTTATTATCATTATTACCCGGTGTGCCTGTTTTTTTGTATTTGTAACGGCTTAATATTATGAAAAAACAGAGCACAGTATGAGTAAATAAAATACCAGAGCCTTATGGTTAATGTTAATGACAAATAGAGAAGCCTCCTAATAACCATAAAGAATATGGTTGTGGTTATTAGGAGGTTTCTCCATTTGTCAAGAGTATGACTAGATTAACTCGGAAGCCATTTTCGTTAAATTCAATTATCTGTGTTTTTCGCGATCGTATTCACCGCCTGCCTTTACGTCATTTTACGAACATTTGAACTTTGGATAATACATGGATGATATTTTTCCAATCCGAATTATTAACGGTTAAAACGAACTTCCAAAACTCAAATTTTCTGAAATAAGAATTTTATTCTCTCCTCCCGAATATGTAATTATCGTGGTTAAGAGTGACCATGTAACTGCGCGTGCTTTGTCTACTTATTGATGGTAATATTAGTAGATATTTAAATAACTACTGAATGCTCCTTCAGACCGCCGACATCGTCTGATTTGGATGGTTTGGCCCCAAAATGTCAATGTGTCATTAAAAGCCAAAAAAAAGGATTTGTCGTCGATGGTAATTTACAGAATTTGTCCATCTAGTAATTATTTGTTCCAATTTAAGCATAACCAATTCACGTGTAAACTTTTCTGTAAACAAAAGTCGGTTTTCAGCCACATCTCTCTTTTATTATCACAGGCGAATCTTCTTCAACGCTGAAGGCGGCCTATGTCAGACATCTGAGTGCTGACGCCTGCGCCAGTACGTACAAGAAATTGGTGAACGTTACCGAGAGTACGCAAATTTGTGTCAATCCGGAATACTCCCGTAAGGGACTTTGCGTCGCAGATTCGGGAGGACCTCTCATGATAAATCCAATCACAAAAGCCGAGCTATTGGGGGTGATGTCCTTCGCCGTGGAGACGTGCGAATCCGATCGATATCCCAGGGTATACACCAAAGTGGCTCCCTACGTAAGATGGATACTCGACTCGATCCGAGCATAGGTTGAGGGTAGACTAAAACTACCGAAAAAGTGGACAACTAAAAGTTTCTGTGATCGCCAAGCTGCTCTCAATCCCGGACAAACTTTATAAACTGAATGTGTAATTTGAGGAATTATTCGTGTTCATTTACGCCCAATTCATTGTCAGCATATGTGTTCATCGTCTTCATGCAAAAAACAAAAATAAATTGCACCGAGACCCGACATTTTAAAATGCAAAATGAATAACCGAAATGCTAAAATGCTTCCATGTAACATGCTTTAATCGTTATTGCTGCGATTTTAGCAAGTCTGCATGTGTACAAAACATTTCCAAGAAATTTCATTAAAATCTTTTGAGCTTAGCTATTAATGATAATTTTTAGCCTATTTCCCAGAATGTTGAACCAATACACGGATTTTAACGACATTTGGTGAAAATCTCTTACTACTGGGACCGAGCTCCCGAGGATAGTTTGTGCTGCGATGATTTAAAGTCCCGGGTTCGATTCCAGGAAGTATCCTTCCCCATTAATTTGCATAGGAAATCTGAAATCCATCGTGCAGGGTAATTTTCTTTTGCACATTAAAATATCTCAGAAGAGTAATATCGGAGCGGGATTTGTACTGTTCTCTGAGGAAAAGGACGGAGATCCTAATTTTTATCGTAGAATTTTGTTTATCGATCGTATTGTTCGAATTTCGCGTAAATACTGGCGTTTTTGCAGTTTTTATCACTCATTACGAGAGTGTTGCCATTGCAACGACTACTGTTGGACTCGGATTCGGTATAGCCAAGTACAGTGGTTCTCAAACTTTCAGTTGTCACGGCCCCCTTGAATATCATGCGCCCCCCTTTGAATTGTAAATTGTAAAAATGTAAAAGTTATTAATAAGAAACTTTATTGAAAATTTCTTTATTGTATGTAACTATTAATAATTTTTATTGCATATTTTTTCCAAAAATTCCCTGATAAAATTTTATTATTCGCGAACATTATATTTCGACATTTCACCTTACATCCAAAGCAATATTGCGGCCTAAAGTTTGAGAAACACTGGTCTAGTAAATACATGCGCTATTTTGCCACAACAATATCCTTTATCAATTTTGTTTTCCGTTACATTAATTTAATTTAAATAATTATGTGGAAATTAAGCATCATAAGTTCCGTTTGGATCATCTTGTTTTTTTAGCTGTATCCACGCGTACCCTGGATCGGATCTGTTGGACCAAGAGAGGCTTCTTTGGGTTTTGATGGAGTCGCCAGATGTCCCGCTTTTCCAGGGTGCGTCCCGGTTTTCGGCCCCATGTCCCGGAGTTGCGAAAGATTCCTTCGGGACAACTAATTTTTCATATTTTAAGTGTGCGTACTATTACATTGATTCTCAACCAGAGGGCTGCGGCCAACAGATGGTTTAAAGGTTTAAGGTCAGCTAATGATATTTGTAAAGGATAACGCAAAGTATATGATAACTTGGGAATAATTTTGAAACGAGAAAAACCAAACAAAATAAATTCTTAATTAAAATGCTTAATAGCTAAAAAATACTTGATAGTTATTATTGATTCATAATTTACGGGTAGGCTGCGGATAGGAGCTGCTCGAGGTAATTTGGTGCCCCATGCTGGAGCACATTTCAGCGCTTCTTGACGATTTTAAGGAGACATTAGGAGAATATGGAACGTTGAGGAAATGAGTTGTTGTGTATGAGCGCATAAAGCGTAACAAATTTGCAATATGTGGAGAAAGAAAACCGAACCCTGGTCCATCACTTGTCGGGTAGGCTATTTCACCTACTAAGATATCATTCTCGAGTTTTGAGTGAGGAAAATATTAAAACATTAATTTTAATTTATTTATTGTTCCTTAAAAATTAAAATAACGACACGATAAAATTGCAGGAATACCATTGAGATTTCAGAGATGCGATATATTGCCAGCCAACATTTGTAAGCAATATATAGCAGGGAAAGAGACCTGGATTATTACTAAGCTACTATATTTATCGCAATAAAAAGATGAGATTTGATATCTAAACATTACAAAGAATTCGAAATATCTCAGACTCAACTCCAAACACACAAAATAAACAAATCTGACTTGATTTCCATCAATAAACGATTTGCTACAAAATATTATCTTGAAGTCCAGTTTAGTTTTACGAAACACGTGCTTTCATTACCGTTTGTAAACTGCTCCCGTTTTTAACCGACGCTTCAGTAACAGAATGTACGATATGTCGACGTTCGTCTAATACATTTTCAAGAATCGTATAAAAGCATGGAAATGCACGTGAATGCTAATATAAAGAGGCCTAATTTATTTAACTAATTTAACTATCAAAAGTTGAAAAATTAAGTAGTTGCCTCAGGTATTTCCATTATCCATAACAAGGTTACAACAACCAGATGCGCATTTATTTATTATTTATTTAAACATCAATGTCGCAAGTTGGCTAAAGCCAGGTGGCGACGACTACTACACTATTGGACCCACAAATCACTTGACTTATAAATTAATTGAAATTTAAAAATAAATACAATATACGTGCAATAATAGTTAATTTATCAATAAACAAATGCAATAGTATTTAATTTAGAACAAATTCAATTTAATTATTACCTATTCTTAGGGAGTTTTCTAGGTTCAACATAGGACCTTCACGGCTACCGTAGCGGTTTAAGGGACTCACGAGGTCCCCACCGCACTTCACCCCATCAGGCAATCCTATACTTCCTCCAACTCCATCGTCATGTTACAATTTGTTACAATTTATAATATAATATTATCTATAATAAAACTAACTTATTATTAAATATTTTAACATTTTTAGTTAAGGTTTTGAAGAGTTCTTCAGGTAAAGTGTTCCAATCCCAGATTCCTTTATTAAGAAAATAATATTTGGCAATATTTGTTTTTTGCGGCCTCAATTTAATTTTAAACTCGTGTCCATTTTTTTCAATAAAGTCTGACTTCTTTATTCTATTCATTAGATCTTCCCATGCCTTATTTTTTCCAAGTACCTGAAATATACCCCCTAATCTATTAATTCTCCTCCTTTTCTCAAGCGTTTCCCAACCCAGCATTTTAACCAGTTCGGTGACGCTATCTTTCTTGTTGAATCTTCCTAAGGTATATCTTGCTGCCTTTCTTTGCACCTTCTCTAATTTCTTAATATGTCTATCTCGTAAGGGTTCCATACGTTCGTAGCGTACACTAATATAGGTAGGCCTAACGTTAAATAATACGTGAAATTAATACATAAGATTCAATAAACTCAGTTATTATTGAGCAAATAATACAGATGATAAATTAAAGTGAGGATTACAAAGAATTTAGAATTTGTCGAAAATCCCCTCCAGGTACAATAATTTTTCCTCCAATCAATTCTTTTCCCCCCATTATGTCACACAGAATTCTGTCAACGATTTCCAAGGCGACTCCTGGAGCCATATGTGCTTCATCCCAGATTATTACATCAAAACTTTTTTGGCAGGTGAAATTCTTGGTGAAGTTGAACTCTGTAGATCCAGAGGTAAATTGAAGACTGTGTGACGTGTGATATCATCTGAAAGAACAGGGCCGGCGCAAGGCAGTTTGGCGCCCTAGGCAAACTCTTTTTAGCGCCCTACTCCAATCTAAATGATACTAAAAATATAATAGATTAAAATTATTTTTAATAGTAATTACACACCGGTATTACTTAAATATAATAATAATAAAAGATTGTTTTTTATTATTAAACTAGCGTAATTGCCCGTCAAATATGACCGGTATGTGCAGATAATATATTAAAATTTAGGTACTTCCCATTCCTCCTCTCATTCTCTCTGCCTCCCTCCCATTCTCTTCCCTCCCTCTCCCCCCCTCTCTCCATCCCTCTCCCCTATTCTCTCTCCCTCGTATTTTCCCTCTTTCTTCTTCTCATTCTCTGTCCCTCTTATTCCTAACCCTCCTCTTTTCTTCCCATCCTACATCTTCCTCCCACCCAATCTCCTCCCTTTCTTCTAAAATTTAATTAGTTTTATTCGGAGGAAGTGCAACATATCCCCCCTCAAAATAGCTCCACAAACGGACAGTAATTTCTTTAATTACCATCTCAACCTTAAATAAAAAATTATGATTAGCTCATAATATAAATTTCTGCAAAATTTCAATTTACTATCTACATCATTGATCGAGTTATTCGTGTTTTAATAATTTGTCACTCAGACCAACGGACTGAAAACTTAACCTTTTATTATTATTTTTGTAATTCTTTGATTCTTTTAAATCTCTCTTTCTCTCCCTATTTCCAAAACCGCTCTCAAGTACTCCATTCTTCTAACTAACTCTCATAACCTCTCGCACAATCCTTCACGTTATATATCTTTTACATGTTCGGTTTGTTTATTAAAACGTTCAGAAAATACCTACGATTTTCATACCGTTTCTATTTCAATAATATTGAATTAACTCATCATAACGATTTTAATCTTTTGAAATAGTACTTCAGGTTTTTAGGTGTACCTTCTCGTAAATAACCCAACGAATGTTGTTTACATTGATTGCTATGAAAAGATTTTCCCCTCCTTTCATCTTTCTCTCCTTCTCGTATTAAAAGCCTTCAAAGCACGCTTAAACCCATAAGGATCGAAATAACACTAGGATCTCGAGGTTTAACAATGTAATTGTTAGGCATGGTAACATTCCGTTACAATGGCAAGATTTCCCCAAAATATGCGAATTAAACGTTTAACATGAGGAATGTAGAACTGTAGAAGAAAAACGATGAACAGAATAAGAAACCTTCTAATCTTTTCGTTAAAATGGTCTGGAGTCTAGATCTAAAGCTCTTGAGTCAATGTTTACTGATTTTAACGTCAAAAAGAAGCCTGCGCGTCAAAAAGTCGATTTTTACCTGTTATCTTATGAAGAATGCAAATCATCCCCCTCGAGTCGAACCCTGGCAGTTTTTCGTAAACTTTTCTTTTGGTCACAGTATTTTCATATCCGAGTAGATTATATCTGCCAAATTTCAAGTTTATATCTGCATATTTGATCGAGTTATTCGCGTTTTAAGAGCTTGACATGGACCAACCAACGCCGCCTGCAGACATCCCCGGCGATGCATTTCCGTCGCGCAGACAAAGATATCAAACGTTTTATATAAGGTGATGATTTTTTCACGATTACTAAAAACAATTTTTTTACACATTAAAAAACTTCATGTTAAGTAATAGCGGTTAAAATGGGCATTTAGAAGAATATTTTTTAGCAAGAAATTAAGAAAATCATAACTTTAGGCTTGTAAATTAGTTGGTGCGTCAACATCTTCAAGAATTACACATTCTCCAAATCTTCCTCAAACCGGCAGTTTAAATTCCTTATATTGTTAGGATTGGGGTAGTACACAGCATTGAAGAGGAATTGAAATCATTTTGAATATAAAGGCTTATACAGCACGAATGCACGTGAAAAATATAACAAAATGAATCAATAAAAATGTAAGATAAGTACACATTACTTAAAAAAGAATGCATATACAGTGCCGTGAAATCAAAACATTGGCTCTTCATGGCGCCCCTCAATCTAAGGTGCCCTGGGCAGTTTCCTTTTGCTACCCCGTTCCGCCGACCCTGTGAAAGAATTATCGCTGCAATCCCAGTCCACGCCACAATAGAAACCTTTTCCCCCATCGACTGTAAATGTACTCGTAGTTAACATTTATTTTTTATTTATGGCGAGCGTTTTTTGATAGATACCAAAAAAATTACATTAAACAGGTTATTACCAAAATTTCTTTCGAAAATTAAATTAAATTATTAAACTAATAGATCGTAGCAAGAAGTAATTCCAAATAGTTAGTTTAATAGACAAATCATTAAAACCCTTCAAAGTAGGTGAATTTATTGCATTGTAGTGATAAATAAATTGCCGAATGTGGTATTGAAAATAATTAATTTAATCACTCATTATTGCCACACATTTTACAATCATATCTAGCGCTACGTGCCTCTCATTTACGTTAAATAATCGTACTTCCGGTTCTCCAGTTAAATCATACTGCTCTCTTTCAGATTCAATGAACTTGACTGCACTGTAACTTAAATTGGAATAACATCGAAATTTAATATTGTATTTACCGATAATCAAATGAAACTTCAATGTATAAAGCATCTATATTAATGTCATTTAATATTGCGGCGTAAGACTTTCGTTTAAATACTAACTGAATTTAATATAGCGTGCTGTATATATCAAAGCTTTCTTTACTTTTCGATTGGTTAAAAGAATTATTTTAATTCTTACCCATACTTAAGTGAAGTTTCAAGGTGTATACTGTTAAACGAAGCGAATATGAATTTATTTACTAACATTACTAACTATATATTGTTGTTAATAGACACTAACTTTTAAATAACTGTTGCTATGTTGTGCGAAGACGAACTTGTATCATTCTATATAGACGTTCCTTACAGAGGAGGAGGAGGAGGATATAACATACTAGTAGTTGGTGCTTGCATACTGCAAGCATTTCATATCACCTTGAAAAGACATTCATTTTTCAGACAGACATTTCATCATTACAAATGTTCTTTTAATTCTAAAGATTTCACCTCCGCAGCGATTCCCGTTTTCCCCAAATTTAAAAATAATAGTTTTAAACAATCCCCAAATGTTGCAATTTAAAAATTTTTACACTTTCTCCATTATGGGGTACTAATGCTACACAATTTAGCAAAATTTTAAAGTTGTAGCACTTCTAGAAGTCAAATAATATTTTCTAATTGTTTAAATTTAAATAATTTTTAACGGCCGCCGAAATTCATATATGGTAAAATTGAAATGTTTATTTGTGTAAATTCACTACTCTGTAAATAATTTGAAAATTTCAGCTTCCTAGATCATCCCGTAGTACCTAAACAGTTATACATTTGTTTAAATTTTAGGAATTTTTCACTGCCAAACAAAATAAAATATCAAAATTTGTATATTCCCTACTTCGTTTTTTTATGAATTCTACTTATAAAAAAAATTCAACTCTGTAGCACATGCAGAAATACATAAACCATGAAAATTTGTTTAAACAATTGCGAATTTTTAGCGGCCGCATTGTTGCGCTTTTTCAAGATTTTTGTTTTTTCTAGTCGGTTTTGCACAATATCCTACCTATGAAAAAAATTTCGAATCTCCAGCACATCTGGAAGTGCCTAAACATTAGTATCCTCCTGTTATATATCATTATATATCGACGACTCTTACAGAGGAGGAGGATATAACATACTAGTAGTTGGTGCTTGCATACTGCAAGCATTTCATAGCAACTTGAAAAAATATTCATTTTTCAGACAGAAATATCAACATTACAAATAGTCTTTTAATTCTGAAGATTTCACCTCCGCAGCGATTTTCGTTTTTCCCACATGTAAAAATAATATTTTAAAACAATCCCCAAATGTTGCAATTTTAAAAATTTTACACTTTCTCCATTATGGGGTACTAATGCTACACATTTTAGCCAAATTTTTCAGTTGTAGCACTTCTAGAAGTAAAATAATATTTTTCTAATTGTTTAAACTTAAATAATTTTTAACGGCCGCCGCAATTCATATATGGTAAAATTGAAATGTTTATTTGTGCAAATTTACTACTCTGTAAATAATTTGAAAATTTCAGCTTCCTAGCTCATACCGTAGTACCTACACAGTTATCTATTTGTTTAAAATTTAAGAATTTTTAACTGCCAAACAAATTAAAATATCAAAATTTGTATAATCCTTACTTCGTTTTTAAAGGAATTCTACTTATAAAAAAAATTTCAACTCCGTGGCACATTCGGAAATACATAAACCTTGAAAATTTGTTTAAACAATTGCGAATTTTTAGCGGCCGAATTGTTGCACTTTTTCAAGATTTTCGTTTTATTCTAGTCGGTTTTGCACAAAATCCTACCTAAGAAAAAAATTTCGAATCTCCAGCACATCTGGAAGTGCCTAAACAGTATCCTCCTGTTATATGTATGTTATATCCTCCTCCTCTGTAAGAGTCGTCGATAAATAATGATAGGAAGATACTAATGTCCAGCCCAAACTACAAGAGCTAGAGAGCTGAAAGTTTTAGTTTTTGTAGATATGTTGGATAAACCCACAAATAAAATGAGACTTCTTATCTAAGTGACATGAGTTCGACTCCAGAAATTCCGAAATTTGCGTTTTTTCCCATAAGAAAAGCATTGCGCAATTTTTGTAAATTAATTATGGGCACTTGCCGGTAAGCTAGAAAGATGAAATTTTCAGTGTTGCTAGATGGCCGCAATATCTATTATGAATTATTGTCACTTTTACTTACAGTGTCTTGGGTTCGACTCCCGAGACCCCGGAATATCTCCCATAAGTTAGCATGGGAAAAGGTTTTTCCAGCGTGTAGACCAATCTAATAGGTTAAGGAAGCTGAAATTTTGCAGGTTTATAGAAAATTTGTCATAACCAATTATAAAAGTCGAAAATTTTAAAATTTTCAATATTAGGGGTTGTTTTAACCCCATTCGAACATTAAATTTTAATAATTTTTTATGTACTACGGGATGAGCTAGGAAGCTGCAATTTTCAAATTATTTACAGAGTAGTGAATTTGCACAAATAAACATTTCAATTTTACCATATATATATTGCGGCAACCGTTAAAAATTATTTAAATTTAAACAATTAGAAAAATATTATTTTACTTCTAGAAGTGCTACAACTTAAAAATTTGGCTAAAATGTGTGGCATTAGTACCCCATAATGAAGAAAGTGTAAAATTTTTAAAATTGCAACATTTGGGGATCGTTTTAAACTATTATTTTTACATGTGGGAAAAACGAAAATCGCTGCGGAGGTGAAATATATAGAATTAATAGAATATTTGTAATGATGAAATATCTGTCTGAAAAATTATTGTTTTTTCAAGGTGAGATGAAATGCTTGCAGTATGCAAGCACCTTCTACTAGTATGTTATATCCTCCTCCTCTGTAAGAGTCGTCGATATATAATGATATATAACAGGAGGATACTAATGTTTAGGCACTTCCAGATGTGCTGGAGATTCGAAATTTTTTTCATAGGTAGGATATTGTGCAAAACCGACTAGAAAAAACAAAAATCTTGAAAAAGCGCAACAATGCGGCCGCTAAAAATTCGCAATTGTTTAAACAAATTTTCATGGTTTATGTATTTCTGCATGTGCTACAGAGTTGAATTTTTTTTATAAGTAGAATTCATAAAAAAACGAAGTAGGGAATATACAAATTTTGATATTTTATTTTGTTTGGCAGTGAAAAATTCCTAAAATTTAAACAAATGTATAACTGTTTAGGTACTACGGGATGATCTAGGAAGCTGAAATTTTCAAATTATTTACAGAGTAGTGAATTTACACAAATAAACATTTCAATTTTACCATATATGAATTTCGGCGGCCGTTAAAAATTATTTAAATTTAAACAATTAGAAAAATATTATTTTACTTCTAGAAATGCTACAACTTTAAAATTTGGCTAAAATGTGTAGCATTAGTACCCCATAATGGAGAAAGTATAAAATTTTTAAAATTGCTACATTTGGGGATTTTTTTAATCTATTATTTTTACGTGGGAAAAACAAAAATCGCTGCGACGTTGAAATCTTTAGAATTAAAGGAATATTTGTAATGATAAAATGTCTGTCTGAAAAATGAATGTTTTTTCAAGGTGAGATGAAATGCTTGCAGTATGCAAGCACCAACTACTAGTAATATTATATAGATTATCGTAATTTCCACGAAAAAATATTTAGGACTGGTTTCGACAGCGTTATGATGATGATCATGTAAAAGGTGAAACTGGTCGACCAAATCTTTTTCCGTGGAAATTACAATAATTATTTTATTATTATTATTACTAGAGTAAGGATGCAGATATATGAATTCAACTGTTCTCGACTTGAGTCATACTCTTTCGTACGTATATTAGGATTGAGACAATAATAGAAGCTCGACTTTTGACAAAAACATAGTTGCCAAGGCAGCAAACTGTTAAAAGGTTATTTTTTGCAAAATCAGTGATTTAAACGATATATTTGAGCAATTTTAAATTTATGGTAAAATTCGACGATAAAATAAAAGAACTTATTAAATTTTTTTTTAATTTCCGGTCCTAAGATCTATTATCAATTTATGCTAATATTAATTTGTAAACGAATGAAAGTCTGCATGTCGAACAATTGCTTTTTATTACGTGTTATCTTACGGAAAACAGAAATGATATCCTGCAGTCGAACTCGAATAATTTCATGGGATTTTTTCGTTATATGCTTTTAATGCGTGATTGAAACCTATCTGTTACCTAATTGGGATGATTGTTAAAAATACGTTTTAAAAGCGTTATGCCGTGAGACAGAATTAGCGTTTCATATGGAGGATGAAATGTTTCCACAAAGTGTACCCTTCCTAAGTGGATTTTGTGGTATTTTCACTTTTGCTGAAGCTATCGTTTCTTAACGCTTTCGATGGATCACGAATTTTGGAAATTTATCCTATAGCAATGAAAGATCAAATTTTTGTATTTTAAAAAGAACCAAAACCTGAAGTGAATACATTTGAAAATTCCGTGAGAGAATATAAAAAGTATTCTCACGCTAAAGATGCGGCATCTATCTCTAAACCGTCCCCGTGAATAAAAAAAATCTTTGGAATGTATGCGTAGAGGAGCAATCGAATAAAAACGTACAGACGGACGAGAAAAGTGATAAAGTAAAATTTGGGCCGCGTGAAACCCGGTATGTCAAACTCGATGGGACATCAGCGCCGGAATAACAGGATAGGCGTTACAGAAATCCCTTTTATCCTAGCGTTCTGGTTCAACCACATTTTGGCGCTTGACATAAAGAATAAAAAAAGAAGACTTTACCAGTTACCACTTCTAATCACATTAAATTTTTCAGTACAGTTTTACGATGCTGGCAGAAAATCTATCGCTTCAACCGGCCGTGTTCCCACGTCCATACGACTAAAAGGGTAAATTTCAGGTAAATATCTGTCCGGGGGGTTGTTTCATACCGGCCCACGGAGCATCAATTAATACTAATATCAAAGAAATATACACCACTACCAAGGAAATTTTTCAGATAGAACTGGTGAATAAATGATGCCGCGAAAAATGCATTTGGTGCAACAGAGTGTATTCTAATGACGTAACCCACCCACAGCAGGGGCATGCTGAACGCCCTACATCTCTATCCGTCCCTGATGCCAAGGTAAGCATCTCAGGGCTGACTAAATAAACTCTACCACTAAGGATGAAGTAATTTTTTAAAACTTTCCGAGAAGTTAAGAAAGATGAATAAGTTTTGGCGGCGGTTTACTTCTTTAATGTGTATTTTTTTAAATTTTGTTGTTGTTTATAAATGAAATTTGTTTTTAGATCAAACTTTATTAAAATACTTGATAATACGTGATAAAATTTGCATAAATTAATGTTCAAGAAAGTAAACAGAGGTCTGGTCATACAAAAGTTGTTGCATAATCTTAAAAAAAAGATATTTCTTTGCCACTAAAATTTTATGCACCAAAACACTTTTTACTTTCTATAACATTCAATTAGGAGATTATTTATTTATTGATTACTTTTTAGGGCATATAAAAGTTGTTTTAATTAATAACAACTTTTAATCGCATCACAGCTTCCGCCATGAGATCTCCCAACCGGTTCATTCTGCGAATCACAACGAAAAAATCTCGTCTTTTCTCGAACGAAATTTTCCTGGAATTACGCTGACCCTGACCTTCGATCCATACCTCCCTCAACTCGGAATTAAGAAACAGCACAAGTTTTTTATTTTTCTCAAAAATTCCCAATTCTCATTCTACACACACACTCTCTCTCTACACACAGTTAATTTTTCGTTCCGTATATCGAATTTTGCTGCCACAATTTTAAATCGTCATAGTCATGGAATATCGTAGGTCGTCTGTATTAATAAATGCGTTATTTTGAATCGAAGAATTTTTTCAGTAAAACCTGAATAATTGTTTTAAAACCTACGGTTCGATATCGTAGGTACGAGGAACGAACAGCTATCATTATTACGACTCGCAGGAACCGGAACCTTACCCGTAAGCTACGCCGAACCCAAGGTGAATGCACAAAAAGTTACTCTCAAAATTCGAAAACGGCTTTATTTCTCCAACCTCGAAATTTTAAATCCAAAAACCTGAAGCGAACATATCATCAAGCAGCGTTACAACCCTTAAGAAGTGTCACCTCGTGGTGGTCGCTTTATCCGTGGCTGGAGGTCAAATGAAGTTTGCTTCGTGACGAGGCGGGGATTCCCCGCGGGAAGTCGAGAACAAGAGCCACTCCTCTGCCTCACTTTCTCCTTCTCTCTCACATACACACGCAGTATATATCGCACTCATTATCTCAGCAGTATTCTTTATCACTTGTTCTTCAACTAACGTAAGACGGCACAGGAAGCAGCATACCCTACCAAGCAGGACGCGATGCGGCTTTACACCGTCTTATTTTTCCTATTCGCTGCCTCGCAAGCACGTGAGTACACGAGATTCGATTTAAACCACGCTTTGGACGAAACGTGATAGTCACAAAATCTTTCCCTGATAACGTTTGACTCAGATTTGCGAAATCTCTCCATTTCGAACGAGGGAAGGAGAAAGCAAAATACTAAGTGACAATTTTACTTTTAAAGATTCACTTTCATTTCAATGAAATCTTGGTGATAATAAAGTGAATCTTTCAAAGTGAGAGTGTTGCTAAGAATTTTGTTGTCTTATTTCCCGATTGGCTTTTTTTCAACTATTCGCCACGCGCCCAATGGAAATAAAATACTGAACATTGCGACCCTAGCGTACATTATGAAGACGGGAACATTTTAGGGCAGAATTTCCATAAATTCCCTAAAAAATGGATATAGATAGTACAATCAAAGCATTTGCATAATTACAGCAATAACTTTCCTATAAGTTTTGATAGACTTTTTTATGTTCATGTAACGAGTTTTCCTATTATCCTCATGACATTTGCGACTCAGGCTATTATGTTCCGCGGCCCATATTTCGTGAAAACAATAATTTAGAAAACTCCATGTTGCCGGAGAATATGAAACTTACCTTTGCATGCACTAAAAAGTAAACAATAAATATAAAATTACACAATTGAAATTTCCAGAAAGTAAAATAGTTTAAGGACTGTAAAAGTTATGTGGAATAGTCTTAATTAATATTTATTTGTTAAACATAACGAGAGATAACTATTGTATGCCCAAAATTTTTTTAACTTTTTGAAACCTACTAACATGTGAATTTTGTATTTTTTCTTTTCACTGCATAAAAACGTGTTTCACTAAAATTAATTTATAAATTTTATTTTTCTGTTTTTAGTCAAAGGCAAAAACTTACTCAGCTTTCGCAGAAAATGCACTAAAAATGTTTAAGAAATTCAGAAATTTAAATCCTTATATCTGACTTAGGAACACTCATCAACACAACATCAATTAATGATGGAATTTTCATTTATTTATTTTCGTTATCGTCGTATTGTTTTTCGTTACCAAGGTATTGTTTCAACTTCGAATAAGCTTCAAAATTTGGTGAATATGAGGGCAGATGCGAAACAAATTTGTAATCCCAGTCAATCATACGCAATTACACGAAACCGGCAACGATGCAAATCACCTTGACGATGAAAGATTTTCTCGTAAAAATACACCAAATTTTGGCTTTAAAAAAGATTTGCGGACCGATTCGACGCGTATTCGAAAATTGGCGGTTGGAAAATAAAATTTCCTTCTTTAAGGCGTTCTTTGTTTCAAGTCTCGAACTCGTACGATGATTCTAAGTGATTTTAAAACACAATTGATTAATACACTTAATATATAGATTAGCAGTTGCCCGTCGATAAATCGACTGGTTGGTTAGATTAAATATTGTCTTGGTAGTTAACCTTTTGTCACATTACCGTGAAGGTCAGTGACTGCAAGGTTTATTTCCTTCTACTAATACCCGCTAGGAGCGCCACGTTATTTCCTACAGCGCCTATTATCCGCCAGCAGCGCCACCTTAACATCAACCACTATAACTATGTCGAGCAGAGCTTATCCGGCCACAAAAACCTCAATATCTCGCCAACGGTTTAACCGATTTCAATGTTATCATTTTCCTGCAAATCTGCAGGTCGAGACGTTTAATTTGATGCATCACACGTTAAGGTGGCTGTTACCTTTGCTTTATAAACCTCATGTTTTACGGTATTAATATATAGATACTACGTGACAGAAAATTGAACCTTCGAGCTCTTACCCTTCTTCGTAATTCAATGAAAATCAATGCCGTGCTTTTTAGAGCTATTTATGCCTATCTTAGTAATTAAAATCAACTAAAATGGGAATGGAAAATAAAAAACAGGAATTATTATAGCAAAAACAGTGCAATTGGACTTTTGTAAATAATCAAATTTCGAGAAACCAAACGTGACCGACAAAGTGATCAACATTAGGTTTTATGTTGTTTGATTAAATGTTAAATATATCGTTAAAGATGGGACTAATTTATATCGTGAGAAATAAGGAAAGCATTTCCACTAATGTAGCGGGAATGCGATTCGGTACAATGCGAAGTCATGTTACGACTGGCAAAGACTCCATATTTGATACATTCAACGAGTTCTATACTTTTCTTTCATTTCAGAAGATGCACACAAGAAGTGTGTTACGCCAAACGATTCGATGGGAGAATGTGTATCATTAGAGAACTGCCCTTATGTACTCAAAATTGTGGCGGCCCCAAAGCCACGGAACGATTTCGAAAATATCAGGAGTTTTCAGTGTGGACTTCAAGGCAAAAAGCTTTACGTTTGCTGTCCGGAGGAAGTGCAAGGAACGAGTGAGACGAGCGGAATCATGGGGCACCCGAATATTCCACTAATACACAAAGACATTTGCGGTGTGATCACCGTGAGAGCCATGAACACGGATCCAGAACCACAGCATCTACGCCAGTACCCATGGGCGGCAATGATAGGGTATACTGAGGGTAAGCGGTATTTTGAAATATCACGATTACAATGCGTTGAAAACCGGAAATAATGAGGCAATTTTAAATACAAAATCAGAATATATTAATTTCAGCATTCCGATCTAAAAAGAATGGATTTGTGGCGAAATTTCGAGCAAGATATTCCTTCTCAGAGCTGAAGAAGTGGTCATAGCGATATGGGCTTTTAGATATTTCTTAACCATCAAAATTTATGAAGGAACATGACCACTTTAAATTTTCTTCCAATTAATTCACCATTGTTACGTTTATGCTCAAATTTAAATCCGAGATTCGCGTAAAACATATATTTTTTCAATTTGTATCTTTTTACGAATAATAACTCCGTACTCCTTATTGTAAATTGAATTTATCACAGTTTGAGTGCACATATAGAGCCAAATCATCATGTAGCATTACAGAATACCGTAAAAGATTATCTAGTCTCTTCCTAGAGCCATGAAACGATTAGATAAATCATACACACACCAGCTAAACAATACAAATAGTTAGAATTGCTCACGGCGAAATAGAACTCGGACGAAATCGGTTGTTTTGTGGCTGTAGGTGTTATCGACTGGATTCAAATTTTAAGATACATGTTGTTTTATTTATTTTTTTTTCAAAGCTATACATAAAAAGAAAATCAGTGATTGCATGCGTCGTATAATTCACAGGCAATGACTTCAAATATCGCTGTGGCGGAACCATCATCAATGAGAGACACATATTGACGGCAGCCCATTGTATCACTCAACTTCCACATGGGATTGAACTGTGAGTTACCAATTGACAAATTTTGTATTTTTTTTTTCGCCGGATGAAAACGCGCCTCTGTCAACAAAATTTTGGCCCGATGCCCTTGTATTTCCGTTCAATTTTTCAAAAAGTTTTTTATGGTTCCAATCAATGGACTGGTAGGACCTGTCGTAAGACAACACTAGAATGAATGATACCGACGGAGAGTCCTTGGAATATGCTTATAGCTCACTTATTAGAATCATCTAACGGATGATGATTTGTCGGAAAATTCTCAAGTTTGAGGCAATGTTTCGAATCTAATTTGACGCGAAAGAAATTATAGTAAAGCAAAGTGAGATTTGTTTGGTAGCCTTCCTCCGCGTTGTAAAGAGAAAAGCATAACTATTCTATTTCCAGACATCTCTCGGAACTGTTTTCTTGCGGGGAAAAATCTTTGAAAATCACTAGCCATGAGCAAGGGAAACTTAATCGGTTGAAATCATTGGCGATTTTCCTATGGGAGAATCTACAATCAACGGTACATTAGACATGTCTAATATTTCGTTGACTTTTACACGTTATAACTGAATCGAATTTTACATTATATTGGAGTTTAGACTAATTATCCTGATATGTCCGGTTGATATGGACCACCAACCTCAGAAACAAACACGGTGTCTATTGTTCGTCATTATGGCTGCGGATTCATTTAAACACCTCCACTATCAAGAATAAAGTAAAGCAAATTACGCAGACCTCCAACGAAATATAATCCATTTCTGCAAAGAAATTAGGCTTTTAACAGATGTGGAATTGCTCGAAAGACTTAGTAGCGTTCAAATGAGGTAACTACGTCATGTTTAGTCCTAATCAGCGATCTGCAATTGCACCAGAGAATTTCGATGAAGCATCAAGTCAAACTCCTCGAATAGTTATTAACTAAACAAAAAATTAAAATAAAAAGTTCGTGTACTTGTTTAACAATTGAATATGGAACGGATCCACTACTGAATTCGAATTGATATAATCCGTTAGATTAATGAAATTAAGTTAAATTTAGGGTACATAGTTACTGAAAATTTTTAAACGAAACAAAAGATTCGGGGAACGCTCAAACAATTTACCATGTAAAAATATTATAACGCATCTAGGATTTTCCTTTACGGTGTAACACAGATGCTAAAATACTGGGAAATGCTTCCATGGCCGACATATCGATATCTTGGATTAGATTTACATTGAATTCTACGCCTTAAAAGTCACAATTTCCAGTTAAGCGTTTGAATTCCTTTTTCAGGTCCACCGTGAGGGTCGGAGAGTACGATCTGAAATCGGACGTGGATTGCAGCAGGAGATTGGAAGAAAAATATTGCAACCCGCCCGCACAGGATTATGGAATCGAAGAAACGATCTCTCACCCTGGCTACGATAAAAAGAACATGGAGAACGACATCGGCCTCATCAGATTAGCCAAGCCGATCAACTTCACTTTGGGTGAGCATCGCTTACTCAACTCCGTTTTCTGCGATAAATGAAATACGCTGCAAATGTAAGGTATCCCATTTAAATAAAATATCAAAATTTATTTCGATAAAAATTTCAAACACCAGGTTCAAATAAATGCAACACACGAACAATTATATCAGAGTTGAGCAACTTTTATACTGCTTTGAATTGGATAATAATCTGTACTCACATTCCACAAACAATTGTATATGTACAGACAAACCCCGATTTAGCGTCTCCCATATGGTGCCATCCCCGTATAGGTACCGCCCATGAATCTTTATGAACAGAACTTCCATCTTATGATTACATAGAGCCAGCATATGCTTCGATTAACCGTCACCCCCGCTTTAACGCCAATGCCAATGATGGACAAACGGTGGCTCTACATCGGGGTTTGACTGTATTTACACAGAAACTTAAATTTTCCTTCTACAGGAAGCACCAGACCAATCTGTCTGTCTCTGGAGCAGGAGACTCGAAACTTCACCGGAGAGGCGATGAGGATCGCGGGATGGGGTATTACGACGGCTGAAGGTAGGATAAATTATTTCCATCCGAATTGGATCAATAAATACACGGACGTTCTTTACCAAGCAGTTGGAATTTCAGATATCGTCCCAGCGTAAACATTTTCACGTTAAGGTTCACACCAGCGCAATTTTGAGCGGGAAAGCAAAAATTGCTATATAAAGCCCTCCTCGAAGTTATTAGTCTCTTTAGTATCTTCAATTTTGCCAATTTCCACTTCGGTTTTTCTTTAGTTCTAAGCCTGACTTTGGACTTTAGTATTTGTATTTGCGGATCATATAGATGATAGACAATATTATTAATTTCCTTACTCGCCTTCTTCACAAACCTTGTATAGTGTCATTCTGAACACCTGAATATTTTATTTACCTCGATTCACACGTTTTTCGTAAACGGAGATGAAAATTAATCGAAATCATAAAAATACAGGCATGTAGCGAAAATTCAGGAAATATAATTTCTTCGTGAGTTTTGGGGAAACAGATTATGTAGGTTTCCACAACTTCAACTTGAAAATGCCTTACAAGATGTAACTATCTCAATTAATATTTTTATGATAACAAAAGCATTTTCAGTAAGTGCGTATAGAACAAGTAGGGATGATGTACACGGGATTCCCGTGGTACAGAAGTGCTTTTCGTCAAATTCGCCGTAGAATAATCGTTTACTAATGTATTTGTTTTGAAATCAGACAATTATTTTTCCTTATATAGTGGTAGCCCTGCTTTTTAGATCCATTCTAAACATGTTCATTTCGTTTTTCCATTCTACCTACAAACGAAATTTCTTTTTGAAATCGGTTAATCCAGTATCTTCGAAATTCATAGTTGCAGAAAAATTCTGACCTTGATATTGTGGTAGCCCTGTTTAGTCGACCCGGTTGAAATCTGCTATTTTGGTTATTTATTTATGTATAAATATTTTTTGTGAAAACATGGCAGTCTATTCATATTACAGGAGAGTCTTCTTCGGTTCTTCAGACAGCTGAAATCCGGGTTCTGGATACGACAGAATGCGCCGACAAATACAAGGGTATCTTGAAAATCGACTCCAGAACACAAGGCTGCGCAGATGCGGAGTACATTGGCAGAGACTTGTGTACCGGCGATTCGGGAGGATCTCTCATGGAAATCGACCCGGTTTTAGAAAGGGTGGTCCAACGAGGGGTGATGTCTTTCACAATCGGGGAGTGCAAATCCGATACACATCCCAGGGTGTACACTAAAGTGAGCCCCTACGCAAGATGGATACTCGATTCGATCAAAGCCTAGACTGAGAGAAGACTGAAACTATGGAAAATTAAAGGTTTCTGTGATCGTCATGTAGTTCTCAATCCCCTACAAACTTTATTCGCTGAATGTGTAATTTGAGGAATTATTCACGTTCATCTACGCCTGCTTCATCATCAGTGTCTATCGCCTCGACCCAGAAAATGAAAAATCGCCACCGAAGACCAACATGTTGAAATAAAATAGTAACTCAAGTGTTAAAATGTAAAAAGTTTTGGAGGTCATTGGTATGAGACTTGCACAAAATCCATATATGTATAAAAATTTGTAGAATTTAATTAAAAGTTTTGTGACTAGCTAACCATTCTTTAAATATAGTACAAGATGAGGCGGTTTCCAGAGACCCGCCTTCATTACTCCTTCGCTCTCCGGCATTAACATTCATATTCTTATAAAATAGTACAGAACTACCCTTAAATCAGTTTTATTTGAGCATCCATTGGAGAAGTATCTGTTTCTTAACGATGTACTTGACTGAAAGTCAGAAGAAAGAAAGATTTTTCCTTCGCTTGGAGGAAATTCTGCGAAAAATAGCTTCTTTTTTTTGAAGCTGAAGAGATTTACTCTCATACACAAGTAACCCTGCACCACCCGAATCCTGAGGCGTTTATTTTTCTGTGGGCTAATAAAGAGGGTAGAGAGGCGACCACCTCAGGTGGTACATGATTTTTTCATGCTTTCTGATCATGAATCTCGCATTTTTTACATCTAAATTTTTTGCTACTGAAATTAAGTCATTTAAATTCATTTCCTCAAGATTGGCTTGTTACAACATATTATCTCTATTAAATATGTCGAGTAAAATTTAATAGGATGGTACTTAAATATTTTAAATTGGATCTGTATATTAAAAAATGTCATCCGGGCTATAGATTTAATGAAGTTTTAGTAACTGCGAAAGAAATTGCGGAAAATGTCGAGGCTGATCCGAAATTTTTCCAATATTTTATCGATTTTGCCTCAAAAGAAAAAAGAAGAAAATTTGAGGATAATCACAAGGATGAGGCAATGCAGGATGCTAAACAAAATTACAAAATATACTACGTATGGAACGGTATCGAAAGATTATGTGATTCTCGAATTTTTATCCCCGAAACTATAGTCTCGGGGACTATCTTGTAGTAAATGCTAATCTTTTTAATCTATACCTCACAGATATTATAAGAGAATGGGAAAGAAATATATGGATTTTTAATTGTTACTTGCTGAGAGAACCATCTCAGCTATCGACCTCAGGATTTTCTCGAATTTTTATCTCCAAAAGTATAACTCGTAATTACGTGGCCTCGCAAACTTTCTTGTAGTAAATGTTGTTCTCTATCCGAATAATGTTTTAAATCTAGACCTTACAGATCATATAAGAGCTAGGGAGACAAAAGTTTGATATTTCATTGTTGCTTGACGGATGCCATTATACGAGATACGAGTATAAGTTTGTTGAAGTAGTTATGCAAAGTGGAAGTTGTAATTTAAGGGATTCAGTTGAAAATCACAATTGGACGATAAATTTTAATAAAGATTACTCATACCTAATTAAATTAAAATCCGTTCAGCGGTTTAGGAGATGAAAGTTACTACGGACGGACCAGACGTGCCCATAAAGCGTTCCGCTATTACCGCTTCGCTGGTAAAAAACGCCTAAAAATGAGAAAAAGAAGTACCTTATAATTTATCTGGTAATATTAGGAAAGAATGAAATGAAAGCCCTTAGTATTTGTTACGAGATCGATATAACGCGAGAGTTATTTAAAACCAAGAGAAACAGTTTGTGATGTTCTGGATTATATTTTCACACATAATTTATTATGCACGTGTCCCATCATTGAGATTTATCTTTGGATTCTTTTAACCCCGTCCGATTTCGATCAAATTTTCAGAATTTGATAAATATGTTCGTATAAAATAATTTTTTGGCTGCAGTGTTTGACTACGGGGATTTCGATTCGATGAAATTTTCCTTTCTCCAATTGATTAGCGAATCAACGTTTTGAATAGCTTTCAAGCATGCAGCAGAATGGTTGCCACGCGTTTACCACTCCGGGAGTCTAGGAACGCCAAACACCTAAGAATGACTTAAAATAAAGTGATAGTTTATGAGTTCTCTCCTTAAATCGTCTTTCTTTGTCGTTAATTTAAATAGGTGACCATAATGAAAGTGCTCTTAAACCTATCCATTTCGTTCGACTGGCACTGTAATAGAAAGCTACATATAAGTTAACGAACATAGCAAAAGTAAATAATTTGTTTAAATCAAACAGAACATTACTGAGTAATATTTATGTATAATTACTCCATGTCTGTCCGTCTATCCCCCCTTTTATCTCTTGAACAGTTTGTCATCGAGAAATGCTGTAAAAGCTATTTTTTTTCTACCAACTAGGAGACCTCGGGAAAAATATTTTTGTTTACGGAAGTGACCCGGATTCGACTCCGGGAGACGATTATATTTTTCCATATGTTTACTCAGGAGTTTCGATTTTTCAAGGTGCAAGGTTAATTTCTTTCATTCATTAAAAACGTAAATATGGACAGAATTTCTCCGTTTATGCTTTATTCGTCGGCTAAAACTATAAAATATCTTATTCTTCTGATGTTGCAAGGAATAATATCTCAGAAACACGCATTTCTTTTCGAAATTTTATCTTTTTCGTACTCTTTCCGGATGTTGCCAAGGCGACCACATTGTTGCCTCCGATTGAATTAGCATCTATTAAACCTTCAAATAGCCAAAATAATTGCGTTATCCACTAAGAAGCATCGAAATTA
This sequence comes from Tanypteryx hageni, assembly GCA_028673005.1. Lineage (NCBI taxonomy): Eukaryota > Metazoa > Arthropoda > Insecta > Odonata > Petaluridae > Tanypteryx > Tanypteryx hageni. The sequence continues at coordinate 51,901,240 of CM054114.1, read as the reverse complement.
TAGTTTTAGTAATGTCGAACTTAACAGATTGCAACGTTTATAATTAAAGTTTATTATTATTCAGTAAACTGCGTGTGGGCTGCGGTCATTTTTAACGATTGACCAAAAGAACAAAATCTTCTTTCTTTAATTCAATACTGGAATGTGACCTTTTTCGTATGAGAGAGACAATTAAAATTGCACATATAAAAACAAACGACATTCAAAATATCAGTTTCTAATTTTATAAGATATTGGCAATTATTACTTTTAAACATGCAGATTTCTGACTGACCTCGCAAAAGTTTTTGCGGGTACCACTAGTTATTATTACATTTGAAACACGCTCTAGAACCCGGACAAAGAACAATTAACTCGCTAGTGTTTATGTAGGGAAATGGCGGGGAGAGTGGGGGAAGGGGGCGGAACAGAAATATTTTGCACCCGGGCGCCAAGCACCTTTGGCGCGACCCTTTGCAGAGATTAAGGCTTGTTACTCGAAAATGACTATGCGAGAAATGCCAAAATAGCAGAAGCTCGGTCTTACCCCTTCAAGCTGCAAGAAGGGAGAGAGAATGTACCGTACAATCTCCAAGGTCAAAATAGGACTTTCTGAGAAAAGTCATCTTATAACATTTGCTTTTGCGAAAAATATCGTATAAAAAGATTTGAAACTTTCAACCGCCGGTAGTTGAACCGAAAACGTATTTACTAAAACTTGCCATCAAACTTTTAAATTAACTTTCGACCACTAGCAAACGCAAAAATTGAAATCAATGCGATTGCAAAATTTGCAGAAATCCAAAATCGAGATACCTTAGCGGAATTTATTTGTTTAATTTTTTCCTTTTTAGCACGTTAATGTAAATTTTTTGAAAATACATTTAACAACATTTTATTTGCCCTTGAAACACGCGCTATTGGAGGAATCCACGAGCATGCGCAGTGTTTGCGTGTGCGGGAGCGTCGTCGCGTCCTCCATCCGCCTCTTCTCAAATACCTGGCGTGAAGTCGAATCCTCCCAAAATTAAACAAATTACAGAAAGTGAGCGTTCTAGCTACGTCATAAAGGGAAAACGCTGCGCGTTAAATGAATCGCTATAGCTTTCGTTACCCGACTGTGCGATAAGGGATCTACGAAAACGGGTGCAATTTGAGGGAAGGTCAAGCGCATTCCTCGTCGGCTTTCTATATAGCATTATGGGAGATTCTCGTGAATCCTCCGAGAAAAATAAGCGGGAGAATGCATCAGACGGATGTGACTGCGATTGGCTAGAAATCTTACTAGACTTTTTATGCTGCTGCTGTCTTTGCAGTGGATACGATTAGTTGTGAGGCACGCTTCGCTGAAATCTTCCTACATTTTCATTCTCGCGAGGATTTCGATTTGCTGTGAGTATAAAAATTTACATACCTACTTATACTAACACATAGGGTACCCATACTCATCATAAGCGAGAGAGCCGAGGTACTAATCTCTGTTTCTGTCGAAACTAAGAGTTGGGACTTAAATGTTCAGAACCAGATAAAATATTTTTGTATTAGGCACTAGGATCTCCGCCCCTACGCGATACGCGGATTGGCCCACTGCCTGTCTTCACCTCCTGAATCTCCTCCCATCGGCATGTAGTATTTAAGGTAGAAATTTATTTCCCTTAGTGGACGACAAGTATCATATCTCATTAATGTCTCTGACAATCTTTACGATCCTAGGTTTTTTCGCGTATTTTGCGCTGCCGAGGTTTTTTTTCCCTCCACCTCGCTAGGTGTAGTCTTTTGGAAATAGTTTATTTTAAAAATACCATAAATGACAAATCACTGAATTAAAAACTAGTTTATAACTAATAAAATTATGTATATGATGACACTTTTACCTTTTTGAGCGATTTGGAAATATTAATTATGCATAAATTTATTATAAATATAAATTTTATTTAATAAAGTTTTGCAGGAAAGATTTTGAAATTCTGCAATTGAATGAGGCATGTTATTGAACTAAAACTTTTATTCTATTAGTAATATTTTTTTGTTTGGAGACTATAGTTTAACTAGATTTGTAGGAATTTTACAAATAAATAAATAAAAAAATATGTAACCTATTTGGAATTTTTAGAAATATTGCAGGTATGGAGAAAGTCATGTGGGGGACACAAGATTTTTTTGATTGGGCATCAGAAACCTAAAAATTTTCATGCTGCATAGACAATAAAACAACTGATTTTTCTTTCCTTGGAATGCAGGAAGCCACCAATGTATTATTTGCATAAACAAAATTAGAAGATTGAACTTCATGGGTTTTCAATGATCTCTGGTTACATGCAGCGTCATCTTCGAGACATTTATCTTGTAAACAAATATTATTACTAAGCTGAGATGACAAAGCTTACATAAGAAATGCTATAAGAAACCAGAGGTAATCAGAGATTAGCAGTTACTAGTTGATGTTGTAGTGAGGAAGAAATGTATGAGTATTCATAGATCCCACCTGGAGTAATATCTGACCACAAGCATATAAATAAATATTTTATCATGTTTTCCATAAGGGGATTACAATAAAATTATGGGTATATACACAACAAAATTCTCTTTAGGCATTAGTAAAATATTAAAGAAATATTTCAAGAAAAAAGAGTTATTAGAGCTCTCTTGCACCTGGGGTCCAAAACGACCCCAGGGAGGTGGCGACGGTTAATAAAATAAAATCTTCTGGAATAAAACCCTTATGGCAGATGGTGATCCATTTAAAACCTGCAAGGACATGTGCCAAGTATCTGGTGAAAGTTTGGTCATGCAATATTAATGTACGAGTGTCGGTGGTGTAATGGTTAGGACGCTGGCTGAGACTCGCCTGCTGCTTAAAGGGACAGCATGGACAAATCCTGCGAAAGTAGGATTTTTTCCAAGGTCGCCCGGTCCCATTTGTGTGGTTTGATGAGACTGTGCAATGTCAGTGCCTCGTCCTTTGGGAGGGACGTTAAGCCTTTGACCCCCTATGTGCTTTTCATTAAGAGCAGGCTGAAAGCCGGCACCATGTTTCTCTCCACCCTTGCTATTCGGCTATTCATTGCACAACCTCTTAGATACCATTGCACATAAAGAGGTGAATCAGCAGGGCGTAAAACATAACATGATAATATAAAGGTAGAATGGCAAATTCGTTCTGAAAAATAATATGAAGCAACAATGAGGCTTCAAAATTGTTTTTGTCATTAGGTAAACACAATGGCGTGATTGTGGTGTAGAAAAGAAAGTGGCAAACAATGTAAATATTAAACAAAAAGTGAAATATGTTGGAAAATAAATTATCAAAATTATTTCCTCCTCAATTACTCCCGAAAAACCAGTGAAAGGAAGAAATATGTGCAGGCAGTCTTTAGGGAGGGACTGGGAGGATAGTCACCCAGGGCCTCTTGCATAAGGGGACCCCACGTCTGCAGGGCTCTCCACTTGAAAGTAGCTTATTAACTACTCTTACTACTCTTAGTAGAAAGATGTGACATGCATGAAAAGTACAAAAATCGCTCTAGATGTTTGTTATAAGCAAGATATCATTTTTCTGTGTGTGGGGATAGAGGGGATCCTTCAGCTGCTGCCTTGCCCTTGGCCCCACGAATTCTAGAGATGGTCCTGTGTATAAGGCAAGGATTGAACTCTCAACATTGTATTTATGAACTTTAAGATAACAAGATTTATTTTCCCAAAAATAAGTATCTATTAATTTAATAACACTAAAATATTAAAGTCATTTTTAATAAAATGCTACTATTCTCTATTACAACGTAGAAAAAAACAATATTCTACACAACAAAGGTGTTTCCTAAAATTTTGCCATAGGTGCCATTTCTTACCTATCTATTAGATGCAGGGCTATTTATTGTAAGCAGTCAATCAAAATGCTTGGCAAAAGAACTAATTGCAACATTCCAGACAGACTAACTGTACCAATCTATCTATATAAATAATGAGCCATATTTGTAATTCCCGTTACAAGAGCCAGGCTCCAACGCCAAAAAATAACTCTAAAGGCCAGTTAGCATGCTGATTCAAATCAAATCTTCATCTAACAGCAACATCAGGCAGTCTTTTGCTGCCTTATATCCTGGTGACATTCAGGACGGTTGCATGAGGTGAGTTTGACAGGCGATCGCCTCAGCTGGCACTTTATTAGGGATGGATTCATTGCACTGTCACTGCCAATCTGTCCTCATACGTCATAAACTGGGGCAGTATTTTGTCAGTATTTTAGATGGCAGATTTCCATGTGATGGCCCTGATGCCATTCTTTCATCCTTTAAAATGAAGGTTCTATTGGAGAACCTCTTTTAATAGAGACCAGTTTCTTCAACATTAAAAACTTGCTGTGGTAATTTGCCTATCTCTTTAAAAGCAACAAGGTGCTGGCAAGTTCTTTGTCTGCACTTGCACCCTCTCCAGTGAATTTTATACAGTGGAGATTGCTTCACCTATGAAGTGCTGGAACCAGCCATTACTGGCTCCAAAAGATTTGCTCATGGAACCCACACTTCCACGTGTGCCCACAATAAGAATAAGGGGCAAGAGGGGGCACTTGCCCCTCCCCCCCTGCATTTCACAGAAATGTAATCATATACATAATAAACACTAGTCACTGTCACCAATAAAATTATTTTAATATAATTCATGCAATAATTTTTTGAGTAAATGTGCATTTCCCGACCATATCCCAATGGAATATTGTTTTATGCAAAGCACTGACACCTGAATATGCCAAAAATAATTTTAAAAAATATTTTTAGTAATCAAAATACTTGCAGCTGCGATTATTTAAATAATTGTTAGTTCTATATATCATGACACGTGTACATTAAAGAGAAAATACTGTAATTCTTATGATACATCGCACTGGGCCAAAAATGGTATATCTGACACTTGAATCAGCTGTTATGATGTCTTTTGTAAATTTTTGTTTAATTGTTACAGTAAAAATTGTTTTATTAATTTTTTATTTTCTTTCTTTATATTTTATATATGAAGAAAGTAAAAATTGAAAAATAATTTTTAGTAACAAAGGTATCATTCCTCAATCAGTTCTGCTAAGATATGGGAAACCCCATGGGGATAATTTTCTCATAAAGTAAAGATTGGACTCTCTTGTCAAGAAAAGCTTAGCCTTGTTTACCTTGTCCACACCCAACACCAATGTTTCAGCTGCCAACAATGTGTGCTGACCTATCTTCTCTCCGTTGTGCAGGTAGTTCACTGCTGAGTTATTCACGAACCTACTAATCCCATTCTCGATAAGACACTAAATCAGGGGTGGAAACATTTATTTCGTGAAGTTGAACAGAGAGAAAGCTGTATAAAAACCATAGGGAAAATCCGGATAAATGGTAATATCCCTAATATTTGAAAACTTGCAGGATTTTATCTTCACGTCAGTCGAGTTAGTGCAGTAGCCCTCCATTGTTAGTTTCTCGAAGCAGTATTCTAACAGTACTCCCCAAAATTTGTGCTGTGGCACAATGGGATCGGCAAAAACCCTCGTTTCAGATTCAGGTAAATACGGTAATATTTAATATTTCTTAATATCTTGTGAGTCAGTGATAACAGTTAAATATTTTGATTTGGAGCTTGAAGAATAGGTAAGTATTATTGATTAAATAAAATATTAATAACTTTCATGGGTGGATTAAAAATAACATTTACTGTTTCAATTTAGCCTTAAGAAATGTTTAATTCAATGATATATTGTTATTTATTTATATGCTTATTTTACATCTTTACAACTGCCTATTTTTTATTTATTATATAAAACGTAGCGGAAAAAATATTTTACCCTTTGTTTTTACAGATCCAATAATGGATAAAAGAAAATATTTATATAATTTATAATTTGTGAAACTAAATTGTAACATTGTATGTCAATGAATGTAATGTGTTCATAAATGATTATAATTACATAAATTAAATATACTTTAAACTGAATTATTTCTTGTTAGCCTACTCGAATCCATTATTTTATTAATTCCAAGATGCAGGCTGCTCCCGTATAATTTGCCCCTCCCCTTGAAAAGATTATGTGGGTGTCCTTGCCCCCTCCCCCAGAAAAAGTTTCTGCAGGCGCCCTTGCACACTTCCTTCATCAATAATATGTTGATCCAATGGCTTTGCCTTTTCCAAAATTAATAGGTTACTTAAAAGGCATATTCCGTTATATTTGTACTACGTATAAGTATCACCGTCATACTCTATCAACATATTCTGTATCACCTGATGATGACGCTAACCGTCGAAATTATAATTAAAATACAATGAAAAATTAATGGAAAATTACATTGTTTTATTTCATATTATGGAATTTTTCCACAAAATTACGTCATTAACAGTTGAAAGAAATCACCGTTAGCTTTAAACATAAAAACCTGATGCATCGAGGCGATTACCGGAGCATAAATAACCTTATCAGGCGTGACTTCGTGGAAGTGATTAATATAGTGGAGAAGTACGATTTTTGTTCGATTATCGGAGGCTGCACTTCGCGGTAGTTGGTTTATTCGCGGATAGAGGTCAGAAGAAGACTGATTTCCGACAAGGCGGGGATTCCCCGCGTGAAGTTGAGAGCAGGGAGGAAAACGTCTTTCCTGTATCCCTCTCTCTCGGTATACATCCTCCTATAACGTCAGCAATATATCACCTGTTCATCGGCGAGCGGCAAACCCTAACCAGCAGGACGGGATGTGTGTCTCTTTCGCCTTGCTTCTCTTATTCGCCGTTTCGCAAGCACGTGAGTACCTATACGAGTTCCAATTACGCATTGAGCGAATGGTAATAGATATGAGTAGAGGGGGGCTGTGGTGGAGTGATTCGACGCATCGGGCCCGTCACGCCCCCTACTTGTGTGTTGCGAGGAGGGAATGCAAGCACAGCCGGCTAGGAAAACCGTGGGAGTCGGTTAGAAATGTGCGCGTCAAAAAAATTTTAATAGTAAATTCAAATAAATAAAGCGATCTCTTTCACTATGAGAGTGTTCGATATTTTTTCCGTCTTTTTAAATATATGTACTTTACAAGCACAACAAATTTTTTTAGCGAGTGCGAGGCCTCTGTAAGCAAGGGGCCCGGTGCAGTCGCACTGTACGCACCGCCATCTAGCCGGCTCTTTAAAGCACTCCGCCCTCCGGAATGGGACGTTTAGCATTGTGTTCTAGAGTTTTTAGATATTCCTCCGAATTTCAGCCCCAAATATTAAGCTATCAAATTAGTTTTGATTTTTTGGTTTTATGTGTGTTGTACCAATAGAATTTCTGATGATTACTAAATATTTTTTCAGTGAATGCTATTTAGTAACTGAGTTTAAGGACCAGGTTGTGTTTCTCGCCATTAATTTAATTTTAATGGAGCGCTAATAAAATGTCAAAATGGCATCTTCTCGCGCCCGTGAATGTCAGTAAAAAAAGGTCCAAAAGTAATGGTTGCATGAATCTGAAACTAGGCGCTTAAGTGAACTACCTTCCCCTCCTATTCTTCTTCCTTCCCCCACCCTCCTCCACTAATCGACCAAATTAACTACCAAGTGCATTATATATAAACTACGAAGATGCCCGTTTAAATTCAACGGAAAAGTATTTTTATGAAATTTCGTGAATAGATGCAAATCAATTGTACCCAATTACACCAAACCGGCAACAATGCAAATAAGTAAGATGCGTCAAATTCTCGCTTTAAAAACTGATCCGGTGATCGATTCGACGCGTATTCAAAAATCGATGACAGGAGAACAAACGTTCGTTCTTTTAGGCGTTCGTTGTTTCAAGTCTCGAACTCCTACGATGATTCTAAGTGTTTTAATATGCGAATGATTAACGTTCTACATTCAAATATATTCCCTCTCGCATATAACGCAAGGAATGTTGTTTACATTGTTTGCTATGAAAATCATTTCCCTTTTAATGCCCGGTGATTACACCAGAAGGAGATGGCCTCTGGTCGAAAAAGGAATCGTAGATTTGGGAAAAGAAATTTTTGCACCGAGACAAGCTTAGGTTGATTTAAGCCGTATCAGGTCTTTAGAAGGAACTGAAATTTGTGGCAAACTCGAATAAATCGATAGCACAAAATGTAGTACGTAATGAAGGACCTCTCAAAGAATTAGAACGATTATGATAGTTGTCATCATTTAATGTTCACTGGCTTAAAGATCGATAAATAAAATTTCCTGAAATATTATTTAGGCATAATTTATTAAAACTGTAAAACTTATTTCATATCAAATTCAAATGAACTAAAATTTTAAAAATAAATTTTATGATAGATACTCCTGATAAATTTTAATCTAACTCAAAAAGTTGCACGACATTCTATTTAAATTAACAATATCTAATTAGCTCAGCCTGAACCCAGTGATGCGCTGACAACCATTTTACAAAATTTAAAATTCCTTTGTTTCTTATTGTTATCACTATCATTCGTGACATCATCATTATGGTTGAGATAATTTTTATCAGGCGTGTCCTATAATTTATTATTTAATCTTTAACTCATTTGAATTTGATATAAAATAAGTTGTTTAAGTTGAAAATCTATTTTTTCATTTTTATTCCAATTTCTGAATAACATTCCAGTTAATCATTTTTTCTGGACAGAGTAGTTTAAAAAGTCTAACCTTGTCAACACATTCCTGATAATTGATATGTAAGTAAAACTTGGTAGGTTTTATAACGGGTTCCAGTTTTAAATGAACATGTGTGTTTGTTGTTTGACGGGGGTGGAGAGAAGAGGGACCATCGATAATATTTTACCGCGGGCCCTTACTCCAGTAGTTACACCACTGAATTAAAAGTATTATGCTTCGCTACCCATATTTTGGTAAAACACTGGTTAATAAAATTCGACGTTACCCGATTAAGGTTTTTTTGCTATGGCGTTGCTGATCCTCTGGAATCGTATACCCTTTTAACGTAAAGAGGTTCGTTATTGGTTTTCTGATAGCTATCAGGTTACTAACTAAAGTGGCGTAGGGAGCCCACATCAATACGCACGGCTTCTTTATACGTAAATTAAAATATATTTAAGAGCAAACATTTCCCGGTACAGATCATTTAAAGCAGCGTTTGTTTTAGAGCGAATCCTAAGAGGCCTCGGTGAGTGAGACCCTAAGAAGCAGCATACATTTATACTGGATTGTTGATAATATTTTAATTTTTTTAACGTGGTAAGAAATTTTTAAGAGAGTGCATAAATTTACACTAGTGTATTGTTAGGGCTGAAAATTGGGGAGAGACCGAAAGATACTTTTCTGGAAGTTATCGATTTGATTGACGCTTCGCTACGCGTTGTAAATCTTAGGAACGCAACCACGAGAATATGATATATTCTGCAGTGTGGCTAATTTTTTCAAATTTCAAGACACCAAGATTTTAGAATACAATTTTAAAATTCAATTTCTTGCGATTATCTTTATTTATATGTTTAAATACAGAAATACAGAACTCTAAAGTAGTCTAGTTAAATGAATTTTATTCATCGTAGAATCCCAGAAACTCTTCATATCTGCTGCCACGGTAATCAGTACTGGTATTTTGGTACGAATCGTAACTTTCATCAAATAACCGATCACCTTCACTATCATCTGGTGCAGGGATCGATGGCCTGAACACGAGGGGCCACATTCGCATTTCCGAATACTTTCGCGTGCCGCATTGGAAGTTGCAAGTGCTACGACGGGCCGGATAATGGTATGAATCCAGGGACGCATTATGGTATAGGCGGCCTAGGCGCTAGCCTATGGCCTCATATTTCTAAAGGCCCAGGATCTCTGTTGTTTTGTAGTGCAGATATCAAAAATTGACATAAATACTAGAAAAAGCTAGAAAAATAAACAATTATTTTTATTATTTTCCATTATATTTGTGTAAGTAAGAAATAAAATACCTTTGTGTTTATTTTGTTTTATTACATTAATATAAAATGGTGGGCGTCCATTTAATCTATTCCTCCCTTCCTAAGTTATTTACCTAGATCAGCCCCTGTGCCCGCGTAATGTAAGTTCGTGGGTCGAATTCTCTATGAAGCCCAGAAAATTATCACTCGCTTCTATTTTATAAGTGGGTCTATGCTCCCATGTATCTTAACAAAATTCTTTAGTTTCCATCCACTATATTGCGCGGGAGGGTGGGTCCGTGTTTACTTGCGCGCACATGCACAAGTGTGGATATATACTTGCTTATATGCAAGGTTTTCATTTACGTCAAAGCCGTATTTTTTTAAGAAAGATAACTCTTCCTCGTTTTCTGGAATTCCTATTATCATCTCCAAACAGCGGCCACGCTTTCCTCATCTTTCTTAGTAAGGCCGTTCCCAGTGATCCCCGATGACTCTGCCAATAAGACGAATTCCAATCTAGTCGATCCTTCCAATCTTCCGCTCCCTATACCACTCCCCGGTCACTCACCCTCGAGCCTCTCCACGGTGTAGAATAGACAGACGAAAGAGATAGAAGAGTAAAAACATACATAGGGTATTCTACGATAAACTCGACTATGGGCGGAATCACGATATATGAAACACGTTTTTTTGTCATTGAAACAACGATCTGAGGAAGCAATGCGCATGCGCAGAGAGAGCGAGATAGAGAGAGAGAGAGAGCGAGAGAGAGGAATCAGCGTCACAGCGTCTTGGCGCCAAGGCGCCACTGACTCAGAAACGTTTCATTGCATGTATACCATCCTAAATGAAACAGGTAGAAAGTTCAGCTCCTAGCTACGTCATAAAGGGGCTACGTAAAGAGTTAAGTGAACCGATATAAATTAGTATCTGTCCAAGGGGTAAGGAAACTTCGATCGACCGGACGAAAGTGAGCGAAGCGAAAGTGTATTACTCGTCGGCATCCCAGAGAAATGGAAGAACCATCCGAGGAGAAGCGGAAGAAGAAATCGGAGGATTGTGGTTGCGAATGGTTTGAAGCCTTACTGGAACTGTTATGCTGTTGTTTCGGTGAGGACGGCTGTTGCTCGGGAGATGATAACTAACTGCGAGGCGCGCTTCGCTGAAAATTTCCTAGCGAGGATTTAGATTTGTCGTGAGTACAAAAATTTATATTACTAACCAATTACACGCGGCAGATATATTCGTCAAACGTAAAAGAACCGAGGTGCGAATATTTGGCTCCTGTCGAAACTAAGAATTGGCCTATAGATTTTCAGAATCTTACAAAATATTAGCATTCGGAATCACTGAAACATTAAATATCTGAAAAAATATTAACAATATCAATTTATAATTTACAGAGAAATATTATACTGTATCAGTAACTACAACGCAAAATGGTATATTTACTCTACTACCACTATAACGAATACTATAATATAAGTTATATATATTGCTTCATTATTATGCCAGTGAGGAAAAATTATAATTTAGACAACTCCACGTGGATTTCTAACCGTCCCACTGTCGGTAGGACAGCCCTACTTGAAGATAAAATGTCCTCTGTCCTACTGTAATGTAAAGTAGTAAGCAAATGTTTTGCTTTGTGATACATCTCTGTTTGGAAGAAGATCTACTAACGACATCGCCCCTAATCGATCACATGGCTACCGGGACCCAATAGGTGGGATGCAAATTGTTCTACTAGTAGTAATCTGTGCATGACGAATTTTCATTACTGGTGTGTTGATAGTGTTGCAAGTTTTGTTTGAATTATTACTTGTTTGAATAACTTGCATTTGATTATCGACGGACTTGCCAACTGGTCTTGTGGCAAATTTGTAATATCATGTTCGCATAATATGATTATAAATAATTTTTTTTTCTATCCTAAGATTATCCTCGAAAATATGATGCAATTTTTGTGTCCTATTTAAAATTCGAAAATATCCTACTTGATTGTCATGATGAATTGGCAATCCTACGTCCACTGAACTAAAATCGATACGAGAGTGAAATAATTTAAATATTAACGATTTATCGCATTCGACATATATTTACAGTAAAATCTCGCTTTGATTATTAAAATTCCATTTAAGAGCGTGTCGGTAAAAATCTCTCAACACATCTATACTCATCATCATAATAAAATTCGCATTGTTCAACGCTTCAGCATAATAAATATTATTTACTGATAGAACTATATCAGTACCTCGCCATTAGGCACTATACTTATTTGTCGGAATTCCGGAATAGGTACTTAAAAATGTCGATACGTTTCCGCCATTTCATGAGTTTATTCACACATGGGTGGAATAACCGACCGGTCTTCCATTTTAGAAGTTTTCTCAAGTGTTCCAGCCTTTTATATAGATCAAATTTTAGCTAAATTAACAAATAGTTCACCTCCCATTTCGATAACAACCTCCTTGACGTCGAATTGCCATTGGTTTTTTGCGAAACTTCCTCATTTGACAGCTCTTAAAAGAGTCATATCAAGAAAATCTGGCAGACTCCTTTCAAGTTTAAACATTTTTGCTCAAATATGTATCCACTAAAATAGGCGGTATATACGTACCATTGAGCAGAAAAGTAGACAAAAGCTACTTGCCGATGGTCTAAGACAGAGACGGGCAACCGACGGTCCGCGAACCTATGATGAAAAAGCGATTCATAAAATTTAATACGCAAATTAATGTTATATTTGAAAACCATAAAATCCTTAGTTAGACTAGATTTGTTGAAATGCTTATTTCTGTGAGATGTAAGGAGATGGATAGAGATGCCTCAGGCGGTGAATTTTTGCCCTACACTCGTTTTTACAATTTTTAATATTATGTGACCAATAAAATGATAAATTAACTAGTGTAATTCCCCGTCAAAATTATGATGGTATTTTAATCATGTCTATTTGCAGTAGTATTTCTTTGTCATTGACGGAAAACAGAGATAATAAATTGAGACGAAATATGAAACAAAAAGAATGGTATTGCTCTTATGAATTTCATTTTACGAATGAAACCACTAACCTGATAAATAATTGCTAGCTAGGCGCTGAATTCACGAATAAGTAGCAAAATACTATCGATGCTTCTTCGATGAAAGGCTTAGCAAAGCTAAGGGCAAGGAAATTTCAACCCTCTGCCGTTCAAAACGTCTCAGAACGTCCGAATTTGAATCTTCCTCGGCCGCTCAAAACGTTTCAGAATGTCCGAAGCTGGACATTTTTTCACCGTGACGCATCACTTGACAAAGTTCAGCCGTTGGAAAATGTAAAAAAAGATGTCACATAATTGCTACCTCTCTCAACAGGAGAGAATTTAGTTTGTGGCCATCAGATACTGATTTTCGTATTCGCAATAGACCTCTTAACGCAGTCCATATATCTGTATCGATTTGTATAAATATACTGTGCCAGTTATCGACGAAAATGCGTATAGTCTAAGCAGAATTGCGTAGCATACTCTGCATGCCCTATTGCGGCGGCCCTGCTTGTAATTTAAACTTTAATCAGGCCCGCAAAAGCATTAGCAAATTCCAATGAGGATCGCCATGTAGTAAAGATTGACCTCCCTTGGTATAAGAGTACGATTTTTTTGTAAATCTGGTTCGCTTCATGCATGATAGTTCGTTCTATCAATCTTTTCCCTTCACGCTGGCCGAAATGGAGTAAAATTAATAAAAATAAAAATTAATTAAACCGCTCGTTTTTAAATAAGTAAAAATTCATCGTATCCAGAACCGATTCACCTACTTTTCGGATGAGACTTTAGTTCTTGAAATAATTAACCTCCATTTCAGCAGCACTACCATGCCGAAAGATCTACCACTGCATTTTAAAAATGTAACTTTACAATGCCCAGAGTCGTAACTATTAGGGTGCAAAGGGGCGTCGCCGCGCCCGGGCCCTGTGCCTAAAGGAGCCCAGGCCTAATGCGTTGTGTATTAATATGGAATTATTACGTGAAGAACGACTGTTATATTCCTCCTTTAATTATAACTATTTAAATTGAAATTACTTAGCCCTACCAAATAAAAACTTCAAAATTGTCGCCAAGAAAAACTTAAGTGTTAGCGTAAAATTTATCCCTCTCAGATAGGATGAAAATAATGCATGGTTTTGCTGAATCAAGGCAAGAAGATATCAGCTATAATGTTGAGGGCAAGTAGTTTCGTGCCACGGTAATCAGCACTGGTATTTTTATACGAATTGTAACTGTCATCAAATAACCGATCACCTTCACTATCATCTGGTGCAGGGATCGATGGCCTGAACACGACGGGCCACATTCGTATTTCCGAATACTTTCGCGTGGCGCATTGGAAGTTGCAAGTGCTTCGGCGAGCCGGATAATGGTATGAATCCAGTGGCGCATTATGGTATAGGCGGCCTAGGCGCTAGCCTAGGGCCTCATATTTCTAATGGCCCAGTATTTCAGTTGTTTTGTACTGCAGATATAAAAAGTTGGCAAATGCTAGAAAAAGCTAGAAAAGTACACAATTATTTTTATTATTTTCTATTGTATTTTTGTAAGTGGGAACTAAAATATCTTTGTGTTTATCTGGTTTTTATTACATTAATATAAAATGGTGGGCGTCCATTTAATCTAGCGTCTAGGGACCATAACGCGCCGCTGAGTGAAACTGATGTTCCCTTGATATTACGTCGTGTCTTGTAAGTGTGGTCGAAATGCGAACAATTTTGTAGTCTTTATAATTCAAGAGAAAATCTTTGATTAGAATAATTTTCATAGTCAAATATGAGATCGTCCGTGTTAAATTTCACGGTACACTTATACTTCTTTCTTTCAAAAGGCAACCCGTACCACGCCGGTCCCTATTATCGATGCAATATTATTTGAACGATTTGATAACTACTCCCATAACATAACATTTAAATACCTTATACTCCAAAAAAATGAATAAGTAAATACTGGTGATAGTACACACAGACACACCTACGCGGTTTACGGAAAACTAATTCTTCAATGACTCACAACCTATTAAAATGTAAGAGCAATCAGATGAACCGTTTTGTAACTATGAACCGGCAAAGTGACGCCTTCCGTCTCAGAGCTCTAAAAAGGGGGTCTTTTTTCATTCTCACCCTAAAAGCGTCACCTTCAAAAATCCAAATAAGTCATCGCCACCCTCATTCAACGAGGAATTAAATATGCTACACACTGATATGTCTCCTACCAAAATCCATGGAGCAGTGTGTTTGTGTGTTTGAGATATTGAGCCTCAAACTCGGGTGTACATACTTTTGACACCGACAGTAGATATAGAAAGCCTGAACGGATTTCAATGAAATTTTGTATATAAGATTTGTACAACATACAATAATGAAATCAAGATGTTTAAAGCGGAGCTAAAGAGCAGGGCTACCACAGTAAAAAGTAAAATAATATTACTTGTACACATCTTTCTAGAAAACTGACCTCATCGATTTTAACCAAATATAGTATATGAACTGAACGAAATTCAAATAAATTTCGTTTGTAGGGCGAGTATAGAATGGGAAAACGAAATAAATATGATTAGAACGGATCAAAAGGCAAGGTTACCACAATATAAGGAAAAATAATTTTCTGATTTCAAAGCAAATACATTAGTATACAATTATACTACGACGATTTGACGAGAAGGACTTATGTACCACGGGAAACCCGTGTACATTCCTACCTGTTATTTTCTTAATTGTTGAAATTTCGGGAATATATCCAACATCACAAGGCTACAGTTTGAGTTTATTTCCGTTCTTTGTCAAGTTTAAATTTTTCTCGCAGTTCCTTAAAATATTTATTATCATTTGGAATTTTGAGAAATATTACGGGTATGGAGAAAGTCCCACATCAGATTTTTATGAAATATAGGGTATTCCATTATGGGATTGTACCATTTCATATTTATTTCTCTCTTAAAAAAGGATGGAATCATTTTTTCAAATGCCACGAGATTGCGATTTAGTAAGATGTCGAGGTGACGTTTATCGCCGAAATGGACTCTGTATTGGATAAATGAAACGATTTCTGTTTTTTTCTTTCAGAGGATTCACTCGATAAATGCGCGCTGCCTGAAGAATCGGCGGGTAAATGCGTCCTATTACAGGACTGCCCTCAAGTGCTCAAGCTTTTGGCTGCCCCAGAACCATGGATCTATTACGAGAACATTAGTCGTATTCATTTTGGACTTCGAGGCGAAAAACTCTACGTGTGCTGTCCGGAGGAAGTTTAAAGACAGGCGACATCATGAAGCACCGGAATATTCCACTACTGCTCATGGACATCTGCGGCCTAATCACGAGTGTCATGTACCAGAACCACAGCATCTGCGCCAATATCCTTGAGCGGCAATGATAGTGTATACTGAGGGTGAGTGGTATTTTCAAGTATTTTGATTGCAATACGTTAAAAATATTAAATCACGAAGCAATTTTACAAAGTAATCAGATTTGATTCGGTTCAGTTTCTGAGCCGAAAAATAAATAATGGGAGAAATTTCGAGTAAGATATTTATTCCTTACACGGAAGATATATTTAAAACGATTTTGACGTTTAGACGTTACATAACCATCAACGTTTATGAAGGAAGATGTAAAATTTAAATTTTCTTCCGCTTAATTAATTTCCTTTGCAGCTATACACAAATTCAAATCCGAGATTTGATTGAAATTTTGCATTACTTAAATTGAATTTATTGACCTTGGAGTGGGCGAAAATGCGTAAATTTTCTTGTAATATTCTTATTATAAATTTAAAATTACATAGATACTCTTCAGTGACATCACTTTAGTTCCTATTACAGGAGACTTCCTCGGGACTTAAAATCTATATTATGAATAGAGCAGAATGAGCTGACCAGTGCAAGGGTGTGCTGAAAATCGACTCCAGAACACAACGATGCGGAATACATTGGCACGGAATTGTGCATCGACGTTTTCGGAGGATCTTCCATGAATATTGACTCGGTTTTAGAAAGGGTGATCAAACGAGGAGTGATCTCTTTCAAAACTAGGGAGTGCAAATCCGATACACGTCCCTGGATGTACACTAAGGTGAGTCCCTACGCAAGATGGCTACTCGATTCGATCAAAGCCTAGGCTGAGAGAGGACTGGAACTATGGAAAATGCGGACAAATAAGACTCGATGAGATCGCTATGAAATTCTCAATTCCCAACAAGCTTCATTCGCTGAATGTGTAATTCGAGTAATTATTCACGTTCATCTACGCCTGCTTCATCAACTGTGTCTATCGCTTCGACATAGAAAATAAAAAATCGCCACCAAAGACCAACATGTTGAAGTAAAATTGTAACTCGTGTTAAAATATGAAATGTTTTGAAAGTCATTGGTATGAGATTTGTATAAAATCCATACATCTATAAAAATTGATATTAAAAATAGTTAAAATTTTTATTCATGAACAACCACTTCAAAAATACTTCTCTCGGGATTCTCCAATTGCCAAGAGGTTATAAAAAACCAGATGCGCGTTTCGGCTACAAGTCAGCCGTCTTCAGTGATAATTCAACGAAAATAGATTCTAAAAGAATAATCTTATTGTGACTATTGGAGTTACCCGAGGGAAGTATATTTAAGTGCTTGTTCTTGAATTATTTCAGCTATAAGACGAGCTCGATAAACCCCTGTCAATAACATTTTTATTGGTTAGCTAAGAAGAATTATTCTTTTACGGTGAAGCAGTTTTGAGGCTATAAGATAAAAGAGACTTTCTGAGACCCTCAGATTATATTCCTTCAACTATTAGCGTATCTATGCAAATTACTCATTTTAAAAAGAAAAATATTTTTTCTTGTAATTATTTTAAAAACTATGATTCGGCAAACTTCCAATAATTTGACGCTTTCATCCTATTTTAAATGCCCTATATAATTTTCTACTTATAATTATCTGCATACTAAATATAAAGGGATCTCTTATGAATTAAATATCAATGCATTACCAATAAAAGATTTAAGCATATAATATTTAAATCGGAAAATTAGGTAAGTCCATAGGCTGTCGGTAGATTTGATTTAAAACAGATTTTGTCACGATGCCATATGTAACTTGTATGGCATTCGCAGAAGCAATAGGCGTTGGTGCTATTTTTATGAACTATATGGAAAAGGTATTATTTTTAGACAAAACATTCCTCAAAAATCATTACGCGAGAAATTCCAAAGTAAGAAAAGCTCAGTCTTAACCCTTCTCTTTGCAAGAAGATAGAGTAAAGGTACTGCACAATCCTCAATACTTAAGTGGAATTTTCTTGGACATGTTGTCTTGTAAAATATGTCTGTATGAAAAACATCACAAAAAATTTATTAAACTTTCAAATGCCAGCACGAATAGAAAATATATTCACTTAAGTTAATGCTGAACTAATATTACAATCCAAATATTAATGGAGAGGAATCTAAGAACTCTTGCAAATTTAGGAATGCTGGATGACAGAGCAACTTTTACAGCAGCGTAAAAAAAGAGACATTCTATTTAAAAGATGGAAAAGCTGTCCATCAAATGAAAAATATAGATCCGAATATAAAACTTTTAGAAATAAAACATAAGTTGAAATTAAATATGCAAAAAAAGCCTATTTTACAAAAAAATTTAAGAATATTCAAAATGATTGCAAAAAGACCTGGCAAGAAATTAATAAGCTAACTGGTAGGAGTATATCCAATGTACAATCGGTTAATATAATTATGTATTTTGGTAATCATGTTTCAGAACTAAATTTAGCAAATCACTTTGTAAAGCAATTCACTAGAGGAATTATGGAACTAAAGGTAAACTGTCTCAAAACTTTTAAAGAAACCTCTGATTGTCTAACAGCATTTTTATCCCTGATGCTACAATTAAGAAAATAAAAGAAATTATAAATAACTTGGCAAACAAGGCACCTGGCTATGATAACATTAGGTTAAAGGATATTAAAAACAATGATGCATTATTAAATGTTACAAGAAATTTAATAAATAGTTGCTTAAAATATGGTGTTGTTCCACATGATTTGAAGATAGCAATAGTAAAACCAATATATAAGGGGGGATTGCATACTGGCCTAAATAGTTATAGGCCAATATCAATTTTACCCACAGTTGATAAGATAATGAAAAAATATGTTGCTGAATATATATATTAAAGTTCTTGGATAAATATAAAATTATATCAAATATGCAGTTTGGGTTCCAAAAAAATAAAGGTACTAAACAGTCACTGGAAGAATTTTCAAAGCAGATTAATTATAATTTAGACAAATAACCATATTATAGCATGCTATATAGACTATAAAAAAGGCATTTGATACAGTAGATATAGATATAATGATTGTAAAACTTTAAAATATTGGTAATGGATGATTTGTTTAAAAGTTTCCTAAATAACAGAGTGATTAAAGTGTAATTAAATAGAACTGTAAGTGTTTCAGAATATGTAACTTGTGGTGTACCACAGGGTTCTATACTGGGCCCTATTTTATTTATAATATATATAAATGATATAATTCATTTAATTAAACACACTAAGAATATTGCCTATGCTGATGATGTGGTGTTGATTAGTGGTCATACAGATTCGAGTACAGCAGAAAATAACTTGCAAAAGGCATTTGAAGCAGTAAATAGATGGTTTCATGATAATAAAATGATAATTAATAGTATAGAACTAAAACTATGCACTTTTTAATAGTTTCACAAAGACAAAAGATAAAAATCTGCCTTTATGAACATGATTGTTTACACAGTAAAAAATTAAACTGCACATGTGAACTCCTAGAGCAAGTACAAACATGCAAATACTTAGGCATAATTATTGATGAAAACTTCAAATTTAATGAACACATTAAAAAAATAAATAGCAACCTAATAAGGATCTCATTTCAACTATATCACCTGCAAAATATTTTGCCACAACAAATTAAACATATGATATATTTTTCAATTTTTTTCTTTTAAGATATGGCATAACCATATGGGGTAATGCAAGCAAAACTTACTTAAATCTGCTTATCAAAAATCAAAATAGAATTGTAAAACTTATAGTTCCTTACCAATGTGAAACCAAGTGTTATTGTAATAACTATAAGACATTATACTGTACTAATATGTATAAGAATGCTGGAGTATTGGCAATACCTCTACTGTACAAATATGTGTGCATCACAAATAACTATTTTTCTAATAAATATAAAAAACAAATAGTAACAACACACCAAAAAGATATGAGAAATAAAATTAAATATGAAATTCCGAAGTACCTTAATAACAGCGGTGGAAGACAATTGAAAGTGAGTATTCCTAATATGTTTAACAAACTACCTAAGGAATTACAAACACTAGTGAAATATTGTTTGGTAAAGAGGAAAATATTTATTTGTATGTGTAAAGTATGTAATTATTAAAAAATTAAACACCGAAACAAAAGGGAAAATTGGCATCTATAGACGAGCCTACGGCTCTGAAGGACCAGATCAAGTTTCCTCCCTGAAATTTGTAACGAATTCTTTTTGTAATTTTAATAATTTATGTAAATGTATTCCTAATGTATTTCCTAATAATAATAATTGTTATGTGCGACCAGTCCACTGGCCTATAGTTTTGGAAAAAATCTAGAAAGCAGAAAAGATCGATGATCACGGATGGATAAATTGATCAAAAGAAATTAAGTTAAATTTCAAGCGTAAAAACGAGCGGTTGAAAAACATTTAATAATTGTGGTAATGGACCAAAGTAATATAATAATATATTGGTGCGCTACACCCAGATATTTCCAAGATATTTTTTGAGCTAAATTCCAATATGTTAGCCTGCGTATTCAATTCAAAGCCAATAAAGGAACATATTATGAAACTGAAAATGAAACAGTTCTGTGGAACCATTCTAGCTATTTGCACAAAAACGGGCCAAAACAAACATATGCTTTCACTTCGCTCCCGTACGTAACCAGTTCAGATAACGGCTTTCGTAAGCGCTTCTCGAGAAAATTTATTGTAGCCACAACATGGTAAAAGGCCGCATATTAATTATTCCAGTGTTTAAAATATAATTTTTCTGGTGGCCGCACTTGAAAATCACTGTTTCTTGATGGACGCTAACATCAAAATTGATGTATTTTTATCCCAAAGGATGTATAAAACCATAGGTAGAGAAGGTAAAAAATTTTTCTTGGCAAGTGATCGAACCGCGATCCTTCACTCGCCGGGGAGCTGTTCTCAGCAACCCAAAGATACAATCCAATGCGATTTCAGAGATTAACTTCCCACGCAATGGCGGATAAAAAGGGGGGAAGGAGACTTACCCCATAAGGGAGATGAACAATCTTAATTAAAATATTATCTCTAATAATTTATTTCATATTATAGGCAACCTAGATATATCTTATAAATATCTAAATATACCCTGTATATTTATTATAATGAGACGGTATTATTTTGCATAAATATATTTGTTTTCTTACTATTCCTTCCTTCATAAGCTATGCATCTAGGTCCGCCCCTGTGCCCGCGTAATGTAAGTTCACGAGTCGAATTCTCTATAAGGCCCAGAAAATTCTCCATCGCTCACTTTTATTTTATAATGTATCTTAACAAAATTCTTTAGTTTCCAGCGGCTACATTGCGCGGGTGGGTGGGTCCGTGTTTACGCGCGCGCACATGCACGAGTGTGGATATCATCATAGGTAGTCTGTCCGAAGACAGGTCCGTGATTATTCTTGTTTAAACCTGGTTCTCCATATACTCCTATTTTCCGCTGTCCTCTTTATATCTTGATAACTCTCTTTCCCATTCAAATCGTCTATCAACTGAAACCTTTTCCTACCTCTTTCCCTTTTCCCATCTAGTTTTCCTTCTAACACTTCTTTAATCATACTCTCTCTCCTCAGGTAATGTCCAACCCAGTTAGCCTTCCTCTTTCTGATAGTCTGTATAATCATTCGCTTCTCTCCTATTCTTCGTAGCACTTCGTTTTTCATCCTATCTGTCCATTTTATCTTCAGCATTCTCTTCCAAGTCCACATTTCAAAGCTTTCCAAGTATTTGATGTCATTTTTCCTTAGCGTCCATGTTTCTGCCCCATACAATGCTATACTCCATACATAGCATTTTATCAACTTCTTGCGGATATCTTTCCTTATAGTCCCTGTAAGTAGTTGTTTCTTTCTCCTGAAAGCCGCTTTTGCTTTTCCTATTCTAGTTTTGATCTCATCCGTACATTTTGCCTCACGTGTTATGATACTTTATTTATATTCTGAAACTTGTTCTAATGGCTTTCCCCCAATAGTTATGTTCAGATTCTCTTCTTTACCCGATATTCGAATGACCTTGGATTTTTCTGTATTTATTTCCATACCATATTTTTTACCTGTTATCACTAGTCTATTTATCATTTTTTGTAGCTCCTCTTCCTTTCTTGCTAGAAGTACTTGATCATCTGCGTATTTCACTGTTCTTATAATCCTTCCTCCAATTTTGAAATCCCCTGTGCCTTCTAAAGCTTCTTGTATTAGACTTTCTCCATATATATTGAATAGGGTTGGCGATAGGCAGCAGCCTTGTCTTACTCCTCTACCGATATTTATTCCGCAGGTGTCCATATTCTCAAACCTGACCTTTACAACTTGATTCTCATATAGATTCCTAATCAGTCTCCTGTCTTTCCAATCTACACCTATATCCTTTAATATCTTCATCAACTTTACCCAATTTACTCTATCAAAGGCCTTCTGCCAGTCTACGAAACATGCGCAGATATCTTGACTGTATTCTATTGCCCTTTCTGATATGATTCTAACTACTCCTATAGCATCTCTAGTTCCTCGTTCTTTTCTGAAACCGAATTGATCTTCCCCTTTTATTTCTTCTGCCTTTTTCTCCAGCCTTTTATTAAGAATCCTCGTGATGATCTTCGATGTGTGTGACTGAAGGCTTATAGTTCTGTAATCTTTACACTGCATTGCCTTTGGCTTCTTCTTTAGAGGGATCATTGTTACTTCTAGGAAATCCTGAGGCCACTCTCCCGTGTCGTAAATCTTATTAATTAATTTCGTGATCGCTTTTAGTCCTTCTGATCCTATGACTTTAAGTATCTCAGCCGGTATTCCATCGCTGCCCGTGGCTTTCCCCTTCTTTAGTTCCACTATCGCCTTTTCTACTTCGCTCTCCATAATACTTGGTCCTAAGTTGTCTTCTTCAATGTTTTCCTCATTTTCCAGTTCTATTTTTGCCGCTCCTGCCTGTTTGCTGCATAATTTCTTAATGTATTCTTCCCATACCTGTGCTACATCCTTTGTTTCTGAGACTATCTTCCCATCCGTATTCATAATTCCTTTACCACAAATTCCATTAGACTTCTTATCTTCTAATTCCAGTGCCCTAGCGTACATCATATCGTACCGTCCTAACTTCTCCATTTGTTCTATTTCATCACATTTTCCTTTTATCCAATTTTCTCTAGCTTTATCTGTTACCCTTCTCAACTCATTGTTTATACGCCTGTAGTAGTGTGGATATATACTTGCTTATATGCAAGGTTTTCATTTACGCCAAAGCCGTATTTTTTTCAGAAAGATAACTCTTCCTCGTTTTCTGGAATTCCTATTATCATCTCCAAACAGCGGCCACGCTTTCCTCATCTTTCTTAGTAAGGCCGGTCCCAGTAATCCCGGATGACTCAGCCAAGAAGACGAATTCCAATATTGTCAATCCTTCCAATCTTCCGCTCCCTCTCCTACCTTCACACCCTCTAGCCTCCCTACGGTATAGAAGAGGCAGACGAATGAGATAGAAGAGTATAAACGTACCTAATTCTCTGATAAACTCTACTATGCGCGGAATCACGATATACGAAACACGTTTTTTGTCATTGAAACTTAACGCTCTATCTGAAGAAGCAATGCGCATGCGTCGAGTGAGCGAGAGAGAGGGAGTAGCGTCACAATCTCAGAAACGTTTCATTATATGATTACATGCATTCCATCCATGTACCTCCTAGCTACATCATAAAGGGGCTATTTAAAAAATTAAATTAACCGATATAAAGTAGTATCGGTCCAAGTGATAAGGAAACTTCGAGAAACGGGACGAAATTGAGCGAAGCGCAAGTGTATTCCTTGTCGCCAATCCAGCGAAATGGAAGTATCTCCTGAACCATCCGAGAGGAAGAAGCGGGAGAAGAAATCGGAGGATTGTGATTGCGAATGGTTTGAAGCCTTACTGGAACTGTTATGCTGTTGTTTCGCCGAGGACAGTTGTTGTTCCGCCGATGACGGCTGTTGTTCCGCCGATGACGGCTGTTTTTCCGCCGATGACGGCTGTTGCTCGGGAGATGATAACTAACTGCGAGACGCGCTTCGCTGAAAATTTCCTAGCGGGGATTTCGATTTGTCGTGAGTACAAAAATTTATATAACTGCACAATTAGAAGCGGCAGATATATTCGTCAAATGTAAAAGAATTGATGTGCTAATATTTGGCTCCTGTCGAAACTAAGAATTGGCCTATGGATTTTCAGAATCTTACAAAATATTAGCATTCGGAATCACTGAAACATTAAATATCCTACTGTCAGTAGGACAGCCCTACTTGAAGATAAAATGTCCTCTGTCCTACTGTAATGTAAAGTAGTAAACAAATGTTTTGCTTTGTGATACATCTCTGTTTGGAAGAAGATCTACTAACGACATCGCCCCTAATCGATCACATGGCTACCGGGGCCTAATAGCTCGGATGCACATTGTTCTGCTAGCAGTAATCTGTGCATAAGGAATTTTCATTACTGGTGTGTTGATAGAGTTGTAAGTTTTGTTTGAATTATTACTGGTTTGAATAACTAGTATTTGATTATCGACTGACTTACCAACTGGTCTTGTCGCCAATTTGTAATATCATGTTCTCATAATATGATTGTAAATATTTTTTTTTCTGTCCTAAGAGTATCCGTAAAAAGATGATGAAATTTTGGCATGTCCTACTTAAAATTCGTTAATGTCCTAATTAGTTGTCATGAAGAGTTGGCAACCCTACCTCAACTGAACATAGTATACATCGATACGAGGGTGAAATAATACAAATATTAATAAATTAACGCATTCGAGGAATATTTACTGTAAAATTGCGCTTTGATGAAATCTCTCAACACATCCATACTTATCATCATAATAAAATTCGCATTGTCCAACGCTTCAGCATAATAAATATTATTTACTGATAGAACTATATCAGAATCTCACTATCAGCCTCTATATTTGTCGGAGTTCCGCAATAGGTACTTGAAACTGTAGATAAGTGTCCACCATTTCATGATTCTTCGATGTAACGCTTAGCAAAGCTAAGGGCAAGGAAATTTTAACCCTCTGCCGTTCAAAGTGTCTTAGAATATCCGAAGCAGGGCGCTTCCAGTTTTCTCCCGTGAAACATCACTTGACAAAGCTCAGCCGTTGGAAAATGTAAAAATCGACGTCACATAATTATTACCTTTCTCAACAGCAGAGAATATATTTTGTGGCAGTCAGATACTGATTTTCGAATTCGCTTTTGCCCTCTTAACGCAACTCATTTTCTGAACCGCTGTGTATAAATATACTGTGCCAGTTATCGACGATAATGAGTAGTCTAAGCCAGTGGTTCCCAACCTGTGGTCCGCGAACCCCTGGCGGTCCGCAGACCTACATCACCGCAAATTAAAAACATACTCTCGTTGTGTATAGGCAGAAAAAATATATATGTATATATATATATATATATAATTTAAAATGTGTATATATGAATGTTCGCTTTTAACTCAAGAACGACTACACGGATGAGAAAACATTATTTTATGCATTGATATAAGTTTCCTAATCTAGTACACTAAAATATTGCATAACAACTCGAATTTATAGCGTCTTTTCATTATTTTGCGAAGGACTGCCATGTCGAATTTCATTGTTGCTCTAGCATATATAGAGCATAATTTCACGCATAAACAAGTTAATAATCTTTTATTATTATTCGTATATGATTTTGGGTTTTACGTGGATTGGTTCGGAAGTGTATCAAAAACCATTATGCGTGGTTTGTGGTGAAGTTCTTTCGAATGAATCTTTAAAACCAACGAATTTACGCAGACATTTAGAAACAAAGCATAACCATTATGCATGTAAACCTGTTGATTTTTTTCAGAGGAAACTTCAAGAGCTAAAAGAACGTAGTGGTGTTATGTTTCGCACAGTGTCAGGAAGCAACAATGAGAAGACATTAGTAGATTCTTTTCGTGTATCTCTTCTTATAGCAAAAGTAGGAAAACCTCATACAATCGGAGAAGAGCTTATCCTGCCAGCAGCTAAAGAAATAGTGAGAGCAATGTTTGGTGAGAAGTCTTACAAGGAACTAAATACCTTATCATTATCAAATAATACAGTCCAACGTAGAATTGGTGAGATGGCTGACAGCATTAAGGAACAGTTAATATCAAGAATCCATAAAAGTCAAGTTTATGCTATTGAGCTTGACGAATCCACTGGTATTGCCAATCAGGCTAATATTTTTGCGTTTGTTAGATATGAATATGATGGAAATATGAGTGACAACCTGTTATTTTGCAAATCACTACGTACCAGGACAACATCGGAAGCAATTTTCGGACAACTAGATGACTTTATAAAAGAAAATGGAATTATCTGGAAAAAATGTGTACGGATAAGTTGTGATGGAGCTCGCGCGATGACGGTCCAGTACAATGTCGTTGTTGCTCGAGTAAAAGAAGTAGCACCACAGGCAAAATTTATTCATTGTTGCTTACACAGAGAAGTATTAGCGACGAAGAAAATGGCAACTGGATTACGAAGTGTATTGGAAGATTGGAAGAAGCTGTAAAAATTGTTAATTTCATCAAGGCCCGTCCTTTAATTTCAAGAATTTTTTCAGTTCTTTGTGATGAAATGGAAAGTGATTATCGTCAGCTTCTTCTACACACAGAAGTTCGTTGGCTTTTCAGAGGAAAAGTCTTAACGCGTCTTTTTGAATTACGAAATGAAGTACGCATCTTTTTACTTGAATCAAATTTTCAATATACTGATTGCTTGAATGATTTTTGTTGGCTGGCGAAATTAGCATACCTAGCTGATATATTTAGTTTATTAAATACACTCAAACAATCCCTTCAAGGAAAATATGTAAATTTATTTAAAGTTCAAGATAAAATTGAAGCTATGATTAAGAAGTTAAGTCTGTGGACTCGTAGATTAATCCAGTCAAATTATGAATCATTTTCAAATCTTTCGGATTTCATTTCTACATCAAAAATAGAGCTTTCAGATCAAATAAAATCTGAAGAAAGATTTGAAGCTTTCCCGGCGAATCATCATGGTGAATTTTTCTCGGGTTTCCAACCGGGTTGTCTCGGAGATTTCTTCCGACGTTTCGGCGACTAGCTCTGTCACCATCTTCAGGGATCCTGAGATCTCAGGATCCCTGAAGATGGCGACAGAGCTAGTCGCCGAAACGTCGGAAGAAATCTCCGAGACAACCCGGTTGGAAACCCGAGAAAAATTCACCAAATAAAATCTGATTTGACGGAACACCCACATAGCTTACACGTTAATTTACGAGAGTATTTTCCAGTTATTGAGACAAAGTATGAGTGGATTAGAAATCCCTTTGTACTTTCCGATAAAAATAACATCTCGGACTTATCGGCTAAAGAAGAAGACAGCCTAGTGGAGTTGTCATGTGATAACACCTTAAAATTTGTCTTTAATGAAAAAACATTATCTGAGTTATATTCTTACTGAATATCCCGAGATTTCTGAGAGGGCTGTAAAATATCTGATGCTTTTTGCTACGACTTACGCCTGTGAACCTGGCTTTTCTGTACTTGTTGCCATGAAGTAAAAATAGAGAAATAAGATAAATATCGAATCAGATTTGAGACTGAAACTTTCGTCTTTTCAGCCAGATATTCAATCACTGAAAGCTTCAAAGCAACCTCAACCTTCTCATTAAAGTAATATATAAGAACTTATAAAAAAATGTTTCAGTAATTAATGGAATAAATGTCCAATAATTTTTAATAGATATGATAAATTCATATTTAGTATTTATGTCTAGTTTTTGTCATCATATAATGATATAATTTAATAGAAATTCAGGTTAATATGACTAAACCAATTATTATTTATTTCATTTCTATCTATTTGCCATTGTTCCCCATAAATTTCAAGGCCAATAACAAATATTATTAACATAGGGGTGCGCGAAATTTCTTGGCAGAAAAAAGAGATCCGTGTATGGAAAAAGGTTGGGAACCACTAGTCTAAGCAAAATTTGGGGCCCTACGCTTAGAATACTCTGCATGTCCCATTACGCCGGCCCTGCTTGTAATTTAAACTTTAATCAGGCCCGCGGAAGCATTCGCAACTATGCTGACCACCATGTAGTCAAGGTTGCTCACACTTGGTATAAGTGTACGATTTTTTTCGAAAATCTGGCTCGCTTCATGCATGATGGTTCGTTCTATCAATCTTTTTGCAAAAGAAGAAATGAGAAGTGCAGTTAATTTGGTTATGAAAGACAGATTTTCTATTCGTCAAGCTGCAGAACGAAGTGGGATTAAATTTTCAACTCTTCAACGGTGAGTCATTCAAGTTATAATGAATTGTTTTACACATTATGTTAATCATTAGACATCAAGATATAAGATGTTTATACTATTGCTAAACACAACTGTTATCAACAAATTAATTATGGAAGTCTTTCATTTTGTCTGTGCAGGTATGTTGCGAAGGCAAAGACAGAAGGAGTGACTGTTCGAATGGTTCCGAACTATGCCTGTCGACTAGTCTTTACTGCCGAACAAGAAAAAATACTAACAAATTATCTTGTTCAATGTTCAGCTATGTGCTATGGAAAATCTACCAGAGATGTTAGGGATATTGCATATGAAATGGCAGATATTAATAAGATAAGCATTCCTGATAGTTGGCATAGGGATAGAAAAGCTGGGCTAGAGTGGATGCGGTCATTTCTTAAAAGAAATGAATTGAGTCTTAGAACACCTGAAGGTTGTTCTTTGTCTTGCATGACATCATTTAATGAACATAATGTCAACTTTTTTTTCACAAACTTAGAAAGTCTTTATAGACAGGAGGAAAAGTTTGCTAATGGATCTAGAGTGTAGAATTTAGATGAGACAGGAACTACAACAGTGCAAAATTCCAGTAAAAGAATTGCAAAAAAGGTGTAAAGCAGGTTAATGTAGCAACTAGCCAAGAACGTGGTATGTTAGTGACAACTTGTGTAGCCGTTAGTGCCACTGGGTCATTTATTCCACCAGTAATGGTTTTTCCTAGAAAACATTATAAAACACACATGATCAATGGGGGCCCCTCTTGGTACTTTGGGTTTAGCCAATCCTAGCGGCTGGATGTCCTCAGATCTTTTCCCACAAGTTATCCAACACTTCATAAAATTTACGTCAGCATCGAAAGAAAACCCTTGTCTATAAATATTGGACAATCATGAGAGTCATCTTTCTATAGAAGCTCTGGACCTAGCAAAATCCAATGGTGTCACGATATTAACACTTCCACCTCATAGCAGTCATCGGATGCAGCCTATTGATGTTTCCGTGTATGGGCCTTTTAAAGTTTACTACAATCAAGCACTTCAAGCTTGGTTGTTGGCTCACGCAGAAATTCCTCTTTCTATCTATGATGTAGCGTCTTGTGTAGGAACAGCTTTCAACAAAGCATTTGTGCCAATGAATATTATTAATGGCTTCAAACATTCAGGCATTTTTCCATTTGATAAATCAATTTTTTCAGAAACTGATAATTTACCCACTGTGGCCCACCCTCCCCTACACGTATTTCTAGAAAGCCGACCTCATCGATTTTAACCAAATATAGTATATATGATAATATTCATATAAATAAATAACCAAAATATCATATTTCAACCGGGTCGACTATACAAGACTACCACAATACCATGGTCAGAATTTTTTTGCAGCTATGAATTTGGAAGGTATGGACTGAACGAATTTCAAAGAAATTTTATAACTTTTTCGTACTCTTTCCGGGCGTTGTCAAGGCGACCCACATTGTTGCCTCCGATTGAATTAGCGTCTATTAAGCCTTCAAATAGACGAAATAATTACTTTATTCGTTCGCGAGTTTTATGAAACATCGAAATTATTGTTGTAGCAACGTCAAACGTAATAGATAGCAACGTAAATAATTTCAGATAACCTATAAAGCTCATTTGTATTGATTTGTATTTAAAGTAGCAGCCTTTAACCCTTTGCACTCATATTTTTTCATATATTGATTCCCAGCCAGCTCAGGTTTTTTTCATGTTAATTCTTACATTTTAACTTCTCTTATTTTCTTTTTTTAAGCTGTTGGAATCCGAGGTGTTTTAAGCTTCACCCATCAGCCAGCTATACGTCGCCTTTTCCAGAGTTACACGTTTAGAAGACATCAGAGCGAAGATCTTAGAAAGCTATGGGCAAGGAAAGATGAGAGATGGTCGTTTCTACACAAGAAATATTTTTTATAAAGAAATACTACGAGATATTTTGGAACATATTATATAAATCTGTAAAATGCTTTTCGAATATTTCTGTTTTTATTTTAATTTTACTAACTACTTCTTACTATCGGAAGTACCCATATATCAACAGAAAAGTCTGTGTGTGTCAATATATAAGTTTTTAACACACACACCCCTCAGAAGTTAAATTTAAATCACACTACAAAGTCCTGTTGACGTTAACGAGTAATACCTCTAGTACATATAAATTATTCGTGTTTAAAATATAATTTTTCTGGTGATCACATTAAAATATTCAGGTGGCCGCACTTGAGAGACACTGCTCTTGATAGACGTTAATATCAAAATTGATGTATTTTTATCCCAATGGATATATAAAACCATAGGTAGAGAAGGTAAAAAATTCGTCTTGGCAAGTGATCGAACCACGATCCTTCACTCGCCGGGGAGCTGTTCTCAGCAACCCAAAGATACAATCCAATGCGATTTCAGAGATTATCTTCCCACGCAATGGCGGATAAAAAGGGGGGAAGGAGACTTACCCCCTAAGGGAGATGAACAATCTTAGTTAAAATATTATCTCAAATAATTTATTTCATATTATAGGCAACCTAGATATATCTTATAAATATCTAAATATACCCTGTATATTTATTATAATGAGACGGTATTATTTTGCATAAATATATTTGTTTTCTTACTATTCCTTCCTTCATAAGCCTTCGTAATGTAAGTTCGCGAGTCGAATTCTCTATAAGGCCCAGAAAATTCTCCATCGCTCACCTTTATTTTATAATGTATCTTAACAAAATTCTTTAGTTTCCAGCGGCTACATTGCGCGGGTGGGTGGGTCCGTGTTTACGTGCGCGCACATGCACGAGTGTGGATATATACTTGCTTTTATGCAAGGTTTTCATTTACGTCAAAGCCGTATTTTTTGAAGAAAGATAACCCTTCCTCGGTTTCTGGAATTCCTATTATCATCTCCCCTCCCTAAGGACTGCATAACCTTACAGAGGTGGGAGGGTTTGTGTACTCTTACGAACCAAAGAGCTATGCCGGCGGGAGATAATTCTCCTGGTAGGACCATCCAAGCCGGAAAGGTCTGAGGGGAAGAGTCAGACTAAGAAGCAGTCTTGGGGGTTTTACATCCCCCTGTGCAAGGGCAGCAGCTTGCACAGTACCTCTGTAGGTGGTGATCATGTGGATCTGAACAGCTACAGATGGGTAATCACTCTGTGAAACTGCGATGAGGAAAGCAAGGGGAAACTACCTCATTATATTTCCCATGATAGGCTGAAAAGCTGAAAATACCTCTATGGATCTTTCTGGGGTAAAATATTCCGGAGGTAAAATAGTCCCCCAATCGGATCTCCGGGTAGGGACTACCCTAGGGGATGCACAGAGGAAATGTAACATTAATAAGAAAGCAAGTAGTGAGAAATTAAAAATAGGCACATGGAATGTTAGGACTATGAATTCAGGGGGTAAACTAGAGAACTTAAAAAGGGAAATGAGAAGGAATAATGTAGGTATAGTAGGTCTTAGTGAAGTTCGGTGGGAAGGAGAAGGCGAGATAAAATCAGAAGAATTTAAGATTATTTACTCGGGAGGGGAGAAAAAGGAAAGGGGAGTGGGGATTATAATGAGAAAAGAGATAGCTGAAAGAATTAGCAAGGTAGTGACAGTTAATGATAGATTAATAGCCGTAAAACTTCAGATGGAGCCAGTGGAAATGCTTATAATTCAAGTGTATTTGCCAACAACTAATGCTGGCGACGACGAAGTAGATGAAATGTATGAACAGATTATGGAGATATTGGAGGAGGAGGGAAAAGGAAGGATCACCACCAGAGTAATGGGAGATTGGAACAGTGTAGTCGGAGAGGGACAGGAAGATAACATAGTGGGAAAATATGGATTAGGGAAGAGAAATGAAAGAGGGGATAAACTTGTAGAATTCTTCCATAGAAATAGATTAATTGTAACTAATACATGGTTTAAGCATCACCAGCGGAGACTTTACACATGGAGAAGCCCAGGAGACCAGAGACGATACCAGATAGATTACATACTAGTCAATGAAAGATTTAGAAATAGCATTAAAAATGTGAAAGCACTACCAGGGGCAGATATCGATTCTGACCACAACCTTTTGGTGGCAAATATACAATGTAGACTGAAGAGCGTTAGGAGAAACATAAGAGTTAACAAGAAATGGAACTTAGAGGAACTCCTTAAAAACAAGGAGGCTATCATGACTGAGCTGGAGGAAAGGTTGGGGGAGAGAGCTGAAGAAAATAGGAAGAATGTAGATGAGGAGTGGAGATACATCCATAGCAACATTAAAGATGTAATGGAAAAGAAGGTAGGAAAGATAACGGGTGAAAGAAACAAAAAACCCTGGATCACAGCAGCCATGCTGCAAAAAATGGAAGAGCGGAGAAAGTGGAAGAACATAAACACTGAAGAAGGCCAAAGAAAGTACAAGGAGTTAAATAATGCTTTAAGAAGGGAAACAGATAAAGCAAGAGAACAGTGGATAAATGAAAAATGCGAGGAGATTGTCGAATGTGAAAGAATTTGTAGAACAGACCTCATGTATAGCAAAGCAAGGGAACTATTCAAGAAAAAAGCAAGAAAGGAAGGACGTAAAGGAATCATGAACAAAAGTGGTAAAATAGAATCGGAGCCAGACAATGTAAAGAATGACTGGAAAGAATACATCGAGGTTCTGTATGACAAAGAAGGAAAGCCAAGAAATATTGAATTAAATGAAGAAGAGGATGTGGAAGAAGATCAGCTAGGACCAAGTATTCTCGAGTCTGAAGCTAAAAGAGCAATTGATGACATGAAAAGAAGGAAGGCTGTTGGGAGTGATGATACACCCGTGGACGTTCTTAAGGTTTTGGGGTCTAAAGCAGTTAAGCAACTCACAAAGTTTTTTAACCAAGTATATGATACTGGCATATGGCCTGAAGATTTTTTAGATGTTGTGATGGTACCACTGGAGAAACAGAACAATGCAAAATGTTGTAAGGATTACAGAACTATTAGTTTAATTTCTCATACAGCTAAAGTTCTAACCAGAATAATAACCAAAAGAATTGAATGTAAAATAGAAAAGGAGTTGCAAGATAATCAGTTTGGTTTTAGAAGAGGAAGGGGGACTAGAGATGCTATAGGATGTATGAGGATGATGATAGAAAGAGCTCTAGAAGCCAATAAAGGTATGTATTTTTGTTTTGTAGATTGGGAGAAAGCTTTTGACCGAGTGAAATGGGATAAAATGCTGGGTATTTTAAACAAAATAGGAATAGATTGGAAAAATAAAAGACTGCTTAAAAACCTTTACTTTGATCAAAAGATTAGAGTCAGGGTTGAAGGAGAAGAAACAGAAAGAACTTCAATAGGGAGGGGAGTGAGGCAGGGTTGTCCTATTTCACCAGCGATATTTAATATTTATGCAGAAACAATAACAGAAGAAGCGTTGATGGAAGAGAAAGGATTTAAGATAGGAGGTGAAAGTATTACCACCCTTTAATTCGCAGATGATCAGGGCTTAATAGCAGAAGGCGAGAAAGAGCTTCAGAGGATGACAGACAGACTAGTTGAGGTTGGCCAACAATATGGAATGAAGATCAATACAGAAAAAACGAAAGTCATGGTGGTTTCAAAGGAACATAAAGAATTAAATATAATGGTAAATGGCCAAAAATTGGAACAAGTAAGTAGTTTCAAATATCTCGGCAGTATTTTAGCACAGGATGGAAGTAGTACCCAGGACATCAGAAGTAGGATTGCAATGGCAAAAGCAGCATTTAACGAGAAGAAGGAGCTTCTCACAAGCAAGAAAATAAATCTAGAAACAAGGAAGAAATTAGCAAAATGCTACATATGGAGCATAGCTCTTTATGGTGCAGAGACGTGGACGGTAAGGAGAAATGAGGAAAAATATTTAGAAAGTTTTGAGATGTGGGTATGGAGAAGAATGATGAAAGTGAAATGGACAAAGAGGAAGAGAAACGAAGAAGTATTAGAAATGGTGGGAGAAGAAAGGACGCTAATAAAAACAATCAGGAAAAGAAAAGCAAATTGGATAGGGCACATATTGAGAAGACAGTGTTTACAAAGGACGATCTTAGAAGGAAAAATTAGTGGAAGAAGAGGAAGAGGGAGAAAAAGAATAGGAATATTAGATAATATAAAGCAGGGATATAATACTTATAGAGGTATAAAAGAGGCTTCTAGGGAGAGAGAGAAATGGAGGCAGCGATTCAGTTAAAACCTGTCTTCGGACAGAAGCATGATGATGATGATTATCATCTCCAAACAGCGGCCACGCTTTCCTCATCTTTTTTAGTAAGGCCGGTCCCAGTAATCCCCGATGACTCTGCCAAGAAGACGAATTCCAATCTTGTCGATCCTTCCAATCTTCCGCTCCCTATCCCACTCCCTGGTCACTCACTCTCGAGCCTCTCTACGGTGTAGAATAGGCAGACGAAAGAGGTAGAAGAGTAAAAACATACATAGGGAATTCTCCAATAAACTCGACTATGCGCGGAATCACGAAATACGAAAGTTTTTTTTGTCGTTGAAACAACGATCTGAGGAAGCAATGCGCATGCGCAGAGTGAGCGAGAGAGAGAGAGAGCGAGAGAGCAAGGAAGCAGCATCACGGCATCACAGGATCACAGCGACTTGCTGCCAAGGCACCACGGCCTCAGAAACGTTTCATTACGTCTATACCATCTTAAATGAAACAGGTAGAAAGTTCAGCTCCTAGCTACATCATAAAGGGACTATTTAAAGAATTAAATGAACGATATAAAGTAGTATCTGTCCAAGTGGTAAGGAAACTTCGATAAACGGGACGAAAGTGAGCGAAGCGAGAAATGGAAGAACCATCCGAGGAGAAGCGGGAGAAGAAATCGGAGGATTGTGGTTGCGAATGGTTTGAAGCCTTACTGGAGCTGTTATGCTGTTGTTTCGGTGAGGACGGCTGTTGCTCGGGAGATGTTAACTAACTGCGAGGCGCGCTTCGCTGAAAATTTCCTAGCGGGGATTTAGATTTGTCGTGAGTACAAAAATTTATATTACTACACAATTACACGCGACAGATATATTCGTCAAACGTAAAAGAACCGAGGTGCTAATATTTGGCTCCTGTCGAAACTAAGAATTGGCCTATGGATTTTCAGAACCTTACAAAATGTTAGTATACGGAATCACTGAAACATTAAATATCTGAAAAAATATTAACAATATCAATTTATAATTTACAGAGAAATATTATACTGTATCAGTAACTACAACGCAAAATGGTATATTTACTCTACTACCACTATAACGAATACTATAATATAAGTTATATATATTGCTTCATTATTATGCCAGTGAGGAAAAATTATAATTTAGACAACTCCACGTGGATTTCTAACCGTCCCACTGTCGGTAGGACAGCCCTACTTGAAGATAAAATGTCCTCTGTCCTACTGTAATGTAAAGTAGTAAGCAAATGTTTTGCTTTGTGATACATCTCTGTTTGGAAGAAGATCTACTAACGACATCGCCCCTAATCGATCACATGGCTACCGGGACCCAATAGGTGGGATGCAAATTGTTCTACTAGTAGTAATCTGTGCATGACGAATTTTCATTACTGGTGTGTTGATAGTGTTGCAAGTTTTGTTTGAATTATTACTTGTTTGAATAACTTGCATTTGATTATCGACGGACTTGCCAACTGGTCTTGTGGCAAATTTGTAATATCATGTTCGCATAATATGATTATAAATATTTTTATTTTCTATCCTAAGATTATCCTCGAAAATATGATGAAATTTTTGCGTCCTATTTAAAATTCGTAAATATCCTACTTGGTTGTCATGATGAATTGGCAATCCTACGTCCACTGAACATATTATAAATCGATACGAGAGTGAAATAATTTAAATATTAATGATTTATCGCATTCGACACATATTTACAGTAAAATCTCGCTTTGATTATTAAAATTCCATTTAAGAGCGTGTCGGTAAAAATCTCTCAACACATCCATACTCATCATCATAATAAAATTCGCATTGTTCAACGCTTCAGCATAATAAATATTATTTACTGATAGAACTATATCAGTACCTCGCCATTAGGCACTATACTTATTTGTCGGAATTCCGGAATAGGTACTTAAAAATGTCGATACGTTTCCGCCATTTCATGAGTTTATTCACACATGGGTGGAATAACCGAGCGGTCTTCCGTTTTAGAAGTTTTCTCAAGTGTTCCAGCCTTTTATATAGATCAAATTTTAGCTAAATTAACAAATAGTTCACCTCCCATTTCGATAACAACTTCCTTGACGTCGAATTGCCATTGGTTTTTTGCGAAACTTCCTCATTTGACAGCTCTTAAAAGAGTCATATCAAGAAAATCTGGCCGACTCCTTTCAAGTTTAAACATTTTTGATCCCAATCCCAATCCATGTTTTAACGGTCTGACGTACCTAGCGTTTGCCGTCCCCGTGAGTATGTCCCACTTTTCCGACAGCAAAAGCAGTGCGGTTTTAGGAAACTTTTGAATAACTATACTACTAAATACAGTTTGGCCTAATGGCTGAGGAAAACATTTAAATAAGTAAATATATGGTTCCTTAAATGCTAGGATAAATAAAATAACAAAGTATGGGATATTTAAAAGATAAAAGGATGGATTATTTACACGTTGTTTTATTTATTTTTTTGTTTTGTTTTTTTGCCAGTTATTTATATATATAATATATATACAGGTTGGTGCATATATATGTTTTGAATTTTTTATCTCATTTTTTTAACTGGTTTTCTTTTATTTTTTCTCCCCTCTCAATTTTTTTTGTTAGTGCAAATTAATCTCACCCTTAAGCTATTTAGCAATTCGATGAAAGCATTTCGCAAGTCAATTTTACAATGCGAGATAGATCTAAAAAAAAACATACAATATAATGCAGGAAATAATAAATGGCGTAACTTAGATGGCATATTAAACTCTAATATTAATTAACCTAAATATCTAATACTAATTTTCTAAAGTGGAGTGGGCTGGGCAAAAGATTTTGCGGAAAGTCTGGCGAAGGGCAGGGAAAAATCACAAAACGGGCCTTTTAATAACATTAAGAGACGTAATAGATAGCCGGGTAAGTTATAATGGAGGTTCGATACGCTAAAAGCAATTCAAGTTGGTTGGCATAGTGGTTAAAAAGCTAAAACCAAAAAAAAATATTAGAAAATAGCTGATTGGTTGAGTAAAAATTTGGGCTCTTTTCAGGGCCATAAATTTTTAATCGTTAAGTTTTAAGAGCTCTGTTAAAATAAATATCCGGCGTTCTTGGCTGGATTTAAGGGATCGAAATGAAGCAAGTATTGAGGTAAACCACTGGATGTCAGCATTGATGTCAAAGGAGGAGGGGGCAGGAATGTGGGAAAAGTTCGGAGGAGCGGGTTGGAAAGGAGGAGGCGGCATGTTGCGATGAGTTTGCGGAGGCTGCGGGAGAGATGGAAATGAAGAAGCATCTGAAGGTTTTGGAGGAGGAGTGGGTTTAAAGGTATCTATACGAGTGAAGTGATTTTGGATATGGAGGGATTTGGCTTGGCGATAAACGGGGTAACCGCGATAGTTAGCCGTATGATCGCCGCCACAATTTGCACAGTGACGAGGGATGGGGGAGTCGGAGGAGGAAGGGCAATGTTCGCGGTCATGAGCGCCGCCACAAAAGACGCATTTTGCGGGAAGATTGCAATAAATGGCCAAGTTGTTGGCATCGACGACATTGAGAAGGAGCAAGGGGTCGTTTATAAGGTGAAATGCGCGCGGAAATACCGCATACGCCAGTCAAATTTTCGATGTCACGGGAGTTGGAAACAACATCAAGGGTAATTAAAAAGGTTTCGGTTGGGCGCGGATCAACAGAGTGAATGCCGCGCAATTTTTCAGCTGGTGAGGGACGGGTGGATTCTAATTGGCGAACTTCATGGACGGAGATACCTTTATTTTCAATATACTCCGCAATGTCATCGACGTTGGTATCGGCCGGTGCGCCCTGAACCATATATTGAGGCATGCGTTCTTCCTGAAGGGAGTAAGTAAAAAAATTTATATCTAAGTCTTTTAGAGTTTGTCGGGCGGCGCGATAATCTTTAGCGGAACTACATTTGACTAAAAGAGTTGAAGAACCAATGAAGCGGGTAACAGGTGGAGAATCTAGGACTCTGCGGAAGGCGGAGCGAATTTTCATCCAGTCAGAGGTGGCATTTATTTTAATGGAGGGAATAGGAAGAGATGATTTCGAAAAAGATGGGTTTTTGGCGGCAGAAGTTGGAGGGGATGGATGCGAATTAGGCGAAAGGGATTTAGATTTAGCAGTAGATGAGGGTCTTGAAGGTGCAGAGGTAGGTATTGGTTTAAGGGGAATGGGAGTAGGATGTTGATCCATTGGTTCGGAGTCAGAGGAAAGGTCTGGTAATTCATCTTCAGGGGCGATGGGAGAAAATGAGTTGGAAATGGGAATAGCGACGGGAGAGGATGGACGTGAGGCGGAGGAAAGGTTGGAGGAGCTGGTGGATGCACGTTTACGTTTACTATTGCATACGGTAAATTCACAGGAATCTTCTTCAATAACATTGGCACTAAAATTTTTAGTTACATTGGTGGCACTGGTTATATTACTAAGATTAATTACATTAGGCGGATCACTGGAATTTTTTGCACTGCTTTTGCCGTCGGAGGAAGTGGAAACATTACTCACCAATGGAGTTTAGGATATTTGCGTAGGGCGTGGTGGCTGTTGGCGCGGATCTCGAAGAGGCAGAGATGGTCGGCGTTGGATGTAAGTAGGTTTGGTGTTGCGTTGAGGAGCTGCAATGCGAGGTTGCGGGTTGACGCAATGGTTGGCAGAATGGCTGCTGGGCTGAGGTGCGGATGAGGCGGCGGCAGAAGCGTATGATGATTGTTGGTAATGATGATGCGGCTGTTGCTGGTCAGTAGGGAATGGATAGTGGTAGTAAGGGTAAGGATATGGATAGTTGTATGGGAAGGAGTACTCAGGAGGAAGCTGAAGCGGAGGAGGGGGCGGCATGGCGCTCGCCCCCGCTGGAGCAGGTAAAAATCACTAGCACGTGAGATATGTTTAAGGGTATCTCTTGGACTTAAATTTATGCCGCTGGGGCCACTCTCAAGAGCAAACATTTTTGACCAAATATGTATCTACTAAAATAGGCGGTATATACGTACAATTGAGCAGAAAAGTAGACAAAAGCTACTTGCCGATGGTCTAAGACAGAGGCGGGCAACCGACGGTCCGCGAACCTATGATGAAAAAGCGATTCATAAAATTTAATACGCAAATTAATGTTATATTGGAAAACCATAAAATCCTTAGTTAGACTAGATTTGTTGAAATGCTTATTTCTGTGAGATGTAAGGAGATGGATAGAGATGCCTCAGGCGGTGAATTTTTGCCCTACACTCGTTTTTACTATTTTTAATATTATGTGACTAATAAAATGATAAATTAACTAGTGTAATTCCCCGTCAAAATTATGATGGTATTTTAATCATGTCTATTTGCAGTAGTATTTCTTTGTCATTGACGGAAAACAGAGATAATAAATTGAGACGAAATATGAAACAAAAAGTATGGTATTGCTCTTATGAATTTCATTTTACGAATGAAACCACTAACCTGATAAATAATTGCTAGCTAGGCGCTGAATTCACGAATAAGTAGCAAAATACTATCGATGCTTCTTCGATGAAAGGCTTAGCAAAGCTAAGGGCAAGGAAATTTCAACCCTCTGCCGTTCAAAACGTCTCAGAACGTCCGAATTTGAATCTTCCTCGGCCGCTCAAAACGTTTCAGAATGTCCGGAGCTGGACATTTTTTCACCGTGACGCATCACTTGACAAAGTTCAGCCGTTGGAAAATGTAAAAAAGGACGTCACATAATTGCTACCTCTCTCAACAACAGATAATTTAGTTTGTGGCCATCAGATACTGATTTTCGTATTCGCAATTGACCTCTTAACGCAGTCCATATATCTGTATCGATTTGTATAAATATACTGTGCCAGTTATCGACGAAAATGAGTATAGTCTAAGCAGAATTGGTGCCCCCCTCTTTTTGGGGGGGCTATGCGTAGCATACTCTGCTTGCCCCATTACGCCGGCCCTGTTTGTAATTTAAACTTTAATCAGACCCGCGGAAGCATTCGCAACTTCCAATGCAAACCGCCATGTAGTAAAGGCTGCTCACACTTGGTATAAGCGTACGATTTTTTTCGCAAATCTGGCTCGCTTCATGCATGATGGTTCGTTCTATCAATCTTTTCCCTTCACGCTGGCCGAAACGGAGTAAAATTAATTAAAATTAATAAAAATTAATTAAACCTCTCGTTTCTAAATCAGTAAAAATTCATCGTATCCAAAACCGATTCACCTACCTATTCGGATGAGACTTTAGTTCTCGAAATAATTACCTTCCATTTCAGCCGCACTCCAATGCCGTAATATCTACTACTGCATTTTAAAAATGTAACTTCACAATGCCCAGAGTCGTAACTATTATGGTGCAACGGGGCGTCGCAGCGCTCGGGCCCTGTGTCTATGCAATAGACCCAGGCCTAATGCATCTATGCGTTGTGTATTAAAATGAAATGATTATGACAAGATAGACTTATATTTCTCCTTTAAAGTATAACATTTTAACTTGAAATTTCGTCGCTAATTAAAAACTTCAAAATTGCCGCAAAGAAAAATTTCAGTGTTAGTCTAAAATTTAGCCTTCTCAGATGCAAAGAAAATAATACACAGTTTTGCTGGAGAAAGGCAAGAAGGTATCAGCTATACTGTTGAATGCAAGAAGTTTCGTTTTTTGGATGGTTCCCAAAGCAAACATAGCCTTACTAGAGAGCCAGTGACGCTTCGCTGTCACATTAAGTTGATTTTGATTTTTTTAAATAATTTGATTAGACACAATTATTTGACAAAAGATGTAAACTTCTTTCTTCGTAAATAGAACAGAAGATTCTGTTTATTAATAACCTGTATTAGGATTAAGGAAAAGTATAATTTAATTTTTATTTAATTTAATTTTTTAATTTTCCAAGTGATGTTATAATTAAAAAGTAACTGACCTTGCTAAGCTATTTTAAACTTCTTTCTTGATAAATATTTCAGAATAAACAGGCTCAACATAAAGTCATAAATCAACATAAATTTAAACAAACAAAATGACGTAATATCGTCAAGGGGCTCTATTTTAATCTTAGACTGTTTAAAATGTTTTTCGCTTGGCTTAAAGAAACTCATTTAATTAATTTTTTAAACGATGCTACAATAACGAATAAAATTGTTCTTTAATTCAAAGGGAAAGGTTCACTTATCCTTCAAAAATGTTCGAAATCCATGTAAACAAACAAAATGAAGTAATATCGTCAAGGAGGTATACACCCAATATTACCACTCGCTCAAATGAGGTGGCCACGGTAACTGACAATTCTCATTGTTTAAAAGTCACGTTTTTTCGTATTAAAACGGATTTTCCGGGATATTCGGAAAGTAATTGAATTTTCACGGTAGCGAAAATGAACTTCTTTCTTTTTCTAACACAACCGCTTCGTATCTTGATTCTAACTAATTTTAAAATGCGATTTTATAATGCCCGAAATTGATTCCAATGCTTTTCTTATGGAGTGTAGGGGTGTCGGAAAACTCCCCTTAAAAAAAGAAAGTATTTAACGTTTCCAGTTGCATTTAGTACCGTTAAAGAACAGGAGATTTCCAAATCTTTACAAATTATAGATGACGAAAATAGCCCAAACGGCGGCGGAGATATAAGCTTCCCAGTAGACTATATCCAACCTACCAAAAAGTTCGCCTAAGACTACGACGATTACGTGTGTGTGACCCCCTTACTAACAACTTGTGCATCAATGGACCGATTTTCATGAAACTTGGTATGAGGCTCGTGCTGCCAGAGCCCACCTCCGGCCTATATTTTATTTGGCGAAGATTGAAATCCCGGGTTCGATTCCAGGAACGTTTTTTCCCTTCTGTTTTACATAAGAAGTCTCAAATTCTTTGTGCAGAGACGTTTTCTTTAAGACTTTAAAATATCTTAAAATTGTGATACCGGAGGGAGGTTTGTACAATTCTAATGGGAAAAGAATGTAAATTCAAATTCGTATCATAGAATTTTGATAATTGATCGTATTTTCTTGAATTTCTACTAAAACATAGCGTTTTTGTGTCTTAAATCGCATTTTATCGTATTGTTGCCATGGAGAAGATTATTACCGAACCCGCCTTGAGCAGAGACGAGTGAACAAATGGGTTATTACCAACTTTTATATTAACTTCACTTTATATATATATATATATATATATATATATATATATATATATATATATATATTAGTAGAAGGTGCTTGCATTCTGCAAGCATTTAATCTCACCTTGAAAAAACATTCATTTTTCAGACAGATATTTCATCATTACAAATATTTTTTTAATTCTAAAGATTTTACCTCCACAGCGATTTTCGTTTTTCCCCTATGTAAAAATAATAGATTAAAACAATACCCAAAACTTTGCAATTTTAAGAATTTTATACTTTCTCCATTATGGGCTACTAATGTTACACATTTCTGCCATATTTTAAAGTTGTAGCACTTCTAGAAGTGAAATAAATTTTTCTAATTGTTTAAATTTTAAACATTTTTAACGGCCGCCGCAATATATTTATGGAGAGATTCAAATGTTATTTGCGCAAATGCACTAATCTGTAAATAACTTGAAAATATCAGCTTCCTAGCTCATCCCGTAGTACCTAAACAGTTATCTATTTGTTTAAATTTTAAGAATTTTTAACGGCAACACAAATTAAAATATCAAAATTTATATAATTCCTGTTTCGTTTTTTACAAATACTACCTCTAAAAAACATTTCAGCTCCGTAGCACATTCGGAAATACAAAAACCTTGAAAATTTGTTTAATCAATTGCGAATTTTTAACGGCCACATTGTTGCACTTTTTCAAAATTTTCGTTTTTTCTAGTCGGGTTTGCACAAAATCCTGCCTAAGAAAAAATTTTGAATCTCCAGCTCATCTGGAAGTGCCTAAACATTAGTACTATTAATTTGTTTTCCAATATTTCTCTAACATTGATAAACTATGAATTACAAATGGCATGGTATGAGAATTCCTTGGTATGACTTCCACATACTGAAACATTTCCTGTCAATATAAGTAATCAATTCGGGACGTCAACTATGGTTAACCAGCCTGCATTAGTCCTGGTTTGAATTTATCGTTTCTTTCATGTTTTCTTAGTTTTTGGTCTGCCAGTCATTTATTAGGTCATTTTTCCACTGCAGTTGTGAAGCCGCAGTTCCTGAGCGGTATGTGTGTGTGGGAAGGGGGGGAGGGGGGAGGAGTAGGGCATTCTGCCTAGTTACGCCCTTGACATTGTCCTTCGCAGACTGCCATGATTTTAGTATGGAGAATCAGGATAAACTAAGGAGTTGGGA
The DNA here is from genome assembly GCA_028673005.1 of Tanypteryx hageni. Classification (NCBI taxonomy): domain Eukaryota; kingdom Metazoa; phylum Arthropoda; class Insecta; order Odonata; family Petaluridae; genus Tanypteryx; species Tanypteryx hageni. Next base: position 51,857,262 of record CM054114.1, on the reverse strand, counting down.
AATGACTACGGGTTCGAGTCCCGCCTTGGTCATGATTGTTTGTGATTCTTTGTTATTGTTAACCCAGTCTACTGTAATTGGCATCTTGCTTTAAGTAGGTTTCCTTGGAAATAAATAAATAAATAAAATAATTTAAAAAATGAAAGTTTTCGGAATATTGGAATTTTTCCATCATGTATGCCCCTTGATCTAAAATAATGCAATTTCCATGCCAGTAATCACTGGATAAATACCTTAGAAATTTATCGGACAGTGAGTAAATTAGTGCGATTCAAACACCTTCGCAATGAAATTGAAACTAACTTCCTCGAATTACCCAGGATTCTTATAATGTAGGTGCTCCCTGTACATTAAATATTCCTTCAATATCAATGGAATTTTTCCTTTGCTTCGGCGCTGAATTAAAATCCGGCGACCTATTGTTTTTCACTCCCGAGATGTTTTATACTTTGTTACTCCCAATCTTTCTCGTGGACTGCCGCTGTCCTCAAAAGATTTTTATCGCTAGCTATCATTTACTCAAGAAACTATATCTGTACTTCTGTCGTTGTTTAGGTCGTGAGATAAAGCTCTCGATTATTTCAATCCTCTTCTTAGAGAAACCGATGCTTTTGACGCCTCACTTTTGATGCAGCTAAATATTTCAGGGCTTAAAAATCTCTCTAGGTTTCCTCTGATCTTGAAGGACAATATTTTTTCAAAAGACTTTATAAAACCGTTAAAACTTGCAATTTCAAATCAGCAAAGCATTCCATGCTTTAATCGATTTAAAAAAATTTCGAAGAGACTTTTATTTTAAACAAAATTGTAGACGATTGTGCATCAAAAAAGCGTACACGTCAGTAGGGGACTATTTGTTTTGAGTTTGAGTGCACAGCCAATTCGTCTCTCTTACAGCATAAATGGGCATCTCAGAGGTAGTGCAATGAATAGCCGGGGAAGGGAGGAGGGAAACACGGTGCCGGCATTTGCCTACTCTTAACGAAGAACACCAGGGGGGCCAACGGCTTAACGTCCCTTCCGAAGGACGGAACAGCTGAATTTGCGCGGTCTCCTCAAACCATACAAAAAGAGGGCCGGGCGACCTTGGAAAAATCCTACTTGCGCAGGATTCGTACCCGCTGCCTTTTCAAGCAGCAGGCGAGTAGCAGCCAGCGTCCTAACCACTACACCACCGGCAACCCTCTATTTGTCTTGCGTCGAGTGTAGCTACGTCTCACTCAAGTCTACCGCCACCGGAAACATGTTACCTAATCGGTTGTCACTTGAAAACTCTGAGAGAGGAGAAATGATATTTTTCAATATTTGCAATTTTTATAACCTTTTTGATTTGTTGTTCCCTTGTGGCGAAGGCTTTGGCGGTGTTTGGTTACTGGATACATGGCTTTCGGCCATAGGATTTTTCCTACGGCCGCCACTTCGACCTGAAGATGTTTCCTGGAACGGAAACGAAACTGTTGTCACACTAAGTCGCCAGACGCGGTGAATCGCCGAAAGCCATGTATCCAGTTGTTGTTCTCTTGTTCTAAATAGTGTCGACTCCACAGTTTTGGATCCACAATAATGAATTTGCGTCATATGATGTGTATCCAGTGGGCTCTATATACTTTTCTGGCTCGATACAAGTCCGCACTAAATTGGTGCATTTGTTATGAGGCCAAGAATAGAATTCGACAATTGGGAAAACAGTGGTCCAATAGAAACAAAATGCGTGAAAACGTGAAAAATCGTATTAAAACGTAATTTTTGGAAATTTACGAAAGAGATTTAAATTCTTCTCTTGGCATAACTAAGTTAAATACATCATCCTTGAAATATTTTAAAATGTAAACGAAAAAGGTCTGCATATTAAGGAATGGCTTTTTGCATGATTCATATATGCGATGCAAATTTATAACTCTGGTTAATTATAATATGCAAAGCAAAAAACTATAAAAATAGCTAATTATAAAAAATTTCAATAGAAAAGAAATTAATGAAAAACACGATTTCAATTATAAATAATTCGGGCGCCTTCTCTCTCTCGTACTAAAGCATTTAAAACACTTTTCTTACGCATATAGTATAAGGACGACAAAACAATTTCGAGGTTTAACAATGACACGGTCGGCAAGACAACATATCTTTAAAAAGCTTAAAATTTTCCAATAAATGTGATTTAAACGTATCACTTGAGTGATTTCGAACCGAAGGTAAAAGTCGACGATAAGAATAAGAATCTATGTTTATTTTTCTTTAAAATGGTCCAGGTCAGAAGATCGTAGGTCAATTACTTCTAATTTAATTTTGCAAAAGAAAAAAAGCCTGCAAGTGAAAAAAGGTATTTTTAAGTGTTCTCTTATGGGGATTTCTATAGAGCGTTCCAGCGGACGGACGGACCAATGTACAGAATAAGGATATTATGTATATAATAATGAACAATACTGGACAACCTTGCATCAATGAAATTCCGACGTGATTCTACAAAACATGAGACATAACTGAGCGAATGAAAAGGCCCATATTAGGTGCAGCATTTAAAAAATAAAGCAGCACCATCAGTGAACTCCAGATATCTCACCTTTACGTTTACCCCAACTTACAAAAGTAAGGCATATCACTAAGACAAATTTTAAATGGGATTGGTTTTCCTTCGTATAACCTAGCTAAGTCTTAGCCAGTAAAAAGGAGAAAACAAGAAAAGTATTTGAGACGATTTGCTCGTTATAAAAGATTTTTGTGTCCTGATTAATTTACTTATCATTTTTACTATTTGGAGGATTTTCCAAATTTTCAAGCGCTGCTTTACCTCGGAGACCTTCGATTAAAGTGAAACTATCATAGGCTTTGATATGCAAACTTAAGTTATGTAAATAAATATTAATGAATTGAAAACATGACACCAAAATCTTTTATAACGGACAAATAGTCGGAAATATTTTTCTTGTTTTCTCCTTTTTAGGGCGACACTTTGCGAAACAATATAAGGTTTTATTTTCGATTTTTAAAAAAATCGTACTTGTTCGTCATCCATAAGGCCAGTTCCTGAGCTTGTACGCCAACATAGTTTAAAAACCAGACTCTGAAATGATTCCTCGTTTAACTTGGACATAGATGACTAACTCGAGACCCCAAACAATCCAACCGGAAGAGAAATTTCGAGATAAAAAATCTTGGTTGATATTTGTTTCCATTGAGTGTGTTTTAGATGGCGAATCAGCCTCTTGGACTTATATCGCTATGTTTCCATTGAGATGCGTTGTTTTGAGACAAGACTTTCCTCATAAGCCGTGACACAATGATGAGATGTGGTTTCCTCCGGAAATTAAAAAAATTTTCGTAACGTGCCAGAAGCATTCTGAACTTTCGAGAAGAGGATGAAAACACGACTCTTTTTACATGTCATACTTTTGCTCGATGCAGGATGAGATTTTCAGTCGGTGTGATTCGACAGCTGGTGAATTTGCTTCTCAACCGTCGCCTACGCTTCTCGATAACGGTTTGAACCCGCATTATTTCATATTACGCTATACGTGCTATTTAGGAAAGCGCAATATTTTATCTGAAAGCAGGTGATCCCGCTAGAAAAATCCGTTAGTTATGTACGCCCGGACCTTCTATAACAGGCTTGTCCAACCTTTTGAGGTCAGCGGATAACTTCAACTAAATAATTTCTAGGCGCGGGCAGCATAAACTGTATTTAATAATTTCAAAATATTAATGTATAATATGTATCTAAACATGAGAATATTCTTGCGCAAAAGCAAAAATTACTTCCTTTTTTAGAATCCTTATGTGAAATTTATCATTGAATTTTTTCAGCTAAGATGGTGTACGAAGAAACATGTTTCATCAAAACTATTTTCTCTCTGTCAATCAAATCTTTGTCCGTCAGAATTGAACTGCGATTTAATTTAATAATTGTCATGCTATATAAGCCAGATTTACTTGAATACATCGACAAATGTACGAATTCAATTTAAGAAAGGCATACTGTAGAAGTGTTATTTCTCAATAGCTATTAAAGGCCAAAACTTTGGCTTCGATGATCCAGATTGTGATGGAATGTCATCTAAATCCAATTATTTATTTTGCCTTAAAAGTAGTGACTTACTTGAAAACATATAATTTGACTGGCTGCAACACTAACATCATCATCTTGAAAGGGATTTGAAATGAATATCACCCAAAATCCCATACTGCTTAAGTCAGAAGCTGTCTGTTACTAATTGGAACTTCATTCGCCTAGCGGGCAATATCGAGGTTTCTTACGGTCAACATGTTGCCCGCGAGCTATGGACTGTACAGTTATTTTCTATAACACTGGGGATGTGTTCTAAAAAAGTGCCGTATAATGTGAATCCGTGTTATGTGAAACTGGATTTACATAGTGAATGAGGGCTGCGTTCCATGCCCCTTCAGGACCATCCTCCAGTTACAAAATTCCCGAACCTCTCTCTGATGCAAATATATACTTACTAGTAGTTGGTGCTTGCATACTGCAAGCATTTCATATCACCTTGAAAAACCATTCATTTTTCAGACAGACATTTCATCATTAGAAATGTTTTTTTAATTCTAAAGATTTCACTTCCTCAGCGATTTCAGTTTTTCCCACATGTAAAAATAATAGTTTAAAACAATCCCCAAATGTTACAATTTTAAATATTTTACACTTTCTTCATTATAAGGTACTAATGATACACAATTTAGCCAAATTTTAAAGTTGTAGCACATCTATAAGTAAAATAATATTTTTCTAATTGTTTAAACTTAAATAATTTTTAACGGCCGCCTCATTTAATATATGGTAAAATTGAAATGTTTATTTACGCAAATTCACTACTCTGTAAATAATTTGAAAATTTCAGCTTCCTAGGTTATCCCGTAGTACAAAAACAGTTATCTATTTGTTTAAACTTTAAGAATTTTTAACTGCCAAACAAATTAAAATATCAAAATTTGTATATTCCCTATTTCGTTTTTTTTAAGAATTCTACTTTTAAAAAAAATTTCAACTCCGTGGCACATTCGGAAATATATAAACCTTGAAAATTTGTTTAAACAATTGCGAATTTTTAGCGTCCGCATTGTTGCACTTTTTCAAGATTTTCGTTTTTTCTAGTCGGTTTTGCACAAAATCCTACCTAAGAAAAAATTTCGAATCTCCAGCTTATCTGGAAGTGCCTAAACATTAGTATCCTCCTGTTATATATCATTATATATCGACGACTCTTACAGAGGAGGATATAACGTACGTCGATATATAATGATATATAACAGGAGGATACTAATGTTTAGGCACTTCCAGATAAGCTGGAGATTCGAAATTTTTTTCATAGGTAGAATTTTGTGCAAAACCGACTAGAAAAAACGAAAATCTTTAAAAAGTGCAACAATGCGGCCGCTAAAAATTCGCAATTGTTTAAACAAATTTTCATAGTTTATATATTTCCGCATGTGCTACAGAGTTGAAATTTTTTTTATAAGTAGAATTCTTAAAAAAACGAAATAGGGATTATACAAATTTTGATATTTTAATTTGTTTGGCAGTTAAAAATTCTTAAAGTTTAAACAAATAAATAGCTGTTTAGGTACTATGGGATGAGCTAGGAAGCTAAAATTTTCAAATTATTTACAGAGTAGTGAATTTGTGCAAATAAACATTTTAATTTTACCATATATGAATTGCGGCGGCCATTAAGAATTATTTAAATTTAAACAATTAGAAAAATATTAATTTACTCCTAGAAGTGCTACAACTTTAAAATTTGGCTAAAATGTGTAGTATTAGTACCCCATAATGGAGAAAGTGTAAAATTTTTAAAATTGCAACATTTGAGGATATTTTTAAACTATTATTTTTACGTGTGGGAAAAACGAAAATCGCTGCGGAGGTGATATATTTAGAATTAAAAATATATGTGTAATGATGAAAGATGAATAATGAATATTTTTTCAAGGTGAGATGAAATGCTTGCAGTATGCAAGCAACAACTACTAGTATGTTATATCCTCCTCCTCTGTAAGAGTCGTCGATATATAATAGATAGTCAAACTCCGATTTAGCGACCCTCTATATAATGCCACTCGGCATACCGCCCATGAACCGTTGTGAATAATATTTCCATCTTATGACTGCATAGAACTAGCATAAATCTCGATTTACTCCCGCTTTAGCGACAATGTCAATGCTGGATAAACGGTGGCGCTAAATCGGGGTCTGACTGTTTGCAAGTAGGGTGTTGTTGCTGGCTATTTAAGATTATAAAAAAACCACTTGTGCCAACTGACACGTCTCTTACTCGTTCAGCAATCTGGAATCTCACATTACAAGCAAACCCCGTTAATGCGAACAATAATTTGCGTTTATTAATTTTTGGCATAAAAACAAACCGCACTGTTGGAAATTCCCTAGAAGATAGCCGTGTTTAATTCCCATCCACCTCCCATACCTTCTCCTGCAACTCATTTTTCATCTCGCGCATTTTAGAAAATTTTAACGTCGATGTATTTCATGGCTTTTTATTTAATAAGCTGAAATTTTCGTGCAAATAACGTACCGATCACCATAACATAGCGCTTTACGGGAAAATACTTCCAGAGGTACACCCAACTACCTAAGAAAGTATCTCCAACGCATTTCGTGGGAATTCGCAAGTACCGCGGAAGGTCTATCATTAAAACCATGTAGACAGGCGTAAATATGTTTACAGAAACGCATACGAATACACGCATGCATACACAAATATATACGTAAATATACAAGTGTATTGACGTTTTCACGCCAATCTTATTTAGAAACCCAAATGACTTCTGGATCACATCCCCTTTGTTTTCTACCACCTGCTTAGCATAGGGGCGACGCTTTCTTTTCCGCTTAACTCTCCATCCTATCCCCATTGTATTTTCCCAGGAAAGTAGTGCCCCGAATGAGGAAACACAGCGATTGGAATGGAGGAAAAACCGAATTACCAAGTGAACAACCAGCGTGAGAAGTAAAAACTGAAGTAAGAATTGCACCAGAAAAGAATGGACGCTGCATAAACGGGACCAGGATTTTTCGCATTCAATTTTTTCAAATCCTGTGATAAACGAACCATGGATTTCTATAGCGGACACTTCAAGCATTACTTCATTTTTCAGGAGCATTTTTCAAGAGAAATAGTTGCGTCCGTTTGTCTATCTTGAGGCATACATATTACGCGCCTCGCCGTTGTACGCATTCCGACAAAATTCAGTTCTTAATGGTATTTGTCGAAGTTGAAGACGAGATCGGCATACTTTGTCAGTAAATCATTCGATCAGAGATGCCGTATTACGGGAAATAAAATTTCACTGATATAAAATAATATAAATAATAATATAAATTCCAATAAATTTTCTATTTAGAAATTTAAAAAAATCAAGTTAGATAGTTTTATATTTGAATCATGCTCAACTCATAATGACTGATTAAGAAAGCTCGAATATCCATTAAGCGGCGGAATACAACGGATAAAATGATGTTCAATTTTACTCAATCTATAAGGTAATTTCGATAATTCATTAACGAATCATGGTAAAAGGTAAAAATCTCCAAATGCCGTACTAAAACTTAAGTTAAAAACTCCCTCAAAGAGAAGGAAAGAGGGGGGATTTTGAAAAATCTTAAAAAGAAATTTAATTTAAATTTTTTTAAATTTCTCTCTCTTTCCTTCTCTTTGGGGCAGTTTTAAACTTAAGTTTTAGTACGGCATTTGGAGATTTTTTACCTTTCACAATTTTAATTGTGCCGTGAAGCTCTTTTCCATATATTAACGAATCACATAAAGACTCTAATTATAAAACTAATAAAGCCTGTGCTGACAAAAAGTGACTTACATTTCATTCTGAATTTTCAGCGCAAGTTGGAATGGTTTTCCCAGACTCCTGGAAGGCAGGACGAGGACGCATCCTGATGAGGAATTTTCTGCCGTTGGCCACTGCTCATCTTAAACCTCAGCCATTTGCAGAATTTTTCGTGGATCTAGAAGTGACTTCCTATGTAGCCATGCACTAGCGTCCAATCCATAGTCTTCACTATCAACATCGACTTCAACGACTCAGCCATTTCCTGTGAATGAAGATGTCGACGACTTCATTCAGTGCATGAAAGCTGTTTTTTTTCGAATCGATCACAGAATGCACATATTTTTAAAAGAATTACACTTTAAATAAAAATAAACTGATGTGGGCAACACATGACTTTCTCCATATTTATATGGCAAATTACATGCTAGCTCTGGGATCGTTGTCAATATTTACTTCCGGTTGAAAATTAAGAAAAGAAAAAAGGAGCGTTACTAAGACGTAACTAAGCGTCAATTGTTAACAATAGTCTTCGGTAGGTGGCGTGGTGGTGGCAGCTAAAAACATAAGATATCTCTTAAACAATGCATTATATGTAAAAATGTATCAAACAAAGGTTGTAGAAAATTTAATTTCCTACAACTTTTATTTCTGTACATTTTTACATTTATCAAATATTAAAGTAAATTTTTCAAAATAACGGATAAGTGAAAAGAGTAAACACCCACTTCCGGTAGACTGATTTTTACCTAAAACTAATCAGTTCCTGTGACTTTTATAAAAATGTTAAATATAAAATTTTGCGTTGATCTGATTAATAGTTTTTGAGTTAGAGCGCCCACAAAAATCTATCACATACAGACTGACAGACACACAGACATCATCGCGAAACTAGTCAGAACGTGTTCAGGGAACCTTAAAACATGTATTACCGTTAAAATCTCGAGTTCGATTTTTTTCATGAAAACAATACTTTCTCATATATATATATATATATATATATATATATATATATATATATATATATATATATATATGGAGAAAGTAGTATTCCTAATGCAGCATTCCAATCTACTTGGTTACTCATATTTTACAATTTAAATAATGCCTCACAATCACTAACGGATTATATCTAGCTTTTATGTAGAGGTGACATTTTTTTAGCTTGTTTGAGGAATGTATCCGTAAGAAACATTTTAAATATACTTTTATCCCTGACGAAATGATCTCTATAGCTCATTAAAAATCTTTCGATGCATCGACATGCAAAAATATTTTTTTTTAATTTCGTATAACATAGGAATTATGTTTTCGCCTGTAATATAATATTTTTGGACTCGATCTTGAGCTTAAAAACACTTAAATGTGAAAATATCACTTACTTATTAAAAGATGAAATAAAGTAATAAACAATGCCAATTCTTCGGCTACCTACACTATCAACAACATCCCCGAAATCATTTTGGATAACACTAAAGACAAAATTCAAAACCAAAGGAAGTTCGAAATTTACTAAACAAGATGGAAAAGTACACTCCATAAATGGAATACACAGAGATTTAAAAGGCGTTCTTAATGGGAAATACGTATGGAACGGTATCGAAAGATTCTCGAATTTTTATCCCCGAAACTAGTCTAGGGGACTATCTTGTAGTAAATGTTGATCTCTATCCAAATAAATTTTTTAATCTACACCTCACAGATAATATAAGAGAATGGGAGAGAAATATATAGATTTTTAATTGTTGTTCGCTGAGAGAACCGCCTTAGCGATCGACGTTAACAAAATATGTGATGTTTTGCTCTCTTCTCGAATTTTTATTTCCAAAACTATTACTCGTAATTAAGTGGCCTCGTGGACTTTCTTGTAGTAAATGTTGTTCTCTATCCGAATATTTTTTAAAAATCTATACCTTATTGATCATATAAGAGCTAGGGAGATAAAAGTTCTATATTTCATTGTTGCTTGACGGATAACATTTGACGAGATAAGAGTATAAGTTCATTGAAGTAATTATGCAAAGTGGAAGTTATAATTGACAGATTCAGTTGAAAATCACAATTGGGCGATAATTTTTAATAATGACTACTCACACGTAATTCAATTAAAATCCGTCCAGCGGTTTAGGAGATGAAAGTTACGACGGACGGACCAGACGTGCCCATAAGGCGTTCCGTATTACCTTTAACAGCATTATCTCAATGCTATGTAATAATATATTTTCCATTTAAAAGCAGCGGACTCATTGCTATGACAGTTTTATTTCCAAGAATAATAATAATACAAGATATACTCAATAAATGGAATACACAACGATTTCAAAGTCGGTTTTTAAGAGAAATACATATAAAGGGGAATCGAAAGATTTCGCGGCTCTTGAGTTTTTATCTCCGAAACCATAAGTCGTAATTATGTGGTCTCGCGGACATTTTTATGGGAAATGTTGTCTTCTATCCGAATAACTTTTTAAATCTATGCCTCACATGTCATATAACAGCTAGGGGGAGAGAAATATGGTTTTTTTAATTGGGCGTTCTTTACCAGCGAAGCGATAATAGCGAAATGCCTTATGGGCACGTCTGGTCCGTCCGTCCGTCGTAAAAATCTGATGTGGCCACCACATGACTTTCTCCATACCTGTAATGCATGTTTCTAAAAATTCTAAATAGGTTAAATGATAAAGGTGAAATACTCCTTTAGCCTAAACAACTAGAGGGCTACAAAACCCAATGCATTTCGCCCACAAGGTGGGCATCGTCAGGGGTAAAACCTGTTTCAACTGTTGAAACAGGTTTTACCCCTGACGATGCCCACCTTGTGGGCGAAATGCATTGGGTTTTGTAGCCCTCTAGTTGTTTTGGCGAAAGGAGTATTTCACCTTTGTTAGTCTTGGCCAAAGTTATTGAGCTACTATCAATTAGGTTAAATGATAGCAAATATTTTAAGGAACTGCGATAAAAATGTAAAGACTTTACAAAGAACAGAAATAAACAAACCGTGGCCTTCTGATACCGAATATAGCCAGGAAGCTCCAAAAATTAAGAAAATAAAAAGGAGCGCTACTAAGACAACTAAGCGTAAAGTGTTCATAATAGTCGTCGGTAGGTGGCGTGGTGCTGGCAGATAAAAAGTTAGTTTTTAAAATATCTCTTAAACAATGCATCATATGGATAAATGTTCCGAACAAATGTCGTAGAAAATGAAATGTCCTAGAAAAGCTACAGAGCTGAAATTTGGAAGGAAGCTAGGTCATTGGGTACAACCGGTGGAAAAAATCTGAAATTCCAGAAAAAGTTATGTTTGATCCCAAAGTCCAATTTCAAACACCCATAAGAAAAGCATTGAAAACTGTGCAGGGATAAATAAAATTGCTTTTTTAAATTATTTAAAATTAGGAAACAAAGTCGAAACATGCACCGTACTATGGATGAAAGAATGAAGTTTATTTCTCTTAAAGACAAAATTCAAATCCATGCTGAATTTGCGTAAAAATTTAATTTTAATCTTAAAATTATGGAATTTTTTTCGGTCTTCAACAATGAAAAATATAAACTACCATAGCAACGACTCCAATGCATTTAAATGGAAATTGATTTTCCATACTAGAAGAAAATTGATTTAATGCTCATACTGCATTATAATCCATTTGATTTCAGCCACAACGTATACATATGATGACGTGATAATTTTAAATTATTTTTTTTATCCGGATACGTACTATAAGGCACGGATGATGACACCACAATCATAACACACATAATATCTATATATAAGACGTATAAGGAATCCCGCGCTAAAGCGAGAACTACTATGCGCGAGTCTTTTACTAACTTCCGGAATAAGGTATTAAATAATTATTTGAAGGAGGACCCTAAAGCGTTTTGGTCCTATGTGAGAGAGGTCCAAGGTAGAGGCCCTACAATACCTTCCCTGCGTAATGACTCGGGTGCCGTTATTCATGATAGCGTAGAGAAAGCCAACCTGTTAAACGGTCATTTTGTAAAAGCATTCACAGCCGTCAGCGACCATTGCGTACATTATGCACCCGCAATAAGGGGGGACCTGATGGACGATATAGTATTTTCTGAGGTGGGAATAGCAAAGCAATTGAGTTCCATTAGACATAACAAAGCCACTGGCCCCGAAGGAATTCCTGCTCGCGTTTTAAAAGAATTAGCTGAAGAAATAGCACCTTTTCTTCTCATAATCTTCGAGAAATCCATTTCTCGCGCAGAGGTCCCTAGCGACTGGAGGTTAGCGCACGTAACCCCAATTCATAAGGGCGGCGACAAGGAGAACCCAGAAAATTACAGGCCGATTTCTTTAACTTCGATATCGTGTAAGATTCTCGAGCATATACTCGTTAGCAACATAATGCGATTTCTTGATAGTAATTTATTGTTAGACGATTGTCAACACGGCTTCAGGAAAGGTAGGTCATGTGATACACAGCTCGGTCTTTTTGTTAATTGTTTACTGAGAAGCGGAGAAAAGAATACGCAGGTCGATGCCATCTTCTTAGATTTTAGGAAAGCCTTTGATAAGGTACCTCACAGGAAGTTAATTACGAAATTAGAAACCTTAGGCGTTAATTCTAAAATCGTTAGTTGGATCCGTCAATTTTTAAATCACAGGAAGCAGATGGTTGTTATGGATGGGAAATCTTCGAACTTAGTGGAGGTTGTCTCTGGCGTTCCACAGGGTAGTGTAATTGGTCCGTTATTATTTCTAATTTATATAAACGATATCAGCTCAGTAGTCAGAAGTAAAATTAGGCTTTTCGCGGACGACACCGTCATCTATAGAGAAATAAGCAATCCGGAAGACCACCAGTATCTCCAAAATGACCTAGAAGCTATTTCTGCATGGTGTAAGGAATGGCAGTTAGAGATAAACCAAAAGAAAAGCTGCGTCATCAACTTCTGGAGAGCCAAGAGTATCTCGTTGAATAATAATTATTCGTTGGACGGAGTAGAGATTCCAGTTTCAGACTCGATTAAATACCTCGGAGTCACGATCCATCGTGATCTCTCGTGGGACACCCACATTCGCCGATTGATAGGTGCCCCTAACAAAAAGCTGGCCTTTATAGGGGGAATAGTTCGAAATAGCTCCGAAAAAGTAAAAGAATTATGTTATTTATCCTTGGTTCGACCGCAGGACGAATATGCTTCAGCTGTGTGGGATCCTTACGAAAACGGACTCACTAACGAGATAGAAAAGGTTCAGCGCAGGGCAGCTAGATTTGTAAAGAGGGATTACGATAGTAAACAAAGCGTAACATCATTAATAGAAAATCTGAAATGGACATCGTTAGAGGAACGTAGGCTGCAGGCTAGAATTAAACTACTGGAAAAATTTATGTCGGAGAGACTAGCGAATGAGGTAGTAGGACTTATCAGAAGCCCGACGTATCTCGGAAGGCAGGACAGTGAGGATAAGATTTGCGAGATCGACTGTAGAACGGAGCGATATAGAGGATCGTTTTTCCCTAGGACGATAAGAGACCATAATAGAAAAAGATAACGTAGGAAAACTATGGACCCTTGGTGCACTGCACCCCCTGCCATCCACCAAAAAGGTGACTTGCAGGGTATAATGTAGATGTAGATGTAATATCCTAATTTTTACATAACTTTTAGTGTAACATATAGGCTATTGTCTTAATGATGAGTATAGTTATTGCTGAAACGGCGATCTGAGCCATTAAACCTGAAATTCGAAAACTTATTGCCAGAGAATTTAGAGATTCCGGATTGATGTCTTAATTTCGCAGAAAATGAAAACTATTGTCTTATTTAAATGAGCTCTGTGTAGTTCAAATGCTGTCAAGTTGGTTTATTTACAAGTTTAGATCTTGGTGTCTGGTGATTTTTTTAAGCGTTTACAGTATGCAAGCACCAACAACTTGTATTATAAAAGCGTAAAAATCACAGAGTAGAACTTGGCTATAACGAGAACTCCTAATCGGGCTTCAATTTCTCAGTGTATATGAGAATTGATGTCACATGCCCGATATTTTGCATTCAATTGCGCAAATATTCTATTCTAAAATTCTCGATATATCTACTAGATCGCAATGTCCGCGTTCGTTATAACCGAGGTCCACTGAGGGAGACTATTACTTACTTTGAAGTACCTATAGCAGCAGGAGGACATGAGATTAAATGAATGGATTTATAGCCGTGACCCAGAATCGAAGAGGCAAATTTATTCCGAGGAAAAGGAAAAGTCCTCGTCAACAAAGGTTAAGATTCATCCAAGTGCTACGACAGTCATGAGCTCTTTTTTAACGCCAAAATGGTCAAGGCAAAAGTTTTGATGCCGAGATGATGTACATAATAAGTACGCAAACAGTGGATTGTGAATTTTTTTCGAGGAGAGGAGGAGGAGAGAATTGACTTATGTTCATATCATAAATATATGCATAATAAATTCCGATAATCATTTCGAATATGTTACGCTAATATAATCGTGTCCATATTTAAATGTGTGTATAAACAAGATTGGAAAGGTGTACTCCATGTCGGAGTACACAGAGTTTCAAAATGCGTTCTTTGAGATTTAACAATGTTCTCAATATTTTTCGCACAGATGAAAATTTAACGAGAAGCTAGCGAGGTACGTTGTAAAATACATGTAGGTCTTCATGTGAAGTAGTCGTAATTATTCTCCGATTTTAGCAAAAATTGGAATCGGTCAATTAATTTTAACAAAACTCCCCAGTACCAAATTTCATCACAATGCGTCAAGCGGTTCCCGAGTTGAAACAGAGGAACATTGTAAACTACATGTAGATCTTCATGTAAAGTAGTCTTCATTGTTGTCCGATTTTAACCAAAATTGGAATCGGTAGACCAATTTTAGCAAAACTTCCCAATACCAAATTTCATCAAAATACATTAAGCGGTTCCCGAGTTGAAACAAAGGAACATTGTAGGATTTCATGTAAAGTGGTCATCATTGTTGGCCGATTTTTACCAAAATTGAAATCGGTCAACCAATTTTAGCAAAACTCCCCAATACCCCAAATTTCATCATAATACCTCCAGCGATTTCTGAGTTTTAACATGCGGACGGACGGACGGACGGAAACGAACTCCCCTATATGCGTTCACTTCGTGCAAAAAACGCATAAAAATCTAATTTTATTTAGCTGAAAAAATTAATTAATTTTCTACGGGATATTTTTGTTTTATGTTTGTTATACCTATTGTTCATACTTAGAATTTTATTATTTTATTGTTATTATTTCATCGTAAATTGGCGATCACGCTGTCCGTGAAATTATGAATAAATAAATATGTAAAGTAGGTACCTCGTTAATGAAACGCGTACATTCAGGGGCGGCCTGAGGAATTTTGGTGCCCCGGACGAGTTTGCACTCCAGCACACCCCTTAGTAAATTTTTGTTGTGATAATTTATAAATACATATATGTTAATTTATTCATCGCTCTGAAAAATCATTGGCAATGAAAAAATAAAAGGAATTCCATCAAGATTCCAGTCGCTCCGCGATATAAATTGGCATCCAATATTTATTCACTTGCAAGTAATGTATAGATAGAGAATCGGGATAGCGCTCCCACGACTCCGGCCATCCGAGCAGCCTCCCAGCTCGCCCGCATCTCCGGCCAGCCCTGCGTATCTATAATATAATGCAAAGTCTGTTTGTCTGGCTTCGCAAACCCACACGCTTAATCCTAGAGCCAAGGAAATGGTTGGGGTTTTTGGGACGTATTTTCAACCCCTCGAGTTTATCTGTCCGTACGTATATAATGTTTTAGCTTTATATCCAACCAAATTTAGAATTTAGACTTGCAATGATACACTGAATGAATAAACTGTGGAACATTGAAACAATGTTGCTATTTCCTCTGGCCAGCACATAACTTTACGAAATTGAAAGCCTAAGTCGCTCTGGCGTCGGGAAACAAGTTTTTATTTTCATGTGACCAGCACATGAATTTCGGTACCTAAAAGTGAGAGCGAACGAACAAACCTACGGATGTGTGTAATCACTTATTTGAAAGTGTACGGTCACTTATCTCGAGAGTACCTTGAGTTTGAATGAAGATATGTATTAGCGAGTGATATGAGTATGAAAAATTCGAAAATGTGAACCCGGGGCAAAACCCGGGTAATCGTAGATAGTAGCTTATAAACGTTTGCTAGGGAGACATTTCAAATGCTTGGTATTTCTTCACAGTGAAAATTTTAGAGTTTTGCTTCCTTATAAACCATTTGTTACATTGTACTGCACGTACGATATCATTTATATGCAGGGCCGACCCAACAGTTTTTTTTTTTTTCGAGTGTGTGCAAAAATGATTTTGGCCGCCCCTAATACAAGTCACTTACGAATAGCCAAATCGTTTTTGGACTCGAATAAATTTGAATGAGTCGCACAGTAACTTAATTAAGCTACGGAACATAATGCGTGATAATAATCATAATAATATAAAAATATGATCCAAACGGAACTTACGATATGATGCCTACTTCACACTTTATCAATTATTTAATGCTTATATTAGCATTAATAGCTTTAAAATCATTCCCAAATTTAAGAATTTAACGTTATAAAGTATTTCAAATATATTCAAAAGGAAAACTAAATTAATCACGCGTATTTGTGTTGCGAAAATAACGCGTCTATCATTATATATCGACGTTTATTACATACTAGTAGTTGGTGCTTGCATTCTGCAAGCATATCATCTCAACAAAAAACCATTCATTTTTCATATTTCATGATTACAAAAATTTTTATATTCTAAAGGTTTCACCCTCGCAGAGATTTTCGTTTTTCCCTAAGGAAAAATAATAGATTAAAACAATCCCCAAACTTTAAAATTTTAGGAATTTTATACTTTCTCCATTATGAGGTACTAATGCTACACATTTCTGCCAAATTTTAAAGTTGTAGTACTTCTAGAAGTGAAATAATATTTTTCCGATTGTTAGAATTTTAAACATTTTTAAAGGCCGCCGCAATATGTTTATGGAGAGATTCAAATGTTTATTTGTGCAAATGTTCTACTTTGTACATAACTTGAAACACAGAGGAAATTTAACATTAATAGGAAAGCAAGTGGTGAGAAATTAAGAATAGGCACATGGAATGTTAGGACTATGAATTCAGGGGGTAAACTAGAGAACATAAAAAGGGAAATGAGAAGGAATAATGTAGGTATAGTAGGTCTTAGTGAAGTTCGGTGGGAAGGAGAAGGCGAGATAAATTCAGACGAATTTAAGATTATTTACTCAGGAGGGGAGAAAAAGGAAAGGGGAGTGGGGATTATAATGAGAAAAGAGATAGCTGAAAGAATTAGCAAGGTAGTGACAGTTAATGATAGATTAATAGCTGTAAAACTTCAGATGGAGCCAGTGGAAATGCTTATAATTCAAGTGTATATGCCAACGACTAATGCTGGCGACGACGAAGTAGATGAAATGTATGAACAGATTATGGAGATATTGGAGGAGGAGGGAAAAGGAAGGATCACCACCAGAGTAATGGGAGATTGGAACAGTGTAGTCGGAGAGGGACAGGAAGATAACATAGTGGGAAAATATGGGCTAGGGAAGAGAAATGAAAGAGGGGATAAACTTGTGGAATTCTGCCATAGAAATAGATTAATTGTAACTAATACATGGTTTAAGCATCACCAGCGGAGACTTTACACATGGAGAAGCCCAGGAGACCAGAGACGATACCAGATAGATTACATACTAGTCAATGAAAGATTTAGAAATAGCATTAAAAATGTGAAAACACTACCAGGGGCAGATATCGATTCTGACCACAACCTTTTGGTGGCAAATATACAATGTAGACTGAAGAGCGTTAAGAGAAACGTAAGAGTTAACAAGAAATGGAACTTAGAGGAACTCCTTAAAAACAAGAAGGCTATCATGACTGAGCTGGAGGAAAGGTTGGGGGAGAGAGATGAAGAAAATAGGAAGAATGTAGATGAGGAGTGGAGATACATCCATAGCAACATTAAAGATGTAATGGAAAAGAAGGTAGGAAAGATAACGGGTGAAAGAAACAAAAAACCCTGGATCACAGCAGCCATGCTGCAAAAAATGGAAGAGCGGAGAAAGTGGAAGAACATAAACACTGAAGAAGGCCAAAGAAAGTACAAGGAGTTAAATAATGCTTTAAGAAGGGAAACAGATAAAGCCAGAGAACAGTGGATAAATGAGAAATGCGAGGAGATTGTCGAATGTGAAAGAATTTGTAGAACAGACCTCATGTATAGCAAAGCAAGGGAACTATTCAAGAAAAAAGCAAGAAAGATAGGACGTAAAGGAATCATGAACAAAAGTGGTAAAATAGTATCGGAGCCAGACAATGTAAAGAATGTCTGGAAAGAATACATTGAGGTTCTGTATGACAAAGAAGGAAAGCCAAGAAATATTGAATTAAATGAAGAAGAGGATGTGGAAGAAGATCAGCTAGGACCAAGTATTCTCGAGTCTGAAGTTAAAAGAGCAATTGATGACATGAAAAGAAGAAAGGCAGTTGGGAGTGATGATATACCCGTGGACGTTCTTAAGGTTTTGGGGTCTAAAGCAGTTAAGCAACTCACAAAATTTTTTAACCAAGTATATGATACTGGTGTATGGCCTGAAGATTTTTTAGATGTTGTGATGGTACCACTGGAGAAAAAGAACAATGCAAAATGTTGTAAGGATTACAGAACTATTAGTTTAATTTCTCATACAGCTAAAGTTCTAACCAGAATAATAACCAAAAGAATTGAATGTAAAATAGAAAAGGAGCTGCAAGATAATCAGTTTGGTTTTAGAAGAGGAAGGGGGACTAGAGATGCTATAGGATGTATGAGGATGATGATAGAAAGAGCGCTAGAAGTCAATAAAGATATGTATTTTTGTTTTGTAGATTGGGAGAAAGCTTTTGACCGAGTGAAATGGGATAAAATGCTGGGTATTTTAAACAAAATAGGAATAGATTGGAAAGATAAAAGACTGCTTAAAAACCTTTACTTTGATCAAAAGATTAGAGTCAGGGTTGAAGGAGAAGAAACAGAAAGTACTTCAATAGGGAGGGGAGTGAGGCAGGGTTGTCCTATTTCACCAGCGATATTTAATATGTATGCAGAAACAATAACAGAAGAAGCGTTGATGGAAGAGAAAGGATTTAAGATAGGAGGTGAAAGTATTACCACCATTAAATACGCAGATGATCAGGGCTTAATAGCAGAAGGCGAGAAAGAGCTTCAGAGGATGACAGACAGACTAGTTGAGGTTGGCCAACAATATGGAATGAAGATCAATACAGAAAAAACGAAAGTCATGGTGGTTTCAAAGGAACATAAAGAATTAAATATAATGGTAAATGGCAAAAAATTGGAACAAGTAAGTAGTTTCAAATATCTCGGCAGTATTTTAGCACAGGATGGAAGTAGTACACAGGACATCAGAAGTAGGATTGCAATGGCAAAAGCAGCATTTAACGATAAGAAGGAGCTTCTCACAAGCAAGAAAATAAATCTAGAAACAAGGAAGAAATTAGCAAAATGCTACATATGGAGCATAGCTCTTTATGGTGCAGAGACGTGGACGATAAGGAGAAAGGAGGAAAAATATTTAGAAAGTTTTGAGATGTGGGTATGGAGAAGAATGATGAAAGTGAAATGGACAGAGAGGAAGAGAAACGAAGAAGTATTAGAAATGGTGGGAGAAGATAGGATGCTAATAAAAACAATCAGGAAAAGAAAAGCAAATTGGATAGGGCACATATTGAGAAGACAGTGTTTACAAAGGACGATCTTAGAAGGAAAAATTAGTGGAAAAAGAGGAAGAGGGAGAAAAAGAATAGGAATATTAGATAATATAAAGCAGGGATATACTACTTATAGAGGTATAAAAGAGGCTTCTAGGGAGAGAGAGAAATGGAGGCAGCGATTCAGTTAAAACCTGTCTTCGGACAGAAGCATGATGATGATGATAACTTGAAAATTTAAGCTTCCTAGCTTATCCCGTAATGTCTTAACAGTTATCTATTTGTTTATATTTTAAGAATTTTTAACTGCCAAACAAATAAAAATATCAAAATTTGTATAATCCTTATTTCGTTTTTTTTACGAATTCTACTAATAAAAAAATTTCAACTCCGTAGCACATGCGGAAATACATAAGCCTTGAAAATTTGTTTAAACAATTGCGAATTTTTAGCGTCCGCATTGTTGCACTTTTTCAAGATTTTCGTTTTTTCTAGTCGGTTTTGCACAAGATCCTAACAAAGAAAAAAATTTCGAATCTTCAGCTCATCTGGAAGTGCCTAAACATTAGTATCCTCCTCCTCCTCTGTAAGAAACGTCGATATATAATGATAGGAGGATACTAATGTTTAGGCATTTTCAGATGAGCTGGAGGTTCGAAATTTTTTCTTAGGTAGGATTTTGTGCAAAACCGACTAGAAAAAACGAAAATCTTGAAAAAGTGCAACAATGCGGAAGCTAAAAATTCGCAATTGTTTAAACAAATTTTCAAGGTTTATGTATTTCCGCATGTGCTACGGAGTTGAAATTGAAATCTAATAGGTTTAGGAAGCTGAAATTTTGCAGGGTTATAGAACGTTTTTCATAACCAACTATAAAAATCGAAAATTTCAAAATTGTTGATTTTTAGGGGTTGTTTTAACCCCATTTGAACAATAAAGTATAATAATTTTTATCTTGGAAACTATATGCTGTAGGTTTGAGTTTTTGAAATCATTTTGTAGAAAATTATACAGAAAAAATGAAAATTTTGAAAAAGTTAAAAAATTCGACCACTAATAATTCGCAAATGTTTAAACATATTTTTTAGTTTTATGTATTACCGAATGTGCTACGGATCTGAAATTTTTTTATAGGTAGAATTCGTAAAAAAACGAAATAGAGATTATACAAATTTTAATATTTTAATTTGTTTGGCAGTTAAAAATTCTTAAAGTATAAACAAATAGATAACTGTTTAGGTACTATGGGATGAGCTAGGAAGCTGAAATTTTCAAGTTATGTACAGAGTAGTACATTTGCACAAATAAACATTTGAATCTCTCCATAAATATATTGCGGCCGCCGTTAAAAATTTTTAAAATTTAAACAATTGGAAAAATATTATTTCACTTTTAGAAGTACTACAACTTTAAAATTTGGCAGAAATGTGTAGTATTAGTACCCCATAATGGAGAAAGTAAAAAATTCTTAAAATTGCAAAGTTTTGGGATTGTTTTAATCTATTATTTTTACATAAAGGAAAAACGAAAATCGCTCTGGAGGTGCAATAGTTAGAATTAAAAAAATATATGTAATGATGAAATATATGTCTGAAAAATGAATGTTTTCTCAAGGTGAGATGAAATGCTTGCAGTATGCAAGCATCTTCTAGTAGTATATTATACTAGACTATACCGAATCCGAGTCCAACAATAGTCGTTGCGTTGGCAACACTCTCGTAATAAGTGATAAAAACTTCAAAAACGCTGATATTTATGCGAAATTCGAAAAATATGCGATAGATAAGCAACATTCTACGATAAAAATTAGAATTTTCATTCATTTCCACAGAGAATAGAATCCCACTCCTATATTAAATTCTAACATAAGATATTTTGATGTGCAAGAGAAAAAAACCCTGCATGATGAATATCAGATTTACCATGTAAATAGGAATTATAGTTCCTGGAATCGAACCCGGGACTTACAATCTTCAGTAACCAGTAGCAAGAAATTTCCACCAAGTGCCACGAAAATCGGTCTATTGGTTCAAAAGTTAATGGGGGGGGGGGGTGACAGACACAATGACAAAACTATAAGCATATTTCCATTCTGAAAATTAGGCTAAAAATACAAAAAGGAAAATAACAGCGAGGGCCGGACTGACGCGACGTTAGATACCTGCAAGAAGATGCGCGAATATGCTCGATCGCGAATAAGCGAAACAGAGAATGGCTGATACGCGAATACGGAGGAATGACTGTATACGTGCGTCCGTTAAAACCCCTTGTTGACTTCACACACCTAGAACAGCAGAAGAAAATCGTAAGCACGCTCCCGGAATTCACCGAAAAACGTCGCATTACGAGATAGTCACGTTCCTCAAAATGATCGAGGGTTGACTCCAGGAACAATTTCCTTCGCCTATGGATGTGATTAATTTGTAAATGTTTATATCAAATTGCTCACGTTATAATAATAGTAATAAATAAGAATATTAAATTGCTTGGAAAAAATACGCGAGCATTAACACGATTGTAACACCATTTTAAATATTGAACGTACTACATGAATATATAGTTTTTATGACAAAAATACTTACTTGAACCTATTGTGCAAAATATCCAAAATGCTGATCCTAGTTCGAAGACAGTATTACTTTCCTCATTCAAGTCATTGAAAGAACTGAATGATCGTGACGATAAAAGAGAATTTGAGCGCGTGAGAAGAAAAGAACGATGAGATTCACACAACGCATTTGTTTATTCTTTCAATAAGATTATGCCCTGAATATGACTCATACGCGCAAAGGACCCCTTACTTAATGTAGAAGTGGCGAAGCACTTGCAACCGAAGCGGAGTATACGAGAATCCGAAACTCATGGGGATTTAACAATGGAGTACCGGAAAATCTGCCCCCTCCCCCGCAGCAAATAATACGGGCCTCCCATTTGGATATCTGAAATATTTTCCAAACTGAATTACTTATCATTGCCTGTATATTAATGAAGAATTTCCTCGCACCCTCACCCAAACGCTACTGATATTTGAAAAGTATGAAATTATAAAAAAATTATAAGTCTGTTTCTTTTATTAACTTTAATCCATTTGGAGAAATGGGTTCAAAATATTATATTATGCATAACAATCCTTATAATGCCATAGAGACAAGAAAAATGAGACGTTTTCATTACTCTATGACATTGAGTATGCTTACTAACTTTAAGGTTCAGCCATAAATTTGGCGAATTTTTAAGAGTAATTTTACAAATCGCAAAGAGTTAATTGGTAAACTCTTAGTTCTCCGACCTGGAATTTACATTTCATTTAATAATTTCTTTGAATTAGTTTTAGAAATAGATTTTGGATCGCAATGAAAGAAACTTTTATTGGACGACTTGAACTACCAGAGGGTCATCCGTAATTATCGTTTTATCTCAACGAAACAAAAGTGCAGGAATTTTAGACTTAATAATTACCCAGCCGCTCCCCCTATCCCCAGCTATTTTCGCGAAACTACGTACGATCGGAACCTTTTGAGGCCGCGCCTCCAAAATTGATCAAGGCCCCCGCTTATATTAAATCGACTTGCATCATTCAATTCCCAGAAATCGAGAATGGGCGTCTTGGTAGCCGACTTCGGTTGGATTACGAGGTTAACAAAGAGGTGGCTCTCTTTCAATTGGCGTGTCAAGGTAATCGCCGAGTTTTAGGAGCGGCGGGCGTAACGAACGGCCCGCTGCATTACGGACGGAAGTGAGACCACTCGGAAGGTCAAATATATGGGCGTTTTTGATTCGCTGAGATTAGTTTCCCCGACTAAATATCAACCAGAAAACCTACTGGAAATTGTCTTGACGGGTAAATATGCTAGGCAGGAAAAGGCGAGTGTTTGACCTTCGACTTTAAGTAAACCAGTAAAAATGAGAAGCAAAATACCGATATAAAGTAAACTCGTACGAAAGGCTATTTTTGTTTTGCCAGGCGTGTTGTTCCGTCAGTTGGGCCGTCTGTTTGACAAAAGCAACGAAGCTGAGATTTTCAGCGCAGATTCTCGTGCCACTCCTGCTTGTTCCGCACTAAATTTTAATTTTGATGAATTATGGAAGGAGAGTAGAAGGTTTTGAAAACTAATGTTTCTTTCTTTGTCGCATTTTTCACCTAGTACAAACACCCTGAATTAATTTAAATGAAAACAAAATAAAAGATTAAATTAAATCTAAACTAAAATATAAAATAAAATGTAAAATAAAATATAAAACAAAGTATCAAATAAAATATAAAATAAAATATAAAATAAAATACAATATAAAACAAAATTAAATATTTAAAAATATATATAAAACAAGAGAAAATATAAAATAAAATCTATAATAATAAAAGATGCCTGTGTGTGTGTGTGTCTATGGCGGTCGTAACTCATCAGAAAATAAAGAGAGGAGCTTAAATTTTTCGCAGCAGCATCAGGTTGATCATGAGATTTGCAGTGCCAAAAACCATTTAAATCGGCCCACGGAGGCCAGAGGGGTCCCCAGTGGCGGATTTATGCCGTCTGGGGCCCCTGCCGCTAAACCTCTGGTGTTAAACAATTGGGGACCCCTAGCCCTAAGCAGTCGGAGGCCCTATAAATATATATATTGAAGCCGCTCCTAAAGGCTACCCTTAAAGATCGTTTTTCTATGAGACCATAGAGACGTTCTACCGATTTTTAAATCGAGATATTTAATATTTCTGAGATTATATACACGAACATATTTTCGGGGCCCCTGGCGCGAACCAAGTACGACCCACCTTAAATCCGCCACTGGGGAGTCCCCATGGTACTGTCACTCAAAATTTCGTTTTTTTTTAAAGATATATCATACCTCCACCAATATCAATATTTTGAGTCACATTTCGAGCCGAAAATAGACAAAACCGGTTCACGGTGTCAAAGGGCCGTAATGTAAGGGCGTCCAAATCTGTCTTTTATTTTTAAAAATATATCTCAGCAACGAATTGACCGATTTTGATGAAACCTTCACTAATATCAATGGTTCGATGAGATACATTTTCGAGCTGTAAGTAAAAGGCGCGAACGTGTTTTTTTACCATCGAGTGATAATTCGAAGTTTATACTTTTTTATATTTTTTTAGAAGTACGTAAAAATAATTTTATGATATAATATAAAATAAACTGTAAACTCATATATTTAAAAAAAAATCTTAAACATTATGGTAGACATCCTAAAAACTCAGGCAAAAAATGTCATTTTCAATATCTTGCGCACCGATATCTCGACGATAAATATTACCTTAGATAAACAAGGTCTTTAAAAGACTTATCCTTAATACAACGCGATATTTATATCGATTTATCAACACTCTAATTTTAAGTTGACCGACAAGAAAGTAAAACAACTATAAAATACTTAAGCAAATTTTCCGTCGGTTGAGGAGATTAGGGAAGTCACCTAAGACCATTTTTAGGTTGGTTTCCAAAGGAAACAGCCTTTTGAAATGGTCGTATCGGTGTGTGTGTCCCACTAACAACTTTTGCATCAATGGTCCGATTTTATGAAACTTAGTATACGGCTGGTGCTGCTATGGCCCACCTCCGGGCTATATTTTATTTGGCGAAGATTGAAGTCCCGAGCTCGATTCCAGGAACGTTTTTCCCTATTTGTTTTACATAAGAAATCTCAAATCCATCGTGCAGAGATGTTTTCTTTAATACTTTAAAATATTTTTAAATTGTCATATCGGAGCGAGGTCTGTACTGTTCTAAGGGGAAAAAAATGTAAATTCTAAATCTCATCATATAATTTTGATAATTGCTTGTCACAGGGACGCGTAGTAACACGTTTATTTGAATTGAAAAATGAAGTCAGACTTTTTCTGACAGAAAGTAAGTCTGATTTGGCTGATTGGTTTGAAAATGAGGGACTGGATTTGTCAATTAGGTTATATGGCGGACATTTTCCATAAATTGAATGAGCTAAATCTACAGCTCCAAGGTTTTGACAAAAATATATTTAAGACACGTGATAAGATAAAAGCGTTTTATAAAAAATATTGTATTGGCGAAGTTGCATGGAAATTACCAATATTTCGATTTTCCCATCCCTTTCTGAGTATATTGGGTTAAGCAAGGTGCCTCTAAGTGAAAGAGTATCAGGTATAATTAACAGTCACTTGATAAATCTTGGTAAAGCCTTTTTGGTATACTTTCCATGAATTGAGAAAGGGAATGGCTTTGATGACAGGGTAACAAATCCTTTTGCAAATCAGTTTATTTCCAATTCTTTGCTTTGGACGAAATTGAAGGAGGACCTAATCGAGTTGTCAGCTGACAGGTCATCAAAAATAATTTTTGATGGTAGATCACTATGTGACTTTTGGCATATAACCCGGAAGGAGTTCAAAGAATTGGCTGGCATTGCTGTAACATAAATCCTTCCATTCCCATCTACCTATTTATGTGAACAAGGTTTCTCAGCACTTACATCAATAAAAACGAAAAATAGAAATAGAATTGATGCTGAACCTTGTCTCATTCTAGCAATAAGTAATATTCATCCACGGATACATGAACTAATTGAAAAAACAGCCCCATCCATCTCATTAAGAAATACATTGCCAATAAAATTTTACTTTGTATGATTAATAATTGTTTAATAAAATTTGTAATATATTTATATTGTTTTGCTCAATTGTGTACTAATAATAATTGTCATGATAATACAATCCAAAAGATAACTTCAAAATTAGAGCCTTATGGTAACATAAAATAAAAAAATTAAAAATTTTCATAACAAGCATGGAAATATATTACTTTAGGACAAAATTTTGTGGGGAAAGAGAAATGGAAATATGAGTTCAAGGAGAAAAAAGAACGTGTAAAATTTCCCACTGTTAAAGGGATTGTTCTTGTACTTCTTAAATGGATGACGGTGCGTGTCAAATCTCTATGGTATTTAGATTCCAATGGATACATTTAAAAGAGTGATGTCAGAGTTTCATTTAAAAAAGTCAATATTTGTAATACGCCGAAAATTATATCCTTCGCAATTATTTAAACTTATGATGAAAAATATTAAATGTTAACTTAAAAAGGTGTGAGGGGATACATAGATCTTCAAAATTCTTTTAGGGGGTACGCGAGCAAAAAAGTTTGAAGACCACTGATCTACGGTATCAAGAGCTGTGCTTTGAGAATTGCGCTGGGAAACGTTGTCTCACCCACCCTACAGTCCAGACTTGGCTCCTTTGGACTTTTCTGAGCACATCAAGGGAGTTCGCTGGGAATCAATATATGAGGCCAAACAATCAGTTTTGAACTGGTTTCATTCAAACGATCAAAATTTCTACAGAAATGGGTTAGAACGATGGCGACATCGAATGGAAAAGTGTTTAGAGTTAAATGGTGAATATGTTGAAAAATAACTCCAAAATAAATGGTCCCTTTTGAGTTTATTTTGATAATTCCGGGAACTTTTTGCTCGTATGGCTTAGTTAGTACTATTTATGGCATCAGACTGTACGATTGGATGGATATTAATCGAAATCCTTATAGCCATTTTAGAGAAAATCGAATTTTTCTTTCAAAATATCCAAGAATAAGGTGCCCTTAATAGGGGACTGTCAAAATATTTAATTATGTTTTTTTAAAAATTCTTTGTAATTGACTTCATTGCTCCCTGTGAACATTTTTTTGTTAAATCGTCTTCATTATGCAAAAAAATATATTTAAAATAACTCTTTTAAATATCCCGCGAAAACGGCATCCTGTTTGGAGAGCGAGTAGTAAGGGGTACGTGACGTCATCGCATGCGTTACGACCATACTGAACGCATGCAGTTTTGAGGTTCTGTATGACAAAGAAGGAAAGCCAAGAAATATTAAATTAAATGAAAAAGAGGATGTGGAAGAAGATCAGCTAGGACCAAGTATTCTCGAGTCTGAAGCTAAAAGAGCAATTGATGACATGAAAAGAAGGAAGGCTGTTGGGAGTGATGATATACCCGTGGACGTTCTTAAGGTTTTGGGGTCTAAAGCAGTTAAGCAACTCACAAAATTTTTTAACCAAGTATATGATACTGGCATTGGCCTGAAGATTTCTTAGATGTTGTGATGGTACCACTGGAGAAAAAGAACAATGCAAAATGTTGTAAGGATTACAGAACTATTAGTTTAATTTCTCATACAGCTAAAGTTCTAACCAGAATAATAACCAAAAGAATTTAATGTAAAATAGAAAAGGAGCTGCAAGATAATCAGTTTGGTTTTAGAAGAGGAAGGGGGACTAGAGATGCTATGGAATGAATGAGGATGATGATAGAAAGAGCGCTAGAAGCCAATAAAGGTATGTATTTTTGTTTTGTAGATTGGGAGAAAGCTTTTGACCAAGTGAAATGGGATAAAATGATGGGTATTTTAAACAAAATAGGAATAGATTGGAAAGATAAAAGACTGCTTAAAAACCTTTACTTTGATCAAAAGATTAGAGTCAGGGTTGAAGGAGAAGAAACAGAAAGTACTTCAATAGGGAGGGAAGTGAGGCAGGGTTGTCCTATTTCACCAGCGATATTTAATATTTATGCAGAAACCATAACAGAAGAAGCGTTGATGGAAGAGAAAGGATTTAAGATAGGAGGTGAAAGTATTACCACCATTAAATACGCAGATGATCAGGGCTTAATAGCAGAAGGCGAGAAAGAGCTTCAGAGGATGACAGACAGACTAGTGGAGGTTGGCCGACAATATGGAATGAAGATCAATACAGAAAAAACGAAAGTCATGGTGGTTTCAAAGGATCATAAAGAATTAAATATAATGGTAAATGGCCAAAAATCGGAACAAGTAAGTAGTTTCAAATATCTTGGCAGTATTTTAGCACAGGATGGAAGTAGTACACAGGACATCAGAAGTAGGATTGCAATGGCAAAAGCAGCATTTAACGAGAAGAAGGAGCTTCTCACAAGCAAGAAAATAAATTTAGAAACAAGGAAGAAATTAGCAAAATGCTACATATGGAGCATAGCTCTTTATGGTGCAGAGACGTGGACGGTAAGGAGAAAGGAGGAAAAATATTTAGAAAGTTTTGAGATGTGGGTATGGAGAAGAATGATGAAAGTGAAATGGACAGAGAGGAAGAGAAACGAAGAAGTATTAGAAATGGTGGGAGAAGAAAGGACGCTAATAAAAACAATCAGGAAAAGAAAAGCAAATTGGATAGAGCACATATTGAGAAGACAGTGTTTACAAAGGACGATCTTAGAAGGAAAAATTAGTGGAAGAAGAGGAAGAGGGAGAAAAAGAATAGGAATATTAGATAATATAAAGCAGGGATATAATACTTATAGAGGTATAAAAGAGGCTTCTAGGAAGAGAGAGAAATGGCGGCAGCGATTCAGTTAAAACCTGTCTTCGGACAGAAGCATGATGATGATGATGATTTTAGTTTATGACTTATGTCGGCATTACATTGACATGATGCATATATTTCTGGAAAACGATGTTGACACGAGTAAATTATATTTTTATGTTTCAAAGATTAGCATATATATTTTAACAAAACATCCATAATGTAATATACCTATTCTAAATACGTAAGATTAAACTTACGGAAATCGTTGGGCTATGGGTTTATTAAGCAAATAATTACTATTGCAGTGCATATATTTAAGTACCGAGTTTTTAAGCAAATACTTTAACAAATGTTACATATTAAGTTAGTTCTGTAATTTAAATATATTAATAAATTTGTTCACATAATATCCTCGACAGCATGGTATTTTGAAGGACCATCTTTTGCTAAATAAAGGCAGTCATGACACTCCACAGACGTGACTAAATCTTCTTCTTTATCTACAACTACACTTACTTCATAACCTCTTTATCTTTTTCTGTGTTCAGGGAAAATCTTGCCTTTAACAGAACAAATTTTTCCTTCTAGCTTCAGTTTAACAAATCCAACAGCATTACTAACAGTCTTTCCTTATTAACCTCAAAGGGAGAAAAAAGCCATAAAAGCAACGATGAGATTCGCGATATATACAAATATACAAAAGAGACATGCAGTTATGACAAACACTTCTACAGATTTTTTTTCACAAGTATAGATAATAACTAAGGCAGATAGACATTTAAAACAACAAACTTCACCACATTTCCTATAGACAAGACACACGGAAACTAAGTTTATTCACATAATTTTGTATAATATTTGTCAATATTTGACCTGATGATTCTGTAAAGGCAGATGATGGTGATTATTTACCGAAACCGGTCGTGTTTTACTTTATATATTTTGTGGAAATTAGCAAAAGTTTAATATAAATAAAAGATACTATCTAGCATGGGAAACATTACATAAATAAATCTTCTATAATATTAGTTAAAACTAGAGTTGTTTTATTCATTTAATATGGGAAAGCTGTTGCGTTTCAGTCGAAATAATAGTACCTACTATTACAATAACTGAAAATAAAAGCGCTACATCGAACTTGTTTTATCTATTAAATGTAATACAAACCTATCTGCCTTCACTCCATGCATTTAAACATCTGTATATTGCTCCCTATGACTTCTAATGTACTGCAAAAGCATGCACGAATCAACGTTGGGCAAATTATCAGATCTGGCTACACAAAACCCTTCATATGCCATTTTGCAAAACAAAGCGAAATAAATGCAGGACGGTGCAGTACTTCTACCAATATTTCTTCTAAGACGGAGTATAGAGGAAAACAACAGAATTATGTTTTTCAAGCTTCTACTTCTATATCGGCACGATGGCTTTTCTAGCACGGCTTACATGTTTGCGGCATGCACTGACGTCACTAAAGACTCGGTAAACTTCGTTTATCAATCGGATGTGATCGGGTTCGGCATTAACTCATCCGTTTTAAATCTATTTTTTATACATACCTTTAATTAAATTTAACGAAAAAACTATATATTTGCCTATAACAATAGCCATACAATACAACTTCATAAAATTTTCGGTAATTCCCGATATTTGACAGTCCCCCATTGTTGCACAATATCGTTCATCTCTTCAGAATGTCTCTTATGAATGATATTATCCACAAATATGAGATATCATTCAATTTAGTTTAACCGTAAGGCTGTAGTAAGGTTTTGAAAGGATCGCGGCGGAGGCGTGACGTCATATGGCTTAGGTAAGGCAGCGTAGCGTAAATTGTAAGGCCACTGGACGCCTTATGATGATTTTTTAAGAAAAATGGTTTACGCAGTATTATTTTTGACATCAGGCTCAACACCTGGATTGATTTTAATCAAATTCACTGGAGCCATTTTTGAGTAGATAAAATTTGTCTAAAAATCGCCAAGAATAAACTACCCTTTATTTTTGTGCAATATCATTTTTATAAAAAAGGGACTGCAAAAGATGATCAATTGCATAAATACGAGATATCATTTGATTTAAAGTACGTGTTTGGGACCTAGGACGGCGAACATACAGGCGGCATGGCGAAAACCACTTTTTTGGACTCCGGGACATCTAAAACGTGTATTTCCATCAAAATCTCGAAGTCGAATTTTTTTCACGATCACAGTACTTTCTCAATATACTACGCATATGAGAAAGTAACTCAATGTACTACGTATATGACAAAGTGAAAAATCTGATGTGGCCAACACATGACTTCCTCCATATATAGTTGGTAATTGACGAGTTGGCGGCGCTGGAATCGCTGTCAATATTGAACTTAAATATCTTCTTAACAACTGGCTCTACAGATAATTAGTAGAGAGTAAAATTTTCTATAACTTAGGTTATTAAATACCATTACGTAAATGAAGAATTACTGGAGATATTTGACACAAACGGAAAAATGACACGAATAAACATACACTTCCGTTCGACCGATTTTAACTTAAATCTAATCAGGTCTTGACTTTCTAATACAAATGCTAAGGTTAAAAGTAGATAGACCTCGCGACGGTCAATCGCTTGGACCGCCATTAGCCCGCGAGATACCTCATGCCCTCGGCTACGCGAACCATTCCGCTCACCTTTCCCAGCGGGGTATCCCCTTACCTCAGAGATGATAAAGCAAGAATTAATCAAAACGTTTTTAATGCATTTCTGATGAGAATGGTTAACACTGTATGTAGTTTATCGACCATACACGTCTTTTAAACGGCTTTCTACGGCAAATATTAAGGAAGTTAATATTTTTCGCTCCGAGGTACCAACCCAGTGGGTTTGTTTCCCGCGGTTTCTGCCACATTTAACGCTCTTATATATCACGAGACGACAGGACACCATTATGCTGGTGGAGGTTTTCGGGTTTCGCTGCGTTGGCGGCATTTCTGGCTCTCGACGTTTCACAGACATTGCAGTCTGCATCTTCAGGATAAGGACAAAGTACGGAACGATTGTAATGGGCACTAGATGCCTAAAAACGGGAGAAAGGAGAGAAATCGCCACTAACGCAAGAAATCTACATTTACTGTACATAATTGGTTTAAAAATTTCCTTAAATTTTCCAAGTTCAACCTTTTCATATCCAAAAGCCGATATTAACACTAATTCTTTGTTGATGATGGTGCATTAAAACTGTAGTCCGTGAGGGACCTCATCAAGCAGATTCCCAGCGTCGACTGCGTGAGAGTGGAATGTCCCAAAGAAATTTGACATTTGAGAAGAAGGAAAAAAATCTTGTACTTGATCGGGAATCGAACCCGAGATCCCTACTTTCCGGGTAGGTGCTTTAACCAACAACGGCCCTAGCTCGATTCCAGAACAGTTTCATTACTCCATTTGAATAGCATAGGACTGGGTGAAGGGTATTTTTAATTTGCACTTCAAAATTTCTTAAAATAATTTTAATCGAAGAACGCCTAAAAGAATGAAAACATATTTTCTTAGCGTTTATTTTCACTACGATTTGAATTGGTTCATAAATAATGTTATATTATTTGTTACAGTTATATGTTTCAATGTAATGGGGCCTTGGTGCTGTTTTTGAAACTGAATAAATAAAATCGTTTTGAACACAAAAATTTGGGTTTTAGAAAAGAAAATCTTTCATATGCAAGAACGGAATTCAATGTTGCCGGATTCATTAAATTACTTACGTTAAATTTAAATTAAATAAGGAGAAAGGAAGGGAGAGTGAGGGAAGGAGAGGAAGGGAGAAAAAAGGGAGAGATGGATTGATAGCGTCTTTATTCTTTATTAAAATCCAACTTTAATGAAATACACGATGGATGTGTTTGGGTAACATATAAATGTATAACAATACGACTCCACTAACTATTACTTTCTTTGAAAACTCATCAAGAATTATCTTTCTTTATTTTGCTATTTAGAATAAAATTTTTTCTACGATAAACAATTTTGACATTTAAGAAATATGAATGTGGACGAAAATATAATTTATATAACAGATAATACATTTCATCGCATCATAATCCCCATCACTTTAAACAACAATCTCTTATCTATATAAATATTTTAAAGAATTTATTTTTGTCCAGCTATAACTAAGAAATTTTCATTAGAAAAAAATTCTCATGTCAACTCAAATTGTTGTCGATTTAAGACAATAGCGTAACCCAAAATATATAGAGTACGATTACTTATTATTCGAGTACAAAAATGATGGCGTAAAATACAAAATCACCGCCAACGGAACGCCTCCACAAAGTCTCACAGGAAGGCAAAAGGAAACAAGTGAGGAACGTCGTGCGCTACCCTTCCCATCCCCCTTCCCCGCTCTCAATCCTCGCATTCCTCATTGCCATTCTGACCGCCAGTTAGAGCTCGCTCCTAACTTTCTGTCAGTCGGTGCTAGTCAGGTGTTCGTGCCGTGCTGCGGGAAACTACGGAGCCGCTTAGGGATCCTCGCGGGAGAAGAACGGACAGAACCAGAGGAATATAAAAATCGTCGCGCTCCGTTCGGGATCTCTTCGCCGGGATATGGCGGGACGTGAGACGTACATTTCTTTGGCGGCCGCCGTAGTGATTTTCCTGCTCACGGGGACGGCGAATGGACGTAAGTAAAGACGCGGCGCGGACGCGAAACTCCGCCAAGCGACGAGAAGCACTCGTGTTTCATAAAGACCGAGATATATGTTTATATTTGTGATCATATATCTATTTTAATATGTAAGAATGCCGAGATTTTTCGGACGAAAGTTTCACGTTCTAGGTGTTCTACTTATCGATAAGTGCTCTCATTAAATGGTTGCCTTGTTATCAGGAGCGCAGCTACGATTTTGGGGACCCTATAAAAGTAAAAGTTTTGGGCCCCCTTGGCAAGTAATTGTTTTATATCCTCCCAGTTGTTAAAAAAAACGTTATAAAATTCTTTTTTTATGATTCTAAATTCGATTTTTAGACCTTTCAATTCCGAAAATTTCTCTTATCGACTATTCAGTTTTCATTTAGCATACTTCCGAGTTTTATGCTAAAACAAGTGATAAATACTTCAATATACTTATGGAAATACTAGTGCGCAAGTAGCTTTTTATTAACTTAAATTTTGAAAAAGATCTTTAGTTTGATGTTACAGTTACTGGTATGTCAAATATATCATCAAAGCTGCACGTACAGTGTCATAGATTGATGCCAATTTGTATTTAATCATTATTAAATGCAATAGTCCCTTGGTGTCCATACGGTTTTCAATCTCATCTTTCAAAACGAGTGTTTGTTACAAGCGAAAGAACGTTGTCAAAAAAGGCATTCGTGAAAAACATTTATATCGATTCTTAGATTCGAGAACAATTTTATAGTATATATTTTGCACATGCATAACTCAAAGTTGCTCAAACTACGGCCCGTGGGTCACATCTCGTCAGAATTTAACGATTAAAAGATGCAATATTTTAAAAAATGAAAATAAAAAGGTTAACAAAACCAACATATTGGGTCTTTACCTCTATATTCCCATAATAGATAATTAGATTTAAAACAAATTAGGTAATATTCATCCACAACTAAACCCTTAAATTATTCTTCAACTAGATTTTCCACGGGATATAGCCCGCGAAGAGGGCGGAAGTGGGCTGTGGCCAGCGAAGTGTGCAGAAATGGGTTATGTGTTCCTTGAGCTGAAAAGTTTGGGCGCCACTCTTTTAGAATGTTTCGATGATTGGCCGAGGCCCTTACGTCGAATATCTCCCGTTTGGATAATCTTCTTGAACCTACTTTCTCCTTCCACTCTTTCACTCGCACGTGTAACGGAAATTTTACGTATTGTCTCAGTTCGAATCTGACTCCTTTTTTTCTCTGGCTTTGGAGCATCTCCTGTTCTAAGAGCCTATTTCATTCTGTGCTCAAGAACCCAACCTACTGGTGAAAAAACAGCGAATACACAGCGGTAACGGCACAGGAATTTCGGATTTTTGATCCTGAGGACGGCTTTCGCTTGCTGCGTTACTTAAATCTCAGGTTACCAATTTAAAAAGAATGCAGTTCTCATGAAAGGGCGCGAGTCAGGCACTATGTATCGCCAGGAAAATAATGTATTATTTCTGAAATTCCATTTAGAATTTAACATCTTCTTTGACATCTCGCGAAAAACTCGAAAAATTTACCTACAAAGTGATCAAGTTGTCTGAAGAAACACACATAATTAATTTCCGCTCTTGCCGAGAGTCTAAATTCCTCCGTGCGCTCGCTTCTCTATTCAACAGTCTGCAATTGATTTCGATACTATTGGTTAACCAGTCAATTGTGTCCGAAAAACCGAATTTTTTGAAGGGAGAACAAATGTTTGACATTGCCAGTTTTCAAAAATCCGAGTGAAAAGAATTTGGTGGAATAAATAGGTATTCCTAGAGGACCCTTCCAGGCCTATGTTATTTCATAAAAACATAATTAAAAACACTAGGGGTTGTAAACTGTTGGAATGGTATTTTAGAGAAACAACGAAAAACTATTTTTAAGTTCGTTTATTTGTTTTTGGTACTACATCACGGGATTGGTGGGTTAGTAGTGGGGTATTCAGTATTCAGCCTACTTCTACGAGTTTTTTCTGTGGCCAATAACTTTTAGACCAAATTTCGTAGTTCTATGAAATACGAAACACATCATGCTCGCGTATTCCTGAAATATTATTTCTTTAAACATCAAGATATATTTTTGCATTCATTTGTGCTTTTGTACAGACATTTTTTTTGTACATACGAAACATTGGTTGTCGTTTATTTATCAAGCTTTTCTTTGAAGTCATATAAAGTAACTTTTTTCATGTAAGTATTTCGTTCAAAATCTTGTTATACCAAACATCAAATGAGCTTCAATTTCTTTTTGAAAAATTTATTTGTAGCAAAAACTAAGTTTTTCGTGTATTCCTTGAAATTTATTTAAATAAACATTCCTAAAAAATTAATTGAGGGTTTCTATTTTTACCAGTAAATTATCAGTTAACCGGCTAGCTGATGATCTTTTAATAAAAAACCGGTTAGAAAAAATTCCGGTTAATTGGAATCCCTACCCTTGACCTATGAACCTAATCTGCAGCGTACAATCAAGGAATTTAACGTGGAATGGGAATAAGAATGCAAACAATGCACGGCAAAGTGGGCATTAAAAAGGGAGGGGGGATCGATCGCTTCTATCGCCGCTTTGAAATTGGAATAGGATAGAGGCGATATTATTGAGAAAAGGAACGCGAATGTCGTGTGAAGAAATTGTTTAGTAACACGTGGAGATTTTGTGCGTAAATTCTCTTTGTATCTCTTACCGACGCCTTCCCCATCCGAGGTTCGCGCTTCGTATCTACCTAGCGAATGGTATATCTTAATGGTTTTTATAAAAATCACAGAAGTTTCAACAAGGTCATCTAATGGGATACTATTCGCCGATTATTTAGCATCTTTTTTGACTCATGCAAGGCCATTGTTTTGCAAATGCGACTTGTTTTATTTTTTATACCTAACATTTCGAAAAACTGTTCGCTGGTCGTCTTTCGAATATCGATTGTAAAAAATACAAGAAGCATGTATATAGCACAGGAGCGTTTTTTAATGTAGGTGTATTCGGTGCAATACACCGACGGGCCCCAAGTGATTCAAAACAATTCATGGGAGGCGCGACCTGCGTGTTGGTTATTGCTCAGAAGCTTGCCGTTGTGATCGTAACCGCTGCCAATAAACAATTCTTTCTCTATTAGCACATTAGGAATTTTTTCAAATTACTAATCACGCATGTCAAAAGGAAGAAATTTTGAAAATAAAAATTGAAATTTATACAGCTGAGAAAATTGCACCGAGTGTAGTTGTTAATAACTCATTTTGCAAAGTTACGCCCTGCAAATTACTACTACCGCAAATTTTTCAGATGAAAAAATGCTAATTCCCTGAAGAAAATGGAGCTTGAAATCTGCCTTTTGCCAGTTGCTTTGAAACGCAATAGAATTGAGCCTCACTTGAGAAATAATACCTCTTTAACGAGCGACGCTTTGTGTATAGCCCTTGAACATCAACGGAAGGGGGAATCCCCACGCTTTGCGAACCTTCACACAACCCAAGGGCAGGGATCGACCTCGGGACTCTTTGGGTTCAGTAGCAAATCGCATTTTCTGCCGAGGGTATTTCCGCCACGGTTTCAAACCTTTTTAACTTGAGCGCAATTTTCGACTGGACCACCATC
Source organism: Tanypteryx hageni (assembly GCA_028673005.1). Classification (NCBI taxonomy): domain Eukaryota; kingdom Metazoa; phylum Arthropoda; class Insecta; order Odonata; family Petaluridae; genus Tanypteryx; species Tanypteryx hageni. Next base: position 51,820,099 of record CM054114.1, on the reverse strand, counting down.
GGTTCTCTGTTTGTGGGTTTATTCCGCGATCAATGTCGCAATTATGTATTCCGCAACAATAGTTTTAATGCCGGATTTTGTAATGCGGGATCGTTCAAAGAAACAACGAATGATAGCAGGGCCGGTGTCAAATCGCTGCATAATGATGTAGCGAGGGAGGTCGGCAATTTTTTTACTCCAAGGGCAGAATGAGGCCTTGCAAATTACTAAGCGGGACACGTAGGACTTCTCAAACGACTGAGAATGTCTAACGATAATTTAGATGGACAGTTTTGAGATTTTTGAAGTTTGTAAAATCTATATATATATATATATATATATATATATATATATATATATATATATATATATATATATATAATTCTGTAACCGGTATTTTTGTAATTGAATTTGTGAGCGAACGGAATTTCTGATAACGTAGGAAAAATATGGACCATTGGTGCACTGCACCCCCTGCCATCCACCAAAAAGGTAATTTGCAGGGTATCATGTAGATGTAGATCATGTAGATTAACATGCACGACCACTCATTTTTAAATTTATGTTGTCGTGAGGCCAAGAAAATTATTTAAAGGAAACAATATATTATATACCAGGGGTGGCCAAACTGCGGCTCGCGAGCCACATGCGGCTCTTTTAACTTAGTGAGTGGCTCATTGAAATTTCGATTCAGATTTAGATTCAACGTTTTTTACTACAGAACGCAGTGACGAAGAGTTACTTGAGGCGTGGTGGGGATGCCTAAGGGACATGCATTACATCTGAATTGCTTCGGATACAGGTTATGTTTTACCTTTCGTAAATTTGTGAGTGCAGAATGTGTGCCATGCGGCTCTCAAACTGCTGAAGTTAAGTAAGTTACAAGATTCGCGAAATAGACAGTAGGACGGAGAGGTATAAGGAGTCCTTTTTCCCTAGGACAATACGTATATACAATATATATATATATATATATAATATATATATATATATAATAATTCTGTAAACGTTACTTTTGTAATATGCGAGCGAATTAAAAAAAATATTGTATATATTTTCATATAACAACTTTACGTCGCGTTCAGCAGAGCCCGTTCTGTTGCCGATGTCAAACTGAAAATGCTATGAACAAGTGGACAAGGACAGTTTCTCAACTTTGAAGGATACTACACGAAAAATATTGTTTGTAATGAAGTGTTACGCTGATCAAACCATATATATGTAAAAACCATTACGTATTACATATTTAATTTTTTGTATTTAAAACATTCTTACTGACGTTTTTTCCCAAGTAAATATTACTAAGTATTCAAAAAAATGTACCTATCTTAGAATTAATTATTATTTTAAATAAATTTTTACATATGCAACTTCAGTATTTTACATAATTCCCTTGGGTACCTTGCAGCATTTGCTCCAGTAGGACACTAGTACACCTATATTTAAGCAGGCAAAGCAAATTACGTACACTGACTTGCTTGAATGTCATAATGTACATTTCAAGAATGACACCCCACGCGGGCTCGGATTTGCACAAGGGCGGATCTATAGAGAAGGGGAATAAAGAGGGCAATTAATACCCTCATCACGTTTTCAAGACAACGTAAACAAATTAATACAATAACATCGAAAAAATGTTACTTTTTACCATATTTATTTTGTTGCACAAAGCGTTATCTTATTTCATTTTTACATGTCATAATCTGCATCGTTTTGAAGATATTTTCAAATACTTTGTTTTTTCATCTTTGCTAACCCCCCTCCCCCCAAGGATGAAGCTTGAATCCGCCCTTGAATCTGCACGTTTTAAAGAAAATGCCAACAGGCAAGATAAATCAGTACGCGAGCCGTAGTTTGTGGACCTCTGATATAGCGCATAGTGAGAAAGAGTATAATCTTTGTAACAGAACCTTAATGATCTATTTATTCGAACGAAAAAACATTTCAAGGAGTTCATGGTTTGTAATGACGAGGTCTTTTATGATAACCAAGCTATAAGTAAAATGTAAAAACTATTTTTTTGTTTTCGGATGGAATTAAAATAAAAACTCCTGAATCGTGAAATAACCCAGATGAAAACTCGTACGTCAATAAGAAGGGATTGAAATTCCGGGATCCCGAATCCCGGGATCCCGTACAAAATTTCAATCCCGAAATCCCGAGATTTTGGGATTGACATTTTTGCTTTTGCTAACAGGTGGCGCTAACGATTAAATTGTATTTGATGTATAATAAAATATATAATTCGTTAGAATTCACTGAGTAATACTGCTTTCTATCTGAGTTTATAATATGTCATCATTCTTGAAAAATAAGAAAGAAAGAAAATGAAAAATATCCTTTGGGGTGTGGCAAACCTAAAGAAGAATGAATATTATCAAGAAGAAATGGAATCCGCAGAATCGAAAGGTCATGAATCAAGTGATGAGGCCTTTTCCTCGAGTGATGAAACAGACGAAGGCGATTTGTTTAAAGGCGGAGGTGCGTACAAACTATCAGAAACAAACATTAAGATATTGATTCAAAAAAAATAAGGAAAACTATTCTTCTCTTCAGAAAATCAACTGCAAAAAACGAGAGATTCCTTCAGAAATATGTAATTGAAAAATATGGTGAGGAAAAATCACTTGTTATGGATATAAAAACTCGCTGGAACAGTTTAGTTGAAATGATCGAACGTTTTATATTGCTTAAAACCTGCATAATGAATGCCTTGATTGATCTGAATTCCGATATATCAATCAGTGAGCGTGAACATGAACTTGCTTCTTCTATTTTTGCAACACTGCAGTCAGTGAAAATTACTATGGAAGCTCTTTGCCGAAGAGATGCAAATCTTTTGACGTGTGAGGCAGCGTTGGAATTCATGATGAAGAAACTGAATGATGTGAATACAGAGTTAGGACATATTATGAGAAATGCCTTGCAGACTCAAATAATGAAGAGACGAACTAAGTTATCAGGGGTATTGAGGTATCTTCAGTACGGGTGACAGGCACGTGATAATGATTTGGGGAATATATTTTCTGTACCATCACTAGCGAACATAAAAATGTTTGTTACAGAAAACCTGAGTACATTTTATTGTAATATTAGTAAAACATTTGAAGCACTGGACAAGGAAGAAGAGCAAGCTTCATCAGCATCAAGAAGCCGATCTATAAATGATGACCTACACTGAGCGAACGGCAGCATCTGAATGTTTTGAGACTGGTACATCATATTCAGAGAAGTTAAAGAAAGAACTCGATTCGGTCATTATCCAATGTTTAGTGCCTCCTGAGAAATATTTCTCCTGCTGTAATTCAAATGACCTAGCATTATCAATAGCACGAGAGTAAAGGATTTCCGTGAAAGTGGACGTAAAGGAGAAAAGCTGCAGTTTCTTTACGAGCAGTTGCTAGCTATTCCTCCTACTAGTGAAGAATCAGAAAGCGCTTTTTCATTAGCAGGGATGCTGTGCAATAAATACAGATCAAGAATGAGTGACGCGACATTAGATGCACTTCGTTTTTAAGGCCATATTTTAGAAATTTGTGAATAGCTTTTAAGTGAGGAGAACCTTAATCTAAAAGTACCGCTTATTTTCATAAATGCAACCAATTTAATTTAAGATACTGAAACAATTGCTACTTTGGTTATTAAAATTTTCTTTACATTTTCTCCAAAAATACGTGTTTTATTTTAGTTTTACCTGTTGATAAAAAGTTATTTTCATTGACATTACTTAAATTTTGTGTAAACTTGATATTATTTCCATAACTGCATATGATGATTTCATGTCTGTGTATGGTATAAAATTATTGTTTACAAATAATGAATGTTTTTTTATTTCCCACCACTTTTCCTCGATTCCAGTATCCTATGATTGAAAAAATCACAATCCCGTAATCCCGGGATTAGAAAATCTCTCCGGGATTGCAACCCCTATCAATAAGAGAAAATTATATTTATATTTACAAGTTTGCAGGACGATGGCCTACAGGACCTGTCATCGAAAACCAGCCTAAAGAAAAACATGGTCGCGAACCGATTGTCAGATAATTTAGAAATTCCGGATATATGCCTTAATTTCGCAGAAAATGAAAACTATTATCTTATTTAAATGGGTAGTTCAAATGCTGTCGCGTTGTTTATTTACGAGTTAAGATCTTGGTGCATAGTGATTTTTATGCACTTGCAGTATGCAAGCACTGACAACTCGTATATAAAAGAAGATATACAAAGACCACATGCTGAACCGCTGGTTTGCTTCTTCAAATAAAAACTGGTATAATCATTTCCTCTTCGATCTTTAAGAAACTTGATTTCCAATGGCATTTAATAATTCGAATGGTAAATTCTTCCTCATGCAGCGCTAATAAATACGTTACATATAAAATACACACGTCGCCACCTCTTATTGCTTACGTGATAGATAACAGTGAATAATAATTAGTTAGGAACTTGGTGCGCGACACCCCCTGCCATCCACTGTCAAGGTAACTTGCAGGGTAATATGTAGATGTAGATGTTATGAAGTAAAATGTAAAAATTTTACGTATGTACCAGCTACTGAAATATTTTAAAGTTATTTATAAATAATTTTTGATGGGGATGAAAAGAATGCAAATATAAAAAGAATTATTTTGAGGTGCATTATAAAAAGATATTGCTGTAAATGTCCTGTCAAGAAAATTTAACTCGTCGTTAATGACTTTCATAACATAAGTACCGTTTTGCTTCTAAATTGAAGTAACGTTTTGTCTGATTCGAGGCATTATATTTAACACTTTCAGAATGTATAAGACCCGAGTTTAATTCTTTTTAGTGATTTTCTTCATTGCTGAAAATCACTATTATCTTCATGATGTCCGTCCGTCCGTACGCATATATCAGGGAAGAATAGGCTTAACCGATTTCAACTAAATTTGGTACATAGAATCTTCACATAAATATAGGACCAAAATTCTTTTTTCGATTGAGTTTCGTGGAGTGTATATTTTTTTAAAGAAATAAATTAACATTGTAGTAAATAAACTGGGTTTGATATTATATTTTTCAAGGGAATAATTAGATTTTGGAGGGAATTTTTAATATTTGGACATGATGACTCGCAATGTGTTGCAAATACTGAAAATAATTTCGTTTACATTTGAGAGAAAATGGGCTATTAATTAATTTTAATGCCATTTTGCAGGGTGAAATTAAATAATTAATACGGATTTTAATCAACGAAAAATAAAAAAAGAAATCCTTCAAAATTGGGATGAGACATATTTTTCTCTAAAATATTTCAGAAAAATAAAATTTATTATTAATTAAGGAAGGTTTCATTTTGCGAAGCGAAATTACACAAATGAAATTCAACCGGCTATATAAATCTCCACTTTAATTAATTAACGTGAAAACTTATTTAATTAGCTTTTAATTTCATTCGTGAACTAAAATGGATACATATGTTTTGTAGAGCATTGTATTGCATTAGCATTGCATATGGTTAGTCAACCTTCTAAGGTTATTGCTCATACCGACTTAAAGAAATTTTTCCGATTTATATGTAATTTTAGTCGCAGTTATGGCCCCTTCTGCCCCTTTCGGGAACATAATTACACCACCGCTTACACTGACTCACCAAGGAGCCAGCAAATTGTTGCGAGAGGTCTGAGCGCATTCTTACCCTTCAATTCCTCCTTTCCATTACCGCAGGCATCTTATCTGCATTCTACGCTTTCCAAATCTATCCCGATGCCTTCAGGTTTCGTCCGAACGCTTTGCGCAAGCGTCTTTCCATTTACCGCGACAACCCATCTTCCAGTCCGCCATTATATATACCACCCAAGATTTCTCTCGTATAGACCCGATAATTTTCACGTTAACTTTTATGGACCTTCTCCACAAATGGGTGGGTATTTCCTTAAGAAAGGGACTCTTAATGGCAGCTTCACTGCATTACCTTCAGTGTTGCAACTCGCTAAAACCACTTGGAGCGTCTACTTCTACATGATACCCTGCAAGTCCTTTTAGGTGGATGGCAGGGGGTGAAGTGCACCAAAGGTCCCTAGTTTTCCTACGTTATCTTATCCTATTATGTTCTCTTATCGTCCTAGGGAAAAACGATCTTCTATATCCCTCCGTTCTATAATCGATCTCGAGAATCTTATCCTCGATGTCCTGCCTTCCGAGATACGTCGGGTTTCTGATAAGTCCTACTACCTCATTCGCTAGGCCCTCCGACATAACTTTTTCCAGTAGTTTAAATGTCCATTTCAGATTTTCTATTAATGATGTTACGCTTTGTTTACTATCGTAATCCCTCTTTACAAATCTAGCTGCCCTGCACTGAACCTTTTCTATCTCTTTAGTGAGTCCCTTTTCGTAGGGATTCTACACAGCTGACGCATATTCAACCTGCGGTCGAACCAAGGATAACTAACATAATTCTTTCACTTTTTCGGAGCTATTTCGAACTATTCTCCCTATAAAGGCCAGCTTTTTGTTAGGGGCACCTATCAATCGGCGAATGTCCCAAGAAAAATCACGATGGATCGTGACTCTTAAGATATTTAATCTACTCTGAAACTGGAATCTATACTTCGTTCAACGAATAATTAACATCCGACGAGGTACTATTGGTTCTCCAGAATACCTTTAATTCAATTTTTATGTATTTTTGTATGCTTGCGCGCACATCCATATTGCTGTTAGAGATACCTGACAAGTGATAATTTTTTGCAATTTTGTTTTAAGTACTAAGTTTTAAATTAGGATATTTATTTGTAACGGCTAGAGTAAGTGACCGTCAAAAATGACGGGTCATGAATTTAAATGTTCTCGAGTTAAATCATAATATACTCTATCGTACGAATATTAAAATATAGACAGCAGTACATGCTCGAGTTTTGACAAAAACACTGTTGTTAGGGCAGCAAACTTTTTTCCATAATATATGATTTAAACGTTAAATTTGATCGATTTCGAATTGATGGAAAAATTCGACGATAAGAATAAAAAACTTGATTCATTCTTCTTTTTAAAAAGTCTAGGTCCGAAGGCCTATGGCTAAGTTCTAGTTTTAATTTGCAAAAGAATGAAAGACTGCGACGCTTTTAACGTGCTATCTTACGGGAAAGAGAAATTATATCCCGGAGTCGAACCTGGGTTCTTTTCGTTGTTTTTTCCTCGTTTAATTTTAAGCCGTGTTTGAAGTATTCCTAAAAAATCTCTATCTTCTACCCAGTCAGGAAATTTGTTTAAAACACATTAAATAATCGTCATACACAAAGTGACAAAAGGATTGAGCCAGTTACATGATATTTTGTGATAAGGCTGAAGCAGTGGCCTACCAGAAAATGTGTAGGTCCCCCAGCCAAAACAAAATTGAAGTCCCAGAAAAACATTTAAGGGCCTCACAAAAAACATATGAGCCCGCTTTGGCCATGGGCCCCCCGCCGCGCGGGGGGTTGCGGGGGTGTCCGCTACGCCACTGGGATGGAGTGAAGAAGCGTAAGCTTTTCGGGCTCGAGACCTCGAGACCCATCAGCAAAGGGGAAAAGAACAACAAAAAGCTAACAGCGGAAGCGTAAAAGCCTGTAATGCCGCGCGACTGGGTCGACTCTTACTTTTAGATCATATCTTTGATAACTATTTCTCACCAATTACTTCCATGGCCGGAGTTCAGTATAATTCACTGGAAACCTTCACTTTTCTATATTTAACGGCATCCACACAATTTAACCGTTGGAACGCCGTAATCAATGAATTCGCGAGAAAGTTCGTCGGATTCATTTCCGCTGAACCCCTCGGCAATAAAAGAAATTTTTACTACCCTCAATCAAAACCAACGGAGGAGATATAAAAATCCCTTTCTCGTAAAGATCAGCACCCTTTTCAAATAGCTTTGATTTTTTTACCAAATGCATGGTGTTATTTGGATGAAGCCTTCGAGGAAAATTTGTCAATCCCATAGTAGAATCCCATGTATATTAACGGAGGGTCGAGTAGCAAACATCACGAATATTTCGGGTGATTCGTACCTGAATTGGTTGTATCAACTGCGGTCTTTTAAATTGAGGAACTCATTGCGTAACTTAAATCTACTGAACCGACCGCACTCACTACCAAATGTATTCTCTCTATTTGACTCAACTGATTTTCATTATAGACCAGAATTTTCCTTGGATTATTGTGGCTTTGGTTCTCCTCAAAAGAATTTCAAGTATTTTCATTATTTTATGATTATTGCGACGAATTACCAACACATTAACTAATGATATAAAAAATGTAGTTCTTTTACCGATACTCCAATACCTTGTACATATAAAAATATTCGCGAAAGTATTGCGTGGGAAAATAGCCGGAGTAAGGATCAAATATGGATTGGAATTAAGGGAAGTTCGGTGCACTGCTCACAGGGTTACCACCTCTCCGGGTTTTCGGAGAGAAAAATTCTTCGGGTCAACATGAATATTTTCGAAATTGGCATTAAATACTGCGATTTATTTTTAATTTCTTTAAGAGAGTCAAGATTTCATTTTAGAATGACTGTGTCATCCAATTATCCATGTGGAAGGTACATGAAAATATAAACAAACGGTCACGCGGTACGCACGGGGAGCATCTCCTGTCAGATTTTAAAACACAACTAGAACCTCTGAAAATTTTATCATTGTTCAAACAATGTAGCATTTCAAAGGTGAACAAAAATTCTTCAGGTAAAGCGTATTGTAATTACAGATATCTAGGCACATCTGGGAGATGTGCGAAACTAAATCTTAATGACGATAATTTAGAACTTCTATTAATTAAGAACCTGAACAAAGTTCTACCTACTATAGATAATACATTTCGCGACATACCAGAGGACAAGAAATGTGTAATAATATTTAAAGATGTAAATATTTTCATTGAATTGTCTAAGCTTTTGTCAAACATTCTATGTATTCCCGTTAGCAACCTCTCTGTGGAAAGCGTTTTTCTCTTATGACAAACGCATGGAGAGATGAAAGGAATAGGATGAGAGTAGAATTAGTAAAAGCGGAAATTTGTACTTAATTATATTTTAATATGACCTGCGAAAAGTTTCTGAATTTACTAAAACAGGCTGGGCAAGCTGAACTATTAAAATGTTTCACAAGCAAAATAAAATATACTTTTAAGAAAATATAAAAGGCACAATCATATAATAACCCAATTCGCCATTTTCTATTAAATTTGTGGAGTTCATTATGTATTAATTTATATTGTGGCTGTATCTTTTTGTCCAAATTGTACCATTTATTGTAAAACAGACTATTAAGCATTAAATATAGTATGTATTTTTAATATATTAAATTTGTTCTTTCCTATGTTTTGTTCAATCTTCCATTATTATTGTCATTTTGGTATTAAATACATTTGCTCATCACATTTTTATAAAAACTACGTAGCTCGTGAGTATTAAACTGTCAACAAGATGATCCGAACAGAATCTATGACGCCTACTTTCCTAACGTAGGCTTAATCGAATTAATTACTTATATTTTAATTAAAATGATAATTAACTGGATGGCGTAGCCATCGATTATATTGGCTTTTAAAGTATTAAATTCACAGCCAATGAGCTGTTCTTTGTTTTCCTACATTACATACTTTATCATCATAAAGTATTATACTTGCATTCCCATTAAAATTCAACTGATTATGCGATTTTGGAGTATAAAATAACGCATTTGTATGCTAGATTATACTCCAGGATAGTTCAACAATAATTGTCGCCATGGCAATAATCTCGTTATGAGCGAAAAAACTGCAAAATTGCAATTATTAACGCAAAATTCAAAGAAAAATGATCGATAAGCAAAGCTCTACGACAAAAATTAGAATTTCCATTTCATTCCGCAGAGAAGAGCAAAAATCCCGCGCCGATATCATTCTTCTTAGATATTTTATTGCGCATAAGGAAATTACCCTGCCCGATGGGGTTTCGATTTCCCATGTACATCTAAATGTTACCCTGCAATTCACCTAATTGGTGGGCGGCAGGAGGTGCAATGCACCAAAACCTACCTAAAGATTGTGTATCGCAGGTTCAAATTTCCTATTGTGATCTCGTACTGTCCTCGGAAAGAACGAGCCTAGATAACGCTCCGTCCTACAATCGATCTCACGTTTCTTATGATCATGGTCGTTTCTACCTATATACGTTGGTACTTCAATTATTCCTACAACCTCGTATTTTAGACATTCCGATCTATATTTCTCCAGAAGCCGCGACCTTGAGTTCAATCGACGATCCTCCAGTGGTACCCAGTTCAAATCCCACAATAATGAGGTGACGCTTTCCTTATGTTCGTACTTTTGTTTTACGAATCTGGCTGCTCTGCGCTGAACTCTTTCTAATCGAATTATATGTCCCTTCTCGTACGGATCCCATATGCATGAGGCGTATTCTACTTGTGGTCTATCCAGTGATAATTAACATGTTTCACGTACTTTTTCTGTAGTGTTCCGTACTATTCTACCAATGAAAGCCAGTTTTTTGTTGGTCGCAACTATAACTCGACGAATGTGCATGTCCCACGAAACATCTCGACAAATGGTTACTCCTAAATATTTTACATACTCGGCTGCTTGAATATTTATTCCATCTATTTTATACGTAAAACCTACTTCTATGTTCTTTCTTTTCCAGAACGTAACTGCGGCACATTTAGTGTGACTAATTTTAATTTGCCATTCTTTGCACCACGCCGAAATGGCTCTTAAGTCTTCACGCAGCAACTGATGGTCCTCTTGGTTTTTTATTTCTTTATATAGATCGGTATCATCGGCTAAAAGTCTAATTTTACTACGAACTACGGATCAGATATCATTTACATAGATTAATAAAAGTAGAGGGCCCAATACATTTTCCTGAGGAACACCCGACGCAACTTTAACGGGTGACGAGTATTTCCCATCGATGACAACTATCTGTTCTCTTTTCGAGAGGAAGTCTTTCACCCAACTGACTATTTTTGGATTGATACCATATTGTCCTAACTTCGCAATTAATTTCTCATGAGATACTTTACTAAACGCCTTCCTGAAGTCAATGAATATGGCATCGACCGGAGTATTTTTCTCTCTGCATCGCAATAAATCATCCACGAGCAGGCCGAGCTACGTTTCGCATGATCTACCTCTCCGGAATCCGTGCTGTCATCCGGTAAGCAATGAGTGATTATCTAAATAGCGCATTACAGAACTAAAGGTTATGTGCTCAAGTATCTTGCACGTTAATGAAGTTAAAGAAATTGGCCTATAATTTTCGGGGTTCTTTTTGTCGCCGCCCTTATGGATGGGCGTAACGTGTCCCACCTTCCAATCTTTAGGAACGACACCTTCCGTAATGGATTAGAATATAATTTTCAAATACGGCGCGATTTCATAAGTTAACTCTTTCAATACTCGCGCGGGTATTTTCTCCGGCCCAGGAGATTTATTTGGTTTAACTGAATGAAGTTGGAGCGCGATACCATTTTCGGAAAATATCAAATCTTCCATCGAGTCGCCCTGATGCATATGAATAGAGGTTTCCCATTCATTGTCATTAGGAGTAAAAGCTTTCTGAAAGAGTTGATTTAATAGGTTTGCTTTCTCCGCACTATCGTGAACTACATTTCCCGTTTCTGATCTCACTACGTACCTTGGGTCGTCGATTTCGAAGAAACTTTTTTGGGTGGTAGAATACTTAAAATAAGAAGACCCGTGTATCGGCTTTTGATTGAATGGGCCTTAGTATCGGAAGAATCCTTTTTTTTATTTTCGCAGGATTAACTGTGGCTAGATAAAATACAATAATAGGTCAACAATGTCGAGCAGGTGGGTTGACTGGGTGGTTACCGGACTGACTTCCGAATATTTTGTCCCGAGTTCAAATCCCACGTCATAACATTTTTTTTCGTTTTAATCCACTTTATTATTTTTAATTTATTGTATTATTTATTTATTAACTTTATTATATTATTATTTATTTACTTCATTAAAATCGATGCACAAGAGCTTTAACCTGTTTATCAATGTTTAACTGAAACTCCACGCACACTGCCTTGTGATCGCTTATTCCCTCAGCAACAGATACCCTATTCATACACTCAGGAAGATTAGTAGCCAATAAATCTAATATATTATTAAATCTCGCGGAAAATCTCACTAACTGATACAATGAGTGTTTGCCGAAAGTTTCAAGTAAAGCCTCACACGATTCACGCTTTCTACCACCGAGATAAAAGCAATTAAGCCTCCAATCAATTGACGGAAGATTGAAATCGCCCCCGATTATAATGGCTTTATCTTTATTAAAGTAACTTAGCGCCGCCACTTGTTTATTTAGATAATAAATAGTTTCCACGCTCGCATTTGGTGGTCTATTAAAGACGCATATATTTACAGTTTTACAGTTGCTCCCATTCACACTACACCAAACACTTTCGACTTCGTCGTCATTAATCTGTATTGGGTAACTTGCGTATTTATTGCTAACTGCTAGAAATACTCTATCTCCCAACCGGACACATCGATATTTTCTAAAAACGCTATAGTCACGAGGAAAGATCTCCTGACTGGCTATGTCCGCCGTTAGCCAACTTTCTGTACCTATCACTACATCAGCACGCAGACTACGAATAAGATGTTCAAGTTCGGCCTCCTTCCTGCGACAGTTAACCGTGATGATTTTTAGTTTATCGCTATTACTACGTAACGATGCCTCGCGCGCTACTCAATTATTATTATTATTTACTGCCTCCTTGTCCTTCCTATTACGTCGACTATTTCTACGCTTAGAATGTTTTCTATTGTTAATTAATATCGCGTTCATAGTGATATGACGGTCAGACGCATTACTACTATTGACGCGCATCTCAACGCTTGCTGAGTAATTAGAATTCCTTAAATCTAACCTAAAAAAGTAAAACGGCGCAATATACTTCGCACAAACTTTCTCATATACGTGTATACGTTTAATCTCACTACACTTTTTGCCCCTAAATTAACTCTCCCCTCTGACGCGTTCGCTGAGCGTCTTGTACAGAAATAATGCCACTGGACGATACATATTAACTTTTTTGGGAGATATGACTTAGTTAGTATTATTTGTGAAATCAGGCTGTACGTTTGGATCCATTTTAAACGAAATCCTTAGATTAAAAATAGAAATTTAGAGACTACGGCTAGATGACGTGGAATTAAAAATTAAAACTCCTGCAACGTAAAATGATCCAGATGACCAATCATACGTCAATGGATAAGAGAAAAAGACAAAAGATTTTCAAACTAATGCTTACAAGTTTGCTGGACAGGGGTGGTCCGCAGATACTTGTTTGTCGAAAGGTTTAAAAAAGTTGGAAAAAAGGGGGGGTTTCACACACGCACACACACACATCCACACACAATCACTCGGGGACTCGGGGAACTATATACGTATTTCGGCGGCCATGCTACCATCTTCAGTAGTTAAGGTCGTATGAGTTGTTTTAGTTTCGTCCTCTGTATTTGTGTTTTCCGGGGATAGGGGAGAGGAGGGGAGGAGGAAACCTAACCGTCAGTGTGTAGAGGGGGGAGTATGGGATTACTGGTTCATTACTGTCTTGGAATTTGTTTATGAAATTGCTTTCATAAGCGTCGAGTTTCCAGTCGGTTGGTGTTGTTTTTAAAATGGCCATGTTTTCAATTTTAATTGGGTGATTATTTTCTTGAATATGCATAGCGACGCTAGACCTATAATCTGAGGGTCGTACCTATTGATTTTCGCGCAGTTTTTTATATGATTTAATTCGGTCTGGAAATCAGTTTTGGAAAGAGGAACTTTTAGGAGTCTATGTACTATTGAGTGGAAAGGTGCTAGTTTATGTGAAATATGATGTTTGGAATCAGATGGAATGTATGTGTGTGTGTGTGGGTTTGCGGTAAATCCCAAACTTAATTTTGTTGTTTACTCTTTTTACGAGCAGGTCCAGAAAGGGTAATGTGTTTTCTTTTTCTAATTCATGTGTAAATTTGATGTAGAAGTATTGATTGCTAAATTGCTGAACAAAATGTGTTAGGTTGTTTGAAGCTATCAAAAATCGCTAAGATGTAATCTATCTATCTAAGCCACAAACGTGGGTAGTAGTCAAAGGTGTTTTTGCATTGTTTTTCAAAGTTGACCATAAATAGGTTGGCTAAGAACGGTGAAAGGGAATTTCCCATAGTTGTACTGTGGTTTTGTTGATAAAACTTATTGTTGACTTGAAAGAAGTTTTGGTTCATACATAAACGTGTTAGTCGTACCCGTTCGTCTACTGTTTTTGATGATAGATTTTGATCGATAAGCCATTCTTGGAGGAAGTGTAATGTTTCATCAATGGGGACACTGGGAAAGAGGGAAGAAACATCAAAAGAGACTAAAATCTCACTGTCTAAGTGTTATGTCTTTAACTTCGTTGATAAAATGGGAACTGTTTTCAATATTTGAATCTTGTTTGAGAGGAAGTTACTGCTGTAGCAAGGTAAACTAAAAAATTTACCATAGCAGTGGATCTGTACATACAGGGTGGCACAAAAGTCCTTTCATGCACGAGAAGTTAATGTAATTTGTTTTTAATATTCATCGTCAAAGAAGAATGTTTGATATGCAAAAATTAAAAGCATGATTTTCTTCTGCTGGACTTGGCAGGCATGAAATGCTTCATTCACAGGTACGTTGTGTATTTAATATATAAGGTTCAAAATAAATTAGGTTCTGAAGTGTGGAATGACTTTTGGGCCAACCTGTATGTATCCTTTCTGATTTATATGTATATGCAGTATCATTCTGTAATGCAAATAAGATGTTTCAAACCTTGACATAAGGCATAAGAAAACAATTTCAAAGTGAAGTTAAGAAAAAGTTATGCATTCCCAAATGGGCAGTGGGAAGTATACTTCCTACCCCATAACATACAGTGTACTCACAGACGTAAAATAACATGAAGTAATTGTATGTAATCATGTCATTTTAACATAAGGAAACCCAAAAAATACCACCCTTCTATAAATAATTTTCTCATGGAAGAGATCAAATGGCATTATGATGTTATATTTTTAAATTAATTTAGGCTCTAGAAGATAATATATTTCAGTCTGCAATATATATAGTAGGCACATATTTGAGCTCAAGACTTAAACTTAAGAGAGTATGTAAAGAGTGAAATTAGAAGCAGGAACCGAGGGAGAACTATTACTCTGTGGATTCAACCTCTTACTGCAAGATAGAAAATGAACAATCTCAAGTACCTTCATTCAATTATGAATGGATTTTATTTATCGTTCCTCAACTCTCACTTCCTTCTTCTCTCTTTGAGTTCCATCTCGCCCAGCACAGGTTAAAAATGTCTTTCACACACCTAACTTTCGGCTTTCATTATCACATTGTTCTCCTGTTTACCACATTTCTGCCACCTATAATTCTGTAATAAATAATCAGCCGAATCTAGATATTTTTTACTAGCTCATTAAAATCGATAAAGACTTAAATTTTTCCTGTTTTGTTCTTTGGTCAGATGTTTTTTTCTTTTATATTTTTAAATTTTTATACGTATTGTTTTATATTTTATAATAATTATTTATTGTTTGTGTGTTGTTTTTGTCTCAATGTAATTTGATCTTTGTGCTGTTTTTGGGGCTTTTCCTAATTAAATAATAATTGTTTCAGCAGAGAACAAATGTTTTTAGTTATGTTGTCCTTTGATGCAAAACAAAAAAATTTCAATTGGAATTTAATAATAATGAATGCAGAGAAACTAAACAAGAAGTGAATTGCTCACCATTTTATTTTTGCAGTGTTGTTAGGAGAGATGTGCCAGACTCCCAATAAGGTCAGTGGGACATGCGTTGCAGTGCGAGATTGTCCACCAATAGTTGCCTCTCTTCAGGTTAAGCCATTACCACATACCACTGTTGATTTCTTACGAAGATCACAGTGTGGATTTAAAGGCAGGAATCCACTGGTCTGCTGTCCGTCTACCACGCCAACACAAGGGCCACCTTCCAGGCCTCATCCTGTAAGGCCTCCAAAAAGGCCTCAACAACCTCCACCTCAGACTGATACTGAAGTCACAGAAGATGTGAGTCAGCACAGGAATCTTCATCTTCTCAGGAATGATATATGCGGCCCAGTTGCTGAAGACAGAATACACAGTGGAATAAAAGCCAGATTGAATGATTTACCTTGGATGGCTTTAATTAATTATGCAGTTCGTGAGTATAGCTCCATAATTCTACATTTTAAATGGTTTCATGAAGTAATTTTCATTTTCCAATTTAACAATTGATATTAAATTCTAAAAAAATTATCTGAAGAAACTAGTTTAGTTTCTTTAATGGTTGAATCTTAGAAAAGGTTTCCTTCCACCAACATGGACTTTGACACACATAATGGTAACAGCAAAGTTAAATTTTAAGAGAAAAGTTAATTTATTGCAGAAATTAATATAGAATACTACAACTTGTTGTTTCTCCTCCATAGGAAGTGGAACTCAAAACAAATGTGGCGGGAGCATCATCAATGAACGTTATATTCTCACTGCTGCCCATTGTGTAAAGTTTTTGCCAAGTACTTATCGTCCGTAAGTATCTGTCATGATTAATCATTATCTAATGTTAATTGAATTGTCAAGACATATTTGTATCTGGAATCATCATCTGTAATGTAGCAGAAAATATAGGACCCAGTCTGATGAGGTCCTCCCTCATGCAATGTGGATACTGCAGAGGCCTAAATTACTTTCCTGTTTCCATTAATTTTTAATAAAACCTCATTTCCTAATTGAACTTCAATTTTAACAAATAACACAACTTAACCCAACAAATAAGCATGGTTCAAAGGGTTTTTTTTCAATAATGTAACATGTTTGTTTGTTTGTTTGATAGCACTAACAGAATTTAGTTTCAGCATTAATAATATCCATATAATTAATACGAAGGCTTCCACGGTGTTTTCGTACTCCTTCCAAGGCTTTCAGGATTCTACCGCGTGTTGTTTCTTCTGGTGACGACTGTTTCGCCTCCATTCCAGGTGACATCTTCAGACCTGAAGATGTCACCTGGAATGGAGGCAAAACAGTCGTCACTAGAAGAAACAGCACGCGGTAGAATCCCGAACGCCTTGGAAGGAATATCCATATAATTTATGCTACAGCTACCTTAAATGTTGGTGTCACTCAGTCCCATTTATGAGCAGGGGCCAACAGGGACTGAGCCCTAAATTTAAGGGGGGCCCAAGCACTCAGGGTGTAGTCATATGGTCAGTTCAATTTCGACAATTTTTCAGCAGATATTGAGTCGACATCTTTAATGTTTTAGATATGTAATTGCCAATCACAGTGGTGCCTGCCAAATTATTTTATCCTGTCAGCCATGGGAATAAGGACACAACCATCTAGTTCAATAATACACAGTTATTTGCTGGGCTGTACCAGTTTTTTATAACCCATGAAAGATAAAGCTAGGAGGGCACTTGACTCATAAAATATTGATATTTTGCTCATCCTATACTCCTTCCCTACTTTAATGAATCACAAATTGTTTACATAGTTTTTCAAGACTGCAGCAGGTGCTACCACATATGAATAGTCCCTAATTATGTTAGGTCTATAAAATCGTAAAAACGGCACTGCTGCCATTTCTCTATGTTACATGCATTTCTACTCCATGAACCTCTGTTACTTGTGAGGCATTTTTCCAAACAAATTTATTCCCTCCAACATTTAACACTGATATTTCTATCCTACACTCATCTATGTTACTCTTTTAAGTGTGTTGAATATAAAACTGGTAATCCCCTATCACTCAAATAATTATAGCTCGCATGTTCACATCCATTCAAATAATAATATTACACAGTTATTTATTTTGTTAGCAAGGTTTACACAGACGATTTTGCAAGGGCTATTTCCAATTGCGAGTGATGGAGTGTGTGTGTATTTGCAAAGGAAAGGATGAGACAGAGGATTTTGAAAGTGACAATAAGAATGTAGATGATTTATGAGAAGACAATTGTAGGTGATAGAATGCACATCTAAATGTAACCATTTCGTTTCATTTGTCATCTGTAAACAATAGCGTGGATCATACTTTCCATACACTGTTTACATGCACAGTTTCAGTCAGACAATGGAATGCCAAGGTCTTTTGCAAGTGCCAACCTAGATGACGAGTGCAGTCATCCCTAGGCAGTAAGCAGGTAAGGCACCACCATAGAGTGGCACCTCTCTGGGGACAGAAATGAGTTGATCTCGTAGGCTCATTTAAAAAAAAGTGCTCAAATTGCATTTGTCATATAACTCATTGTTGTAAGCAGACAAAATATTCATATCTATCAGATACAGAAAACATGCAGAGTGTAGAGTATGGATGCAAATGTGAAAATTGGTATCAGTGCACACCTCTAGTTTCTACTTCCCCAGCAACCGATTGTAAAAGGTGGCACTTCCGTTTTTTTAATCCCACCAAACTGAGATTTGGCTTTGACACACTTCCCAGGGGCTCTTTCCCCACCCCTCATACATGTTCCTCCTCTATCGCTCTTTTGCTTCCCCATGCGGTAAAAAAATCTGTAAATCCGACGAATGTGGCCCCTGCTCTTGAGAAGAAAACAAGTAGGTAAAGTATACTCCATGAAAATGCATATAAAACGGTATGGAAAGATTGGGCGGTTCTTGAATTTTTATCTTCGAAACTATAAGTCATAATTTTATGATTCGGTGAATTTTTTTGTGGTAAATGTTATTCTCTATTTGAATAAATATTTTAATCTATACCTCACAGATCATATAAAAATATGGTATTTAATTGTTGCTTGATTGATGCCAATGAACAAGATATGAGTAAAAGTTTATTTTAGTGCTTATATAAAGTGAAAGTTCTAATTGACCCCTGCAGATCAAAACCACAATTGGGTGATAAATTTTAATAAGGATAACTCATACTTAATCTAATTAGCCCACTAATGCCCAGTGACAATATCTGTTGCCAAGCACTTTCAAAATTTTTTCCACTTTCCACTGTTTTACAAATGTACGTTTTGTGCATGGCCTTGTGCTTATAAATATGAAATATGCTCCAGCATGTACCAATAATTACTTCTTCATTTTTAACAAAATTCAATTATATCAATATCTGCTTAATTATATCCAAGTAACCAACTATTAAACTGCTCTAACCAACAATACTAATTGAAGACATGCGGCTAAAACCGATGAGTCCTTTGTTATATTGCAATGGAAACCCTACAAAATTTGAAATTGACATGAACTCACTCCATCTGGGCCATCACATGGATTTCATGTTTACATGGACAGTTATATCTCTACAGTTGGATCGTGAGTTCCATCACTCAGGATGGAGTGAGTCAGTTTTGTAAAATACAAGGGATCAGTGGCGGCTCGTGTATAGGCACTGCGGAACTGCAGCACCCCCTATTTCCACTTGATATTATCGATAACATTTAATATAATGAGTCCTTTTTTCTTTAATTCTTTCTTTATTTTTGTAGTACAATATATATTCCTTAAGCTTAATGTCAGTACTTCAGTAGCCATCCCCCAGTTTATGAAAAAGATACAAAAATCTTTGTATGGAACTGTGCACTTCACAGTGCCAGCGACATGGTGTTTGACTCTTGTGCGCATGCGCACATAGGAGGGGGGGTGGGGAGGAAGGCGGGACTGCCAGGTAGAGAGAGCACTGTTGCTCTCGAAGTGCCGGCTATGGCGTGGTGGTGGAAGGAAGTTTTTTTTTACTCAGCGTGTGTTGTGCTTAAAAACCGTGTACCATATTCTTGAATGTGATAAAGTGTAGAAGAGTGTAGAATTAGATTATTATTCTGCTTCCAGCTATTCTATTTGATTCATTTTTTTTCGGTTCTTTTATTTAACAGAAAACTTTAACCATGGCCCTGCATCCCCAAGAAATAAATTCTGTGACTGTAAGTGAACTTCAACAGCTTAAGTTTTCACAGCTATCTCTCCATGAGAAAGTTACAGTTAAGAAAAGAGGTCGTTCAACACCTGATATTCTAATATCTCAGCCAGGCAAAAGCAACAACAAGAAATATATTCGTAGCTTTAATTCTGAATGGTACCAACGGAAAAGTTGGCTTTGCGGCTGTGAAGTAAAAAATGCACTGTTTTGCTTCCCGTGTTTGCTGTTTGGAGGTGATGTACCGTGGACAAAAGATGGTTTTAGAAATATAAACAAAATGAAAGAAAAAACTGAAAAGCATGAGAAGTCAAAGAAGCACGTTGATAATGTTGTTTCACTGTCACTTTTAGGAACCGTAAGTATTAAGGAGAAACTTAGTGAGGCATACAGACTTTCAATCAATGAGCATAATATAAAAGTTAAAAAGAACCGTGAAATTTTGTCCAAAATAATAGACTGCATTTACTTTTGTGGAAACTTTGAAACTCCCTTACGTGGACATGATGAAAAAGACGATTCAGTAAATCCAGGGGTATTTAGAGGATTAGTAAATTTTGCATCTAAATTAGATTCAGATTTGAAGAATCACTTAGAAACCAGTGCAGTCTTCAAAGGTGTTTCTAAGACCATTCAGAATGAGATACTTGACTGCCTGCTACAAATATACCATGAGGAGATAAGGACGGAAATTAGAAAAGCTTCTTTTGTAGCTGTCATGGCTGATGACACAACAGATGTTTCGGAACACACTCAAATGGTCCTTGTTCTACGGTATGTATTGAATGAAGAAATATTTGAGCGTTTTTGGGGATTCTTTATTCCAGAAAATCAAACTGCAGATGGCATATCAAAACGTATTTTAGAACAATTGGACATAATCCTTCAAGGAAATGGACAAAAACTGATAGCTCAGACATTTGATGGTGCAAATGTCATGAAAGGCAAAAAAGCAGGAGTTCAAGCAAAAATAAAAGCAGTTTATAGTAATGCACATTTCATTCACTGTTATGCACATCAACTTAATTTAATAATGAGAAATGCAGCAAGTATTACATGAAACGCAAGAATATTTTTCTCTAACATTCTGGATATTCCAACATTCTTCTCAAGATCAGCACAACGTGTGTCCATTCTCAAGAAACATATGGACGTCAGCATTCCACGTCCATCCTCTACAAGGTGGAATTTCAACATACGGACCATAAGCAGAGTTCATGAAAATTTGCAACCTTTAAAAAACTGCCTTACTGAAATTCAGTCAACATCAAATGCAGATCAAACCATTGCAGAAGCAACAGGAATTTTAAAATACCTGAATGATGATAATTTCAAGTTTTGGTTAGAGCTTTTTCATCAGATTATGCCTCATGTTGAAATAATTTACAACCAAATGCAATCTCGAGAAATTAGTGTGTTTAAAGTTAATGAATATATAACAAATTTCAAAACTGCTATTTTAGAATTGAGAAACTCAAAGTACTGTGAGAATCCTTCAAAGACACTCATGGCAGAAGCTAAGGAAGTGTGTGACTATATATGTGTTGATATAATGGACAGATATTCTTCCACTAAACACTTAGTAGCTGCTAAATTGTTCAACAAGAAATGCTTCACTAGATTTAAGAATGAACATCCCACAAAAGAGATAGTACTGACCACTGAAGCTTATCCCATGATTGACAAAGAAAAGCTTGAAACTGAACTAAAAGTATTCTATTGTAGGACTGATATTCATGAATATTGCAAATTAATTGAGCTGCTGAAATTTATCTTGGAAAATAATCTAGATGATGTTTTTAGTGAAATTACGAAACTGATAAAAATTCTCTTGACAATTCCCATGACTACATCAGAGGCAGAGCGCTGCTTTTCAACATTGAAAAGAATAAAAACTTTTTTAAGAAGCACTATGAATTCGGAAAGACTAAATGTGCTTGCAGTACTTTCAATGGAGAAAAATTTCCTCAATTGTCATCCAGAGATCAAGGAGAAAATTATTGAACTTTTTGCGCAAATTAAAACAAGAAGAATGGATTTCATTTTTAAATGAATAGATCAAGCTTGAACTGTAACAATTTAAATTAAAGTAAGTAAAAAATGTTTGGTTTTTTTTTTGTTAAGATTTTATCAAGTTCCTGAATAAATTTTCTTTTTATACATGTTTTTTTCCTTTTACACAATTTTAAAACAAAGGCTAAAAATATTCTGGAGCAGCACCCACACTAATTTTAGCTACGAGCCGCCACTGCAAGGGATGAATGCACGCTCCATCATTTAACTTTGCATCACACACAACTGTCACTTATGACTGTCATTTGGTAATTTTTTACAACACTGGAGTGTCCCACTCAATCGTTTGCAAAATCAAGTGCAATGGAATGCACATTACAACACTCCGTAAAATCGTCTCCGTGAAAACACTGCTATTTTCTTGATGTTTGCATCATCACAAAGTTTGCACCAAATATTAACAGTGATTAATTTTTTGTTTAGAATCTCAGTGAGGATTGGAGAGCATGATTTAGAATCTGAAATAGATTGTGAAGAAGAAAAGGATGGATACAGAAGGTGTTCCCCAGCACCTCAGGAAATCCGGATTGAGGAAATGATTGCACATCCAAAATATACAGGAAGGCCTAACCTTCAACATGACATTGCCTTAATACGGCTGTCAAAGCCAGCGGATTTCAAAACCGGTAAGGAACTACCAATTTTGCATGGAATTATCTATGATTAATAATAAAGAAATACTTCTTAGATAAGAATTATTTCTTTAACTAGCTTTCTTTCGCTGAATTTACACAAATTTCAACTACCACAGCACAGTAGAGTTATCTTCAAAACAGCCAATGTCCAACAAATATTAACAATTTATATAATAGCTGTATTGCGCACCTCCCATGAGTTGAACCTTTTAGTGCTAAGTTCATAATTTTTTTTAGTAGAGTTGTTGATGCATTATGAGCACTGAAATTTGTTTATCCATAAAGTAATTTCATTGAGTTAATGCAGAAGCATCAAAAAATAAATGTGCATAACTTTTTGCTGTTGAGATTAAAATCGTATATTTTTGAGAACATTAGTTTTATTGTCCTCTTAACATACCAAAAAATTATCTAATCATCAGGGTTCTTGATGTGCATCAAAAGTATTTACTGTAGTGTTCTTAATATAAAATAATTTATGGATTGTCACCCTACCTAGCATTCACAAAGGAAAAAAGTAAGATTTTACCCACTTAAATAGAATGCCTCATAAATTTAAACAAATTGATAGGATCAGTTATGTGAAAGATGAAACCAGGGAGTTGGGAAGCATGCTGGAGGATATAGAAATAGATTTTAATATAAAAAACTGGGTAAATAAAATTTTTTTCATGGGATTGCAAAATGGTTTATATAAACTTCAGGCACATTTTGCCACACTTAGCATTGGGGTCTTGACACTAAAAAGATTTAGCAAATGAGAAGGCAAAATGATAAGTTCTTCATTAGAAATTGAAATTAAATACCACTAAGAGAAGCTTAAAAGAATGAATTTGATATAAAAACAAGACTTGGAAAAGGAAGCTATGATCAGCATTAACCCTACAACTACCAAGCGATTTTCACTACCATAAACTACCAAGTTGAGGGCCTCAGAGGCCCACCATCTAAAATACAATAAAAAGTCATAGTAATGTTTCAAACCTACTGTTATACATTTAAAAACATCATAGGAATACAGCTATACAATTTTAGTAATTTATTTAAAATTATGAATACCTAAAGACAAATATTTACATTGGAACAATTCTTTTACATTCTTCCTCATTGTTTTCAAGATCAGATTAATATTGCAGTAAGAATGTATTTACAGAAATAATAACAAATTGATTAGAAAAATGATTTAATCTGATTCATCTGACACAATAGTTTAAACAAATAGTGCACTTCATACTGCTTTCCACACATATGGTGCCCTATAAGTAAGGCTACCTGCATTTACAGGAATGCAGCCAATGACTAAATAATTTGCAGAAAATTTAAATAAGCGTACATTATTGAGAAACTTTGGGTAATTATTTTACATAAGTCTCTGCACAATGTAATAATATATCCATACTTTTCCTTTGTTTATAAAAGAGAAACATACGAAGAAATAATTTGTGGACCTTGGAGGTCCCACCCTTTGTAGTTCTGGAGTTAATGTAGCTCATGGTATATTAACCCTCAACTACTATAGTGGGGTCAGTTCTGACCCCACCACCCCTGTTTTTGTCGATACACAATAGATGGCGCAACTGTCAATCACGTGCTTCCAGCTATTCTCACTTTGTTTACTTTTCTCTCCCAACACATCGAAAGGCAAGCGGCAGAATATATACAAAGTTGAAAATTTCAATTATGAACATTTTAAGGACAATTTAATCTGTATTTAAACTTTTGGTGTCAGCATTGACCCCACGATAGTACTTATGTGACTCTAAATAATGATAGTAGTTCAGGGTTAAAAGATTTTTAAAAGCTTCTGCATAGGATGCTGTTATTGCGAAGAGGTAGACATTTTTACATATATTAGTATATTTGAACTTATTGGTATACAGTCAGACCCCGGTTTAGCACCTGCTATATTGTGTCACCCCCTGCATACCGCCCATGAATTGTTGAAAACAGAACTTCAACCTTGTGATTATGTCCATAGATGAAGTGTAAACCTCAATTTACCACTACCATCAATTTAGTGCCAATGACAGTGCTGGACAAACGGTGGCGCTAAACTCGGCTTTGACTGTATTTGTTTTGACAACAAAAATAAAGTTTAAATTTGTTGTATGTCAACTGAAAACCAGGTCATGGAAGTGTGTTTTTCCCAACTATTGCCATGTGGAATAAAAAATCAACAATAACCAATGCTGAACTATTATATGCTATTTAATTCAAGAACACATTCACTGAATAATTACCTCAAGGCATACACACAAGAAATAATTCATTTTAATTCATATTTACCACCAAGATACATGAGCAAGTAATTCCTTACAGAAAGAGGCTACTCTAACAGGTCCATATGGATCAAATCAACTGTTGTACTTGTAGCATACAAGATTAGGTCATGGTGAATGTGGCATTTTCCATGTCCGCAGGTCACAATAGATACCATCACCTCCAAAAAAATATGCATTATATCATTTCATTCATAAAAAAATATTTAGTTGCTGCTGAAATATTAAAACTTAATATCATAAAGAACTTTTTCTTGATTAAAATGGAGGAAGAGTAATGTTCTACAAAAAATTTCTTTTGAAAGGGGCTCACTAAAACTCTACTATTGGCACTGAATCTTCCTGCTATGACTCTGTATATAAATATCCCATTCCAAGTTGGATAAAAATTGAAGCTTTATGTGAGCTGCAATAATCAGAAATATCATGCATTCACTGTGTGCGCTGTATGCGAGGAATACTAGTATAATTTTACCATATCTTTATATCCTCTAGAAATATGCAAAATTCTTAGTAAAAATGAATAAAATGTGAGGGGGAAAATTAAAATTCCAACAAAA
Source organism: Tanypteryx hageni (assembly GCA_028673005.1). Classification (NCBI taxonomy): domain Eukaryota; kingdom Metazoa; phylum Arthropoda; class Insecta; order Odonata; family Petaluridae; genus Tanypteryx; species Tanypteryx hageni. The sequence continues at coordinate 51,794,635 of CM054114.1, read as the reverse complement.
TACTTATTTTTCTATGAAGAGTTATTACAGATATATTGATTTCTTAAAAATTATTCCTTATTATTAAAGTGGTATACAATACAATGGTATACAAATCTGAGAACAATTAATTTTTTAATATTTTTAGAATGTGGAATTTTCCAGAGAATTTTATGCATTTGTTCAACCTTTCCATTACCTGTATCATATTTTTCATTTTGTTATTCCTCCTAAATGCATCTTGCATGAAAATGAATTGTACTTTGAAATTCAGTTCTATTAAATTATGAAATTCAATAACTCAAAACTAAAATGTTACTTGTAAAAATACCAGTGATACATAGCTGTATAAAATTATAATCATGTTGTCCCATTGGATTTTTTCAAATATTTAATGGACCACACACATCATGTTGATAGCAAAAGGCTTATAAATAAAAATTTTAATTTTTTGTTATATAAGGTGTTTTTTCTTTTGAATTACTGAAGGAGACTTCATTTATTTTTTAATGGATTTTATGTTTTAATAATTTAGATGCCATAAGGCCTGTATGTCTTCCGGTAGAACTGCCCCTTCAAACTCAAAATCTTACTGGGAAAAAGGTGGTTATAGCAGGATGGGGTATCACTGAGAATCGTAAGTAATTATAAAAATATATTTTTAAATGTATTAAAAAATATATTGTCATTTTACATTCACTGTTTATTAATTTATCTTGAATGTTTACTTATACTTTGTGAACATCAATATTGTCTATTGATTATGATAATTACATCAGATATTTTCCCCCTTAGATACGGCATCCACAGTTCTATTGAAGGTGACTGTACCAGTAGTGGTGCCCGAGCAGTGTGCTACTCTTTACAAAAGTCAAGCATCAATCTCAGTGGCAAGCCAAATGTGTGCTGGAGGTGTCAAAGATAGAGGAGACTCTTGCAATGGCGATTCTGGTGGTCCTCTTGTCTACTATGGACTGGTGCAAGGGAGCACAAGGACAGTGCAACATGGAGTCGTGTCATATGGACCTAAGGCATGTGGCGTTACCAATTTTCCTGGAGTGTACACTCGTGTAGGCCACTTCATGAAATGGATTCTCGACACTATAAGGCCATAAGTGTTTTGAGAAACAGATTTCCTTTCAAACTTTAAATGAAAAGGATTGTGACCTTTACTTGTGAAGACTCAAGTGGATTTAAATTTTTTAGGCATCATGTGCTCGAAGACAAACATTTTAATTTTATGCATCTAACTTTTTAACTAAAATGTTTTAACAAAGGACAATAAAATCAAAGTGAATCATTTAAAATTAGATTCGTAATAGAATCATTCAGGGAAACCCTTTTTATTATTAAATCAATCAAATTATTTTAAATGCAGATGACATACAGCTCAATCATAATAATTAATGTAATAAATGAGTTGTTATGCACAAAAAGCCATCAAATAAAATTTCCCCGCTAATATCAGATAATAATATTGTACATGGTTATAATAACTTTATTAAATCTCTTAAACTTTCATTTTAATGGCTGTGAAAAATTTTGTGCTGGAATAGCTTACAACCAAAATTATTTTTTATTTCATTCCTGAAAACTAAAAATTCCAGTTTTTATTTATTAATAGTCAGTGCTTTAAATAGAATGGCACTGTTCAATCTGCAGTACTGACACTTTTAATTTCATTTTTTAGCATACCAGAAGTTTTAATTTCAATTTTTAGCATGGACTTCCACAGCACCTATTCAATCAACCATATGTAGAATCGTGAATTTGTAAAGTAAAAATGAACAAAAAAGGAAAACACACACACACTCACCAATTGATAGGGAAACTCGTGTAACAAAATATTTTTTCTGCTTTTTGATGCTTTTGATTTTTATTATTATATAACTGTGATGGAATAAAGCGATCTAAAGATCCTATGCAGACAGGCATAAGCTGTAATGTTGGGAATAATTTTTAAACGAGAAAAAGTCTGCTATGACCGGGAATCGAACCCGGGTCTTCCACTTGCCGGGCGGATATTCTACCACTGAACTATCGTAGCAGATCACTATTTGAGAGGGAGGAGTTTTCTTCGGTGTATCTCTTCGAGGACATCCGTTGAGGCAGTTTGATACTAGCTTGGCTAGTTCCATCCCAACCAAGAAAACATCCCCGTTCAGAAGCGAGAAAATTGATCTGCTACGATAGTTCAGTGGTAGAATATCCACCCGGCAAGTGGAAGACCCGGATTTGATTCCCGGTCATAGCAGATTTTTTTTCTCGTTTCAAAATTATTCCCAATATTATATAATCTATTTATTTTTATGTTGAACCGAGTAATTGAATAAATGTTTTTTTATAAAGTAAAACCTCGTTATTTCGATACCGGATAATTCGAAATAGCGTGTAATTCGAATCTAAGAGCAGTCCCCGGCCAATATCACAGGATAGCGTACTTTTTAGTACGGATTATTCCAAATACAATGAAATTCAAAGTCGTGATCTGGTCCGGCGACTCGCGAACATTTCGTTTAATTCGAAACCTTTACTCATATTATGTGTTTAAGTGGAAAGTTCGTGCGCGCACATGACAAAGGCATCGCGTTTTTGTTCTCCATTTCTCGTAACGAAATATACATTGCCCACCAAACAGATAACTTCTTTTTAATTATTTAATAGTCAACGTGAAATAAAATCGTAGATGATACAAATAGAGGAACCATCTTATCCTTGCATCACTAGACCTTTATTCCAGGTTCTCGGATTTCTTCATGTATACTGCCTTATCGTAGATCTCTACCTCTTCCCCGTAAGTTTTTCGAAAAAATCTTGTTTCGTATTTTCCCAGTCAACAAAAAAATGCCAAAAAATATAGGCCTTTATCTTATTAATTTGAGCACGATCATCAATGTTATTTTCACTATCATTCTCTGAACTGACACTTTCTTCCGAACCACTTTCAAGTAAAATTTCCGTTTACTTTTCATCACCAGGTATTGCTTGCGTTTTTCTATTAGTTGACGCCACGATAAGTTCGACCCTTTTAATCTCTTATAAATTAAGCAAATGTAACAACGGAAAAATAACGAACAATAGCTGCCTCCGTACAGCATAAATGTTTCCCTCAGAGCGGCAAGAGAATATTTATTGTGCGATCCAAGCGCTGCCCATGCCCTGTGATCACGCTTTCGGTCAATCGTAAATACCTTTGAATGGGTTTGTTTGCGCAGTGATGTCAGATAAGTGTTTCTCTCTCTCACTCTCATTATATTGCTATCAAGAAATGCTGAACCAAGCACTAGCCCAGATCCGAAGACCATTCCTCCTCCCTTTCTATATAGCTCTCAAGTGTTGACGCATAAGAAAAAAATATTCATCTCAAAAGTGAGAGACATCACAAAGCAGATAAACAGTGCCTGCATCCCGTTTCACCGCACAGTTTTCGTGCAGAGGGTCGGTTAGTCTCAGCATTGAATAGGGATTTTTTAGAACCCACATTTCACATAACTACGCGAAAATTCAATCAAAAATTTTGACGTATAATATAGGTAAAAGGCAAACAGTAAAAATGGCAGAATTAAGCACAATAGGAAGGTTCAAGTTTACTGTTTTGAAATATATCAAGGTTTTCAGATTTAAGAAAATTTATGGGATCAAAAAAATAGAGAAGTTAGCTATCTTCGCGGCGTCCCCAGTACGACCGCATATGGAGTTTTCGCTCTGCGTACTACTGGATATGCAGGACGAAGCTGAGGGGTTAAGAGCGTTTCTTAATTCTAAGAGATCGTCCATAAAATACGTCATGCTTATGTTTGCCTTTTTAGTTTTCCCTTCCCTTAAACTCGGCGCGCTACGCTAAGCTTGACCCCTCCCTCCTGCCTGCGTGACGCAATGGGGGACTCATAATATTTAATTATATATTTTTTTAATTCTTTGTAATTGACTTAATTATTCCATGAATATTATTTTGTTGAATCGTCTTCATTATGCAAAATAATATTCAAAATAACTCTTTGAAATATCCCGCGAAAACGGCATCCTGGTTGGAGAGAGAGTAGTAAGGGGTACGTGACGTCATCGCATGCCTTACGACCGTACTGAACGCACGCAGTTTTGATACTTCGTCCTGTTGCTTTTCCTGATATCTTAGCTAAAATGGAGAATATGGAACATATGAAGGGTTATAAATATTGTCTGGTACCTCAGTGCTTAAATACAACGATTAAAACCCCGAGAAAATTGTTCTTCACGCTACCGAGCTCCTTGGGAAGGAATAAGAAGTGGAGAATATCGTGGTTGAAAGCCATGAAGAGATACGCATCTGATATATCGGAACGTACAACCTCATTTGTCGGTGAAGATCATTTTAATCTAAGTACTAGTTATATGTATGTACGTAATTTTATTGCTTCGTATTTTAGTTTATGACTTATGTCGGCATTACACTGACACGATGCATATATATCTGGAAAACGATGTTGACACGAGTCAATTATATTTTTATGTTCAAAGATTAGCATATATATTTTAACAAAACCTCCATAATGTAATATACCATGGTACTACTATACCAGGTCGGTCGTTGCGCATCTCAGGCGAGCGTCGCTTCGAGCGTGTGACGTCACGCGGTACATAGATTGCGCTTGCCGCCTATAATTTAGCATTGACTGTGGTCGCGGGTTTGGAAAATTATTAGGTTTTCTCTTGAACTGTGCCTTTCTCAGTGAAATGACGTCTTGTGCGGTATTTGGTTGTAATAACAGTTACAAAAATTGTAATGGTAGGGTGAGATTTTTTCGATTTCTCCAAGAAAAGTCCATTCAAGAAATATGGATTCGAGGATGCCGGAGAAGAGACAACATAAATCACTGCAGATGAGTTGCTTTTTGTGTTCCCAAATTTCATAAATTAGCGTTATAAAATATTAAAAATACATTCGAGCAAAAAACTAAATTGATCATGTGTATTTTTGTGGCCAAACTAGACTATACCAAATCTGAGTCCAACAATAGTCATTGCAATGGCTATACTCTTAATCTATAGAAATTAATAAAAGGCAATGTATGTGTGTGTGGACAGCATATCTCAAAAACCAAGAATCTTAGAGACTTAAAACTTGATACTTATTAATGGAATCATGAGGATGTGCACCTAGGGGCCAGAATTTTTATTTTTGGTGGATGGGATATGCCATTTTCCATAAGATAACACACAAAAATCGATTTTTCGATTTAAAGACTTTCACTCTTTTGTAAATTAAAATTAGAAGGAACTTTGGATCTAGACCATTTAAAAAATAAATAAATAACGAGATTGTATTGATGCCTTAATCCTAATATGTACCATATACATTAAGGAATGCATGTGAATGCTTTAATACGAGAGAGAGGATGAAATAAAGAAGGAGAGAGACAAAATTAAAGGTTCCACAGATTAAAAATAATTTTGGACGTAAAAGTATTGTGTATCCTAATGTATTTCTTTGTCATGCAATTTCTATTCGCCCATAACTATTTTTAATCTCTAGAACACACAATTATGTGAATTTTATATTTATTGTTTATTTTTAGTGCATCTAAAAGTTGGTTTCATTAATTTTATTACAATTTCAACGTAATTCACGCATACCCGTCATATTTGATTTGCAATTACGCTAGTGAGTGATAAAAACGGCAGTATTTACGCGAAATTCTAAGAAACCAATTATGAAGAGAACTAAAAAGTTAAATTGGAAAAATCGGCCTTTCGGTGAGAATCATACGGGAAATGAAACCCTTCTCTTTGAGATAATTCCAGAACCTTTCTTAGAAGTCTTCCCTTCGTCGAAGTTCACTTGATGCCGAATGTCCTTAACAAACTTGAACTTTTTCCGAATACGGTAATTCGTTAAAAAAAATCATTGTATGTACAAATTAACATCCCGGGATTTCATAGCATGACTTATAAATGTATTATTTATAATAACGAAGGGTGAAGAAATAAAAAGGCAGATATCAGCAGCCGATTTACGTTAATTGTTATACAAATTTTAAGCTTCCCGCTACAAAGCTTACACCACGTGACGTCATGCGCGAACAGGACGCGTTTCCGTCCACCGGAACGACTTACCTCGTATAGTAGTACCATGTAATATGCCTATTCTAAATGCGTAAGATCAAACTTGCGGAAATCGTTGGGCTATGGGTTTATTAAGCAAATAATTACTATTGCAGTGCATATATTTAAGTACCCAGTTTTTAAGCAAATACTTTAACAAATGTTACATATTAAGTTAGTTCTGTAATTTAAATATATTAATAAATTTGTTCACATAATATCCACGACAGCATGGTATTTTGAAGGACCATGTTTTGCTAAATAAAGGCAGTCATGACACTCCACAGACGTGACTAAATCATCTTCTTCATCTACAACTACACTCACTTCATAACCTCTTTATCTTATTCTGTGTTCAGGGAAAATCTTGCCTTTAACAAAACAAATTTTTCCTTCTCGCTTCAGTTTAACAAATCCAACAGCATTACTAACAGTCTTTCCTTATTAACCTCAAAGGGAGAAAAAAGCCATAAAAGCAACGATGAGATACGCGATATATACAAATATACAAAAGAGACATGCAGTTATGACAAACGCTTCTACAGATTTTCTTTTCACAAGTATAGATAATAACTAAGGCAGATAGACATTTAAAACAACAAACTTCACCACATTTCCTATTGACAAGACACACGGAAACTAAGTTTATTCACATAATTTTGTATAATATTTGTCAATATTTGACCTGATGATTCTGTAAAGGCAGATGATGGTGATTATTTACCGAAACCGGTCGTGTTTTACTTCATATATTTTGTGGAAATTAGCAAAAGTTTAATATAAATAAAAAATACTATCTAGCATTGTTCATGTTATTTTATTGTGGAATTCCACTAAGTCTCAGCCTCGTCCATTACCTTTTGTATACTTATCTAACTATATTTTACTTACTAGATACTATGACAGCATGGGAAACAATACATAAATAAATATTCTATAATATTATTTTAATCTAGAGTTGTTTTATTCATTTAATATGGGAAAGCTGTTATAAGACGTCAATCTATCTTTTACATGTCTTCTGCGTTTCAGTCGAAATAATAGTACCTACTATTACAATAACTGAAAATAAAAGTGCTACATCGAACTTGTTTTATCTATTAAATGTAATAAAAACCTATCGGCCTTCACGCATTTCAACATCTGTATATTGATCCCTATGACTTCCAAGATACAGTAAAAACATGCACGAATCAACTTTGGGCAAATTATCAGATATATAGTGGAAGAGATGTTGGAGATGGATGTAGATTTATTGAAAATGAAGAGGAAATAAGAAATGACGAGCTAGGCCCAACAATAACCAAAGAAGAGTTTTATAAAGCTATTAATAATCTTAATTCAGGCAAGGCAACAGGTGTCGATGGTATACCTGCAGAACTTTTGAAGAACTTAGGGGAGGAAGCAAAAGAACATTTCTTTAAAATTATAAAAGATTGTTACGAAAAAGGAAAATTACCTGATGACCTTATAAAAAGTAAAACTATAAGTTTACCAAAGAAGGGGAATGCAGTGGAGTGTAGTAACTACAGAACAATTTCACTACTTTCGCACGCCTCAAAAGTTTTAATTTATATCGTGAAAAACAGAATAAAAAGGAAAATAGAACATTATATTAGTGAAGATCAATTTGGATTTAGAAGCGGGAGAGGAACGAGAGAAGCTATATTAGCCCTCAGGGTGATAATGGAAAGATGTTTAGAAATGAACAGGACATTATATTTAACGTTTATTGATTTGGAGAAGGCCTTTGATACAGTTAATTGGGAACTGTTGTTTAAGACTATGAAAAAAATAGGTATTGATTGGAGGGACAGAAGATTAATTTTTAAGCTTTATCAAAATCAAACTACAAGAATAAATATAAATGGATTAGAGAGTGAAGCAAAGATAAGGAAAGGAGTAAGACAAGGATGTCCGCTATCTCCATATTTGTTTAATATGTTCATTGAAGAAAGTATAGAAGTTATGAAGGAAAAGACAAAAGGCATAAAAATAAATGGAGTTAGAATACACTGCATTAGATTTGCAGATGACATTGTATTATTCAGCGATTCAAAAAGAGAAATGAATAAAATGCTGAAAGTATTATCGGACATGTTAAAACAGTGGGAATTAAAGATAAATATCAAGAAAACCAAATTGATGGTTATAGGCAAAAGTAATGCAGGGACAATATCAAAGATCAAAATAGACAATCAGGAAATTGAGCAGGTGAAGCAGTTTTGCTACCTAGGTAGTACAATTACTGAAGATAATAGATGCGTGCAGGAAGTGAAAAGAAGAATAGCACTTGCAAAGCAAGCTTTTCAATGCAAAAGGAATCTACTGACAAGCAGTCATATGAATTTGGAAGTAAGGAAATCCTTTGCAAAAGCTTTTGTCTGGAGTACCTTACTTTATGGTAGTGAAAGTTGGACGTTAGGAAAGAGGGAGAGGTCCCGTCTGGAAGCAACAGAAATGTGGATATGGAGATGATTGATAAAGACAAGTTGGACAGAGAGAAAGACAAACCTTGAAGTTTTGGAAGAAGTAAAAGAAGAAAGGAAACTGATCAAAGGAATGGAAGAAAGGAAGGCAAAATTTTTAGGCCATGTGATTAGACATAATGGATTAATTGTGAGCATCTTGGAGGGGAAACTTTTAGGGAAGAAAGGAAGAGGCAGACCAAGAAAGAAATACCTAGATGACGTGGAGTCAGTGATGGGAGTTGAGAAATACGAGATGTTGAAGAGAATGGCAGAGGACAGGAGTTCATGGTTGCAGCGACAAGGCTTAGCCTTTAGATGAAGAAGAAGATCAGATCTGGCTACACAAAACCCTTCATATGCCATTTTGCAAAACACAAAGCGAAATAAATGCAGGAAGTTGCAGTACTTCTACCAATATTTCTTCTAAGACGGAGTATAGAGGAAAACAACAGAATTATGTTTTTCAAGCTACTACTTCTATATCGGCACGATGACTTCTAGCACGGCTAACATGCTTGCGGCATGCACTAACGTCACTAAACACTCGGCAAACTTCGGTTACCAATCGGATATGATCGGGTTCGGCAGTAACTCATCCGTTTTAAATTGCTTTTTATAAATATCTGTTAAAAATTTAACGAAAAAACTATATATTTGCCTATAACAATAGCCATACAATACAACTTCATAAAATCTTCGGTAATTCCCGCTATTTGACAGTCCCCCATTCGTGCATTTAAATCCCCTCGCCAGCAGTCCCGAAGGGAGAATGCGTTGAATGTTGCATAAAAGAATTCGTAAGTACATAATTGTAAAATCACCACGTCATAACAAATACGACCACGTTATTTTGAAAGCACGTATATTTTATTACAGCTTTGTAATATGGATGGGAATAAAATTATGATGCAATGTATGAAATTGCCTAGAGCTAATAAAGAATTAATTAATTATTTTTTACCATGCCGATGGCATGGATCGTTTGAACGAAATTGGAGAGAATTACTACGTGATGGTCAATATTTCACACAAGCGTTTTCTCAGTCTTTTTAGCCTGCATTTCCGTAATCTTTTGGGTAAGTACGCGCGGTTGAAAGTATTTTCTTCCGTAACGTGGCTTAAAAGAGTACAGGTAACTCTCGTTCATCGAACATTCATTGAACGAATGTTCGCCTTAACGAATGAATTCAATTTTATAGCTTTACTTTTCGCCGAAAATTCTGTTCACTTTAAGGTCGATTCATACTATGCAGTCGGGGGAAGGGACAGTCGCAGTCTAAAAAGACTACCTCGAATTAATTCAATGTAATTCAAAAAGGAGTATTCACACTAGAGAGGACAGAGGGGGACGGGACAGTCGGGGGACGGTCGCAGTCTCTCGGCCAGGCAACTCAGACTGCGGATTGCGGCAAACTGTACCCCCTCTCCTGCACTCTCCTAGCTTAATATCCGACCTAATGTGCTCGAGTAGTTCGTCGAATTTCTCAAGAGACATACAGAAGTATTGATGATGTTTCCTGGAGTTCTTACGAAGTCGCATAAAGAGAATGAAATTCACCTTCTTGATGTTTGACAGTAAATATTTCTTCCAGCCATATTCTTTTCTCTTTCTCCTTTTCCTCCTGTTAACACAGGGCAGCAAGTACTACATCTTCTTCGGAACTGCTGTCAGAATCCATGATGCGCAATGTTTTCTTTTTATTAAACACTTAAAAACTAACTGACCACTCGGCAAACGGAAGTAGACCGCGGACTGTGGAATGTGAATGCACAGCTCAGGGGCAGACTGTACCCCGACTGTCCCGTCTCCCGACTGCATAGTGTAAATCGGTCTCTAACAAAATAAATAACATGTATCCAACTCAGATCGATTAACTCGGATGTTTACGAAAGCTCTCGGGGTCACAAAGACCGTCTTGTTTACCTATGGATTCTTCGTGTGTCCACTTTATCACGCATTTCTCTTGTCGCCTGCATTTCTTGAGAGGCTTAATATGACGTCACCGTCACAAATATGCACTTAGACTTGAAGGACCTCTTATATACTGATAAGGAGGAAGTGCACTACGCAGTCTTTCCCACGCATTTCTCTTGTCGCCTGCATTTCTTGAGAGGCTTAATATGACGTCACCGTCACAAATATGCACTTAGACTTGAAGGACCTCTTATATACTGATAAGGAGGAAGTGCACTACGCAGTCTTTCCCACGCATTTCTCTTGTCGCCTGCATTTCTTGAGAGGCTTAATATGACGTCACCGTCACAAATATGCACTTAGACTTGAAGGACCTCTTATATACTGATAAGGAGGAAGTGCACTACGCAGTCTTTCCCACAGCAATTTTATACTTCAGTCTGTGACTTGGATTGACTACGTTCGGTCGCATTCGTTTTCTCGCGGTTCATACATAATCGTTACATGGCACTGCACCCCCTGCCATCCACCAAAAAGGTGACTTGCAGGGTATGATGTAGATGTAGATGTTACATCACGAGGATTTGTTTTTCAAACTCTTGCCTTGGCCACATTTATCGTACTTGCTCGTATTTTTCTCGTAACTCTTCAACTTTTTGTTAATTATTTTCCTGGAGATGCTTAAATCTAGAGGAATTTTTAATTCTTTATTGACGGTGTTGGGAGGTTCTGTTTGCCATTCAAAAGTTGAACTTTCTCGTATCATACAATAGATGGCACTGTACATACTTCTACATCGGTTCCATGAAAAAAGCCCACACGAAAATTCCGCACAGAAAAAACCCCACTGTCATAAATGCTCACATGAAAAATACCCACACGGAAAAATTCTCACACGGATAAATGCTCACCCGGAAAAATGCTCACCCGGACGAATGCTCACATAGAAAAATAAGCACATAGAAAAATTCTCACATTCACAATACTGGTTTTAGGTGATAAAGAACTCTTGGTTATATTGAAAAATGATACAATCTATGGAGATGGCATCTTTGATAAAGTTCCAAACAAGTTTTACCAACTGTATACGTGGCATGCCAAGATGGGTAACTAATAACCGCCATGTATTTACATTTTGTTAGAGAAAAAGAACTTGGATACTTATAATAGAATGTTTGAAATCATGAAGCTGTTGGTTCCAAATCTGGTGCCTCAAAAGGTTTTAGTAGATTTTGAGAAGGCTTGCATGAATGCAGTGAGCTTTCCTCACGCTGAGGTCAAAGGGTGCTATTTCCATCTGTATCAGAGTCTCATCAGGAAACTCAGCAATGTTGGCTTGAAGACTAAATGTGAAACTGATATAAATATAAAACTCAAGCTGAAGTCCCTTGCTGCATTAACCTTTGTCCCAGTCCATGATGTGAGAAGTGTCTTTGATGAGCTTGCCGCCCCATTTCCAGACGAAGATAGCTATAATGCGGTGCTCACGTACTTCTTTTCCACATACATTGAGGGTGCAGCAGGTAGAGATCTCCAGTTTCCAAAAAGAATATGGAATTATCGTGATGCAGCTCTTGAACGGTCGCCTAAAACTACAAACTGCTGTGAGGGATTTCACAATGCACTTAATTCCCTATTCCACTGCAGTCATCCCAGCGTGTGGTGTGTGGTGGCTCGCCACAGATTGACACTGGCTAATGCACAGGCAGGTCGTCTAGAGGTGAAAAAGAAGATATGATGCACTGCATGACTTGGTTGCCACTTCTGTGCAGGAATATGAGCAGGTGGAAGACAAACTGAAATACTTGCGGAGATTGGCTAACTTACAGTAATGAAAATTATATTAAAAACCTTGACAAAGAAATAAATCACTGACAAATGTCTGAATTAGTTGTTTGTTGATAAAAAACCAAAAAGTGTTGACTGTTCACTTTGTAGGAAAAAGAAAAAATAATTTATTTTTATAAATAAAATAAAAGTGTTTAGTTGCAATAAAACCAGAGCATTTTATTTCCTGTAATTTTTCAAGGTTAAAATAAAAAATAAAAGTTACATTAAAATATATCGTATAGAAGTAGAAATAAAATATATAAATTCAACATTTTGTTGCGTTTTAAAATATGAAATAATTTGTTTTTTTTTTAAACTAAAAATAATGTGAGAATTATTCTATGTGCGTATTTTTCTGTGTGAGCATTCCCCCGTGTGAGCATTTATTCGTGTGTGCATTTATCCATGTCTGCATTTTTCCGTGTGAGCATTTTTCCGTGTGAGCAATTTTCCGTGCGGGTATTATTCATGTGAGCATTTATGACAGTGGGGTTTTTTCTGTGCGGATTTTTCGTGTGGGCTTTTTTCGTGTGCGCATTTATCTGGTCACCTTCTACATCTACATGATACCCTGCAAGTCACCTTTTTGGTGGATGGCAGGGCGTGCAGTGCACCAAAGGTCCCTAGTTTTCCTACGTTATATTTTCCTATTATGTTCTCTTATCGTCCTAGGGAAAAACGATCCCTTATATCGCTCCGTTCTACAGTCGATGTCGCGAATCTTATCCTCTCTGTCCTGCCTTCCGAGATACGTCGGGCTTCTGATAAGTCCTACTACCTCATTTGCTAGTCGCTCCGACATAAATTTCACCAGTAGTTTAAATCTAGCGCCTGCGTTCCTCTAACGATGTCCATTTCAGATTTTCTATTAATGATGTTACGCTTTGTTTACTATCGTAATTCCTCTTTACAAATCTAGCTGCCCTGCGCTGAAACTTTCCTATCTCGTTAGTGAGTTCCTTTTCGTAGGGATCCCACACAGCTGACGCATATTCGACCTGCGGTCGAACCAAGGATGAATAACATAATTCTTTCACTTTTTCGGAGCTATTTCGAACTATTTTCCCTATAAAGACCAGCTTTTTGTTAGCGGCACCTATCAATCGGTGAATGTGGGTGTCCCACGAGAGATCACGATGTATCGTGACTCCAATTTAATCGAGTCTGAAACTGGAATCTCTACTCCGTCCAACGAATAATTAACATCCAACGAGACACTCTTGGTTCTCCAGAAATTGATGACGCAAGTTACCTTTAGGTTGATCTCTAACTGCCGTTTCTTACACCAAGCAGAAATACTTCTATGTTCGATTGCTCTTGCTTCGGTTTCCTAGTTGATCCAATATTTTAGTTGCTTTTACAGGCATTTTAATAGCTAAGAATTATAAATTCAAAAATAAAAAATCTTTTGTTTGGAACGCATCTGGAGTTTTAACGGGGAAGGCAACGGAAAAATCACGATCGTTCAAAGAATTTCCGTTTTACGAACGCTTTTCAGGAACGCATGTCGTTCGTTGAACGAAAGTAAGTTGAAATACACACTGGGAAAATTGGGGTGTTCACTCGATCCTATTTTTCACACGCGGTGGTGTTCGTGAATCATGAATTAAGTGGTCACTTCAGCTCTGTTCACGAATTCGCCGTGTGTACGAACAGATAGATAAAAACTATATTGCGATTTTACTGTCCAAGTAGCGGATCGTAAGAAATTTCGATTTTTTTTCAAGTTCGTTTATTTCGAACCCGGATAATTCGAAATCGTATATTTGTGGTCCTTTGAACTTCGAAATAACGAGGTTATACTGTATTTGTAAATGTTGTTCACCATCATGCCCCAAACATTAAAAGTACCAGTAATAATTTTTTTAGTTTAACGTACATGCTTATAGTAGTAAATTTGTCGATGCAGCAACAAAAGATGATATCGAGCATTATGTGTACACTCACAAACGTGCGCATACATGCACACACCCACACACAAAGTTCTCTTTTTAAATAGTTAGTTTGATCCATACATATTAACCTATGAACTGTAACATTTATTAAATTCGTTTATTTAAAAAAAATACATGCATAATAAATGTCAGAAAAAGAGATTTTGACATTGCTTTTAGTGTTTTAAACCTGATAATAGTCTATTAATTTGTTTTCCAATATTTCTCTGACATTGATAAACTTTGAATTACAAATGGTATTTATGATATGAGAAATCCTTGGTATGACTTACACATACTGAAACATTTCCTGTCAATATAAGTAATAAATTCGGGACATCAACTTTGGGAAACCAGCCTATTAGTTCTGGTTTGGACTTCTTGTTAAAACTATCTCTTTTTCTGAAATCACTCGAGGAAATTATTTAATTAAACTTCGTTCAGGAGACTTGACGGAAAAAATAGAAGGTATGGAAAAACATACAAATGAATCAAGACAAATATAGGCGAAGAAAGGTCCTGGGATATAATCTATACAACTATTGTTATTAGAAAACCTAAAATGATAAAGAGGGATTATTTTTAAGAATATCGCACCCATTTAGAGATTAAATCATTAAAAATAATTACTCTTTTTGACACGCGACGCAGCGTAACAGGATAAAAAATCTGATGTGGTCACCACATGACTTTCTCCATACCTATAATCAGGGGCGGCCCGAGGAATTTTGGTGCCCCGGGCAAGATAGCACTCCAGCGCCCTCTTCCGTTAATGTTTGTTGAAATATTTACGAAGTACATGTTAATTTATTCATCGCTCTGTAAAAATTAATGATAATGAAAAAATAAAAGGAATGGCATCAAGATTCTAGCCAGTTCCTCGATTGGTATCCAATATTCATTCACTTGCAAGTAATACATAGATAAATGATCGGGATAGCGCCTCCAAAATTTTGGCACCGGCTCGCCCGTATGTCTAAATATTAATAAATATTTAAGGAACTGCGAGAAAAATTTAAAGACTTTACAAAGAGCAGAAATAAACTCAAACCGTAGCCTTCTGATATTGGATATAGCCTCGAAACTCCAACAATTAAGAAAACAAGAATTCCAAATCAGGACTAATGCAGGATGGTTTCCCCAAGTTGACGTACCGAATTGATTAATTATATTGACAGAAAATGTTTCAGTATGTGTTAGTCATTCAAAGGAATTCTTATACTATAAATATCACTTAAAGTTCATAGTTTATCAATGATAGAGAGAATTGGAAAACAAATTAATAGAGCATTATCAGGTTTAAAATTCTAAAAAAAAATGTCAAAATCTATTTCTGGCATTTATTTTGCATGTACTTTTTTCAATAAACGAATTTAATAATTGTTACTGTTTATACGTTAATATTTATGGATCAACTGTCCATTGCTAAAGTCAAGTCAAGTGGAAAAGAAAGTAACCCATTTGTTAATTCACCTATGCTAAATCCGAGTTCGGTAATAATTTTCTCCATGGCAACAATCGGATAAATGCGATTTAAATCGCAAAAACGCTAGGTTTTAGTAGAAATTCAAGAAAATGCGATCAATTATCAAAATTCGGTGATAAGAATTAGAATTTACATTCTTTTCCTCTGAGAACAGTATAAACCTTGCTCCGATATCACAATTTTAAGATAATTTAATGTATTAAAGAGAATATCTCTGCACGATGGATTTGAGACTTCCTATGTAAAAGAAGTAGGAAAAAAATTCCTGGAATCGAACCCGGGACTTCAACCTTCGCGAAATAAAATATAGCCCGGAGGGGGACCCGGGCAGAACGAGTCTCATGTCAAGTTTCATGAAAATCGGTGCATTAGTGCAAAGGTTGTTAGTAGGGGACACACACACATACAGGATCAATTCTTTGGAAACCAGCCTAATAAAAGGAGCGTAAAGTGTTTACAACAGTCGGCGGTAGGTCGTGTGGTTGTGGCAGATAAAAGATGTAATTTTTAAATTATCTCTTCAACAATGCATTATGTGGAAAAATGTTTCGAGCAAAGGTTATAAAAAATTACATTTTCTACAACTTTTATTCCAGTACTTTTTACTTTCTCCATGCGTAGTATAGGGGAAAGTATTGTGCTAATGGAGAAAATCGACTTCGAGATTTCAACAGAAATAAACGTTTTTAGGCCACCTGGCACGTTATGACCATTTTCTCGATAATGCCTGTGTGTGTATGTGACAAGTTTTTTGTGCGTGCTCTAACTCAAAAACTTTTAATCAGGTCAACGCAAAATTTTATATTTAACATTTTATTGACAGTCACAAAGCAAGATTACTTTTTGGTAGAATCGGTCAACCGAAAGTGTGTGTTTACTCTTGTCACTTATTCACTTTTTTAAAATATTTGCCTTAATATTTGATTAATGTAAAAACCTATTGGAATAATGTTGTAGGAAATTTAATTTTCTACAACCTTTGTTTGAAACATTTTCCGTTATAATGAATAATTTTTTAGCTGCCACCACCTACCGGCGACTATTGTTAACAATTAACGCTTAGTTACGTCTTAGTAACGCTCCTTTTTCTTTTCTTAATTGTTGGAGCTTTGTGGCTATATTCAATATCAGAAGGCTATGGTTTGAATTTATTTATATTCTTTGTAGTCTAAATTTTCTCATAGTTTCTTAAAATAATATTATTATGTAACCTATTTTGAATTTTTAGAAATATTACAGGTATGGAGAAAGTCATGTGGTGGCCACATCAGATTTTTTGCTTATATTTTTAAAAATCTGATGTGGCCACCACATGACTTTCTCCATACCTGTTATATTTCCAAAAATTCCAAATAGGTTACATGATAATAAATATTTTAAGGAACTGCAAGAAAAATTGAAAGACTACAAAGAACAGAAATACACTCAAACCATAACCTTCTCATATTGGATATAGCCTCTAAACTCCAACAATTAAGAAAATAGAAAGGAGCGTTACTAAGACGTTACTAAGCGTACATTGTTTACAATAGTCACCGGTAGGTGGTGTGGTGGTGGAAGTTATAACATTTAATTTTTAAAATATCTCTTAATGCATTATATGGGAAAATGTATCGAACAAACATTGTAGAAAATTAATTTTCCTAAAAATTTTATACCAGTGCGTATTTACATGTATAAAATATTCCAAAAAACGGATGTGACAAAAGTAAACACCCGCTTCCGGTTGATCGATTTTTACAAAATACTAATTTGTTCTTTTACATTTAACAAAAATGTCAAATAAAAAATTTCGTGTTGATCTGATTAATAATTTTTGAATTAAAGCACCCACAAAATCTCGGTCCGTACGTACGCACGAACGCACGCATGAACGCACGCAGGAACGCACACACGAACGCACGCACAGACACCCACATGCATCATGGAGAAAATAATCAAAACGTGTTCAGGGGACCTTTAAACATGTATTTCGGTTGAAATCACGAATTCGATTTTTTTCATGAAAACAATACTTTCTCTACGTATATGGAGAAAGTAAAAACGGAAAAAATACAAGAGTAAACACCCGTTTACGTTTGACCGATGTTTACCGAAAACTAATGTTCTTTTCCCTATAATAAAAATGACAAATATAAAATTTGGCGTTTATATGATTAATAGTTTTTGAGTCCCTTACGTCAAAGTTTGGATTCTGTTCCGCATCGTTCGAAAGCTGAAATAGAGGTAAGCCACCTGGACCATACACAACAACAGGCGAGGACTTCATAAAGCGCAGCCTTCGAAAGCAATGCAATGACTATTAACAAGTAAATCACGAGGAGCTGTCTGGGTCCACTTATGTGCACAAGGCTATTTTCATGAACCGTTTTACATAGCATGTTCAAAAGTATGTTTTTCAAATTATGGAGGTCGAAGAAAATAAAATTATGACTACGGAATCATGAAAAATTATTAATACCTTTCTAAGGAAGCTATTCAAGGTATTAATCATAAATAACCGGGCAAAGAACGGGGTTTTCTGCAAATATAAAATAATGCAAACAAAGTTAATGTAGAGCACAGGCGTGCGAGCGAAACGAGGACAGGTGGGTCGTTGGAGGTAGATCGCAGGGGCAGAATGTCTAGTTCTTATAAAAAATAAAGGCCGTTCAAAACTACCGACGAACCTTCATCACGAAAGGAAAAAGTAGTAATTATTTAACACGACCGGTTTTCCTACACACGCAGCATCTTCGAATTACCAATGTTATTCTCACAAATATTTTTCACGGAACGATTAGAGGTCATAACAGGATATTTAAGACTGGATTTCAGACATTTTAGGAATTCTGAAGCACTGCACTCCCTGCCACCCACCTGCCTGGTGACTCAAAGGATATTTTGTAAATGTGATGTATTTAAATAAAAAGGAAGAAGAACCCACGATCTGGAGAAATGCAGAGCAAAATATAGTTGTAAGCGCCTTGTTACGATCCCTAGACTATTCAAACCTCAGACTAACGTCTTCAACAGTAAGTTAAAAATTTCAAAGTTGACTTATTGATCTCAACTAAGCAAAAACGGCTGTATTTTTAGAAACACCGAACCGAGGGCAGTTACACCACAGCTGAAATACGAATCTGGTTTTTAAGGCTATAGGAGTGGCATCGTCGTCCATCCAGTGACGTAATAAATTCGTTTAGGCAATCTTTCACCGCGTGGCACTTACCCACGATATTTCCAGTTCTACAGGAGGGCAGATAGCAACGACCTTGACCCGAGAGACTACCTATTAAATCGAATGCATTTGGAAGACGAGAAAATAGGTGACGCCAAATGACGTCAACGTACTTTTTTCTCGACCGAAATTCCTTCTCTGTGGTATTTTTCGGATTCGATCGAAAAGGCAATCTTGCCCTGTAAGCCGCCGGAAGCGTATGGCAGAGGTGGCACTGGAGTTTACTAAAAAAAACAAAATCTCTATTCAGGAAGTTTTTTTGGCATGTATGAGCAGTGTGGTGGCACTTAGTCCTACAAGAGCACAGGACCAATTCGCGCACCCTCCTTTCTCTTTAAATATTTGTATGAAACAATTTTTTCGATCAAATATAGTGAAACCTCGATAAAGCGAGAATTCATAAAAATACTCGTTCTAACGACATTTATGAAATGACCCGAGTTGAATCTTTTGGCTCAAGTAGTTCCCCGGCAGCTACTATGAGACTTACTTATCGCATTTGGCAAAACGATAAACTTGTATATTCCTAGTCCATAACACCGTCTGTTACCAGTAGTAATCTTTAATTGTACTTGTTAAAATAGTTGAAGTAACATTATCCAAGTCAATGTAATAGACATGTCGAAGTGTTATTCCTAGATTTCGTTGGCATTTATTACTTTCATGATTCCGGGAGAATAGTCTCAAAAAACCAAAACTTTTTTATGAAACTGCCGATTATTTTATTACTAGATACAGTGTACAGTAACGAAACTCTCATGAGCTAACCACCCGTGGTTCGGAATATTCTACAGCCCGGAACGCCTCCAGTTCCAAGTTTACGGTTCGGCTGTATGGGTATTAGAAACGAAATAACTTGGGAAAAACTCTAGGTTTTACGTATATAACCAAAACTACGCCGACCAATGTAGATAATACACGTAAATACCGACCGATTCTATAATCGTTATTTAACGGCCTTAATAACATTATTCGTGTTTATGAAGGGCAGCGACTAAGAAAAATAGACTTTAACTTCATAGTTGAACAACTATTTACCGTATTTACCCGACTATAATACGAGGTTTTTTGTTTCTTTTTTTAATTAAAGGTTATGGGTCGTCTTATATTCGCAAAAAAGAAAGAAAGAAATAAAAAATTAGCGACAGTTACTATAACTAGTCTTGTATGGTTTCAATAATTTACATCTTTGCCCTGCACATTCCGTTGACAATATTTAGAGATTAAAAATAACTGATAATTATGTTTAATTTATTTGCCGGAATTCCTTATAACCAATTTTTCGTTCAAATTTACTTCTGTAAAGGGAGTCGTCTTAAAGTCGGGTATATTCGATGCTTCTTAAGAGCAATAATTAAGAAAACGTATAGTATTATGGCTTAAAGGATAGTAAAAAGATTTTTTTTACAGGAAAATAAAACATTTCTGTAACCTAGATCAATTTTTCGCATACAAAATAGAGACACGAAGACAGCAAAGAGGCATCGAAAAGGCAAACAATTTGACATGCCCGTGTTAATGCATTCCGACTCATTTCTTTCAGATGTTTCCGCTAAATGGCGGTGACAAGAAATCTCTTTGATTTTTCAATACTAAAAGCCTTTAACGTAACCTTCAAAATAATCCGAGCGTATGACATAGGAAGCTTCAAGGGCATCACCGCGTGAAAACGGCCGTACTTTCCTCTTAGCATTCTATAAATTAAATAATCTTCATCGATTCGCTTGCATTCATTACAACAAATCGTCGTAAACACTAAGGGAACCCCAAAAAGCCCACCGCTGCGACGCGACTGGTCGCGGAAAAAAACCAATAACGAAACTTCCGCAGGATTACATCCGTTTCCGACAATGGGTGAGTTAACATGTTCATTTCTATAAACAAAATCACCGCCAACGGAACGCCTCCACAAAGTCTCACAGGAAGGCAAAAGGAAACAAGTGAGGAACGTCGTGCGCTCACTTCCTATTTCCTACCGTCTCCTGCTACCCTTCCCATCCCCCTTCCCCGCTCTCAATCCTCGCATTCCTCATTGCCATTCTGACCGCCAGTTAGAGCTCGCTCCCAAACTTTCTGTCAGTCGGTGCTAGTCAGGTGTTCGTGCCGTGCTGCGGGAAACGACGGAGCCGCTTAGGGATCCTCGCGGGAGAAGAACGGACAGAACCAGAGGAATATAAAAATCGTCGCGCTCCGTTCGGGATCTCTTCGCCGGGATATGGCGGGACGTGAGACGTACATTTCTTTGGCGGCCGCCGTAGTGATTTTCCTGCTCACGGGGACGGCGAATGGACGTAAGTAAAGACGCGGCGCGGACGCGAAACTCCGCCAAGCGACGAGAAGCACTCGTGTTTCATAAAGACCGAGATATATGTTTATATTTGTGATCATATATATTTTTTAATATGTAAGAATGCCGAGATTTTTCGGACGAAAGTTTCACGTTCTAGGTGTTCTACTTATCGATAAGTGCTCTCATTAAATGGTTGCCTTGTTATCAGGAGCGCAGCTACGATTTTGGGGACTATGCAGTTAAATGTTTTGCAAGTAATTGTTTTAAGCCCCCCAATTATATAAAAAAAACTTGATAAAATTATTTTTATATGATTCTAATTTCGATTTTTTTCTACATTTCAATTCCAAAAATTTCTCTATCAACACATCAGTTTTCATTTAGCATACTTCCGAGTTGTCTATTGAAAGAAGTGATAAATACTATAATATAATTATGGGCATACTAGTATGCAAGTAGTTTTTTTTAACTTTAATTTTGAAAAAGATCTTTAGTTTGATGATACAGTTACTGTTATGTCAAATATATCATCAAAGCTGCACGTACATTGTCATAGATTGATGCCAATTTGTATTAAATCATTATTAAATCCAATAATCCCTTGGTGTCCATACACTTTTCAATCTCGGCTTTCAAAATGAGTGTTTGTTGCTAGCGAGAGAATTTCGTCAAAAAAGGCATTTGTCAATAAATTTCTAATAAATTTTTGTGAATGTTCTTTGAGTTCTTGTTCATTCAATTTAGTGAGTCTTCTAAGAATTTTTCGACCCTCCCCCACGCACTGCGAGTGCTTTCCCTCCTCAAGTTTCGCCCCTGCTTATTTGAAGTCCTTTCCTTATTCTTGCACCACTCGCTCAAAAATCTAATTTCCCTTCTTAAACCTTTCCTAGCATCCGCTTTTCAACTTCCTTCAGTAGCCCATTGTCTTTCAAACTTTAACCCATTTCTTTTCTCTACCTCCTTCCTCTCTTCTACTGTTATGTTTAATATGTCCGATCTCTCGAGGATTATTCGCGATGTCGGCGCGACCAACAGTAAATTGCCCTTCCATAGACAGGGTAGAACGGGATGGCATAGACAACATTCGAAAAGTGTGCTATTTATTGTTGGTTAAACCAGAGACGAGCAACCTACGGCTCGCGGGCAATATGCGGCCCCCGACAGAATTTTATTTTATTTTGAAGTGAAATCGATTCGTAAAATGTTGTACACATTAATTATTTTGAAATTTTGAACCTAAAAGCGAAATAAATTTTGACTTGATTTCACTTGTATGGCACCTCAGAATCTCTAGGTGGCTTCTCATTTAAACTTGAATCCGGCCCGTCGAAGCATTTGCCACTTCCAATACGGCCCGCCGAAGAATTAGCAACCACTGATGCGGTCAACCATGGTTTGTGGGAAGCGAGATGGTTGAGAACTACTGGATTAGACCGCAGGTCGAATACGCTTCAGTCCGCATGAGAAAAGTCGCATATTAGAGCTAAAAAAAGTCGAATGCTGAGCAGCTAAATTCGTAAACAAATTTATGACCATAAGCGAAGCGTTATATCGATATTAAAGAATTTGAACTGGGTATCGATGAAAGATCGCAGACTGAACGCTAGGCTAAGGTTTAAACATAGGTAAGAAGGATTAGCTAAGATAATTGTAGGAACAGTCTCACGTATATTGGGAGACGCTATGACGACAATAATATACGTGACATTAATTGTAGGCCAGAGCGGTATTGATGCACGATTTTTCTTGGAGAACTCGGAGACCACGATGGGAGAATAAAACCTGCGAGAAAAAATTGTTGGGAACATTTTGATGAATTGGGGAATACCATGTACATGTATATTTGCATTAACTTAATTCTACGTCAGAACCACACCTCGAATCAAAGAATATGCACTTAAAAAATAAGTACAATAGCCATAATAAGGTTATAAAAAGTATACACAGACATTTTCAATGGTAACTCACGGATAGTATATTGTAAACGAGTTAGATACTCTTGCTAAAGTGGAAGCAAGTTTTCTTAAGATATTTAGCACTTTTTTGCCTCCCACTTTGGAGAGGGTGCAACCCGTGCTCTTGGAATGTAGATTCTCACTAGATCTTTCCATCTGTGAAAACTTAAATTCTCTAGCTTCAATAGTTTGACTACAATACCATTTCAAAGTTTTAAATTTTTCAACTTTGAAGCCACCTAACCAGTGGTGCCATTCTAATTATTTAACAACCAGTTCGCTTCAATAGCCAAACGTTTACATAAAACTATAATTATTAACTATTTCTATTGATAATTTTTAAGTTCTACATATATAACTTTAGCAATGAGTAGTTATATTAACATTATCGTTGAAAAGACAAAAAAATGTTATTTAATTATTATTAATGAAGAAACTAACCTGTCATCTATTAGCTGATGCTAGATTCACAATATGCCACATAAAAACGTTACACGAAACCGGTTCAGCAGTTTATTATATTTTCAACAACCGGTTAGGCTAAATCGGCAGAATGACACCACTGCACCTAACGGAAAATCTGTGAAATACTTGGAAAATCCAATTCGTGGAAAGTTAATAGATTTAAAAGAGGTATCTAATTAAAAAATATTCCAAATATCCCCTAAAACAAAAAAGTTGATTTTTCACAGGCAGAATTGGCACCTTTTCACTTAAAAACGCACGAAAAGGAACTTAGCATCTACTTTTGGTCAATAACCATGGAATACGGCTGCATTCTAACCGAAATCCGCATATACTTTTTATAACCTTGTAAAGGCTATTGGAGATGGCTAAGTATATACGTTTTAAATGCTTATTCTTCAATTTGCTTTCAGCCATAATACGAGTTCGATAATTCTATATCGAAAACATCTCGAATGCTTCCAATATTCTCGTATCTGCTTTCCTCAATGCCCGCGACTAACACCCCTACACTAAGGGGCGGCCCGCGGAATTTTGGCGCTCCGAGCGAGATAGCACTACAGCGCCCCTCTCCGTTAATGTTTGTTTAGATATTTATAGAGTACACGTTAATTTATTCATTGCTCTGTAAAAGTTACTGATAATGAAAAATTAAAAGGAATGCCATCAAGAATCTAGCCTGTTCCTCCATATAAATTGCTATCCAATATGTCTTCAATTGCAAGTACTGTGCAACCTCTATAATCCGAACTAATTTATGAAAGGGCGTGTTCGAATTATCGAGGTTATCGGATTATTGGATTCATGTCAAATAACTAGGAAAAAAACTATTATGTATTAAATTTCTGTAAATAAAACACCAATTAATGTACTTACAGTTCACTAAAATGACTGTGAGAGATCCGCGTTGATGGACGGGGAAATTCTACTCCACACTGGGCCCCGGCAGTAGGAATGACCGATATCGTGCCGATATCGCCCATTCCTTTTAAAGCAATGTTAAAAAGAATCATCTGTTCGACCGCAAGATGCGTTAGTAGTGGACATCTGTGCCCGACTTTGTTATAACATAAAAGCTTCAAATTTCGCTTTCCGACGCTGGCTTCGCTTAACCGACACTTAACACCTGATGTTGAGCAACAGTTCGGATTTCTGGAAGTTCGGAATACCGTGGGTTCGGATTATAGAGGTTTCACTGTAATGCATAGATAAATGATCGGAATAACGCCGCCAAAACTTCGGCGCCCCAGGCAGCCGCCCGGCTTGCCCGTAACTCGGGCCGCCTCTGGCTACAATCCATACCAAAGTTCTATCAAATCTCATTTTTACTTCCTCTCATCAATTGTCGCCTTCTTAAAAATGCCTACTTTGCTTTTTAAATTCCCTAACTAATTTTTTCGCCAATTCCGCTATCCTCGGTCAACGTTTTTCCTGTTTCGACTCGAGACCACGTTTTGGAAGTTTTCAAATATATTTTTCTGAGCGGTACGGTAAAAATTAAATTTAGTGGACATGTACAAAATAATTTCTACACAAAACTTTGCTGTTATTTTGTGGATAGCATTATCATTTAAAGAAATAACAAGAAGAAAAAGTATACTCCATAAATGGAATACACAAATATTTCAAAGGCGATCTTTATGGGGAACGATATCAAAAGATAGGGCATGAATTTTTATCTTCGAAACTATAAGTCGTAATTACTTATATGGTCTCCCGGGCTTATTGTGGTAAATGTTTCCCTCACTTCGAATATATTTTTAATCTATACCTCACAGATCAGATAAGAGTTTGGGAGCGGAAAATATTGTTTTTATTCTCCTTTCCAGAATGGAAATTGGCTTATAGTTTCTTCCTTGTGTCTGTCTACTAACTTTTGCCGCACAAATACGCGTGATCAATTTAGTTTTCCGTTTGAATGTATTTGTAATATTTTTTAATGCTAAATTATGAAATTTGGGAACACAAAGAGCAACTCATCCGCGGTGATTTTAAAGCAATTAAAGTCAATACAAGTATAAAATAAATAATTATGTGGAAAGTAGGCATCGTAAGTTCCGTTTGGATCATTTGTTTAATTGTTGTTTGCCCATAGAATCGTCGTATCGACAGAAGTAAACAACATATACGCTTGGGATTTTCTCGAATTTTTATGTCAAACTATAAGTGTGGCAAATGTTGTACTCTACCAGAAAAAAGTTTTAATCGATACCTTACAGAACTTGGGAAAGCAAAATATGGTATTTAATCGTTACTTGACGGAGTCATTTAACGAGATACGAGTGTATGTTTATTTAAGTGCTTATATAAAATAGGAGTTCTGACGGATGCAGTTCAAAGTCACAATTGGGCGATAAATATTAACAAAGATTACTAATAGTTAATTTAATTAAAATACGTCCAGTAATTTCGGAAAATAAATATACGCTACTACTGCTTCGCTGGTAAAGAGCGCCTAATAATTTCGAACTAGTAAATTGAAAACAAAACCTCCCAAATTCATGGTTGTCTTATATCCAAGTAGTAAATCCGGATCCATCGGCTACAAATTTATTAGTTTAAAACTTTAATTAATGGACTTGTTTGTTCCATATAAAAACAGCCGTGGAATCCTTTCGAGGCATTGACTCGGTTAAATATCCGCTGCAGGTGAACTATATATATCTATGTCCGGCATGGAATATTTTTGCAGGATGAGAGAATTTCCAAGGCGTACTATAATAACTATTAAACTTCCGGCGGAGTAGCACCACTAAATGACACCATTACTGGATTCAGGTGAAGCTGGAAACTTTCAAGTTTTAAGCGCTGAGGTGAAATATTTCCAACCGGTACAAAAATGAAGTCATTTTTAGAACAGTATGACCCGAGACCGATTTTATAGTATATATTTTGCACATGCATAACTCCAAGTTGCCCAAACTACGGTCCGTGGGTCACATTTCGTCAGAATTTAACGATTAAAGGATGCAATATAAAAACAAGTAGGGATGTACACGGGTTTCCCGTGGTACAGAAGTGCTTTTCCTCAAATTCGCCGTAGTATAATCGTATACTAATGTATTTGCTTTGAAATCAGAAAATTATTTTCCCTTATATTGTGGTAGCCCTGCTTTTTAGATCCGTTATAACATTTTCATTTCTTTCCCCATTCTATACTCGTCCTACAGGCGAAATTTCTTTTTGAAATCGGTTTAGCCTATACCTTTCAAATTCATAATTACAGCAAATTCTAACCTTGATATTGTGGTAACCCTGTTTAGTCGACCCGGTTGAAATATGATATTTTGGTTATCTATTTATATGAAGATTAAATACATTACATTTGGGTTAAGTACATGAGGTCAGATCTCTAGAAATACGAATAAAAGATATTATTTCATTTTTTAGTGTGGCAGCCCTGCTCTTTAGCTCAGCTTTAAAGATCTTGATTTCATAATGATATGGTGTACTAACCTTATATGCGAAACATGGTTGAAATCCGTACAGCAAAATTTCTCCAAACCCATTGTTACTGAAAGAGTTAAATTTGTAATTGTGGCACCACTATTTGGCTGATACGGTATAAATATGCAATTATGGTTTACAATATATGTCTATTATTAGTATTAAAATTGGTTAAAGTTGATGTGGAAAATTCAACACAGACACGTGTAAAAAGAACGTTTTTAAAAATACTTTAATTGTGGCAGCCCTGGTTTTCATATCTAGACAAAACATATTGATTTTGTTTTTCTATTTTTCAAAATTCCTCCATAGAAAATTTTGTTGAAATCGGTTGAAACAATTCCTTTCAAAATCATAATTACAGAAAAGTTCAATTTTGCAATTGTGGCACCCCTGTTGAGTCGATCCGGTCCAAATATGCCATTTTGGCCATTTATTTACGTGAGTATTGTATGTACGTAATTTGGTTGAAATCGGTGAAGCAAATTCTTCCCTGATATATGCTACGGATGGACGGACGGACATCACGAAGATAATAGTGCTTTTCAACAATGACGAAAAGCACTAAAAATGAAAAAGGTTAACAAAAACAACATATTGCGTCTTTACCTCTATATTCCCATAATAGATAATTACATTTAAAACAAATTAGGTAATATTCACTCACTACTAAACCCTTAAATTACTCTTCAACTCGATTTTCCACGGGATGCAGCCCGCGAAGAGGGCGGAAGTGGGCTGTGGCCCGCGGAGTGTGCAAAAATGGGTTGTGTGTTCCTTGAGCTGAAAATTTAGGGCGTCACTCTTTTAGAATGTTTCGATGATTGGCCGAGGCCCTTACGTCGAATATCTCCCGTTTGGATAATCTCCTTGAGCCTACTTTCTCCTTCCACTCTTTCACTCGCACGTGTAAGGGAAATTTTACCTAAGAGATGGGCCTATTGTCTGTTCAAATCTGACCTCTTTTTACTTTCTCCAAATACGTAGTATAGGGGAAAGTAATGTATTCATGAAAAAAATCGACTTTGATATTTCAACGGAAATACAGGTTTTGAGGTCCCCTGAACACGTTTTGACCATTTTCCTCGATGATGTGTGTGTATGTGACAGCTTTTTTGTAGGTGCTCTAACTGAAAAACTATTAATCAGGTCAACGCAAAATTTTAAATTTTACATTTTTATAAAAGTCAGAAGAACTGATTAGTTTTTGGTAAAACTCGGTCAACCGGAAGTGGGTGTTTACTCTTTCACTTATCCGTTATTTTGAAATATTTGCTTTAATATTTGATAAATGTAAAAATGTATTAGAATAAAGGTTGTAGGAAATATAATTTTCTACAACCTTTGTTTGAAACATTTTTCCATATAATGTATTGTTTAAGAGATATATTATATTTTTAGCTGCCACCACCACGTCACCTACCCACGACTATTGTTAACAATTGACGCTTAGTTACGTCTTAGTAACGCTTATTTTTCTTTTCTTAATTGCTGGAGCTTTGTGGCTATATCCAATATCAGTAGGCTATGGTTTGAGTATATTTCTGTTCTTTGTAAAGTCTAAAAATTTCTTGGTTTCTTAAAATATTATTATGTAACCTATTTGGAATTTTTAGAAATATTACAGGTAGGTATGGAGAAAGTCATGTGGTGGCCACATCCGATTTATTTCTCTGGCTTTGGAGCATCTCCTGTTCTAAATAAGAGGTGAAAAAACAGCGAAGGCGATGACAGCGAATACATAGTGGTAACGGCACACGAATGTTGGATTTTTGACCCCGAGGACGGTTTTCGCTTGCTGCGTTATTTAAATCGCAGGTTACCAATTTAAAAACCATGCAGTTCTCATGGAATGGCGCGAGCCAGACACTTGTGTATCGCCAGGAAAATAGTCTATGGTATTTCTGAAATTCCATCTAGAATTTAGCATCTCCTTTGACATCTCGCGAAAAACTCGAAAAAATTTACCTACCAAGTCATCAAGTTGTCTGAAGAAACTCTTATAATTAGTTTCGACTCTTGCCGAGAATCTAAATCAGTGTTTCCCAACCTATGGTCCGCGAAAGTTTTGTAGGTGATCCGCGCAGGTTTCCAAAATTGGTTTATTTTTAGACCGCACCTCATATTTAGCTTGAATGTTGCTTGGAAGAAATTAAGAAAGTTGTACATTATCACGGGTATATTTTCATTAATGGCGTTTTTACTTAAACATTTTCCTACTCCTTCATATCGCTGTAAGTCGTGAGGTGGTCCGCAGGGCCTGAATGGGTTGCTGAAGTGGTCCGCGAGGTTCAAAAGGTTGGGAAACATTGGTCTAATTCCCTCCGTGTACTCGCTTCTCTATTCAACAACCTGCAATTGATTTCGATATATAAGCAATTTTGTTTTACGGGGACATCAGCCTTGTGTGGGTAAATTAATTAATTGGCGACCCGGAGGGATAATCGATTTATCCTTTTGAATTACGCCGTTTCTCTGAGAAATCCCGCATGGTTCCGCATGCTGCACATGGGATCTAATTTATGGGACCGACGGTATAAAAAGATTAATTTATGAGAGACAAGGGTGGATCCAGAAATTTCCCGAGCATCGCTCCAATCGCACCCCTCCCCAGGTTAGACGCAAAGCAGTTTGACGCCGTAGGCAAACTTTTTTTGGCGCCCTACTCCAACCTAAATGATAATAAAAAATCTAATAGATGAAAATTATTTTTAATAGTAGTTACACAATGACGTCTATAAGCACCGGTATTACTTAAATATAATATTAATAAAATAATGTTTTTTATTATTAAATAATTTCATAATTACCAAAAACAATGTTTTTCCACATTAAAAAACTTCATGGTAATTAGTAGCGGTAAAAATGGGCATTAAGAAGAAATTTTTAGCATGACATTAAGCAAATCATAACTTTAGGCTCGCAAGTTAGTTGGTACGTCAACATCTTCAAGAATTACACATTCTCTAAATCTTCCCCAGACCGCTAGTTCTTCTTATACTTTAAGGATTGGAGTAGTGCACAGCATTGAAGAGAAATTGAAATCGTTTTGAATATGAAGGTGTATATAACACAAATGCAAATGAAAAATATAACACAAATCAATAAAAGATGAAAGATAATTATATATTACTTTAAAAAATAATACAGACACACGCATATACAGTGCCGTGAAATCAAAACATTGGCTCTTCATGGCGACCCACAATCTCTGGCGCCCTAGGCAGTTGCCTGTTTTGCTATCCCGTACCGCCGGCCCTGCCCCTCCCCCCATTTGAATCATCCATTGCCGAGAACCCTTTATCCTGAAAATCCCTCCGACCGTTTTGGAAACTTACTTTCCCTTGACTAGGGCTTCCATACCGTTTTTTACCGTACCAGTTAACCGGTTCTTTTTTGAATTTTCTTACTATTCGTTAACCTGTTGTGTCCGAATAACAGAAATTTTCTGTTTCAGTTTTCAAAAATCCGAATTTTTTGAAGGGAGAACAAATGTTTGACATTGCCAGTTTTCAAAAATCCGAGTGAAAAGAATTTGTTGGAATAAATAGGTATTCTTAGAGGACCCTTCCAGGCCTATATTATTTCATAATTTGTGAACAGTTGGAATAGATTTTTAGGGAAACAACGAAAAACTATTTTTAAGTTAATTTGTTTTTTGGTACTACATCACGGGATTGGTGGGTTAGTAGTGTGGTATTCAGTATTCAGCCTCCTTCTACAGGGACTGAACGAGTTTTTTCTGTGGCCAATAACTTTTAGACCAGAATTTGTAGTTCTATGAAATACGAAACATCATGCTCGCGTATTCCTGAAATACTATTTTTTAAACATTAATAAACATTTTTTCTTGCATTCGTTAGTGGTTTTGTACAAAAAATAATTTTTGTACATACGAATTTCGTTTATTTATAAAACCTCTTTTGAAATCATATAAAATAACTTTTTCTTGTATGTACTCCGTTCAAAATTTTGTTACACCAAACATTGAATGAGCTTCAATTTCTTAAAAAAATTTATTTGTAGCAAAAACTAAGTTTTTCTTGTATTCCTTGAAATTTATTTAAATAAAAATGTCTAAAAATTAATTGAGGGTTTCTATTTTTACCAGTAAATTATCAGTTAACCGGTTAGCTGATGATCTTTTAATAAAAAACCGGTTAGCAAAAATTCCGGTTAATTGGAAGCCCTACCCTTGACCTATGACCCTAATCTGCAGCGTACAATCAAGGAATTTAACGTGGAATGGGATTAAGAATGCAAACAATGCACGGCAAAGTGGGCATTAAAAAGGGAGGGGGGATCGATCGCTTCCATCGCCGCTTTGAAATTGGAATAGGATAGAGGCGATATTATTGAGAAAAGGAACGCGAATGTCGTGTGAAGAAATTGTTTAGTAACACGTGGAGATTTTGTGCGTAAATTCTCTTTGTATCTCTTACCGACGCCTTCCCCATCCGAGGTTCGCGCTTCGTATCTACCTAGCGAATGGTATATCTTAATGGTTTTTATAAAAATCACAGAAGTTTCAACAAGGTCATCTAATGGGATACTATTCGCCGATTATTTAGCATCTTTTTTGACTCATGCAAGGCCATTGTTTTGCAAATGCGACTTGTTTTATTTTTTATACCTAACATTTCGAAAAACTGTTCGCTGGTCGTCTTTCGAGTATCGATTGTAAAAAATACAAGAAGCATGTATATAGCACAGGAGCGTTTTTTAATGTAGGTGTATTCGGTGCAATACACCGACGGGCCCCAAGTGATGCATAACAATTCATGGGAAGCGCGACCTGCGTGTTGGTTATTGCTCAGAAGCTTGCCGTTGTGATCGTAACCGCTGCCAATAAACAATTCTTTCTCTATTAGCACATTCGGAATTTTGTCAAATTTAACAAATAACGCAAGTTAAAATGAAGAAATTTTGAAAATAGAAATTGAAATATATATACACCTGAGAAAATTGCACCGAGTGTAATTGTTAATAACTCCTTTTGAAAAGTTACGCTTTGCAAATTAATACTACCGCGAATTCTTCAGATGAAAAATGCCAATTCACTGAAGAAAATGGAGCTTGAAATCTGCCATTCGCCAGGTGCTTTGAAACGCGATAAAATTGATCCTAACTTGAGAAATAATACCTCTTTTACGAGCGACGCTTGATCTATAGCCCTTGAACATCAACGGAAGGGGGAATTCCCACGATTTGCGAAATTTCACACAACCCAAGGACAGGGTTCGACCTGGGGTCTCTTTGGGCTGAGTAGCAAATCTGCCGAGGGTATTTCCGCCACGGTTTCAAACCTTTTTAACTTGTGCGCAATTTTCGACCGGACCCCCATCGATTCTCCATTTATGGGTTATTTAGCGAACGATTTTGCAATTATGTATTCCGCAGGAATGGTTTCAATGTCGGATTTTTTAAAGCGGGATAGTTCAAAGAAACAGCGCATTATAGCAGGGCCGGCGTCAAATTGCGGCATAATGATATAGCGAGGGAGGTCGACAAACTTTTTACTCACAGGCCCCGAATGAGGTCTTGCAAATTACTAAGCGGGCCACGTAGGACTTCTCAAACGACTGAGAATGTCCCACGATAATTTAGATGGACTAGTTGGAGATATTTTGAAGTTTGTAAAATCTATATATATAATTCTGTAAATGGTATTTTTGTAATTGAATTTGTGAGCCAACGGAATCTCCGATTATCATGCATGACCACTAATTTTAAAGCTTATGTTGTCGTGAATCCGAGATAATTATTTAAAGGAAAAAATTATTAATTACAATTACATATGTAATAATAAAGTTTGGCTGCATCATAAAAAGTACGCGGCAAAATGGTCACTTATGTTTTGTTTCTGTAAATTCTGTAAACGGTGCTTTTGTAATTGAATTTAAAAAATATTTTTATATAAAACTTAATTTCGCGTTCAGCATAGCCCGTTCGGTTGCCGATGTTAATATGAAAATGTTATCAACAACTGGACAAGAACAATTTCTCAACTATGAAGGATACTATACGAAAAATATTGTTTTTAAGAAAGTGTTACGCTGTTACATATATATGTAAAAACCATTAAGTATTACATATTTCATTTTTGTATTTAAGACATCCTTACTGACTTTTTTCCTCAGGTAAATATTGCTAAGCATTTGTAGTATTCACAAAATTTTCATTTTATTTGCCTCGACTTAAACTTGCCTATCCTAGAATTAATTATTTTTTAAAATAAATTTTTACTTATGCAACTTGAGTATATTACATAATTCCCTTTGGTACCTTGCAGCATTTGCTATATTTAAGCAGGCAAAGCAAATTACGTACACTGACGTGCAAGATACTTTAGCACATAATCTATAGTTCTGTAATGCGCTATTTAGATAGTCACTCATTGCTTAGCGAATCCCAGTACGGATTCCGGAGAGGTAGATCATGCGAAACGCAGCTCGGCCTGCTCGTGGATGATTTATTTCGATGCGGAGAGAAAAATACTCCGGTCGATGCCATATTCATTGACTTCAGGATGAAGCTTGAATCCGCCCTTGAATCTGCAGGTTTTAAAGAAAATGCCAACAGGCAAGATAATCACTACGCGAGCCGTAGTCTGTGGACCTCTGATATAGCGCATAGCGAGAAAGAGTACAATCTTCGTAACAAAACCTTCATGATGCTTCATCTATTCGAACGAACATTTCAAAGGAGCTAATGTTCATGGTTTGTATTAACGAGGTCTTTTATGATAACAAAGCTAGAAATAAAATGTAAAAACTAATGTTTGCTTTCGGATGTTAACTTTTACTAAAGAATTGTCCAATAATAATGGCAATATTTTTTATTTTTTAAATGGCTATTCGAGGCATCTAAATTATCATTTGAAATATCTACGTCTTCGTAGGGAAACAAAGTTTTTTCACCGATCAATATTTCTCATTAAGGAAGTTTTAGTAAAGAAATGTCCTATTTTGGGGCCAATTACCGCCGTAATGTTTCCACTTGAAAAAAACGGACCTACGTGTTAGCGCCTCCCTGTCAATAGCAGTGGTTTCTGAACTTGATTAACCGACGACACCTCAGTTAAATTTTCATGGGTCGTGCGGAACTCCTGATGATAGGTATGTTAAGGCCATACTGGAGAGACTTGGATTTCAAACAAAATTAAAATCTTATTTTAACCTTTGTCTGCGGAACATTTATCTTCATGCTGAATATGGTTACTACCTAGGTATATACAAAGACGTCATGCTGAATCACTGGTTTGCTTCTTCAAATAAAAACTGGTATAATCATTTCCTCTTCGATCTTTAAGAAAATTGTTTCCCAATGGCATTTAGTAACTCTAATGGTAAATTTTTCCTCATGCAGCGCTAATAAATACGTTACAATTACAATATACACGTATATATACAAGTAAAATGTAAAAATTTTACGTATGTACCAGCTACTGAAATATTTTTAAGTTATTTATAAATAATTTTTGACGGGGATGAAAAGAATGCAAATACAAAAAGAATTATTTTGAGGTGCATTATAAAAAGATATTGCTGTAAATGTCCTGCCAAGAAAATTTTGCTTCTAAATTGAAGTAACGTTTTGTCTGATTCGAGGAATTATATTTAACACTTTCAGAACGTATAAGACCGGGTTAATTCTTTTTAGTGCTTTTCGTCATTGCTGAAAAGCACTATTATCTTCGTGATGTCCGTCCGTGCGCATATATCAGGGAATAATTAGCGGAACCGATGTCAACCAAATTTGGTACATAAAATCTTCACATAAATTAATGTACAAAATGGCATATTTTGACCAGATAGACTCAGCTAGGGTGCCACAATTGCAAAATTAAACTTTTAGGTAATAATGAATTTGGAAGGATTTGGCAGAACCGATTTCAACAAAATTTAGTATGAAGGAGTGCAACATTGAAAAACAAAATCAATATTTTTAATGAAGATATATATAGCAGGGCTGCCATAATACAAATAATAAAACAATTTCTTTTTACAAGTATTTGTGTTGAACTGTCGGCATCGATTTTAACCAAATTTACAATTTGTTGTGCATAAATATATACAAAACCATAATAGCATATTTGGACCGGATCAATCAAACAGGGGTGCCACACTTACAAATTAAATTCTTTCAGTAATTACGGATTTGGAAGGAATTGGCTGAACGGATTTTAACTAAATTTTGTATATAAGATGTGTACAACATATCATAATGATATCAAGATGTTTAAAGCCGAGATAGAGAGCAGGGCTATCACAATAAAAAGTAAAATTATATTTTACACGTATTTATAAAGAACTGGCAGCATGAATTTGAATTCAGTATGGTACATATAATCTTCATATAAATAAATAACCAAATTAGCATATTTCAACCGGGTCGAATAAATAGGGTTACCACAATATCAAGGTTAGAATTTTTCTGTAACTATGAGTTTGGAAGATATTAGCTGAAATGAATAACATATTTCTTTCACTTTTTCGGAGCTATTTCGAACTATTCTCCCTATTAAGGCCAGCTTTTTGTTAGCGGCACCTATCAATCGGCGGATGTGGGCGTCCCACGAGAGATCACGATGGATCGTGACTCCGAGATATTTAATCGAGTCTGAAACTGGAATCTCTACTCCGTCCAACGAATGACGACTCGCAATGTGTTGCATATACTGAAAATAATTTCGTTTAAATTTTAGAGAAAATGGACTATCGTTTAATTTTAATGGCATTTTGCAGGGTGAAGTTAAATATTTAATACGGATTTTAAACAAAGAAAAAGAAATCCTTCAAAATTGGGATGCGACTTATATTTTGCTCTAAAATATTTAAAATAATAAAACTGTATTATTAATCAAGGAAGGTTTCACTTTGCGAAGCGAAATTATACAAATGAAATCAAACCTTCTATGTAGATCTCCACTTTAATTAATTGACGTGAAAACATATTTAATTAGTTTTTAATTCCATTCGTGAACTAAAATGGATAAATTTGTTTTGTAGAGCATTTTATTGCATTACCATGGTTAGTCAACCTTCTAGGGTTATTGATCATACCGACTTTAAAATTTTTTTCCAATTTATTTGTAATTTTAGTCGAAGTTATGGCCCCTTCTGTCCCTTTCGGGAACATAATTACACCACCGCTTACACTGAATCACCAAGGAACCAGCAAATTGTTGCGAGAGGTCTGAGCGCATTCTTACCCTTCAATTCCTCCTTTCCATTACCGCAGGCATCTTATCTGCATTCTACGCTTTCCAAATCTATCCCGATAATTATCTCTGGGTCCACTTCCCGACCTGCCTTCAGGTTTCGTCCGAACGCTTTGCGCAAGCGTCTTTCCATTTACCGCGACTCCCCATCTTCCATTCCACCATTATCGATAGTCTCATTCTTTCCCTTGTACTTTTTTTTACCTGACCGTATCGTAGAAGTGATGAATGGCGCCATTATTCGTCGACGAGCTCCTGTGATATACGACCCAAGATTTCTCTCGTATCGACCTGATAATTTTCAAGTTAACTTTTATGGACCTTCTCCACAAATGGGTGGGTATTTCCTTAAGAAAGGGACTCTTAATGGCAGCTTCTGACGAAACGTCCCGCGTCTTTCCTCGTCGCTGCATTACCTTCAGTGTTGCAACTCGCTAAAACCAGTTGGTGCGTAGAATATCTTTACTTCAATTCTTATGTATTTTTGTATGCTTGCGCGCGCACATCTATATTGCTGTTAGAGATACCTGACAAGTGATTATTTTTTTCGATTTGTTTTAAGTACTAAGTTTTAAATTGGGACATTTATTAGTAACGGCTAGAGTAAGTGACCGTCAAAAATGACGGGACATGAATTTAGATGTTCTCGAGTTAAATCATAATATACTCTATCGTACGAATATTAGAATTCATACAGTAGTAAATGCTCGAGTTTTTACAAAAACATGGTCGCTAGGGCAGCAAACTGTTTTCCATAATATGTGATTTAAACGTTAAATTTGATCGATTTCGAATTGATGGAAAAATTTGACGATAAGAATAAAAGACTTGATTAAATCTTCTTTAAAAAAGTCTCGGTCCGAAGATCGATGGCCAATTTCTAGTTTTAATTTGCAAAAGAATGAAAAGCTGCTCGTCGAAAAATCGCTTATTACGTGCTATCTTACGGGAAACAAAAAGTATATCCCGGAGTCGAACCTGGGTCTTTTTTCGTTTATTTTTCCTTGTTAAATTTTAAGCCTTGATTGAAGTATTCCTACCATTTCTCTATCTTCTACCCAGTCGGGAATTTTGTTTAAAACGCATGAAAAAATCGTCATACACAAAGTGACAAAAGGATTAAGTCTTTTATATGATATTTTGTGATAGGCTGGAGTGAAGAAGCGTAAGGTTTTCGGGCTCGGGACCAATTACCAACGGGGACCAGAACCACGAAAATCTAACAGCGGAAGCGTAAAAGCCTGTAACACCGCGCGAATGGGTCGACTCTTACTTTTAGATCATTTCTTTGGTAACTATTTCTCACCAATTACTTCCATGGCCGAAGTTTGGTAGAATTCACTGGAAACTTGCACTTATCAGAATTCAAACGGCATCCACACAATAACCTGTTACGATTTAACCGTTGGAACGTAATTAATGAATTCGCGAGGAAGTTCGGCGGATTAATTTCTGGTGAACCCCTCGGCAATGCAATAAAATTTTAATACCGTCAATCAAAACCAACGGAGGAGATATAAAAAAATCCCTTTCTCGTAAAGATCAGCACCCTTTTTAAATAGTTGTGAGTCTTTTACCAAATGCATGGTGTTATTTGGATGAAGCCTTCGAGGAAAATTTGTCCAATCCCATAGTAGAATCCCATGTATATTAACGGAGGGTTGAGTCGCAAACATCACGAATATTTCGGGTGATTCGTACCTGAATTGGCTGTATCAACTGCGGTCTTTTAAATTGAGGAACTCATTGCGTAACTTAAATCTACTGAACCGGCCGCACTCACTACCAAATAGTACTAAACTAATTTTCATTATAGACCAGAATTTTCCTTGGATTATTGTGGCTTTGGTTCTCCTCGCAAAAAATTCAAGTATTTTAATTATTTTATGATTATTGCGACGAATTACCAACATATTAACTAATGATATAGAAAATGTAGTTGTTTTCCCGACACTCCAATACCTTAATCATCGTAACAAGAGATGCTAAGTGCATCGATGGAATAAGGACTAGAATAGCGAAAGAAAACACCACTTTCAGAAAAAGAAACTCCTATCAAAGGGACTTATTAAGGAAGATATATGCCAATTGATAAAATGCAAGTAGTTGTCAAAAATTTAAATGTCGGAGCGTATCACACATTTCAGGGCATCATGTGATTTCAAATTTTAACGCTAGCTGTCACTAAACTTGGATAAGTGAATAATCTTATGGCCGCAAGATAATATTTCCGATAACCAAGGACGTAACATTAACATTTCAAATGTCCAAACGCGTAAAGTAAGGCTATTCATCAGAAAGTAATATGTACTGCCACTGCCCTCCCTGCCATCCACCAAAAAGGTGACTTGCAGGCTATAATGTAGATGTAGTACATATACAAATATTCGCGAAAGTATTGCGCGGGAAAATAGCCGGAGGAAGGATCAAATATGGATTGGAATTAAGAGAGATTTTTTAGGAAGTTCGGTGCACTGCTCACCCACCTGTCAGTGTGTTAATGTCAAGGCAGGAGTATATCAGGAGTCGCTAACCTTTGCCTGCGTGGCGGGCCGAAGTCGTTGCTACTGCTTCGGCGGCCCGTAGAAGAGTTTACATTGTAAGTTACCAAGGGAGACACTGTCAAGAGAATCAAGTTTAAAGAGTCTGTTAGCACTAAAAATTCAGCAAGCAAAGTTTGATGACCATAATTTTAGCATATGAACTCCGTAGACTTTCACGGATTGTTTCTTCGACATAACTTCGCGGGCCGTAGGTTGACGACCTACGGCAGTGGTGCCCAACATACGGCCCGCGAAGGGTTTTTGTTGCGACCCGCGAAGCTATGATAAAAAAGCAAATCATAAATTTTTATGAAAATTTTGATAAAAATACTTTAAATATTGAAATATTAACCACATAAACCTAGCTTAAAATTGATGTTCACTTACATGGCACCTCAAAATATACAGGTAACTCCAATTTAAACTCTAATCCGGCCCGCCGAAGTATTGGCAACTTCCAATGCTGAAGGATTTGCAACCGCCGATGCGGCTCGCAATGTAAAAAGGTTGGCACCACTGACCTATGGGATTCTCAGCATGAGGTCCGTGGACTTGCTGTAGGTGATTACTAAACTAAACGCGATTGTAATGGAGGCGGGGACTCCAGGCGCGGTCGCAAGTTGCCGGAAACCGATGACAGACTTCAGAAACAGAAATTCAGCTGATAGTGGTTATAGTCTGTTCTGAAGCATAGTCCTAGGTTATACATATTCTATTCCGGCGAGACTTCCATTGTGATATTGTATTCTGGAGAATTATCGGTTGATTATATTCTATTCTGGTCAGCGGTACGTGATTGTGTTCGGCTGCAGTTGTTCATTCGCGGGTATAAAATGATTAATAACATTTAGAAGAAAAGAACAACTACGTAACTTCCGCACAAATTTATTTCACGACCGGTTTCGCCAAATAACTAGCATCATAAAATTTGCGTGGAAGTTACATAGTCTTTTCATTCTTCTAAATATGATTGATCACATACCACAAAGCTGAGCCGAATTCCTTAGATTATATGGTTAATAAACTACCGGTATTGAGTCGTGACAAAAGTTTGGCACATTCTCAATTACGTTAAAAATTTAGGTTGAATTTTGAAGGGGGAGAAAATCCTCAACTCGAATAAGGGCCAGGCCAAGGTGTTTGTGTGTCCCGGGAGGCAGGATTCATTTTAGCAGCACTCTTACTTCAGAAAATTTTTACAAAAGGACGTTAAGTGTTAATCCACTTACTGATGCTTTCAACAACTTATAAGCTGTAACAATAAGGTGAAAAAATTAAAGAAAACCTATCGAGATGCTCAGCTGTTGAGCGATGCCCATTGCCGCCAACACTCATTTGCCTGCAAATAATCTATGAATAGATTAAGCGCCCCCAAGAATTCGGCGCCTAGGGCGTCCGCCTGAATTGATGATACTTAAGGCCCTATCACGAATCAGTCGTTAAACTTACACATCATAATGAAAACTCGGGTGAGAATCGAATGAACGGATTTTCGAAAAACAATGTGTGGGCATAGTATACAAGCGTCGAATGGAGGGCCCTAGAATTAGCACCCGGGCCACAAAGAATCTAGATCCGGCCCTACCAACACTTCAGCTTTAGTTCTTATCTTGAGTTGAAATATGTACTTTTAAAATGCAAATTAAAAAACATGGTACAAAAATTGCAAAAATAACATTTCTAGGGATCGACTTTTCCAAAAAATTTTCCATTTTTCTGGGCCATAAAATAACAAAAATCTATGTATTAAAAAAATTTCATCTGGAAGGGTAAGTTAAAAGTGTGATGTACGGCTACTGAAGCAATAATATAATATACAATAGTAATTACATAATTGCAGAAACCAATACTAACTTATTGCGCATTTTTCTTTAATTTTAGCTTACCCCTATTGCGCATTAACTAAGCATGAATTAATTTTTCAAACCTGATTAAACTATTTTTACGCTCACTTTTGTGGGCTGTGATAAGTATACTTCCCACTTTACATTTTTCATAACTGGGCCCGTGGGAAAAGTGATTCTCCCCTTGATAATGTGACCTGCAATAAGTGTCGCAGATTGATAAAAAAATTGGGGTTAAGCCCTTATGTGTGGGGGCATAAAAATATACCTGGCCAGAGTGGACTATGCTCATTTTTTGAAGCACAATAGATACTCGCGGCGAAGAGTCGACTCGAAGGCAACCCTCTCAGCGGGAAGTATGATTTCAGGTCAAGGAAGACTGCCTAAATTTTATTTCAGAATAATCGATTAAGATAAGTATTTTTGATGAATTATTCGTATTCCCCGTGAAAAACTACACCGAAATAGATTTTAATGGCGTTTCTACGGTATTTTTTTAAGAAAACCGCGCTTCGCATATACAGTTCATAAAGTCCGTGTGCACTTTAAAAGTTTAATATTTTTGGTAGTATAAGTGATAAAAACAAACTGTAAACTGTATTAAAAAGATAAATAAGTTAAATTTCTAACGAAGAGAATGTTGATGCTTGTAATTTTTTTGCTAATAATAATTCACCTTTTTATGACAGATTCCTAAACCTACTAAATGGCTTCAGTAGACGAGAAAGAATACTGTGTGCTATGGCTAGCGGAGTTTAGTGTGTATCAGCTGTTAGAAGAAGATTCACTTCACACTACAAGACGGAAGCACCACATCGAAATTCCATTTTCAAATGGATGAACAAGTTTAAAGAAACAGGTCCGTAAATGACAAACCGAGATCTGGGAGGACTGGAGCAACTGAGGAGACTGTAGCATCTGTGAGTGAAGCTTTCCAGAGAAGCCCACGAAAATCGCTAATACGGGCATCTGTTGAACTAGCCATCCCAAAAACAACAGTGCACAAATTTCTCAAAGTGAAATTACATAAGTATCCCTATAAGATTCAAGTGCATAAAATGTTACAGGAAGAAGACTACCATGCAAGGTTAAGTTTCTGCCACCAGTTTAATGAAAAGATTCAAGAGGATACTGATTTTCTTGATAGCCTTATGTTTAGTGACGAAGCAACATTTCACATTAGTGGCAAAGTCAATCGCCACAATTGTCGCATTTGGGAGACAGAGAAGCCTCAGGAAATCTGGCAACATCAAAGAGATTCCTCTAAAGTTAATGTCTGGTGTGCTCTAGGAAAATCGCGAATAATTGGTCCCTTTTTTTTTGAAGAAACAACAATTGATGGCGAGCGTTACCTTGAAATGCTGCAAAATTATTTTATTCCCAAATTGACAAAATCAGGTCTTTTACGGAATATCATCTTCCGGCAGGACGGAGCGCCATGCTACTATGCTCGTAATGTGCGACACTTCTTGAATGATGTTTTCCCAGAAAAATGGATCGGAAGAGGCGGGCCAACTGTTTGGCCACCTCGCTCATCTGATTTGTCCCCTTAGGTCTTTTTTTATGGGAACATGTTAAAAGCACAGTATACTCCTCGAAACCTCGTTCTTTGGAGGAACTCCGCGATAGAATAACGCATGTGATCGAGAA
This sequence comes from Tanypteryx hageni, assembly GCA_028673005.1. NCBI lineage: Eukaryota > Metazoa > Arthropoda > Insecta > Odonata > Petaluridae > Tanypteryx > Tanypteryx hageni. The sequence goes on along the minus strand of CM054114.1, from coordinate 51,752,302 downwards.
AATAACTCAAGAACAGCTGGAGAATGTTTTCAAGGAGCTGAAAAATCGGATCGAATGTTGTATCCTAACGGATGGCAGCTATGTAGAACTTAAACACTCTGAAAGTTGATTATGTTAAAATTTAAATAAATTATCTTTTAAATACCGTTTACAGTTTGTATTTATCACATATACAACCAAAATTATTCAACTTTTTAAGTGCACACGGACTTTATGAACACCCTGTACATATAAAGGAGTGATTATGACTTGACAACACTGCTTCGCAACGCGGGAATTCAAATCGTCTCGAGGGTTTCTGTCTTCATGAAGGCAGCCAACATGGCCATTGAGGACCAGATATGGTACGTAAGAATGGCAATTTTTCGACATTTGTACCTAAGAGCACTAACTTTACCCCAAGACATTTTAGTGCCCCAAGCAGATTTCAATTTTGGCGCCCCATGGATACATAAATTCCGTATTGTACATGAATTAGATATTGATTGTTTAGTATTTTCATAGCATCTAATTATCCAAATGATGCATTAATTTTGTTTATGAATACATAAACAATTAAATAAAAAACACCGTATATTTACAAAAAAATTAGTATGAAATTTCACAACAATTTTAGAAAATAAAAATATTAAAAACATAGACTATATTTACAGAAACATAAATGTCATTGTACACATTTTTTTACAAAAAGTTTGTTTCCGAGCTTTTGAGTGGGCAAAATCATGTAGTAGATCTTCAAATTTTATTTTTTGTAAACATCTTGCTCTATCGAGATCAATGCAAGTCAACCCAACCATTTTTTAGACATCATTGACTTCAAGTAATTTTTAATAAGTTTTAATTTGGAGAAACTCCTATCAATTGAAGCTACCTTTATTGGGAGAGTTAACATAATACGTAGCGCAATCGCAACATTAGGAGAAAATTCATTTTGTAAAATGAATTGCAACACTTCTAATGGCATTGAATCAGGTTTTATTAAAAAAAACTGTGATGTCAGTTCCTCATGTATTTCTAAACCGTACAAATCGGTCTTGTTGATATCCTCTGAATTTGTCAGTGCTGCTTGCAGATCCATGCAAGTTTTCAAAAGCTCCTCTTTAGAGATATTTTTTATACTATTTACATCGTATATAAATTGAATAAATTATTGTGACCATGTAATTGCCTAAGTCTTTCTTAAATAGACAAAATTGCTGCATCATATAGTATACAGTAAAAGAATTCTACTTTATATCGTGCCTCTAGATTGGTAAGAGGTTCATCGGGAGGAGAATTTGATTTTTTTGTTGTGGATGAATGCAATTTTTTCTAGAAAATATTGGCTCAACATTCATATCAATAAAGGTGAAATACTCATTTAGCCAAACAATTAGAGGGTTACAACACCCAATGAATTTCGCCCACAAGGTGGGCATAGTCAGGGGTAAAACCTGTTTCAGCAGTGACTGGGAGCCAACTGCAAGGTTTGAAACGGAAAGTATTAAGAAGATGACCGAGAAACAAGTGAAGCGCGGAAAGATTTTTCGTTTCGTTGAAATCTGTCAGTTTGTATAGGGTCTTGTTGAAATCTGTGTCCGTGTTCATAAGTGTATCGCGGTTTTTGTAAATGTGAAGGTTTTCTAACGAGTTTAGTGAGTTATTGGCTGAAGTTATCAATGTTAAATCGTTTACGTGTATGCTATGACCTGTTTTAAAGATGTGGTTGGCAACGCTTGATTTTTCAAAACGATTATATTTATAGTGAGCCATGTGTTCCTTGAAGCATGTCATTAGTTTCCTTCTTGTTTGTCCTATGTACTTTTTGTCGCAGTGTGAGCATTGTATTTTATAAATACCGGACTTGTTCAAAGATTCTGTTGTCTTTTGTACTGCCCAGTAAATTTTTAAAATTATAAGGATTTGTATATGTTATGGTATAATTCTTATGTTTAAAAATTTGCTTTCCCACCAAGGAAACCACCTATAGATGATTTAATCACAGACATTGAAAAATCCATTGAATTTTTCGATGAAAACTCCAAAAATTATATCCGACAAGCTTGTTCAATACAAATCCAACACAACTTGAACAAATTAAATAAGTCTCATCCTAAAAACTATTCCAAAACCATGAAACAACTCAGAGATAAAGATTGTTTTTACATTAAGGCTGACAAGGGCCATAAAATAGTGATCATGGATAAGACACAATACTTTGACAACGTCCAAATTATGTTGAACAATGGACCTTACATTAAACTCAAGAAGAACCCATTAAATTCCATGATTCAAAAAACTAAAGACATCATTAAAGGATGTAAAACCATCATTGATAATAAATTAAGCTAAAAGTTAAAAATTCCAAACCCAAACATACCAAAATTGTACTGTCTCCCCAAAATACATAAAGATGACAAAGCCATGAGACCGATTGCATCAGGAATAAATAGCCCAACCTATAACTTGGCCAAATGGCTTAATAGTGAATTTAAACAGATGTCCTTACCCGACAAACACTGTTAAAAATACCTATGACGTGATAAGTAAACTAAAAAATATAATATTAAAAGAGTCTGAGATTTTGGTATCCTTGGACGTTAAAAGCCTCTTCCCAAGTGTACCTCTGGAAGAAACATCCCAAATTTTAAAATCATTGTTACTAAAACAAAACTTTTCGGATGAAATTGTCCTCGAATATTTACAACTTACTAATTTATGCATGTCACAGAACGTTTTTCTATTCAAAAATGAAATTTACAAACAAACACAAGGCACTTCTATGGGAAACCCCCTATCTCCTTTTCTAGCCAACATTTTCATGTCCTCTTTTGAGAACGATTGCAAAGAAAAATTTCATTACTTTCCAGATATATGGTTGAGGCATGTGCATGACATATTCACAATCTTTGATTTAAAGAAACAAAATGTAGATGAATTTGTTAATCAGTTAAACAACATATATCCTTCAATTAAGTTCTTATGAACTTCAAGAAAACAACACCTTGCCATTTTTGGACTTGCTTATCATAAATAATAGACAACACATTGAGTTTGACATTTTTAGAAAACCTACACATACTGATAACTTCATTCCTAACAACTCCTTTCACCCTATGAACCAACAAATAGCTGTGTTTCAATTTTTAACACACAGATTATGTAACATCCCCCTCAATAAAATCAGATATGCAAAGGAACTCAAACACATCAAACAAATTGCGGCTAAACTTGGATACGATAATAATTTAATTAATAAATTAGTGAGAAAACATAACTTTAATAAAACCTTATCCAATGCCACTTCCCTCAAATTAGACAACAAAAAAGAGGACAAATATGTAAAATTGCCTTATTTTCCACCATTAAACAGAGGCTTGAACAAAATTTTTAAACATAAGAATTATACCATAACATATACAAATCCTTATAATTTGAAAAATTTACTGGGCAGTACAAAAGACAGAACAGAATCTTTGAACAAGTCCGGTATTTATAAAATACAACGCTCACACTGCGACAAAAAGTACATAGGACAAACAAGAAGGAAACTAATGACATGCTTCAAGGAACACATGGCTCACTATAAATATAATCGTTTTGAAAAATCAAGCGTTGCCAACCACATCTTTGAAACAGGTCATAGCATACACGTAAACGATTTAACATTGATAACTTCAGCCAATAACTCACTAAACTCGTTAGAAAACCTTCACATTTACAAAAACCGCGATACACTTATGAACACGGACACAGATTTCAACAAGACCCTATACAAACTGACAGATTTCAACGACACACACGCCGAAAAATCTTTCTGCGCTTCACTTGTTTCTCGGTCATCTTCTTAATACTTTCCGTTTCAAACCTTGCAGTTGGCTCCCAGTCACTGTTGAAACAGGTTTTACCCCTGACGATGCCCACCTTGTGGGCGAAATGCATTGGGTGTTGTAACCCTCTAATTGTTTGGCTAAAGGAGTATTTCACCTTTATTAATCATAGCCAAAGTTATTGAGCTACTATCAATTATTCATATCAATGTCAAATTTTCTAGTATCTTTTAAAACTTCATTAAATACAATGTCAGAGCGACATTTCTTAAGTTCTGCAAGTGTTTCTCTCAAAATTCCAGCAACTTGCGAAATGCATCAATTTTGTTGTGAACATTTGCTATATACTATATTAATTACATTTAAAATTTTATACCAAATAACAGCACAGCAAAAAAAACCAAAAATCATTCATTCATTTTGCCAATGATTCTGCTTCATGTCGAGCAATTGGATCGTAAGATGAATGTTGACTTCACCAGAATTAAATCTAAAGGGTCTGACCGCATCTATTCTGCTTTCCCATCATATTTCACTCAAAGATTTTAATGTTAGTTTACTTATGAATTTCATTCAAACAGACCAGCGTCATGTAGATCTGCTCACAAAAACATAAATTACATGTATTAAACTACAAAATGAGACTGCATCACTAGATGACGAAGCAGCATCGTTAAAAACAAGATTCAAAGTGAGCATGGAAAGGAAAAAAAATACTTAATCTTAATCGATTATTCTGAAATAAAATTTAGGCAGTCTTCCTTGACCTGAAATCATATCTCCTGCTGAGAGGGTTGCCTTTGAGCTGACCCTTCACGATCAATTGGTCGAAACCCTCACCACGAGTATCTATTGTGCTTCAAAAACTGGGCATAGTCCCCTCTAGCCAGGTATATGTCTGCCCCCACACATAAGGGCTTAAGTCAAAAATTGTAACACTGATCTACAAGTCTTACGTTGCCATGTAATCCAAATAATAAACCAGTAACAATGTTGTCCACTGCATGCAGTCTGCATGTCATTTGTCAAGAGAATAAGGGAAAATCACTCGTATCATACCCCAAAAGAGTAGCTATTCACAATGAAATCATGGTGGGAGTTGATTGATTTTATCAGTGAAGAGAAAGATTTGTGACTGGAAGGTCATTGAAATGGTACGAGGGGCAGCTGAAATGTTCTCGGGCTAAGTAGGAAGGGACTAGGAGAGGCAAGTGTCATCTTGCAACAATGAATACGTAATTTAATGATAATACTCTCCGCAGTTGTCACAGCTGATCATTTACAATGGTCATGTAAACCCTCATTTGGTGAAATTCAAGCACCGAGCTGTGATTTTTACTTTTTCCTGAAAGGCATAGCATCCGGTTATTAAACTGAAAAAATGGGTTGGAAATATTAAAAGGGGAATAGAGAAATTGGAGGAGAAACCTCACAGTGGATGTCTTGTCTTGGCTACAACAGAGGAAAACCTTAAAGTATATTTGTATGGCCTGTAAAATATGGAACGAGAATATCATCTTTCCTCGTTCATCTGTTGAATAATTTGGTTTTTATTTATGTTGTCCTTTGATGCAAAACAAAAATATTTCACTTTGAATTTAATAATAATAAATGCAGAGAAACTGACCAAGAAGTGAATTACTCACCGATTTATTTTTGCAGTGTTGCTAGGAGACAGGTGCCAGACTCCAAATAGGGTCAGCGGAACATGCATTGGAGTGCGAGATTGTCCACCAATACTGGCCTCTCTTCATGTTAAGCCATTACCACATTCCACTCTTGATTTCTTACGAAGATCACAGTGTGGATTTAAAGACAGGGATCCACTGGTCTGCTGTCCGTCTACCATGCCAGTGCAAGCACCACCTTCCAGACCTCATCCTGTAAGGCCTCAACAACCTCCACCTCAAACTGAAGTCACAGAAGATGTGAGTCAGCACAGGAATCTTCATCTTCTCAGGAATGATATATGCGGCCCAGTTTCCGATGACAGAATATTCAATGGAATAAAAGCCGGATTGAATGAATTACCTTGGATGGCTTTAATTAATTATGCAGTTCGTGAGTATAGCTCAATAATTCTACATTTAAATGGTTTCATGAAGTAACTCTCATTTTCCAATTTAACAATTGACATTAAATTCTAAATAAATTATCTGAAGAATCTAGTTTAGTTTCTTTAATGGTTGAATCTTAGAAAAGGTTTCCTTCCACCAACATGGACTTTGACACACATAATGGTAACAGCAAAATTAAATTTTAAGAGAAAAGTTAATTTATTGCAGGAATTAATATAGAATACTTCAACTTGTTGTTTCTCCTCCATAGGAAGTGGAACTCAAAACAAATGTGGTGGGAGCATCATCAATGAACGCTACATTCTCACTGCTGCCCATTGTGTAAAGTTTTTGCCAAGTACTTATCGTCCGTAAGTATCTGTCATGATTAATCTTTATCTAATGTTAATTGAATTATCAAGACGTATTTGTATCTGAAATCTTCATCTTTAATCTAGCAAAAAAAATAGGACCCAGTCTGATGAGGCCCTCCCCCATGCAATGTGGATGCTGCAGGGGCCTAATTTTCTTTCCCGTTTCCATTAATTTTTAATAAAACCTCATTTCCTAGTTGAACTTCAATTTTAACAACCAACAGAACTTAACCCAGCAAATCTTTTTCAATAATGTAACATGTAAATCCATCTCTTGTAACAGTGATATTGATAGCACTAACAGACTTTAGTTTCAGCATTAATAATATCCATATAATTTATGTTACAGCTACCTTAAATGTTGGTGTCACTCAGTCCCATTTATGAGCAGGGGCCAACAGGGACTGGGCCCCAAATTTAAGGGGGGACCAATCACTCAGGGTGTAGTCATACAGTCAGTTCAATTTTGACAATTTTTTCACCAGATACTTCAGTCGACATCTTGCATGTTTTAAATATATCATTGCCTATCACAGTGGTGCCTGCCAAATAATTTTATCCTGTCAGCCATGGGAATAAGGACACAACCTTCTAGTTCAATAAGACACAGTTATTTGCTGGGCTGTCCCAGTTTTTGGGATCCCTGAAAGATAAAGATAAGAGGGCCCTTAACTCATAAACCATTGATATTTTGCTCATACTCTACTCCTTACCTTTTTCACTGAATCATGTAATGATTACATAGCCTTTTAAGACTGCAGCAGGGGTTACCACATATAAACAGTAGGAGTCCCTAATTATGTTGGACCTCCAAAATCGTAAAAATGGCACTGCTGCCACTTCTTTATGTTACATGCATTTCTACTCCATGAACCTCTGTTACTTGTGAGGTATTTTTCAATACAAATTTATTTAGATTATATCTTTATTCTGTATAAGCCCTCCAATCTAAGCCCTATGGATCTGTTCGCAGACCAAGACTGGAGGGTAACCACGTTTGAGAAGAGCATCCTCGAGGACAGAGTAATACTCTAGAAGGGATGCTCTATCAGAACAAAGCCTCCATCCTCGACGAGCAAGGGCATAGGGGATAGAGGTTTTGGTATGAAGGGGATATATATATATATAGCTTACGGAAAAGGAAAGGTAAAATGGATATATGGATGGCAACAAGATGTTGGGATGAGGAAGCCCAGTGAGCACTCACCAATCAGATGACTTCAGGTTGGCGAGGCCCTGGGGATGTCGAAGCGACACACGTGAAAGAACACTAAAACAACACGGAAACGTCACAAACGTAGAAGCTTTCGGAGTTATTCCTTCATCAGCTACAGAGAGAGAAATTGTTGCCATCCATATATATACATATATGAAATACACTCCAGCATATGCCAATAATTGCTTCTCCCTTTTTAACATAATTCAATTATATCAACTTATGCATAATTATATCTTCAAAGTAACCAACTATTAAACTGCTCTAACCAACAATACTAATTAAAGACATGCGGCTTTGTCAAATTTCAGGGGAAACCCAACAAAATTTGAAATTGACAATAGCTCACTCCATCATCTGTAAAATCACATGGTTTTCATGTTTACATGGGCAGTTTTGGTCATCTGCAGTTGGATTGTGCATTCCATCACTCGTGATGGAGTGAGTCAGTTTTGTAAAATACAAGGGATGGAATGCATGCTCCAACATTTAATATTCCATCATGTGCAACTGTCACTCATGACTGTCATTAGGTAATTTTTTTACCACACTGAAGTGGAGTGTACCGCTCCATCATTTACAAAATCACGTGCGATGGAATGCACATTACAAAATTCCGTAAAATCGTCTCCGTGTAAACCCTGCTATTTTCTTGATGTTTTTGCATTACAAAGTTTCCACCAAATATTTACAGTAGATTATTTTTTTTTGTTTAGAATTTCAGTGAGGATTGGAGAGCATGATTTAGAATCTGAAATAGATTGTGAAGAAGTGGGTGAATACAGAAGGTGTTCCCCAGCACCTCAGGAAATCTGGATTGAGGAAATGATTGCACATCCAAAATATACAGGAAGGCCTAACTTTCAACATGACATTGCCTTAATACGGCTGTCAAAGCCAGTGGATTTCAAAACCGGTAAGGAAGTACCAATTTTGCATGGAATTATCTATGATTAATAATAAAGAAATACTTCTTAAATAAGAATTATTTCTTTAACTAGTTTTATTTCACTGAATTTACACAAATTTCAACTGCCACAGCACAGTAGAGTTATCTTCAAAACAGCCAAAGTCCAACAAATATTAACAATTTATATAAGAGCTGTTTTGCGCACCTCCCATGAGTTGAATCTTTTAGTGCTGAGTTCATAATTTTTTTAGTCGAGTTGTTGATGCATTATGCACATTGAAATTTGTTTATGCATAAAGTTAATTTCATTTAAGTTAATGCAGAAGCATTACAAAATAAAAGAGTGCATAACTTTTTGCTGCTGAAATTATAATCATATATTTTTGAGAACATTAGTTTTTTTGTCCTCTTAACATACCAAAAAATTGTCTAATCATCAGAGTTCTTGATGTGCATCAAAACTAGTTACTGTAGTGTATTTAATATAAAATAATTCATGGACTGTTGCCCTACTTAGCATTCACAGAGGAAAAAAGTAAGATTTTACCCACTTAATTAGAATGCCTCATAAATTTAAACAAATTGATAGGATCAGTTATGTGAAAGATGAAACCAGGGAGTTGGGAAGCATGTTGGAGGAAATAGAAATAGAGTTTAATATAAAAAACTGGGTGAAATACAAATTTTTTCACGGGACTGCAAAATGGTTTATAAAATCCTCGGGCACCTTTTACTAAAGTTAGTATTGGGGTCTTGGCACTAAAATGATTTAGCAAATGAGAAGGCAAAATGATAAGTTCTTCATTGGAAATTGAAATTAAATACAACTAGGAGAAGCTTAAAAGAATGAATTTGATATAAAAACAAGACTTTGAAAAGGAAGGTATGATCAATGTTATGTAGCTCATGGTATATTATATAATTTTAAAAACTTCTGCATAGGATGCTGTTATTGCGAAGAGGTACACATTTTTACATATATTAGTATATTTGAACTTATTGCTATACAGCCAGACCCCGGTTTAGCACCTCTATATTGTGCCACCCCCTGCATACCACCCATGAATTTTGCAAACAGAACTTCAACTTGATGAATATGTACATAGATTAAGTGTAAACCTCAATTTACCACTACCATCAATTTAGTGCCAATGACAGTGCTGGACAAATGGTGGCGCTAAACTCGGCTTTGACTCTATTTGTTTTGACAACAAAAAGAAAGAGTTTAAATTTGTTGTATGTCAATTGAAAACCAGGTCATGGAATTGTGTTTTGCCCAACTATTGCCATGTAGAATAAAAATCAACAATAACCATGTTGCTTGGAGAAAAGGAACAAAAGGCTAACTTTTAACTGCTATTTAATTCAAGAATGCATCTGCTGAACATTTGACTCAAGGCATACACACAATAAATAATTCATTTTGAAAACCAAGATACATGTGCAACTAATTTTTTACAGAAAGAGGCTATTCTAACAGGTCCACATGCACCAAAATCAAACTGACTGTTGTACTTTTAGCATACAAGAGTAGGTCATGGTGAATGTGACATTTGCCATGTCTGCAGGTAGCAAAAGATAACATCGCCTCCAAAAAAATATGCATTGTACCTTTTTATTCACATATTTAGTTACTGATGAAATATTAAAACTTATTATCATAAAGAACTTTTTCTTGATTGATATGAAAGGGGCTCATTAAAACTCTTCTATAGGCACTGAATCTTCCTGCTATGACTCTGTATATAAATAACCCATTCCAAGTCTGATAAAAATTGAAGTTTTATGTGACCTGAAATAATCGGAAACATTATGCATTCACTATGTGCGCTGTATACAAGGAATACTAGTATAATTCTACCATATCCTTCTATCCTCTCAAAAGATGCAAAGTTATTATTAAAAATGAATAAAATGTGAGAGAGAAAATTTAAATTCCAACAAAACACTTATTTTTCTATGAAGAGTTTTTATGTATGTACAGGTAAACTCCATTACAGTGCACTTTGTTAGAACACAAAATCCAGTACAACATGGTCAGTCCATAGAATACATTTTAACAAGGAGTTCCTTATTATGCGGTATCAAATTTGTGCGAGGGGAAAAGAGAAGTTTTTTTATCAAATGTTTTCACTCTGCAACAACCACATATGGGATATAGGCTTCCTGCTTTGTCAAACAAGTAACGTATGCATAATGCATACAATGTGTGTGTACTGTATGAAGAGAAGCAAACGTTACAAAGTGGTAACTTATTTGCCTTGAGACGTCAGTCACGTTGATCACTTTATCGCTTCATTATTCTTTTGAATAAAGGTTGCAAAGGATTTAGGCATGAAACAAACTATGCTTACAAGTTTCTTTGCTGCAAAAAACAAGAGCTAGGAATGAATTTTTAATCTTATGTATGCATGTTATGTACACCTTGCAAGACTTTTCAAGCTATAATGCAGTCATAAAAGATAGCTGTTAATGTAAAGTAGCCTTTTTAATTTTACGAACTATCACGAGGTTTTTCCACACTTCCTTTACTAAATTTACTTTATGTAATAACAGCACGAATTCGCAGATGTTTTGTATTTTTATTATTGCATGTCACAATAATTATTAAATCTGAAAAAAATCTGTATTAAGTTCTTTTGAATTAAATTTTCTCTATTTTGAAATATATACATATGATGTTTTACAGGAATAAAAATTTTTTAAAAAATGCAGTGACACCATTCTGTTATATAGGTTAACGACTATAATATCGTGGGTTTATATAATGAATTCATTTGCAGTTTCTCATTGCATTTGATACAACGCGAATCCATTTATATCGTGGTTTGAAGTTATGGATCCCATCCACCATGTTGTAATGGAGTTTACCTGTATATTGATTTCTTAAAAATTATTCCTTAATATGTGAATAATAGTGCAAGAAATAATGGTATAAAAATCTGAGAACAGTGTATTTTTTTATATTTTTAGAATGTGGAATTTTCCAGAGAATTTTATGCATTTGTTCAACCCTTCCATTACCTGTATCATATTTTTCATTTTGTTATTCCTCCTAAATGCATCTTGCATGAAAATGATTTGTACTTCAAAATTCAGTTCTATTAAATTTTGAAATTCAATAACTCAAAACTAAAATGTTACTTGTAAAAATACCAGTGATGCATAACTGTATAAAATTTATAGTCATGTTGCCCCATTGGATTTTTTCAAATATTTAATGGACCACACACATCATGTTGATAGCAAAAGGCTTATAAATAAAAATTTTAATTTTTTGTTATATAAGGTGTTTTTTGTTTTGAATTACTGAAGGAGACTTCATTTATTTTTTAATGGATTTTATGTTTTTAAAATTTAGATGCCATAAGGCCAGTATGTCTTCCGGTAGGATTGCCTCTTCAAACTCAAAATCTTACTGGGAAAAAGGTGGTTATAGCAGGATGGGGTGTCACTGAGAATTGTAAGTTATTATAAAAATATATTTTTAAATGCATTCAAAAATATATTGTCATTTTACATTCACTGTTTATTATTAATTTATCTTGAATGTATACTCAAATTTAGGAGTCTTTGTTAACATCAATATTGTTTATTGATTATGATAATATTTTCCCCTTAGATACATCATCCAAAGTTCTATTGAAGGTGAGTGTACCAGTAGTGGCGCCCGAGCAGTGTGCTGCTCTTTACAAAAGTCAAACACCAATCTCAGCAGCAAGCCAAATATGTGCTGGAGGTGTTAAAGGTGCAGGAGACTCTTGCAATGGCGATTCTGGTGGTCCTCTTGTCTACTATGGACTGGTGCAAGGGAGCATAAAGACAGTGCAACATGGAGTCGTTTCATATGGACCTAAGGCATGTGGCGTTACCAATTTACCTGGAGTTTACACTCGTGTAGGCCACTTCATGAAATGGATTCTCGACACTATAAGGCCATAAGTGTTTTGAGAAGCAGATTTCCTTTCAAACTTTAAATGAAAAGGATTGTGACCTTTACTTGTGAAGACTCAAGTGGATTTAAATTTTTTTAGGCATCATGTGCTCGAAGACTAAAACATTTTTATTTTATGCATCTAAATTTTTTAACTAAAATGATTTATTAACAAAGGACAATAAAATCAAAGTGAATCATTAAAAATTAGATTCTAAAAATAATCATTCAGGAAATCCCTTTATATTATTAAATCAATCAAATTATTTATATACAGATGACATAAAGCTCAATCATAATAATTTGATCTAATAAATGAGTTGTAATGCATACAAAGCCTTGAAATAAATTTTTCCCACTACTATTAGATAACATGGTTATAATAACTTTATTAAATCTATTTATATGTTATTTTAATGGCTGTAAAAACCTTGTGCTGGGAAAGCTTACGTCCAAAATTATTTTTTATTGCATTCCTGAAAACTAAAAATTCCTGTTCAGTATGCAGTACTGACACTTTTAATTTCAATTTTTAGCATAGGTACCAGAAGTTTTAATTTCTATTTTTAGCATGGACTTCCACAGCACCTCTTCAATCAACAATAGGTAGAATCGTGAATTTTTATAGAAAGAAGGCAGGCAGATGAGGTGGTCTGTCGAAAAAATAAATGAAAAGAGGAAAACACACCACATCAATTGATATGGAAATTCGTGTAACAAAATATTTTTTCTGCTTTTTGATTCTTTTGATTTTTATTATTGTATTACCTATTTATTTTTATGTTAAACCGAGTAATTGAATAAATGTCTCTTTATATTTATAAATGTTGTTCACCATCATGTCCCAAACATTTAATGTACCAACAATAATTTTTTTCAGTTTCAAGTACTTGCTTATAGTTAGGGTGACCAGATTCTGAGGAAGCAAAACTGGGACACAACGTGTTCTGGGGAAGAAATACCGGGACAATATAAGATTTTTAGTTGATTTGTCACTTACATGCCAAATAGATAAATTCTGCATAGCTTGGCCATGATTTCTTGACAAAGTAACTCATAATCTTTTCAAATTCTAACATTATGTGCAAAAAATTATTACAGAATTGGTGAGAAAATTGATGAATGATTGATGAATTGATATTTTAGTCATTTTTACCGTATTTTTTGGGCTAAAAATGCACCCCAATTTTTAGAAAATTTTCCAGAAAAAAGAATTTTGGTTCACCAAAGCATTTAGGAAATGCCATGACGCATATCATTTCTAGCCGTGGTTAAATCCGTATCTGGCAACATTCAAGAAAATATTATGGCATAATAACAGTTAAATATAACGTTTTAGATAAACTTAATTCATGAAAGTAAATAGGGATGATCTAAAACATAAATAATTGCTTTGAAACTTGTATAGCTAAATGTGCTCTGCATGCACTTGGCTGTAGGAGTGTGCTGCACACCTCGCACCTATAGGCACCTCTTACTGATTGTAATTATTTAAACATAATCGAAAGATGAGATTTTAATTCCTAATAAATGGATTGTTTGGGTAATAATAACGTATAACTGGTGGAATGTGATTTATTTATTCTATATTTATGAAATAAAAAATAAAAAATTTTTAACCGGGACAAATACTAAACCAGATGGGATGCCAGGACAACATCTAAAATCTGGGACTGTCCTGGCTAAACCGGGACATATGGTCACCCTAGTTATAGTGGTAAATTTGTCGATGCAGCAAGAAAAGATATCAAGCATTGTGTGTGCACTCGCCAACGTGTGCAGACATGCACACACCCACACACAAAGTTTTGTTTTTAAATAGTTAGTTTCTCATAAATTGGATTGCAAACACTAGAGTATTATTAAAGAAAAATTGGGTCCTGGGTAGCTAGATTGATATGGCACTTGAAAAAGTCCTTTAGACATGAAAGAATTTACTTTATCATATACATAAAATTGTATTAATAATTTTCTCACTCAACTAATCAATATATCATATTTTCAAAAAATAAAATAATTAACCTGCCAGGAGTAAATAAAAATCATTAGGTGGTAATGAGAAATTCCACTTATATTTTAGGATTATAATCTGCATGAAATAGATAAATTACAATGGATACTACGGTAAAGATGATGTTAAAAGTTGTGAAAATCACTCAACCATACAGTTAAGGAAAATCACTCCTTAACCATACAGTTAAGGAAAATCACTCCTTAACCATACAGTTAAGGAGAGATTTTCACAAATTTAACATCTGCATCAAATGTTAAATGAAACCTAATTAATTATGGAGAAAATCTCTGCATCAACATATCCTATTGCGCCACATCACTAATACCAGTCCTTCAGCCACATTGTGCCCTGACCTAAAAACATTCTGGCCATGACATTTAAATTTGCCTCTTGAAAGTATAATATTTTAGTTAGATCGCGCAGATCATATTTAAACATTTTTCTGTCTATTTTAAGATTTCCTCATTTCGAATTGATTGAAGCAGATTTTCAATTTTAGCACAGCATTTAAAATTATGGAACTCATTTCAGTATCATTTTAAAATTCTATATTACAATGTATGTATGTTCCTTAAGTGTTATTCTACCGAATTATAACGAAACTTTTTCTTATAAAGAGCATAAACTTGCATATTTTAACGCCCGTATTTAAAATCGTGAGACGACGCGAACGTTCGTTCCAAAAAACAATTACGCGCGATTCAAATCTCTGGACTCTGTTAAAATATTAGCTCTTCTTTCGTGTTCTCGGTCCAGATTAATACGGACGAATAGGCATAAAACGAAGTAAAAAACTAAACGGTCAAAAAATCACGGTCCGCGGTTAGCCTTCGGGATATCACCTCCGCTCAATTACTTCACCATTCCCCCTCACTTCCCCTCCGTGTTTGAGATGGCCAGACGTTTTCCTCTACGCGGTCAGTGAAGCACACGGTGTCGGCGGTTTAGGTCTTGACTCCTATACGACCTTAACTTTTACCGCAGTGCTTCGAGAGCAATCCGCATCGTGCTAAGTGCCCTTCGGCAGAAGATGAAGGGCTACGATATCTACGCAGTTTTTGCCGTAATTTCCCTGCTCTTGGGCACCGCAAGTGGTTGTGAGTATTAAAAAAACATTATTGGACCGTTTAAAAAGCAAAACGCAGCGCTTTAAAAGTCTTTATAGTGAAAGACACTCATTCCTTCAAGGTTAAATCGATCTGTGATTGTCTCGATGACAGCAAATCCGCAATGAAATCGGTTGAATGTCGAATGCACTGTGCATTTTTACATTTCTCCCTTAATTTTTGACAAATCATCGCTCTATATAGATATCATGACTAATTATTTTTAACTACCAATGTACAATTAAAGCATAAGTTACATACGCTAAAAGAGCGACAATTTTTTCGAAGAGAAGGAACGTTACAATCTTCAGTTTTGTTGAACTTGCTCAAGGTAATGAGATGCGTCTTCCCATTATTTTTTAAAAATGCTAATAATATACTACAATATACGCCCATTAAAATTTTAATTAAAGCTGTGGTGTTGGTGATAAATCTTGGGCAGCATTCTAAATAGTGTGAATGTGTCCGCGTGTGCATATGTATATATATATATATATATATATATATATATATATATATATATATATATATATGTACGTGTATAAATGTGTGCGCACGCACGTGTATGTTGTGTATTATAACAAGCTTTTCTACAGCAATGCAATAACCGTAAATTATACACATTACTCATGCACACATTTTCCTGTGTTATTAGCAGGTTCCGCAATGCGAAACTGCCCCTCGTTAACTCGTGCAAGCTTTAAAAAGGTATTTAATAAGCGTGCGTGAGTGTGTGTGTGTGTGTTTAACTTCAAGCGTTAATTATTCGTTGTGCTGGATGAAGAATACACAGGATACGACCGTGCATCAGCAAAAAAAATCATAATGCGAAATGATTTCATCGGTTAGCGCACTTTTAAAAATACCGTCAGCCGCGCAATAGGAACATCATTTTGTTTGCTTTTCGTTCGATAATTCCGCGAATACTTTCACCTTTAGGTTCCTCGGAACCGGGGATTCCTTGACGAAAACAGTCGATGCGAACGATCAACGCCTATTATTTCGTCGTCGACTGCGCGCCTCCTCACCCAGCAACCCATCCGCATCAGTGCCTTTCGTGCCTTTGAAAGGCTTGGGCCGTGAACTTTTGACCCGCCGAGTCCTCAGCTCTTCTCCGTCTTCTTTTATTCCTCCACATGCGAGATTATCCGCTCCCATGAGCGAATCGCCAGCAACGGATCCAACCTGTTTTCGCGCACCTCATCCGCCGACAAACAACAGGTTACGCGTCCGACTCCAAGCGGTCGGCCAAGGTCACCGGGGACGCGGCAATTTCGAGTTTTTTTTATTAGGCTATTCCTCGAATATTCTCGTTTTAGCTGGGAGCGGGCTGTTTTCCTTGTTTGGTTTCGATGCATCGCAGAAGCCGAAGCGTAATCGGGAGTAGTGATGGTATATTCGAATATCCATAATCGAATTATTCGATATAATCGAATATCCATAATCGATTATTCACTCATAATCGTTTCTCAGCGAATAATCGAATAATCAATCGCATTCGTTTCTCAACGAATATTCGTTTCTCAGTGAATAATCACTCATAATTGTTTCTCGTCGGATAACCGTTCATGTTCGTTTCCAAATGAGTGATAGCTCATAATCGTTTCTTGTCGAATATTCGTTCAAATTTTTCCGAAGAAATTGTAGCTTTTATGGGTATATTCAGTAAGGAACGGTTTATGAATTATTAATAGCTAATATTGTTAGTTATGTACATTGTCCATATAATCGAAAGTGTAGGTAGGGGTATAATCACACTATGAGCAAAGAATATCCAGGAAGTATTTTGAGCTAGGGCCGTCATTTTTTCAGGTTTTTTAAAGTAGCCCGGTACACGCTTTTAATCCAACTTTTGACACAGCAGGGCCGGCTAGCGGCCGTTGTAGGTGAGGAATGAATGTCTCGGAAGCTGTCATTTTTTTAGTGTTGCATAAGTGGCCTTAAATTTTGGCATGCATAAGTATATTATTGGCCCAACGACACGAAAAATAGGAAAAAGTTTATAAACAAATAATTGACGTAAAATTGTTTAAAATGGCGGGAGGTTAAAAATTCAACATTTAAAAAACAAATACATGTTGGGTATCAAATGAAAGGCCATAATCTTATGATTATGAATCGTTTTTAATTTTTTTAAAGTGGCGGCCGTAGGAAAGGAAAAAGTGGCAATTCAAGTTGTCCCCCCTTCTATCTCAGAAGCTACTTGAGATATAAAGCTGAAAAACGCCATAAAGACACCCTATTATAATTTGAGGAATCGCATAAAATTTTATTTAAATTGACACAAAAACTTTTGAGAAAATAATAAATTTGTAAAAAATAGTTATCACTGGTTGCGTGTTGTGCGGGTGGCTAACCCATCCAGATAGCACATCATTTTCAATTACCCATCCAATCAGTGAAGTTATTTCTTAACCACTTTACCTACGAAACCCTTAATGGTGTGATCAGTATCACACTTAACTAGGATTTTTGTGTATTATTTCTAATGATAGCTGATTTTTATGTTTAGAAGTTGTTTGTTTTCATGTTTGTTTATTCTTGTGGGAGAAATCGATGAGGCAAAGTACGTAAGTATTTCGAAGATTGTTCACCCCACAACCCCCACACCCTCCTTGCACCCACATTTACTCGCTTCGCTCTCTGGAAATTCGTTCCTCTCTTATTTTAAATAAGGATATCGGGAACGGATTTAGAAACGTAGTTTTTGAACATTTTTTAGCTAATTGGAGTTTTTCCTGTCCCCCGATAAGCTACTTAAAGCTTGTCATCAGAAAATGACCGGAAAATCCGGGACCGATCACAACAATCCATGCCCGAGGCAGGATTCGAACCCGCGACATTTGGGTTGGCATTCCAGAACTGACTACCTCTCTCCCCACCCCGACCGAAATCATTCGATTATAACAGTCGCTAGATTACACTTACTCGATTATTGAAATAATCGATTATACCCATCACTAATCGGGGGGTTTGAACGATGGCTATAATGCGAGGCGGTGCGAGGGCACGCTGTTGTAGGTCAAAGTGCGCAAGCGTTTGCCGGGGAAATTTCGCATAAAACTCGATTAAACGGGTGTTCTCATCGTGTATGGTGCGGTGACACCCAGATGTAGTTGCTCTCAACGACGCCGTATTTTGCGCAAACTCCTCCAGTGCGTTTAAATAAAGTTCCATCGACTAAAAACTTTTAATTGCGATAATTAATCCAAAGGGCCGGTCTGATCATATAAACCAGCTAGGCGATTGACTAGGGCGGTATGGTTAGGGGGGGGGAGGGGCTCTTTTACATTGTAATATATATTTATTTATTTGTTTTTATGGTAAAACATCTGATGTGGCCACCACATGACTTTTTCCATATCTGTAATATTTATAAAAATTCCAAATAATTAGGTTACATAATAATAAACATTTTAAGAAACTACGAGAAAATTTTAGACTTTACATATAGAAATAAAGTCAAACCATAGCCTTCTGATATTGGATATAGCCACAAAGCTCCAACAATTAAGAAAATAAAAAGGAGTGTTACTACAATCTGGCCATCCTAGTTATCATTAGTGATTTCCTAATAATAGGTTTTAAAGGTAGGTAAATAGAAAATAAACTGATGTGGGCAACACATGACTTTCCCCATATTTATATGGCAAATTACATGTTGTTAGCTCTGGGATCTTTGTCAATATTTACTTCTGGTAGACAATTAAGAAAAGAAAAAGGAGCGTTATTAAGACATAACTAAGCGTCAATTGTTAACAATAGTCGTCGGTAGGTGGCGTGGTGATGACAGCTAAAAATATAAGATATCTCTTAAACAATGCATTATATGGAAAAATGTTCCAAACAAAGATTGTAGAAAATTAACTTTCCTACAACGTTTATTCCGATACATATTTACATTTATCAAATATTAAAGCAAATATTTCAAAATAACGGATGTGACAAGAGTAAACCGAGTATATGGAGAATGTAAAAATTAAATTTAAATTTATTGTTACAATCAGTTTCTAAATACAATATTTTCTGCGAATTTTACAAGTGTTTTTTCCGAAGGGCACCATTTAAAACTCTTGCCGAGGACGTCAAAATACCATTAGCTTGCCTTGCTTAGTCATGCAGTCGTCAAATACGCAATATACTTGACGTCTCGGCACCCTACCACTCATGCGATGAAAATCTCTTTTACCTGAGCGCCAGATTGCGTCGGGAAAACATGGACAAAAAATGGGAGCTCCATTTGCTGACGCGGTATGAAAAGGCGCGTTTTATTTATCGTGGTTTATTTATAATTGTAAACTTAACATTCATTATTCCAATATATTTATGAAATATTAAAGCAAATATTTCAAAATAACGGATAAGTGGCAAGAGTAAACACCCACTTCCTGTCGACCGATTTTTACCAAAAACTAATTAGTTCTTCTGACTTTTATAAAAATGTTAAACAAAATTTCGCGTTGACCTAATTAATAGTTTTTGAGTTAGAGCACCCACAAAAAGCTATCACATACATACACACACTAACACACACACAGACATCGAGAAAATGGTCAAAACGTGTTCAGGGAACCTTAAAACATGTATTACTGTTGAAATCTTGAGTTCGATTTTTTTCATGAATACAATACTTTCTCCTATACTACGTATAGTAAAGTAAAAATGGGAAAACCCAGAGATATAAAAGATCTGTTGACGGAGGATGGAAAGTGCATGTAGCTATTCTAAGAAATCATTAGAATAATTTCGAATTTTTAAATAGTTTTTTTGTACGCCATGGCACACGAGTTCCAATAAGTTCGCCATTTCTCAACCATAGGATTCTACCCCAAGACCTTTTATGCAGAACCTGTTGCCAAACATGCACTTTGGCAAATGAGTCTTACCTTCAATCACATGAGCAACTAAATACACACAAGAAAGAGATAATGCCCATCTCTAGTGGAAGCGCTTAAATGCGAGGTCAATTTGCTAAATAAGAAAAGTAAATTAATCATTTACACACACACATATACAGGTAACTCTCGTTCGTTGACGTTGAACGAATATTCCCTTTAACGAATGAATTGAATTTTATAGCTTTACTTTTCGCCGAAAATTCTGTTCACTATAACGAGGTAAATAACGTATCTAACTCAGATCGAAGAAACTCGAATGTTTATGAAAGCTCTTGGGGTCACAGAGACCGTCATCTTTATCCATGGATTCTTCGTGTGTCCACTTTATCACGCATTTTTCCTATCGTCTGCATTTCTTGAGAGTCTTAATGTGACCACCTAACCCACTGTGTGTTACTCAAAATATATTAACAAATATCCATTTAGACTTGGAGGACCTCTTGTGTACCGATAAGGAGGAAGTACACTACGCAGTGTTTCCCACAGCCATTCTATACTTCAGTCCATGCAGAAATTTACTTCGGGGGAAGGTCCGAGGTCGAAAAACAAATTCTAGCAATTGATTAAATAAAAGTTCTATCCAAATACTATAAACTTTTATAACGTTTTTAGTTCTCATAAATCAACGTAGCAAGTGGCAGCGTAGCAAGAGGTAACGTAGCAAGTTAGAAACGTGGTTATCGCAGATTCCACAACTATCTGTTCACCGAGGGGGGGGGGGGGGGTCCGGATCCCACCCCTGGGTACGCCCTTGCTTGAGTCTGTGACTTGCATTGACTACGCTCGGTCGCATTCGTTTTCTCGCGGTTCATACGTAATCGTTACATGAGGATTTGTTTTCAAGCCATTGCCGTGGCCACATTTATCGTACATTCTCGTACTTTTCTCATAACTGTTCAACTTTTAGTTAATTATTTTCCTGGAGATGTTTAAATCACGAGAAATTTTTAATTCTTTATTGACGGTGTTGAGAGGTTCCGTTTTTTCATTCAAAAGTTGAATTTTCTCGTATCATACAATAAATGGCACTGTATATACTTCTATGTTCGATTGTTGTTGCTTCGATTTTCTACTTGATCCAATATTTTAGTTGTTTTGACAGACATTTTAATAGCTAAGAATTATAAATTCAAGAATAAAATCTTTTGTCTGGAACGCGTCTGGAGTTTTAACAGGGAAGTCAGCGGAAAAAATCACGATCGTTCAACGAATTTCCGTTTTACGAACGCTTTTCAGGAACGCATGCCGTTCGTTGAACGAGGGTTGCCTGTATACAGGGCCGCCGAGAGAGAGTTCGGGCCCCGGTGCAGCAACTTTTTCGAACCCCAGATATAAAAATGAAACGGAATACAAAAAGGAAACATTTATTAGATTAAAATTTCAAGAACAAATTAAAAATACCTATCATTTTCAACAAAGCTGCAAGCTCCAATGATAACATTCATATCAATGGAGATTGCAAATAAATCAATAATGCTTGAAAAATCACAATTTCTTGTTCATTAACGTCTGCTTATGTTTGTGTATGAATAGACTTTCCGTAGCATCGAGTTTTATGTCTATAATCTTTCAAAGATACACAAACAACACACGCACTGTCGCGCGCTGGCGCCAATATTATAAAAATATTATATTATAAATATATATTATATATATATATAATATATAAATATATTATAAAAAACAAGCCCTGTTCAACTGAGTCGGGCCTCCGGGTCCAGGTAATTTGTACCCCCCCCCCTTCTCGTAGGCACTGCCTGTATATAGGATTTTTCTACATTAGTAGTGACATGTTCGCAGTTATAACGAATAAAATAAGCGTTTTCGAATTACTATAGAAGCCCCAAAGAACTGCAGCGACTTTGATTACCTCAAATCGGCTACATTTACTCGACTTTATTATGTTAAATGCTATTAAGATTTGAGCATTTAAGACATCTATATTAAGTGCGACATTTCCAATCAACCATGTATGACCATTTTAATCAATTATTTACCAAAGTTCTTTCAGCAGGAATGATTAAAAAACTGCAATTTTATGATCCATCACAGCATTTGATTCATTTATCCGTCAACTTCAGATTTGACAATGCTTTAAATAACAAACATTTTGAGTCGAAAATTGACAATTTAGCAGCTGCAAAAAGGTTAGAACAGTGTTTTCCAAACTGTTAGCCGCGGCTGATTATTAGGGGTGTCGCGAAAAAGTATATAAATCAACGATTTTGAAATGTTGATAGGTCATTAAAGCGATAGTATTTCCTCTGATAAATACATGTAGTAGTTCCAACAAACTGTTGGGACTACGCCATAACAACTTGATGCGTCTAAGTGTTGCGATATCCATGTCTACGAGAAAATATAAGACTGTTCCACGGTGGATATGCCGCGAAATTCTGCCGCGCCCACAGAATGTTTGGAAACAAATGGTTTAGAAAGATTAGAATCGTATTTTGGCTATAAATCATCCATCATCAGTAGGATGCCCAGTCGTCCCGGTTTTATCGGATTTGTCCCAGTTTTCTGTTCTGTCCCGAAGAATTATTCGGGAGGCCGAATTTCTTTCTTTTAACCTTCATACTATTTATTCGATTTGATTTCATTGGGTGACAGTGTTGCCACGCTAATTTGTATTAGTTGTGACCATAATAGGTTTATTCCTACTAATTTGTTGATCAATTGTGTAACAATGCTGCACACGTATTTTTTGAATTTGTAAAATTATTTGCCGACTTTTGAACAAAATTATAACCAAGATACACAAAATTTATTTGTATGGCAAACAGACAAAATCGACTTGGTCAGAGGCGGATATAGGGCCAAGCGATCTCGGCGACCGCCTATGGCCTCGTACCAAGAGCTGCAAGAGAGTTAACAAAGTCAGGAGCTCATTGCGAGAGGGGAAAGAAATGTATTTATTGAATGTAGAAATTCCCATATATCCTAAATGATGACGAAGATCATCGTTAACTATATTTGGCAAAGACCACTCTCAACTGACGGGTATCATTGAAAAAATAATTATTTCTAAGGGTTCCACTTGAAGATTTTGAGCTGCAATCGACATCGACATGAGAAGCCCACCCACTATATTGTAAACATGCATTATTAATCATCATTAAGAATTTGATGCCCTGTTTCCCTAAGTAAAATTTAACTAAATGTTTTCAGAATTCTCGAGTTGTGGGCCCCGTAAACTACTATCGCATAGGAGTAGGGTTGCCAACCGTCCTACTGTCGGTAGGACAGTCCTACTTTGAGATAAAATGTCCTGTCCTACTCTAATGTAAAGTGGGACGCAAAATATCCTACTTTGTGACGCATCGCTGTTTGGAAGATCTACCGGCGACATCGCCCTTAATCGATCACATGGCTACCGGGACCTAATGAGTGTGATGGACATTGTTGTTTACAACCTCTTCCCCTACATTTCCTCCACTCATATTTCGCATTTTAGAGATCGCAATATAGGGTAGAAGTTTGCCTCTGTTAGTACCACTTCGACTACATTCGAGGAAAGATCGGTCATGTTGAGTGAAGTGCGTCTGTTTGGTGACTACTATAACAAGACATCGCAGATTAGTTCCTTCCCATACATATAATAATTAAATAAAACAATTTTCCTGTCTGCTAAACAAGTTATATCAACATTTCTTGTAAATTTTGTTTTTCTATTAAAGAAAGGTGGCTTTACTTCCTGAAACTTGGGGAGAAATCAAATCGGCATTTCCAGCCAAGAAAATCCACATTTTTCTCTCCTTGGGTCTTATATGATCTGCGAGGTATAGATTAAAACATTTATTCGGATAGAAGATATTATTTACTACACAAAAGTCCGCGGGACCACATAATTACGACTTCTAGTTTCGGAGATAAAATTTCAAGAACCACCCAATCTTTCGATGCCATTTGATACGTATTTCCTATAAAGAACACCTTTGAAATCTCTGGGTATTCCATTTATGGAGTATAATTTTCGATTACTGCGATTAAATGTCACGAAGTCGGCAAAACGCAAATAAAAAGACTAGTACATAATACAACGAAATCCATGGAGGCTTTTCTTGTTAAAGAAAATTCATCACGAGATCTTCAAATTATAGCAGCAGAGGTTAGTTATACCACGCCATAAAGTATCACCATTCATATAATTCATTAGACTGTGGTTTGAAACCTATGATACGAGTTTTCGGTGCTTGCATGCTGCAAACGCTTAAAAAATCACCATACACCAAGATCTAAACTTCTAAATAAACTAAAGCGACAGCATTTGAACTACGCAGAGGGCATATAAATAAGATAATAGTCTTCATTTCCCGCGTAATGAAGGCATCTATCCGGAATTTCTTAATTCTCTGGTAATCGGCTCTCGTCCAAGTTTTCGAATTTTACGGTTCATGGCTCAGATCCCCCTTTTGCAGCAATAATTATAATCACCATTAAGAAAATAGCCTATATGTTACCCTAAAATTTATGTAAAAATTAGTATATTTTGTGTGTTAGGATTATGGCATCATCATCCGTGCCTTTTAATACGTATCCAGATAAAATATTAATTTTAAATTATCACGTCATCATAGGTATAGGTCGCTGGCTAAAATCAAATGGATTATAATGCATTCTAAACATTAATCAATGCTCTTAAAGTATGGAAAATCAATTCCCATTGAAAGGCATTGGAGTCGTTGCTATGATAGTTCATATTTTTCATTGTAGAAAACCGAAAAACTTTTCGTAATTTTATGATTAAAATCGAATTTTTACGCCAATTCAAATTTGTAAACGTCTTACTTAGCTGTCACGAAGAGTTGGTAACCCTACCTCGGAGCCTCGCACCTCCTAAATCCACGCCTGCTTCTTCCTCAGAGCATGACATGCCCCGGTTTTACTTGCTCAGAATCTGGCAATCCTAGTTATCATTAGTGATTTCCTAATAATAGGTTTTAAAGGTAGGTAAATAGAAAATAAACTGATGTGGGCAACATATGACTTTCCCCATATTTATATGGCAAATTACATGTTGTTAGCTCTGGGATCGTTGTCAATATTTACTTCCGGTTGACAATTAAGAAAAGAAAAAGGAGCGTTATTAAGACGTAACTAAGCGTCAAATGTTAACAATAGTCGTCGGTAGGTGGCATGGTGGTGGCAGCTAAAAATATAAGGTATCTCTTAAACAAAACATTATATAGAAAAATGTACCAAACAAAGGTTGTAGAAAATAAAATTTCCTACAACTTTTATTTTAATACATTTTTACATTTATCAAATATTAAAGCAAATATTTCAAAATAACGGATAAGTGACAAGAGTAAACACCCACTTCCGGTCGACCGATTTTTACCAAAAACTAATCTGATCTTTTAACTTTTCTAAAAATGTTAAATATAAAATTTTGCGTTGACCTGATTAATAGTTTTTGAGTTAGAGCGCCCACAAAAATCTATCACATACAGACAGACATCATCGAGAAAATAGTCAACACGTGTTCAGTGGACTTGAAAACATGTATTTCCGTTGGAATCTCGAATTCGATTTTTTTCATGAAAACAATTCTTTATACTTTGTATATGGAGAAAGTAAAAATGTAATCTCGTGTCGGCGAATTACCTCCGAGGATGGATGAAAGTAGTAAAAAAGCGACCAGCATCGTACACTTGTGGTGCGAAGCACAAAATGTCTTGCATGCCGCTTTGGGCGCACGTGCCATAGGTTCTTCCTCTTTGCTCTAGTTCAACGTTTTTCAAACTTGGTCTCGCGACCCATCAACTGGCGAATCCAAGGACGGAGGCGATCCAACCCTCCTTGGATGTTCCCATTGACCTTCACTAGATGCATGCTTAAACCAATTCAGCGCAAATTGCTTGATTATGCAACACAGATTAGGTCCGTAGGGCAATGGATAGAAAGATTCTGATAGGGTCAGGGATTTTCAGACTAAATGGTCGTCGAGAGTAGGGAGGGCGATTGGGAAGTTTCTGAATCCGCCCCTGGCAGCGACGCCAATCTAACGAATTTGTAGCTAGATCAAACGTATTTGGGTTCGATATAGCGCTTATAAAAAACAATAGCGGTTATTTACACAACTAACGCGTCCATTTAGCAATCCAGATAATCTTTATATATAATTATTCAATGTCTGTCCGTCCTGCCTTTTATCTCTTGAAGTTTGTCACAGAGAAATGCTGTAAACGCCATTTAGTTTCTGTCAACGAGGAGACCCCGGGAAAACTATTTTCGTTTACGGAAGTGTCCCGGATTCGACTCCGGGAGACGATTATATTTTTCCATATGTTTACGCAGGAGTTTCGATTTTTCATTGTGCAAGGTTTATTTCTTTCATTCAATAAAATACGTAAATATGGACCAAATTTCTCCGTTTTTGCTTTATTCGACGGCTAAACCTATAAAATATGTTAGTTTTACGATGTTTAGATGTTACACGGAATAATTTCTCAGAAACACGCATTTCTTTTTGAAATTTTGACTTTTTCGTACTCTTTCCGGGTGTTGCCAAGGCGACCCGCATTGTTGCCTCCGATTGAATTAGCGCCTATTAAGCCTTCAAATAAACAAAAGAATTGCGTCATTCGCTCCGCGCTGTTTATAAGGCATCGAAATTATAGTTGTAGTAATGTCAAACTTAATAGATTGCAACGTTAATAATTAAAGATTATTATTATTCAGTAATTATTCAGTCAGTGGGCTGTGGGGATTTTTAACGATTGACCAAAAGAAAAAATCTTTCTTTATTTCAATACTGGAATGTGACCTTTTTCGTATGGGAGAGATAACTAAAATTGCACATATAAATTATAAAAACAAACACGACATTCAAAATATCAGTTGCCTAATTTTAGAAGGAGAAATGGACTATTATTACTTTTAAACGTAGATTTCTGACCGACTTCGCAAAAGTTTTTGCGGGTACCACTAGTTATAGTTATTGGCTATAATAACGGCGAGTATCTGCGCTCATACAAATTATAAAAAAGAAAATCGAAGAAAAACTAGAAATGCATACATAGATAAGCAGAACATTTTGGCCGTTTACCTCTTACATTTTATTTTATTGTTCTTTTTTTAGTAACTTACTAAAACACCGGAACAGTGGGCACTATTTCCGAGAATGGTGGCATTGTCGGCCATAAGGACGGAGGAAGAGAGTGCGCCAGTTCAAAATATAGCAGGAATTAACCGATAGGGAGGAATGTTGGTACGAAAGCACTAGCCACTTATTCTATTATAGACACCCTGTCGAATATATTTCTATATGGAATAATGCTAACATATCATCAACTTCGGAAAAGATTTTGTCGTAAAAAGGCTATTATTTTTTAAGAAGTTCCAAATTTTCATTTTTACCATACGTTTTGCTAGCTATATTTATAGTAAATTTCATTTACGAAACAATGTATGACGTACTGCACCCTGTGGTTTCCTCAATTGCAGAGAGTACTATTATTTCTAGCGACCAGCAAGATGTGATCTAGCGACTATCTAAAAAATAATAATTGGTGACACTGGTCCCTGGATACAGTGAAATAAAATAATATAAGTAGAAGAATCTACTCAACATTACACTCCTAAACTCGTGCAAAAAGTAATACCCGATAAAAAAATAATTTATCTAACAAGAAAATTCCGTTGAGTGCTTTTATTTACCGCACGTGTCTTGCAACCTAAGACTGTGGGTCGTGAAGAACGATTTCACTTTGAAATCGGTTTTCGCATCGAATCGGGTAATATCACAGCGATGCGACCACGAACCTGATTCTTTTTAAAGTTATGGCACGTTGATAATTATTTTCCCTCAATGAAAAACATGAGCGACCACAACCTGATGAAACCATCGCGTCCATCGCGCTTGACATCTCGCAAAAATAAAATTCGAAACTGATTACGATTGCCATGACGACATATGTTCCAAACTTTCTCCCGGGACCCTCTAGAACATAAACTATCCTTTTCATCCAGTTGCAAAAATTTAACGTCATACTATTTAACATGTAAAAAATAAAACTTTGAGCTGATTTTAAATAAAACTTTCGGCTTAATCGATCTTGCGAAAAATCCTACAATTTAATTACTTTTAAGACGATACAATTTTTTAAATATTATGACCCACTTTCAATATTACGCGGGTCTGACGATAAGGCCGTGGACTGTACGTTGATAACCTCTGCCTTAGTGTCGACTCAAATGAGGAACTAGCTTCTATCGCTGTGTTTACAAGCTATCACCCTCGGAGTGCATTTCTGTTGGACGATCCATCGCTATCCGACAAAATGTGAAATATTTTTCCTCTGCTAATTTGGAGCTAAGCCAAGAAACTCACGTTGCATGACGCAGCGATTTATCTCCAGAAAAAATTTATCAATTTCTTATGATGATGTATACTCCAAGCCTAGGATTAGTTCTCAACTCGAACAATTCGATTTCTGCAATTTTTTCACTAGATACTCAGGTCGACACCTTTCATGTTTTAGATACAGTTAAACCACGATTTAGTTCTTCCTATATAGTGCTACCTCAGCATACCGCCCATGAATCGTTGTGAATAGAACTTCCATCTTATGGTTACATAGATTAACCGCTTTAAAGCCAATTTCGGTGATGGAGGAACGGTGGCGCTAAATCGGGGTTTGACTGTACGTTATTGCCTAACACAGTGGTGCCCGCCGAATGATTTTATCCTGTCTGCCATGGGTGCATGGGTGTGAGGACACAACCTTCTATTTCAATAACATAGTTCTATTGAAAGCTTATGGCGCCTAAATGCGCGAAGAGTCACGTGATGTAGAGGAAGTGGTTGTGGAGGGGGAAAGCTTAAGGGGAAGGTGGCTTTGGAGGGGTAGACGACTGTGGAGGGGGAAAGCTTAAGGGAAAGTGAAACAATTGAGCGGAGCTCTGCGGGACAGGCAAGTCATCTGAATGGGCGGGAACTTACGCGAAGTAAGATACGCGATTGAAAAGTATGTGTTACAAATTGGGGAATAGGGACATTTTGAAAGACGAAAATTAAAGTAATTGGTATCCACCAACATTTATTTGCGCTACATGCAATGCAACATCGAAAGCGATCAATACATTACAATGGAAGCAACTTATTGCGTTACATATTAGTTATACGATGAGTATAAGAATCGGCGAATACTGAAAACAATACACAAAAAAAACACTAACTACTACTCAACTAAAACTAATCCCCCTCGCTTTCAGTGTCTGAACACTTTTAATAGAAATAGTGATCCCTTCCGCTGCTTCTTTCTTCATAAACATCAAAACATTGTGAATGATTTCTAGTGCTTGACCATGGATCACTTTTTTATTCCCTAACTTGGAAGGCGACGGAACTGTATCCATGATAATAAGATTAAAAATCACGGCTAACAGTACAAAATAACAAAGGAAAACGAATCAAAGAGTAACAGTGAATAACTAATACACGATAACAAAACAACAATCAGAACAACGATCATCAGCAACGAAAAAACGTGAAAACAAAACAGCAATCAATTCTTACAACAAAAAACGAGAAGCAATAACGGGAATGAAAACAAAAAGCAATAACTGCAAAGCAAATGAACAATATACAAGAAATAACGAGTGGATAATAACGAAACAACTAAAGTTCAGTGGAGCGAAGCAGAAAGATCGGCTCCGAAGGCACTAGGTGACAGTCTCAAACGAGAATGACTGATTACCCCATGCGTATATACCCTCACCCCCGCGTAGCTCGCTTTCGAGAATGGGCTCTTCTTCCATGCTGAATTCGTGTTTGTGCGCAGGTGCCATAAGCTTTCAATAGATTTGTACACAGTTATTTGAGGGGGCCGTCACACAGTATTTTGAGATCTCCTGCAAGATATAGTTAAGGAGGACTCTTGCACATCGAAAAGTGATATATTTCGGTTACGCTCTCCTCTTCCCTTACCTCTTTTTTGCCGAATTAAGAAATGTTTTCATAGCTTTCTACGAATGCCCTCCCAATAGTGTGGCAGCGGTTACCACGCATAAATATGTTATAACTATCGTAATTGCCCCTCAAATATGACCGGTGTGCGTGAATTAAGTATTAAGTTAAAATTTTAATAAAAATTAATGAAACCAACTTATATACGCACTAAAAAGTAAGCAATAAATATAAAATTCACATAATTGAGCGTTCCGGAGAGTAAAAGTAGTTTTGGACGAATAGAAATTGTATGACAAAGAAATGCATTACGCCATACAATTCTTATAAGTCCAAAATTATTTTTAATTTATGGAAAGTTTAACTTTGTCCCTCTCTCCTCCTTTCTTTCGCTCTCTCGTATTAAAGCATCCAAAGTACGCATTCCTGACACATAGAATATAATGATTATGGCGACAATACAATCTCGAGGATTAACAATAACACGGTCGGCAAGGCAATATATCGTTAAAAAGCTTGAAATTTTCAAATAAATATGATTTAAACGTAGAACTTGAGCGATTTTGTATCGTAGCAAAATGTGACGATAAGAATAAGAAACGTTCATTAAAACAGTCTAGGTCCAAAGATCGTGGATCAATTATTTCTAATTTTAATTTGAAAAAGAGTTAAAGTCTTCAGGCCGAAAAATCGACTTTTACGTGTAATCTTATGGGAGATGGCACCCCCCTCCACTTCCCCCTCCCCCAAAAATCACAATTCTGGCCCCAAGATGCACATCCACATGATCCCATTAGTAAGTGTACCAAGTTTACAGTCTCTAAGTTTCTTGGTTTTTGAGATATGATGTCCGCACACACATACACATTGCCTTTTATTAATAGAGATATAAGATATAGCTCCCAAATTATGCTGGGCCTTAGCCTCCCAGAATCGTAAAGATGACATTGTTCACAACCTCTAAGAACGAGGAAAATACATCTACCGGGTTAGTCAATTTTCAACTCACTTATCGTACAAAATCTCACGTGCCCTAAACAAATTCATAGAGTGAAAGTTAATGAATCTTAATTGCGGAAGAAAAAAATGTCGTATGGACGTACCGCAAGACATTTCCGAGCGGAAACTCCTTTGCTTCTAGTTTGAGCTGAAGTTTGCCCGGATATTCACCAAAAATCTAGAGACGACCGCGTGAAAAGAGGCCGTGTGAATACGAGGTTCTTTACGTTCATAACGGAAAACGAACAATTTTATTTAGAACTTGAATACCGTGCGAATGTGTGCCGAGTTGAATGTGTAGCACATACTAAACGATTATAACCGTAAATTCCGTGCCTTGGTGAATTCAGTTGTTGTACGAATTACAGTTTTGTAAGATCAAATTTTTAGCTAATATAATCATATTGTCCGTCCGTCCGACACTTCCGTGTCCGGTGAACTACTTTTATGCCATCCAGCATCCAAATTTTGAGGGATTGTTCATGTCCATCAGTTCTTCCCGCGGTTGAGACTCCATTAAGGTTGGAGGTTAGCGGGCGCTCCGAGCGCATGTACATGTTAAAAATGTAATATTTCATTATTTGGCGTACAATGAAAATTATATTTTTTTACAATTATTACAATTGGGTGGAATGTTTTCTGTCTTTTTCTGGGTTTCAAATTTCTGGCTCTGACGTTACCCATATTTTGTTATTCAAAAAGTAAATTTACAATACGCATTATGTATACAAATAAGATCTAGGGAGAGTAATGAAAAGCAAAACAGAAAAGGTACAGCGATTCATTATTTTCGGCGAGGTGCGAATGTTTCGATGCTCCAATGTAAAGGTGGAGGAACCTTTTTTGCCTGAGGGCCACATAACAGATCCGGGAGTCAATCAAACCCCTCCCCTTCCCCCAAAAATAAATGCTTTTGGATCACCTGAAAAATCTCCCTTCCCCCCCCCCCCCCCCCCAGGGCGCTCCACCTGAAGAACCTCCCCCTTATAAAATATAAATATTAATGACTTAGTATAATGTCCAAGAAATGAAAAATGATGTCAGTAGCAGTGGCATAGCGAACACCCCCGCAACCCACGCGCACATATATCCTAAATACCAAATTTCATGAACATCCACCCAGTAGTTTCGCAGATGAAACAAGCGGACAGACGGACACGAGCTGACCATAATGCGTTCTTTTTTACTTTTTATAAGGAACGCCTAATAAGGCATGCACATGTCCGAGGAAATAAAAAAATACGAACTTAAAAATCTCGAGTATTCAGGATCGTTGAACGAACATTCGGTGCATATTTTACTTACCGAAAAACCTCACGTCTGAACAACAAACGCAGCTTTGGAAAATAATACCCTCCATCGAATATAATACTAATCGTATGTATGAGATTCCGCGGATTGAAAAAATTCGGAATCGTTTCTAAGCTTTTAATTTCAGGAAACTCCTTATTTCCAACAAACCTACGAAATCTATCGGGGTCAATTGCGGTATTTTATTACACCTGACTCGAATACAGTGAAACCTGGTAAATACCTAAGAAAATGCATTTCGAATTACGTAGAACCTCTATAATTCTAAATTTTCAAAAAAAGCGTGATTTATCGAATTTAAAAAATGCAAATATAAACTACAGAAAAACAAAAGGATATGACACAATATTAAAATACAGAAAACAAAATCATATAGTACGCATGCATACCTCAAAATATGATGCTGATGAATAAAATCCAAATTTACGATTACACATATGAATATTGAAACATATATGAGCATATAATTAAAATCCACTAAAATGTTAAAAGCTTGTGTCACTTATTTCAACTTAAAAGTAAATAAACAAAAGTTTGTAAGAAAAGATTAATATAAACATAAAAAAACCACTTATTTTCCGGTTTCGATTTGGGGGCACTCCCTAGCGCAATGTGTTGCGTAATGTAGTCAAATTTTTCACATATATCTTTCGACACGTCTGACACGTATCATTGAAGGGTATTCAAAGTTTCAAAAACATCCTCCTTAGATTGAAATAGCACATCCAACCTATCATCGGAGTTGTCCTCATCGTCCTCTTCTTCGCCATCACTCGCAACGGTTTCCCATTCGTCGAGCGTCTGGTCATACACAACCGACGTAGCCAAGCCATTATCGAAGGAAACGAAGTCTCCGAAACTGACAGGCCACAATATATTGCTGTAGATTACTTCCTCCACTTCTGTACCTTCGAACACTTCTGTCGGCCGCGAAGATAGCCCGCTTTTCTTAATACTTACAATTGGCGATGGTTTGAGGAGTCACCAATTGCCACGCCGGTGACAAGGCCCGACACGCGTCTAAAATCGTCCATTCTCGTAAATCATCCCGCGAACACCCTTTTGTAATTTACACCAAGCATGACGGCAATAGTTTTTTCTGTAATGGCTATTTAAATTTTGCCCTGGTCGATTTGCTGGAGAACACTGCTTGTGTTCGGCGGCAAATACAGCAACTCAACATTGGGCGCATTTATCTGAGTCACATGGTGAGCAGAACAGTTGTCTAGTGTACATTTTTTTACGATTTTCCACCGCCATACGGCTTTGCATTCTTTTTTTTAACTTTTTAATAGGTTTCTCGTCATCCACGCCTTTTTGTTACGTTCGTAAATTATCGGAAAATGATCACGATTAATACCTTTGGAACAGCATGGCTTGGCGTATTTTCCGATAATTACAAGTTTTTCTTTATCTGACCCATCCATACTGGTACAGAGCACGGCGGTGAGACGCTCCTTACTACGTTTGCCGCCGTGACATTTTTCGCCTCGGAGAGCCTATGTACGATCGGGCAACATGTTGGGAAAATGCCCCTTTCATCCATATTATAAATGGCCTTGGGCGCATACTTCTCCAAAACATGTTTATTACTTTGCAGCCAGGTCGTCACTTCCTCTTCATTAATTTTTTTGGCATCGCCACAAACTGTGAGGAAAACAATATTATGGCGTTTTTTAAAACGCTTTAAAATCCTCAATGCTCAAAACGTTCGCAAGACTCTGTGCTTGTCACAGGTATATTCGCCGCTCGTACTTGTGAAAAAAACTCGAACAATTTTTCTTCGAGGTCCTCGTTTTTTGCAGGTCGTGAACGCTTACGTGTAACACTCCCTTTAAATTTATAAAAACTTTCTTCAATCTTCGCCCGATTCTTTTAAATTGTAGATAAAGACGAGTTCAGGATCCCATACTTTGATGCCAGTTTTCCTTTCGATTCGGCCTTATTGTCAATGTCTTGCAGCAAAGACACTTTTTCAGCAAGAGTCAGTCTTATATGTACCACGTACCGGAGCCATTGGAGGGTAAATAAAAAAATTTTCTAACAACAAATTTAAATATATGTCTCTCTCGCAATTATTACACTAAGAATGTCACTTAAACTAGTAACAAAGGGATGATGAAAAATACAATCGAATACGAAAACAAGCAACGAAGCAAAGGAATATTGGAACGCGTTTTCCGCACAAAACTCGCAAAACATTAGATAAATCGAGACAACCACGGAAGGCCGACGCCAAAGGGAATCTGATAAGGAGTGGGCAAGAGTGGACAGGAACAAATGCGTGCGGAGGATGAACCGAGGAGAGGCGAACCGAGCGAGGATGGACCGAATCCG
This sequence comes from Tanypteryx hageni, assembly GCA_028673005.1. Lineage (NCBI taxonomy): Eukaryota > Metazoa > Arthropoda > Insecta > Odonata > Petaluridae > Tanypteryx > Tanypteryx hageni. Next base: position 51,717,421 of record CM054114.1, on the reverse strand, counting down.
GCGAAAATACCCGTCGAAATGCTCACGATCGCACGATGTTTGTAAACAAGCCAGCATGGCACCGAACATATTTTCGTAAATTTGATTTAGTTTCTTTTCCTTAAGTTTTATTTCGAATTATGTCGACAAAAATGCATTGATACTCTGAGATTCGGGCTAAAAATTATTACGAATTATAGAGATTTATGAATTACTGAAACACATTTGTATGGAATTGACTTTTTCGGTCCTTTATGTGTTAAAAAATTTCGAATTATGTCGAATTTCGAAATATGGAGGTTCGAATTAACCAGGTTTTACTGTATTTGTTTCTATTAGTGCCCTCATATTTTCCTTGTTGGTATTGTTTGTTTTTTTTGTGAAATCGTAAACTTTTGTGATACCTGTTACTAAAATAATACTACGAGGAATATTTGTTTATATTACATATTAACAACAAATTGACTAAAAATCGCATATTGCTCCAGTTATGTACCTGTTTTCCCATCTAAGAAGCTGGTAGACCTGTGCCATGAAAAAGAACATGAACGTAAGTAGGTAGTGTCTCCAAAGCTTGCGGTTCATTTTAGGCAAGAACTGCTTAATTGAAACTGTAAAACTTCGTTTAAGCCATTTGTTAAGGTACGTACATATTACCCAAGACAATTAACTACGATTTGTACCATATATTTAATGAATTTCGCAATATACTAATTTATAGTCACTGATGCAGCGATAATTACTTCACCGTAGATTTATCTACAATACGTAGTATTTAGTGGTATATTAGCTTAAACAGATATTTTATTAAAGAGAGTTTTCCGCAATCAATGGGATATACTGGCGCCCCTACTATCTTTGATGAACCTTAACCTTTAACTTTTGATCAAAAATTGTGCATTAGTCGGACAAAGGAATAATATCTATAAAAACATGGCTGGCGCAATTTTTATTTGTCAATCCGACCAAAAGGTTGTGAGTAATGTTATCAATGTCAACTTGAAAATATTTCATTAGAAATAATGAGTAGCGGAAACAAAAATACAGTCAGCGACGACGAGAAAATCATTTGCCTCGCCCTTCCCATTGAGATGATAATTACTTTATAGTTACGAAACTTCTAAGATATCAGCGAAAGAAATCTTTCCCTTTCTCAACTTTAAATAACATACACTTGAGTTTCACTTAGCAGAGGTACTGGAGTCTTGACGTTTACGAGTCGCAATTTGAAATTTCTCGTCGTTAAGAGAGCGCGGGAAATCGTCCGATTTGCGTAGTTAATGAGTCAGTTTCTTTTACGATAAGACGAGGGAAATTTTACTAAGCACTCATTTCCCAAGTTCCAACCGTGTCTTTTTTTAATACAAATCCTTTCGACTGCGAGGATAATAATGAAGTTATCTTCAAAATAATTGAAAGCAAAGGAAACTGGGAGAGAAGGGGCGTGCGAAAGGCCTCGGACCCGACGCGGCAAGCCGGCTTAATAGCAGGGTATGGATTTCTCGGGTTTTATCCGGTTTTTACTCTCCGATTGCCTTTTGAAAATTTCGGGTAAAACCCGAAATTATTAGTTTTCTTTAAACAAATTGTTTTGGATACGGTCACAGAATTTCTATTCTGGTGCTTGAATGCTGTCCGAGATGCTCGTGATCAGTCTGTTTATTCTTTTATTTTATTATTATTTGTTCGTATGCTTACTTTGTAACGCAATCTTAATCTCCTTGGTTCGCCCGCACCACGAATAGTCAAGGACGCGCATATTTTTATAGTCGCTGTTAGATCTTTGATAGGATAAGGGAAAAAAAGAGCCCGAGTGTCTGTTAGTTGAAAACGCTAGGAAAGAAAAATTATTTCACTAATATCTGGTGGGTTTTCAATAGAAGTTGAACGAGAAGCAAGATATTTGTGCAGTCTGCGAGGTGTTCCTCTCCACCTGGAGGCGTTTAACACAAGCTATCACACTCTCAACCTACTTAAGGTATAGTCAAAAGTTTTGATTGTGATAAAACTTTTAAAATTTTAAACAAGATTTTTATTTGAAAATCATTTTATCCGAATTACAAAATAATAAAACCCGAAAATTTCCCGAGATTGAACTTTTCGAAAAATCTGCAAGTTATTTATATCCGATTTTAACTCGAATGAAAAGGAAAATAATAAAACCCGATATTTACCCTCAGAATGAATTTTTTTAACCCGAAAAATCCATACCCTACTTAATAGTGACCAATGACATACTACATATACTACTGTAGCAATGACACTGGCAGCTAGGAAAAAATTATTTTCGGTCATTTAAGCTCATCAAAAATTGAGAACCTTTTACACCATACCTGGCTTGCATAGTGATTTCATCTGGCCCCCTTTACCTCCTCAATTTCCTCAAGGCATGCTCCAAAGGGGGGGGGGGCTTTTAAGACTTCAAACTATGTATTCGGTGCAATTTTCTTACTAGGAGGCCTGTTTGCATAGTTTGCATTTCTTTGGGGTTTGTTGGTGCACTGCACTGGTTGCATCGACATTAAAAGCGCCCTTGACTTTTGGTATATTTTTTAGCAGGTGTCATTAGATATCATTTATGAAATATAAACAATATTTTTCGAGTAAGCGGATGCAATACACTTTTATATAGAAGCATAAAACATTAAATAAACAAATATTTTGTCAAAACTTGGTCTTTGAAATTAACACATGGCCTGATCAGTTACTTGGAAGGTCACATGTGATCTATGCAGAGGTAAATAAAGCCTCATGTGGCCCTTTTAGTAAAAAAAAGTTTGGTTACCGCTGCTTTATATTATTACTTAAATCGGTGGATGCTAATGAGGAATAAATAACACAAACATTGAGAAATGAATTTTCGAAAATTACCACGCATAAGGTCATAGATGTAACATTATGCTATTTACTCGTGTGAAAACAGTAAAATTTATGAAAACCATGCGATGCCTTCAATCTATTTTTTGTAGATCAATACAGAAGCTCGGGCAATTAATTAAAAGGGGTTACATGGTTGCAATCCAAACACAGCTGTTGACTAGAAGTATCATAAGGAATTACAGCAAACCCTTAACAAATGAAGGTTTTTATAGCACAGATTATATTAAAAATGGTTAAATATATGTGACACTTACTTGCCCAACATTATAAAATTGAATTACATATGATCCTTAAATCTGGGTGCACAGCATTTTACCTATGTGTATACGTGAGATAGCCCATAGTCAGTGGCATACCGGAAAATGTGTGGGCCCCCTGCCAAAACAAAATTGAAGTCCTGGAAAAATAATTTAAGGACCTCACAAAAAAATATGGGCCTGCTTTGGCCATGGGCCTCCCCGCCGCATGGAGGTTGCAGGGGTGTCCACTATGTCACTGCTCATAATCTATATGAATGTTCCATAAGGTATTATACTCTTATTTGAGAGACATGGTTTTTCCAAAATGTACTTTTCCAAGAACATAAACTCCTGTTGCGCAAGGGACAATTACATACAGTAGAATTAATATATATTGAATCAGAAATCACACAGCGATGAGAATGGATAAAAGTTTATGCTGGAACTGAAAGGCTTATGGAGATTTTTAACTTCCAAAATAAAAAAAATTAGTATAAATTACCTTAACTTGAAGAATAATTTTCGTTGAAATGCAGTTAAAAATTATCAATAAATAACAACCCACTCCAAAATCCTGAAACCACATGGTATGGATTAAGTTTGAATAAAAAAATTAGTATCTCATTTGTTTCTGTCTGCTGTCAACAATTAGCCATAGCAATTTACTCTCTGCAAATATTGCTGCCATCAATTTGCCACTCATAATTTGTTGTTGTTGATATTTTCATCTCCAAAATCCTAAATATTTCATGTAGTAATAATTGATTTTTTAAGTGTGTCAATGACCATGGTCATTTTGCACCATCATCACCTGAAACACACACAGAAGGGAAGAGGGAAACCCAGTGCCAGCATTATCCTACTCTTTACGAAAAGTACCAAGGGGGCAAACAGACATATTCCATTTATGGGGTACTTGAGTCTTAATATACAGCTAGCAATAACTATAAAGAGAATTGGGTCCCTTAAAATGAATTTACCTACTTAATTAATGATCCAACATGACCTGAAGTATTATAATTTATAATGTTACCTATACCAATTGAAATATTGTCAATATTCATAACATGATATATCAAGGCCACTATAATTTAAATAATTCCAGCCAACTATGCTTGCACCATGTTTTCACTGCAACTGGTTAAATATAATACCGATAAACACACTTTTTCAGTACAAGTGGATTAGTAATGAATCACTGACCATTCAAGTTGTATTTGCAGTAGAGCATGGAGAGAGATGTCAGACACCTAACAGGGCTAGTGGGACATGCATCGGAATAAGGAATTGTCCCCCATTAGCCGCAGCTCTTCAGGCTAAGCCGATACCACAAGCAACTCTAGATCTGTTGAGAAGATCGCAGTGTGGATTTCAGGGCAGAGATGCATTGGTATGCTGCCCATCTACTACACCAACTACAGGAACCACACCAACACCTGAAACAGAGGTCACTGAAGATGTTAGTCAGCATCCTAAACTTCGTCTTCTCAGTTTTGACATATGTGGTCCGATTGCCGATAACAGGATTATCAATGGAAATAGAACCAATCTGAATGAATTACCATGGATGGCTTTAGTTGCTTATACAGTCAGTAAGTACAGCTCACATTGCTAATGTCTGTGGCAATAAAAAAATACCTTCGATAATAATTTGTTTACTTTGGTTTTATAAGAAAAGCTGTAGAACTAAATTTAAACAGCTTTAAAATAAAAATTAATTATTTTATTTAACCTTTAAATTAGAGTTATCATCCATATTATGTAATTAAATTGAGAATCATGGAGCTGTCATTATGGCTAAAATCAAATTGACAGACAAGGAATCTCCAACAACCAACTAAAGTTTATTCAAACTAGATGCACATTTCAGTGACAAATTTTCCATCATTAATGCTATTGGATATGCATATTCTGTCAATAGAATGTGATTGACTTCTCTGACCTAAAGTAAAAAATATTAGCTAAGGACAATATGAAAATATTTTAATAATCTAGGAAATTCACAAGAAAACTAAATGAGGATCAATCTCAATTCATTATCTCTATTTCCTAGGAAGCGGATCTCCATACAGATGTGGTGGAACTATCATTAATAGCCGTTATGTTCTGACAGCTGCTCATTGTGTTAAGTTCCTGCCAAGCACTTTAAAGCCGTAAGTAGTTGACAAATTGTACAATGATTTTTGTTTATAGCCTAATCTGTATGCACTTTTCCATGTGTATTCCAACTCTTGGATCACCCAATCCATTTCATCCACAATCCTTCTTACAATTTTCCCTTACTCCATCCAAAATCTCTGGTCAAGACAACATTTTTCTGCTTTTCATCAATATGAAAAATTTGTGGCTCTCTACAAATTCCACCATGAAATTTACTTATCCCTAGGGTTTATGAAATGTTTATTGTTTTAATATAAGATATTCTGGATATGATATGGGAAAGTATGAGTATGTATGGAGCGAGATTAAAATAAAAGTAAAAATCTTTGAAAAATATATGCATTTTCTAATATTTCCACTAATTAGTACATAGCATAAAATCTCTCTGCTTGTCTTGGGCATGCTTTCCGTAGGCTGCTGAGCTCTGCTCTAGTCTCCACCTTAAATTTTTGCACATTTTCTATTATACCACCTATTTCTTTCTCCGAAAGGTCATGCTATCTTTCCAAACATCACATCTTTGAAAAATATATGCATTTTCTAATATTTCCACTAATTAGTACATAGCATAAAATCTCTCTGCTTGTCTTGGGCATGCTTTCCGTAGGCTGCTGAGCTCTGCTCTAGTCTCCACCTTAAATTTTTGCACATTTTCTATTATACCACCTATTTCTTTCTCCGAAAGGTCATGCTATCTTTCCAAACATCACATCTGTTTCTTCCATCTCTTACTTATTACTGTTGATTAGCGCCTCCTCTCTTGCACTTAAAACCTCGGTTGTATTCCCTGCAGTCTAACCATCTATCGTGTACATTACTGCCACATCTCAAAATTTTCTCACATATTTCCATCATCAAAATTTATAACCCATATCTTAGACTCATACACCACAATTGATAATTTAATACTAGCAGATTTTCCATAAATTTCTCTCAAAATTTAGATTGTGGTCATTAGATAGACTTTGCTGACAGAAATTAATAAAATCAGCATTTGCTGCATACTTTGTTAACAGGAAACATTCAAAACATTCTATTTATCAGTTCATCCACTGACAAATACTGAAATTGAAGCGAAATCCTGGGATCATAAGGCTTTATATTGGGAGTCATAATTTTGCATAATGAAAGGATAGATAAACAGGTCTATCCAAGTTCTTCGATTGAATTGTATTGACAGTCTCAAAAGGGAAGGTAGCTTTCAAGTATTATTTGCAGTATTTTATGATATTTAATTTCCTATTATACTCTTTTAACTTCTTGTTGATGATGATCACTGTTATAGCTTCCTCCAAGTTTAACATTATCATTGTACAGGCAGTTTTTGTAATACAATCGAGTCCTGATTATTTGAGGTCAATGGGACTGCACCAACCTTGGATAATAAAAAACTTGGATAATACAGAATACTGCCCATATCGGAAAAAAATGTACCAACTTTCATGTGATATATCGTTAACCAAAGCAGTCACTTATTTTCCCAATATCTATGTTCCATACGTAGACCCAGGGGCAGCCCGAGATATTTTGGTGCCCAGGGCGAGAACTTGCTCAGCACCTCCTTTCGTAGATTTAAAAAAGCTATTTATAAAAAACTTGTTAATTCATTTACTGCTTCCTAAAACAATTGACAATGAAAAAGTAAAAAGCATTTCACCTAGATTCCCACCTGTCCCACGATATAAATAGGTATCTAATATTTATTCACTAGAATACTTTTTGATATTCTTATATTAGTCCTGATTACATTGGTGCTCCTTCAATTACTTGAAATGTTAAATGTTATTATCTGCTATACCGTATCTGTCCAAATAGAAGCTGGTCCTCCAAAAATATCCACCGTTTTCCGGCAAAAAGTAAATTTCATAGATTTTATGCTGAAATGTGCCAGGTATGCATGCACGGCCTAGAATACATTATTCAAGATTGAAGAAAAGAATGGGAAATGGTTTAGTTGCTGACATTTTGAAATATTACTCTAATCAATAATTTCGCATTGTTGAATAATGTTCCACATTCAGTTACGATAATTTCATTTATCTTCATTTTCACAAATCTTCAACACAGTTGAGCCATTTCCTTTTTCTGCATTTAATGTTTGTAAGCGTCAAGAACCCCAACCCACACAGATAGGATGTAAAAACTGCATCAAAACTGCCAAAGCTTTTTCTGCAATTTCTGAATATTCTTCTCTAACAAAAATCCAGAACATATCCAGAGACAATTCGGTGTACTTGATTTTCAGTGTGATCAATTGAAAGAGATGTTAACTCTTCTTTTTCGGAGAGAGCAAAAACACACTATTAGTCAGTTGTCATTGGTGTGAATGGATTCCTTACCCAGTCGTATTTCTCTGTAGTCAAGGATGGAAAGTAATGCTCGATATTGTGCCCTAGAGTTGCTAAATGCTCCGCCATGAGAGCAACAATTTCTTTTGTGTGGGTTTTTGGAATCAGAGGAAACATTTCAAGATTACCTTCTCTAGCTCTCTTTTTCCAGATGACTATTTCTCTCTGCAATGCCAGCAACTTATTCGTAGAAGTTAGGATGTTTTCATTCCTTGCATGCTGGTGGTCACACTATTCAGATATCTAAATATTTCTGCCAAACATGCTAATTTGGCGCACCAAAGTGCACAGCTAAGATATTCACAAAAGTCACTGTTTCCCTCTGTTTAAAAAAAATAGTAACAACTCTTCTTTAAGTTCAAATACACGAGCCAACACTTCCCCTTGACAGTCATCTTATCTCTGTGTGTAAAACTAAACATTCGTACTGTGAATCCATAGCATTGCAAAGTTGTTTGAAGAGGCAGGTCTTTAGAGGTCTTGATTTCACAAAATTCACCATTCCGACAACTTGGTCTAATATGGACTTCAAGTCAACTCTTAATGTCTTTCCAAAAAGGGATTCCCTATGCAAAAAAACAATGGTACAGCAAAAATCAATCAGTTGTCTATGACTCATGCACAAGGCATTCGGTTACTATGACAACTCTTACATAGTTGTTGCCAGGCTTACTCTTTATGTGCCTTCCAAAGCAGTGATACTTTTGGACTCGATTCAACTAGTCTTAATACTGTGCGTTAGTTTCTTTGTTGAAACTATGTATATAATCGGTGGAAGATGTACAGATTTGCAATCTTCTCTTCAAAGTCTTGTGGCACACCATTGTGCCGGAGCACACCGGTTGAGAACCACTGATCTACACAAATGGCTTATAGTACTTTCCTCATTCTTAAAATTATATACTTTCTCAATAACATTTGAGAAGTAATATTCCCTCTAAATTTTATCCACTAATCAATTGCTTTTCACTGCGTATATTTCAGTTGTGTAAACATTTTAATTACTTAATATCTTCTTGTAATATGTATGTTACGCTGAATTCGTGAATCCGGGTGGTAAAACCAATTGGCAGACAGACAGATGGATGGAGAACAATATAAATTATTTTCCTGTAATATCCTCGTTAAGAAAACAACTTTCGCATTAAAATTTTTCTTCTTCTTAGTTTTGAAGATACAGAGCATTAGACATGGCAGAGAGACAGACAGACAGAGAACCAAACTAGGCACTAAATTTGCCTATTTTACGAAATGGATAAAGTTGTTGTCCATTACACGAATTAGGGAAAAAAGTTGCCCATTTCACAGATTCTGCAATTTCATGGATTCCGCATAACATATATCATTATATATCGACGACTCTTACAGAGGAGGATAGATATAACATATAACAGGAGGATACAATGTTTAGGCACTTCCAGATGAGCTGGAGATTGGAAATTTTTTTCATAGGTAGGATTTTGTACAAAACCGACTAGAAAAAACGAAAATCATGAAAAAGTGCAACAATGCGGCCGCTAAAAATTCGCAATTGTTTAAACAAATTTTCATGGTTTATGTATTTCCGCATGTGCTACGGAGTTGAAAATTTTTTTATAAGTAGAATTCATAAAAAAACGAAATAGAGATTATATAAATTTTGATATTTTAATTTGTTTGGCAGTTAAAAATTCTTAAAGTTTAAACAAATAGATAACTGTTTAGACATTACAGGATGAGTTATGGAGGTGAAATTTTCAAGTTATGTACAAAGTAGTGAACTAGCACAAAAAACATTTCAATTTTACCATACATGAATTTCGGCGGCCGTTAAAAATTATTTAATTTTAAACAATTAGAAAATATTATTTGACTTCTAGAAGCGCTACAACTTTAAAATTTTGCTAAATTGTGTAGCATTAGTACCCCATAATGGAGAAAGTGTAAAATTTTTAAAATTGCAACATTTGGGGATTGTTTTAAACTATTATTTTTACATTTGGGGAAAACGAAAATCGCTGCGGAGGTGAAATCTTTCAAAATAAAAGAATATTTGTAATGATGAAATATCTGTCTGAAAAATGTATGTTTTTTCAAGGTGAGATGAAATGCTTGCAGTATGCAAGCACCAACTACTAGTATATATATATATATATATATATAGCATCAGTTCTCTCTCTGTAGCTGAAGAAGGAGTAGTTCCGAAAGCTTTACGTTTGTGATGTTTTACATTTGTGATGTTTCTGTGTTTTTGTGTTATTTTACGTGTGTCGCTTCGACATCCCCGGGGCCTCGCCAACCTGAAGTCGTCTGATTGGTGAGTGCTCACTGGGTTTCCTCATCCCAACACCTTGTTGACATCCATATATATATATATATATATATATATATATATATATATATATATATATATGGCGCTTTCATATGCCAATTGTTACCTTGGAGAATGGGAGAGCCTCTTCCTCAACATACCTCTCAGTCTGCTTTTGTGGCTGAGGTACATTGACGATGTCTTTCTCATTTGGACCTGACTCTCTCCTTTCCTTTTTCTCATGCCTCTCCTCCTACCCTTCACTCTCCTTCACCCACCAATACTCTACCTCCCACATCACCTTCCTAGATGTCGATCTTTACCTCCAAGACAGTATATTAGCACCTGTGTTCATATTAAACCCACCAACAGCCTCCAATACCTCCACTTTGATAGCTGCCATCCCCTTCATACCAAAACCTCTATCTCCTATGCCCTTGCTCGACGAGGATGGAGGCTTTGTTCCAATAAAGCATCTCTTCTACTATATTACTGGGCATCTTACAATGTCTCCTACAGTTACATTGTAGCTATTCACACTTTACCTTACCACATTCCCTCCTTATTGGCAATCCATCATTCCCACTCCCCGTCTCCTCCAATCATCAACCTTTTCACATCACCCTGTCATTCCCCACCCAGTGTGCCACCTTCAGTTACTCCCTCTCCATCGCTGATGAAGGGCATATGCTGGAAAAGCTTTCGTGTTTTTGTGTGCATGTTTTGTACGTTTCTCTTTGACGCCCCCAGCAGCCTGCCAACTTGATCCTCAACTTGGTAAGTGTCCGCTAGGCTTCCTTCAACACCTTGTTGTCACCCTCATCACTACCTTTCCATTTCCTTAAGTTAATATATATAGATTATTAGAAAGAGGAAGGCAAACTGGTTTGGACATTACCTAAGGAGAGAGGGTATGATAAAAGACGTGTTAGAAGGAAAACAAGATGGAAAAAGGGAAAGAAGTAGGAAATGGTTTCAGCTGATAGACGATTTGAAAGGGAAAGATATTTATCAAGATATGAAGAGGACAGCAGAAAATAGGAGTATATGGAGAACCAGGTAGAACCATGAATAATCATGGACCTGTCTACGGACAGACTACCTATGATGATGATGATGATATACTTGTATATATATATAAGAAACGGCTTTCGTGAAAAAAAAATTGTATTATGTACTTTGTTTTTGTTCAACCATTGAATAGTATATGAGAGGATATAAATCTGAAAATGTAGTCAGCATATTACTAAAAGGTATCAAGTTTTCAACTGATGATGCAATGGGAGCATCAATTCAGCCCAGTTTGCTTAAGGTGGGAGTTCAGGTATCTTGAGCTGCAGGTCATTCCTCAAAGAGCTCAATGTGGCTCCAGAGCCACGGGGTTCCAATCCCTGCTCTAAGCAATGTCCTAAATTTGTTCAAGAAGCAACTATGTGATTTCCCTTGACGACGGAAGATTTTTAACCAAAAATGCAAAATTTTCATTCAAAATGAAGTATTTCAAAATCAACGATAAGAAAATGACTTTTCAATCTTTAAAGCATTGTTTGGTTCAAGTACTATATTTGTATGATGATTCTAAGTAATTTTAAAATGCGAATGAAAATTATGCTGCATTGCTTCTGCTAAACACAAATGCCATACAAAATACGGGGAAACTGAAGGAAATACAAAACCGAGATATATATATATGTGTGTGTGTGTGTGTGTGTGTGTGTATGTATGTATGTATATGTGCATGCCTGCGTGCACATGTCCTGCAGTTAAAGGGGATAAAACTATCTATACAACCATGGAGGAGAAAGGATAAGATCCAAAAGTAGGCTCAAAGACCCTAAGTCATAACTTCACTTATTATGATATAAATTAGCTAAGATCCCTGCCACATTTTCACTGGAAGCCCCATCCTTTGAAGTATTGCCACTGCTCTCTAGTACTAATTTCTTATGTTTTTCTTATTCTTCATAAATAATTTAACTAAACTAATTAATTTATTTTAATAAGAATTTCAGTGAGGCTTGGAGAGCATGACTTGGAATCTGACATAGACTGCGAGGAAGATCCTGATGGTGAGCCAGGAGACAAAATATGTGCCCCAGCACCTCAGGACATTAGGATTGAAGAAATAGTTCCACATCCAAGATATACAGGAAAGCCTAACCTTCAACATGACATTGCCTTAATACGACTAGCAAGTCCGGCAGATTTTGGACCTGGTAAGACAGTTCTATCCTAAAAACCATAATTTTAATGGATTAACATTTATTGACAATTTTATTTCGTGGTCATTAACACATTTAATAGGGTATCACTCAAGCACATAACATATAATATAATTTTATGAGTGTAGATCTGATGCCATATTAGTGTAAATTTTAGAATTGAATTTTTTGATGAGATAATATTGTCTGGTTAACATAGATATGTAAATACATTTGATCTCGAGAAAATATCACCTTTGTTAAATATAAATATGAGGGTCACCCCAAAAGCTACTATTTCAATTTTTCCCATGAAACATTTTACTCAGATGGAAACAATTTTGAAACGAGAAGAAATTCTGCTGACCAGTAATCGAACCTGGGTCTTCCACTTGCCCCCAGGGGGGCCATGAGCTGAGCAGGACAGGGTCTTTATTTTTATCTACAACTTGTTTGATACCACGCACAGCTCTGATTAATCATTATAAATAGCTGCTTCTTACATATATAGGATATATCATATAAAAACTAAGGTACTTCTAGAAAAGCTACAGAGCTGAAATTTTGAAGGAAGGTTGATAATTGGCTACAACCTCTGGAAATAAACTGATGTGGGCAACACATGACTTTCTCCATATTTATATGGGGAATTACATGTTGTTAGCTCTGGGATCGTTGTCAATATTTACTTCTGGTTGACAATTAAGAAAAGAAAAAGGAGCACTACTAAGACGTAACTAAGCGTCAATTGTTAACAGTAATCTTCAGTATGTGGCATGGTGGTGGCAGCTAAAAATATAAGATATCTCTTAAACAAGACATTATATGGAAAAATGTATCAAACAAAAATTGTAGAAAATAAAATTTTCTACAACTTTTATTCTGATACATTTTTACATTTATCAAATATTAAAGCAAATATTTCAAAATAACGGATAAGTGAAAAGAGTAAACACCCACTTCCGGTCGACCGATTTTTACCAAAAACTAATCTGATCTTTTAACTTTTATAAAAATGTTAAATATAAAATTTTGCGTTGACCTGATTAATAGTTTTTGAGTTAGAGCGCCCACAAAAATCTATCACATACAGACCGACAGACAGACAGACATCATCGCGAAACTAGTTAGAATGTGTTCAGGGAACCTTAAAACATGTATTACTGTTGAAATCTTGAGTTCGATTTTTTTCATGAAAACAATACTTTCTCATACTACGTATATGGAGAAAGTAAAAACCAAAATTCCAGAAAAAGTTTTATTTAAGGGGTGTTTTTGACCCCAAAGTCCAATTTTAAACTCCCATAAGAAAAGCACTGAAAACTGTGCAGGGCTATATAAAATTGCTTTTTTAAATTGTTTAAAATTAAGATAAAACATCGGGACATGTACTGTACTGTGGAAGAAAGAATGAAGTTTATTTTTCTTGAAGACAAAATTCAAATCCATGCTGAATTTGCATAAAAAATTTATTTTAATCATAAAATTATGAATTTTTTTGATTTAATGCTTAGACTGCCATGCAAATACCCAGAAATTTACTTTGGGGAGGGGGGTCTGAAGCCGAAACCAATTTACAGCAATTGATTAAATAAAAGTCCTATTCAAATAATATAAACTTTTATAATGTTTTTAGTTCTCATAACTCAACACACTTGATTTCAGCCAACGACGTATACATATGATGACGTGATAATTTTAAATTAATTTTTTTTCCAGGCATAATCATAACACAAAATATCCTAATTTTTACATAAATTTTAGTCTAACATATAGGCTGTCTTAATGATGATTATAGTTATTGCTTAAAAAGGGCAATCTGAGTCATGAAACTTAAAATTTGAAAACTTGGACGCAATCCGATTGCCAGAGAATTTAGAAATTCTGGATAGATGCCTTAATTTCTGGGAAAATGGAAACTATTATCTTTTTAAATGAGCTATGCATAGTCCAAGTGCTGTCACATTGGTTTATTTACAAGTTCAGATCTTGGTGTATGGTGATTTTTTAAGCACGTATGCAAGCACCAACAACTTGTATTTCAAAAAGATAAAATGAATGAAAAATTTACAAAATTTTCATAGGAAAGGGGTCCGCAGAAATTGTGGGATTTTGTAAAGGGTTCATGGCTCCAAAAAGTTGAAGAACACTGACTTTACAGGACCCTGGACAAACTTTTGTTTGTTTTGTTTTATATTTCCATCATGACCCACACCCTAATTTAGGAATAAATCAAATTCATACCAATGATTCCTGATGAATATTCAAGATAAATGAACAAAATGGTTATGCTATTAATCTTTGGCAAAATACAAAATAATCTGTGGTTTAAAACAGGGCCAAAACATCACCATTTCAGAGCCAAAATGAAATAAAAACAGATTTCACTGTCATTATTTAAAGAATAAATAAAATAATACCTTTGCTGATTCATTTGAAATCTTCAGATTTCAAAAGCAGATTTTAGTATAATTTGCGAAACGATAAATAATATATAACCATCTTCCATTTATCAATGTGCTTTAAAAAATGCTGACTATTGTAAAACTGAGAATAAATGTAAATCATATTCCATTTGATCGTTCTATTCAAATCATTGAGCATTTTGAAAGAGGGATGAAACATCTACTCCTGCACAATTTTTGAAAGAAAAATCAAGAGCCAGAATGTCTGCCATTCATGCCGTGCCACCATATGCTGTTGCCTGTGCCTAAAACCAGCCTTGAACACATTTAATAATCACAGAGTTAATTAGTTTTTAATTTTACTTATACTTACTCTATTGATGTATTAAAAACAATTTGCTAGATTTAGAATGAACTGTAGAAATTGTTGGCACCCTCTAACCAAAGCTCACTGTGAGAGGAGATGATGGTGCCCCCAACTGCCTGCTTTAGGGTCCTTGAGCTAAGGCTCCCTGTCAGCAAGAGGCCCTGGGCAGCTGCCCCTTATGCCCTTAGGATAAAGGGGTCCTGGCTGCAAAAGAAAGTTTTATCTTGTTAATGCCATCAGTGATGAACAACTGTCTTCATATCACTATCAGATTCAAAACACTGCCTCACCATACAGAATATTTAACCCCTCAATGTTGTCATACGTGCAGGGAACCAACCCTTTAAATGTAACATGCCATCGTCATATGTGCTGTGCACCGACCCTGTAAATTTGGCTTAATTTTGCTTTTGATTGATAAAATATTACAGTAACTGTTTTTCGTTTATATATTCTAATAGAGTAAGGTTTATTTTTATGATAAATTTTGAATTTTTAATGCCTTCTTTGTAAAGGTATTATTATTATTTCGGTACTTTTTTCTTGCTGCTGCATACAATTTTGAATTTTTGGACTTCCAAAGCTCTCAAACCTACAATGACACAAACTTCATTTCGACTCGAAAGGACCATCTATAAGTGAGTTGGAAGTGTGGACAAGATTTATGAAGATCTCATGTAACTTTTGTTTACCCTCAGCAGAATCTCTTGCCCATGCATTCTTTATCCATGAACTTTTATTTTAGAGCAAGGCAATGAGACAATGTGGGCCTTTCAAACAGCCTCACTTATCTCCAAAGGATAAGGACCAGCATAAGCCAGTATAGAAAAGGATGAGCAATAAAGCTAAAAGCCTATGTGGAAATATGCTGGCAGATCCCATGAGCATTTTTACGCTGAACATTTCTCTCATCTCTACAGACAGACCGAAAGAAGTCTTTGCCCAGAACGGTACTTCTTGTCGTTTTAATTTTTTCTGTGATTTGTTTGTAATTGTGTATTACGTATGTGCATTTTCAATTGTATATTATGTGTGTTTTTAATTGTGTATTACGTGTGTGCTCTGTGACGTCTCTCACTCTTGAGATGAATATTTTTTCTTATGCGTCAACACTTGAGAGCAATATGGAAAGGGAGGAGGAAGGGTCTTCAGGTCTGGGCTAGTGCTTGGTTCAGCCTCTCTTGAGGACAATATAATGAGAGTGGGAAAGAGAAACATCTATCTGACATCATTGCACAAACAAATCCTCTTGACTGAAAGCGTGATCGGAGTGCATGGGAAGCATTTGGAACGCACAAGAAATATTCTCTTGCCGCTCTGAAGAAGTTAGTCTGAGAGAGCATTTATGCCATATGGAGGCATCTACTGTTCGTTTTTTTATGTGAATACTTTTGTTTAATTTCAAAGAGGTTAAAAGAGTTGAAGTTATCATGGCGTCAACCAGTAGAAAAAGGCAAGCAATACCTGGTGATAAAAACGAGATGGAAATCTTACTTGAAAGTGATTCAGAAGAAAGTGTCAGTTCATACAGTGATAGTGAGAATCATATTGAAGATCATGCTCAAATTACTAAGGTAAAAACCTATATTTTTGACATTTTTTTGTTGTGTGGGCAAATACGAAACCTCTTCTCTCTCCTGTCACTGCGCACTTCTAGCATCTTTGTTTATCCTTATTTGAATGTTTTTTCTGATAAACATACAAGGAAGATGTACAAATCTATGATAAAGCTGTATATCTTAAGTAATCCATAAACCTGGAAATAAGATGTGCGATAGTTCTTCTGTGAATGCTTAAAATAGTTCATCAAACCGTTTCACTTAAAAGAAATACCTAAAAAAAATGTAAATAATATAATATAAATACTCATAGTTTTACGCAAGTCCTCAAATAATTTCAGATGGGTAAAAAGTTATGAATTTCTTTATAAGTTTACTCTGTATTAGCTAATTCATTTAAATCTCCTCCAACTTCCGGGATGGCTTTGATTTAAATGCCCTCCACACTTGAGGAGTTAAGAGACCAAAACATTAAAACATCAAGAGAGAGCAAGGTTTGGGCTATGTGCAAAATGAGGAATAACAGCCCATCCCACCATTACAATACCTTCCAATGTTTGTTGTGTACAGTGCATATATGTGGAACGTAATGGAGACTAGATGGAAATATAAGCGTACAGGTATTTTCATGCATGTTCCTGCTAGATGTTACTGCATTGTTGCCTTCAATCATAATTAAATATTTTTCAGAAAAAATGGAAATTATTTTTTTGGGACTAAAGTAAACGAAATGATAAAATGGGTGCACAACTATTTTCACTCTTGAATAATAATTCTAGGAATTTGCCTTTTTTCTCCCACATTATCAACTTTAATGTTGAGAATTTATAACGAACTCCTAAACTGTATGAATCTCAAAAAAATTTTTAGAGAAAACAATTAAAATAGGTATGTCAAGTTTACGGAAAAATCTTTGTCAAGCCAGGGACTTGATATCTCAAACAGGTCTGGTGACTTATGCATCTCACGACAACGACAGGGACCAAACAGGCTAAATTCAAACAACCACACATGCACTCATACTCAAAGGCAAAATATATCAAGTTTACGGAAAAACTTTTGTTTTGCATCAGGAACTTAATATCTCAAACATGTTAGGTGGTTTATGCGTCTCACAAAAATGACAGGGACCAAACAGAATAAATACAAACACACACACAAGCACTCAGACTCAATTGCACAATCTCTAAAAATATTTTAAATGAGGAAAGGATTCTAATTCTAAATGTATACCTTTCTAGAGCGAAGCTCTCATCATCAGTATATGATAGTGAATGAAGGGGGGCTATATTTAACAGTGTGAAAGTGGGGGAGGTAGGTTGATGGTTAGACTGTAGAGAGGGGAATGGGGAAGGGGACCTTGGTTGTTATTCATAACAGTCTGTTGGTATTTGTGTATGTAAAATGTTTCGTATGTGTCTAATTTGTATACATTGTTTACTTGTTATAACAGGGTTAAGTTGTTGATAGTGATGGGATGACTGGTTTATAGTATGTGTGGGGCTATGCTTGAGTTGTTAAATCTATTATGTTTAAAATGTGAAAGGTGTTCTTTGAAGCAAGTTTCAAATTTGTGTTTAGTTTACCCAATGTATACTTTTTCACAATTACCACAAGATATTTTGTAAATACCTGATATCTGTAAAAATGGAATTGCATCTTTAGGATTATGAAGAAGATTAGTGAGTTTATTTTGGTTAACATGTTCAGCTTTAAGGTCAAATTTAGAAAAAAATGTTACTTAGTTAGTTTGTGAGGCATTTTAATGCATTTTGTTTTTGTGATGGGGATGTTCGCAAGTATGGTTGAATAGCTGTGTCTTAAAAATACTATGCAAATAATTGGTCTTAATTGTTTTACTCTTAAAAAATAACAGGTTTTACACTGAAACTTCTTCCTTTAAGCTGCAAAAGAATATAGGTTGAAACAATCAGTTTGATTAACAGGTATTTCTGAAATCATTTTCTCTCAAGAATTTAAGAATACCATGAAAAATAAAAACAGGTAATACAATGTGTTAATGCAGCGATTATACTTAATTATGAAATAAGGCAATATTATCATCAGACTCGTAAATCAACTACAAATAATTTATTAGCTAATTCACAACATATTTTTAGATGATAAAATTAAATTATAAAGGATTCACAACTATAGATTATATACCATATGGTCCTTTTTACTGATAAATCCTCTAAAATAGACTAAATCAGGGGTTCTCAAACTTTTTATTTTTGTACCACGAAATTTAAAAAAATGTTCGCATACCACAAAAGTGAGATTCACGGCAATTTAAATTCAAATATTATAATAATTGTGTGCCAACAATCATGCATGAAAATTTGTAATTGAATTACGTAACTATAATATAACAATATTTTCAGCTATAGGCAATACCATGCGTCTTTATTTTTTTTGCATGACACTTTGCACTAGCTTGTGTACCACTTGTAGTATACGTACCACAGGTTGAGAAGGCCTGGACAAGATTATATGTAGTTTGATAAAGTACGCTTACTTATTGCTAAATTTTCAGTACATATTTCCGATGTTCTTGTGTAGTTAAATCAAGCATTTGATAAAATATAGGAATTATCAATAACATTATTATGTAAGAAATAGGTAACTTAAATTTGATACAATCTGAGATATTTTCATGTTATTAGATAAAATTACAATATTATTAAAAAATCTGATATGGCCACCACATAACTTTCTCCATACCTGTAATATTTCTAAAAATTCCAAATAGGTTAAATCAGTGGAGCCCAACCTTTTTACATGGTAGGCCACATTCGTAGTTGTGAATGCTTCGGAGGGCCATATTGGAAGCCATGAGAGCTTCGGCAAGCCAGATGAGTGTTTATATTAGAAGTTACCAAGGGATTCTGTGGTCTCATATTATCGAAAATCAAGTCTAAATAAATTAATAGTGTAAAAGCTCCAACAGAAAAAGTTTTGAGACAATAATTATACTGAAAAATATGAAATTGTCTATATCAAATTTTAACGATCACTTTTCATCATAGCTTCACAAGCTGCATAGAGTGATCTCGGAAGCCGCAGGTTGGGGAACTCTGGGTTAAATAATAAATATTTTAAGGAACTGTAAGAAAAATTTATACTTTACAAAGAACAGAAATAAACTCATACCGTAAGCCTTCTGATATTGGATATAGCCACAAAGCTCCAACAATTAAGAAAATAAAAAGGAGCATTACTAAGATATAACTAAGCGTCAATTGTTAACAATAGTCGTCGGTCGGTGGCGTGGTGGTGGCAGCTAAAAAATATAGTTTTTAAAATATCCCTTAATTCAATATATGGGAAAATGTTTCAAACAAATGTGGAAAATTAAATTTCCTACAACTTTTATTCCAATAAAATTTTACATTGATCAAGTATTAAAGCAAATATTTAAAAAATGGAAAATCTGATGTGGCCACCACATGACTTTCTCCATATCTGTAATCTTTCTAAAGTTCCAAATAGGTTATATAATAATAAATATTTTAAGAAACTGCAAGAAAATTTTAGACTTTACAAAGAAAAGAAATAAACTCAAACCATAGCCTTCTGATATTGGATATAGCCACAAAGCTACAACAATTAAGAAAAGAAAAAGGTGTGTTACTAAGATGTAACTAAGCGTCAATTGTTAACAATAGTCATCGGTAGGTGGCATGGTGGTGGCAGCTAAAAATATAAGAATTTCTTAAACAATGCATTACATAGGAAAATGTTTCAAACAAACGTCGTAGAAAATTTAATTTCCTATAACTTTTATTCCAATACATTTTTACATTTATCAAATATTAAAGCAAATATTTCAAAATAACGGATGTGACAAGACTTCCGGTTGACCAATTTTTACTAAAAACTAATCAGTTCTTTTGATTTTCATAAAATGTTAAATATAAAATTTCGTATTGACCTGATTTATTGAAAATCAATGATTAATAATTTATTAAATAAAATTATCCATGGAGTGACAGAGACACCTGCACGACCTCTTACGTTACAAAAATGTGTGCGAGTACCTAGTGCCAGGTTAATAATAATAATGTTTTATTTTTTAAAGTGATAATTCATTAATTGTTTGTTAGAAATCTAAAAAATTTGATAAGTTTTAAGGTATACTTTATTTAAGATGGTTCACTGAAAGAAGCTAAATCTTTTTTTTTAAGATTCTGTACGGCCAATATGTCTTCCAGTTGGGCTAGCACAACAATCTGTTGACCTTACTGGGGTAAAGGTTATTGTATCAGGATGGGGTGTAACCGAGAATGGTGAGTTGGAATGAAAATTTGGACTATATAACCACAGCATAGCATCTTTGACATATTGTTAATGTCAGTTTTCCCTAATGTAAACATTTACATCAGCAAAAACTGACATTTATAAAATTTATTGATTTACGTAATAAATGGAATCAAATGCTTGTCTCACACAGCTACATCATCAACAGTACTCCTGAAGGTGGCTGTGCCAGTAGCATCGTATACGCAGTGTGCAAATGCTTTTAGGGGTACTGTGCCTATATCTGCAGTAACCCAACTGTGTGCTGGTGGAGTCCGAGATAAAGGTGACTCTTGCTCAGGTGATTCTGGTGGTCCTCTCAACTACTTTGGTGAAGTGCAAGGCAGTTCAAGGACTGTACAGCATGGAGTTGTGTCATTTGGCCCAAGGAATTGTGGCACTCCAGGACAACCAGGAGTGTACACTAGGGTGGGGCACTTCATGAAGTGGATTCTTGATAACATGAGAGATTGAGTGTTTTGAGCAGTAGACCATCTCAAAAACTTTAAGTGCATATGCTTAAGTGATTATATTTTCATTACCTAAGAGTGATTTACAGTTTTATATTTATCACATGTTTCAAGAGAGCATACCTCTCCAATGTTAAATATATAAAAATGGCATTTGTATTCGAGATTTATTTTCTGTAAGAAAAACTTTAATACTGATAAATTGAAGAATAGCAAATAAAACATTCTATTAGAAAATAAAGACACTCATCACTTGAGCTAAATAATTATGAATTTGACGCATTATGAATCTTAATTATAATTTTAGATGAATGATTGTTTTAAAAAACAAACCCCAGAATTACTTTTCAAAATGGTGCGAAGCAGTTAAACATAAAAAGATTTGTAAATGTTCTGTAATTTTACGTGACCTACTTTTTATAAGAGTAAAAAATATAATCGATACTTAAATTACTGGAAAAATATCTTTCCTAAAATTTTTAATGAATACGAATAGTTTACGACCAATTTTCTACTGTAAATTCGGAATTCTTATTATCTTTGAATTTATAATTCTATATTCATATTTGAGCATATAATAATTTTAATCGATGAAAAAGTGTTTAAAATTTTCATTTCAACTTCGGATGTTCGTCAGTTTTTTTCACTGTTACTATTAAAAAGTAAATGTTCTTCAAAATAGAAAAAATAGGGTTCCTGCCACCATGTAGCTTGTCAACTAAACAATATATATATATATAAGTCTACGTGTTTGGATGAATTGTCATAGGACAAGATTTTTATGGATTCCAGGTTCATAGAAAAATCATTTTAATTCCAATAAGATGTATAAATTTTTTCTCTGGAAACAGACGCAAGATCCTACCATAAGAACGTTAATTGGTATATAACGTACATAACCATCGCACATACAATGTTAGTTCGCCGCCAAAACGTTACAAATATTACCGCCACTTCCGGTGTACTTACCTCATCATCATTCATTCATCATCGACTTTCAAAACGACCGCTGCTTTCCTACCCATTCCTACCTGCGGTTAGTCAAGCATTCTGCTTCCGCGACGAAGGTCTTCTCGCCTGCATAGCTGAGCTATTTAGTGCCTCAAGCATTTAACACCAAGGGAGTGCCCTTTGGCAGACGATGTATCGCCTTAAAACATATATAGCCATCTTCCAGACGTTTCTGCTTTTGGTTACCACAGCTTGTTGTAAGTAGACCAAGGTAGACTCTAATTGAAAAACAAACTTCTGTCCTTACGTGCCAAAGTTTTGAAAGCTTTCGAGCTATCGAAGATAGATCGATCATAAACTAGATCATAAAGTTGGCTAATTTATAAAACTATAATATGATTTATAATAAATCTCATAGAAAAAAGCCGAAATCCGTGATGTTATAATATGTTTACTTCTAAAGACTATATAATAATTTTAGTTCCCAAAATGAAGACATTTTCTGAGTAGGTCAACTAAAGAAAATAAAAGAAGTGTGAATTTTTTATTGAGTAATAGTAAGTATTATTCAGAATACGTTAGTGGTTTTTGTGAAATCTCTACATGGTTCCAAATTCAATCGTGAAATTATCAATGTACTATAGGGAATAACTAAAACAATTCATCATCAGCAACAACGCAACAAAGGATATCTAAATATGTATACTCTATCGCTGATGCGAGTTTTGAGTAAATTTTACTAAGAGGCCCCCAAAATGCAATAATTACCATATAAATATATTAATATCCTACTTTATAAAACAGTTGAAGTATAAGACGTTATTGAGTGGCTTTCGACAAGATTCTGAGAACTACAGGAATTCCTTTTTATTAAAATATGCGTTGGTTGGGTAAACGGATATGGAGATCAAGTTTTTCCACACCGACCAATGCCTCGGGCGACCAATTGTGGCTGTATCGTTTTACAAATAGCAGAGATTGGAAAAAAAGTACCTTGCCATTCATAAGCAGAGCGTAGTCTCAGGTACGGAAATCATATATCATATGTTGCATTAGAGATATCTAAATAAAAATGGCGAAGAAAATTGTCATTCTGCGCACATTGATATGTTCCAATAAATCTTGCTCCAAACATCTTACCAAGCTAGATACTTCTATCCGAAATTCATCCGAGCAAGCGATTTGAAAGGCATACATTGGACAATTGAATAATAAGACAATTGTATGAAGGATCGTGATTGAAATAATTTATGAAAATTGATCTAATATGTTAATTCCTACATTGTATAGGAAATATAGCACAAGCAAATTTAATGAAAATATAGCGTATGAGAAATTTTCGCGATCGCGCGACTAGCATACTTCAAGCCATAATGATTGAAAAGTGAAAAGACTAGGATGAGAATACTGATCTTTCAAGAGCTAAATAAGTCGACGACGTTTGCACGAAAATACCTGAACATGACTATATTTACGGAGCGGTTCGTGACATTAAAAGAAGGCTCAACGAGAAGTGAAAGAATTGACTAATTGCTCAAGCAATTTTTCTTGGAAACAACATCAGACAGCAAGAACCATACGGCCTTCCTTAAAACAAGAATTATAAAAAATATTTCAAAACGATACAAAATTAAGATAGTATAGCAATTCAGTTTTTATTGACTATCACTGTCATTGCACACAAGAAAAACGTTTTAAAACAGGTGAAACAAAAATAACTTCGTCAAAACTAAAATATAATTTTATTGAACTAAATGCACATTTGTTTAGACATTAATGTTATAAAAGGTAAAGCTTGATATAAATATTTCATATTAAGTAAATCCCATGTATATTTTCAATTTCTCAGCTAATTGTTCTATAAATTAGTTTTTTCAATGGACATTAAATTTTGCTGGGGTGGCCATACCTTTCAATTTTCCTGGCACAACCCTGGACACCTCAGAAACTGGCATGCTACCCCAACTGATGACTCCTATGCCTGTAATATTGATTGTATGGTCACATGGATAATAAACTACTGGGTCAAATTCATAATTTGTGGAATTGAAAACAATTGTACATCTTGAATCGCTTTTTTTTAGAACGTGTCTACTTTATTTTTAAAAAATAATAAGGAGCATATTGTCCAAGTTTTTCTTTTTCAAAATCTAGTCACCCAAAATTAAGTAAGTTTATGGTTAAAAATAGCTTACAGCTAGAAGACATTGAAATAGGTCTCTTCCAAATTTATTAATTCTCATAATTCTTAACAGTAGTTTATTAAGAAAAGAATAATTATTTTCCTAGGGTTTAATTATTTATAGCTTGACAATAATGCAACCTAGTGATGAGACAAAATAAGAAAATCTTAGAAATACATTACAGAAGTTCGTATTCACTAAGCTATTGTATTGTTAAGAATTATGCAAAATCTGAAACATTTTAAAACAATTTCCTTACTTATTTTGATTTCTTGAAGGAAATTTATGAATGAAAAAAAGATATGAGTCAATTATGGCATATATGGAATAACATTTTTGTGCCCCCTAATTTCTTCATCGGGATATCAATCTAACTAGATCAGGGGTTTTCAACCCCGAGAGCGCTTTATGTGGCCCATGAAGCTGTAATGAAAAAGTTATTGCAAAAATTTCACATGGGCAGTCTCAAATTTTTTCAGTATAATGAGAATCTCAAAACATTTTCTGGTGAAGTTTTAACATTAGTAATTATGTAAACTTACTTTTCGCTTACATGAGGCTACAGAAACAAGATAACTTCTGATTTATTCACTCATCCAGCCCACCAAGGCTTTCTCAACTTCCAATGCGGCCCTCCTAAGCATTTACAACTGTGAATGTGGCTCGCTGATCAGAAAAATTTGCTGACCTCGGATCTAGATTGATAATTTTAAAATTTTCAAACAAATGAAACTTTTGTTGATAAAAATATTAAATGATTACCCTTACTTTGTTTTAAGTTTTAACTAGCATTTAAAATAGGTGCATGTGATTTGCAAACACAGTAAACCCTTGCCAGTGGCGCACACAGAATTTTCTCAAAGGAGTTGGAAATATATGGCAAGCAGCAAAATATGTATGCAAGTTACATTATGAAAATTTTATCATAGCAACAGAAAGAAAGCTGTCACTTAGTGACATTCCATGATATGAACAAATTCCGAGAGAAACAATCCGTTCTATGAAAAAAAATGTTTTAAACAAAACATGCAAAATATTATATTGTCTACAACTTTGTTAATGGCAAAGATTTGCATTAATAGAATAGGAGATATTTAGCAAAAATGGTAAGAGCAAAACTCCACTACCAATTGACCAATTTCAGCCAAAACATTATCAAACATTGTATTACTAATAAAAATCTTAAATATAACGTTATGTGCTGATCTAATTATTTATTTTAAGTATATTTATGTTTAAAAGCAAAGGAAATCAACTCATTTTCCCTTCTCATGGCATCCATGAACACAGATTTAAAATGTTTCCACAGTTAAGAAAATTACAATTTTCCAAGGAGAGTTCAGACCTGGTGGACCCCTCCACATGTGCACCACTGACCCTCACAACCTGTGGAGGTTGCATTCCTGAAAAACATGGTGGATAGCAAAACTGTTGGCAAAAAGGGAGTTCAGTTCCAGGCTTACAAGACTAAACATATTATAAAAAAAATAAATATGAGTACTTATTATGAAAAGATGAGATAAAAATGTTAATCAATATGATATATTGATAAATACTTTTTAAAAATTGACACAGGATAATGTAGGTACAGATTACAACAAGCCTTAAAAGATGGGGTAAATGCAATACCTCTGGCTGGCCAAGGCCCTTTTTTCTGCATGTTCTCCTTTTTACCAACTTTTATATCAACTTCGCTTTATATATATATATATATACTAGCAGTATATTTTTGTTGATTTTAAACAATATGAATGGATAAGTTAGTATTTCCATTAATGGAACAAAAGATACTATCAAACTTCTTACTACTTATATACCAAACATTCTTACGTTTGCCACTGAGTTCTCTACTTCTGTCTGCCATTCTCTCAACTGTAAAAAGATTAAATAGAGGGACGCCCACATCACTCAACAGCTGGTAGGTAGACACTTTTGAAAATTTTTACGCTCATGCAAGCTGAAAGGTTATGATTATATTATCAAGTTTATTCATATTAAAGTATTAGCCATATAAAAGTTGGTTATAAAAATTCATTTTTATACCTTGACTTGCTCCTATAACTTGCTTGGAACCATCTTATCTACAACCCATTTTTTGGGCGTAATTGATATTTTATCATAGTTTTCTTTTGGGTTCAACATAGTTACTTTTTGAACTCCTAAATGCATTAAATTATCAACTTTGCATTACTTGCTGTTTACCAGCATCCTGTGTTTGGATAAAACAAGCAACAGGTTTAGGCTTCATTAGGATACTGCACAATTGGAGTATGATCAGAATAAAGAGGCGAGTAAAATATTCCAAAATTGTGCAAAGTGGCTACATGGTTTAAATTGTGTACAGGGTTCCCTCTCTTTATGCAGGGGTTGCATTCCAGGAAAGTGATGCATAAAGCAAATTCACATAAACAGAACCCACATTTACATGTAAAAGATAGGGATACCTTCCACAAGCAATCCTAATTCCCCTTAAAGATGCTCTTCTTTTGCTCCATAACAACTTCTTATGCACTAAATACAAACTTAAAACAATTAACACTAAATATATTTGGGAATAAAAAGAAGGAGATGAGCAAAAGTGGTGGCTGTTATGGGTGACATAGTAGTGGTTTAAAGTGCTTGAGGGTTGTCTTGGCCCAACCCAAGTTCTGCGGGCAAAGAGACAAAACTTCACAAGTGTGCTCAGACAGTATTACACGAAATCTCTGTTTTATCTTCACTCTACAATATCCTCTCCACTCTCATCTCTTTTACTGTAGTAGCAAAGCATAAGAGACAATGAGAGACTGAATGGTTGCCTTGTGGTGTAGTGGAGAACTTTCTTGCATTTGTATTGCACTGGTCGTGTAACTGCATAAGAGCGAATCAAAGACACACAAAAAGAAATTCTGGTAGCAATAAGTTTGTCGCATAATAGCAAATTCGCATAAAGCGAACCTGCATAAAGAGAGGGAAATCTGCATATGTCTACGATGGAATTACTGAACCATTTAAATCAAGTATGCAGAAAAAAAAGGAAAAATCCTTCATAAATTAGCATCTGGCACAATTGCAATTGTGTGCCATGCCAGTAGCTTATATACAGTCGGACCCTGATTCAGCACCCGCCCCCTATATAGTGCCACCCCTGCATACCACCCATGAATCATTGTAAACAAAACTTCTATCTTATGATTACATTAAGCTAGCATATACCTCGATTTACTGCCATCCCCGCTTTAGTGCCAATGGTAGTGATGAACAAACAGTGGTGCTAAATCAGGGTCTGACTTTACTGTCAAGATTTCACTGCAGATACTGAGGGCTTACTGTACATTGTGCTTCTGACAGCTTGTTATGGAGCAAAGTTTAAGTAAATATTTTATCAATGTTAGTCAAGTTTTTATTATGTACATCAACAGCATTTTTTCTTGCATGGTTGACTGAATCATATCTTGTGCAAGATTGAAATGACTTTTTTCATGACTCGCTATTCTTGTTGCATTTACAGTGGAGCTAGGAGAACAGTGCCAGACACCCTCCAAAGTGAATGGAAAATGCATCGACATAACAAGTTGTCCAGCTTTAGTCAAATCACTTGAACCAAGGCCTTTACCACATCCTACTCTAGATTTATTGCGAAAATCACTTTGTGGATTTCAGGGCGGAGAGCCTCTTGTTTGTTGCCCACCATCATTGTCATCAGAAATAAAGCCAACATCAAAGTCATCATCATCAGGAATAAGTTCAACAACCAAGACACCATCATTGTTTTCAGGAATAAGTTCAACTTCTAAGAAACCATCACAGACTGAGGTAACTGAAGATGTCACTGGGCACAAAAATATTGGTCTTCTGAGAGAGCACATATGTGGTCCACTTTCTGATTACAATAGGATCCGTCAAAACACTGGAAATAGAACTCGACTCTTTGAATTTCCTTGGATGGCCTTGATTGGTTATAGTGACCGTAAGTATTAACTTGTATGATAATAAATGGAGTACTATTTGCTAATAATGATTATGTGGGTTTTCTCCATTTCATCAAATCGGATAAGAAAACAGGAATAAAGCTTATAATAATCTCTAAACTGTTTTAAATTAACAATTGGATTAGGAAATTGAAATGTAACCACTGCCTCACTTTAATAAATTTGTTTTGCTATATATGCATATAAATTATGATATTACTATCAATTGAATATTCTCTAAAGAAGCCACCTTTGGCCAATACTTTAATTAAGCTTAGAAATCAAGCCTGATGATGCAGAATTCACTGCAAATCCAGTCACATGCTATTAACACAGTGGAAATAGTACAAAGTTAAGTTAGGAAAGTATATTAAAGTTTCCTTTAAAAATGACTGCTTCTAAACAAAAATGTATTTATCATGCACACACTGACATTCATTCATTTTTCTCTTGAAATTAGTCATTCTAAAGAGAGTATGTCCTATTAAATTTCCTTATAGTAATTATAAAGAAATAATAATAATTGCAAATAATTGTTACCCTTTGCTAGTGCAGCTGTCAATAAGTGTAATACCGGCAGACCTCATCTTTTGTGTGGGTTACGTTCCTGAAGAACTCTGCGAAAGGCAAAACTGTGAAAGAGAAGTAATTAGTAAGTGAGGTAAAAAACAGGGTTTGGTTCTCACCCCAACAAGTATATACTATAGCACTATTTTTTTTGCTGTATTGGCGACCGCAGGACAGATGGAGAATCGAGAAAATATGAAAGTTGAAGGACGAGAGACAAAATGATAAAATAATGTGCAAATGAAGTGAAAGAAAAAACTTTATTTAATTTTGGTAGATGAATCTGAGAAATTAGTGATGATTGCTTCTGGCAGGGGCTACTGACACAGATAAGCAAAAAGTGCCAATTTAAATGTAAAATGTCAGATCCCAGATGCAATGAAATAGAACATCTAAAGAGGAGATAGAAACATAAAAGAAAATCCCTCTAAATAAGTTAAAGAAAGAAAAATTTTATTAGAATTTTCCAACTTGCCATGAATGACATATAGAAAAACTTCAGATGATGTCGATGGAGATACTGAAGAATAGCGTTAGTTGTCGCAGGTGCAGGAAAATGTTGGCTTTAAGAATTCTGTTATCTGAAGCTGCCTTCCTTTCATTTTTAAACTTGTAAATTTCACAATAAGGAGCTGACGTAGCATCAATGTCTCTCTTGAATTTGATACTCCTTTCCATTAATGGATCAATTTCCATTACCTTCTCTTTTAATTTGTTAAATATCTTAAGGATCTCTGATAACGCTTTTGCAGTTAATTTTGATTCCTCATGCTCTGTATCTTCTTCATCACTGCACCTTGACTAAAAATTCTACAAGTTCCTCTTTAGCCAACTCTTCCTTATGAGGCTCAATGAAATCCCTCACTTCCTCCTCCTGCAGATCATCGAATCCTTCACCTCCAATAATTTTTTACCAACTCAACAATCCTGCTAATTTTGATACCAGTGTTGGGAAAACCTTTGAATTGAATAACTTCTGGCGGTTGTTGACTCATTCACTCCATATTCCCTAGAAATAGAGGAAATACTTGCACCACTTTTATTTTATCCAATAGACTTTTTCTTTCAATAGCATAACTTTATGTTGCTTTTAGCGGGCTGATCATTTACGCTTGCATTCGCGTGCTTAGAAGACATTATAAATTCAATAGAAGGGTTAAATTTGAAAAGTAATTGTAAAAAACTCGGAGCAACCTGCAGGGTATAATCACCAAAACAAAATGATGTGCCACTCAACATATTTGTCACTCCTAAAATCACCAATAGTTAATGATAATGTGTAAAACATAAAGCATAGTCAGCTGCATTACTACAAGCGAGAACAGACACTCCAATAGTGCTGAATTGGAAGATCAAGAGGAGTCATACCCCTCGGAACTTACCTAGTGTAAAAAAGAGAGGTCTTCCAAGCAATAATGCCACTATAGCGATGTTTTCATTAGATTTAGCAACTTTTCATGTTTCATATAAAAGGGACACAGTCAAGTGTGTGGAAAGATAGCATCAGAAAAATATTTATACGTATGAATACAACATAAATGTAAATTAATGTTTTATTACTCTCAAATAATACATCATTACACTTATTTAAATATTATTGTGTATTAGAATATTACAACAGAATTTTTCAGGACAGGAAAAAAGTGATTTTTTTTCAACTCAAAATATTCATCTATTCATAATTTGCAGTCGCAAAGAAGAAGTCGAGCTTTGCATGGCGTCTTCTATGATTTTAACTGCAAAAGAGCAAAACATGATACCGCGAGAGAGAAAACTGGTCACAAATGAGAAAGCGCAAAAGGTGAAACTGCAAAAGACGAGGTCTGTCTGTATAATATTGTTGCCATTTTGTCTGACACATGTATCCTACCAGTACCTTGGTCCATTTTGATCTGAATCATTAAAAGTCACTGCATTTAAGATTAACCTGTTAGCAGATGAGAGAGTTTTACAACTACTGCTATAGTAAGCAGTTTAATGCAGTTGTTTCTTTAGAAAAGGCAACCCTTGGACAAAAATAATAATAATCATTTCCATCACCAGTTCATATTCTTTATATTTCTAATTTGTTTGTATTCAGAAGAATCAATTGAAAATGTTTTCTCAATGAAACATCATGAGAACCAAATATTTACTGAATATAATTTGCTTAATTATGATATTTTTCTAGTTTCTCATAAAAAAGTTTTGAAAAAATGTTAAATGAACTATGATGCTGACTTAAAAGTACTGAACAAAATAAATTGATACTTTCTAGACATCAACCACTATGCAATAAGAGTGTTAATTATATCATTTTTAGGCTGGTTTCCTATGGAAACATTTCCTTATGAAATGGTCATATCTGTGTGTATGTCCCCAGCTAACATCTTTAGCATCAATGTATTGATTTTCATGAAACTTAGTATGGGGCTCATGCTGCCAGGGCCCACCTCCGGGCTATATTTTATTTGGCAAAGATTGAAGCCCCGGATTCGATTCCGGAAATGTTTTTTCCCTATTTATTTTACATAGGAAGTCTCAAACCCATCGAGCAGAGATGTTTTCTTTAATACTTTAAAATATCTTAAATTGTGATATTGAAGTGATGTTTGTACTGTTATAAGGGGAAAAGAATGTAGATTCTAATTCTTATCACAGAATTTTGATAATTGATTGTATTTTCTTGAATTTCTACTAAAACAGCATTTTTGTGTTTTAAATCACATTTTATTGGGTTGTTGCCATGGAGATGATTATTACTGTACTCGGCTTGAGCATACAAGTGAACAAATGGGTTATATTCTTTTCCACTTGACTACCCTTCAGCAAAGGACAGTTGGATCCATAAATATTAGCATATAAACAGTTATATTTATTAAGTTCGTTTATTTAAAAAAAATCTGATGTGGCCACCGCATGACTTTCTCCATATCTGTAATATTTCTAAAAATTCCAAATAGGTTACATAGTAATAAATATTTTAAGAAACTGCGAGAAAATTTCAGACTTTACAAAGAACAGAAATAAACTGAAACCATAGCCTTCTGATATTGGATATATCCACAAAGCTCTAACAATTAAGAAAAGAAAAAGGAGCGTTACCATGATGTAACTAAGCATAATATGTTTACAATAGTCACCAGTACATGGTGTGGTTGTGGCAGCTAAAAAATTAGCTTTTAAGATATCTCTTAAACAATGCATTATAGGGGAAAATGTTTCAAACAAAGGATGTAGAAAATTAAATTTCCTACAACTTTTATTCCAATACTCTTTTACATTAATCAAATATTAAAGCAAATTTTAAAAACAACTGATAAGTGATGAGTAAACACCCACTTCCAGTTGACCTATTTTTACCAAAAAATAATCAGTTCTTTTGCCTTGAACAAAAATGTCAAACATAAAATTTTGTGTTGACCTGATTAATAGTTTTTGAGTTAGAGCACCTACAAAAAAACTCACATACACACACATGCGGACACACATCATCGAGAAAATGGTCAAAACGTGTTCAGGGGACCTCAAAATGTGTCCAGGAGACCTCAAAATGTGTATTTCTCTTGAAATTGATTTTTTTCATGAAACCAATACTTTCCCTTCTACTACATATGGAGAAAGTAAAAATACATGCAAAATATAATTCTGAAAGAGATTTTGACATTGCTTTTAGTTTATTAAACCTGATAATGCTCTATTAATTTGTTTTCCAATTTTTCTCTATCATTGATAAACTATGAATTACAATTTGTACTGGTAATTATGGTATGAGAATTCCTTGGAATGACTAACACATACTGAAATATTTCTTGTCAATATAAGTACTCAATCTGGGACATCAACTTTGGGAAACCAGTCTGCATTAGTCCTGGTTTGGACTTCTTGTTATGGTTTATCTTTGTATCAAGAAATAATTTTGATTGTAATGATTAAGAGAATGAATACCTCCAATGGAATTATCAAAAATAGAATTCAACACAGGATAAGATAACTGCCAAATAATACTAGATATGATGATTTCAATATGAAAATTGATTAATATATGTGAACGTCTCCCGAGAAGGGCCCACTTTATTGGTATGGAGTTATGAATGCAGCAGTATTTTGTGATAAATTACAAGTAAAATAAAAGAAAAATCATACTCCTATGTAGAAAAATAAATTTTTATTGAATATTTCACATATTATTTACAAACAGTGTTTTGAGAAAATTGAAGCCAAAATCACGAAATTAAAAATAAGTTCTGCTCGTACTTCACTTATGGATATAATGCCTTGAAATGGTTATTCTTAATAACCCAGAGACTTGTTCTATACACTTTTCTAGACATTGATATTTTCTACCCTTTTTCACAAAAATGCTGATATCTCCGAAACTAGAATCGACAAAGTGGGCGTCCACATATTAAGTGGTATAGTTTTTAAATTAAATGAAGCTGCATCTATCAGAACAATGAGAGATATGTTTTCTTTGAAAATATACTATAGTTTCCAAGTTACATATATAATATTGGAAGAGCAACATGCTTATATTTTGAATGCAGACTGTATAACAAAATTACATTGCATACTTGTCCATTTACAATAATTTCATTTTAAAAATATCACTACAGATTCTATCATTGTTGATTCATATAAAATAATATTAGATCTTCCACTAAAAATACAAACAAGTAACATTTTCAACAAAATGTATTATTTTCTGTTCTAGAGGTAATTCTTCAGTGTAACTAAAGAATATGGGGTTTTTTAAAGACTAATCAATGAAAGTTCTTTCCTAAGTTTGCATAGTCGCTTTATGATAAAAATCTAATTAGCTTCTTTAATTCCTATTCTCTTCTTTTAGCAACTGGAACACCCTATAAATGTGGAGGAAGCATCATTAATGAACGTTACATTCTAACAGCTGCTCATTGTATTAAGTTTCTGCCGAGAAGTCTTCGTCCGTGAGTACTTTCATAAATTTATTCTAATGATAAAATTAACTGTTGAAAGGATGACTATGCAGAATTAGACCATGATATATCACAGATAAAATAACAATTTATTTTAAATGTAACCTCTTGGGTTTCACCTTACAAAGGCATATATATAGTTTTTAAATAGTTGAATTTAATATTTTTTTCTGCATTTTATTCTGTTGTTTATTTGTGTTATTTCATTTAGCTTTAAAAAATAATTTAAAACTATATCATATAATGTGGAATCAAAAGTACAGTAAGCTTTTACAAGTCTAACCTTGGAAGAATATAACATATACATATTTATGTTAGGGGTTGTCAGTGCTTGCATATTGCAAGCACTTAAAAAATCACCATACCCCAATATCAAAACTCGTAAATAAACCAACGTGATCTCTAGGGCAACAGCACCTCAGCCATGTGGGGCCTATATGTATAAGACAATAAATTCCATGGGTTCTAGCAGAATATTTATAATTTCCCACGAAATTAAGGAACTATCCATAATTTCCAAATTCTCAGGCAATCGGCTTGTGTCCAAGTTTTTGTATTTCAAGTTTTGTGATTCAGATCGCCCTGCATGAGCAATGAGTGTCATTAAGACACTAAAATTATGGAAAAATAAGGATATTTTGTGTTAAGATTATGGCATTATAATGTGCCTTTAGCATGTATTTTGATTTAAAAAATTGTGAAATAGGTACACCCTTATATTTAACAATTAAAAAGGAGTTAAAATTTCTCGAAAAACTACGAAACACATGATTAAAATACTTTTCACGTTTTACTAAATTTCCTGTGTTAGTATAATGACATAATCATAAGTTTATGCCATAGTTTAAAATCATTGGCATAATAATATATAAATAAGACAATAATTTTCATTTTCCATGAAATTTAGCATCTATCCGGAATTATAAATTCTCTGCTAATCGGCTTGCGTCAAAGTTTTCGAATAATGTTACACTAAAATTTATGTAAAAATTAGGATATTTTGTACGTCATCATCCGTGCCTTTAAGTACGTATCCAGATCAAAAATTAATATAAAATTATCATCATATGTATATGTCACTTGCTAAAATCAAATAGACTATAATGCAGTCTAAGCATTAAATCAATGCTTTTGAAGTATGGAAAATCAATTCTCATTGAAAGATATTGGAGTTGTTGCTATGGTAGTTAATATTTTTCATTGTTGAAAACAAAAAAAAACTTTTCCTAATTTTATGATTAAAATCAAATTTTTATGCAAATTCAACATGGATTTGAATTCTGTCCTCAAGAAAAATAAACTTCATTCTTTCCTCCACAGTACAGTGCATATTCTGACTTTGTATCTTAATTGTAAATAATTTTAAAAAGCCATTTTATATGCACAGTTTTCAATGCTTTTCTTATGGGTGATTAAAATTGGACTTTGGGGTCAAAATACCTCTTAAATATAACTTTTTCTGGAATTTCGGATTTGCTTCAATGGCTGTGCCCAATGACCTATCTTTCTTCCAAATTCCAGCTTGAACTTTCTCTGTAAGGTAGCCTTGGAACGCATCTAAGCCGAGCATTGCTCTCTGCCTTAAAAGTGCCCCAGGTCATCTATTCCATACTATGCTTAGCCAGTCCTTCATTAAATCAGCTGACATCCATCCTTGGCCTTGACATTTAACATTTATTTCATTTGGTAGTGCTTCCTTAGGCACTGTTTTGCATTTTAAAATAACATATAGCAACTTTGTTCCGTCCACTAATACATCCAGCATTACAGTAATGCGCAGTTTTTCCTGAAAGTTTTTATGATGACATTTTTTTGCACCTTTTTGGCTGACTGTGTAATTGGATGGCATGTCAAAGTAAATGGATGTCTCATCTGCATTACCCATTTGGCTCAGAAGGTAATTGTGACTTTTCCGCAACCGAATTACATGCCTCTGGAAAGTTATTAGTTTGTCCGTGAAGTCAGAAGGTAGATGCTGGCAAAGTGAAGTCCTTCGTTGCAGGCTAAAACCATTATGATACATACGATGGTACGCACACACCATCTATTACTAGTCTTAAATTCTTGGTGTGGAATGTTTTGCAATCATGCTAATTCTTGGGCTTTCAATTTAATGATATCCCACGTCACCAGTTTACCGTCCATTTTTTTAATACGCACAAAGTTTGCAATTTCCTCTTCTAATGCATGAAATCAGCCTCGTTTTGTTCCACTAAATGATCTCTGTGTTGAGTTAGCACCTTCAAGTTTCTCTTTTGCTTGCTTCAACCTTCGCACATTTGCTTCAGTCACATTGTATTTCCTCCCTGCTGCAGAATTATTTGTTTCTTTAGCATAGTGCACCACCATTAACTTAAAATTTCTGTCGTAACTTCTTCTAATTCCTTTCGATACATTCCCTCTTATCACAGTTCCTTTTTCGCAATCTGCCATTTGTTTGGGGTATCTTATTTAAAAGTTATAAATAATAACTTGTCACTATTTCACTTTAAAACTCAGCAAAGCATGTACTACTCAAGTGCTCTCGTAAATTCTCTACTCTGAAACTCGCGTCCACTTTACGTCTGCCATTGGCATACCAAACGCAAAGCATCATGTTTAAATTGTATTAGATAGTTTAAATTGTATCAGTCTTGTTTACAATGTATTGCTAGACACCTTAATTGGTGCCTACATGGCTTTGTGTTTCATATTATGCACGGAACTGCCCAGCTATGGTAATTTTTTTTTTCAACTTGTCACGCGATTACCTACCCAGCTCTAAACATTTCCCTACCGCCAAAGTGGAACCATTGGTCTGTAGGAGCAATTTTAAGAAATTTGACCTTAAATTTTTAAAGTATTTTAGTAATTAATTAAATACGATGTATTACTTTATGCAATAATAAATATTTTTACAGACATATACTTGACATCTGGGTATTTCATGGTGCATTTAAAAAGACGATACCTAATATTTTTAATGGCATTTTTGTGAAAAAACCTCATCTACCTTTTGGGTAAATATGGTAATACAAGTGATTTGTTTGGCAATCTTGCCTAAACATTTGCCACAAACAGCCTTGTTGCAAACAGAACAAGTGCCAACAATTTTGTTCCTGTTGCACTTAGAGAGCACTTGACATTGGCATCACTTGCAGTCACCTTTGAGATGAGGCTCATTTTCAGAGGGTACACAGCATCAGGGCCTTGTCTTCATGTAGCTATTCTACTAGTTAGAGAATGAACTTGTGGTGTCGAAGAATTCTTTTTCCTGTGATCTCTTTGTAGATGACCCAGACATTGATTGCAGCCAGGTCAAGCACAATGTACAAAACGTGTACAGACCATCTGTGAGATGCAGCCTTCATAGAGTATTTACGAGCCATTTGGTCCAATATGTCCACACCAAACTTAGTAGCATTGTAGAATTCTGTGGTTTCAGGAAGCTTCTTCTCACCTCCATGTATTTGGACACTCGGGTGCAGAGTGCTTAGTACCAAAACATTCTTATTCTTCTTTCATTGGTACACAGCGGGTGTAGTATCATTTGCATTCTTCATTATGGTAGTCTTGTAGAGCTGCATCTGTGATGTCCATATAGACTGGGATTTTCTTCTTCACATAATTCATTGTTCCAATAATGCTTGTTTGTTGTGCTTTCATCCTCTCAGCCTACTTTAACAATGTGAAGTAGTTATCAGTGGTGAGGTTGTGCCCTTACTTGAGGTAATGGTCCATGAGATGCATGATAACATTTTCAGGCAATGACTCACTGGCAGGATGCATCTCATCTTTTCCAAGGTAAGGAAATCCATTGCAGATGTTCTTCGACGCAACATCAGCCAAAAGACAGAATTTTCTTCCAAATTTATCTGTCTTGTTGCCCATGTACTGTGTGAACCTGCATCAAGTTATCCTGGAGAACAGCTGTTCATCGCCAGTGACGTTATGTCCAGGTTTGTAGCACAAAGTACATTCTCAATGAATTTGTTCCACACAGCAGATGCCAATGCAAATTTATCTTATTAGGTCATACGAGTGGGGGTCGCCTGCACATAGTTTATGCAAAACACTGGGGTCAAAATGACCGCTAATGGCCCTCTGTACAGGCGTTCCTGTTGCAGGTCAGGGATGCATTCCTAGAAAGAGCGATGTATATCAAAATGACATAAATCGGAAATGTTTTTCCCATTGACTTCATGTTATAATGGGAGGGATCTGTTCTCTGGGTCAAATTTTTGGACTCGCTAACCTAAGCACTTAACAAAATATTAGAAACAAAAATTAAATGAATCAATATAAAAAACAGGAAAGGAATGTCCACAGCATGCTCCCCATGCTCAGAATGGTCTATAACATCTAATTTAATATCCATTGTAATAGTCTTAGGGTACATGTAGTAGCAGAAGGGCTAATAATTAGCAATTATTGCAGAATGCTTGCCATCAGTGGCAGCTCGTAGCTAAAATTAGTGGGGGTGCTGCTCCAGAAAATTTTTAGCCTTTGTTTTAAAACTGTGTAAAAGGAAAATAAAACATGTATAAAAAGAAAATTTATTCAGGAACTTGATAAAATCTTAACAAAAAAACATTATATTAAATGTTATCGATAATATCAAGTGGAAATAGGGGGTGCTGCAGTTCCACAGTGCCTATACACGAGCTGCCACTGCTTGCCATTCATGGTTAAGGGTCAAGTAAAGATTTCTGCAAAAATAGTGGAAGTATCACTTGATGCTGATTGAAAGAATATCACTCGATGATGATTACACATCCCGATGCAAGAGACTGATGATAAATGCATGGAGTGACAGCCGAGGATTTTGCAGCTCAACTCAAAACGACTTAAAATCAGACAGAACAATTTTAAATGAAATTGTTTCCCCTATTAGTTAAAGATATTATAATGAAACAATTCAAATCAGAATGATGTAAATAGGAGAATGCCTGTATATATAACCGAGGAAGAGCATCAATTCGCTAGAGTTCAGTGGCCAATGGGGGACTGTCAAAATATTTAATTATATTTTTTTAAAATTCTTTGTAATTGACTTATTTACTCCCTGTGAACATTTTTTTGATAAATTTTCATCATTATGCAAAAAAATATATTTAAAATAACTCTTTTAAATATCCCGTGAAAACGGCATCCTGGTTAGAGAGAGAGTAGTAAGGGGTACGTGACGTCATCGCATGCCAATCGTTTAAGTGCACCACCGTACTGAAAGTGCGTGGTTTTGCTACTTCGCCGTGTTGCTTTTCTTGATATTGTAGCTAAAATGGAGAATATGGAACTTAAGAATTGTATTGTCTGGTACCTCAGTGGTTAAATACAATGATTAAAATGCTGAGAAATTGTTCTTCATGCTACCAATCTCCTTGGGAAGAAATAAGAAGCGGAGAATATTGTGGTCGAAAGCCATGAGGAGATATGCATCTGATATATCTAAGGTGACCAAACGTCCTCCTTTTGGAAGGACAGTCCTTCTTTTTCAATTGCTGTCCTCCCTAAACCTTTTGTCCTTCCATGTCCTCCTTTTTGAACATTTCTCTGCTATTGTCCTTCCTTTTACTCAAGCCACGCGCTCTTTTAATTGGTGTATTTGTGTATTCTCAAGTCAACTGGCTATAGATATAGAAGTAATCCTTCCACAAATATACTTACATTTTCATCGTTTCACTGAGAGAGTAAAGAGTCAAACTAAATTTTGTGAGGTAGCTTCAGTTGAGCATAAGAAATTATTAGGTTACTCAAAAACCAGGTGGCTGGCTTTAACACCTGCCATTGAACGTGTTACTCAATTATTTGAACTATTAAGCTTACATTTTTTAAGTTTAGATAAATGTCCCAAACTTCTAAAAGATTTTTTTGAAAATCCATTAGATGAAATTACTCTGCATATCATGCATAGTAAGGCAACATTGTTTCAGTCGAATATAGAGCAAATTAAAAAGAACAAAATATGTGCAGCTGAAGTAATGTCAATTCTTCACAGTTTTAATGATCAATTGGAAGCCAGATTAAATATGAAATGTTTACCAGTGAATGCAGATAATTTATTGAAAAAACTAGAAGAGAATAATCCAACAGTTAGAGGGGCATTCACGGACGAGGTTCAACTATTTTATAGAAATTGCCTTGATTATTTGATCAAATGGAAAAAATTTCTGGATGGAATAAATTTTTTTCAGTGGACTTTATTAAGAAAATCGATCGAGTGGGAAAAAGTGGTAGAATCGGTGAAATTTGCAAATCAAGTGTCTCATAAAGATTGATGACAATACTGTTTGATGAGGTTCGGAGACTAAATGAGCACTGCTCAGCTAATAAGTTTTCAGAATGGTCTGAAAATAAAATAGAAGTCTACAAAAGATGGGAGGAAATATTTCAGTTTTTAAAAAACTGAATATCTTCCTTTTATTAATTTAAAGATATTGGTTGAAATAGCTTTATGTTTACCTGGGACAAATGCAAGTGTAGAGCGTGTATTCTCGATAATTAATGATGTGTGGGACTGTGTAAAGAGCAGTCTTTCTTTGGAAACATTGACCTTAATCATAATGATAAAAGTTAACATGGATTATAGCTGCGAGCGATTCTCAGAAATGTTAAATAAAAATGACGATTTTTTGAAAAAAATTTACAGAAATGACAAATATTTCAATACAAAACAATCATGTCATTATTAGAATGAAAACACTTCATTTTTAAAAACATACTACATATTTCAGCCTGTAGAGAAAAGATATGTTTCAGTAAATATATATTTTGAATAAATATAGGCTTATATAAAATAATTTTCAAACAATCAGGATATAATTTAGAATAAATAACAATTTGTAGGATTGAATCTATTATTTTCAATTTTAATTGCTTTTGAACTTCGTTTAAACTTTTCTGTGTTGGGGTTTATTTTTCTCGAATATGTAAAACACACATAATTAATGAACACTTACGTTTAAAATTTGTGCAATTCACCTTGGAACTTCTGAAATTGAAATTCGTTCAATACGATTTGTCATTATGTAATTTTAGTGTTTCACTGTGAAAAATGGTATCTAAAATTATTATTTTTCTTGAAAGCTTACAACATTTTTTTAAAACAAAAAATTTCATGTCATGAGACTATTGTAATGTATGTTCTTTTACAACCTTTAGTTTGTTTGAAAAAATATGAAAGATAGCATATAAACAGTTTTTCTGTCATGAAATGTGTCCTTCCTTTCTCGTTTCTTTTCCCTCCCTTTGTCTTTACATTTTGTAAAAATACGGGATCTGTCCTCCTTTTTGGAAAAAAATATCTGGTCACCTTAGATATATCAGAACATACAACTGCATTTGTCTGCGAAGATCATTTTAATCTAAATACTAGTTATATGTGTGCATGTAATTTTATTGCTTTGTATTTTAGTTTATGACTTATGTTGGCATTACATTGACATGATGCATATATTTCTGGAGAATGTTAAAAGATGAATTATATTTTTATGTTTCAAAGATTAGCATATACATTTTAACAAAACCTCCATAATGCAATATACCTATTCTAAATACGCAAGATCAAACTTACGGAAATCGTTGGGCTATGGGTTTATTAAGCAAATAATTACTTTTGCAGTGCATGTATTTAAGTACCAAGTTTTTTAAGCAAATAATTTTACATATATTACATATTACGTTAGTTCTGTAATTTAAATATTTTAATAAATTTGTTCCCATAATATCGACAACAGCATGGTATTTTGAAGGACCATGTTTTGCTAACTATGGACAGTCATGACACTCCACAGACGTGACTAAATCTTCTTCTTCATCTACAACTACGCTCACTTCATAACCTCTTTATCTTTTTCTGTGTTCAGGGAAAATCTTGCCTTTAACAATA
Source organism: Tanypteryx hageni (assembly GCA_028673005.1). Classification (NCBI taxonomy): domain Eukaryota; kingdom Metazoa; phylum Arthropoda; class Insecta; order Odonata; family Petaluridae; genus Tanypteryx; species Tanypteryx hageni. The sequence goes on along the minus strand of CM054114.1, from coordinate 51,675,769 downwards.
CAAATTTTTCCTTCTTGCTTCAGTTTAACAAATCCAACAGCATTACTAACATAGTCTTTCCTCGTTGACCTCAAAGCGAGAAAAAAGCCATAAAAGCAACGATGAAATTCGCGACATATACAAAAGAGACATGCAGTTATTACAAACACTTCTCCAGTTTTTCTTTTCACAAATATAGGTAATAACTAAGGCAGATAGACACTTAAAACAACAAACTTCACCACATTTCCTATAGACAAGTCACACGGAAACTAAGTTTATTCACATTAATTTTGTATAATATTTGTCAATATTTGACCTGATGATTCTGTAAAGGCAGATGATGGTGATTATTCACCGAAACCGGTCTTGTTTTACTTCATATATTTTGTGGAAATTAGTAAAAGTTTAATATAAATAAAAAATACTATCTAGCATTGTTCATGTCATTTTATTGTTGAATTCCATGAAGTCTCGGCCTCTTCCATTACCTTTTGTATACTTATTTAACTATATTTTACTTACTAGATACTAGGACAGCATGGAAAACAATACATAAATAAATATTCTATAATATTAGTTAAAACTAGAGTTGTTTTATTCATTTAACCCTTCCCGTGTCGAATACGATATATTCCGCACTTGCGTTTTTCCCTTGCATGTCGTTTGCGACATATTCCGCAAGCAGATGTCTGCTGTTATGTGTCGTATACGATATATTCCGCATTCTGCCATTCACTAACATAGTTTTTAGTGATACTAGATGACAGGAGATGGTTGCTTTCGAAAGAGAATACTGGTAGTGACGTTAAAGCACCGAGTAAGTCAAAATAACCCATAAAATTTACATTTTTTGAACTTGAATTTCCTATTTGAGAACGTAAACATCCGTCATGGCGGACTTTGACGTATCGGCATCGAATTTGGTCCAATTATTAGCTGAAATAAGTGATGATGAAGAATATTTCCATAGTTTTGATGATGAATCAGATAGTCTGATGAATAATGAAAGGGAATTAGACGAAGATGAGGAGGAAATCGTGTTAAATGGTGAACCTATGCCAAGACTTACGACAGGTTGGTTGGACATCGTTTCTAATGACCCTGGTCCAAGTTTTCAACCTGATTTTGGTGAGGTTACACCGGCAATAATTCTTCCAAGTGATTTTAATATTCACAGCGAACCTATACAATATTTCCGCCTTTTTTGTAGATGAAATGATCAGTCTAATACGCGATGAAACCAATCTCTACGGCAAAAACAGAAAATTGGCCAAGCAGAATTCGCCTACATCACGTCTCGCTAATTGGAAGAGTAGTGAATCTTGTGATATCGAGGCCTTCCTTGGCGTAATTATAAACATGGGCCTAAATCCAAAGACTGAAATACAAGAAGATTTCAGTACAGAATGGATCAAGCAAATGCAATTTTTTGGCAATGTTTTTTCTTTAAATGATTTTCTCATGCTATTTTCCAATTGCATTGAGGACTATCACACAAAGAAAAATATTTGAGGAGTAGTGGAGTGCAAACAGATGCAAATATTCAATTAACTGTAAATAGTGTATGTATTTAATAGTGTTATTTAGAGACAGTATTCAGAGATACACCACCAGTTTTAGAAAAATCACTGCTAAACAACAACATACTTGGAGAGTAATAACTACCTCATATCTATAATATTTATGTTATAAGTGCAGTTTTCCTATATATTAACATGTAGGTGACTGATTTGGCTTTTTAAAAAAATACCCATTTTTTTTAAATTATATCTGAAAAAAATTAACAAGAATTTATAATCTCTGTATATTTTAGCGACATGGGAAGGGTTAAATATGGGAAAGCTGTTTTAAGACGTCAATCTATCTTTCACATATCTTCTGTGTTCCAGTCGAAATAATAGTACTATTACAATAACTGAAAATAAAAGCACACATCGAACTTTTTATATTAATTAAATGTAATACAAACCTATCCACCTTCACTCCATGCATTTCAACATCTCAATATTGCTCCCTACGACTTCCATGTACCGCAAAAGCATGTACGAATCAACGTTGGGCAAATTATCAGATCTGGCTACACAAAACCCTTCAGATGCCATTTTGCAAAACACAAAGCGAAATAAATGCAGGAAGTTTCAATACCTCTACCAATAGTTCTTCTAAGACGACGTATAGAGGAAAACAACAGAATTGTCTTTCAAGCTTCTACTTCTATATTGGCACAATCGACCAATGGCTTCTGGCACAGCTAGCATCGACTAACATGCTTGTGGCATGCACTGACATCACTAAACACTCGGCAAACTTTGGCTACCAATCGGATATGATTGGGTTCGGCATTAACTCGTCCATTTTATATTGCTTTCTTATAAATATCTGTTAAAAATTTAACAAGAAAACTTTATATTTGCCTATAACAATAGCCATACAATACAACTTCATAAAATTTTTGGTAATTCCCGATATTAGACAGTCGCCCATTCGCCACATGTGGCAAATGGCAAAGGGATTGGACAACTACATCTTACTGGGTATCTTTTATCAAATTTCAGTAATTTCCTTTACTTAGAAAACCATCTATGTATTCAAAATGACATATGGGAGGAGAACTATTCCTGTTCTGAACAAGTATTGCCAGGTAGATACAACAACACTAAGCTATCAAGGCATGTTTCTCCATTCATGGATTTAAGAGTTTCAGACTGGTAGGAAAAAAGCTTACTCTATAGTAAAGCTTCAGTATTAGATGTCTTCATTTGGATGCAAAGTAATTACCTTATCTCAGAAGTGAGTTTGTTAATATAACAAAATGAGAGATAAAAAATAGATCCTACACCAGTATACTCAAATACACAAATGTTTGTAGTAAAAAAATTCTGGTCTACAATGGGAATCAATGATCCTCCTTGCATAAGCAGTCAATTTTACATCTTCCACATCATCTATAGGTTATAAAAAATTTCAGTTTTAGAAATTTATGGCATACAGTTCTGAATACTTCTCAAATAAAATGAAATCCATGTCTTTCTTCTGTATGTCTTGCTATACGTATTATGGCCTGGATCAGAATAAACTGACTATTTCTACAATTATAATGGTAGTCATATTATGCCTAGACTGCATATTTATAACTATTTTACTCAAATGGTATTACATATGTTCTTATTAATAGTTTTAGTAAATGATACATTAAACATATACCACAGCCAAATTATACCTTTGTCATTCTAAGTTACACTATTAATAGTATTTAAAGAATTAATTTTTGATGCATATGGCAAAGTGAAAAAATGTTCCAAGTATGTATTTTAAATACCGTATTGTTTGAGCTATAATATGCACCCTGATTTAAAAAAATATTTTTCAGAAAAAAGTATTTTGGTTCACTAAAGCATTTAGGAAGGGCCACATCGTGCATCATTTCTATCCATGATTAAATCCATGTCAGGCAACATTTAAAGAAAATATTATGGTGTGATAACAGTTAATTATAACATTTTAGATAAACTTAATTCATGAAAGTAAATAGGGATGATCTAAATAATTGCTTCAAAGCTTGTATAGCTAAATGTGCTCTAGTCCTATTAATTAGGCTGTCGGAGTGTACCGCACACGTCACATGTATAGACACACTTTACCGACAGTACTTACTTAAACTTAAGTGCAAGATGAGATTTTAAGTCCTAATAAATGAAAGTACATGTAACAACAATACTTATGCTCAACTAGTCCTTTCCTTCTGCAACTCTTTTTGCCTCATACATAACTCTTTTGTTTGATACAGCAATACAACTTCTTCTGTTCTACTATCCATTTTTTCACTCCCTCCTCTAGTTTTGGCCATTTAGGACAAAGCTTATGAAGACTATATTTCACTTCTTGTCACCTTCAGTTTTTCCTCCTGTTTTCTCCATTCATGGATCATTTTTTTCTGTGGGACATGGACTGAAATGAAGTTCTGCTGCTCGGTTTCTGAGCATTTTTGCATATTGAATCACCTGAAGCTTACAGCTTTTCATTCTTGTAGCCATTGTGATCTCAATATAAATAATGCTAGATATTAGTAAAAAAAATTTATGACATCTGTCAGATGCTCTGTGGCATTATCACACTATTCAACAGGCTCATTAAGATCTAAAATATTGCAACTATCATTGCAAATGCACTGAAATTTTAATTGCTGTGAGCAAATGATAATAAATTATAATAATGAAAATGTGTCATTGGAATTCTCGTTGTATAAGGTTTTACTGTATATATTAACAATTTTTCACTATCAATTATTAATAATGTATATTTTAATAATTTTCCAATGAATGACTGCCAATTATTCCATTTTGGAGATGGGTGGGTTCAGGAGTGTCACTACTAAATACAGTAATAATCTTACCTTCAGTCTATAAGATGCAGGCTGATTTTGGAAGCCATTTTTGTGAAAAAAAGTGTCTTATAGCCTGAAAAATATGGTAAGTAGTCTCACTAATTCCAATAGCTTATCTATAATGCATTAGACTCAAAAAAATTAACAATGTCATGTTTAAGAAAATTATTTTCCATTATTTCACTGTTTGTCAAGGATATCTGTTAGACTTGGAGAGCACAACTTGGAATCCAATATAGACTGTGAGGATTATTTTGATGGTGAGATTAAGGAACATGTATGTGCTCCAGCCCCTCAAGATTTTGATATAGAGGCAGTCATTCCTCACCCAAGCTATGTAGGAAGACCTGATCATGAATATGATATTGCTTTGCTGAGGCTGTCAAGGCCTGCAAATTTCAGCTCTGGTAAGTTATTTAACATGTATTAAAATTAATGGAATGTGTTATTTGATTGTAATGATAACTGAAAAAATAAGTCTATTTAATATCTTTGGAATAGTTAATGTTTATTATCTTCCGAAAATTTTATTAATATAGCTGACAGTAGAATTTTTAATTTTAATCTATGATTCAATTCAGTTAGCTTTTAAGCTGTTAATATGACATAGGGCATACTTTTTTAAATCTGTAAGTTGGACCTATAAAGTACCCGGCAATGCTCAGGCTACGCCAGACGTCTTCGGCGAATAAAATTGTCTCTTATGGTAACACAATCATTTCAAATTTTGCATATTTTTTCCTATTCATAAAAACAATACTTTCCCCTATACTACATATGGGGAAAGTAAAAATCCTATCACATACAAACAGACACACTGATATCATCACCAAAATAGTCAAAACATGTTCAGGGGACCTCAAAACGTGTATTTCCATTAAAATCTAGAATTCAAATTTTTTAATTAAAACATTTTCTCGATACTACATAAATGGAGAAAGTAAAAACTAATTCTGAGATACCTTTGATACCTATGAATTGGGCTGGGAGGGTCCATGGAGGACCGGAGGGAACAGGAGCATATGTGAGAGTAATAGAATTTCGATTCGACAATGCAATTGGTTGGTAAGGCAACTTATCCTTAAAAATGCTAAATTTTGTCAAAATATGATATTAAAACATTAAATTCAAGAGATTTTGATTCGAAGGTGATAAACAACGATAAGAATAAGAAACTATTGTTATTTTTCTTTAATGCAGTCCTAGTCCGGAGATCGAAGGTCAAATATGTGAATTTAAATATGCAAAAGAAAATAAGCTAGCAGGTCGAAATATCGATTTTTTTCCATTTTATCTTATGGGGAATGGAAATCATTTTCAGGAATCAAACCCGGGTCAATTTTGGAAATTGTTTTGTAAATGGCTTTTACTTTAAGAATCGAACATTCCCACCAAATGTCAATCTTCTAGCTACTCGGAAAGTTTGTTAAAAATAGCATTACAATTCTGCTTTCCCACCCACCAACGATGACAAAGTCATTTTTATATATTAGATACCATTGTTGTCCAAGCACTTCTGTCTCAAGAGCCACATAGCTCACTTCCGCACTCATTGCATGATACATGCATTCAAAAATACAGTTCAAGAATAATTTAAGGAAACTTAAGTGTTAAGCTGTGGATAAGCATTACATGATTTGTTTTAAATGTATACAACTATTAAGGGTATAGAGAGATGAAGATGAAATATATTATTTTTATAATTCCGTATTTTCATTTTGATATATTTTGTCCTTGAATTGTTAAACTAATGGTGGGCCAGATGTGGCCTATAGTTTGGGCACCAGTGTTTCATACAATGGACTTAAAATTTCTTTTTAATTGACCAATTAGATTCTGTACATCCTATTTGCCTTCCAATTGGACTACCACGACAAAGAGAAAATATTGACAGAAAACCACTTGTAATATCAGGATGGACAGTTACTGATAAAAGTAAGTTGTCTAAAATAGTTTAAGGAAGATTTAAAAAAATTTCAACTGACAAGGAGAGGACAGAGTAGTGGGGTCACAGATTTTTATGAAACTTGGTAGGTGTGTAGCTCTGGATTCCAGGATCACTGAAAACCCCACTTTTGGGCATATATGGCCAATAGTTTTTCCAAAAATCGCGATTAAATATTGCAATTCCTCATCAACTGGTATAAATAGCTTAATACACGCCAAGTTCATCAAGTAATTGTTAGTGGTGAGCGTATAGTGCTTGTGTCCGAAACATAAGGGCGCAAGTTCGATTCCCTCAGGGGTTGGTTTTTTCATTTTGCCTCCTTTTACAAATCCTTTTTTGCATTAAAATTTAACTGGGCAGTCAAGTTGATATTTTTATTTTTTTTCTATGTTGTTTGGTGGTGATTCAGATTTTTTTCTCAAGTAATTCATTGCACGATTGTCTCCACAAAGTTTACATTATTAAATTGCATATTATTCCTTGATCTCGCATACGCTACATCCAATATTGATGCTTATGACATGGAAAGGATCCCTGAAATTATTTTTGTGAAGACTTCATCTGAATACTAATAATATAGGCGGAGGTATATCAGGCAAAGGATTGTTGAAAGTATAAAAAAACATGAACTGGTGAGAAGTCCGTTAAAAGTACAATAATATAAATAAATAAATAAATTTCTTTTATGAATACCTCAGAAATTCGGTTGATTGATTAAAAGCATTAATAATCTACAACCGCCAATCATCATTGGGACCAATGATGGGGAGAGTTATAAGGGAAACTTTAATTTTCTTATGAATCGACAGGTAACAAAACTTTTGTTTTATGTTAGCAAATTTCTTGGCAGTTTCCTGGATGATAAGAGTCATAGTAACATTGGAAACAGAAAAACCTTCTGCACCAAGAACATTTTGCAAAACTCTGCTCCTTGCAGATGCATTTACCATTTGATACATTATCTGGAAAATTGACTTGGTTAACATTAAAAAAGACATCTTTTATCGGTGAGTTTGGATGCAAACTACGCATACCTAATCATTTCATGGAAAATCGGAGCTGAAAGCTAGTTATGAATTAATGCGTGTATTTTAATTACATCCATATGACTGGTGATTTCCCTCTTTTGCCTGAGCAACTGTCCAGCATTTTGCAGCCACGAAATGAAAATTTTAACCTGACGATAAAAGTATACATCGAGAGGCTGACACACTGAAGTACACTTTGGTGGAATAACTTTGACGCTGCAAGTTGGCTCATTGTTCACATCCATGAATCGTTCATCATACAAAGCCTGGCTTGTCTGTCCTAACCACGAATCTATAAGAAGCAGGAACTGTTTTTCCATCACATACAGCTTCAATACCTCATCTAAATACATTTCATAGTTAGTAGTATTCAACTTCCCCGAATTCGTGCAAGTCACGAACACGTTCTTATAGCGGCTGATAGCATCACTAACGCCCTGCTGCACTTGAGGCACAAATCTCCCCATAGGTCCTTGCGGGCAAATGAAAACTTTCGACAAAAGCTTTCCCGAAAGTGTTGGGCCATATACGAATGTGTCATTTTGTTCAGTTGACTGATATAAATTTTGGTCGCTTTTTCACCCTGATGGGATAGAGTAAGCTTGATCTGGGCACGATACTCGCTACCAGTTTGATTGGTATTGATTACCAAATTAGGGTCATACGGAGGAATCAGCTTTTGGACTTGCTCTTGAAAAAGCATGGCAGCCTTCATTGTCTCTTCAGGCATATTTTCTCTCTGCGACTAATGTATCTTGTGACCTGTCTTTGGCAGATGGCAGATCTTGTGCCTTCTTTTAAATATTTTCACCCAGGTTTGTGACGCCTCAAGTTTAAATCCACTGGAAATATGTTGAAGAGCAGCTGCCATCCCCCACTGCTGCAGAATTCTCGTTGTAATGTGGTCTCCATTTACTCTGACTTCACAAAACCTATCTATCATAAACCCACCTGTCGATGGCATTTTGCTTATCCCTAAAACTTCCTCCAGATAGAATACCTCTCTCCCATATTTTGATTCTGTCCTTTCTTGTAATACGTTGAGAAACTCATGCCCTAAGGGATTTTAAAGACCAATATGGATGCAGTTTTGCAGCAGTAGCAACATTAATTTTAGTTTCCAGAGGAATGATGGAATTGCTAATTTTCTTCGGGGATGGTTCATATGGACCGTCATTAGAAGTTGGACTAGAATAGCCTTCTTCCTCAGTAGATTGTTGCAAGGAATCTTCATCTACTTCAGGGTCATCTTCGCCAAGCATCATTGATGAGAATCATGTTGTCCATCATTCCCACAATACAATCATACATTTCACGGCCAATGGCGATAGCATGATCAGAAATCTCCTGACTAATGTGATCAGAAATTAAACCACTTTTGTGAAGAAGGCTGGTGCAAAAGTTGAGTGCATCAGCGAATAAACGAGGTTTCTCCGAAATTTCATCGTCGATCGGCAGGACGCATCTTGCCGAAAATGGATCTGGCAAAGATTCCCTCCTATAATTTCAAAGTCTGGAATTGTACGGAGAAATTAATTTTTCAACGAACTCTAAAAGGTTGACATGTACTAGATATTTCAAAAAATAACAAAAATCAATAAAAATACTAGAATCGTAGACTAAAAAAAAAATATTCTTCGACTTTTGCTTGTTTGTTGACAAATAACTCCATAAAAGTCACACAAAACAAACAGAGATCCACAGACTGCAAACAAATTGCTAGTAGATTTATGTGTTAAAAGAAGCCTCCCAAACAATCACTCACAGGAACTCGAGCAAGCGAGCAAGAAACTTATCCATTGAGAAGAAAGTCTCTAATGCCAGGTTTACGTGGTTCACTTTAATTGCACTACATGGATGAATCATCAAAAGTGAAAGAAAAGTTTTTCATATAAACACTGTGTCAACATGGCTGATTCATTGTAGTTGCAAAGTGATTAATTAATAGTTTGATAAGTTGATTAATTAATTCACAAACAAATTATGAGCCTTTTCCACGATCAACTTTGTAACGTGACTTTACTACACTTTCGAGAGCTACCAAGTAACATATAAGTTATAACATGGCAAAGGAAAATGAGGTAAAGAATTGATACCATTACAAAATTTTGTTAAGGTTTCATTGAATAAATTTAATTCTCAACAACAAGTACAACCATCAGTACCGTAATACTTTCAAAGATTCAATTTAATAGCAATAATTATAATCCCGCCTAATGGAGATACTTATGTTATCATCCAGGAAACTGCGAAGAAATTTTCTATCAAAAAACAAAAGTTCCGTTACCTGTCGATTCATAAGAAAATTAAAGTTTCTCTTCTAACGAACTTCTCACCAGTTCATGTTTTTTTATACTTTCAACAATCCTTTGCCTGATATACCTCCACCTATATTATAAGTATTTGGATGAAGTCTTCACAGAAATAATTTCAGGAATCCTTTCCATGTCATAGGCATCAATATTGGATGTAGCATATGCCGAGATCAATGAAGAATATGCGATTTAATAATGTAAACTTTGTGGAGACAATCGTGCATTGAATTACTTGAGAAAAAAATCTGAATCACCACCTAACAACATAGAAAAAAAATAAAAATATCAACTTGACCGCCCAGTTGAATTTTAATGCAAAAAAGGATTTGTAAAAGGAGGCAAAATGAAAAAAACCAACCCCTGAGGGAATCGAACTTGCGCCCTTATGTTTCGGACACAAGCACTATACGCTCACCACCAACAATTACTTGATGAACTTTGCGTGTATTAAGCTATTTATACCAGTTGACAAGAAATTGCAATATTTAATCGCGATTTTTGGAAAAACTATTGGCCGTATATGCCCAAACGTGGGGTTTTCAGTGTTCCTGGAATCCAGAGCTATACACCTACCAAGTTTCATAAAAATCCCTGACCCCACTACCATGTTCTCTCCTTGTGAGATTATCTCTTAAGTAATTAGGCTTATGAATTATTAATTAATTTGATATGTATTAGCATTCTTTGAATAAATTAATGTGTATCATTAATACACTTATGCTATGAAATATTTATTGAATTCAGTGGAACAATCACCAGTGCTCCTGAAGGCCAGGATAACAGGAATATCATTGGAGGATTGTGCAGAAGCTTTTAAGAATTTTGCATCCGTCTCACCCGTCAGTCAGGTGTGTGCAAGTAATGAAGGAGAGGAACCCTGCTTGGGCGATGCTGGTGGTCCTCTTGTCTACTATGGTTTGGTGAAAGGGAAAAGAAAGGCTGTACAATACGGAATTGTGTCATTCAGCTTCAGGAATTGTGAAGCTCCTGTTGTTTATACTCGAGTTGGTCACTTTATGAAGTGGATTCTAGACAACATGAAACCATGACTATTTATGTCCATCAACTGGTTGTGCCCTGTTCTTGGGATCATTTTTACATAGGCCAAAGTTAATTACTCAAAATGAATAATCAAGTTAGATTTGTATGGGTAGAAAGTGTTATATTTACATTGGTCAACTACCGATGAAGAAAAACTTTTTTAATTCTGATGATTTGTCTACTTTTTGTGACGGAAATATTTTAACTAAAGATGATAAAGATAAATAATGAATACTTATAAAACAATGTTAGATATTTGAAGGCCAAGATCTTTTTTTCAAGTATATGAAATCATTCTGAAGTTTCAATAATTTGGCATGTATATACAATTCATCACAATCAAAATGTATTATAAGAATATCATTAGACATTCATTTCATAAATTATTGCTGAAATGTTGTTTTTATTGGTTAGATATGGAAAACTTTTCTTTATATAAAAATGCAGGAATAAATGATTTTGATTTATTAATGAATCCAAAGGCTTCAAAAAATCATTGCTTCAGCAAAGCAAAATGTTTAAAATTATATTTGGTATATAAGGTGAATCTGAAATACTTATTTCCTATCATTCATGTATTCTGAGTGTCATATTTAATCATTAAAATGAAAGTGCTTTTCATGTGGGAACGACAATATAAATCATAAAGATGAGTTCACTATGCCTGAGATGAGTTATCTCTGGTTAGGCAGAAAATAAATGTAAATTGATATTAGTATTTGTTTTTTTTATTCAGTTTAACATGTTGACAACCGATGACAGAGATTCCCCTCTTTTGAACAACTACTTATTTCATTATTTTTCTTATTTAATCTATTTAACTATTAATGATTTTTATTAAGTGCTATTGGTGATTTTAAGTGTTTTTAGAATTTTAAAAATGTATTTTTTTGGTGTAGCTTGTCAGATCTGTACTTGATAAATACTATGGAGAATTTTCTTGTAGAGATTAATCTTGTGGCCCTACGACTTACATCAGCAAGGTTCAAATTGTTGAAGGATGTTGCATCGCATCCACATGATTAGGTGTTTTTATTTTTGTTATGGAAAATATTTATAATTTTTAGACACCATGTACATGTGGGATAGAAAGTTTTTTCTCAGAATTAGTTATTAATATAAAGCATGGATGCATCTTAAAATTTCATTCTTCTTTATCAAAGGTCACACGCAAAGAATGAAAAATGCAATGCTGGAGGAAAGTAGACTGAATCCTCGGCATTTTCATATTTGATATCAATTTTATTCATTATATTACTTGAGCTATAAAAATAATTTGATTAAACATTTTCAATTTGAAGAATAATTACAACTTTTTTAAATGAGATATACGGGTATGAACAATTTATGCATTAGAATATTGATAATTAAGCTAATAAAAACTCTTATTTTAAAAAGCAAAGCCTAGTTATGGACAGAATTTTTCATCCTAATCAATATCTTTATTTTTACCTCCAAATAAAATTCAAGTTGTGACTTCTAGCTTTTCAAAACAATTCTCAAAGAGTGCCATATTTTCCAGAATATAATTCATTGAAGCACAAAATTCATTAAGGTTTGAAATAAAGTACTCATGAAAACAGTTTAATTCAAGAATTTATACATACTGTTTACAGGAAAAAAGCACTGCAGCACACTAATCTAATCAATCAAAGTATATTCATCATGAAATATGGAAAACCTCAAGCCCTCATTTCTGGCAAAACTGTCAACAACTTGAAATGTCACAAGTCTTGCATACTGTGGGGTACCTCCAGGATATAAAAGATGTAGGAAAATTTTAAACCAATTTCTTTTTGGAATAAACCAAATCTTATTGTCCGAAATTCAATAGATCAAATACAGACATGGTAATCCAACTAAAAAATTGCCTAATATCAAAAAACATCCCTATAAGAATTGAAAAGATGCTCGCACTTCTCTTGCTTACTTGAGAGATTTTTTAACTATTGTTTATGAAGTACTATAGATGATGGCCTACTTGTGCATGCAATTAGTTAACTGTTTACTAGTACATTTCTTGGTAATAAGAGTTAACCACATGAGGGACCTCAAAAATTTTTCCTGTAAGCATGGCATGAGGCTTTGCAGTTCACCTAGTGTGCAATTCACAATTCAATTGATTGATTGGGATGCTTAAAATTTTGCTGGGATAATTTTGGGATTAATATGTTATGCACCTGCACTGCAAAGAAAAAACATCTTTGTACACTATTAGTATAATTTACATTTCAATTATAGTTCTTAATAATACACAACAAAGACATATAAATGTTTTAAAGAAGTAGAATATGGATGAGGTAGACTGCATGAATTCACTATGAAGACCAGGTCTACCCTGCAGGCATGTTTAATGACTCCTGAATTATATGATCATATAGATTTTTTAAATGCCCACAGTTCCATAAATATAAATTTTTTCTACATACTTGTCCATAAAACATGGGGTTGGCTCCAAAACATTCCAATCTATCTCTAGAAATTCCACTTTTATTTATATAGAACTAGGGCAATACCGCATGTTCTGGTTGGAAGAAATTATTTTTAAAAATGTTTCATCTTTATTCTTTATTAAGTTACAAAAATTGATTACTGATTATTGAATAACTCTATAGACAATATTTTTGATTTTACATGAATTATAAGATTGTTTACAGAATATTTTGAGGTTTTGTCAATTAGTAACACATCACATTGCAACATATAATTGGCCGTGAGAAAAGACGTCTTCTTTAAAATAAATCAAAACATTTTTAAGAGTTTGGCCTTGACTTTTATTTATTGTTATTGCAAAGGCTGGTCTAAGGGGGAATTGTCTTCGTTTGAGTGTGAAAGGAAGACCCAAATCCAAAGACATCAAAATAATTCTAGTAATCAAAATAATCTTTCTATTGAATGTTCCGCCAAGGATTTCAGCTATGGTTAATTTATTTGAAGGATGAATTTCCAAAACCTTTAATTGAGTTCCATTACATAAACCAAGAGCTGGATTAAGGTTTCACATAAATATGACTCGACAGTTTTTTTTTTGGGCACTAACTTATGAGGAGGGATTCCACTGATATTAATAGTATTTAAAAATTCTGCAGGATAAAAGTTCTGGCTTTCTTCTTTAACAATTGAGTCTGAACTTAATAGAGTTATTTGTGATCCTGGAGTTTTCTTGAAAATGGGTGTTAATTTCATCAACAAATTGATTTTTTGTTGTTAAAATTGTCCAATTATGTAATTCTTTCTTATCAATCAATTGGTCAATGAAAGTTTTGAAATTAGAAAGAGGTGACAACAGATCATTATGTAAAATTATATGATCTTCACTGTCATTATCTTTCCCTTTTCTGAGTCGTAAAAGATATGAAGAAAATTTCTGATCTGAATGTTTAGTTCCATCAGAACATTCTCTCATAAGGATTCCTTCAGTAGTAAAATTGCAACAATTCCAACAATTCCTCTTGATCTAACTTTTGCTAAAACCAATTTGTAGATGAAAGTTTTACTGGAACCCCTCCAGTCCATCAATGAAAAATAGCCTTTTGATCCTTTGGTTTGATGAATCAATTGTAGTGATGATATTTGTACAAATCAATTCTTGTTCCGCACTCAATTTATTGATATTTTTATTGAAATAAAGTTCTAAACTAAATGAATCTTTGTTTATTTACTGGTTGTGAACTGTTTGTGGTTAGCAATGAAGTAATTTGTTTATTTACTGGTTGTAGATAGCAACGTAGTAATCTGTTGCATGTAAAAATGAATTTTATTTATATATAGTATAACAACATGTCAATGGATGCTTACAACTGTAGTATAATGAGTAATTTGTCCACAGACAAGTACATATATATTTATAAGTTAATTCAGGTTCCTCACAGCACCAAGTCCTCCACAAACACCTCAATGTTTTTAATAATAATAATAACAACAATATATCTAACACAAACAGGTTTCTCCCATTTACATGTGGTAACAAGATTAGAAAGGTGCACTCCATGTCCGAGTACACAGATTCCAAATGCGTTCTTTGAGATTTCACAATGTTCTCAATATTTTTTACTTAGACAAGTATTTAACAAGAAGCTAGCGAAGAATATTGTAAAATACATTTAAGTCCTTATTTAAAGTTGTCGTTATTATTGCCCGATTTTAACCAAAATTGGAATCGGTTGACAAATTTTAGTAAAACTCTCCAATACCAAATTTCATTAAAATGCATCCATTGGTTCCAGAGTTGAAACGGGAACATTGTAAATATGTAGGTCTTCATGTAAAGGAGTCGTAATTGTCGTCCGAGTTTTACCAAAATTGGAATCGGTCGACCAATTTTAGCAAAACTCTCCAATAACAAATTTCATCAAAATACGTCCGGCGGTTTCCGAGTTTTAACATACGGCCGGACGGAAACGACCTCCGCCAAGAACGCGTCAAAATAATTTTAATTACAAACATACTCTGCAGAATTCGAGCTCGCGACCCTTGCATCGGGAGACAAACACATTAACCACCCATCTACCAATAACTCTCACTCCCATTCATTATTAACCTATTCAACATTGAAATTTTCTCAAATAATGGAGTCGCATCTAAAAAAATTCCCATTTCAATTCACCATCCTCTTTCCTATTAATTTTAGTATGAAACTTTTTTCTAGTTTCATTCATTCCTTTTTAGCACTTTTTCTTAAAAGCAAAAACATGCTAATGTAATCACTCTGTTTGTGGACAATCAACCTTTTTTGTGTCAAGAGATATTTGGAAAATTCTTTTTGAATTACATAGTTCTAATAAATCTTTTTCCATTGAATGAATTTTTTCGGTAACTCATAGATATTCCGCTAGTTAGTTTCAAAGTTGGAAATTTTAAAACTTTGAAATGGTATTGTAGCCAAACTAATTAAGCTAGAGAAGTGAAATTTTCATGTATGGGAAGATCAATTAAGGGTGGTGTGGTGTGGTTTTTCCTCTTTGCAAAGATGGAAGCAATCCGGAACTCGGAAATTTTTTAAGAAAATGCGCTTCCACCTTTTGCTTTAACAAGGGTATTTTACTAATTATACTTTATCCACCAATCTAATTTCTGTATTCTTCATCATGTCAACATCTTGGAATTTTCAGATTACTCCAAACAATTTTACTAAACAAATCTTTCCTCTTCATACAACGTGATACACCATAAATAGCATTTTATCAAAATGTTTATTATATCATAATTTATTTTACTTGAAGAAATATGACTCATACGGAAAGATCTTTCATTTTGAGGTAAACAGGCGTACTGGAAACGAAGAAGTTCTGAAAAATCAGGAAAAATATTGCCTTGACCGGGAATCGAACCAGGGTCTTCCACTTGCCGGGTGGATATTCTACGACACGCACGTCGAACAGGCGGTCCTTCCTGTGCCTTATTGCGATTCGATAGCTAATTTTTTATTTCAAGCGAATCGCGTGGGATTTCATATAAATGCTTTATTTTAGTGAGAAAAAGACGATATTTTTTCATAGTTACCGAATTGCAAAACAAGCGTATAATCCTCTAGCTAAAGTCTATATTTCCAGCTATTACCCTCATTAAAAACTGTGGTCCATTTCGAATAGCCATCACTTTAATGCGGCCCGTCTCTATCATTCATCGCTTTAATACGGCCCGGACGCCTCTTCGAGTTTGACAAGGCTATTCTACGAGATCCATCATGTAATTAAATATTTTTGAAAAATGCTATTTGAACACGCGAAGAATTTTTAACGATAAAACTGAAAATTTCTATACTGTGTCTGGCGATATGTAAGGTAACACCTGCGTGTAAACATAGGGAAGAAACACTTAAAATAAATGCAAGAGAAATGATAATTTCTTAATATGTATACCCTAGGGCTACCGTCATTTCCTCCCCACTTCCGCTCCAGCTGCTCTCCATCTTCGCCGTTCAAAACCCCGTGCGCTTTCCTTGAAGCGGTTAGTGAAGCATCAGCGCCGGTGGCGGTCTTTCCGTCCGACTTAACGGAGTTAAAGCTGTCGTTGAAACATTCTGCTACAAGCGAGCGATCCCCGGCAGAAGATGAATGTCCGCGATCCGTATGTAGCCTTCGCTGGGACTCTCCTGATCTTGGTCACCACGGGTTGTAAGTAAAATCACACGCATTAAAAACTATTTTATCGTTTTATTGAAGTTTGGATAGCATTTACTTCATAAAATGTAAAGTGATACTAGTATTTTAAACATTATTGTTATTAACGTTCAACTTCGTGCAAAGACGAACGAGTTTAGTATAAACTGGATTTTGACCAATTCCGGAGTAGTACATATGAGCGGCAATTATTCAACAAATAGAATAAAATACGTTCAGCTGAAATAAAGTCATTCTTAGAAATTTTAAATATCAGTCGGAATCCAATCAGTGCAATTAGTGTGATATGAAGCAAATATGGACGTGTTATGTGGTGTTACGAAAACATTTTTCTAAAATTAAAGGCATTCATTTTTTCTTGTAAACAAATTATTTTTAAAATGAACAATGTCAAATATCTCAAGCGTGCTATAGTGCTTAGACTCATTTGCAGTCATTTAATTAAAATAAATACCAAATACGCCACATATTTATAGGTTTTTTCCTTCCTTTGTACTCCAGTTTAGTTTAAAATGCATTTAGCGTAAAAATCCACTTCTCGTAAAAGGTGGTTTTGTTTTAATTATGCTGGGACACGAATTAAAAAAATCTGATGTGGCCACCACATGACTTTCTCCATATCTGTAATACATATTTATAAAAATTCCAAATAGGTTATATATTAATAATTATTTTTAAGAAACTGCGACAAAATTTTAGACTTTACAAAGAACAGAAATAAACTCTAACCATAGTCTTCTGATATTGGATATAGCCACAAAGCTCCAACAATTAAGAAAATAAAAAGGAGCGTTACTAAGACGTAACTAAGTGTCAATTGTTAACAATAGTCGTCAGTAGGTGGCGTGGTGGTGGCAGCTAAATATATAAGATATCTCTTCAACAATGCAATATATGGGGAAATGTTTCAAACAAAGGTTGTAGAAACTTAAATTTCCTACAACCTCTATTCCATTACATTTTTACATTCATCAAATATTAAAGCAAATATTTCAAAATAACGTAAAAGTGACAAGAGTAAACACCCACTTCCGGTTGACCGATTTTTGCCAAAAACAAATAAGTTTTTGTGACATTTATAAAAGTGTTAAATATAAAATTTCGCGTTGACGTGATTAATAGTTTCTGAGTTGGAGCACCCACAAAAAAGCTATCACATACACAGGCATCGTCGAGAAAATGGTTAAAGCGTGATCAGGGGACCTCAAAATATGTATTTCCGTTGAAATCTCGAAGTCGATTTTTTTCAATGATAACAATACGGAGAAAGTAAAAATGCTAGGTGGGACTTAAGATGCAAAAGGTTGCGAACCGCTATTATAGAGCATTCCCTACTAACCAACGCAGTTCTTCGATCAAAAGTAATATGTTCTAAATTTATTTTAACGTAATAATTTCTCTAATGATATTTCGGTGCGACTGCGCCGGTCTCCGCGCAATCTAAAAAATATCTATTTTACATGTAAATAACATTTTTACTTTCTCCATATACGAAGTATAGAGAAAGTATTGTTTTAATTTAAAAAATCGAATTCGAAATTTCAACGGAAATACGTGTTTAAAGGTCCCCTGAACACGTTTTGACTATTTTCTCGATGATGTCCGTGGATGTCTGTGACAGATTTTGTGGGTGCTCAAACTCAAAAACTATTAATCAGGTCAACGCGAAATTTTATATTTAACATTTTTATGAAATTAAAATGAACTGCTTAGTTTTTGGTGAAAATTGGTCAAGCGGAAGTGGGTGTTTACTCTTGTCACTTTTACGTTATTTTGAAATATTTGCTTTAATATTTGATGAATGTAAAAATGTAATGGAATAGAGGTTGTAGGAAATTTAAGTTTCTACAACCTTTGTTTGAAACATTTCCCCATATATTGCATTGTTGAAGAGATATCTTATATGTTTAGCTGCCACCACCACGCCACCGACCGACGACTATTGTTAACAATTGACGCTTAGTTACGTCTTAGTAACGCTCCTTTTTATTTTCTTAATTGTTGGAGCTTTGTGGCTATATCCAATATCAGAAGACTATGGTTTGAGTTTATTTTTGTTCTTTGTCAAGTCTAGAATTTTCTCGCAGTTTCTTAAAATATTTATTATTAAGTAACCTATTTGGAATTTTTATAAATATTACAGGTATGGAGAAAGTCATGTGGTGGCCACATCAGATTTTTTTTTAATATTTGCTTTAATATTTGATAAATGTAAAAACATACTGGAATAAAATTTGTAGGAAATTTAATTTTCTACAATGTTTGTTCGATATATTTTCGCATATAATGTATTGTTGAAGAGATATTTTAAAAACTAAATTATTTAGCTGCCACCGCCACACCACCTACCGGCGACTATTGTAAACACTTGACGCTCCTTTTTATTTTCTTAATTATTGGAGCTTCGGTCTATATTCAATATCAGAAGGCTACAGTTTGAGTTTATTTCTGTTCTTTGTAAAGTCTTTAAATTTTTCTCGCAGTTCCTTCAAATATTATCATTTAACCCATTTGGAATTTTTAAAAATATTACAGGTATGGAGCAAGGCATTTGGTGGCCACATCAGATTGTTTTAACTGAAAAATTAGCAAACACTCGCGTAATGAGAGGAAAAGTTATTCCAATGATTAAAATATTTTGAATTGTGAGACCCCGCGCGCGCATTCTTCACCGGTCCCCGCGATTTTCCAAGCCGGCTCCGTTCTGCTCCCTAGACCAGGGGACGGTAAACTTTTCCGCATGGTAGTTGCGAATGTTTCACCTGGCCGGATAAGAATTTTCATCGGAAGTTACCTTGATATTGTATGGTATCATCATAAATGAAAATGAAGTCCACACATTTTTGCGTTAAAATTCAAGGTTTTATGGCTGCGCGATTCCATCCGTCAGTTACGCTTCTCACACATCTGTTTTTGGACCGGATTGTCCGGTTTTTGCTTAGAGGTCAACTGGCAACCTTACTACGAAGTTTGACTTGATCAGTTTATATTTCACGCAAGAAAAGACGAATTTAAGAGAGGCTGCTGCTGCTGCTGAACGGCCATCGGAAGGGTGCGTTCGTGAGTGACGCTGTTCCGGTGACCGTTCACGCGAATATTGGAGTGTGCGGCGGCAAGGTCCACCTAAATAGCCGGGAATCCCCTGCAGGTGAGGAGATAGATAAAGTTTTTGATGAGCAGGATGGGATGGGGTAGGTTATTTGTGTTGCGGGGTCTGTAAAAGATCTTAAGCATATAAGTTCAGCTCCTACTTCGGGGTCCTTCCCAAAAAATCCCCTTGCTCTGCATCTTCGCCAATTGCAATTGGGACACACACAGGCCGGTCAGAGCAAAAGTGGTATAAGTGAAACTGGTCGGCAAAATAAAAGAAGTTATGAACAAAATCCAATTCATATGAAATAATAATTTGGCCTTTTCCGAGTAAATTTTTGTAGATTACGTTGCCGTGCGTAATATACTGATTTTTCTGTTGAAAAACGCAAAAGCCTTCCATATCGCAAAACTAAAAGAAAGTGATACCATTTTCGCTCGGACTGATTCATATCCTCCGCTCTCTTCCCTTCCTCGGTCAATCTCCTGTTGCACCTTTAGGACCTAAATACAAATCACCTTTCTCCGGGACGCCTTACTTTCCCATATCCTTTCACCTCTTCCATCAAAAAAAACATCTAATCACTAGTAAGTTTTAGTTTCGCTTTTGTCGAACAAGGGCGAATAGCCATAAACTGTTACTTACTTCAACAGGTGAATATTTTTCGTGTTTTTTTATGTGCTTATAGTTTCACTTCGGCTCCTGTCCGCGCACTTACTTAAATTGAAATTTTGACGAAGCGTAAACGATAGAGAGCTGAAACTTTGAAGGTAGATTTCTGCAATGTTGCCATTTGTTTTTCTATAAATTTGAGCTTAAAAATATTCAGGGTCAAAAAGGGGCCCATTAAACATTTTTTTAATTCCTCCGAAGGTATAAAAGACGAAAATCTGAAATTTAGAGCGTACATTTTCACATTTATGCCACTTACAAACGAAGCTCTAATGACAGAATATGTGGCGGTATAACCACATTTAAAAAATAATATAAGTTAAATTTATGCATGTAAAAGGTTATCAAAATCCATATTCTCCTCATTTCGTCAATTAGGTTAATGGGAGAAATATTTGTTGAAATAAAACAAAATATTACTGACTTTAATAATGAAAGAAAAACACGCTAATTTTATCCATATTGATGGATGATACTCCTCTTGTTTGTGCATGAGAACATGTATCACTTTTGCAACTAACTGAGTAATAAAATCCAGTGAACCAAATTAGCTTTCCTTTCTGACATATTTACACACATGAACATAATTAATATTAGTATTATAAGGGTCAAATGAAAATGTGTCAACTTTCAGGGATAAGTTTCCGTCATGCAAGCAAAAATGTTATCTGTCGGCGCTGTGAATCCAAGGAGAGAGAAATGGGATGTCCCTATTGTTTGCCACTGAATTTATTCTTAAGTCCATTCTGTGCAAAATTCCTTGATTTTATGCATTGCACATTAGGGCCATAGTGTAAGGCTGTAAGGGAATGAAAGATTCTAACAGGGATAGGAATTTTCAGAATAAATGGTCATTGACAGTGGTAGATTCAAGAGGGGAGAGGAAGAATTTAAGTGATTGACCCCTTCCTTAGGAAGAATCTGTATTAACAAAGATGTTTTATTGCATAATTTCTGGATTTAAGTTTACAAATAACACCATGCGTTAGTAAAAAATCACCTCCTTTTTTCCAGCAATTTTTGACATCATATATGTGTGGCTTAGGGCTCTCTGCTTTTAAAATATAGAAACAAACATGAGAGAAAGAAAGTGATATCTACCCACAATTTGTCCAAGAATCAGTGACCTTTACAAAACACACTGTTCTTGGTAAATTTATGCTATCAATTTAAAAATATTTTGCTCAAAAAAATAATAAATAGTCTTTGGTTGGGAGAAAAAGCCACTTATTCATCTCATCTCCTCCAATACAAAGATAGTTGATTATTTACAATACTTCTAATATATACCAAATGGTATTTAATGGAAATGTGAATTTAAACCACTTTCCTAATAGAATAGACAAAAGAATTCTTTCAATGTTTATTTCTGGAATTACTTAACTTGTTTTTAATTTTGATACTCGGAGAAACAATCAGCCAAGAAATAAGTGTCATGATGTTAATGTTAATTGAAAATGATCTGGTTTGTGATAGTTTGGGAAGTCATCTGATTTACTCAGCTAATGGATCAGTATCTTTTAAGTAACAAATGGAGAAAATAATCAAACCACAAGTTCTGTGTTTTTATACAAATCCATTCAACTCCTTTTTTATACAAATCCATTCAACTCCTTTTTTATACAAATCCATTCAACTATGCCAATAAAAATGAATTTATCATTATTTTGAATGAAAGCAAAGAGAACAGGCATGAGAGACATAAGAAAAGGGCTGCAAAAGAGTGGAGATGCAAGTGGCCCAATCCAGCCACACTGGTCTAATAACAACCAATATGATTATCCAAGTAGTGTTGATCAATTAATTGACACATGCCAGTTACTGTAGCAATTCCTTGTGCTAAAAATAAACATTTAATTTATTTCTCTCTGCTGTCAACAATGAATCCTTGTAACTTACTCTCTGCAAATACCTCTGAATCCTTAAAGTTCTGTTATCATCAGTTTATCACTCAAACTGTTATAGGTGATATTCTCATCCCCTGAATCACTCAACTGCTATAGATCAACTCAGTGATGCATTTGCCAGTTACTGCAGCCATGAGACATGACAGAAATGAATACTACATTTAGGTATTTGTCTGATGTGACAACAGTTCTTTAGAGTTCACTCACTGATAATACTTTGAATCCATTAATACTCTGCTATATTCAGTTTAACACTCATAATGTTATTGCTGATGTTTTCATCACGCAAGTCACATCTAACATCACCTTCATATTTTCAGTTTACATCTTTCTTAGTAGCAATAACTACGAAGAGAGCTGGCTCTCTTGAAATGAATCTATCAGCTTAATAAATTTTCCTGAGATATAATAATTTGTAATTTAATCAACATCAATACCGATATTGTCAATATTCATAAATGGTACTATGATTTCCATAATTCCAAAAAGTGACGCTTGGGTCACGTTCTTACTTCAACATGTCTAGTTAAATATAATACTGGTTAACACACTCTTTCTTTATGTTAGCAATGAATTACCCATCATTTAAGTTATATTTACAGTAGGGATAGAAGAGAGGTGCGAGATGCCTAACAAGCTAAGCGGGACATGCATTGGGATAAGGAATTGCTCCCCATTAGTTACTGCTCTTCAGATTAAGCCAGTACCACAAGCCACTATACATCTATTGAGAAGATCACATTGTGGGTTTCAAGGCAAAGACCCACTGGTCTGTTGTCCATCTACCATGCCAAAGCCAGCAACCCTACAAATGCCACCAACTGATGCAGAGGTCACTGAAGATGTTAGCCAGCATGTTAATCTTCGTCTTCTCAAGTTTGACATATGTGGTCCAGTTTCTCATAACAGGATTATCAATGGAAATAAAAGTGAACTGAATGAATTACCATGGATGGCCTTAGTTGCTTATAATGTGCGTAAGTATGGCTCACAAATTCTACTAATTCAGGTGCAATTTTACTGAAAGCCATTATAATGCAAAATAAAATAAATTAGCAGTTTCCACATAAATAATTTATTGCACCTGTTTCACTCTGATGATGCAGTGATAACCGGTCACAATAAATTATTTAAGAGGAAATTTGCATTTTTATTTTTTTATTATTGCAACACATTTTTTATTCTTGTAGTGTTAAATGCAACTCTCAATAATTTTTTCATGTTTTCTTGGATTTAATTGAAAAATCAGTAGGACTAAATTTAAGCAGATATTAAATAAAAAATAAAAACTTAACATTCCATTTAACCATATCATTAATATTTTGACTTCTTTTACCTCAAATTTTAAATTTTACTTGAAGAAAATAGGTAAAAGTTTCAGAATGCATCTTGATATTACACAAGATAACTCAACTTAAGTGTGTCTCAATTCATTATCTCATTTCCTAGGAAGTAAGTATCCATTTGGATGTGGTGGCTCCATCATTAGTGACCGTTATATTCTGACAGCTGCTCATTGTTTTGACCCCATGCGTGGAAAGCTTCGCCCGTAAGTATTTAACAAAATGTGTAATTTATATCAATAGACTAATCTGAAGGTAGTTTCTCTATTTATACATGTAACTGCTCTGCAGGGTCATGGCTTATCTCCCCTTCACTTGAATCATATCTCCTATATGGAGAGGGAAGGTAATTTTTAAGTGTACTTCACAGTATTGAATGATCTTTTGATTCCAATTACATATTTTATAGGTTGTTGCTCTGTTGGTCACTCATTTTTCACTTTTGACCTCATAAGTCTGGCCACATCCTTAAAAAATCAGTTTTTCTGCATATAGGAAGTCCTCAATTTGTGTGGCTCAGATACATGTTTTTTTAATACAATGATGTTAACATATAAGGGAACGAATAAACGCATACTTTATATTGTCCCAATATAAAACCATTTTTGAAAACAAAATCCAGGTGTCTATTCATTCTTCTTTAAGACTAGAAATCAGCAAGTCACCAACATACTAAAGGCAGAGATATTTTTTATGACAACAGGAAGACCTTTATTTATAAAATTGTTTATTCATTCTACAATTTAAAAAAGATAGCTTCCACATTGGGGAACTCTTCAGAGATATTGTTTTCTTTGATCAAATTCAACATATGAGTGAGTTACTTTATTCAAATTTTTCACCAAGTATAGAAAATGATTTATTTCAATATCTAAATCTTGATCACATATATCGTATATATGTGTGAACTTCACATATCTAAATTTAGGTTACTGGATTGTGATTGTGATAAGGAATTCACTTCTAATAAAATCTGAAGTGGCCACCACATGACTTTCTCCATACCTACCTGTAATATTTCTAAAAATTCCAAATAGGTTACATAATAATATTTTAAGAAACCAAGAAATTTTTAGACTTTACAAAGAACAGAAATATACTCAAACCATAGCCTACTGATATTGGATATAGCCACAAAGCTCCAACAATTAAGAAAATAAAAAGGAGTGTTACTAAGTAAGATGTAACTAAGCGCCAATTGTTAACAATAGTTGTCGGTAGGTAGCATAGTGGTGACAGCTAAAAATATAAGATATCTCTTAAACAATGCATTATATGGGAAAATGTTTCAAACAAAGGTTGTAGAAAATTAAATTTCCTACAACCTTTATTCCAGTACATTTTTATATTTATCAAATATTAAAGCAAATATTTCAAAATAACGGGTGTGACAAGAGTAAACACCCGCTTCCAGTTGACTAATTTTTAGCAAAAACTAAGCAGTTCTTGTGACTTTCATAAAAATGTTAAATATAAAATTTCGCGTTGACCTGATTGGAATCCATGTAAAAAAAACTCACTGCAGAGAGCCAAAGGCCAAAACATTTTACTACATTTATAGGGAAGTAAATTAATTTAGA
Source organism: Tanypteryx hageni (assembly GCA_028673005.1). Lineage (NCBI taxonomy): Eukaryota > Metazoa > Arthropoda > Insecta > Odonata > Petaluridae > Tanypteryx > Tanypteryx hageni. The sequence goes on along the minus strand of CM054114.1, from coordinate 51,650,356 downwards.
CCCTCTACCCTACATCAATAATGTATCTGCCTTCTGGTGATAAATTCTAGTGTTTACCTTATCCTTCTAAAATAATTAATTCAACTTACGAATTTCTTTTAATAAGTGTCTGGGTGAGGCTTGGAGAACATGACTTGGAATCTGAAATAGACTGCCAAGAGGAGATAGATGGTAAAATATGTGCACCAGCACCTCAGGACATTCGAATTGAGGAAGTAATACCACATCCAAGATATGCAGGAAAGCCTAACATTCACCATGATATTGCCTTAATACGGCTCTCAACGCCTGTAGATTTCAAATCTGGTGAGAAAATCTTATATTTATTAAAATCAGTAATTTTAAAGATCTCAAACCACAATGCATTTAATAAGCTAGAGCTCAAACTCACAATATCATAAATTGTCAATTATTCAAAGTTTGATCTGCTTCAATTCTATTGTGAGTTCCTTTGTACTGGTTTATATAATGATTTTAATGCATTGAATCTAAGAAAATAACATGCTTATTAAACATAAAAATACTTTCAATAGTAAGTAAAGAATATAATGAAAATTTCTGAACAACTAATTTAACTCTTGAAAATTTTTGAAATTTTCTTAGTAAATTTTAATTATAAAACTCTTTATGAATTCAGTTACCGTATTTATCCAAGTGCCACCTGCACCTTTTTTCAAAACTTTTCTGTAGAAAATCAGGGTGTGTCTTATTCGAGGATTTCATATCTGAGAAAATCTTGCTGCATGATACAGTACTAAATACGATGATACGGATGAAGATGTATTCGTTGTCATCATTTAAAGCATTAACCTCTATATGTTGATAGGTATGTAAACATTTTCTTTAGTGTTGAAGAATGTCAAATAAAAATACTATTAAAAATATTAGCACCCAAGAATGTCGACTCCCTTGCGATCAACAATGAAATCCTCGACAGAATGACTTTGGCTCCAGGACAACATGAAGCGGTGTATGTCAGCATCGATGAGGTCATCAACTGTACAGAAGATGAAAGAGCTAACTTTCCAATGGAATTTTTAAATTTGCTTACTCTGCAAGTAATGCCATTGCAAAAATTATGTCTCAGGATTGGCACTGTTGAAATGCTTTTTCGCAATATTAATGTTAAGAAGGATCTGTGCAATGGAACATGTTTAAATGTGAAATATCTTGGTCAGCACATCATTAAATGGATGATTGCGACCAAAAGTAATCAAGGCCGAGCAAAGTGACACTGACATGCGATAGTGAGCTTCCATTTGAGATGAAGCATCATCAGTTTCCAATAACGTTACCCTTTGCCATGACAATTAATAAAAGTCAAGGCCAAACATTTGATATCATGGGATTACTCTTACAAAATCAGGTTTTTGCACATGGACAGCTGAATGTCACCATGTCACAAGTACGACAGCAAGAAAATTTAAAAATTTTATCCAATTGCAATAACAAAGTTAAGAATGAAGTTTTTAACTTAGCTTATCTTTTTAATTCATTTAACTCTATTATATTACTTTTATTTTTCCATTTCTCATTATTAAAATTAATGAAAAATGAAAAGTAAACTTGGTGTGCTAATTGTTTTAAAATGCTAATGATATAGTTAGATAAAATGAAGTGTTTTATTTCTTTAACAAGAAGGCTGGCTTTGATTTGCATCAGGTGTGACACATGCCAGCTAGTTATAAATATTGCAAATACAATCAAACGGAAAACTAAATTGATCACACGTATTTGTGTGGTAAAAATAACATGTGTGTACTAGACCAGTGGTGCCCAACCTACAGCCCGCACAGAGTTTTTGTGTGGCCCATGAAGCTATGATGAAAAATCAATCCAAAAAATTTAACACAAAAACTCATACAGTCTTGTGAAAATATTGTCAATAACACTTTTAATATTGAAATGTTTACCATAAGAACCTTATTTAGAATTGATTTTCACTTATATGACACCTCAGAATATCTATATGTAACTTCTGATTTAAACTCTGATCTGGCCCGCTGAAGAATTTGGTATTTCCAATGTGGCCCGCCAAAGGATTCGCAACCACCGATGTGGCTCGTCATGAAAATTTGAGTCCAACAATAATCGTTGTGATGGAAACACTTGTAATGAGTGATAAAAATTTCAGAAATGCTGGTATTTACGTGAAATTCAAAGAAATACAATCGATAAGAAACATTCAATGATATAATTAGAATCTTCATTCATTTGATCAGAGAATAGGACAAATCCTGCTCCGATATTACAATTCTAAGATATTTTAATGTGCAAGAGAAAATTATCCTACATAATGGACTTCAGATTTTCCATGTAAATCAAATGGGTAAGATAGTTCCTGAAATCAAATGCGGGAATTTCAATCTTTGCAACAAAAACTATCCTCAGGAGCTTGGCCCAAGTAGCAAGAGATTTCTACCAAGTGCCATGAAAATATGTCTATTGGTTCAAAAGTTAATAGGAGGGACAGACAGACACAATGACAAAACTATAAGCCTATTTCCATTCTGGAAAGTAGGCTAAAAATTGGTACAATATACATTGCACAAACTTTCTCATATATGTATACATCTGGTCTCAATACACACTTTCCTGACTGGAAGGAACTCTCCTACTGCTACAAAATCAACAAAACCGCAGAAAATGTCTCCTGCAGATAAATGATATTAATATATTGATAACCACATATACATGAAGATCAAACTTGATAAATAGTTATACCATACATAAATATCAAGTATTACGTGGATTGGTGAGGCCACACAGGCACTGAAGCATTATTGCTGTATGAAGATTGTTGAGAGAACTGGGGAAAGTTGGGTAGTAGTTGGAAAATATGGCTTACGCAGTATTGTTTATGACCCCATGCTCTATAACCGAGTGAATTTTAATCAAAATCATTAGAGCCATATTTTAAAAAATCAACAATCAACTAGAATAAACTATCCTTTGATGCTGCGCTATATTGTTCATCTTTATGGTTTATATACCTAAATACGAAAAAACTATCTAGGCTCTAGAGCCACGTACAGGTGGCATGGCAAAACCACTTTCTTTGGACTCAATTATTTCACGATTACAATATGTACTTTCTCTATATTATGTATATGAGAAAGTAAAAAAGCTATGTGATGGAGATGGCAGAAGCATGTTTACAGAATTAAGCCTCATGAACATTTCAAATATAAAGTATGGCTTCTTTGCTGGTAATCTTTCAATCAGTGATCCTAATATGAACACTTTTTTAGGGAATAATTTTGAAACAGAAAAAATCCTGCTATGACCGGGAATCGAACCCGGGTCTTCCACTTGCTGGGCAGATATTCTACCACTGAACTACCGTAGCAGATAATCTTTCCTGTTTCTGAACGCGGGCATTTTTCGTAGTTGGGTCCGAGCTAGCCAAGCTAGTATCAACCAGCCCCAATGGACGTCCTCCAAGAGAACATCGAAGAAAACCCCTCCCTCTCAAATGGTGAGATTGCCAAAGCCAGAAATTGTCATAGCCATGTGCAGTAGCACATTTTGGGTTTGGACTAATTATTCGGAGAATAGGTCGCACAGCTTTTGCCCACGGCTAAACATGGCCTCCCCTATAGGTGGACCGGCCTCAAGGATGGACTCGTCCTTCTGTGAGAGTGCTTCTGCGCACTGCCACCACTAAATGAACATACTTTAGCTCCAAATCTGTGTTCTGAAAGGCTATATCACAGAATGTTAAGATGCAACGTCTACTGACAAGCAATGCATAAATAGTTCATTGGTAAAATGACCCCGAGATTTTGTCACCCCATGCTGCATCCTGGCTTGCCGTTACCTTAGGCTGGCCCTGTTGTGTACTGTCTGTGCAGTTAGTTACAATCAAACTAATGCTGATGTTACAAGGGTGTCTGGTTCACAACTGCTTATATATTACACAACTGTCACAAACAGCCTGAGTGACTATTTAATTCCATACTTGCAGGTAAATTATGTATTTTAAAAACAAGTTAGTTAAAACTCTGCCAGTTATTACTTATATAAATTTGAGCAATCCTAACTTCCTGCCAGACAAAATTCATATTAACTTATATCTAACTTTAAATTTAACTGTACTAAAGGGAAAATATCACCCTATTCAGGAACTTTTTAGTTCTCAATGATTATATCATGTACATTATATTTATTAAGAATCTGTGTTAAAAACTGCTGAAATTATACTTCTTAAGTATAACTCAATCGTATATTTTAAATAGTAAAAAAATCAAGGAATTTAATGATTTTGAAAAATAAGTTCCATGACAAGAATTCGTTTTATTTTTAAAGTTATAATTCGATGTTCTATTTTTTATACACCTTGTACTTCTCTTTAAATTTGTGGTATAGTTTATCAAGATAATTTATTAAAGGAGGTAATTATTCTTTTTTCAAGATTTTGTACGGCCTATTTGTCTTCCAATTGGGCTACCACAACAGAGCCATGACCTTTTTGGGAAAAAGGTAGTTGTGACAGGATGGGGTGTTACTGAGAATGGTGAGTTAGAATAAGAAAAAATGAGCACATTCAAATCTTTTACTCATTGTATCTATTAATTTTTTATTAATATAAGCATTTACAACAGCAGAAATAGAATAAATTGATAAAATTCACAGATTCATAACTGGATTCATTCTTACCTAGATGGTAGGACATACAGAGTAGTCATTAATGATGGTGGCTTAAATCATTCTTCAGCCAGCAAAATAGTGAGTCTAGGTGTTCTCCAGGGGTTCTTGGGCCTGTCTTGCTCCTGATTTATATTAATGATCTGCCTGAATATCTCAGTTTAGTTGATGAGTACAAAACAATACTGTATGCTGACGACACAAACATTTTACTGTCTTCCCCATCTCAAAGCAGTCTAATCTCCAGTAATGTCTGTTCTACAGCAGATGACTAAGTGGTGTGACAATAACTGCATTAATCTAAATTAGACAAATCTCATATGATCTACTTTTCACCTAATTTGCAATATGAGTCTACTATGTAGATTTAGCAATAAAACCATTAAACAGGTCAGCCAGACTAAATTCCTGGGCCTTTATATTGATAAAAACTTTAGCTGAGAAACTCACATCAATGTCTTAGCAGGCAAACTGAGCTCACTTTGTTTCATGTTAAGATATTTAAAACAATCTGTAAGTGAAAATGCACTTCTCACCATGTATTTTGGTGAATTCAATTCCCAAATTACATATGGAATCATTTACTGGGGTAATTCCATACAGCATTTGAGGATATTCAAGTTACAGAAAAGAGCTGTCAGAATTATAGCTGGGAAACCCTTTCGCTCAACATGCCGTCCACTTTTCAAGACCCTAAAACCCCTGCCGTTGCAATGTATATACATTCTGTACACACTAATTCTAATCAGGGAAAACATCAACTCATATTTAAAAAATTCTAATATTCATAACTATTCCACCAGGAGGCAAAATGACTTACATCTCGACCAAAACCATCTTAAAAAGACAGCACTGGAGCCTAAAGAGCTAGGTATCCATCTTTACAACAAATTACCAGTTGCCTAGATATCGGCAGCAAGCATAAAGGCATTTTAAATTAAATGTATTACTTCTAAGTAAATTGACTGGCAATGATTTTTAATTTACTTTATATTGTGCAATAACTTTTTATTTCCCATTTATTCATTGTAATTTGATTTTTTAATATTTTTATTTTTCAATAACTTGTCCTATTCAACATGTAATGCTGACTTTGGATCAATTAATGATGATATGATATGAGCTATGTAAATGTATCCTTCTCCCACACAGGCACTAAGTCAACAATACTCCTGAAAGTGACTGTCCCAGTCATGGCACATGAGCAATGTGCTAATATCTATAGGGATGCAGCATCTATTTCTGCAGTAAGTCAAGTGTGCGCAGGTGGAGTGAAAAATAAAGGTGACTCTTGCTTAGGTGATTCCGGTGGTCCCCTCACCTACTTTGAAGCTGTCCATGGCAGTGTAAGGATTGTACAACATGGAATTGTGTCATATGGAGGAAAGGAATGTGGCACTTCTAAACAACCAGGAGTGTACACTAGAGTGGGGCATTTCATGAAATGGATTCTTGACAATATGAAAGAATGAGTGTTTTGATGTCTCGTGTGCAAAAGGAGAACATTGATATGGAAGGCCAAATTTGGAAAAGTTACCTTCACTCAGTGGGTTTTTATTCTTAGTAGACAAGACCTTATACTTTGAAAAAGTAATGTTGATTTGAACTAAAAGCCAATTGTTACCAATTTTATTTAATATGCTGATATTTTTAGTGTGAAAAACGGATAACATTTACCTTACTGGAAAACAAATTCTTTTCAAAACTTTTTGATCAACACAAATAGCTTGGATCTAATACTTTATCATATGTTAACATTGATGCAAACTCATAATTCCTCTTAATAATGGTGTAATAACTCTACATGTATAAACATGGCAACATATAATAATGTTTTGTAAACGAAAATTGTTTTATGTATAATATTAAATTTTGGGTGTCAATATATCTCTTCAATACCTATTAAAAAGTAAATGTTCACACAAATAGAAAAAACTACAATAGTTATTGCCATTAAGTGATTTGTGATAAAGATAAACTGAATGATGAATTGTTTTTTAATGTTAATTATCATCGACCTCATTTTATAGAATTCAGGTCCATATAAAAATTTTTCTTGGTTCTAATCTCTGTAAAATGCTTCACTGGTGATAGACCTTAGACCAGCGGTGCATTACTCAAAAGTTGACACCGTCCAAAATCGACCTTGATTGGACCAATTTTTGCATGGAATTTTTATGCGACAAAAATGAGGTGACAAATATAATTTACTTAATCAATGGGAAACGTTGCACCGTTTTTCTCTCGCCATTCCACTTATATCCGGAGTAATGCTGGTAGTTGCTGTTCTTAGAATGACTCTTAAACACTGATCTGTTCGTGCTGAACGTAATGGAGCTTTGCTTAATTTCATAATAGAGAATTTTAGTTCGCACAAGTGATAAATATCCATAACAAATTTTACTTGTACTTTTTACGGAAAAGGAAAGCACCAGCTGAGTTAAATCCTGCCGGGCCACACAAAATTTATCGGCGGGCCGTGTGTTATGCACCCCTGCCTTAGACGCTAGATAGCACTAGATAGAAAGTGAATTGGCATTCGCCTAAAGCACTTACCCTGTTGGTTCGCCGCAAAGATGCTACACCCACTTCTAGTCCACTTACTTTTTCATCAATGCACTTCAAAGCGCGGACAGTAGAACATACAGCGAGGATAGCGTACGCCTTGACGTTCACCAAGATTGACATAATAGTTCGAATAAGTCACACTTAGCAAGTGCCCTTCAACAGAAAATTAATATATCGAGTGTTGAGAATATTGTGCTTTTGGTCTCCACGACTTATTGTTTGTAGATTCTAATAGCAAAACAAACTTCCGTGCCAAAGATTTGAAAACTTTCGACCTATCGAAGATTGATCGATTGTGAAATTTACGATGGAGCGGGCTGGAGATAAATTTACCCGGTGTGGTTTAAGAAATTACTGGAATTGAAATAGCATTACCATTACCAGTTATAAGCAGTATGAACTTAAATAAATTTCCTAGGTCCAAACTTTGTCCCGAGCTCGATATCCGTCTATGAACAGAAATATTTTTAACCCACTGATCCGACTGTGTCAGCAGAGCTCTCGCAATTCGCGTTTTCGAGATATGAGTGGAAATTTTAGTCGTGTACAAGAAACCGACACCACATATGCTATGCAGCTTTGTATTTACACAGGATTTTTTTACTGTTTTGTACATGAATTATTGAAGAGATAGAGCAACTCGATGGTTGATGACTACGTAATTAAATCCATACAACCACATTCTACAGTTATGGTAAATTGCACTTCCTTTTACTCTGCACAATTTCCCATATCCAGAGAAGGCTAACAACCTGAAAGAAGCCACTATGCCAGCTGAACCCTTTTAGTAAGTATTGTTTCCTTGCTCCTTAATTGTTAAAAACAATATTTTATCGATTAACAGATTTTATGGAAAGTTTCTGTTTTGTCGTGATTAGGGTGACTAGACGTCTTCTTTTGGAGGACATGTATTATTTTTCTGCCTCAAAATTTTTGTCCTCTCTTTTATTAAGTCTGTCCTGTTTTTTGCCTCAAAACTCTTGATCTTTTTTTTTAGTCTGTCTTCTATTTTAGGTTCAGCCTATTGAAATTGCATTATTGAGCTGTCTTTAAATTACTTCATTTATTCAGATTTGCTAATTATTTCAGCTTAGTTTTACTTTGATGCGACTTAAGTGAATTATTTTATTAGCGTTGCCAACTTCTGAGAAAAGTTTTTATATATGTAGGTACTATATAGAAACCCCCAATGATGTACAACCTTAAAACTCGGCCCTCATTCTCCGGAGGCTGGATTGCCCCTGACCGTGGCAGTGGTCAGGATCAAGGCATGAAGGCTGAGGGTGCTAAGTATCCCTGGATGTTAAACACCCACTGCCACTCTTTCTCATCCTTACCCAATTCCTTTAACCTAAACCTTACTACTGTCAACTGCCAGACTTGTTGAGCGAAGACAAACTTCAGGAGCTTCAAGAATTACTGGAGATTAAGTGTGGTATCTTAGGGCTCAGTGAGGTAAGAAGAAAAGGAGAAGGCCTACTGGAACTGAAGAGTGGACATCTTTTTTATTACAGCGGAACTAACACAGGAAGAACAGCAGGAGTTGGATTCATTGTCAACAAAAAATTGAAAAGCAACATTGTGAAAATAGAAAGCTTATCCAAGCGAGCAGCAAGACTGGTGATTAAAATAAATAAGAGGTATCAACTGCAAATAGTCCAAGTCTATGCCCCAACTTAAACTTACTCGGATGAGGAAGTGAACGATTTCTAGCAAGAAATTGGAGAGTTACATGGCAAAGGAAGCTGCCATCTAACAGTTGTCATGGGTGACTTCAGCGAGAAAATAGGAGAATGAAAGGAAGATGACAGCGCAGTTGGAAAATGAGACTATGCAGACAGAAACAAATGAGGAGACCGACTTGTAGACTTTGCCGAATGTACCAGCCTCTACATAATGAACTCCTTTAAGAAGACCCCTAACAGAAAATGGACCTAGAAGGGACCCAATGGCATAAAAAATGAAATTGACTACATACTAGTCAATAAAATGCATGTGGTAGAAGAATGCTCTGTCCTCAACCAGTTTAAAACTGAAAGTGATGCAGAATAACATTCAATTGTAAGTTTGAAGATGGAAGTTGGTAAGAAAGCCTAAGCCTATCATCAACACACAAGTGCTAAAAGAGATAAAAGAAAAATTTCATCTTGAACTCCGCAATTGATTCAATCTATTAGAAAACCAAGAAGCGGAATTAAAGTTAATGGAGGTACTCAGAGAAATTGCATTAGAAATTGGTGGGACTGTTAAAGTTAAGCCAGATAAAAAGTTATTTGAAAAAACTACACTGCTGATGAAGAATAGAAGGGAAATGAAGATGATTAATGACCTTAAGGAAATATCCACTTCGCAGAGCTAAACAAAACTATTACAAAGTCCATCAAAGAAGATGTGAAGAAATATAATTATTTTATTTATTTATAATTTCACATACAGTGTGATTGCCAATTTACAGTGAAATAATAACAATAAAATAATAAAATTCTAAGTATGAACAATAGGTATAAGATAAATAAAACAAAAAAATCCAGTAAAAAAATTAAAAATAATTGTGTCGAATGATGACATTATTTAGGTAAAATATGTGTGATTCTTATCTTAATAAACGATTTTATTGATAGGAAAAAAGGATCAATATGTGGGGTAAGGTATTCAAAATAGAAGGAAAATGACAGAAAAGAGAATATTTGACTAGAGAAATCCTCAGAGTAAACATGAAATAAGGAAGAAAAACAAGTAGTTCTGGGTAGAACTCGGAAATTTATATGGGATAGTAACTCAGGGCAGTCTGTAATGGAGTTTAAAATATTATAGATAAAAGAAAGATCAGTTTGAGTCGCAAAAAGATTATCCAAAGAGAAAGCAGATAAGAAGCATGCAGAAGAGAATTTACATGATATTTCACAATTCTAAGGAAAAAATTTAGGACTCTGTCAAGGGAAGAGAGATTAGAAACAGTAGACATAGGTCATATAGGAGAGCAATATGTTGTAACAGGTAATACAATAGTAGAAAAGTATATCCTGAGTGCTAAAGGATCTCTCATATCTGTAAAATGATACAAAATGCCTAAGAGAGACATTGTTTTATTTTTAATTGTTGTAATATGGTCAGAAAAAATTATTTTATAAATTTATAGGGTTTCTGCAAAGGGAGATAGTCATGACATTACATTTCTTTAAATTTAATCTTAGATTCCAAAGCACACCAATTTGATACTAAGTTAATTGATGCTAGGAAGAATGTACAGTCAGCTTTGGTAGCAACCTGCTTAAAAATTTTGCAGTCATCTGCTTAAAGAATTGTGTGGACCTCCGAAGAGTGGAAGAGGGTAGCCAAATCATAAACATATAAATTACAGGTAGGGCCAAAGGACCCTTCCTTACAGAACACTGGAGGTGATGGAAGACCAATCTGATGCAATACCAGATAGTATCACCCTCTGTGTATGGTATTTCAAAGAACTACTCAGGAGATTAAGGAAATTACCATGAATATTAAAGTAGTGGCTAAGTTTGTGAATTAGAAGGTTGTGATTTATGGAAATCTAGGAAAACAGTGTCTAACTGAAACTTATTAGCTATAGCATCAACAGCATGTTGTTGAAAAACTGCTAAGTTGGTCATGCAGAAGTGTCCAGGAAGAAATCCATGTTGCTTAGTGGAAAGATGCGGTGATGTGAAATAGTAAAGGTGATTCAAAATGATCCTTTCACAAATGGAGGAGAAAATCAAAAGTAAAGAGATAGAAAGGTTACATCATATTTTGAACCAGACTTATGAATGGAAATTATGTTAGCAGATTTCCACTGGGTGGGAAAAGTACCCAGCGAGAAACAGCAGTTAAAAATAATACATAGAGGAATAGAAAGAGAAGAAGTGCATTTACGAAGAAATAAAGGGCAGATACCATCAGGGCCAGGAGTAAGATAGGGGGAAATTTTACAGAGAAATTCAAAAACTTCTTGGGAGGTTGTTTGAAGTTGAAATGTAGAAAAATTACATACAGGTGAGAGAGAATCATCATTATCAAAGTTCAGAGGGGAGTTAGTAGGAGGTGACAAACCATTAGAAAAGAATTTATTAAATAAAGTAGATCTATGAGAACCCTCGGCATTAGTATTATCATAATAAATTTCATCCAGGATCCTAGTGATTGCGGTGACCATTTACAAAACACCAAAATTTCTTAGGATTGGAGGAATTAGAGTCAGATATATTTTTCATAAACTCAGCGTAGACATGGCAAATTAAAAGTTTGGAATGTCTCCATAAGTTGGTAAAAGATTTGCAAGATTCTTCACTAGGGTAGGCTTTCCACAAATACCAAGTATGATTTTTGTTTTTCAGAGAATGGATTGTATCAATTTTAAACCATGACGGGAACTTCTTAGTCTTAGAAGCAACAAAAGGAACTAAGTCCTTCAGCGCACCATCAATGAAGTTGTAAAAGAGACTAACTGCCTCATCGTGGGAAGAGTGCTCAGCAGACACCATGGGATGAGGTTGAGACAGCTGTTAACATCATCCCAGTGAATCTTAGACCAAGCAGGAAAGGATCGGGGAGGGGGTCACTACAGGGCTTCTCAATGCCTGGAATTCTGAGAACTGTATCTAGCAAAACAGGGTCACTGTTGAAAATATTCCGGCCAGGGGTAATTGTGTTCGGAGAAAAAGAAACAGAGGAAACAATATAGTCCAGCATTGCCAGATTTCAAATAGAGTGAGGATTGAGTTGAAACAACCAGAGAGCAGATATAAAATGTTCAATAAAATGTTCATCTTGCACATTTTTTGGAGTGCCACGCACCAGGGTTTCCCAAAGAATAGAAAGGTTAAAGTCACCTAAAAGCTCAACAGGACCAATGGATAAAACATTTAAAATAGAGGAAAAAGTTTTCAACCACTACAAGGTCACTAGATGGGGGACGATAAAAACATCCGACAAAAAATCAATTTTTAACATAATGCTTGTATGGGCTTCTAAAAACTTCACTCCATACAATTTTACAATTTGTTTCCAAGTCCAAGTGGCGCTTAGCTGGAAAAATCAACTTAATTGCAAGTAGCACTCCACCACCCTTAGAGTTGTGGTCTCTCCTGAACTAATTGAGAAAACTATAGAAAACAATAGAAGTTATAAGAAAATGAAACAGTATCTCTTCATTGGTAAGAGACAGCTTATGGCATTGATGTTAGAAGATGGCTTGATTACTTATAGCAGGAAGTTAATTCTAAAACGAGTAGAAGAATTCTACAAGAAACTATATGAATATCCTTTTACCAATGAGGAAATTAATGAAGGAAACATGGCCACTGAAGAGGTTTCAGGTATTCTTCCAGAAGAAGTGAGATATGCAATCAAAAGCATGAAGAATGGAAAAGCATCTGGAATTGATGGTATCAGAAATATTCGAAGAAACAGGTAACACCTTGCTTAAGGAAGAGGAATATACCAGAGTCGTGGAACCATGCAAGCATCATACTTTTGCACAAGAAAGGCTGCAAGGAAGATTTGAATAATTATCTGCCAATCAGCCTGCTCCCAGCAGTCTACAAAATATTCACAAAGATTCTCAGTATGTGCCTTCAAAGTATTTTGATTTTGCCCAACCCAGAGAACAAGCTTGATTTGACAGTGGATATAATATGATGGACCACATTCAAGTTGTCCGAGATAATTAGTCAGACTAATGAGTACAAGTTGCCCCTCTATGTGCTTCATCGACTACAAGAAAGCATTTGACTTGATTCAAATTTCATCAGTGTTAAATGCACTGAAGAAACAAGGAGTAGAAGAAACATACATTAATCAAGAATATCTATAAAAATGCAACATTGTCCATCTAGCTGCATGAAGAAACAAGTGCCTTTTAGACCGGAAAGGGAGTGAGGCAAGGAGATTCCATGTCTCCTAAATTATTCACAGCAGCTCTAGAGGAAGTATTCAAAATGTTTGTTTGTTTATTTGAGTGCCCAGTCAATTTGCCTCTCTTACAGCACAAATGGATATCTCAGAGGTAGTGCAATGAATAAATGGGGAGGGAGGAGGGAAACCCGGTGCCGGCATTTGCCTGCTCTTACAAAGAACACCAAGGGGGCCAACAGCTTAATGTCCATTCTGAAGGACAGAACAGCTGAATTTGCACGGTCTCCTCAAACCACACAAACAGGGAGCTGGGTGACCTTGGAAAAATCCTACTTGCACAGGATTTGTGCCCGCTGCCTTTTCAAGCAGCAGGTGAGTAGCAGCCAGCATCCTAACCACTGCACCACCGGCACCCTATTCAAAATGTTAGACTAGGAAGGAAAGGGTATAGAGGTAAATGTAAAATATCTGAGTCACTTGTGATTTGCTGATGACATCATACTGTTCGCAGGAAGCCCAGAAGAGTTCCGTAGAAGATCTGAGGAACTGGAGCAGGCAATCTGACATGCTAGACTGAAAATGAATCTTAATAAAACAAAGGTCATGTTAAACTCCTTCACAAATCTCGAGAAGATATCGATCAACAGATCAGAACTTGTAACTTGTAACAAATTACGTTTACTTGTGTCAACTCATCACTACCAATGGATCACTTCTTGGAGAAATCAACTGGAGAGTAAAAATGAAATGGAGAGCTTTTGGCAAGAATGCAGATATCTTTAAATCAATTATCCCAGTCTTTCTGAAAAGCAGATTGTATGATCAATGTGCTCTGCCTGTTTTGACCTATTGATGTGAAACATGGACCATGAATTCCAGAATAGTCCAGTGCCTGCAAACAATACAGTGGAGCATGGAGAGATGTATGCTTGGGATCACCCAAAGAGATGGCAAAAGGAACAACTGGGTGAGATTATTAAAAGAGTATAAGCACTTAAGTGGCAGTGGGAAGGTCAGATTGCTAGAAGAAATGATTGGCATTTTGCATCTAGCATCTTAGAATGGATCCCAAGAAACATCAAGGGACAGAAAAAAGGACCAAAAGTCAGATAGGACAGAGGGCTTGTGAAGTTCTTAGGGCCAACTTGGAGGAGGGAGGCAGTTGATAGGGAAAACTGGAAGAGTGTAGGGTAGACCTTCATCCGTCAATGGATTGAAAAGGTCTGACAATGATGATAGGTACTGTATGTATATATTTGGGTTGGTTTAGATATATTTCATTTGATGCTTCAATTCAATCTAAAATCATGAAAAATACAATTTTTTATCTAAAAAGTATGAAATTGGTCAAAAAATAATTTTAAAATATTTTTTAATTAAAAAAATAAACAATTTAACCTCAGGATAATTGCACTATATTCACATGCAATTGATTTCAAGACATTCATAATCATCATATTTATTTACCATCAAATTTACATGGCAAGTCAAGAATAATACAAGAGTCATTCACAACTATGCATAAAATAAAATAAAATTGAATTTTATCTACTTTTTCCACAAAAATTACACAAAAAATATACCATGTATGCCGGTCTACAAGTTGAGCTTTGAAGCTTAAAAAATCCTGTAAAATCTTGGGTCGCCTTACATACTGGGTATAAAATGTAAACCATAAACTTCAGCGTATTTTTCAATATAGATTACCACCATTTTAAATCAGCTGTTCAACTGTTTACCATTTGTTTAGCAGATGTAATTTAGAAGATTTGTGAAATGATAATTTAAAACAACAAACAACTAAGAATTAAAATTTTTTGTTTTAATGCATGAAATAATTTTTCAAAAAATAACAAGTAGTTCTGGAAAGAATTAATTGAAATCCATTCAGCCAAACCCTTCCAAATCCTTAATTACTGAAAGAGTTTAATTTGTAATTGTGGCACCCCTGTTTCGCTGATTTGGGTTAAATATGCTAATATGGTTTTCTATATAAGCATATATTATAAGTATTAAATTTGGATAAAATTAATGATGACAGTTCAACACAAATATGTGTAAAAATAATTTTTTTATTACTTGTATTGTGGCAGCCCTGCTTTCTATATGAATACTAAATATGCTGATTTTGTTATTTTATGTTGCATGCCTACTACATACAGCATTTCATTGAAATTGGTTATGCCAATTCCTTCCAAATTTATAATTACCGAAAAGTTAAACTTTGCAATTGTGGCTCCCCTGCTGTGTAGATTCGGTCCAAATATGTCAATTTGGTCACTCATTTATGTGCATATTCTATGTACTAAATTTAGTTGAAATTGGTTAATTCATGAAGATGTTAGTGGGACACACACACACGGACACCTGGGCGGTCTCATAAGACTACTTTCCATTTTTACTTTCTCCATATATGAAGTATAGAGCAAGTATTGTTTTCATGAAAAAAATCGAATTTGAGAATTCAACGGAAATACATGTTTTAAGGTCCCTTGAACACGTTCTGACTATTTTCTCGATGATGTCTGTGTCTGTCTGTATGTGATAGATTTTTGTGGGCGCTCTAACTCAAAAACAATTAATCAGATCAATGCAAAATTTTATATTTAACATTTTTATAAAAGTTAAAAGATCTGATTAGTTTTTGGTAAAAATCGGTCAAGCAGAAGTGGGTGTTTACTCTTGTCACTTATCCGTTATTTTGAAATGTTTGCTTTAATATTTAATAAATGTAAAAATGTACTAAAATAAAAGTTGTAGGGAATTTTATTTTCTACAACCTTTGTTTGATACATTTTTCCATATAATGCATTGTTGAAGAGATATCTTATATTTTTATCTACCACCACCATACCACCTACCAAAGACTATTGTTAACAATTGACGCTTAGTTACGTCTTAGTAACGCTCTTTTTCTTTTCTTAATTGTCAACCGGAAGTAAATATTGACAATGATCCCAGAGCTATCAACATGTAATTTGCCATATAAATATGGAGAAAGTCATGTGTTGCCCACATCAGTTTATTTGGAAAGTAGGCTAACAATATATGATCTATAGAAAATTACAAAAATTGTCAATGGAAATTTTAAAAAATTTAAGAATTGTATTTTTTTTCATTGCAGTTTGAAAATCATGAAATCCCTTGCTTTCTGCATCAGACTCAGAAATTGTCAAATTCATCCTCCAGAACAGATGTTATCATATCGGGCTCATTGTGAACTGCAATAAATGAAGATCAGATATAGATATAAATCAGACAATTCGACATCTTCCAATATAAAATTAATCGGAAGGTTTACAATTACATATTATTTTGTCATGACCACTTTACTGATAATAAGATTCATTGAGTGAAAAAGTGACTCGACTTAAATGGCAAACATGTAAAAAATGAATTTTTTAGCCAAAAAAAAATCATGGTCGACTTAGACACTGGGTCATCTTTGAGACAGGCTTGTATGGTAGTAACTTTCAAAAGTTTTATGTTTCATCTTTCATGAGTTTCACTAAAGAAAAATAATACGAAATACATGACTCCTATCTTCTTTCAGGTTATAACCGTGTGCATAATCTTTTTCTGACAGCAGTGTTGCTGCCATTGCAGGTAGCATCTTCAGGTCAGGATTCCATCTCTCGGTGGTTGCTGATCATGCTTGGTCCGAGCCAGGACATAAAATTAACGTAGAGAATGCAAAAATAATAGCCAGGGAGGGACTGTACCATCTCAGAATAATCCGTGAGGCTATAGTGATCATCAAACACCCAGACAATTTCAATAGGGAAGATGGCTACCCCCTTCCTAACACCTGGAAAAGACTATTCCTCTCCACCAACCAATTGGAGACCAGCCATCCAATCACAGCACCCCACAACCAACCAGAGGCACTATATATAGGATCAGAAAAGAATCTGCATGCCACTTTGACCTGAAGATGCTATCTGGAATGGCAGTGAAACTGTCCTTAGAAAAAGACTACACACACGGTTGTAACCATATGAAAGATAGGAGTATAAGGAGACATCGCGGAAGCCTTCACAACAATACAAAATACAGTTATAAACACAGCAAAAAGTTATTTTACATCAAAAATAGTTCATATTTATATATTTACAGTCATTTACAATTGCAGGTGCGTTTGTAATTTTTCTTAATATGTTATACTTCAAAGCAGGGAATCACACACAGTGCTGACTTTTCAGGAGATACTGAGCAAAAGGATGTAGTTTGCTTCCTTTTGCACTGTCCTTCCCCTTTTTAGAGTAGTGCATGGGCAGAATGCTACATGTACAACAGTTTGGTTGATGCTTTTTTACTTCAAACTGACTTGGAAAGTGATGCTCTGTCAACCGAGAACATAGATGAGGATGTTTGACGATTGCGTTTCATTGGAGCCTTCCTGCATTCCATCTATTACACATTCTCTGAAATTTCCTTGAGACATTTTTTTCTCTGGGTTTTGTAAGTTAAAAACAATACAATCATTTAGCAATGCCATTTCAATGATGAAATGCCAAATGGCCTTATACGAGTATCATTTTCTTGACTTTCAATCAATGGGATAAGTAGAACATAACTGATTAAATTTATCTACCCTACCCATATATTTGTTGTATAACACCTGAACATTTAGGTTTTTTATTGTTCTTTTCCCCTTTTGATTGATGGTATATTGATTATGGAAAGAATTTCTGAAAACATTGATATGGACTTAGACTCTCAAGCCCAACTACACAATGACGTCCACTGAAATTTGGAATCGAATCAAGATTACGTAACTTTTCACCATCCTCGTGATTCGTGATTACATCCCATGTGGTGGATTTTGCACGTCCTGCAATACTAGTTGGTGAACCTCATCACTGGATGCTTCTGAAATGTGAACAAATCTTCATCTGAATCAAATTCTGAGATCTCATCTCTTAATTACCTTATAAAATATTTTTCAGATTAACCCTTTCTTATATGCCTCCCTCTAAATGAAAATGTAAATTTAATGAGGATCTGCAAAGACTATATAAAATCTTTAAAAGCACTAGAAATGAACATGAAGCATATTGCTCTAATATGAATAAATTTATTATTATTTTATTATTTATTTACTAGTGTATTTCCCATCAGATGACATGTGTCAGTTACTCTATGGTTGAAAAACCTGTTGTAAGACTGGTAATCCTACTGAAACCATTAATCTTAAGTAATCGTAACTCATTATTATGGATAATCACAAAATTAGTATATTTTTCTAGTGTAATTGCCAGTTGAAATTCAACTGGGAACTTAGAAATGAATAATAACAGCTGTAATTATTGAGTAAGAGTCGGTATCTTTATATATAATTACTCAATGTCTGTCCATTTGTCCTCCCTTTTATCTCTTGAACCGTTTGTCATAGAGAAATGCTGTGAACGCCATTTTGTTTCTGCTAACTTGGAGGTCCCAGGAAAACTTTTCTTTTACAGAAGTGTCCCAGATTCTACTCCGAGAGTCGATTATATTTCTCTGTATGTTTACAAATGAATTTTGATTTTTCAAGGTGCAAGGTATATTTCTTTCATTCATTAAAAACGTAAATATGGACCGCATTTCTCCATTTTTGCTTTATTCGATGGCTAAAACTATAAAATATCTTATTCTTGCGATGTTTTGATGTTTCTCAGAAATGCATTTCTTTTCGAAATTTTGTCTTTTTCGTACACTTTCTGGGTGTTTCCAAGGTGACCCACATTGTAGTCTCCAATTGAATTATCGTCTATTAAGCCTTCAAATAGCCAAAAAAATTGCATTATCCACTTCGAGCTTTTTATGAAGCATCAAAATTATATTTGTAATAATGTCAAACTTAATAGATTGCAACATTAATAATTAAAGATTATTATTATTCAATAAACTGCATGTGGGCTGTGGGCATTTTTAACGATTGGCCAAAAATATGTATCTACTTTCTTTATATCAATACTGGAATGTGACCTTTTTTGTATGAGAGAGACAACTAAAATTCCACAATAAATTACAAAAACAAACATGACATTCAAAATATCAGTTGTCAAATTTTATAAGGAGAAATTGGCTATTATTACTTTTAAACATGCAGATTTCTGACTGGCTTTGCAAAAGTTTTTGCGTGTACCACTAGTAAATTATAAATTTTGCCAAAATAGAGTTTTGGGAGAATTTCTTTCCCATTCTTTTCTCCAATGATGAGCCTTTTGTCAAAGATGAAGTAATAATAATAAATAAATAATAATATTCCCTCTCTCCCTCTCGCCATCCCTCTCTTCCTCCCTGTCTCCCTCCCTTCCTCTCTCTTTCCTTCCCTCTCTCTCTCCCTCTCTGCTTCTCTTTTCTCCCACCTCCCCTCTCTCTCATTTCCTCCTGTCCCAATCCATAACTCTCCCTCTTTTTCGTCGTCTCCCTCTTTTTCTCTTTCCTCCCATCCTTTTGTAATTCTATACCTCACTTACTCTCTATGTATGTACCTTCCATACTATATCCCTTCATTCCTATCTCCCTCCCCACATTTAAAACATTCTATGCACTTGTATATATTACACATATGCATGTTGAGACAACAACGATTCTCAAAGATTAACAATGACATGGTCAGCAAGGCAACATGCCGTTTAAAAGCCGATATTTTCCCAAAATATATGATTTAAATGTTTAATATAAGAGATTTATAATGGTAGGCAGAAAAAGATGACTAGAATAAGAAACTTCATTAATTTTCCTAAAAAATAGTTTAAATTCGAAGATTGTTTGTCAATTCTTTCTAATTTTAATTTCCAAAAGAATAAAAGCCTGCACTTTAAAAAGTGGCTTTTTACATGTTATTTTCTGTCATTTATTTTAAAAGATTTAAGAAAATTATTTTTAATAGTTAATAAAAATTAAAATTTTAACTTTTGTTTTTATTACTGAATCTCAAAAATATAAACGATCTATTTCCAATTATAGGAATGAAGGATAAGAAGAAATACATTCTGCCAATAGATATACGGTGTAAAATCAACACTGCATTTTTTGGAAAAGGTTACATTTAGGTTTTAAAAACCATAAAATTCCTCGTATTTTTCACTCGAAGTTTTTTTAGTGAAAAAGTGGGGGGTTGACTTATGCCGTGAATATATGTCTAGTCATGCATTTACTATCCAAAAAATTGAGGTCGACTTATATGCCAGGTTGACTTATACGCCGGCATATATGATATATTCAGCCAAGCATAAGAAAAATAGCACCATATTCATTACAACTAATGTTGAGCTTGATGTTAAGTACATTGGGGTCTCTCTACTGATTGTAGTGATCCTTTATCAACAAAAATCTTTCCAATAATAATAAAGTATTTTGGTCATCTTGTTAAAGGACTCTCACACATGCTAGTTGAATTGAGATCTGTTTCAAATGACTCATTGTACACTAAAAGTCAGCTTATATTAAATGCATTAAAAACCTATGGTCGGACAGAAAAGTGGAGCTTACAACTGCAACACCAATTTTGGCAGTGTAAACAGAAATGGACAAAACAATGTTGGCAGTTGATTGGAATTGAATGTCCGGCTCATATATTAAATAATCGTGTTAAACTTGAAACTGATTCCTGGCCAATACACATGGGATCAATTTGCTCAAAATCTATAATTATTTTTTCAGCATTCATTGTTAGAACAGAAAGCTTGAAAATAATTTGTGACTTTGTATCTGTGGATTATAATCAATTTTCAAAATTTTCAAAAATGAGGTGGTTGTCACTTTTCCCTGTCATTGAAAGAATTCTGAAAATGTGTGAGCCATTAATATCTTATTTTCTTTCACTTAAAAAAGCTCCCAATATTTTAAAAACATTTTGAAAATCCATTAAATGAAGCATCTTTTTCCACCTAACATTCAAAATCTCTCATATTAAACATTTAAATCATATTTTGGGAAAATATCGGCTTTTAAATGGGGTGTTGTGTGGCCGACCACATCATTGTTAATCTTTGACAATCAGTTGTTGTCTAAACCTGCATACATGTAATACATACGAGTGCATGGATTGCCTTAAATTATCGTATGATTTTTTGCAAAATTGCATAATCCTAATGGGACTGGGATTTAGTTTGGATTCTTTTGCTTATCTAAACGACTATATAGATGTAGAGTAAGAGAGAGGAGGATGTGGGAGGGAGATAGGAAGGAAGGAATATAGAATGGAAGGTACATAGAGAGTAAGGAAGGTATAGAATTAGAAAAGGATTAGAGGAAAGAGATAAAGAGGGAGACGAAGAAAAAGAGGGAGAGTTATGGATTGGGACAGAAGGGAATGAGAGAGGGGGGAGGTGGGAGAAAAGAGAGGGAGGGAGGAAGAAAGGGAGGGAGACAATGGGAGGGAGACAGAGGAAGGAGACAGCAGGAGGAAGACAGAGGGAGGGAGAGAGGGACAGTGAGAGGAAGGGAGGGAATATTATTATTTATCTGTCATATGACAGGTGATGCACTAGTTCAAATATAAAATTCATGGAAAGTGAGAAAAATTCAATAATTGAAATTATGAGTATATTAAATGTGGTTAGTGAGTCATTGATTAACAGAGTTAGCAACATTTTTTCCAATAAGTGCCAAATCAGTATTTAATAAACATGACCTTCTCAATGAATGCATTGCATTTAAGAAATATTGTATAAAAATTTATGAGAATGCTTTAAAATATCTACAACTATGGACCACTCAACTCTTAGATTATAAAGTTTTTAAATGGATGACATTAAAAAGTATCCCACAGTGGGTAGATATAACAAATTCTTTGGAATTCATATTAACCAATAATGTTGTAATTGATGATTCTAAATGCTTAAGTCAATTGAATATTTTGAAAGACATTCTGCAAGGTAAGGCATCCTGTAAAGAGTTGGAGGAAATGTTAGCTTTTGAAAAATGGTTTGATTTTTTTCAATCAGTATCTAATTTTAGAAGAGAACTCCCTTCCTGAAGTTTTTCCAATTCGTCTTTGCAATTCCAGCTCACAATGCAAACCTTGAGGGCATTTTCAAATATAATTTTAAACATTTGTGATGCATTGAGTTCTTGGATAGCATAATTAATGATGAGAAATTGCTGAAGAAAGTGATCAGCTCATAAAATATGACTACAATTTTATTAAGCATTTGTTTAATTTAAATGCCCCTTTTGTTGTTGCTTTTATAGAGATATGGTTAATTTACATGTAACATCTTATACTTGGGCATTCCTAATAAAACTTGTTTTCACACCAAATTTTATTTGTCCTCTTTTATCATAATTTTTTGAACCCAAGAAAACATTCCTGTTCTGAAATAGGAAAATTACTTAGCTATGATAGTTCAGTGGTAGAATGTCCACTCGGCAAGTGGAAGAACCATGTTCAATTCCTGGTCCAAGCAGATTTTTCTCCTATTTCCAATTTCCCATTATTCCAGCTTATACTTGAAGCATAGAGATCATATGATCCATCAATTTCATCTATTTATAATTAGGCAATCTCACCAACTGAGAGGGTAGGGGTTTTTCTTTGATGTGTGTCCTTGAGGACATCCATTGGGGCTGGTTGTTACTAGCTTGGTAACCCCCCCTAGCCCAAGAAAACATTCCCATTCTGAAACAGGAAAATTACTCTGCTATGATAGTTCAGTGGTAGAATATCTGCCTGGCAATTCCTGCTCATAGCAGATTTTTTTCTCGTTTCCAATTTCCCATTTTTTGAACCATTTTGCCTCTTTTCACAGAGTCAAAATCTGGTCACCCTAGATGTGATAAAGTTACATTTTTATTTTTTTGATGATATTTTTAGTCCTGTGAGCCAGGGACTGAACCTCTCTTTCTCCTATCATTGGTTTTGGCATCAACGGTGTTTTCTAGAGATGTAACTCCCGCAAAAAAGCAATGGACTGCTGTATTTGAAAAAAATACTAAAATAGTTTTATCACCTGAACTTCAACATCGCACTATAATCTCTCTGATTTTCATAGTTTCATCAAATTATGGAGTATACGAAAGAAACAACTATGTCTATGGAGGGTTGACTTGCTTCATAGTTTTCTTAAAAGAAAAAGCATGCTAATGTGATTACTCTGTCCGCCTGCTGTGGACAATCAACTTTTGTTTTAAGGGATATTTGGACAATTATTTTTTAATTACATAGCCCTTGTAAATCTATGAATTTTTCTTTGATTAGATTTACCTGGTAGTTCATTTCTTTTCCATTAGATAGCTTCAAAGTCAGAAAATTCAAAATTTGGAAATGTTACTGTAGCCAAACTACTGAAGAAAGAGAAATGAAGTTTTCAGTGATAAGAAGGTCTAGTGAGGATCTACATTCCACCGGTGTGGGTTGCAACCTTCCCAAAGTGGGAGGCAAAAGAATTTTTTTTATTCGATGATTTTTCAAAAATGTCTTCTGAAGTAGCTTTGTTTTAGTAAAATACAGCATTTAAATTCCAAAAGCATTCCACATTTTTGGAAAATTCTAAAAACAAGAATAAATGTTCTGTAATTTTCCACTTGCATTTCCTGAAACTTTTGGTACTAAAATATTATAATAAAGTACACTGTGGCAATGTGATGTCTTGGAAAATACGGGACATATGGTCACTTTATTGCATACGTAATTAGAGAGATCCATTAACAATGTAGTAAAAATGGCTACTACGACTGAATTCTCAAATCTTTTATCTTGAGGTAACTTATGGATTCTAAATATATGATTAAAATCTTTCTTAGCCACCACTAGATGTAGATGATGGATTTTCGGGGCCCTGGGCTATTTTTCTTTCGTGGTCGTCAACATAAACATAATAATAGAACAATAAATAATAATAACGGATCATAATAGATTATAACAATACTAATCACAAAAAGAGCATTTTGTATATTTATATTTATTTAATAAATTGTCACAAAACAATAAAATATTAAATTACACCCAGGTTTTTTTATATAAAAACATATAATTTATAAAATATAAAATAGAAACAATTGTAAAACAAAAAAATATTTGCCGTATTTCTCGGCATATAAGATACGCTTTTTCAGAAAAATGACCCCAAAAATCAGCCTGCGTATTATATGCCGAAGGTAAGATTATTACTGTTCTCAATACTGACACTAACGATCACACTCATCCCCAAAATAGAATAATTGGTGGTCATTCGTAGCAAAAACAAAATATACATTATTAATGATTGATAGGGACAAAAGATATGTCTACGCTATTAGTTATAAGCTTCAGGCTATTCAATACGCAAAAATGCACAGAAACCGAGTAGCAGCACATCATTTCGGTCCACCTTCCACAGAGAACAATGATTCGTGAACGGAGAAAACAAGGAAAAACTGAAGCTGATGGGATAATAGAAACATTGTCTTTCGCAAGTTTGGTCTTAAATGGCCAGGACTAAAGGAGGAAGTGATGGATAGTAGAACAGAGGAAGTTTGGTATTGGTGTATCGACCAAAATCGTTATTTACGAGGCAAAAAGAGATGCAGAAGAAAAAGGACTAGTTGAGCGTACGTATCGTAATTACATATACATTCCATTTATTATGTATCCCATTATATTAAAATATCATCTTGAACTTAGATTTAAGTAAGTACTATTGGCACAGGGCATATATACGTGCGATGTATTCGGCGCACTCAGACAGCTTTAATTAATACGACTACCGAGTTCATAGCTATACAAATCTCTAAGCAATTATTTATGTTTTAGATATTCCCTATTTATTTTAGGAATTATGTTTATTTAAATCGTTATACTTAACTGTTATCACACCGGAATATTTTTTGTAAATGTTGCCGGATGCGGTGCGACTTATATGCCGCGAAATACGGTATATGTTTATATAATTATCGATTTATTTATATTATATCATCCTTCTCGCCTTTAAATTACATTAGTTTTTTAATAGAATCTTCGTATGTTAATGACTCAGTTATAGCAATTTCCGTTAATAATGAACAAGTAATTTTATATTTCGTTAAACATTGTCGATCTAAATGTATTTTTAATATAAGCCATTTCTGACCTTTCTGTCTCACAATTCGTTATAGGTAATGTTAAATATATTTTCAAGGCAGTATAAAGATTAGGAAAAACATCCATTAATTTCTTATCAAATATTATTCTGTAAATATCAGAGCATCCTAGACCAACACTTCCATTTCATTTAATTTTATGACCATTATAAATGTCTTAAAATGAATACATTCATTTTTTAAATTATGATCCAAATCGCAAGAGTATTGATCTAACATTATATTTATACGTAATTTCTGTATCTTCGATGTCTTGGCTTTCATCTAAAATATCAAAAAGAGATTTATAATTTATTCTTAAATTTTCGTATACGTTTACTCTTTTGTTCAATTCGGTAATTAATGTACCAAGAACGATATTTAAGGTTTCAACGCGAAATATACCCATTCCTGTTATTTATTGCTATCAGTGCCTCCATCTGAAAATCTTTTGTCATAATTCTTTTTTCGTATCGCTATATTGGTCGTTTATTTCATGACATACTTTTAGCAAAATTTTCATATCCTATTAATTTCACTGCTGAATTTGATCGAATCATTACTTTTAATGAGGATAGTAACGCAAACCCTTGATTAAAATCTAAGCCAGGTTTCTGCAAAACTTTGCTAACACTGTTAAATCTTTCTAATATTTTCACCCAAAATGCTATTAAAATCGCGGTTTCCAATTTAGTCATTTTTTATTGTAAATTTTTCGCTTCTCTTCTGCAGTCTAGTTTTTCTTTAAAATTTTCATTTATGGTTCTAAGAATTTCTAATGTCGATTTATAGCTTGGTTTCGAGGCTTTCACAGCTTCATAATGGCTGGCCCATCTTATTTGACTCAAGTTTCTCAATGACTGCAATTTAAAACTCTTAAAATGTTCAGATACAATAGCGCAGTTGGGGGCGGAGAACACAAAAAACTCAAATCGCTACATACACGTCTAATTGCTTTTTCTATCAGCTCCTGTCAAACGCGTCACGTCGTTGCTAATAAAGTTGACTGGTTGGAATAAGACGGAATTGTTTGGAAAGTAATTTGATAATTGTGATTTAACATAGCAAATAAACGGCGCAATATACATTGCACAAACTTTCTCATATACGTATGTGTATACGTTTGGTCGACTGTGTACGTTTATAAAAGAAAAACGCTTATAAATCAAAGTTAACCACAGTTTAGTGTATATTTTAATGTCACTGGTCGATATTTAGTTATTTTTTGTGACACATGGCTTAGTAAGTATTATTTGTGAAATCAAGCTGCACGATTGGATCGATTAAATCAAAATCCTTATAGCCATTTCTGAGTAAATCGAATTTTGTTTTAAAATATCCTAGAATAAAGTACCCTTAATTGTTGCGCAATATCGTTCATCTCTTCAGTGTGTCTATTATGAATGATATTATCCACAAATATGAGATATCATTCGAATCAGTTTGACCGTTTAGACTGTAATAAGATTTTTAATGGATCGCGGCGGAGGCGTGACGTCATAGGGTTTGGGCAAGGTAGCTTAGCGTACATTGTAATGCTGCTGGACGCCATTTAGTGATTTCAAGAGAGATATGGCTTATGTAGTATTATTTGTGACATCAGGTTCTACAATAGGATTGATTTTAATCAAATTCTCTGAAGCCATTTTTGAGTAAATAACATTTTTCTAAAAATCGCCAAGAATAAACTACCCTTATTTTTTGAGCAATATCATTTTTACGAAAAAGGGTCTGCAAAATATGATATATTGCACAAATACGAAATATCATTCGATTTCATGTATGCGTTTGGGCCCTAGAACAGCGAGTAGACCGACAAACAGACAGACGGCATGGCGAAAACCACTTTTATGGACTCAGGGACACCTAAAACATGTATTTCCGTCAAAATCTCGAAGTCGAATTTTTTCACGATAACTTGTTGATCAATATACTACGTATATGAGAAAGTGAAAATAGAGTATTTAATGATCGGTGCCAAAATATAGAAAACTTTTTCATTTCAAATTACAATCGTATATGTCGTTCGCCAGACGCAAAAGCAAAAAAGGTGACTTTTGGGGGCCCTTAGACAACCGGGGCCTTGGGCTACACTCAGTTAACCCATAAATAAATACGCCCCTGGCCACCACACAGAAAGTAGAATTGCGGATGCATACGGCACATGAAAAATTAGTTCAACGTAACTTTTTATTTATTATGATATGAAATGCAACTGATATCCACGTTTGTATAATGGAATAAGATTATTTCAAAATTTCTTAAGAATATTAAAAGAATTTATAATTCTGGACCTACGAACATTAAAATATGAAATCGGCGATGTATAAGGTAACAATTATTTTGAAACGCGAGGCAAAAAACGAACTAATGGGAAAAAACAATATTTTAAGGAGCTCATCAACGTTGTTATCGGCTTTTTATTATGAGCGTAATAATGATAACCAAGTTAACGTTCGACCACACCCTCTTCAGGATTCTAACCTGAGACCCAAGCATCGTGAGACAGACACGCTAACCAAAGGGCGTGCAACCTGCGGATCGCATTTGCCCCGTTCGAGTATTAAGGCGGCCCACGAAGCTTTGTTCAAGAAGCTGTCAGTGATTTTTAGTAAAGATAAATTGTGTAATTTATACGAAAGTCTGATTATGTTACTTCCAAAGCACTACAAATGCGGTCTACCATGTTAGCAGTTGGACCCCCACACCTGCAATGACTCTCCTATACCAAGGCCGACAGACGTCAACCCCAAAAATTAAGTTGACCTTTGCGTTTTTTCCTTAAACCCAAACCCCTCAAACTCTCTCCTCTCCATATCTGTCTTTCGACATACCGAGAATAGTCCCCCTTACGGTGGCTGAAACATCACCGACCAATGGCGGTGATCTTGAATTCTGTGTACCCGAATCGTCTAAAGCAGTCGTACGAGAAATTCGTCACAAGCGAGAGAGTTATTCAGCAGCAAATGCATTTCCCTAAGGCGTATCCAGCCTTCGTCGGGACTTCCCTGCTCTTGGTCACCGCTAGTTGTTGTAAGTACCCTGTAAAGAAGCTATTTGATCGCTTTTTGAGGATTTTGTGTAGCATTTAATGTAGAAAATACGTTGTAAAAAGACTAATTAGTTTATAATATAAAGTGAATCTTGAACAAATGTCGAGCACTTTGTGACTGATATGCGTTTAACTGAGCATAGGCATGGTAGGCGGGACGGTTAGTGATGTACTAACATACAGGCCCATGCTGGCGGCAGCTAAATTCCTACGGCTTCGTGTAAAAATGGCGAGCATTATGACAGTAAATACAGCAAAAAATAACTAAAATTTTTTTAGCGTTATAATACCAAAGTTCAAGGTTTCATGGCTATGATATTAATAAACAAACAAAATAGCCTTTATCCAATTTTACGGTTCGATTACTCGTCATACTTTAGCGGGTTTCGTAAGACACTTTCTAGGGCCGCATGCGGACCGCCGGTCGTAGGTTGCCGACCCCGTCCTAGAACCTTACCTTATTGGCTGTCCTATTACTTCGGCCCTTCACTGTGCAAGCGTGCATCATTTGGAGATTAATTTTAAACTCCTTGAACAGATTTTACTTATTTTTTCCTGCAGATCGCATTTAAAATTAAGCGTTTTTACAACTTTTTTTGAAGCGATTGAAAGATCGTTTGGTTTTTGTATACAATAAATGATTTTGTAATTGAATAAAGTCTAATAAATAGTATTACAAAACTTGACTACCATTTAGTGATATTTTTCAAGGAATGTTTCTTTTCATAAGACTTTCCTGGCTTTCTATTGCAACTTTTGCAGAAAAAAAACCGTTTCTCGTCGTCACGTGTTGTCATTTTCAGTAAATACTATTAAATCCTCGCTATTGTCACTATAATCTCATTCAACTCAATCTCCAGATCTTCAAAAGCGCCTATTATTTCGTCACCCGTGATGCAACACGTCATACTGCTAACAGATGCGAAAAATTGCATCAAGTTCCAAGTGAAAGTGTTGAAAGGTAAATCAGTCACTACAAAAGTTTTAAAAAACTCGAAGAAACAGGATTCTAAAACTCGCAATAAAAATCACTACTGGTCAGTGATCTTAAAACTAATTATAGTAGAGTAGGAAAATCTTTACTTCGGGGCTCTGCCGAAAAACGAGTGGAAAGTTTACTTTGAGGAAAGGTTCACAAGTGTCTGGTATTGAACAGGATTGTCCCGTTTTCGCGGAGAGGTCATCTAGTAACTCTTACGCAAGATTGGTTGTTATCGGGGTCGATTGCATGCATTTTCGCACCATGGACGAGATTCCGTTCAGGCGCTCCCTTAATTAAATTTAATGAAACCATATTAACGTGTAATGCTAACATTTTTCTCGTTTTTCAACGACTGAGAAAGTTGAAACAACGGCAATTTTTTTAAATGAAACGTCCGAGGATTTTTTTGCTCCCGGCAGCCTTCGAAATAACCGTTAACTCGGGATGGCCTTGGCCGTGAACGAATTAAATTTTAAGAAAACAGATAAATTTACGTTGGAAAATTAATTTTTCTTCTGTTTCTTTTAAATAAGCTCATGACTGAACTGAATTTCATGAAATTTTATGACACAATTCTTCACGATCACTATAACAATGATTATATTTCGATTTATAACTAGGAAGGCTAGAGGGGGAGGAGGGGGAAAGGAATTACAGGGTTGGTTACTCATTCGTTAAAGAAGAGAGGGGGAATACATTTTACATATTATGACTAAAGGCCCTAAAATGGGTGTACTGGAACAATTAGAAATTTTACAATGTTTGTCTGATAATGATTATCACATGGTTAACGAGTTTCTATACCCTTCCCACCCCCCTCATCTGGATTTTCCTTACCTATACCTCCCCCACCACCACCATCCCTCCCCACAATCCCATACTCTTCCTATCCCCTCCCTTATTTAACCAATGAGTAACCAACCTTGTAATTCCTTTCTCCCTCTAGCCTTCCTATATATTTGGATGGTCTCTGTTTTCTGGTTACCTGAGGATGTTACCTTGTAACAAAACCGGTTGAAATGAAAAATTTTTGTAGATCAATATGTTGTTCTTCTGTTTCCCTGATTTATAATTATTTCACATATATCATGTAATCCTTAAATTTTTAATGGCAGTATGCTAAGGAAAGTAAGATCAAGTACTGAGAGATAATTATAAATTAAAATTTAGTTGGAATGCAGATGAGTAAAGATATGAAAAAACTTATTGATATCCTGCAATGGTATATATAAATTATTTTGTTATAAATTTGAAAAACGAGAAGAGAAAGACAGACTTGGGACAGAAAAACTGAAGGAAAGGCAGGATGTAGTCAGTATGAAGTTGGAAGATTGCCTAAGAAATCTGGAAAACAATCCAAAGACCATGGATATAGAGTGGGGAGAAATTAAAACCAGTATCAAGGATACCTTAGATAAAGAGATTGGAAAACAAGAGAAGAAAATCAGGGATCACTAAGGAAATGCTGGAGAAAATGGATGAGAGACGAAAATGGAAAAACGTTAACAGTGAAGAAGGTAGAGCCAACTATAGACATATAAACAATGAATTGAGAAGGGTAACAGATAAAGCTAGATAAAATTGGATAAAAGGAAAATGTGGTGAAATACAACAAATGGAGAAGTTAGGAATGTACGATATGATGTACTCTAGGGCACTGGAATTAGAAGATAAGAAGTCTAATGGAATTCGTGGTAAAGGAATTATGAATACGGATGGGAAGATAGTCTCAGAAACAAAGGATGTAGCACAAGTATGGGAAGAATCCATTAAGGAACTATAAAGCAAGCAGGCAGGATCAGCAAAAATAGAACTGGAAGATGAGGAAAACATTGAAGAAGACAACTTAGGACCAAGAATTATGGAGAGTGAAGTAGGAAAAGCGATAGTGGAACTAAAGAAAGGGAAACCCACAGACAGCAATGGAATACTGGCTGAGGTACTTAAAGTAATGGTATCAGGAGGACTAAAAGCGATCATAAAATTAATTAATAAGATTTACGACACGGGAGAGTGGCCTCAGGATTTCCTAGAAGTAACAATGATCCCTCTAAAGAAGAAGTCAAAGGCAATGCAGTGTAAAGACTACAGAATGATAAACCTTCTGTCACATGTCGAAGATCATCACGAGGATTCTTAATAAAAGGCTGGAGAAAAAGGCAGAAGATATGCTAGGAGAAGATCAATTCAGTTTTAGAAAAGGACGAGGAACTAGAGATGCTATAGTGGTAGTATATATATCAGAAAGGGCAATAGAGTACAGTCAAGATATCTGCGTATGTTTCATAGACTGGCAGAAGGCCTTTGTTAGAGTAAATTGGGTAATGTTGATGAAGATATAAAAGGATTTAGGTGTATTGGAGGAAGGATTATAAGAACAGTAAATATGCGGATGATCAAGTATTCTTAGAAAGAAAGGAAGAGGAACTCCAGAAAATGATAAATAGACTAGTAATAAAAGGTAAGGAAATACGATATGGAAATAAATAAAGAAAAATTCAAGGTCATTTGAATATCGGGCAAAGAAGAGAATCTGAACATAAGTGTTGGAGGAAAGCCTTTAGAATAAGTTTCAGACTATAAATACCTTGGAAGCATCATAACAAGAGAAGCAAAATGTATGGATGAGATCAGGACTAGAATAGGATAAGCAAAAGCGGCTTTCAGAAGAAAGGAACACCTACTTACGGGGAATATAAGGGAAGATATCTGCAAGAAGTTCATAAAATGCTATATATGGAGTATAGCTTTGTACGGGGCAGAAACATGGACGATAAGGAAAAATTACATCAAATATGTATTTGGAAAGCTTTGAAATGTGGGCTTGAAGGAGAATGCTGAAGATAAAATGGACAGATAAGATGAAAAATGATGAAGTGCTATGAAGAGTAGGAGAAAAGCAAATGATTATACAGACTATTAGAAAGAAGAAGGCAAACTGGATTGGACATTACCTGAGGAGAGAGTATGATTAAAGATGTGTCAGAAGGAAAACTAGATAGAAAAAGGGAAAGAGGTAGGAAAAGGTTTCAGCAGATAGGCGATTTGAAAGGGAAAGAGAGTTATCAAGATATGAAAAGGACTGCAGAAAATAGGAGTGTATGGAGAACTAGGTTTAACCATGAATAATCATGGACCTGTCTACAGACAGACTACCTATGATGATTAAATTTAAACATGACTCAAAGTGGGAGAGGTTTTGAAATGATCATTTGACTTTAGTTTATAAAAACATTAAACAATTAAATTACAAACATCATTGTTTATAAACATTGATGTGGATATTTTTGGATTTTGCCATATAAAGTATATTTTATTGTATAGTTGATTTGCAATTTGCATGCCATTTATAATTTATTTGCAGTGGAACTTTCTACTGAAGATGTTACTAGTCACAAGAATATTGGTCTTCTCAAACAGGACATATGTGGTCCGCTTTCTGATTCTGATCAGATCTTTACAGGCACTGGGAATAGTACTCGACTCTTTGAGTTTCCTTGGATGGCTTTAATTGGTTATAATGTCAGTGAGTATTGCCACTAAATGTCACCTTTGCTACCAGTGGTGATTTGGGTTTTACCAGTAAACTGTCAAATCAATAATAATAGAAAAATATGCACAAACAACAAACTGAATATAAATGTAGAAAATGAATGGTTTAATTAGAAAATTTTACTTTGAAATAAACCACTGTCTATATTTTATTTACTTTGTTATGCATGTGTAACAATTCTAAACATGGTCAACCCTTACCAGTCAGCGGCGGATCCAGAAAATGTCTTTAGGGGGGTGATAAACCAATTGCATACATGTTTTTACAGTAATTGAAAAGTTATTCACATAAATTCTTTTTCATTTGATACAAAACAGTTAAATAAAATAAGATTATAATGAAATTACAATTTACAAGTTATACTGGGTTGATTCGTAAATGTGAAGTTAATAATTTTTTTGGTTCTGCTTCAGCTCTAGGGAGGGCGATCGCCCCCCCCCCTCCCCCACCCTCCCCAGAACCACCATTGTTACCAGTATTCGAATTGGACCATAATGTGCTGAAATTCCATTCCAGTT
Source organism: Tanypteryx hageni (assembly GCA_028673005.1). Lineage (NCBI taxonomy): Eukaryota > Metazoa > Arthropoda > Insecta > Odonata > Petaluridae > Tanypteryx > Tanypteryx hageni. Next base: position 51,617,138 of record CM054114.1, on the reverse strand, counting down.
GTTAAAAAATTGAGCTAGAAGCATTCTGGTTGTTAAAATATTATTTTCTTTATGTATTTATCACTAATGCGTTTTACTTAAAATTGCCATGAATCCTAGGCAGACATTTTTTTAAAGTTACTAAATTCAATGCTGAAATAATTGAAATATAATATTTAATCTGCTTGTTATCCTAAATGTAAGTGATATTTGTATGGGAGAGAGACTGTGTGTGTGTGTTAAGACTACTAGTGTAGAATAATGTTGTTATAATTTTTCTTTAGGAAATAGAATATATGGCTTTAAAATTAAATAAATAAAGAATAGCTAATGATTGTTTTTTATTTTAGTCACCACTTCATTATATGAAAGAATTGAGGGAAAGCAGTAGAAAAGTTTTGCCTTGATAGGGAATCTAATTCCTCTTGCAGGCAGATATCCTGTATCTGATTTATTCTCCCTTGATAAGCCATACTTAATACACTTTTGATCTAAAACAATCTTCTCCAGTTTATTTATCATAAAAGTATTATTTTTGAAATGCCTAATTAATATTCTCTGTTTGTTTAGCAAGTGGAACTCCTTACAGATGTGCTGGAAGCATCATCAATGAACATTATGTTCTTACAGCTGCACATTGTGCTGCATATCTGCCAGAAAATATTCAACCGTGAGTGCTATACTCAATTTAATCTATAGTTTACTTGTGTGTTATTCATTTAGTATTAAAAAACTGTAAAAATATTCTATAGCAAAGCTAATATTGAGATATTGGAGAATACAGAAATTTTGTGTTTTAGGACCTCAGGGAACTGAGCTGTATATACTGCACAAAAAAAATATCTTCTCTATGAAATAAATGATTCAAGTTGTAACATTTGGGTCAGAATTCTGGCTACACTTCTGAGGCACTGGAGATTTACATTTTTAGCCATATCATCTGCTAAAAGGCCACCAGGATGAAAGCAAACATTAAAAGTCAATCACATTCAACTAATTCTGTCATTCCAAGTTGCTCCCCTAATATCATTTATCATGCAAGTTGTCTATCATGAATCAGCATTTTTGGAAAAATATCTAACATCATTCTTAGAAATTTTTTTCATTTCTCGGACCTATAATGATGTAGTATATTAATGCATATTCAGCCATATGTGTTTTATCTAGGACATATGTAACACTTGGTGAGCATGATATGGGATCCAGAATGGACTGTGAGGAGCAGTTAGATGGTGAGGTTAAAAAGAGTATATGTGCCCCAATTCCTCAAGATATTGATGTTGCGGATGTCATTCCTCATCGCAATTTTACGAGGAGTAATCTTTTCCATAATGACATTGCATTAGTAAGGCTAAGAAAAGCTGCAAGTTTTGATTCTGGTAAGAAAATATTACCTAAAAATATTTTAATTCTGTGGAAAATTTGATATTTACACAAATTATTTATTGAAAAATCAGATAAAATCATTCAGTTTATTAAGAAAGTTTGTAAAACTTACCCTTTTGTCTAAGAATGATTGTATGTGTAACAGTATATATCCTTTTCATTGTCTCATCTGGATTCAGTATTATCCATTTAGCTATGAAGCTTTTATTTTATATGAAATACTCAATTTTTTCTTTTCTTTAGAAAATTTTTGTTTTATTATTCCAAGAAAATTCAAAACTATGGATGCTTAAACGTTTTAAAAATATATATGTATTTTTAAATTAGATTCTGTACGTCCTATTTGTCTTCCAATTGGAGTGCCAGATCAAACTGAAAATCTTGATGGAAAAACACTTGTGGTATCAGGATGGAGAGATTCGAGCAAAAGTAAGTCACATTGCAGGGTGCATTGAAAGAGATTCAAAACTCAAACAACTTCTTACAATCTCTTGAGTTCATTATTTTTTGTTTATTTATTATTTAATTAATATCAAATTTCTTGGACAAGTTGACGGATAATATTAATACTGTTATGTAACCCATTTCCTATATATTATGTAGATGAGCATTTTCCTGCACTATTGAAGGCCACCATAACAGCCATATCAAATGAGAAATGTGCTGAAGCTCTATGGAATGTTCTACCAATCTCACCTTTCTCTCATCTTTGTGTTGGTGGTGAGGGTGTTGATACTTGCGGGGGTGATGGTGGTAGTCCTTTTGTCCACCACAGCAATGTGAATGGGAGAAGAAGTGCTATGCAACATGGAATTGCATCACTTGCCTGGAGAGATTGTAAGGACTCTCCATTACCAGCAGTTTACACTCGTGTCAGTTACTTTATGAAATGGATTCTTGACAACATGAGACCATGAACATTATTTTGAAGATTGCTTTGGAACATTCAGTTGTGCGGATTATTTCCTAAATCTAAAGATTTGAAAGGTATCTTCATGTTCAGTGCATCCAGGTAGAATAATTTCTGTCCAAATTGATTACTTTCTAATAAAAAAAGGCTTTATTTTACCGATATATGTAACATTCTTGAAAAAGAATTATTTTGATATTATGGCAGAGAAAAATTTGTGACTGCTTAGTTATAATCTTTAAATGCTTAGAACCCATAAACTGTTAAATGAATAATGTTCATTAGCATTTTTGCGATTGTGATAATTTCATTTTCCAAAAATTCTATTTTTATATAAATACAGTCAAACTGAATCTCTGTAATTGTTATTATTATTACAGAATTGGTACAATTTTTTCTTCACTGTTGTCAAATTGAAAAAAATAGGTTAAGGGCATCAGCATGTCATACTGTCGTCTGATTATGCCAGAAAATCTAAACTTTCAAAATTTGAATGTAAAAATATATGATCATTAGGTTGACTTAAAAACAATAACTTAACAATGAAGCTTAATAGCATTCCCATCTTAAATTCAAAACAAATTTAACTTCAGAAGAAAATTTTAATGTGCAAAAATATCTAGTACATAGCTTGTTTATTTTTCAGAAATGTCATTATTTTGCATCCTTTCCCTTTTTGTACAAATAAAAACACCATGTCCTATAGCAAAACAATCTGCATAATAATAATAAGAATAACTTAACATATTTTTACAAGACTAAAAGTAATATGATGAATAACAGCGACTTTATCAAAAACAAAAAAATGTATGTCATTATTCTGTTGCCAGGAGCAGGGCTGTCGTGTGAAATGAGTTTGAACTTGGCTGACTCGTTTCTAATGGTAGCATCATAGTACTGTCACCACTGATCTGTCCTATGTGTTTTGAACTTGGGAAGCATTTCATCTTTTTGCCTCAGGCGGCAGATTTCCACAATGGCCGTGGCCAGGAGTCATCTGTACATAGTTCTATGGTTTAACAATAAATCACATTTTCATGCAAAGTATGACTTATCACAGAAACCTAGTTGAAATATACCATATTACACAATAATGGAGAGTAGTTTACTCGTCAATTTCTACAAAATATCGATTACCTCAAAAATTACACAAATGATTTTGATTAAAATTCATCTTGTTAAAGAGTTTGATTTCCCAAACAGAGCTGTACTTCTCAAAAAATAACTATAGTGTTTAGCAAAATTGTAATATATTAAGGTAGGCATGTCAAACTTGAAAAGACTTTAGGGCCACATTAATGCAATGCATGTTAGGCCTACAAGTTGTTTAATAAGAGACTTTTTCTAGAGGATTTGATGACAGTTTAAAAAAACCAACTGCATTGTATAGTAACTCAATAACTAAGAAAAAATCTTGTCTCCTTATCACAAAAATGAAGTAGTTATATAAAATTTGGAACGATTTAGTTGAGACAAAAATTTGAATTCAGTTTGCCCTAAGGCACAGAAAGGGCCTGCAGTCCATCAGTTTGACATGCCTGTACTCAGCGGGGGATTAAGGTCGGTTGAGGCCCCGGGCACAGAAGAAAATATTGGGCCCCTTAAAAAAGATTAATTAATTAATTAAAATTAATGATTAATTAAAATTCAAAAATTATTCATAAACTACGAAAATCCAGGCGCTGATGTAACAACAGGAATTAATTTTATCTTAATATAATTTCAACAATATACGATATACGCGTATTTGCGTATATCGTAAGTCTGCACTGCAGGAGAACCTTTGTAAGTACAAAGTAGCAAATACGATTCTATTGCTCCGATGAGCGGTAGCGCAGCCGCGCGGGGCCTATGCAGCATAGTATGTGTATAGTATGCAGCGTAGTAATGAAATAATGAAAATAAGCAAATTTAAACATACTATCAGGTTTTACTGCCGATTGTAAACTTCTACGTAATTAAAATTGCACATATGAAACCAAACTTTGTGTCATTAGAAAAAGTGTAAAGTTGGGGTTTTGCGGGGCCCTTCAGAAGTCGGGGCCCAGGGCGTGCGCCCGCCGTTAAATTCGCCTCTGCCTGTACTAACTTTTACCTTCAACTACCACCACCAAACTCTCCCCACATGGACATCATGCAATGATTGTTGTTGTCAGAAGCTATCTCCATCCCCAATCCTCATCTTGCCTATCATTGAATCATTGATTGAATGTCAGGAAACAGCACTGATGCTGCAAGATGAACAGTATGAAAATATTTTATATGAATAAATACATATTGATATTACCAGTGACATTGAATGGATTTGAAGTATGTGGGAATAATAGAGAATGTACGATTTATTTTGCTCTGAGTTTTTCCATTTGTACTCCAGTGATTTGGGTTTTTAATAAATGTTACTGCTTGATATATGACCTTGCATAGGTCTTCATGCTTGAACCTCTTCTCCTATAAGAAAATTCTCTTTGTCCCAGTGTCGTACATGCTTAAATAATATCAGCTTATCTTTGTAATATGTATACAGATATATAAATTAATCTTGCAGATAATAAATGGAAAGTATTCATGAAAATGTGTGAACGAAAATGTATAAATCTAGATCATAATCGGCTAGAGCAGTGGAGTCAAACCTTTTTACATGGCAGACCGCATTCATAGTTGTGAATGCTTAGGAGGGCCGCATTGGAAGTCACAAGAGCTCCGGCGAGCCAGATTAGTGTTTACATTAGAAGTTAGAAGCAAAAAATCAAGTCGAAATAAATTACTAGTGTTAAAGCTCTACCATAAAAGCTTTTGAGGCAACAATTGTACTGAAAAATATGAAATTGCCAATATCAAATTTTACCAATCACCTTTTCATCATAGCTTCGCAGGCTGCATAGAGTGCTCTTGGGGGCTGAATTTGGATCATGGGTCATGGGTTGGGAACCTCTGGCCTAGAGAAATAAAAAATTAATTAATAATTGGGTTAAATGCCATTCCAATAATGCTTGTTCATAGTATACAACCTACATAATAAATATTGTATAAATAAAGAGACTTATTTGGTAATTCCACATAAACTTTTATTATACAGGGTATCTCAAAAACATTTTTATAATGAATATATATTCACGTATTCAAGATGGTACCAAAATTTAATGTGCCTCTAAGTAGTGTGGTATGCACTTAACAGATGGCATTAGTCCCAATGAAAAACTGCAACACTTTACCCATGATTCAGGGTATAATACAAAATGGCGGAGGTTAATGTTAAAAAAATGCAAATTAATGTTGTAGTGGTACTGGAAATTCGAGAATGTGTGTGAAGTGCAGAGATGGTGGAGACATGAATTTGCAACTGAGCCTTTAACATGACTAACAATTGAAAGAATTTGTGATAAATTTGAGACTGACAGTACTGTACAAGACATGTGCAAGCAATGATCTGGGAGACTTTTCTCATCAACGAGTGGGGGAAATTCTGCTATGGTGTTACAGCAATTCACACAATCACCAAAAAAATCTGTAAGTATATATGCTCATGAGACTGGAATCAGCAGGGCAAGTGTACACTGGATTCTCAAAACTGCTAAGTAGAAATGTTATGTGCTGAGGATGTTACATGCAATGATTGAAGATGATCCTGATCACAGAACTGTGTTTTGTGAATGGTTTCTAAGGAAGATGGATGAGGATGCACAGTTTGTGGGCATGATTGTTTGGTTTGATGAGGCAACATTCAAGTTCAATGCTACAGTGAGCTGACATAATTGTTTGTGCTGGTCTTATGAAAATCTGAACATTCATGTGGACAAGGCAGTGAATTTACCAGGACATACAGTCTGGTATGTCAAGGGGTATTGTGGGACTGTACTTCTTTGAAGGGACAGTTACTGGTGCTGAATACCTCAACATGCTTGAGCTATCCATTGTGCCTGCCATTCATCAGCTATATGGAGATGAGGAAATTTACTACCAACAAGATGGGCACCTCCAGATTTCCATTGTGATTTGAGGGCCTATCTTGATGGCAATTTCCCAGACCAGTGGGTAGGTTAAAGAGGAAGTTTTGAGTGTCCACCACGTTCACCTGATTTAACTCCACTTGACTTTTACTTGTGGGGTTACCTGATGCATTTAGTATACAGTAAAAAGACCAGCAGCATTCCAAGAACTAAGGCATGAAATTGAACAGTCATGCACAGCCATCCTAGCAGATACCTTGGTGACCATTTGTCACTCAGCTATTTGCCACTGTAAACAGTGCCTAGAAGTTAGCAATGGTAATTATGAACATCTGCGACAGTTCACTATGTGCCATAAACTAGTACATCTGCACACACCAAATATTGACCTTTTCTGAATTATGTAATGGGTATTTTTTCTTTATTAAAATGTTTTTGAGATACCCTGTGTATGATCTAGGTTTTGTTGTAATGCAATATCATTAGGTGAAGTGAATTCCAAGCCGGTAGCAATTTATTCACTTCACCTGATGATGTTGCATTGCAATGACACCTAGGGCATATATAATAAAAGTTTATGTGGAATTACCAAATAAGTCTCCTTATTTCTACAGTATGAAGAAATTCCACCAAGTGACGCCTGAAAAAATTAACTACATAATTAAATATGGGAGTAACTTGAAATGATAAAGTTTGTAGGCTCTGGTATATTTCTAATATTTGTTTTCATTTTGGCTATGACACAAAATATATGGATAAATGTAGTTTTGATGCTTCCTAATATTTTGAGGCTATTTTCCCAGTTTTATTATGGGCTTAAAACAGTGGTATGTGATCAGGGCATGCAAGTCATGGACTGCATGACCAATCATATAGATAAAATTGTGTCGATAACACTGTAACATAAAATGGGTGTTTTACATTTACTTCTAATACTTGATGTGTTTATTACATTACTACGATGAAATTCTCTTCCCATGTTACAAGAACTCTGAATTACCAGCCACGTCATGCTTACCAACTCTGAATGCCTAATCTTTCGCTTGCAGCAGTATCCACTTTTCAGTGATGTAGTCCCCTACCTGTTAGAAAAGCTGCTGATTCCATGCTGCATTACAATAACATGACAGCTAGCACATGCATAGAAATGGAAGACAGAGGGTTGGTTATTGATGGGATGGTAGCTCACATCTAATAATAAAACTTGCAATATATATCACTGTAACTGCCCGAATATAAGCCGATGTTTTTTGTCAAAATCTGTCATGATAAAATCACCCCTTGCCTTAAGTGCAAGTTCGACAAAAAATTTGGGGTTAGGGTTAAGCCCTGTTGTCACCCATAGATGGCAGTACATCTCTCATTGCCATTGCATTCAACTGATAGTACAATATTTTTTGTAAAGTAAATATTTGACCTATGATGAATATTAATGAATACATAATCAAGCTAGAATATTGAATATAGCAGTAACTGTGTTTCATTACCGTTGTTACCAGTTCTTTCGTTTCTATATGCTATTGGATATTTTCTTTCATTTCTCAGGGCTTTGCATATGTATTGTTAAGAATAGTTAGCAATTTGTATTATTTTTCAATATCCATTAAAAGAAGTTCCTATTAGTTTTACTTGGCTATTGTAGTTATTGCTATGGCCATTGTAATGTTTACATGCATGTTAAAACCTCATTTATGGAATCTATTAAAATTACATACATTGACTACGTAGACGATTATGCAAAATGAATTTCAGTAAAACTTTACATGGAATGCGTATAATAATAAAAATGCAAATTTTTTAGACAATGTAAATGCTAATTTCATTGGAAATAGACTTGGATTAAAAATTATTTTTGTGAGGTTGCTATTGCTTTATTTGACCCTTTGTGAAAATGAAGATGAATGAAATTAACCTAACTGAATGTGGAACATTATTTAACAATGCGGAATTATTAATTGGAATAATATTTCAAATGTCAGCAACTAAACCATTTCCCACTCTATTCTTCGATCTCCAATAATGTATTCTAGACCATGCCCGGCACACTTCAACATAAAATCTACAAAATTTACGTTTTTGTCAAAAAATGTAGGAAATTTTTGGGGGGTCGGCTTATATTTGAGCAGATACAGTATTTTAAATACATAAATAGAACACACAAAAATAAAATTTACTTTATCATAGCATTCTACTTATGTACAGAATGTTATATGTGAAATTCTTGTTGGAATAAGATGCCAGGACATAACTTCCTTCTGTCTCTTCAATATCATTTTGTTGTGCTATACTTAAGTGGTAAAGTTAATTTTTTTACTTGATTAAAGCATTCTTCTGCTTTATTAGCCCATATGTAATTATGATCTATAAACTCCAAAACTCTCCTCTGCTACTTGTGGAAAATAATGCTGCAACCTCTAAATAATATTCTAAGATGGCTCAAAAAACTTTTTGGCGTAAACTGAATGAAAGTTAAAACTCCAGCCAAAAACAAGTGGGGTGCATCGGGCTAATACCACTTGTTTTTGGCTGGACTTTTAACTTTCATTCTCTAAATAATAGGTTATTTAAAAAATCTAATTGTTGAATGACTGTAACTTTTAAGAGGAGTCTGAGAAATTATATTCAAAACTCAAGGAATCTGCTGACATTTCTGCTAAGAGAAGATGACAGACCTATGACTCTGATTCAAAACAAGAGTATAAAATATTATATTTTATGAAGTTGGATACAATAGTTCTTCGAAAACAACAGAGATTTTCATTATTGAAAAAATTAAAATTTCTGGAGCTATGAACTTGAGCAAATTCAGTCACTACAGAAACTTCTTTCCAGAAGAAGAATTAGCTTCTTTAATAAAATTTACAGACACTTTTTGATGCTCCATGTGTCCTTAATGAACTTTAATGCATTCATCACAAAATTTTGTAAAGAAAACAGTTGCAAAAGTACTTGTATGCATTCAAATGACAAGTGATATCACGATTAAAGTGCACAAGCTGCATAAATTATCTTTACTCTTCCATCTGCCACTGCATCTGTGGAATGAACCTTTTCAGTATTGAAATAGATATAGGCTTTCATGAGAAATTCAATCCTGCCAACAAGCCTATCAGGATCGGCTATAATTTCAATAAAAAAAAATTGCTTCATAACCTAAAGAGCCAAGAGTGTTTTTATGTGAATGCTATAGAAGACTTCATCCCGAAAGATTGTAGGTTGGATTTCACCTACAAATAAGGTGAATATTACTTTTCATTGTGCTTCTTTTTTATTCTGGAGATACATTAAATTGGCATTTTCTTATAGCATAATCTATTTGAAAATTCAATGTATACCACTGGTATAAAGTATCTAAATTAATTGGTGGATTAAAATCAACCAAATGATACAAGAGTGTCGACTGTTAATAATAAATGATTTTCAGCCTAAAATGTGTATGATAAAAATTTAAATTAAAGATTGGCTGTGTAATTAGTTTCTGATATATGAAATGAAAAGACATGAAAGAGGAGAACAGCAAATGATGAAACTGGAAAAGAGGACTACATGGCAGATTGAAGAAAAAATGAGTCTTGGCATGCAAGAATGATTATCACAATATAGGAATACTTAAACGAAAATATGAGGTGAAATCAGTTGCAGATTTAGGCCTTCTGGAGCCCCTGGTGCTAAATTATTTGAAGGGCTGACTATCTACACATATAGTGAAACCTCTCCTAACAACTATCCTCTTATTTGGCCCCTCTTAATGATCATTTTTCTATGGAATCTTAGAGATATTTAGCTAATTTTTAAATTGAGCTATTTAATATTTCTGAGATTATATATAGGAACATTTTTTGGAGCTCCTGGTAGGCATCAAGTGGGAGACTTCCTTTAAATCTGCCACTGAGTGAAATGATTGATCAGTTCTTTATTAGAGACAAGTTATAATGAGAGAGTGATGAGTCCAGAAATTTCATGCCTAATTAGATTAAAAATGCACTAAATGAGGAAGAAATACTTATCAGCATTAATGTTGCCAGTCTGTTTGTCCAATGAGGATGTTGCACAATACGTATATTATTATGATACAGCATAAAAGGCTTTATCTGTCAATAAATATAATTGGGTATTTATGTGCAGGAGCTGTTCAACATAAATGCTTTGGTATTATTTTGAAAGCAATGGAAGAAAGACATTATTTTAATGTTCTCAATAGATTCTGAGACAGCCTGTGGTAAGACTTGCCTAGGTCATTCTGTATTCCATAAAAATATTCTTTATTTCATAAAAACAAGATAGTCGTCCTATTCCCTGTGCAATGGGAGCCAATAAGAGAGAATTTAAAATAATCACTCCAACTTACAAATATTGCTCAATTATTTTTATCTTACAAATAGTTATGTAAGTTATGGATCCTAAATACACCCATGAAATTTATTTTAGTCACTTCACAGAAAGTGAAATAGCCGAGACGGCATTTTACGATCTTAGTTCACTGTTATAACGTTAATTTTCTATGATATGGTATTCAACAAGGCGTTTTACGTGCAACATATAATTAATTGAAATATTTTTCAAATTTCTTGGATTATTCAAGGAAATATTTACGCGAAAATAAACATCATAAACTTTGATGCGAGAGGTAACATACCGACGTAAACATGAGGGAAAACGCTTAAAATCAATACGAGTAATGATAATATCTCAATTAACCTTCAGGTTTACAGCCATTTCCTGTCCACTTACGCTCCAACTCTTCTCTTCATTTTCGTCGCCCATAATACCAGTCGCTTTTCTCAGCGCGGAAGGTGTAACATCCGTCACGGATGTGGTGGTCTTGAGATCCGTATAACGGTGCTGTTTAAAGCAGTCGTTCAAGCATTTCGCAACAAGCGAGCGGTCTTCGGCAGAAGATGAAAGTTCGTGAGATATATGTAGAGTTCGTCGGAACTCTCTTGCTCTTGGTTACCACGAGTTGCTGTAAGTACCATCATGTTTTGTGTAGCCTTTGCTTTATAAAACATAAAGGACAGTGATATTGATATTTTAAATATTATTTTAACTGTTAGTAATGAATGGAAACTACGGTGGAGATAATATAAATAAAGGAATCAACTACTATGCCGTAATTTAATAATAAATTGATATTATTATTGACATTCAAATTCTTGGAGAGATCGACGAGTTTAGTATATAAACTAGATTTAAGCAGCTTACGAGTACCTAGTTGGTAATATTTCAAAATTATGTGCGGGATGGATCCACTGCTGTTGTGTATTTGCCCAGAACTGGGGCTTAGCACTGCTTTGCCTCACGGCTTTCAGTGCATCTTCAGTGATTATTTGATTCCGCGGAATCCGTTTACGGCGGTGTGGCGGGATGGATTGACGGAGTATAGTAACTGTTGTTCCGGTTATCGTCCATGCGAATATTGAGGAGTGTGAAGGTGAAGCCCACTAAAATCTCTGGGCATTGGTTGCAAGAATACCTTTGCCAAAGCCATTCAGGATGAAAATTGTTAGGAAGAAAACGAAAGTCAAAAGATTTTTTTCAAGAGCGGGGATTTCCAGGTCAATGTCACAGTGAGTGAGGAAAGGCTGGATCAGGTGGAATTTTTTATTTATTTGGATAATATTGTCACAGGGTGGAAGAAGTTGCGAATTACCAAGGGACCCGAAAATTATTTTCGCTTGTAGTTCTGCCACTGCTCCTGTAACACCCTTCGGCCCAAAATTCCCTTGCGACCCCCTTATTTTCGGAAACCTCTTCCTTTTTCTAATTATCTCACCCCTCCCCATTCAGAACAACACAAAACCCCAATGAAACTCCGGGCTTTTAGTTTTATATCTTCATTTGCTGAGCGATGGAAGATACCCGGAAGCTCTTACCTCAGGAAATTCTCTCATCGCTTTTTCGTTGTATTTACTCGGTGGGGACTGCTGGCGAACCCAACTCGTTTACCTTGTCGGAATATTTTCACATTTGAACGAAATTAATAGTGGTATTCAAATGAAACCTTCTCTGTTTGGGACTTTTAAGTTTCCCGAAGCTCGGGTGGAAAATTATCGAAAATTTTGTATTTCCAACTGTGAGTAAGATTAAGGTAGAGGCGGGTAAGAGTACGCACTTAGTATCTTTTGGGTCTTAAATTTTTTTCTATTATGGATTTTCAAATACTGCAGAAGGAAAGACATTATCTAAGAACCATTTAGGGTAAAAGGAATAATTAAGAATTTAATAGTCTAAATGCAACGTGCATTTCTTTCAAGCTTTGCAAATGCGCACTCTTAGGCGCCCTATGCAGGTAAGAGTACGCAGAATGTTGGGTAAGAGTACGCATCTATTACATTTTTACTTTTAATTTATTTTTAACACAAGAAGTAGATATACACCAAAAGTAAATTCAATTTTGATATTTCAGGCAGTACATAGTGTTTGGCACAGTTAAAAAATATTGCCAACATGCAGAAAAACCTATTTTTAACAATAATCACAAATAAATTCTCCATTTCCTTCATAGGATGTACAAAGTTCATGCCACCAGGTACCGCATTCTCCACATTTTACCCACTCATCATGGTCAAACGATTCATCACATCCTGGGCAAATTGTCACTTCAGAAGTGGTTGGGTTATCGCTAGATTGCGAGAAATCTAACTGAAGGTTCCGTTTGACGGAAGGTTTTGGTTTCCTTGTCTTTGCAATTTTTTCCCAATCTTTTTCTTTCATTCTTTCTTGTCTTTTTTCTGCTCTTTCTCTCGCCCTTTCTAGTTTCTTACGCTGGTCTTCATCCTTTTTAATTTTTTTCTCCAATTGTGCATTCCTGTAGGGAGACGAAGACAAAATTTCTGATTTCTGCCCCCTTTTAATTGTCTTTTTTTGTCTCTGGCATTTTGGCAAAGGGTAAATAGAAGAAATTGGTATTTTATCACTAGAGGAACTACCTTCTTGTTGAGCTAAATCCATTTCCGTATCTGTCATTTCTACTGATAGTTCTCCGTTTTCCCCATCTTCCATCTCTACGTGTTCCTCGTGTCTTTCTACGCCTTGTGATTGTTCATCATCGTCACAAATTGGTATTTCAACATGAGTGGTTTCTGAAGCCAAAAAATCTTCATCTGAGAAAACATCGGGGTTAAACGGATTCAGAGAAAGATTTCTCAGCCTTTGCAGCTGTTGCTACTGTTTTAAACGCAGCATTGAATAGACCAGAAACTTCCATCTGAGTAATGGCCATTGTTGGGTGAGAACACATCCATTTATCAACTTCTTCTTCGTAGAATTTTTAAAGGGCCCAGAAACTACTTTGTCTAATGACTGCAACATGTGACTTGCATGAGGCGGTAATGACAAGAGAACAATGTAATTTTTTCTGCAAAACTCTACAGCAGAGAGGGAGCAATGGGACACATGATTGTCAAGAATTAGGAGGACAGAATCATCCTCAGAAGGTTTCACATGTTGAACAAAATGCTGCAGTCAATCCAATAAAATTTCGAAATTCATGTAACCAGACTCAGCAATCATACCAAGGGTTCCAGTTGGGGAATTATTAAAAAGTTCCGGTTTATTCCGTTTGCGAGGAAAAATTAAAGCGGGCGGGATGAAATTCCCTGTTGGGCTAACACAAAGAACCGCTGTAATTATTTGACCTCTCTATGCTGACTTAATTTTTCGGACTGACTTTCTCCCAATTTTGGCATAAGCTTTGGGTGTCTCATCTATAGCAGTGGATACTCCTGTTTCATCCATATTAAACATTCTATAGGGAGGAAACTTGTATTTTTCAAAACAATTCCTTAGATTGTCGAAAAATAGTTTCACTTGAACTTTGTTAAAACCCATGGCCCTGCCTAAGCTGCATTGTTCTGGAGATCGAAGAGAAAGACTTTGGTTTTTACAAAAATTGTACACCCAGTCCTTCCCTGCTTGCTTTAGCTCATTATTAAAATGATTTTCCAATCCATTTGCAGATGCATATTCATAAGCCACTTCCATTAATGTCTTTCTAGTCATGCCATAAAATCTGGCATCCAAGTCTTGGATGTGTTTTACTAACTCAGCTTCCATTTCCTCACTAAAGACTTTTTTAAATCGACCAAGCGATGCAGGAACAGTGCCCTGAAATCGTCACAACAGATGTTACAAAATTGATTTTTGTAGATTTTATAGTAACTTTCCATAGAATGAAATAAGACAAAAACTCGCCGATTTCAATCTTTTCCGAAGAGTGGCTTCATGGACTCCTATCGTTTTGGCTGCAGCCCTCTGGCTATACCCATCTTTGATGAGTTTTTGAGCTTCATCGAACTGTTTCTGGGTAAACACTGTTCTATTGGATTTTCTTTGATATTTTCCCATAATTATGAATATCTGAAAGTGCAATAAAATCCACAACATATCAGGCGCGTCGTCCATGAATTGTTAATGCTCGAAGAAGCATAATAATATGGAAAAACTGACTATAATTACGATTTTAATTATACATAGTGCAGTTTTCGTAGGGCGGGTAGGAGTACGCGCACCTCAATTGGGTGCGTACTCTTACCCTCCACTGAGAACATTTTTCACGCTAGATGCCAGCACTTGACTCACTTCACAACCACGACAGTGATATTTCATGCTCGAATAATAGTACTTTGCATTGATATAGAAGTAATTTCATTTAAGTCCTTCGCATAAACTGGAAGTCAGAATATTACAATGAAAGTACCAAAAGCCAAACAATTAGAGGTGATTACAACACCCAATGCATTTCGCCCACAAGGTGGGCATCTTCAGGGGTAAAACCTGTCTCGACAGTGGCTGGGATAATCTGAGCCAAAGTTATTGTGAGCTACTAACGATATATCAAATAACGTCTTAAAAAATTAATATGAATAAATAAAAATACTTTTTGTTGGAATGCTTCTTTGTTAACGGCACTCTATGCGTCCCCGCTCTCCACCCCTTGGCTGGGGGCCATCGGTCATTGCACCCGTTCCGGTTTGTTATGAGTACGCTTCGCCAGTGGATTTTTGCACCGTGTTATTAAGGATTTAGGTTTACCTTTATATTAAAGATCTCAGGCTGATTATTTAGACAGATTTAGTAGAAGATGGTTTGGTATTAAACATAAACAAAAAAGAAATATAAAAAATAATGAATTCTTTTACTTCTTATCAGAAAAATAATAATATTCGCAGCGGACGAATATTTGCATTTCACTTATAAAAGTCCCAAATGGTTGGGCTACGTATCAAAATATATTTTCGCAGTGCCTCACCGTACTGATTTTGTTGACTTTAGACTGTTTAACTTTTTGCATTGCATTTTAGTTACCCATTGCGCGTAGGAAGAGGTGAATAAGCTGGGAACATAAATTATTACGTGGCCTTTGATTTACCGTAATTAATTGTGTACCACGCTCAACTTTTTTTCCGAAAATGTCGGTAAGAAAAAGGGACTGCGCATTTTACATGAGGACTTATGAACAGGTTATATAAATTACGAGTGTCGATAGTAAATTCACTGCCACGCGCTTGCGTCTGTTTATACTCGCAAAAGACGAAGGATTTTACGAAGTATACGCGCGGATCATGTTTCAGAGAAGGGGAATCAGTGAAAAGGCCGACTTTTTTTAATCCCAGATGCCACGAATTTTTTTCCCCTCCGAACAGGCCCAAAAATAGGGGTGAACGCGGTACACGAGGGCGCGCGGTACATAAGTAAATACGGTAATTTTGACGCGAGGGCAACTTCAATTGCTTTCCGATGGAACATGCTTTTAAATGTAACCCTTTATACCAAGTTGACGGCAAAGCGCTGAAGATAACGATGCATATTTATGTATGTTGTATGATTGAACTTAAATCACAGAACCTAGAACCTCTGCGCATCAGAAATCAAACTTTGATGTCACCTGTGGTATTATCCACCTAAAAACCCCAAATAATAAAAAAATTTAAGTGTTTTGGCACGGGGTCCCAACAATTTTTTGACCATTTGGGACGCCCGATCAAGATTTTGAGGAAATTTCTGAGCCTTCCGCTTTACAAAACCCATATACCTTAAATATTTTTTAATCCGAAAATTCATTCGTGCTAAAAAAAAAACATTCCGACCTTGTGAAAAAATCACACTTTGGCTTTCGTCTGGAATGTGTTAAAATAATTTCGCAGGACATTATTTTATAGGAGCTGACAATGAGACGTAGCAAAAATTTGTTTAATGTAATATTATGCCTTCATAGATAGATGTCTTGTTGAAGGGATTTCGCTACATTCAATGGAATACATTGACGTCCCCATTATCTTCAAAGAACCTTGATTTGACCAAATTCATGCGTTTGTCAGATAGAAGAATAATATTTGCAAAAACATTGCTGACCTACTTTTTAGCACTTTTTTAAAAATTAATTATGTTTTCCTTTTGCCCGTCCGTCCGTTCGCAAAATTTTCTCCGTCCGTCCGTCCGTGCGCAAAATTTTAAAGCAACGAAAAGAGATGATAAGCTAAGATTTTCCGGATATGTAGTTTCGGCTGGTGGCAGATATAAACTCTTTTTGGCGTGTACGTGTGCATGTTTGTGGTTGCTTAGTAGGTCCCTGTCGCGGTCGTACTGACTCACAAAGTATTTCTTGGCTTTTAAAATGAATAAATACTGAATTCATTCTTTTCATATCTAATTAATTAATGTTTGTAGAATTAATTAATAAATTTTAATTATTATCTATCTTACTTTTCGTAAAAATCACCAATAAAATTATGAGGATACCCGGGCAGTAATTACTGTGCCGAAATTGTGGAAATATGGGGTCAAATGAAAATAGGAAGATTATGTACCCTCGTATAACACGCATCCTAATTTTTAACTCAAATATTTCGAAAAAAAGTGTGCATTATACGCGGGTATTTACGGTATTTCTGTATTAGAGAGGTTCAACTGTATATTATCATGTCCCTGGGTGCTATATATAATAGTTATTTTTTGTTAAACATGGCTTATGTAACATCATTTAGGGCACCAAACTGAATGAATTTTAATCAAAATATTTAGAGCCATTTTTTAATAAATCAACATTTTGTGAATATCTATAAGTGTAAACTGCCCCTTATTGTTGCGCTTCCTTGAATCTACCCACATAATTAATGACCCACCATCTACCTGAGGTATCATAATTTGCAACTTAACCAACATCAGTGCAAATATTGCCAGTGTTCATAATAGGATACATGAAGGCCACTAAGATTTCCATAATTCCAGAGAGTGACACTGTTTCATGTTCTTACTTCAACTTGTCTGGTAAAATATAATATTGATTAACATACTCTTTCAGTACTATTATGTTAGCAGTGGATTAATCACCTTGTATTTACAGTGGAGCTAGAAAAGGCATGTGAGACTCCTTACAGACTCAATGGGACATGCATTAGGATAAGGAATTGCCTCCTATTAGTCACTGCTCTTCAGGATAAGCCAGTACCACAAGCCACTATACAGCTATTGAAAATATCACATTGTGGATATCATGGCAAGGACCCACTGGTCTGTTGTCCATCTACTATGTCAACACCAGCACCCCTACAAATACCACCATCAGCTGACTCAGAGGTCACTGAAGATGTTAGTCAACACGTTAGTGGTCAAAATTCTGATGACAAAATTATCATTGGAAATAAATCCCAAGGTAATGGATTAAAATGATGGTTTTAGTTTGTTAGTGCTTGTGATAATTAAAAGTAATATGTGCTAATAATATATTTGCTTTGGTTTTATCAGACAATCCATAGGACTAAGTTTAAACAGACTTATTAAAAAATCTTAAGAACTACTGTCGCTACAAAAACAACAAAACCCAGGAAAATATTTTCTGCACATAAATGTTATTAATATATTGAAAATATCATATATATGTGAAAACCAAACTTGTTAGATAGTTATACCATTCATTAATATCATGTGGAGTGGTGAAACCACTTAGGTGCTGAACAATTATTTCTGTACTGAGATTGTTGATTGACATCAGAGGACTGGTGAGGGCTTGGAAGTAGCTGGACATATTATAATGTCTCTGGATGCAATATAATAGTTATTTTTTGATAAATATGGCTTATATAGTATTGTTTATGGCACTAAACTCTATAACTGAATAAATTTTAATCAGAATCGTTCGAGATATTTTTGAATAAATCAACATTTTGTGAAAATCGACAAGCATAAATTTATCTTTATTGTTGCAGTATTTCCATAATTCCAGAGAGCAACACTTATGTCATAATATCTATGATAACTGATCAGTTAAATATGATACTGATTAGCATATTTTTTAGCAATTGCAGTATTTACCTGAATCCAAGACGAGGTTTTTTTCCAAATTTCACCTTGCAAAAATCGTGAGTCCTCTTAAATTTGTACGAAATCATATACCATCAATACATCGCGGTCAATTGATCACGCATCAATTCGTCGCTCTTCAATTCATGGCACATCAATTTCTCACACGATAAACTCATCGCGTGTCAATTCTTTGCCAGACAAATTCGTCGTATGACAATTTCGTTGCGAGACACCATGACAAATTTGTCGAGAGATGAATTGATGCACGATGAGTTTGTCATGGTATGTATTGGTGCACGATGACCTAACCATGACGGGTTGATGAGCGACGAAATGACCGCAACGAGTTGTCATAGAACCGTAAGAAGTATGATTACGCGTTTAATCGATGTTTTTTTTAACAAATGAAACAAGATAAAATAATTGAATTTTTCATTGCAAACTTACGATCCGGAATTCAATAAATAAAGGCAATTTTAAAAATACATTTTGAAAATTCTTTTTTTTTTTTCAGAATAAATTTGTAGCAAACCATTTCAATTAATGAATGAACTAGTATACTTATACTGAATACGTATGTTCAAAATATACACCGAATACAGTCAGTGAGAAATTAGGTCATAAAATCTTTTTTCTGTTTTGACAGTGTCTTAGATTCAGGTAAATATGGTAATTACTGACCACTCATATCGTATTCGTAACAGAACTTGGAGAGAGATGTGAGACGCACAACCAGGCCTGGGGGATATGCATTAGGATCAGGAATTGTCCACCATTACTTGCTGTTCTCCAGATAAAACCAATTTCACCAGCCACTCTAGATCTATTGAGAAGATCACAGTGTGGATTAATGGGGAATAAACCACTGGTGTGTTGTCCATCTACTAAACCAACTCCATCACAGTCACGACAATCAACTGACACAGAGGTCACAGAAGATGTTGGACAGCATGCTAATCTTAATCTTCTCAGGTCTGATATATGTGGTCCTCTTTCTGATGACAGGATTATCAATGGAAATAAAACCAAGCTGAATGAATTACCATGGATGGCTTTAGTTTCTTATACAGCAAGTAAGTACAGCTCATATTGTTAATGCTTATGAGAATTAAAAAACTATCTTGAAAATGATTTTTTTTATTCGTTTGGTTTTATCAGAAAATATATATGATTAAATTTCAACAGTATTTAGAAGAAAGGAACAACAATATAACCTCCTCACAAATTTGTGTAGAGGTTACATAGTTGTTCCTTTCTTCTAAATATGACTATCACTTACCACAAAGTTGAGCCCAACTCCCTAGATTAAATTTCAGTAGGATAAAATTTTTTAAAAATTATTGTGCTAATCATTTAAATTAGGCTTAGCTTTGATAGAATGTAATTAACATTGGCTTCCTTGACCTCAATCATTAAACATTAGCTTAAGAAATATAGGATAATATTTTGGAATGCATATCATAATATCACAAGAAAATTCGGATTAGGTGCATATCAATTCACTATCTCCATTTTTCCAGGAAATAAACATCGATTAGGATGTGGTGGAACTATCATTAATGACCGTTATGTTCTGACAGCTGCTCATTGTGTTAAGCTCCTGCCAGAAAATGTTTTTCCGTAAGTATTTGACAAAATGAAATACCCTGTATTGCAGCATATAAGTCAACATTGATTTTTTCAACTTGAAAATGCATATTTAGACAAATACTCACCATATAAATCAACTGTCTTCTTTCACTTTAAAGTTTCTCTTAAAATATTTTTCAGACAAAATCCAGTTCCCATGGGATCAAATCTTTGAATAAAACGTGAATATAAACATCTCATTGGTGTGTTGATTTGGAAATAAACGAGTAATTCTCAGTGTTCATGTTACATGTATTTCATGGCACTGTATTACCAATAACAAATTGGTACTACCTATGAAAGGGCTGAAATATGAACCTGGTTTTAAGTTAAAAATTATAGAATTTGTTAGAAAATTTCTATTGACCAGCAATCCACCATTCAATACGTGATACATAAATTGATGGAAAATATGAATCATAACATTCCTATGCAGTTCCCATAAGTTGGAATTTGGAAATAATTTTTAATCAGGAAAAAAATTCTCACGCATGCATTGCTATGTATTAGACAAATTATTTCATCTATGAAAACATATCATTTTAATTTATAGTTATGAATTAGGTACCTTTATAAATTGATTTTTTAAATCTTAAAAAATAAATATCTGCTAAATAAATAGTAAACTTAGCAGCTAACACAGTATGGGGATCACCTGCTTCAGGGGATTAGCTTTATTCAACTACTTCGACATCAATAGCCTGGAAATCAAGGTTAGCATTTTTATACTTAGTGTATTATACAATTCTAGTTTTCTTGAATAGTTTTTATTGCTTTGATGATCGACTTATTTGCCTTGATACATGGTATACATATTAATTGCCTAATGTTTGTAGTTTCTATATGTATTCTGTCTCAATGGTATATTGGCTCATCTCCCTTTCCTCTTTTGAACGGAAAGTTAATTTTTAAGTATACCTCACAGAATTGTATGATGTTTGGTTATAATAATTTAGTTTCTTGCTGACATTTGTCACTTTTTTAGCATCGACTCTTGTACAGCCAGTTGTTTTAATATACGGTAAAACTCCATATTTACGCTATCGGAATATACGTTTTCCTACTATTTACAACATATTATATGGGTCCCATCAATTTTCCTATGATTCCAATGTAAGTTTTACGTTATTTCATTTTAAGTTTTCCCGCAGTTCACATAATTTTACGTTAGAATTTCCATTTTTTTAAATAGAATTTAGCATGCGATTCCCAGCAGTTTTTACGTTTTTCGACTTAGCTTTGCAAAAAAATCCGAATTATTTTGGGCGAAGATTTTGAAAATGGCGGCAGAGTAGCAACAGCATCCCTAGAGGCAGAAATATGAACTTTCTTTTCAAAACAGCACTCGCTTTAACCCTTTAACAGATGATACTCGGGAACAGTGTACTTATAGACCATGCGTGGCCAAGCCTGCTTAACCTCATATTATAGCTGCATATGATAACCTTCCTGAGTTCGAGAGCTGCAAGGCATGCATACTTGCTCTGCTTTATTGCTTTCTGACGTGATAAGCCTTGATATGCCCTTGAGTTTAATGAATAAGAGCCGCATGTTAAGTTAAAAGAGCCGCGGTTTGGCCACCCCTGTTAGAGACAAAAATACTTATGAACTCTTTTGGGTGAAAACTTCAAAACCTCATACGTAAATCACACTAGCAGAGCATAAACATTGCACCTAAATACGGAAATACTATTTACTCTTTGAACCAAATATGAATGCTATTGAAAAGATGTTCAAGTTTGGCGCTATCATGTTTGAACTCTTTCCACCCAAATTCTGCACCTTCGCTCCCACAGTTTGTAATTAAATTTAAGTTAATTTGTAAATTGTTGCAATGTAAATTACCATATTGTCCCAAATATTATGTGATGTTTTTTTCCAAAATATTAAATTTTAAAAGCGACCACGTTATATTCGAGGACTAGTGATTTTAAAAGATCGAAAAATCACCGTACATTCCGCATGTCTGTTAAGTGATACAAGATACTTGTTACATTGTAGACACATTAGGCATACATGTTACAATGTACTTGAAAAGTGTCTGAGGCAAGAATAGATCGAATTCAAGTGCATCGGCATATTCTTTGTCACTACTTTAGCGAGTTTTTGCCCATCTGTTATTTTAACAATGGGTGACCTAAAGGATGCTGATCACGTTGAGAAAAAAGGTTCTTCCAAATCCCAGATTAATAGAGGAATCCGACGAAGTTATAACATGAATTTTAAAATAGTCATAGCTCAAGAGGCGGAAAAAATGAACAATATTCAAGCTTCAAAAAAGTATGATGTTCCTGAAGTAAATATACCTGTCTATGTACAATTTTTCAGCCAAATATAATGTGAGGAATGCAATGGAAACCCAAGCATACTATACGTACGAGCATTTTAATTCGGCATATATTTTAATATTATTATTATTAAAAAAGTGTGCTGGTTAAGTAAATGAATAAATAGATATACTCTTTATAAACTTAGCTCTTTTAAAACCGATTTTATTGTTAGTCTTACTGTAACAAATGAGCAAGTTAAAAAGGAAAATTAGTAGCTATTTTTCCTTTTTCCTCAATTTGCACTTTCTCGTAATTTACACTTTTCCCCAGGTCCATAGAAAAGTGTAAATAAGGGGTTTTACTGTGTATGAAATGTTTGATTAAATGTTTCCCAACTTACTATATTGTATCAATATAACTTCATTAATATACTAGGTAACAAATATTCATATTCTTTGTCTTTCTGATATAACTATGTTTTTAAAAAAATGTTGAGGCATCTCTTTATTCTTTTCTAAGAAAAAAAACGAAGATACCAGCTGGCCATCTAAATGCAACTATGGGGATGTTGTGTCACAATACAGTTAATCCTCACTTTGAAATACTTTCCTGAAAATTGTGGTATATAATGGATCAACATAGAACAAAACCTAACTTTATACATACAAAATGGTGAAAATGAGGCTTATGTGCCTGATAGAATTTTTGTGACACAAATGTTACATTCTCAACCCAAATAAAGTCTGACATTGCAGTACAAAAGATATTGTTTAGGTTCATAAATATACATAAACAAAATTCAGTAAGGGCAATGTTTTTTTTTCTAAAATGTAAACCGAAAAATTCATACTCACTTTATAATTTTGACCAAAGATATCTTCTATTCCTCCTCTCCCTCTCACCTCCACTAAAATTTAATCCTCTATGTTTTATAGTCTATTCCACCCTTAAGACTAAGATGAGCACTAGCAAATGAGCATGGCGAACAACGAACGCTCCTAGCAATGTGGACGGGACCATGAACAAGAGCATTGACAGACAGCCTGGCCATCTATTTGGAGTGATCACCCTGATATTGAACATGACCACAAGGGTAACATGCATGCTTGCAAGCATCACAAACTTAGAAGGCAGTATTATGCTTATGGTGCACACAGCTGTCAAATTTCTCCTGCATACTTATGTCTTTGTCCCATATTAAACATTTTGGAAATCAATAAATATACATGTTTTTTCATAATTATTTGTTAATATTATCACATGATTAGATTTACACTGGACACTTAGGGTGACTGATCAGGTATTTTGAAATATAAATTTAGCATCAATACCACGAACACTTTTCTTTCACGTGGCTTCTGAAATAAGGGGTCACCTTATATTTGAGGCTGCCCTATAATCAGGCAAGTATGGTATGTCCCCACAGTTCTTGCATGAAAGATAGGGAGAGAGCCAAAAGCAAGCCCAAAGGCTTGAAACCATTACTACTACTACTAGTGAAGTAAATTAATTAAGATCCCCTATCACTTTACTGCAGGCATCCTCATTTTTTGCAGTAATGAAATTACCATCTGGTACTAATTTTTTTTTCTTATACTTCTGTAGTCATTTAATTAAACCTATGTTTTGATTTTGAAATAAGTATTGCAGTGAGGCTTGGAGAGCATGACTTGGAATCTAGCATAGACTGTGAGGAAGATCCTGATGGTGAACCAGGAGAAAAACTATGTGCACCAGCACCTCAGACCATACAAATTGAGGAAATAATTCCGCATCCAGGATACACAGGAAAGCCAAATATTCAACATGATATTGCATTAATACGGCTATCAAGTCCTGCAGATTTCAGATCTGGTGAGAATGTCTCATATTAAAAGCAGTAATTTTAAAGATTTAAATCTACATTGTACATAATAAGTTGGAACTCAAGCTCGCAATATGTAACTTAATTTGTCAATTGTTCAAAGTTTGATTTACTTTAATTCTACTGCGAGTACATATTTTCATGATTGTTTAGTGATTTGATTGAATGATCTTGATAAAATTTTTGTGGTTTTCAGTGAAAAATTCTTTTATGAGGTTTTTGACATCCTCAAATTGTATGAAGTTCTTTCCAAGTGAAGGAGTTTGAAGAGACCTGAACAGGTGATAGTCTGATGGGGCAATGCCAGGAGAATAAGTGGAGGGATAGAGCATATCTTGTTTCAACTCACTTAAAATTTTCTTGGTTCTTATTGCTGCATGCAGTCATGCATTGTCATGATAGAAAACTTCCCATTTCCTATTCACCAGAGCTGGACATTTCCAGTAAATCACCTGCTTCAAAGCCACCCAAACACCATACTTACTTAAATGAAAGTGTTGGTGATGTTTGTAAGCAGATAGGCATATGCTAGACATAAAGATTTCTGATTGGACAATGCTAGCACTGAGGTCAGGCTGCTTCAGCACGAGATAAACCCAATTCTGAAGCAGGAGCATTAGTCTGTCTTGGTAGTTCAGTGGTTAGAATATCTGCCTGGCAAGTAGAAGACCCAGGTGTAATACCCTTTCAAGGCATAATTTCTCTCCAGCTTTTTCAGAAATCTCTATTGTACTTACTGTCCATATCCATGTTCTTCAGATGGTTGAGAACTCTTGATTTTGATTTTCCCGGTATTTCTGCATGTTGTCATTAACATTGGAATAGCATCCAAAGTATGGTTGGCCTTCCATGCTAAAATTACCACCATGAAATCTCTTGACTACTTTTGGCAGATTCCAATAGCTAAAGCACCATACTGCCACCAATTAGAATATGCACAAACTTTTTGCACAACCTAATATAATTTGTAAATACCTGAAATTTTCTATGGTTCATAGGATTCTATATTTTCATTTATAATTCAAAAGAGCAAGTTCTTTCTTCTGATTTATCCATAAACATGGTTCAAAACATATAGCAACATCACACCTTCCTTGTTCCTCATAGCCCATTTTTTTGCACAAACAGGACATTGCTGTCTTGTACATTCTTTGGGCAAATGAAGTATGACAACATGCCAGGCACATAAGCATGAGATATCTCAAAAAACTGCCCTGAAAATTTTCTGGGTCAAACCATTCACCCTCTCTTGTTTTTCCTTCCTCCTACCTTACTCACTACAAATAAAACTCCTCTTCCTTTGCCATTTAATTGCGAAGGTGTTTTCCCCTTGAAAAAATTTGTTGAGGAACTAAACAGAAAAAAATGGGAATTTCTATCCTTCCATTCCCATCCGGTGTTCAAATCCCACATCTGGTGTTTTTACTTTCTGAACATTTTCTATTCATGATGAATCTCAAACTGGAAGACAGCAACCCCTTTCAAAGGAACAAATCTGATCTAGGTAATTTCTGCATGTTTTATGATGCTCCCTAATCAAAAATCACTTTCTGAAACACAAGTGATCTGGGCTAAAAGTGTGCGATTAGATATATTTTCTATGGAACTGCCTTCTATGAGCTCAAATAATAAGAGAGAAAAAATTATAAACAAATGAAATGCTTGCAACGACAAGTGGCATCAGCCTTCCACTGAAGGTTCAAGGGAAATATATGTTCAGTGGTAAAGTAAACAACATTATCAAACTATTTCACTCTTGAATAAAAATCTAGGAATTTATCTTTCTCATTGAATTTGAATTTTAAAATTCTTCACGATGACTATTATCATGAATGTATATGCAACAATAGATGCATACTAACCACTTACTGCCTGATTTTTTAATCTTCTATATATAATTACTCAATGTCCATCTGTCTGTCTGTCTGTTTATCCTCCCTTTTATCTCTTGGACAGTATGTCATAGAGAAATGCTGTAAACACCATTTTGTTACTGCCTACTGGGAAACTCTGGTAAAACTATTTTCATTTACAGATATGTCCCAGGTTCGACTCCAGGAGGCAATAATATTTCCCCATAACTACCATAGGAGTTTCGATTTTTCAAGGTGCAAGGTATATTTCCTTCATTTATTAAAATACGTAAATATGTATATGGAATAGAGCTTCAAAGCACAATTAAAATGGTAATAGGTAGAAATCTCCAAATGCTGTACTAAAACTTAAAATATTTAAAAAATTTAAAAAGGAAAAATATCTCACCCATTCAAACAAACACTCCACCTGCCGTTTAAGGGCTTTTTAGGGCCAGCATCAGGGACAGCATATCGACACCCAGGTTTAAGGGGGACTTCTCCGCACCAGTGACAACCAATCACACACACACAAATCGGGTATGCAAGGCAAAATATGCAGTGACCCTTGTAGTAACTAAAAACAACACCAAGTGGGACTATCGGGTGTATGAAAAAAGTGACCCTTGTCATAAATTAAAACAAGCAAAGGAAGACAGGAAGGAAAATAAAATAAGAAATCGGTGGGGCCGATATAAGGAATGCGAGAGGAAAGGGAGTGGGACTGATATGCATATATGGGCTTCCAAGTAGACCTCTTCAGAGTCCTGAGGGATGCTCTGTGTTATATATAGTGCCAGAGGAGGAGGGGGAAGGAGAGGGAGTGGGTTGTGTGGTGGGGGTTGGGAAAGGAGAGGGGACGGGAGAAGACGGTTTACCAAGTCGAAAGAAAAAGTGAAAGGAAGTGGGAGAGGGTGAGGGGTTGTTGTAACCATGAACTAAGCAAGTACACGAAGGAAACAAATTAAGGAAAGTGAAACTGACAAATCCAAGAATCAAATTTTTGTCAGAAAGTGCATACAGCAGTGATGGGATGGGGCCACTATCTTGATTTAAAAGGTGGTTTTGATCTTTGTAAATCAATAAACTCTCATATGGGTCAAGCAAGTTGCTGGGAACGTGTTTTATAAACTTTAGATTTTCGATGCTGATTTTGTGGTTTGTGTTATTCATATGTTCAGCTTCACTTGGTCTTTCATGTCTTCCATATTTGTAGTGGCTTAAATGTTCTTTAAATCTGGTGGAAATACTACGTCTAGTTTGACCTATGTAAGCTAAATCACAATTTGCACAATTAATTTCATATATGCCTGATTTTTCCGTATGTAACTGTTTGTCTTTCGTGTTTCCTAAGAGGTGTCTTAATTTGGTGTTGCTAGTGTATGTGATTTATGTGTCAAAAGTTTTAAATATGCTGTCTAGACCTTTAGTTAGTTTTGATAATAAGGTAGTTTAATATATTTTTTTGGTTTGTTGCTCGTGAATGTGGTAGATTCTTTTAGTAACATGTTATTTTTGTGTTTTTAATCTTATTGTCGATGGTGGATTCATTGTAACCATGTTCAATGGCAATCTTCTTAATATACTTTAGTTCTATATGGTAGTTGTCTTTGTTCAATGGGACATCTAGTAATCTATCAAAGCATGAAAGGTGGCATTTTAAACATAGTGCCAAATGGTTTCCAGCCATATATTGTCAGGATTAAAAGATGAAATTAAGAGCCATTGCTACAAAATGGATTTTTTGATAAACCTGATTGGAATGATGGAAAATCACAGAATTGGAAAAGGTTAAATTGAAAAAAATCTGAATGGAAAATAATGCATAAGACTCGGATTGTGCATGCATGAACACTAATTGTAAGACAAACATTTGACTATTCAAGAAAGAGGTCTTAACCCTTCCCATGTTGCTAAAATATACAGAGATTATAAATTCCTGTTCATTTTTTTCGGATAAAATTTAAAAAAAATGGGTATTTTTTTTAAAAGCCAAATCAGTCAACTACATATTCATATATAGGAAAACTGCACTTATAACATAAATATTATAGATATGAGGTAGTTATTACTCTCCAAGTATGTTGTTGTTTAGCAGTGATTTTTCTAAAACTGGTGGTGCATCTCTGAATACTGTCTCTAACTAACACTATTAAATACATACACTATTTACAGTTAATTGAATATTTGCATCTGTTTGCACTCCGATACTCCTCAAATATTTTTCTTTGTGTGATAGTCCTCAATGCAATTGGAAAATAGCATGAGAAAATCATTTAAAGAAAAAACATTGCCAAAAAATTGCATTTGCTTGATCCATTCTGTACTGAAATATTCTTGTATTTCAGTCTTTGGATTTAGGCCCATGTTTATAATTACGCCAAGGAAGGCCTCGATATCACAAGATTCACTACTCTTCCAATTAGCGAGACGTGATGTAGGCGAATTCTGCTTGGCCAATTTTCTGTTTTTGCCGTAGAGATTGGTTTCATCGCGTATTAGACTGATCATTTCATCTCCAAAAAAAGTCGGAAATATTGTATAGGTTCGCTGTGAATATTAAAATCACTTGGAAGAATTATTGCCGGTGTAACCTCACTAAAATTAGGTTGAAAACTTGGACCAGGGTCATTAGAAACAATGTCCAACCAACCTGTCGTAAGTCTTGGCATAGGTTCACCATTTAACACGATTTCCTCCTCATCTTCGTCTAATTCCCTTTCACTATTCATCAGACTATCTGATTCATCACTAAAACTATGGAAATATTCTTCATCATCACTTATTTCAGCTAATAATTGGACCAAATCCGATACCGATACTTCAAAGTCCGCCATGACGGATGTTTATGTTTTCAAACAGGAAATTCAAGTTCAAAAAATGTAAATTTTATGGGTTATTTTGACTTACTCGGTGCTTTGACGTCACTACCAGTATTCTCTTTCGAAAGCGACCATCTCCTGTCATCTAGTATCACTTACGGAAGGTAGAATAAAAGCTATGTTAGTGAATGGCAGAATGCGGAATATATCGTATTCGACACGGGAAAGGTTAAAGCAAATCCAGTGGTGTAATGTTAATTTCTTGTTTGGGAACACAAAATACAAACACACATACAGAGTATCTACAGCAATATTATATAAATCAAAAACTATATTTGATGTTTTGAATTTTATTAATGATATTATTTATGATGAACCATTGACTAGTTTTCTCAAGAAAGGAAAGAAAATCAAGCATTATAAAGATGATATGAATGCTCTGGGGGGGATTAACTAATTTTTTTAAATGATATGAATCCATAAATTTTTTAAATGAATTAATATCAAGTGTGACACTCATTACTTAAATTAGTACATATTACTTTCTGCCTGACACAAAATTCATATTTGATGAATATTTGAGAGTATATCTGTAACAAAGGAAAAAATTATCTTTTGCCAGTATTGTATCATTCTTGAAGTTTATATTTTGTACATTATATTTATCATGATCTTTTTAGATGTGAAAATTATATTTCAAATATTATATTCTATTATATAGGTATTTTGAATAGCTAAAAAATTCAATTTTAAACAAAAATTTATTTTTTCTCTCATAACATGATCTAGTTATATTTTAAGAGTAATAATTAAATGTTTTATTAGCTATACATGTTGAATAGCTCATTAGTTTTGCGGTATGGTTTATCAGGAACATTTAGTAAAAGAAGTTAATTATTCTTAATTCAAGATTCTGTACGGCCTATTTGTCTTCCAATTGGGCTACCACAACAAACTTATGACCTTGTTGGGAAAAAGGTGATTGTGTCAGGATGGGGTGTTACTGAGAATTGTAAGTTAGGATAAATAATTCTAGCATATTCCAATCTTATATAGCATCTCTAACTCATTGTGCCTGTTGATTTTACATGAAATTGATTACACTGATAAAATCAATTGGTTTCTATAATAAATGTAATCAAATGCTTGTCTTCTATAGACACAAAATCACCGGTACTCCTAAAGGTGACCCTGCCAGTTGTGGAATATGAGCAATGTGCAGAATATTTTAAGGGAATTGCAGCTATTTCTGATGTAAGTCAACTGTGTGCAGGCGGAGATAAAGGCGATTCTTGCTATGGTGATTCTGGTGGCCCTCTTCACTACTTTGGAGAAGTGGGTGGCAGCATAAGGATTATTCAACATGGAGTTGTATCTTTTGGACCAAAGAAATGTGGCACTCCTGAACAACCAGGCGTGTACACTAGAGTGGGGCACTTCATGAAATGGATTCTTGACAACATGAAAGAATGAGTGTAAGACTCTCTAAAACTGCAAGTGCACATAGTTATTTGATCTTGTTCTCACTACTCAAAGTTTTTATTTGTATCAAGTGCCTAGAGAGAATATTGTTGTAAAATGTTAAATTTATAAAAATGGTCTTCATTCTATGAATTTTCTTCTTACAGATCTACTCTGAGGAATATTAATTGAGTAGATAAATGTCAAACTCATTTATTGGCCCTTTCAGTAGCTTCAGTTGATGACTTACAGTGTGTCCTCGGTTTAATGTCACATCGATTAGCATTGATTCAACTTAATGTCATTCAAAAGTTACTACCCATATTCGGATTAACATCGTCCATGATTTGTGTGACCGTCATCCTGACTCGGTGCTTAGATAATGCACAAAAAGATATTGCGTAGATGACACTTGGGCACATCTGTTGTGCAGCACTTCTCCAGCTATGGTGGATCTCATTATTTGAGTGAGAAATGTTTTGGATTGACGTATTTTTATTAAATTTGCATTATTTGCCCCATCCATGCCGGATAATAAAGCTTTTAATGTATTAGGAAAAGATTTTGTCATAAGATAACTGCCATATTTTCAAAAGATCCAAAATTTTATTTTTGCCACACGTATCGCATTAGACAAAAGTTATGAAACAATCTATGGTCTAATGCAGTGGTTCCCAACCTTTTTTGACTTGCATACCCCTTGACAGCCCATTTCCCTAAATTGTACCCCTTGTATTAGAAAAATGTTTGTAATTTATATAGTTGCTGTTATTTCAAACTTGTTGTAACTGTAAATAAATAGCAGTGGCGTGGCAAGAGTGGAGGCAAGGCCGCCGCATTTGGTGAAGATTTGTACCAAAAAAAAGGGATTTGTGGATGAACAATTATGA
The DNA here is from genome assembly GCA_028673005.1 of Tanypteryx hageni. Lineage (NCBI taxonomy): Eukaryota > Metazoa > Arthropoda > Insecta > Odonata > Petaluridae > Tanypteryx > Tanypteryx hageni. The sequence continues at coordinate 51,585,824 of CM054114.1, read as the reverse complement.
AGTGCTGGGTGTTTAATCTACTTTTCACACAGACACCGTCTTGCCACACCACGGCTTTTATAAATGGTTTAATAAAAAACAAACTAATAATAAAGTGCATATATATATATATATATATATATATATTTGTATTCAAAACTCAAAAGATAAATATAATGAATTTAAGTTATCATAAACATAAGGTTAAATATTACAAATTTCACTTTAATTTTAACTTAACTTTAACAAATATTCAGTGCGATCCTTGTGCTTGTTTTGAGGCACATAGTTTTTTTAAATCAGGTTTAACTGATGAAATGTATAATCTTAAATCTGAAGCTGCATTCAGTTTATTACGGTATTTGTTTTAATAAAGATATATGGAGAGAAAGCTCTCTCCACCAGTTCTGTACTTGTAAATGGCAACAGCGCCTTGTCAGAAAGCTGCTCATATTTTCTGTTGATATCTGACCAAAAGTTAATAAGAAATTTTCCTTTGAATTCAGCTTTTAAAGAAGTGTCAGTCGAAAGTTCAATCAAGTTCTCTTTTTCCTTGATTGATAATTTAGCTGCCTGGAAGTATTCTTCTTCAAAAGGATTTACAATCCAGTTGTTTTCTTCTTCAGGTTTGGGGAAGTACTTCTCGAAAGTTGATTTTAGCCCTTATAAGTGTTCACATATGTTTTTGCTTATTTCCTGGGAGAGACGAAGTTAGTTTTCAAATAAGAAATTGTGCAAAGTTTCGAATACCTCAGGTTGGCCATTTTCAATACATGACCTCCAAAAATTTATTTTTTTTAATCATAGGTTGAATTTCGTCTGAAACATTGAAGATTGTTATCGAGTTATTCTGAAGTGCTAAATTTAGATTGTTTATTTTTAGGAAAATATCTAATAAATATGCAAACGCCTGAAGCCTATTACAGTCGTGTAACTTGAAAGCAAGTTGGAAAGGATGGTCTTGAAAAAAAAACCTGAACCTTATGTCTAAGTTTGAACAACCGGCTAAAGACCTTGCCATGAGATAGACTCATCATCTCTTCACACAGAGCTTTGAAAATTCTCGAGTTTGTGGACCTTGACTTTATAAAATTAACCACTTTCACAGCTTCATCAAGAACGAGATTTAATTCTTCAGGAAGGTGCTTAGATGCTAGAGTGTGCCTGTGGATGCAGCAGTGGCTCCAACTTACATTGGGAGCTACCTTCATGACACGACCGCGAAGACCGGAGTAAACACCTGACATAGACTTGCCACCATTGGTACATAGCACACAACAATTAGACCAATTAATATCTTTTTCTTTTAAATAACAATCAATAGCATTAAATATATTTTTCGAGAATTCGTTTTTTGCATATATTTATTGTTTATGCGTTTAAGAATGCAATGTAAAAATTTGGATAGCAAATTTCAAAATATTTCGTCTTTTATACCGATTTATAGGCGGACTAGCGGGACTTAGAGGCTACATTTAGACCTGTACTTAAAACTTTAAACGCTCCATTCCGGACTTGAGTCTCTAGATTAGAAAAAAAGAATAATTCTGAATTTGAAAAATGTCTCATAAAACTATTTTTCAAATATTCATCCAGTGAATTAAATTCATAACATTATACCTAACACCTGCATGAACTTATCAGGGTGTCTCTTCCAATCATTCTCAAATACTTACCATCTCTTTGTTTCTTGGTCGATTTTTTCCCTCACAAGTGTTTGATCACACCTGCTTTAAGGGGTAATAGAATAACAAAATCTTCATTGGCGAAACCGGATCATGTAAGTAGTATTTGGTTAGAATGGTTACTAAAGCTGGCAGAAATTTCTCAAATCTTTTAATTTTATAAATGGTTGACGTTACAAAATGCATGTATGAAAGATATTTGAATGTGAATGTCAACAATTCTGTTTAGACAAGAGGAATAAGAAACCAAAAAGACTAAAAGAGAAATAGTTCTTTTGGAAGCTAGGTTCACAATATACCTTTTAGTTGCAGCCACATCCTTTCCAGATTCTGCCCACCTCCGGCGCCACTCTCTCTCTCCATCTTCGTACAAAATACCAGGCGTTTTCCTTATTGTGGTCAGTTAATCATCGGCGACCGCGGAGATCTTTACGTCCGCACTTCACAGCAAGCGAGCGATCTTCGACATAAGATGAATTACCGTGAGACGTATGCATCCTTCGCAGTGACTTTCCTGCTATTGTTTACGGCGGGTTGTCGTGAGTATAATCACACTATTTAACATCAATTTCGCCGTAGTCTCCATCTTTACATATTTATTACTTATTTATAATCACACGCTGAAATAGAAATCCATTTCATCGTTTTGGTAACTCGTGTGGCATTTAATTAAAAAAAATACATTTGAAAGCGATCTTGACTTTTAGAAATTTTCTACTTTTTAAAGCGAAGATTAGGTTTATACTATAATAACTGTATTTTGAAAAGCTTCCGAGTACCTAACTTATGGTTATCCTTTAAATATACTAGGGGCTCTACCCCTGGCCCCTTACGCGGCCCAACCCCGTCTGACGGCTAGCTTCGCTCGCCTAATATGTTAATTTGATTCTACGTCATATTGTGTATTAATTCTCATTTACAATCATTGGATTCACTGCCATAATAGTTATTTTTCCCTTGTGAAATCCAGAAATTTTCCACTTTTTACCACATTTTTGTAAGCACTTGACTGTGTATTTATTTTTTGTAATGTTTGATGTTAACGCGAAGACAATTATTTGATTGTAATGATTATTTTAATTTTATTCTTCAAAATGAAATGTGAACTGACAATGAGATCGATTCCCGTTAATCGTCTTTTCTCCATTTGTATAGCACAGGAAGAGGCCCAGCGTATTTTTCATTTTGCACATTCAAATTGCGTAGAATCATCGTAGAAATTCGGGACCTTGAAACGAAGAAGGTCCAAAAGAAAGAAATTCCATTTTCCTGCCATTGATAATCGAATATCCGTCGAATCGCATCACAACACGGAAATTTGACGTGAAAATCTTTCGTCAAGGTGATCTGCACGGTTGCCGACTTCATGCAATTGGATATAATTGGCTGGGATTATAAAATATCGCTCCATCTGTCCACGTACACATTACCGAAATTTGACGCGGTTTTGAAGTTAAAACGATAAACTCGTAACGATAAACAATACGACATTAACGAAAAATAAATATTCTATTAATATAGATAATGAGTGTTCTTTTAAAATTCGACTAAAAGCAGAAAATTTAAATTTAATTTGTGACATCAGGCTCTACAATTGGATTGATTTTTATCAAATTCTCTGGAGCCATTTTTGAGTAAATCAAATTTTTCATAAAATCGCCAAGAATAAACTACCCTTTATTTTGTGCAATATCATTTTTATGAAAAAAGGGTCTGCAAAAGATGATACCTATATTGCACAGATACGAGATATCATTCGATTTTATGTACGCGTTTGGGCCCTAGAATGGCGAACAGACAGACGGCATAGCGAAAACCACTTTTATGGACTCTCAATATACTACGTATATGAGAAAGTAAAAATTGCTTACGAAATCTCCTTTTATCTGCAACTAAAAGTCAAATATTAAAATTAAATGTTCCAAAAAAAATTCCAAAAGTAGTTGTCATATGGAAATTATCAATGTTTAATTTTAATATATAAATCATTGCTAATATTCCTTCCCCGTACAACTTTTAAAAGTGCAAAGCTAATTTAACCTTCTGGAACATTCAATCGGGTGAATTATATATTTGTCTAAAAATTCCCTAAGTATGAGCTTTATTGGGATTTCGGAATTTCCCGTTCGGTTTATACCCAATGACTTAAACCTCGATTCTAATGGCCCCAAACTCACGGACCACGGATTTTATGGCGTCTCCGCCGAACCTGTTTTTCGTCCGGTCAATCTCCTCTACGAGGAAATTGTCGTTCGAGTAGGTAATTTTCTGTGCTTTTGAAATCATTTTCAAGGACGACTTTTCCGAAGAAAACTTTCACTCTGCACGCAGTATTAATTGGAAAGGTAATGACAATGAAAATGAATTATCGAACTCGCCTTAAAGTTGGGAGACAATTGACGATCAAGAAGACGCTTCCGAACCAACAATCGGCGAATTGCCTCCTAAACTAAAGTGATTATCTCGATCATCGATAGAAACCAAGATTGTGTGACATGTAACATCTTTGAAAAGATCAGTCGTACGTAATAGCTTGCTGCAATGTGTCAAATAGATAAAGATATTTTTACTTGAAAAAAGCATATAGTATATATATTTTTACAGTACAGCACTATTTTCATAACTTATGTAACCATGTGCTTTTCGCCTCGATCTTACAGACTATCGTCTAATCAGGAAAGCCCTTCTCCGTAGAATGGAGGGTCTACTCTATCATCATGCCAAATTTCACATCTGTAGCACTTCTATTAGTACTTTAAGTTAGGTTAGTAATTAGTTATAATAGATGAGCGTGCAGGATCAATATAACAGCGAGTCACACGTTACCATACCTGAGTCTTTTTCCTTTACTTTAAATTTCACTACGCGCCGTAACTTTCCTGTACCGTAACCAGGATGTCTGAAATCATTCCAATTTATTAAAAGCCACTCGTTTCAATTGCCCATCTTTTAACATAAAACTATAAATATTAGGCATACTGATTGAAAATTTTAAGCTATAGATATAGAACATTAATAATAAGTAGTCCCTACCCCAATCAGAATATTTCTTTCCCCTTCCATACACACCTAATCTGTGACATAGAATCAAGGAATGAATTAAGAAATGCACCCACTGCAGTGGAGGGAAATGGGACCATCTAAGGGGGCGGGGGTGCGATCGGATCTCCCTTCCCCCTTGGATTCGACACTTAGGAAGGCACCTTTCATTAATCTTGGAAAACCCACTTAATCCTTCACAATGCAATCAGAATAGCAGTATTTGAGTCGGAGGCTTTCGCAGCGTTGTTGAACGCTGGTGGATGTTTTCGGGTTTCGCTGCGTTGAGGACATTGTTGACTCTCGATGTTTCGTAAGCATTTCAGTCTGCATCTTCAGGAGATGAACACAACGAAACCCGAAAACGTCCACCAGCAGAATAGTGGGATATACATTCGAACAAATGAAAAATGAGTTTTTTTACAATACATCACAAAAAGGAATCCGAAAGTTTGGATTATTATAGACGAGGCGAGCAACCTACGACACGTGAGAACATTTAATGCTGCCCTCGAAGCTTAGGTGAAGAAGCGGTCTACGATATTTAATATATGTACATACATATTTATTATATATTTCAATTCAAATTGCTGCCATAAAAACTTAACTGGAAGAGACTTAATGATAAAAAACTGAATAGATTTCATTATAATTTTTTAAATTACACAATCTCCTGTGTGAGTGTGTGTATTTTTGTCTAATCAACCTCTTGGAATATTATAGCCATAACTCCTTCCTCACGGAACACAATCACAAAGGAGTAGGGAAACCTAGTGCTGACATTAGCCTACTCTTAATGAAGAGCACCAAGGGGACCAATGGCTTAATGTCCCTTCCGAAGGACAGAATGCTGACTTTGCACGGTCTCCTCAAACCACACAAACATGGAGCCGGGTGACCTTAGAAAAAATCCTACTTTCACAGGATTCGTACCTGCTGCTCTTTCAAGCAGCAGGCAAGTAGCAGTCAGCATCCTAACCGCTACACCACTGGCACCCTCAATCTCCTGTGCGAGTTACAATGCAAATTCTCATTCGACCCTTCAAGGCACTCTCGACTAATAATATTGCCTGCAACCACACTCACATGTACAAATGCGGCCTGTCACCTAGAAAGATTGCACGCCCCTATTATCAGTCCCATAGCAAGAGAGAGGCAATGATCCCAGGCACCAAATGAAGTGTCGGTAGTATGCAAGTCACAAGTATATAGTTACTAATAAATATTTCGAAAATGTTGGTTCTGGATTGAATTAACATATTTATGGCGATAAAATCAATTCAGTTATTATTTGGCACAAAATTTAAATAATTATAAAGTTAAGAGAGCTTGAATATGGTTTTTTACGACCTCGCTCCAGGTGCTGTAGATATTCAACTTTATATAACAAATATGTACAAAAGCATTCAATGAAAATAAAGAACCCTATGGAAATTATTATTTTAATTGTTTATAGTAATAATAAAAATTTTGTTAATACAGAATGTTAACATTTATCTATACTAGTGTGATTAGTCTGAAACGATATTATAAAAAAAGGAAATTATATTGGTTGAATAATGTGACAGAATATTGTATCGATTGGCAAAAACTCTAACTGCCTTCATTCAGGTGTTAGCGTATCAGACAGATGAAAAAACCAAGTGAATAAGCAGATTTTAAAAAAGACAGCTAAAAATTAATGGGAAAAAATTTTAGCCTGTTGTGCAGTAAAACAATATTCACTAACTTTTTAAATAGAAAGACAATTATTTTTTAGAGGAATGTTTGCAGGTTGGGAGATAAGCTGTGAAATTTAATTTAACACAATTTTAACTAATAACATTATTTTCTAATATGTTTCTTATTATGTATTATTATTATTTTTGTTGCCATTTTAAATTTTCTGCGGGATTAATAAGATTTATGTGGTCAAAGAACAAAATCTTCTAATTAACCTTGAAACGCCGGAGTTACTTTGGGGTATTTTTATCTGTTATATGGAAAATTCAAATATCTCATGAGCTATGAGTAATGAAATGTTCAAATACAAATCATTTTATGGTAAAAATAATGACAAATTGCATTCTTCTGTTTTCAGCAAAAAGAAACATCAAAAACATTTTGCAAAATATATGTCCGTGAGCTATCTCATTTTGTGTTCCTGTACTGGCATGTTCGACATTTAAATGTTAAGTCATATCTAACTGCTGTTATTTCAAACTAATTGCATAATCCTTAAAATATTTCATGGCGACATACTAAGAAAAGCAAGATTAAGCTCTGAGAGAAATATCAGTAAAAACACTGAAAAAAAGCACTTGTATGGATATGAAAGAAAAAACACATTGATATGTTGCAAAGGATTACATAAATGATTTTGTTATAATATTCAATAAGTCACAAAGCCTGAGAGGTTTTTTATTGGTAATTATTTTTACTTATTCTGTATCTGTATTCCTTTGGAAATATTAATCAATGAGAGTAAAATTAAATTCATCAAACATCAATTACGACAGATTTCTGCTAGCAACATAAAGTTTTGTGAAACTTAGTTGTTTCATTGGAATATTTTAAAATCTTTTCATGATTAAATTTCATTACTTCAAATTAATATGAATCTGTTGTATGTTTACTGTCAAAATAATTAAAAACCCCAGGCTAAACATGAATGATGCTTTGAATTATAGTGAAACCCCTATTTAACATTTTTCTGTGGAAATTTTTTTTGTACACAAAATCTGAGTAAACAATAAATAGGGTTTACAAATTATTACAGCATGTAACACTTGAATTAATTACAACAAAATTGCATTATATCATTTTCTGTGTGTATGAATTATGCATACAGAACCAGTAAATTATATAATTCGATCTCCTACAACATCTTTCTTAGCTTGAAACGATCAAAACAATTACCTTCATAAGGAAATAGGTCGTGAATACAACTACTACAATCAAAGTAGGTTAATGAGTTAATACAAACTATAGTTTTAAGAAATTCATTTTTTATATAATCTATGAATAGAAAGAGCAAAGCCATCGACACATTAAATCTGAAATTTATTACAAATTTTAAACATACATTGCGGTGATGGCACTAAATATGGCCATGTTATATCAATATATTTGTATAAAAAATCCTTGTATGGCCAAGTATTCCATTTATTTCATATCTGAGTTTAAATGTGAAAATCAAAGAAATGAAGACATATGATTGTTACTGCCATGAGACAAAAGTAACAGTCAAATTTGTGGCTTAGTAATGCTACCAGGTAGTTGAGATTCATTGACAAATAATATATTAAATTTTCAAAGAATATTTTTTATTTCTTTACTGAAAACTTAGTTACAATATTAATGATTCTAATTCACTTGATTAATTCTGTCTTTATATTCTTAACCTCTATTATCCTAGAGAATACACTCATTTTCTGCATAATTGATTCATAATTTGTAATTAATAAGAGGTATATGTTTCCTGATAGCAAAACAATGCCTGAAATAATAAAATAATTCATTGCTTAAATAGGATGTTTGATGGGACTGCAAAAAATAAACACTAAATGCAGTATTCTCAAATTGGGGTTTGACTTTAGTTGCAACCTGTATATTTACCTGGTGAAGGAGGAGAAACATCTAATATATATGTACCTGATACAGTTTTTACGAAAGAGAATGGAAAATATTATTTAATTAGACTATTACAAAAACTTGAAACAATATCATTATAAATATCATTGCTTATATTCATGGATTTAGATAGTTTTGGATTTTGCCATTTAAGGCATCTTTTATTGTATACTTGATTTGCATGCCATTTATAATTTATTTGCAGTGGAACTTCCTACTGAAGATGTCACTAGTCACCAGAATATTGGTCTTCTCAAACAGGACACATGTGGTCCACTTTCTGATTCTGATGGGATCTTTACGGACACTGGGAATAGTACTCGACTCTTTGAATTTCCTTGGATGGCTTTAATTGGTTATAATGTCAGTAAGTATTACCATTAAATGAAAACTGTGCTAATTATGGTAATTTGGGTTCTACCAGCCAGTCGTCAAATAAGAGATACTGTATTTTTCAGGAAAAAAGTAGTTTGGTTCACCAAAGCATTTAGGAAGGCCCACGTCGTGTATCATTTCCAGCTGTGATTAAATCTATATCTGGCAACATTTGCAGAAAATATTATGGCAGTTAAATATAATGTTTTAGATAATTTGTAAAATAAATAGGGATGATCTAAAACATAAATGACTGCTTTGAGACTTGTATTGCTAAATGTGCCCTGTGTGAACTTGGCAGTCATATTAATTAAGCTGTCGGAGTGCACCAATAGTATTTACTTAAACTTAAGTTCAAGATGGTAGTTTAATTTAATGAGATAAATAATAAATGGAATGCATATGTAATAACGATACGTACGCTCAACTAGTCATTTTTCTTCTCTAACTCTTTTTGCCTTGTACATAATAACTTTGATCGATAAAGCAATACCAAACTTCCTCTGTTCTACTATACATCACTTCCTCCTCTAATTGTGGCCATTTAAGACCAACCTTAAGAAGACTATTTTTCTCTTATCCCATCAGCTTCAGTTTTTCCTCGTTATATCCATTCACGGATCATTTTTTTCTGTGGGAGATGGACTGAAATGATGTGCTGCTGCTCGGTTTCTGTGCATTTTTGTGTATTGAATAGCCTGAAGCTTATAACTAACAGCATAGACATATCTTTTCACTTTTGTAGCCATTGTGATAACAATGCACGTAATGTTCCTTATCATAGATATGTATAAAATATTTATGGCATTTACATGAATTCTACTGTTCTGTGGCATTATTTATGCTATGCAATGGGCTCTAATGGGAACTAAAACATCGCAAATGCACCGAAATTGCAATCACTGTGAGTGTAAATGTATTAAAGCGTAATAATGAAAATGCATCATTGGAATTCATGTTGCATAAGGAATTACTGTATACATTAACAAATTCTCCCTATCAATTATTAATAATGTATATTTTGTTTTTGCTATGAATGACTGCCAATTAGTCCATTTTGGGGATGAGTGTGCTCGTTAGTGACATTATTGAAAACAGTAATAATCTTACCTTCGGCATATAAGACGCAGATTGATTTTTGGGTGTCATTTTTCTGGAAAAAAGTGTCTTATATGCTGATACAGTATTTAATAAAGAACATTATAAGGTTTTTGTATATGTGATCTATGTATCAATAAGGTGTTACTCTATTTCTTAAGCTACATAAAGGTTAGCTTATAGTTATATAAATTTTCAATAATTCCTAGGCAGACATGTTTCTCTGAATTAATGTAGATCTTTGTGGAAATAATTTAAATATGAGCTTTAATCTGGAGGTAATTCATGGTGTCAGCAACATTTGTTTGAGAGAGCAAGAGAGTTAACATTAGAATTACTGAACATAGGCACCTACCTAGAATCACAGAAGGGGTCATTTTGACCCTGCATAAAATTATTGTGTTTTTACCAGAATTAAATGGTTATCTTGAACAAAAACGCATTTGATAGGGTGGAAATTTGTAGTTAATGGAAAATTTTCAAATATAAACTTAGTTTTACAAAACAATTCTCAATTTAAAGCTGTCTATAATTTCTTTTTCACTATAATATTGTTAAAAAACTGCTAATTTAATGCACATAAAGTGTTTATTTTCATTATGTTTATGATTGAATTTTCACTCTTTAAAGTTCAAGAATCATGGTATTTCTAAACATTGTTGTCTTCATGCAAACAGTCAACATAAATGATTTGTTTTTTACCTGTGTATGTACCGCATACAGGTTTCTTTCAACAAGCATAGTTTTGTTGCTGTTGAACCTGCCAATTTGGCACTTGCAGCATACTTTGCTTGTGGTGGACTCCACCTCATCTATTTCTAGTGTATCATGTGAAATGTTACTCTTACAGGTCTTTATGTATTCCACTTGAAGCTCTTCACACAACTTGAGAATAAAATTCCTCCTTGTCATATTTTTGTTAGTAAAGTGTTTGTATAATATCCAAGTGTTTATTGCAGTCAGGTCTAGTACATTAGAAAAAACATGAAGAGGCTATCGGCGAGATCCTGACTTTACAGATTATATTCGACCATGACTACAGCCTTGCTTTTGCCCTTGATTATGGTCCGCAATATGTGGTATCACAGAGGAACCAATTATATCGTTGTCTTCATCTTCCTCATGAAGCACAATATTGTCTGTCTCTGAGTCCAAATCATTCACAATTCCATGTGCTACATATACTTCATCATCAGAATTCTCAGAATCTCCTGATTCATTTTCAGGAATGTCATGCAAACATTTCAGCATTTCTTCATCTGTGAGACATTGGCGTTGCATATTGTTCTTTTAGTAGGTGTTCAGTCTGGTGAACTGATATTATATAATTCAATATACAGCACAAAACAACACAACAATGAAAATACAAATTTTTATTAGTACAATATGCATAGTACTTCTGATCTGTCTGTTAGCAAATAGTAACAAACTGAGCTGGCATAGAGAAAACTACTGTTATCGACAGGCTCACAAACAAACGTGTTGCAGGGCTGCATTGTTGCCATCTGTCACTTCAAGATCATGCGCTACTGGCTGAAAAGAGAGTAGCTAGGTTGATTTTTCAGCTATAATTAATTGTTTTTGATAGAACAACTATTTGGTATGACTTTCTTTGAAATGGTTATGTATATGTAAGTGACGGGTCATTTTGACCCATTCCGTAGGTAGCCATATGTAGAAAGTTAAGGAGCTAAAACTCTGTATTTATGAAGTATCAGTTTATTCAGGAAAAGTCACAAAAGAAAAATAAATTTGTAAAAAATAAATTTTCCATGGCCGTCCAAAATCATGCAAGGGTCAAAATGACCCCTTCTGTAATTCTAGTGTTAAGGCAACATGTATAGATAAAATTATATATTTTTCTTAATGAAAGAGAATCTGTGGATTTGGTGTTAAATAATTAAGCTTTCCTAATTAATCTATTTCTAATATCAATCACCATCTCTTGGTATGCAAGAGCAGATTAGAAGCAGAAGGTACGTACTGCTTTGAGAAGGAATAAAAAATCTGTACTTCACTTGTTGAACAGATATTATACTACTGAATTAGTCTATCTCAATTGATCATAAATATTAAACAATTGAACAATCAAAATATTCTGAAATTTTGATCTCTTTCTAAGAGAATTATATTGCCATACTTTAATTCTATTTTTTTAGCTAGAGGAACAGTATTCAGATGCTCTGGAAGTCTCATCAATGAACGATATGTTCTGACAGCAGCTCATTGTGCAAAATTTTTGCCAGGTAATTTGCAAATGTGAGTACCTAAGTCAAGTTTTTCTAATATATACAAGTTTTTGATTATTCATGTAGAATTGACAAATTCAGGAAAAATATTCTATAGTAAAACTTACATTAAGGAAATGGAAAGCAAAGAACTTCAGTGTATTTGGGACATGAGGGAGCTGAGCAGCTCACATTAATTGAAAAATTCTTTATATAAGTAATAGATAATTCAAATTGTATACATCTGAGTCACAGTTTTGGGTACACTTATGTGGTAATAGAGATTCGTGCTTTTAGTCCTGCAATTAGTTAAATGATTACAAAGGATGAAAATAAACATTAAAAATCTAATGCAGTCAAAATAGTCAAGATAGTCATAGAGTAACTTAAATTTTTTATGTTGCCTATCATGCATCTATACTTTTTGGAATAAAATTTGTTTAATTATTTCTATTTTCTTTCAGTATTAATGACGTAGACTTAAGCTATCATTACTTATATTTTTATCTAGAACACATGTAAGGCTTGGTGAGCATGACCAGGAATCCGAAATAGACTGTGAGGAGCGTTTAGATGGTGAAGCTATGAAAAGTGTATGTGCACTAGTTCCTCAAGATATTAATGTTGAAGAAGTCATTCCTCATCCCAAGTATGAAAAAAAGACTTCTAACCACCAAAATGATATTGCCCTATTGAGATTATCAAGAGCTGTAAATTTTGATTCAGGTAAGTAAATGTTTTGCAAAATGCATTTATGTTAATTTGAGTAAATAAAAATTTTTAAAAATCTGAAGAAATATCTGGCATTTTGTGAAATTTCTAGAGCATTCATTTTTATCAATAACTTTCAAATTTGTCACAATATATAATATTTTCTTATCATATTCTGTTTCAGTATTATTTATTTAGGTATGAAGCTTATATTTTGTTATAAATCATTTAATTTTCTCTAATCCTTAGACATTCAGTTCATCAAACATGTTCAATGCAAATGCCTCCTAAATGCTTTAAAAATTATATTTTTTATAGACTCTATAAAATCTATCTGCCTTCCAATTGGACTACCACAGCAAACTGAAAATCTTGATGGAAAACCACTTGTAGTATCAGGATGGAGATACATAGGCAAATGTAAGTCACAATTCAGAATCAAAGATATTCTGATATTACAGAAACATCTGATAATCTCCCGATTTTATCGAATTATCATATATTATAAATTTATTTGATGTCATTCTGATCTTTAATACCTATATAGCTATAAAATGTAATTTTTATATGATATAGCTAACGAGAAACCTGTGCTATCAAAGGCCACAATAGCAGTAATATCATATGAGAGTTGTGATGCGGCTCTAAGGAATTTAACATTGATCTCACCTGTGACACAGCTATGTGCTGGTACTGTCAGAGATGATACCTGCTTGGGTGAAGGTGGAAGCCCTTTTGTCTACTATGGCCAGGTGAATGGCAGAAGAAGGGTGGTACAACATGGAATTGTATCATTTGGCCCAGCACAGTGTAAAAATTCTAAGATTCCGGCAGTTTACACCCGTGTTGGCCCCTTTATGAAATGGATCCTTGACAGCATGAGACCCTGAATATTTATCTTTAAGATTTATTCGGAAAATATTCTCATGCTGATTATTGCTTATGGCTAAAGATTTGAAATGTGTATTTATGTTTAATTCATGCAGGTGAAATGATTTTTGTCCAAATTAATTACATTCTATGGAAGGGAAACATGTTATTTTACTGACATATAATATATATAAATAGTTATTATTTTGAATTAAATAACTGTCAATGAGGATAATTAGTGACTGCATAAATATTAAATGCTTTATTTTTTAATGTATTAATGAAAATGCTGCTGACCCTATTTAAATTGAAAGAAATCAGTTCATTCTGCCTGTTAAACAAATACTATAAAGTGTAAAATATTAAAATACTTATAACATAGAAATTATAAAATAAAATTTGTAAGCAAACTGGCTGTTGTAATAATTCCATATTCCTATTTTACAAAAATAATGAATCAGAAAATTTTATGATTACCTAATCATTTTCTGAAATCACAGGATTTCCATCAAGATTATAGAGCTGAAAAAGTTTTGCAATGGACATTATATACTAATGTGTCATTATTTAGTCTTATTTTATCTGGAATAGAAATCTTGTTGAAATGACCACATCACACAATGATAGGGTAGTTCACCCTTGCTTTTTCTCAAAAATTGTTTGTTTTCTCAAAAATGTCCTTGAGGATTTTAATTGAAATTCACCAAGTTAATTCTGGATCACTACACATCAATCTTTCAGACTTATAATGAGAATTTTCCACATTCTTCATTCCACTCCAAGATTGAGTTGGCCCTGTCATTAGCATCAGTTGATCTTAAACTGATATGGTGTGAATGTTTAAAATTCTGATGGTTAGTTAACTTTTGGAGTTTTAGAGCTGTCATCATCTGAATGATTAGCCTTAGCATTAATTTTACATTGTGACATTAAGTCACCAGTTATATTTATATTTGCAATACACTTAAAATATACGAAATTATCTGTAGTGCCACAAATCAAAGCTTCGCTGTAATCCTGGGTTAAGTAGTTTCATGTTATAAGCATTAAAAATGACAGTATAACTAAAATAATCTGATGTGACCACCACATGACTTTCTCCATACCTGTAATATTTCTAAAAATTCCAAATAGGTTACATACTAATAAATATTTTAAGAAAGTGCGAGAAAATTTTAGACTTTACGAAGAACAGAAATAAACTCAAACCATAGCCTACTGATATTGGATATAGCCACAAAGCTCCAACAATTAATAAAAGAAAAAAGAGTGTTACTAAGATGTAACTAAGCATCAATTGTTAACAATAATCGTCGGTAGGTGGCGTGGTGGTGGCAGCTAAAAATATAAGATATCTCTTAAACAATGCAATATATGGGGAAATGTTTCAAACAAAGTTTGTAGAAAATTAAATTTCCTACAACCTTTATTCTAATACATTTTTACATTTATCAAATATTAAAGCAAATATTTCAAAATAACGGATAAGTGACAAGAGTAAACACCCACTTCCAGTTCACTGATATTTACCAAAAACTAATCAGTTCTTGTGACTTTTATAAAAATGTTAAATATAAAATTTCGTGCTGACCTTATTAATAGTTTTTGAGTTAGAGCACCCACAGAAAGCTATCACATACACACACACACAGAGACATCATCAATAAAATGGTCAAAACATGTTCAGGGGACCTCAAAACATGTATTTCCATTAAAATCTTGAAGTCAATTTTTTTCATGAATACAATACTTGCCCCTATACTACGTGTATGGAAAAAGTAAAAATAAATTTTTACTGAACTGAGACATTATTATACTTATATCAAGGTTTAACTCCAAGTATTACCACCAAGCTTTGCATATTCCTTTTACATTATGCAATGACAAAAGTATTCAGTTGTTATTTCCTTTCCTTTCCCCTCCCCCAATTTTCACTCCTGTCCACCCTGGATTCATTGAAGCTGCATTTTGCTATGAGATAAATGATAGGAATATAATTTCCATGAATATATAAGTTTTAATGTTTCTAGTAACAATATTGGATGATTTAAAAGTGTATGGGTATAAGAAATGTTTAGCAATCTAAATTGCACCGATATTTTTATTTTGTTCTCCACTCACTGTCTTTGGGTTTTAATAAAACGACATAATTTCTCAAAATATGATGTTCTATGGACATAAAATAAATCATTAAATATCCATGAATGGTGTTTGTATCTTGCTGTCCAGGTGGGCTATAACCAATTTGAAAATTCGCCTTTTTTGTAGAATTCTCTTTTATTTTCTGTGACTAATATACTGGTAGTCCATGATTAACATCATTATCACATTACTGAAAAATATTATGTTAAAACGGATTTCCCATAATACACAATGTTATACATTGGCATTGGATTCTCAGTAGTATGCACATTTAATGGACAAAAAATATGTAAATTTGAGTGTAATTTACCTGACTTAGTAGAGCCTTCACTTGCACCTCTGGGCTTTAGTCTTTTCATCTAATTAATGCCATCACCATTCCAATTTAAAAGTTTGATCTTCTGAAGTTGAGACTGGAGTTCTATTTTCAGAAATTTGAGAGACCTTTCAGGAGTTTTGTTTTCATGAAAAACTGGTTCAGCGATAGTTGGACTGATGTTTTCTTGTTCTCATCATAAATTTTCTTGTAGCAGCTGATATTGTCCCTTACTTTTCTTATTACCACAGAGTTTTATTCCTTGTTAGGATCATTTTTATCTAGCTTGGCCATTCCAGTGTCATAAAATTTAAGAGTGATAATATCTTGCTTGTTTAGACCATTGGTGGATGAGTCTCAACATTAGCTTCTTCATGAGCATTTTGAGCATCCAATTCAATCAGGTTTTCATTTGTCAGATCCTCATCATGAGAGGAGAGCAGCTCATCAGCATCTTTTGCCTCAAGATCATCAAAGCATATCTTCTTGCCTGTATCACAACTGTGTCTTGGACATCTCTTACAGTCACCTCAAAGCATTGGAAGGCATTAATGCAATATAGCCAAATCCTTCTTGTCACGCCATTTCGGATATTGAAGTCATGCCAGAAGTCCTTCAGTGTGACAGCATTTTCACCATCTGTTGCCTTAAGAGCTTGAGTAAAGGTTCTGCATAGGTACAAAGCCTTGAAGGTTGCTATTGCACCTTGATAAATGGGTTGTAATAAAGAGTTCACATTTGATGGCAGGAAAACCACCCTCAACTTTTCTGGCAAGATGTACACCTTTTCTGGTGGAATGCCCTGGAGCATTGTGATAGACAGCAATGCCCTTTTTGCCAGGTTATTCTGAGTGCAATAATGCTGGGCAAAAATAATTTAACTTGTCTTCAAAGATTTGTCCAGGCTTTCTTGTTTGATCTACATATGACTGGTAATCAACATTTGGAGAACCCTTGTAAAGCCCTTGGATTTTCAAATTGATAAATGAACAAGGGTTTCAGATTTAAATCTCCTACAGTGTTACCTTCAAGTTGCAGAGTCAGCCTATCTTTATAAGGTTTAACACCTGGTATATTCGTCACCTCTGGAAAAAAATCTACTTTCTGGTATATTTTCCCTATACAGTGCAATTTCATCAAAGTTCAAAACTTGCTGATCTGAATAATTTTTCTTTTCAGTAATCACTTGAAAAAATCAAGAAATACTTTTGTTGCATATACATCTGCACTGGCTGTCCTCCAATAAGTTTAACATTATGCAATCCTGCTTTTGTGTTAAAATTTTCAAACCACCAATGACCTCCTACAAAAGATTACATTGCTGAACTCCCCATAATCCTTAAATTTTCAAATAAATTCTTTGCTTTTTCCATAATTTAAAGTTTACTACCTATAGGCAAGGCTGGCCAAACACTAAAGGTGGCCCAAATGCAAACACACATGGGGATCCCATAAGATTAATATGTATAGTAATAACGAATGAAATATTAATTTTAATTTTTTGAGTGTTTTTTATTGGAAATCAGTTTGGCAAGTGATTTTTTAGTAAAAGTTTATGCAAAATTTACTCCAGCTACTATAATAATTGAGATTTCCAAACTTAGGGCACCTCTAAGTATGTGAAGTATGTTAAATCAGCACAAAATACAATCTTCATGACAGCTGAAGTAAACAATATCTGCTGTAAATACCTAATTAGTTTAATTTTATTTCGTGCACATGCAACACTTAGTAAATGAACGGAAATGGATTATCTCTGATGAAGAAATGAAGGTAAGGTTCTTATGTGCAATACCTCGACCAGATCTTATGCACAATACCAAATACCAACATAACCCAACCTAACCAACCCAACCCAATACCCCCACTAGTTCTTATTTGCAATATCCAACCCGACCCTACCCAACCCAATACCCCCGTCAGTTCTTATGCGCAATACCAACCCAACCCACAATGTCCTCAATAATTTTTTCAAATGGATTTCTGTCTTGAATTCGCTGGTGCCACATGAATGGGTTGGGTTATGTTCAAGCTCTCTATAACCAAGTACAGACAACTCCTTTCGAGTGCTACAATGGCAGCCATTACGGGCCCAAACAGAGTAGGAATGTATGCATAAAAATCGACTTTTGAGAATTTTAAGGAATAGTAATAAAATAAATACACTTGATAATTATCTTATAATGGCATCTTCTATCACGTGACCAGCGTTAGACCAATAAATTGACCCCGTTGTCAGTGAAAGTCGGGGAAAAGGATTACCGTACCTAGTTATAGAGCATTATGGTTGTGTTGGTATTGGGTATTGCGCATAAAAACCGAAAGTAAATATGTTTGTCTATTTTCTTTATGTATACACAGCGTTTGTAAGTGAAAAGAACGGTAATTTACGACGAAGGAATGAACGTGAACATATATACTGGTTGTATTACTACTATTCGAGTGAGGTATGTTTTAAATAACTGTCGGTTGTTTTATTAACTACAACTGATTAGGAAACAAATCGGTTAATCAGAAATTCGATATTTCCTTCGTATCACTACTGGCGTATCATTTTTCAGTTCTTGGACCATTAATATTTATCTTTTTTGACATGATTACATAAATCGTAAATAACGCCTCTGTCTCGCATGTATGCGCGCATGATGCATGAATCTTTCCAGTCGTTTTGATTTTATGCATGCTGTACCAATAGAATTTCTAATGAATACTAAATATGTTTTCAGGGAATGCTATTTAGTAACTGAGTTATTAGAAGTTTGAGATTAAGGATCAGGTTGCGTTTCTCGTTATTAATTCAATTTTAATGGAACGCTAATACAATGTCAAAAAGGCTTCTTCTCGCGCACGTGAATGCCGTTAGTAAAAAAAGGTCCAAAAGTAATGGTTGCATGAATCTGAAACTAGGCGCTGAAGTGAACTAACTTTCCCTCCTTTTTTCTTCCTTCTCCCCTCCCTCCTCCCGTAATTGACCAAATAGCTGATCTGAACAAGTGAATTATATATAAACTGGGGAGATGCCCGTTGAAATTCAACGGGGAAGTTTTTTTTATGAAACTTCGTGAATAAATGAGACACGAAGCTATTATCCAAATCAATGGAACCCAATTACACAAAACCGGCAACAATGCAAATCACTAAGAACGCGTCAAATTCTCGCGTTAAAAACTGAACTGTTAAACGTTTTTCTTGAGGAATTTTCAACTGTAGGCGGAAAAAGATGAACAGAATAAGAAATATTATAATTTTCTTCTCTAAAATGGTTTTAATTGAATATCGTAGGTCAATTATTTCTAATTTAAATCTCAAATAGAATAAAGGACTGCACGTCGAAAAGTCTATGTTTACATATTATTTTATGAGAATTAAAAATGTCTTCCTTGGAGTCGAACCCAGGACTTTTTTCGAGTTTTTTTTCGTCATCATCGTAAAATATGTAAATCGAGCATTCCACAGTTAAATTTCAAAAATGTATCTCGATCCTTTATCGAGTTATTTAAATTTTTATAGCGTGACAGAGGGAGCCATAAAGGGACAGAAGAAGTCTCTTATAGGTTTTAGATTGTTTTTTAAAATTCTTTCGTACATTGTCTGCCCTTAATTTTAACTTTGAGGGAATTGCAATATAGGATACATTAGTAGTTGGTCTCTTGTTATCTCCACGTCGTCAACATCGAGGAAAGATCGGTTGCGCAAGTAAAAGTGCGTCTGAATATTGAATCTGCTAACAATTTGTCGCAAATAATGTGTCACATGTCATTGGGATTTATTAAAGACATATATTTACGTTGTATCAATATTAAATATCTTGTTTAAATGAAAAATGATGTATTAAATATAAAAAATGCGAAATCATTTTTATTTCCAGGTTCCCGGGATATTTGAAAATCTAATTCCCGTTTCCTGGGGGGAAAAAATATCGCAGGAAAGCCAAAACTCTAATTCCGAGAATGTCTCTATCAAGGTAAATTTGAATTTATATAAACATAATTGTCTACCTTTTAGTAGAAAAACTTGAAATTTTATATGCAACGACGGATTCAAGAACAAAGAACGCTATGAAAATACGAAAATATATAACAATAGCACCGCGGGTTTCCTAGACGAATTCAAGAATAGTAAATGCGAGCCTGGAACAAACAAAAAACTTCAAGGACATCGCCGCGTCCGGTTTGACTTGTTCCTCTTCCGACTTTTTCAGCGGTAGAAGTTTACCTCATTTCAGTTGGTGACTCGTGCGGCGTAGTGATATGTTGGCGTAATAGTCTTCACAGCCTCCTTTCACTGGAGTATTTCCGACTCGGAAACAAGCGTCAGAAGATGAAAATCAGCGAGGTACATATACTTTTACCCGAGATTTTCCTGCTCTTGGTCACCGCGAGTTGCTGTAAGTATAATCTCGCCGTGTTAAACGCACTCGAGTGCCATAGCGTTGAACACCTTCGACCCAACGAAGAAAGGTCTATCTTTTAATCCACTTTGAATGCTAAAGTAGTTCAGTTATTATCTACATCTACATGCTGCCCTGCAATTCACCAAATTGGTGGGTGGCAGAGGATGCGATACACTAAAGCCTACCTGATTGTTATCTCTCGCAGGTTTGGCTTTCCTTTTATGACCTCTTATTGCCCTCGGAAAGAACGAGTGAGATCATCTCACGTATTTTATCATCCCTATTGTTTCTACCTGTATACGTTGGTGCTTCAAGTATACCTAAAACCTCCTCTGCAAGACCTTGAACTCGCTTTAATATATAAATGAAGGCACATTACTGTTTGTCTGCATTATGGATGGAGGTGTGGAAATAAATATACGTCCAATTATAAGCCTAAACGAAGATGCCAATGTTCTACAGCACTTATTTTCTTTCGGCTAATTCTACTCCATGTCCGTGATGTTCTTTGCTGGGGAGATTTCAACTTGCGTATAGAATGGTGGTTGTGTTGTGTCATAACTCATTAGGAAAGGCTGGATCTGTTTCTTTTTTTCGGTGTGGAGGAAGGGGATAGGATGAGGCAAGCGCTGAAGGCAAGGTTCAAGGAAATTAAGCTCGGGCGGGATGGAGGTTAAAAACGATTGGATTTGGTTAGGGCTGGCATGTCAAACTGGTGGACCGCGGGACGCATATGGCTCTTTCTGTGCCTTACTGCGGCCCGAATGAGAATTTTTCTCACCAAATTCGTTCGAGCTTATATAAAAATGCTTTATTATCGTGAAAATGAGAAGTATTTTTCTTAATTATTGAGGTAAAATAGAACGCATTTTCTAAATTGTTTTTTTTTTTGCAAAATAGACGTCCAAATCTTCTAGATAAAGTCTATTTTTCCTACTCTGGTCCTCATTAAACAAATGTAACCCTAGTGCGACCCTTCCATAACGTCCTTTGCTTTAATTAATGCGGCCCTGATGCCTCTTCGGGTTTGACATGCTTGGGTTAGGGTATTGTTAATGGTTCTCAACCGGGTTACGCGAGAATTAAGGGATGTCGTGAATATCTGTCAAATTCACAGTATATCACATTTTTTAGCTTATTGTTAGATAGATAAAATAAACCATAAGAATAAGCACGGGCGCATTTTTAAGCCGACACAAGGGTTAGGCGAGCGAGGCACACATCTAGGGCGCAGTAGGCTTACAGGCGCAACAAAGGACAATTTAAACTTTTAAGTATAGCGTTTTATATTATAAAATATATTTTATTTTACTTCTAAACTACCTTTTTGCGAATTGTGTACTGAATGCTTTCAATAAGGAGGGGGCGTAATTTTCAAGCGTTGTCTAGGGAGCAATGATACCTTGTTCCGATTCGGAGCCTATATAGCTATTACCCTCTCACGATAAATTTTTAAATGGAACCCTCAGGGATGATGTCTTTCATGAGGTATTATTACCTTTCCTAAACTCCTAATCATTCATACGACTCTACTGATGTGTTATGATTAGTGTTAATAGCGGGTTTTCCCAATTCAGTTTTAACCACTCTTAATGAACGTTTCTATCTTATAAATGTTTTAGATTGTGTGTGTGTGGGATGAGCTAGGAAGCTGAAAATTTCAAGTTATTTACAGAGTAGTGCATTTGCACAAATCAAAATTTGAATCTCTCCGTAAATATATCGCGGCGGCCGTTAAAAATGTTTAAAATTTAAAGAGAAAAATATTATTTCACTTCTAGAAGCGCTATAACTTTAAAGTTTGGCATAAATGTGTAGCATTAGTACCCCATAATGGAGAAAGTATAAAATTCTTAAAATTTCAAAGTTTGGGGATTGTTTTAATCTATTATTTTTACATAAGGGAAAAACTAAAATCGCTGCGGAAGTGAAATCTTTAGAATTACAAAAATAATTGTAATGATGAAATATCTGTCTGAAAAATGAATGTTTTATCAAGGTGAGATGATATGCTTGCAAGCACATTCTACTAGTATGTTATCATTATATATAGACGTTTCTTACAGAGGAGGATATAACGTACTAGTAGAAGGTGCTTGCATATTGCAAGCATTTCATCTCACCTTGAAAAAACATTAATTTTTCAGAGAGATATTTCATCATGAGAAATGTTTCTTTAATTCTAAAGATTTCTCCTTGGGACCGGTTTTCGTTTTTTTATTATGGAGTTAAGCAATCACTAATTTTTACAATTTTAGGAATATTATACTTTTCTCACATTGGGTTAAAAATGCCACACATTTTTGCCAAATTTTAAATTTATGACACAATTAGAATTTTTGAATTGTTTAAATTTAAATAATTTTTAACGGGCGCAATAACAAATTCATGGATACAATGAAATGTTTATTCGTATATTTAGGCTAAATTTCAAATATTTCAAAATTTTTAGCTTCCTAACTTGCCGCGTAGTGTCTAAATATTTACCTATTTGTTTAAACTTTAAGAATTTTTAACTACCAAACAAATTAAAATATCAAAATTTCTACAATCCCTATTACGTTATTTTACAAATCCTACATCTGAAAAAAATTTCAGCTCCGTAGCACATTCGGAAATATATAAACCTTGAAAATTTGTTTAAACAATTGCGAATTTATAGCGGCTGCATTGTTGCACTTTTTCAAGATTTCGTTTTTTTTAGTCGGTATTGCACAAAATACTACCTAAGAAAATAATTTCGAATCTCCAGCACATCTGGAAGTGCCTAAACATTAGTATACTCCATATGTTATATCATTATATATACACGTTCCTTACAGAGGAGGAGGAGGAGAATATAACATACTAGTAGAAGGTGCTTGCATACTGCAAGCATTTCATCTCACCTTGAAAAAAACATTAATATTTCAGAGATATATTTCATCATGAGAAATATTGCTTTAATTCTAAAGATTTCTCCTCAGGAAGGGTTTTTGTTTTTTCATTATGGAAAAATAATGATGTAAAACAATCACTAATTTTTGCAATTTTCGAAATATTATACTTTTCCCACATTGAGTTAATAATGCTACATGTTTCTGCCAAATTTTAAATTTATAGTACAATTAGAAGTGAAATAGCATTTATCTAATTGTTTAAATTTAAATAATTTTTAACGGCCGCCGCAATTCATATATGGTGAAATTGAAATATTTATTTGTGCAAATTTACTACTCTGTAAATAATTTAAAATTTTCAGCTTCCTTGCTCGTCTCGTAGTACCTAAACAGTTATCTATTTGTTTAAATTTTAAGAATTTTTAACTGCCAAACAAATTAAAACATCAAAATTTGTATATTCCCTATTTCGTTATTTTATGAATTCTACTTATAAAAAAATTTCAACTCCGTAGCACATGCGAAAATACATAAACCTTGAAGATTTGTTTAAACAATTGCGAATTTCTAGCGGCCGCATTGTTGCACTTTTTCAAGAATTTAGTTTTTTCTAGTCGGTTTTGCACAAAATACTACCTAAGAAAAAAATTTCGAATCTACAGGTCATCTGCAAAATGTTTAAAATTTAAACAATTAGAAATATATTATTTCACTTCTAGAAGAGCCACAGCTTTAAAATTTGGCAGAAATGTGTAGCATTAGTACCCCATAATGGAGAAAGTACAAAATTCTTAAAATGCAAAGTTTGAGGATTGTTTTAATCTATTATATTTACATAAGGGAAAAACGAAAATCGCCGCAGAGGTGAAATATTTAGAATTAAAAAAATATTTGTAATGATGAAATATCTGTCTGAAAAATGAATGTTTTTTTGAAGGTGAGATTATATGCTTGCAGAATACAAGCACCTTTTACTAGTATGTTATATCCTCCTCCTCCTCTATAAGAAACGTCGATATATAATGATAACATATATATAGGAGGATACTAATATTTAGGCACTACCATATGAGCTGGAGTTTCGAAATTATTTTCTTAGGTAGGATTTTGTGCAAAACCGACTAGAAAAAACGAAAATCTTGAAAAAGTGCAAATGTGCGGACGCTAAAAATTCGCAATTGTTTAAACAAATTTTCAAGGTTTATGTATTTCCGAATTTGCCAAGGAGTTGGATTTTTTTCATAAGTAGAATTGTTAAAAAAACGAAATAGGGATTATACAAATTTTGATATTTTGCTTTGTGTTGCTGTTAAAAATTCTTAAAGTTTAAACAAATAGGTAAATATTAGATACTACGGGGCGAGTTAGAGAGCTGATATTTTAAATTTATTTAGAGTTTTGTCTATATAAACGAATAAACATTTCAATGTATCCATGAAATTCTTATTGCGGCCGTTAAAAATTATTTCATTTTAAACAATTAGATAATGTTATTTCACTTCAAAATGTGCTATAAATTTAAAATTAGGCAGAAATGTGTGGCATTATTAACCCAATGTGGAAAAAGTATAATATTTCTAAAATTGCAGAAATAAGCGATTGTTTTACTCCATTATTGTTCCATAAGGAAAAAACGAAAATCGGTCTCAAGGAGAAATCTTTCGAATTAAAGAAATATATCCCATGATGAAATATCTCTCTGAAAAATTAATGTTTTTACTCAAGGTGAGATGAAATGCTTGCAGTATGCAAGAACCTTCTACTAGTGTGTGTGTGTGTGTATATATATATATATATATATATATATATATATATATATATATATATATATATATATATATATATATACACTTAAGGAAATGAAAAGGTTGTGATGAGGGTGGCAACAAGGTGTTGAAGGAAGCCCAGCGGACACTTACCAAGTCGGAGACCAAGTTGGCAGGCTGCTGGGGGCGTCGAAGACACACGTTGAACACACGAAAACAAAAACAAAAAACACGCAAGCTTATCGGGCCTATGCCCTTCTTCAGCAGTAGAGTAAATGAGAGTGACACACTGAGCGGGGAATGACAGGGTGATGTGGTGAGGTTGATGATTGGAGGAGGCGGGGAGTAGGAAGGGTGGATAGCCAATAAGGAGGGAGTGTGATGAGGTAGAGTGCGAATAGTTACAAAGTAACAAGGAGACATTGTAAGGGGGCTAATAGGGTTAGCGGAGGTTGAGGCCAGGCGGAGAGAAAGAGTCAAGAAGATGTATGTGTGCAAGTTCCCTGTGTCGGAGAAGGGGGGCAGGAGTGTCATTGGGTAAGGCGCGAATAACCCTTACAATGTAGCAACTATTGAAGGGGACATTGTGGGCATTGGCGTGTAATGCAACTGGGAGAGGGCGTCTGAGAGAGACGCTATTCTGGTGATCATTCATGCGGATATTTAACGGATTGCTGGTGAGGCCTACATAAAACGCGGGACAAAGAGTGCAGGTAAGGAGGTAAATGACGTTTCGGGTGGTGCAGTTGCTTCTAGAGGTGATGGGGTAGGTGATGTTGGTGGAGGATTCACAAACCTGAATCACTTGGCAACAACTGATGCCACCTACTCTTTTGTCAAGTATATTTTTTACGTGTTTAAATATTTTCTTTCGTTAAAAAATTTATACTACTGTTCTATTTAGATATTATGTTTGTGGTTTAAATGATTTTTTATATAGTTAGTTTTATAAATAAATCTTTTTAGCAACTGGTTCGGCAGTTTATTACATTTATAACAACTGGTTTGGCTGAACCGGTGCGAACCGGCTGAATGACACCACAAGGATTGGGGTGTATGATAGCCATGTTAGCCATAATTTCCAGCTAAATTTTTGCAACAACTGAATTTAACTTAATAATTTCAGTCTAAGAAATGTTTAATTTCCGAGTTCGTTTCTCTATTTCAACTAATTTAAAAATTCAATGTCATTATACCTCTCCTAGATTTCTCAATTTTTTAGGAGAATGCAAATGAAAGTCTATTTCTACATATTGCCACACAATTTACCAGAGCAGACATTTTGCACATTTAGGCCTGAATCTCCAATTGCTCTAGAAGAAAACGAACTTTGATAACACTGTCCTACAGTCGATCTGGCATATTTTATCATGAATGAATTATTAGTTCAATATTTGAATTTGTATAATGTTTAATATTACTGCATTTTAAACAAATTTTTAAAAATCTTTACAAAATGTCCCTGATTGTTTCGGTTACAATGAAAGATTGATGTGTTTTGGTCCTTTATTTCTGTAACAGCTACATTGCAGCAGTACATCCTACTCCATCTATTCAAGTGTCCTCCGACTGTGCTTGTAACTACACTCACGTTTCTCAGTACGATTACCTTAATCAGGGCCAGCTTGATGGCAATGCGAATGGTGTGAATGCACCTGGCTCTGCACTCTCTAAAAATTATTTGTTGTACTTGTAAAGTTTAAAAAATCAGAAAAAACAACAATCATTATCATAGAGAGAGCTAGCTTTATTGATTTATATTTACTATGAAAAATGTTTTATGCAGAAGGAGCACACACTTTGCACCAAGGCTCATATTTTTCCTAGCCAGCTCTGGCCTTAGTGATGAATTACTGACCATTCAAATTGTATTCACAGCAGAGCTAGGAGAGAGATGTGAGACACCCAGCAGTGCCCATGGAACATGCATTGGGGTCAAGAATTGTCCACCATTAGTTACTCTTCTCCAGATCAAGCCAATACCACAAGCCAATCTAGATCTACTGAAAAAATCAGAGTGTGGATTGCTGAGGAATGAGCCACTGGTCTGTTGTCCATCTACTACCTCAACTCTATCTTCCTCACACCTACAACAATCAACTGACACAGAGGTCACTGAAGATGTTAGTCATCATGCTAATCTTAATCTTCTCAGGTCTGACATATGTGGTCGAATTACTGAAGACAAGATTATCAATGGAAATAGAACCTTACTTAATGAATTACCATGGATGGCTTTAATTTTTTATACAGGTGGTAAGTATAGTTCATATAGTTAATGCTAGTGACAATAAATGTGTACTTTAAAAGATTTTTTTGTTTCCTTTGATTTTATCAGATAATATACAGGATCAAATGTCAATGAGAAATATAAAAATAATTATCTTACTTAATATTTAAATTAGACTTTGTATTGATAGAATGTAAATAACTATGGCTTGCATGACCTCAATCATTAAACCTTAGATGAGCAAAACAGAAAAATGTTTTGGAAAGCATCTCATAATATCACAAGATAATTCAGTTTGGTTACATTTAAATTCATTATCTCCATTTTACAGGAAAAAAACATCAATTTGGATGTGGTGGAACTGTCATTAGTGACCGTTATGTTCTGACAGCTGCTCATTGTGTTAAGTTCTTGCCAGAAAATGCTTTTCCGTAAGTATTTGACAAAAGGAATCACCATGTATCGCAACTTATAAGTTGACATTGACCTTTCACCTTGAAAATACATGTTTAGGCATTTACTCATCATATAAGTTAACCATTTTCTTTCACTTTACAAACATTAAAAAAATATTTTTCAGACCATATCCAGATCCCATGAGCTCTAATCTTTCCATTTTCATTTCAATTCTGTCATCTCAACTGTTCTTGGCATAACTTTGTGGAATAATTCCATAATATGAAATGACAACACTGTTATTTTCTACTATAGGTAATAATTTCACAACCTAGGTTTCAACCTTTAACGTCATCATCAGATGATAGAGTGGTTCAACAAAGTATATATAGGTAGGTAAGAAGGATGGTATGGGAGTTCATCTAGAAGGGCTAGAGACCTGAAATTTGGCATGCTGATCGGCCATTGTTCACAACCAATGGGAAAAATCAAAAATTCCAAACATTTGCATTTTGAGGGGATCTTTTTTATCCCATTATTTCATTTCAATACCCCATAAGAGAAGCATGGGATTCAATGCAGGGCCTTCTAAATATGCTTTTTTTAAATGCTTAAAATTGAGATACGAACTAGCGATAAAAACATTTCTGTATATGAAAGAATGAAAATTTTAATTTTTAAGGATGAAATTCAAATTCATGTCGAATTAGCATAAATATTTGTCTTTAATCGCAAAGAAAGCATATTTTTCTGAGGCACAATAATGAAAAATTCTAACTAGGTACCATAGCAATGAGCTCAATGCTTTAAAAGGGAAATCGTAATCTACTTAAAGATTGCATTGACTGATTCTTTCGATAATATTTAAGGAAGTCATAATGAATTTTTGACGTCCTGAACCTTTCCTCTCATGCTCTTAACCCCGCCGAGAATGCCCTCCTTTCCCGGGGCCTCTCCTTCTGCCCCACCATAAAATTTGACCATTTTTGTCTCCTTGCCGACATACAAGCCTTCGTACGCTTACTCCGCCTCAAAGCCGCCCCACCCACATCTGACTCCTCATCTTTCCCCGACTCACTTCCACAATCCCTTTCTGCCTTCAAACCCCCTTCCCAATACATCCCCCCCTCTCTTCCTCCCCACCATCCCATCGAGCAATATGCTAACTACATAATTCACGCAGTCGCCCAGCCCAACTTTTTCAACCTCCTTGACCACAACGACAATTTGACGAAACCAGAAAGACACGCAATTTCTACGTTGAAACGCAACGACAAAATTATTATCCTCCCTGCAGACAAAGGTACCACCACCGTGGTAATGGACCACTCGCATTACAACAACGAAGCCCTCCGCCAACTATCTGACCAAACTTCTTACCTTCCTCTCCCCTCCAACCCCACTGACCGCCACTCCTCCGAAATTTCTGCATATCTGCGTTCCGTGGGAAAACAAGAAGGCCTCTCTGATTCCACCATTTCCCTGATGATCCCCAACACACCCCGGACCCCAACCGTCTACCTACTCCCAAAAATCCACAAACCCAACATCCCCGGCCACCCCATTGTTGCCAGCTTTAATTCTCCCACAGGACGCATCTCTGCCTTTGTTGACTCCCACCTACAACCTCTCGTCCGTCAAATCCCATCCTTCATCAAAGACACAAACCACTTTCTACAACGCCTAAAATCACTCCCTTCCCCTCTCCCACCTAACACAATTATTTCCACTATAGACGTCTGCTCCCTCTACACCAACATCTCTCACAACCAAGGACTGTCCGCCCTGAGAAAATTACTGGGCTCCAGACCACCTGACACAAGACCATCCTCCCATTTCCTAACGAAGCTGGCTGAAATGGTGCTCCAAAAAAACAACTTCTCTTTCGGAGGGCGCCACTACCTACAAATAAAAGGTACCGCGATGGGCACTCGCATGGCGCCCTCCTATGCCAATGTCTTCTTAGGTGAATGGGAGGAACACTTTCTTGACGTTTCCCCCAGACCACTCCTATGGCTGAGGTATATTGACGATATTTTTCTTATCTGGACACATGGACCCGACTCCCTACAATCCTTTTTACAATGCCTCTCATCCCACCCCACGCTTTCCTTCACCCACCACTCCTCTGCCTCCAACATCACCTTCCTGGATGTCGATCTCTCCATCTGGGAAAACAAAATCCACACCAGCGTGCACCTCAAGCCTTCCAACCGCCTTCAATATCTCCAGTTCGACAGCTGCCATCCCCTCCACACCAAAACCTCTATTCCCTAAGCCCTAGCCCAACGAGGGCGGAGAATCTGCTCAGACAGAGATTCCCTGTCCGAGTACTGCTCCACCCTCGAACATGCCTTCTTACAGCGCGGATACCCGCCCGATCTGATCTGAGACCAAATCCGGCGGGCAGTCGCACCCGCCACCCCTAACCCCCACCCCAATACCCACACCACCACCAATTCCACCCTCCAACTCACCCTAACCACCCTGTATTTCCCTGGCATCCACGACATTCTGAAAAACATCCTGAAAGCCGCCCACCTTATCCTCTCATCCTCCCCTCACCAGATTCCATTTCCCAGACCACCGATGCTCTCCTTCCGCCGTCCCCCTAATCTGGCAAATATTCTATGGAAGAAAGAACCCCCATCACCCATGCCTTTACACCCTGCCGGATCTTACCCCTGCGGCAGACCCCGATGTCTAACATGCCCAATAAACCCCCCCTGCAACTCCTTCTCCAGTCCCACAACCAACATCACCTACCCCATAACTTCCACCACCAACTGCACCACCCGCAATATCATTTACCTCCTGAGATGCACCCAATGTCCCACCTTTTATGTTGGCCTCACCAGCAATCCCCTCAACATCCGCATGAACGGCCACCACAACAGCGTCATTCTCAAATGACCGCTGCTGGTGGCCGTTCATGCGAACAAACATAATTTAAAGTTTAACAGCTGCTTCACAGTGAGAGTCATTCGCGCTCTCCCCGACAATGCTTCGGCTCCCCAACTCCGTCAGTGGGAGCTTTCGCATATCCATCTCCTAAACTCCTTCACTCCCCCTGGCCTCAACCTTCGATAGCTTTTCACTCCCTTTCTGTCTTCTCCCAACACCCTACCAATCCCCAACCCCCTCCATATCCTCCAATCCTCGACCTTTCCGCACTACCCTTCCACCCCCATGCCTCTACCCAGTGTCACCGCCATCAGTTCTCTCTCTGTAGCTGAAGAAGGAGTAGTTCCGAAAGCTTCTACGTTTGTGATGTTTCTGTGTTTTAGTGTTCTTTTATGTGTGTCACTTCGACATCCCCGGTATATATATATATATATATTGGGATCTTGGTTCTATCCCTCTATTCCCTCTATCGAGAAAGATTTTAGAATAAAACCAAGAAATGAAACCAGGTTAATTTTTATTGTAGTGCTTAATGGTATGCAATATTTCTTGTCTTCCCATCTTTTGCCCAAATAAATAAATTTTTCCTGTAGCCTTTATCGATAAATTTGGCAACTATTTTTATCAAATAATCATAATAAACAATCGATGGAATCACTTTTAAAATATAGTTATTTCACTCAAATTAAGTTCCAGTGGAAGAAACTGCATGACACAATGTGGTCATGAATCTCAAAATCATTAAAAACTTGGGCAGGAATTCCTAGCTCTAGGGATGCAACTGGTGGAAACAGATTTGAAGATATATTCAAATTTAGCTTACCCATATGTTA
This sequence comes from Tanypteryx hageni, assembly GCA_028673005.1. Taxonomy (NCBI): domain Eukaryota; kingdom Metazoa; phylum Arthropoda; class Insecta; order Odonata; family Petaluridae; genus Tanypteryx; species Tanypteryx hageni. The sequence continues at coordinate 51,554,368 of CM054114.1, read as the reverse complement.
TCCCAAGCAAAGGCTGATTTTGTGGGTCTAATTTGTCACGTGAATATTTTAAAGTCAAACCTACGAAACAAAATGAGTTCCCAGACTTTGATATCGAATTTGGCGATAAAAAGTCTGATTGTATGACATGGAAAGTGTTATTATAACCTAATAAGTATAATTGACTTAATTGATGCATACAAATGTTCAGTTGAAAGGAAAGCAAAATGTACATATAGTTGTTCAAGGGAGGAAGAGTTAACGATTATAAATGTTGGTCTAAATTAAAGAATTGTTATAGAAGTTTTCATATTTTACCTTCTGAGATATATTTCACTTTATTAATTTTCAATGTTAATGAAAAACAAATTTCGCTGTCTATTAAGTATAGAGAATATGTAGAATACATAAAAAGTTTTTAGAAAACGAAAGCACTTAAAATTTCACATTCACACTGTCTTCAACTTATCTTCTGAAACAATTAGCCAGATTTATAGTTTTTTTTGGTGATTGCCCTTCTTTGAATAACCTTAGTGTTTCTTTATTCCCTATTTTAGTTTATATTATGTATATATTATTTCTTTTGGTTAATATGAGGTATTGTTTATAATGGTTGTCAAGTGGATTGTTAATCCAACAATACGCTCATTCCCATTTTATTTAACTCTTAACTTGTGAGGTGCGGTCTCTGAGTCTGCAGCAACTTTGTAATCTTTTATTTCGTCCTCTTCTCATGTGTGTTCCCGCCTTTACATTTATCTACTCTCAGTACTCGTAACCTTGAGTCCCTACACAGCTCAGTGTTGTTCTATCCGTTGACACGTGTGGTCGGTAACTCCATATAATTTATGGGTGGTCTCTCAGATCGCACCTCACAGTTTGTGTTCCAAAACAGCCATGCAGCATGAGCCGGGACCTTCTTGTTTAACTCGTGCAGCAGACAACAAATTCGAAAGCACTGTACAATCGTGGCTTGACGAAGACGCGAGTGATATTGACAGTGACTGTGGTGAGGAATCTTGTGTGATAACCAGTGACAATACTACGAATTCCGAAATTTCCGAAGGTGATGTTAGGGAAACAGAAGAAATAGTTATGAGTGATGAGGAAGAGACTCCTAGAAACATATTACGGAAAAAACCTATACAAGTGGACACTTGAGCCATTCATCAAAAGGTCTAGGACACAAAAGCATAACATCATCATTCACCTGCCTGGTATATAACCTAAGGTACATGTTGGAAATCAGGCTGATCCTGAACAGGTATGGAACTTTTTATTTACAGATGATATGCTGCAAGATATATTGACATGGACCAATATGAAATTTAGAAGTGAAAGAGTGAAGTATAAAGACCTGACATGTACTGATATGCGTGACATAGATATTACTAAAATGAGAGCATTTATAGGCCTCTTACTTTATTCTGTGGTTTTCAAATCCAATCATGAGAACACCAATTCACTTTTTGCTACAGATGGCTTGGGGAGAGACATATTTGGGTGTGTAATGAGTGAACATAGATATCATTTGATGCTTTCCATGTTCAGATTTGACAATCCCCTTACCAGAGAAGAATGTAAAAGATGTGACCCAGCAGCCCCCATCTCAGAGTTATTTGTGAAATTTGTAAACAACTGTCAAACTGCATACACTATAGGAACTTCGGCGTGTGTGGATGAGATAGTGGTGAGCTTTCACACTCATTGCATGTTCAAGATATATATGCCAAATAAACTGGCCAAGTACAGTGTGAAAATAATGTGCCTCACAGATGCTAGGAATGGATATTTCCACAATGGCTATATTTACGTTGGCAAAAATTCGGATGGAGATACCCTTTCAAATGAATAAAGAAAGTTTTACAAGCCATCTCAAACAGTTTTGCATCTTTCCAGACACCTTCAGGGAACTAATCACAACATCACAGGTGACAACTGGTTCACATCTATAGAACTAGTGTGATTACTGAGACAGAGAGGATTGACTTATGTTGGAACCATGAAAATAAACAAAAAAGAAATTCCTAAAGAGTTTCTACCAAACAGGTCACAAGAAGTTAAATCCTCTCATTTCGGATTTACTAAAGACATGACATTAGTATCCTATGCACCATGGAAAAACCATTGATAAAAACACACATAAGTCAGAAATCATTGAGTACTACAACCTTACTAAAGGAGGAGTAGACTCACTAGATGAAAAGTGTGCAAATTATTGCAGTGGTCGCCGAACAAGAAGATGGCCAATGGCTGTTTTCTATAGGATAATTGATGTAAGTGCTGTGAATGCTTTTATCTTGTACACTTCCTATAAAGAGAATTTGGAAATATGTAGGCTGGATTTCATGAAGAATTTAGCAAGTAGGCTTGTAAAACTAGAGCTGGAAAGAAGAATCACTAATACAAGGATAAATCGTGAAGTAAGAGCCTGCATTAGGAGAATCCTAGGAGTTAACAAAGAAATGCCTTACACAGAAGAAGAAAAACTTGAGAAAAGGAAAACATTTTCTGTGTGACCTCCGTAAGAAGAGAAAAACTGCATATTTGTGCTACCTTTGCAAGAAACCTGTGTCTTGAGTGTACGAAAAAGGTCTGCTGTTTGTGCAGAGGAAAATATATGAAAAGGGTATATTTCAATTATAAGTATTTTTTGTATGATAAAAATCAGTATTTTTACATTCTGCAGTTTTTCATAAAAAAAAGCAAAAACTGTCATGTTTTTTATTTTAGTGCATTAGTCATACATATTTGTTATTAACTAGAGCTTCCATAGTCACAATTTATATGTTTTCTTATTTTTAAGAAATTAGAAATGAGGGACTAAAAAAAAACTTTTTTCGCACTGTATCTAGATAACAAGATAACATAAGAAATATACTTTCATTTCTGAAAGTGTTTATGCTTGTATCTTGTGTTATATATATAAAAGTACAAATAAACATAATCTGAATTTGATTCTATGATTTGTGTGTCTATGAGAAGGTAAATTTCATTAGCGGTCTCTGAGACGTCACCTCACCAAGTACGTCCCATGGAAACCACCTTACAAGTTAAGGGTTAAATGGGAAAAGTAAAAAGAGAAAAACATTTTTTAATGAAAAATATAGTTCAAATTGCTTTAAAAACCCTCCCATTTTGCTTAACTTTTTATTGTGGTTAAAATGGCACCTTCATCTTGCTTCTACGTTCTGTAGTTGTTGCATTACAAATGCACAAACAAAAACATTTTCAAAATATTTATGGTAGAGATAGATTTAGAGACTGTGTCACAATACAGTTAATCCTTATTATATCTTGGAGATACTTTTCTGAAAATCATGATATGTAATGAAACAACATATAGCTAAACTTAACTTTCATTCATAAAAGATGATAAAAATGAGATTTGTGTGTCTGGTGAGATTTTTGCGACACAAATATAACATTCTCAACCCAAATAAAACCTAACTATACCTTACAAAAGTAGGTAAAACTGGTGGATAAAATTCTTGTTCAGTGGAAATTACAATAATTGTTTTATTTATATTATGGAATCTTTCCACAATGTCAAGCCTTCCCAAGTGGAGGTTGTTTATGTATATACTCAAACAAAATTGAGTAATAAAATAATCCTCTATCTAGTTCAGCAATAATTATGTCCCCATAATTCTTGCATAAATGAGAGGTCTGAGCATAAGGCATACCCAAAGGCTCAAAACCATTACTACTACATTAGTGAAATGAATCAACTAAGATCATCTATCATTTTTCTGAAAGTGTCATCATTTTTTACAGAAATGAAAATGTCTTCTGGTGCTTATTTCCTTTTTTAATTAAATCAATGGATTTCTTTTAACAAGTGTCTCAGTGAGGCTCGGAGAGCATGACTTGGAATCTGACATAGACTGTGAGGAAAATCGTGATGGTAGGCCAGGAGACAAAATATGTGCCCCAGCACCTCAGAACATTCAAATTGAGAAAATAATTCCACATCCAAGATATACAGGAAAGCCAAATATACAACATGATATTGCATTAATACGACTATCAAGACCTGCAGATTTCAGACCTGGTAAGAATACTATCTCATATTAAAAGCAGTAATTTTTATGGAGTAAAAGGTTTTTTATCATTTTAATCTATAATACATTTATTAATTTAGAACTCAAGCACAATATATAATCTAATTTTTGAAATTGGCAAACTTTGATCCACTTTGACTTTATGTTGAGAACATATTTTCTTGTTTATTTTGTGATTTAAATACATTGGATTCAGATGAAGTATCATGCTGATTAACATTTAAATGTCGGAATTTAAATAACCTTATTTGGGTTGCCAGATAAATTTTTTTGGCATTTAAATACCATGATGTGAGTTACTTTTGTTATTTCATTATACTATATTTATCCGAATGTAACAAAGCTCAAATATAAGATGACCTCTCAAAAATTAGTAGTTGTAGGAGGAAAAAAGTATCAAATATGCCAGTCTCTAAGATGGCCTGGTGTCTAAGTCTACCATGATTTTTTCAATAAAAAATTAATTTTTAAAAATATGTTCTCAATTTAAGTCGAGTCACTATATCACTCAATAAATCTTATAATCAGTAAAGTGATCATGACAAAATAATAATTGTTAACCTTCCGATAAATTTAATATTGGAAGATGTTGAACCATCTGTTTGATATCTATATCTGAACTTCATTTATTACGAATAACAATGAACTCGATATCATAACATCTGTTCCAGAGGAAGAATTTGACCATTTCTTTGAGTTTGATGCAGGGATTTCATGGTTTTTAAATTGCAATGTAGAAAAATACCATTCCTGAATGTTTTTAAAATTTCCTTTGACTATTTTTGTAATTTTCTATAGATCGTATATTGCTATCTTTTGGAAAATTATTTCATGTATTAAAATGAAAATTTTTAATTCTTAGTTATTTGTTGTTTAAAATTGTCATTTTACAAATCTTCTAAATAACGTATGCTGAATAAATGGCAAACAGTTGAACAGCTGATTCAAAATGGTGGTCATCTACATAAAAAACTATGCTGGTTCACATTTTATACCCAGAATGTAAGGAGACCCCAAGATTTTACAGGATATTTTTAAGCTTCAAAGGTCGACTTGTAGATCAGCATATATGGTAGTTACCTGAATATAAGATAACAATGCAATATTTTCAATTTACTTACAGAAGAACAATTTTCAACGTATATTATTTAAACTATGCCATAAAAATATACACACTGCAAGGATAAATATGACAAAAATAATCAAAAAGCATTTTCCCAAGAAATTCATCCCACATCCAGTCAGACTTATTCCTCACTTTCCTCATCAGTACCACTTCCCACATTGCCTTGATTCCATGAAATGTCATCTTCTGATCCATCTATAATCTATACTATTCAAAATCATTCACAACAAACTGTTGATGCCTTTGACCACATGAATATAAGATGACTCTTCATTTTTCAGATGCGAAAATAGAAGAAATACCTTGTCTTACAATCGGATAAATATGGTAGCTTGCCCTAGATTCATGATAGATAGATGAAATAAAAAGTATTTTTTCATTAAAGCATGCATTTGGTTGGTCAAAACGTTTGTGCATATTTTTCGATAAAACAAAATCTTTGAAATTTATTTGTGAAATATTTTTTTGTTTATTTAATTCAGTTTCTTCCGTTTGATGACCTCATCCCATCTAATAAGGAGTTTCATGATAAAATTTTTGAGATTTTGCATGAAAAATTCTTTTTGTGGTTTTTGACATCCTCAAATCATTGAAAGTTCTTTATAGTGAGGGAGTTTTAAAGAGACCTGAACAGATGAAATTCTGACAGGGGCAATGCTAGGAGAATAAGGGAATGATTGAGAACATCTCATTTGAATTCCATTAAAATTTTCTGTGTTCTTATTTCTGCATGGGGTCATTCCATATACACCAGAGCTGGACATTTCTTGGCAATCACCTACTTCAAAACCAATCAGACATCGTGCAGTTTACTATCGGTTAACACAGTAGTTTGGTTCCATGAAAACTCTGTGTAATCCAAAATCATACAGAATAGGGGGTTCGGTTCCCAAAGAATGTTTTTAGGATAAAACACTTTCATCATTTTTGTTTAAACATATTTTTACTTTCTTCATATGTAATATAGGAGAAAGTATAGTTTTAGCAAAAAAATGTTTCGAGGTTTCAACAGAAATATGTTTTGAGGTCCTCTGAACACGTTTTGACCATTGTCTCGATGATGTCTGTATCTGCATAATAGGAAATTTGTGGGTGCTCTAACTCAAACTTTTAATCAGATCAATGCAAAATTTTATATTTGGCATTTTTATTAGAGGAGCAAGAGTTGATTTGTTTATGGTTAAAATTGGTCAAACAGAAGTAGATATTAACTCTCATCTATTATTCATTTCTTTCAAATGTTTGCTTTAATACATGATCAATGTAAAAAATTATCAGAATAAAAGTTGTAGGAAATTTAATTTTTTCCAATTTTTATTCAAAACTTTTTCCCATATAATGTGTTTGAGATACTTTAAAAACCGCATCTTTTAGCTACCACCACCATATCACCTCGAGGCGATGCTTGTTTATGCTTAGTTAAGTCTTAGTAACCGCACCTTTTTTTATCCTTAATTGTTGGAGATTCATGGCTATATCCAATATCAGAATATGGTATAAGTTTGTCTGTTGCTTGCACCCTAAGGCAGCCTACCTCTGCCTTAAGGTAAATCTGCTAATGAATACAAGTTAATGCAACTTTTCCTATTAATATGTTTAATATCTTTTCTTTTACACAAATTTTTAGCTTTATTTAAAGAATTTGACACTGTATAATAAAACTACACATCAAATAAATTTCGGTTAAACTTTGATTACAAATTTTGTGTGGAAACATATTTTTAACTTATGTACATGTAAATTTTTATTTAAAATTTTAAAAATAGTTAAATATTTATTAAAAATTGGCATTTCCTGTGGTTTTTGTTTATTTCTTGAAACCAGGAATGATAATAAGTGGAAACAAAAATGTGTGGGACCAATTCTTAAACTGTGTTAATCAAAACCAGTTGCAATTATTCGATTGTGTAAAATCAAAACCATGTAATTCAAGTATTGTGTTACTTGAGGGTTACCTGTACTTACTGCCTATACACATGTTCTTCATATGCTTGAGTGAACTTGATTTGGATATTCCCACTATTTCTGCAACCTCCCTTGATGTCAGGTTCCCCTGGAATATGCAACTGCTAAAAGTCTGAGATTAGATATGTTTTCCATGAAGATGCCTTCTAAGTACTCAATTCTAAGTTGTAAAGGGAAAAATTTCAGAAAATAACAGAAAAATATTATGAAAAACATAGATGCATGCAAAGACACAGTGGTATCAGCCTTCCACTGAAGGTTAAAGGGAAAAATATGTAAATAAAATAAAGGACATTATCAAACTATTTCAGTTGAATAAAAAAATCTGCAAATGTACCTTTCTTATTAAATTTCTTATTTAAGTCTTTACAATGACTAGTATCATGAATTCAATATATGTAACAAAAGATTCATCTTAATTTATTATTTGTTTCACTTTGCGTTAGTAAAATTATATAAGAAGTTAAACATATTGTTATGTGGGCCTCCACCCAGTTCATTTATGATAGCAATAGGCACTCTTGCTTCTCTCATACAGGTTCTCCTCAGGCTCACTATCGTCAGCCACGTGAGATTTCCGGCAACGGCAATGACTCACTCTGTCCCTTTTATGATTCCATGGCGATGCAACTGACCCAAACCATGTGCACATGCTCACTCCCCAATTCCACATTCTCGCATGTTACACTCTTACTCTCAAACTAGTTCATTTTCTTAAAAACAGAGGTTGCTTATCTCGATGATTGATTTAGATAAATAACTTGTCTCTATGGCGCTGTCATTGATGATACTCCTGGTGCCAATGGGCCAAAGGTGTAGTTACTCAACTAGAAGAGCCTCTCTAGGACAGAATCCCCATTTCAATATAGTGCCACATGGTTTCCGGTTTCCAGCCACATGTGGCTGGGATTATATGGTGAAATTAAGAGCCATTGCTACAAAATAAATTTTTTGACAAACCTGATTGGATAAATGGGAAGGCACAGAATTGGGAAAGGTTAAATTGAAAAAAAATCTGTATGGAAAATAATGAATAAGACTGGAATTGTGCATGCATAAACACTAAGACAAACATTTGGCTTTTCAAGAAAGAAGTCATAAAGCAAATCAATTAGAGTAATGTTAGTTTTGTTTGGAAACCAAAAATGCAATCCCAGATACAAGGAAATGTCAATTCAAATCATTTTTGCACCCAAGAACTATTTTGTACATAAAGGGGTCATCTATAACATTATTTATTATAAACAGCAAAAACTAAATTTTATGTTTTGAATTCTTTTGATTATATTATTTAAGATGATACGACTAGAAAATCAAATTTACCTATATTACAAGAATGACATGACTTCTCTGGGTGATTAACTAATTTTGTAAATGCTAAGAATTCATAATTTTAAAAATAAATTAGTTTTAAGTGTTGCACTCATTACTTACATTAATAGTATGAGCACTTATTACTTTCTGGCATACACAAAATTAATATTTGATGGATATTTGAGTGTAAAATGTAATTTAACAAAGGGGAAAAAATTAGCATCTGCGAGGACTTATTCATTCTCAATGATTTTATTTTGTGCATTATATTTATCATGATCATTTTAGATGTGAAAAGTATATTTCAAATGTTATATTCTATTTTATATTTTAAATTGTTAAAAAAGTCAAGGAATTAAATTTTAAACAGATTGAGTTATTTTTTCTTTCATAAAAAAATTAATTATATTTAAAAACTAATAGTTCAATGTTTTAGTATATGCTTTACATGCTGAATTACTCATTAGTTTTGCTGTATAGGTTATCAAGAAAATTTATTAAAGGAAATTAATTATTCTTCTTTCAAGAATCTGTACGTCCTATTTGTCTTCCAATTGGGCTGCAGCTACAAACTTTTGACCTTGTTGGGAAAAAGCTAGTTGTGTCAGGATGGGGTATTACTGAGAATGGTAAGTTAAGATAAAGAGTTTTAGTGAATTATAATCTTATATAGAATCTCTTACATATTGTACCTGTTGATTTTTCATAAATATAAATGTTTATATCAGCAGAAATTGATTTTATTGGTAAAATAAATTGACTTGTACAATTAATGGAATCAATTGCTTGTCCACCGCAGGCAAAAAATCACCAGTACTCCTGAAGGCATCCGTGCCAGTTGTAGCATATGAACAATGTGCAAATGCTTTTAGGGGCAAAGCACCTATTTCTGCAGTAAGTCAAATATGTGCAGGCGGAGTTAGAGATAAAGGTGATTCTTGCTTGGGTGATTCTGGTGGTCCTCTTCACTACTTTGGAAAAGTTAGTGGCACTACAAGGACTATCCAACAAGGGGTTGTGTCATTTGGACCAAAGAAATGTGGCACTCCTGAACAACCTGCAGTCTACACTAGGGTGGGGCATTTCATGAAATGGATTCTTGACAACATGACACAATGAGTGTAAGGCTGTCTCTAAAACTCTCACTATCATTACACAGATTTTATTTGTATCAAGTGCCTGGAGAGAATATTGATATAATATGTTAAATTTTTTTAAATGGCCTTCATTGGTATGAATATTCTCCTTACGGGTAAAAACTTTATGATCTGAAAATTATTAATTGAATAGATAAATACGAGGAAGAATCAAAAAGTTCCCAGAATTCAGCCATAAATTTTAGTAAAAAGTATGTGTAAAAAAATAATCTAGTCATTCTCAAAGTATCGCTCTTCTGCACATACACACTTGCACTAGCAGACCTGCCATTGCTGGAAGCACCTCTGGAAGTCCTCTTCTGGTATGGATCTGAGACCTGTTGCTGCATTTTATTGAATTTCCTCCACTGATGCAAAACGATGACCTTGGAGCCCCATCTTGAGTCTCAGGAAGAGCCAGAAGTCACACAGAGTAAGATCTGTGGAATACAGTGGCTAGCTGATGGTTGGAATTTGACTCCTTGCCAAAAACTGCTGTACTGCAAGGGAGATGTGCCCGGCCGCATTGTGGTGGTGCAGGATTCAATTTTTCACATATGCGTCGTATTGACAAATCATCTTTCCGAATGCTCTGAACCGATCCATATGAGATGCGAATTTCATTTGCTATCTCCTCAATGATCAAATGCCAATCTGATCTCACCATTGTGAAAACCTTGGCTACATATTCATTTTTACTTGATGTTGATGGCCTGCTGCTGCACTCCTCGTCTTCCAGTGATTCTTGTTCATTTTTAAATTGGTTGTACCAGTCGAACATAGCAGATTTTTTAAGAGATTTATCTCCATAAACCACATTGAGGTTTGCAAGAGTTTCCACTGCTGATTTTTTTAATTTGCAAAAGAATTTTATGTTTGCCTGCTGTTCCAACTGAGACATTGTGACAAGCACTGGCGACACACTTCTACTTTACGGGCAACTGCAGCACTCAAACATGTCTCAACCTGTTGCAACTTGCTCCACAGATAGTGCACTGTCTACTCCTTCACACCACACCCTCCTTGCTTTAACAAAAAATGTGGTCATCTCAATATGCCTGAATTCCTGGAACTTTTTGATCCTTCCTCGTATCAAGCTTCATCATCATCATCATGCTGTTGTCTGAATATAGGTTGCAGCTGAATTGCTGCCTCCATTTCTCTCTCTCTCCCTCCCTAGAAGCCTCTTTCATACCTCTATAAGTACTATATTCCTGCTTGAAATTCATTAATGGCTAAAACAATTACACAACATAAGTGCTTAAAAATAAAAAAAAAACAAATATATACTTAGATATCTCTAACAGCAGGTGCTGAGCTTAGGCTACTTTTCACTGGTTTGCTAGACCCAGTAATTAAATTTTGAAAAGGTCTTAGTAACATTTGTTAACTGTTGCAAAAGCTTGTGATCTGCTCTTGAAAAATTAAACTGTCTTTCAGAGTCAAAATTTACAATGAAAACCACAAAGCCATTTGGAAATTAGTCCCTTAATTACTTGTACCTATAATAATTATAATAATCACTTGTGCCTATTATGAAACAATAAGTTAATGTTTTAACTGAAATGAATTATTTTATTAATATACATATTTAATTTTGTAAACTATAATAAAAACATATATCTTGAAAAGTAGACCTAAAATTTGTTTTGCAGAAATTAGAAATATATAGTGCCTTTTCCAGGGCTGGCTTGATGTGGTGTGATTACATGGGGCTCCATTCTCTCTGAAAAATATTTATTGTACATGTAAATAAAAACTCATTTTAAAAAATTGAATGAATATGGAACACTGTCATAATGAGAGAAAAGTTGCTTTATTTAATTAAATTTACCGTTAAACATTTCTGAATTGTTTTATACCAGGCCCCGAGGTTTTCCAAACCAGCTATGGTCTGTATACTATCATCTGTGCATGTCACCATGCTTTAACAGTAACTGAATAAAGTTATCATTTATGTAATTTGTCATCCAGAATAGAAACCTATTCAAAATAAACCATACCTAGTAAAAATGAGTTAAATTTAATTTTTAGTCTATTTTCCAGAATGAAAATAGGCTTATAGTTTCATCGTTGTGATTGTCTGTCTGTCCCCCCTTTTAACTTTTGAACCAATAGACTGATTTTCATGACACTTGGTAGAAATCTCTTGCTACTTGGGCCAAGCTCCCAAGGATAGTTTTTGTTGAGAAGATTGAAGTCCCAGATTTCATTCCAGGAACTATCCTTCCCATTTGATTTACATGGGAAATCTGAAATCCATCATGCAGGGTAATTTTCTCTTGTACATTAAAATGTCTTAGAATTAAAATATCAGAGGGGAATTTGTTCTATTATCTGAGGAAAGGAGAGGAGATTCTAATTTTTATTATAGAATTTTGCTTATCAATTCTATTTCTTTGAATTCTGCATTAATACTGGCATTTTTGCAGTTTTTATCACTCATTACGAGTGTTGCCATTGCAATGAATATGGTTGGACTCAGATTTGGTAGTTTAATATATACATGCATTATTTTTGCCACACAAATATGCGTGATCAATTTAGTCTTTCATTCAAATATATTCGTAATATTTTATAACGCTAAATTATGAAATTTGGGAACACAAAGAGCAACATATCTGCAGTGATTTAAAAGCAATTTAAGCCAATATAAGTATTAAATAAATGATTAAATGGAAAGTAGGCATCATAAGTTCCATTTGGATCATTTTGTTTCATCTTTGAATCTACTTTTGGTGAATCACCACCAAAGATGGCTGTTTTTGTAGCAAAAATATGCATCTGGTTTTTCGTAACATTTTTATGGTTATTGGAGGCATGAGATTAGTACTTATTTTTCAATTTTTATTTTTCATGCTAATTAATTTTTTAACAATAAGATGAACTCTGCAGTTCTCTTTTGAACTTATTGAGTAACTGCCTTGAAACAGCACTTTAACAATGAGACACTTTGCATAAAAATATTTTCCTTGGATGGATGAAGATGTACTAATGTAACAGAGGACATTATTGTATGGCCTAAAGGCATATGAATACAGGAAAGTTCATGCAACTCATATTACACCAATTTCTTTATTATTTACTCTACTGATTTAGGTATTTAATAAGAGCTGATACCTGACATAGGATCTAATATATGTTTTTTATTTGGATCCTTCCCTCTTTGACAAAATAGTGTGCTCAGTGTTCCATACGTGAACATCATCCAATCACAATAATATCCAGTTTTATAACTTTTACTTGCATTTAAAAAAATGGAGTTATTCATGTATTGCTCATAAACAGCTCTTTAATGAAGGCCCCTAAAAATATCAACATGACAGAAAGGGAATAATTCAATGGAGAATCATCCAGTTTGACTTGTTGATTAAAAAATTAAAGTAAAGCACTTCACAAAATTTAAAAGATAAATACTTATCTTAGGTATCTCTAATGGCTATTGCAAGGTTATGAAAAATAAGGTGTTCATTTCAATTACCAGGTAGCCATCTTCAGCAGTGACTCAGAGAATGCAGATTTAAAAAAAAGGATATTCTTTTTTATGAAAAACCGGATGTGAATTTTTGGCAAAATGCAGCCTTCTTCATTGGAAATTTACGGAAAGTGGATAATAATAATAATAATTTATTTCATCCAAAGATCAGTGACATTGATATAGAAGAAGTCAGACAGTTAACTGCTATATAAATGCAATAGTCAGTGAAAAAACATGCACAGAATTGATGCCCAGGAGAGCATATTTGTTCATAGGTTGAAACAGTTAAACACAAAAAGTTGAAAGGAGTCGAACTTTTGTTGAATCAACTAACAAGTTGATCAACTAGGTTGAAAGAAAGATCACACGCTTAAATTCAGTTTCAACTATCTTTCAACTTCTTGTTGATCAACTAAAATTGAATGGTGAGAATACACCTTAATAATAAAAAATAATAATTCTGATTCTGCTTACTGTAATGTAATATTTACTTATTATAATGTATCTATAGCTTTATTAAAATATTTAATGCATGGACATTTAAAATTGAATTCCCCCTAGAAGTAACACTTTTACACACAGCCAATAACAAATGAAAGATGAAAATTCTGTGTATGTGGCTCACCCTCACTCTTGCATTAAACATTCACAGTAGTTGGTATCCAAATGGTGCTTTGCATAAGCCATATGAAAGTATCCTTTGGAAATTGGAAAATGTACATTTTATCTACAAATTGATAATGACAATTGAATCAAATTGCCTTCATTCTATAGATATTTTCTTATAAATTTTCATTCTGAAAAATTGTCCAAAGTAAAAATATGCAAATTACAAATTTTGAAGAATATTCATCAGTTAAAATAAACAGCAAACGTTTATTGATGATCCTTTTCCTGGATTTGTGCAAAATTAAATCTTCTGTTTCTTTCAAACATAGCTAATTATATTTTGGAAATATTTCAACATAAAACATGTTTATTTTGTGAATAATATCTTTAAATTTAAGTACTTTGTATATGTCAAGACACTCATTCATTATCTTTGAAGAGTTTTTATAAATTATAGGCTTTGCCATCAAGTCAGCTGTAGCATTTATTTTTATGTGGTAGTATTCTTTGATATAGTTTTTTAGAATAAATTTTTTATTTGAATTGAAATCTTTTGTCATAGTAAATAGTAGTTTATAAAATAATTATCTGTACCCAGGTTTGAATCACTATCAAGCATCAAAGAATACTTATGCTCTTTCAAAGTTCTGGAAGAATTGCTGAATAGCAAAAATTGGCCCAAAGGAATATGTCAGTTAATTTTTTCCCCTCTAAGAAGAGAGAACCTCTTAACAGCATTTTAAATTCTTCAGAAAATTTCAAGTTCCAAAAAACTCTGTAGGGAGTGAAACCAATGACAAGTTATCTATCACCACAAACCTCAGCAATGAGCACCGTGCTGAAATTAGTGATAGTGTAATTGGCAAAACCAATACATCACCTCTCACTCTCGCTTCTCATACTGCCCAAAGTGTTAATGTCTTTACTCCCGACAAATCTAGTGTACCATACAATAGTGCTCCCCTCACCTCTAATGTCACTACAAAGAGCCAGAATGGTATCCAGAAGACCAAAAAAAGTTGCTAGGTAGCTGTAAATCTGAATATATTATTACTGAGTCCTAATTTAAAATTCTAGCTTTAAATATTCAGTGCCTAAGTAACAAAATCACTGAATTAGAAGCTCTGGCTCATGATGAGAAGCCTGACTTTATCTGTATCTGTGAACACTGGTTAAAAACAGTGTCAGGGTACATCTGTGCCTCATCATACTGCAGATCTTCTCATGTCCATGGTGGTGTACTAATTTTTGCAAAAAATTCCATTTCATATAGTAATACTCCAATTAATGTTAATCAAATTAATGTTGATAGAATTTTTGAATGTGCTGCCTTGAGTTTCACATGGGATGAAAAATTATTTAATCATGTTGTGATATATCATTCTCCTTCGGCCAGCTTTGAGGCTTTTATTGATAAACTTGAGTATATTCTTGTCTCCCTAGTCTATCACCCTCAACAAGCCTTCAGCATAGTATCCAGTGATTTTAACCGCAATATTTTAACCAAGGGTCCTGAGAAAAGTAAACTTTTGTCACTTTTGTATGCATATAACTTTAATGGTTTAGTCAAATTTCCAACAAGGATAATCCCACTCTCTTCCTCACTGTTAGATGTAATTTTTACAAATTACTACATATCAAAAATACATTCTAAAGTATTTGTTCCCCTAATTTTGGATCACTGTGCAATTACCTCAGTTTTTTAATTAAGTCCCACCCCGAATGTCTGTCCTGTCCCCAGATTAACACATTCTGTGCTGGCCCAAATTTGTTTGCCATTCCCGGTGATGGGGTATTTTTTTCTAATTTTTGCTAGTATAAATGTTAAGGGGCTATAATTATCATAGTTATATATGATATCCAAAAATTCAGCTGGCAATGAAACAGCTGCTTCCTCTGTGATAGTTAGGGAAGACTAAGAGCATCGCAGTGAAAAAAGGTCACCCCGAGTATGCTAGCACCCAAAATAAAGGTAAATAGCATCCCTAGACCAATGACTTCATATGAAGTCACTCACCAGTGGCAGAGGGTATGCATGACTTCATATGAAGTCACCTGCACTGAATGTGTTAATAAGATTTTTTTCATTGCAGAATATTCAGAGTTTCTGTAATCTCCTTAATAATCAAGATTGGTCCAGTGTTTACCGTGCTTCATCTCTTAATGACAGTTTCAACAATTTCTACTCATCCTACCATTTTTACTTTAACTGTGCCTTCCCTGTCACCAAATGCAAGCCCAAAACCAATAAAAATAGTCTGAGTCACCAAAAAGTTAAGGTCCCTCCCTTGGAAAATCTTTGCTTTCATTGATAAAATCTCAGGTGATGATGAGATTCATAATAGATATGAAACATTAGAAATCACTACAGGTACCTAAATAAAAAGGCTAAAAAATCATTTAATGATCTCAGGATAGCCACAGCAGCAAACATTCCTAAAAAAGCATGGAAAATAATAAATGAAGTGAAAGGTTATAAAAAAGCGAGCATGGTGCCAACCACGCTTGACAAGAATAAAGTAACTTTATCTGGCCCTTTATTACTTGCTAATTCCATAAATGATTATTTGCTTGTTGCTATTCCATGTAACCACAATTATCAGTCTGACTTTACAGGCCTTGCATATCAGCCTAAAACAATTTACATCCATCCATGCAGTCTTAATGAACTCGCAAAGTGCATCATTAAATTAGGTAAAAAACTCAGCTGGTTTGGATAAACTCTCAGGAAAACTTCTTAAAACCAGCTACCCTCTTATCTCTGATACTTGACTGTACCTAGTTAATAATTCTTTGCAGCTAGGTAGCTACCCTGAAGCACTAAAAACATCTAAAATCATACCCATTTATAAAAATAAAGGCAGCAAAAATAATATTGAGAATATTGGCCAATATCTATTTTGTCCCAGTTCTCTAAAGTATTTGAATCAATTTACTGCAAATGAAATATCTAAAAAAAAAACTATATTATCTGACTCAATTTGGATGCAGAAAAGGTAAATCAACTGAGTCAGCCCTTCTGTCAGCAATAAATGTTATCTTAGAAGAAATAAGCAATAAAAATAAAGTCTTAAGACTTATCTTCAATCTGACAAAAGCATTTGATGTTGTCAATCACAAATTGTTACTATCAAAATGCTTTGCTATTGGTATCCGGAGTGTGGTCCATGACTGGCTACCCTCTTACCTAACTAACCACCAGCAAGTCATATCTCTCAATGTTGAAGGGCAAAATTACCTATCAAAGTCCAGATCCATCCTCTATGGTGTGCCACAGGAATCCATTGTTGAACCTATACTGTTCTTAATTTTCATTAATGATTTGCCAGAATATTTAAGCTCAGGAGCTTTGTCTAACCCAGTAATGTTAGTGTCCTTAAAAACCAGAACACCACCACTTGGTCTAAATCAGCAAGTGATTCTATGTCCAAAATGATTGAATGGTGTAAGTTAAGTGATCTAAAACTGAATAGCAATAAAACACAAATTGTGTGCTTCTCCTCTTCCAGACAATCCTTCAACATTCAGATTCCAAATCAAAATACCTTTGTTCCTACAATCGAATTAAAATTTCTTGTCACACATATTGATCTCCATCTTGATTGGAATTGTCACCTCCCTCATGAACTGAAAATCACGAGAGAAATTTCAGCTTTCAAGCATAAGTTAAGGATTTTCCTGCAAAATAAACTTTATTATAGCCTCAGTGACTATATGATGGACCCATTACCTGTGCAATAATACACCAATTGTAATTTTACTATGTACTGTCCTGACTTGTCCTACATCAATGTACTTTGATCTTTGGACCAATAAATTATTATTATTATTATCTGTCAAAAAAGCTAAATTCTGCTTTTTACCTTGCCTTTGTTCTTAAGAGTAGTGTTAGTGTTAATGTCTCAAAATGTTCTATTTTGCTCATTTCTACTCCATTGGAAAATATGGAATCAATTTCTGGGGTTCCTCTCCTCGTCTGAAGGAAATATTCCTATTTAAAAAGAAATTGTACATGCAATTATGGGGAGTAGCTTTTACTCCAGCTGTCATCCAATTCTTAAGGAATTAGAACTTCTTACTGTCCCTTCAATTTATATTCATTGTTTAATTTTATTCACTAAGAGAAACAACTCTAACATTGAGAAAAATTCAATGGTGCATAGTCACTTCACATCCAGAGATGATGATCTGCATACGTATTTTAATAGCACTAAGGAATGTAAAGGTCCCAAAGCAATGGGTATTAATTTGTGTAATAAACTACCCACCTCTGTTAAGAAGATTGGCAGTTTCAATTTATTTAAAAGAGAACTGTTTTCCATCTGAATAAATGTTATTATAGTGAATTTCCCTAATGTCTTTGTATGTAAGATATCGATTTGCAAACGTATCTATTTTTTATTTTTATGTGTAACTAATGTATTTTGTTCTGACATATTCTATACCAACAGTTTTTTTGCTGTATGATCTTTGGACAAATAAATTATGATATGATATTAACTAAAAGATACAGATGGCACTTACTATAGTGTTTCAATACAAAAATCTATTTTATGTAAGTTATATCTACTATATGAAATTTAGATGATTATTATGCATTTCAACAGATGATTAAAGAAGATTTATTTCCATTGAAATATTCCGAGAATGTCTCTATCAAGATAAATTTGAAATTATATAAACATAGTTGTCTACCTTTTAGTAGGGAAACGAAATTTTATATGCAACGATGGGTTAAAAACAAGACCGCAATGAAAATACGAAAATATATATTAGTAGCAACGCCGCTTTCCTAAACGAATTCAAGAATAATACATGCAGGCCTGGAAAAAACAAACCATTTCAAGGACACCGACACTTCCGGTCCACTTCTTCCTCTCCGGACAATTCCAGCGGTAGAAGTCTCCATGAGTTCCTCATTTCAGTCGATGTCTCGTTCGGCGTAGTAAGGTGTTGCCGTCGACGTCTTCATAACATCCTGTCACTGGAGCATTCCCGACTTGGAAACCACTGTCAGAGGATGAAATGCCGCGAGGCACACATACCTTTACTCGAGATATTCCTGCTCTTGGCCACCGCAAGTTGCTGTAAGTATAATCTTGCCCTGTTAAACGTGATCGCCAATGTTGAAAACTTACTACCCAACGAAGAAAGGCCTATCTTTTAATCCACTGTGAATTATGAATGCTAAAAAATAGAGATCAGTTAATATAGAAGTTAATTTTTAGTCTTTGGCGAGTGGCTATTTTTTGCAGGTAATTATGTTATAAATTCTAACGACAATGTTACATGAAATTATCCATAAGTTTTTTATTTATCGAAAAGCTTCAAAATTTGTTCTTGAATAGAGAGAAAAGTGTTATCGAAAATTTGTTTCAATTATTGCGAAACCGTAAAATCAAATTATATAAAATCATTTTAACATTAAATACATCTTCTCTTTAAAAAATTACAAATACTTACCGTAACATCTTTAAATGAGACAAGTGGCATTTATTGAATTAATTACCGCGGAAAGTAAAACAAAAAAATCAAATATGTAGCTAACAAAACAAGAAAATTGGTCAATTTTAAATCGCGAAGAACACTATATTCGGAGAACCTAAGACGAATCGTTTAGAAAAATATGCGACAACAATGGAATACAGAATAGAACGCAAAGGAAGCCACGTATTTTCGTGTGGGTTCTTTTGTGGTGCGACAGAATTTAACTCGCTTGTATATATATGTTTTTGTGGTTTGAAGAGACCGCGCAAATTCAACGTTCCGTCCTTCGGAAGGGGCGTTAAACAGTGCTCTTCGCAAAGAGTAGGCAAATGCCGGCACCGGGATTCCCTCCTCCTTTCTGTGTGTGTCCGGCGTGGAAGGCAACATATATAGTTATATACATAACTGTTTTCGTCGCTATGGATGCAGGAAATAAATAGATACGTCCTATATTAATCTAAACGAAGATGCCAAAGCTCTCTAGAGGTTAAATTCAACTCCGTGTATTCGTCCGTGAAGTTCTTCGCTCAGAAGATTTCAACTTGCGTATAGAAGGGTATTTCCCAGTTGTGTCATAACTCATAAGGGAAGGCTTTATCAGATTTTTCTTTCTTATAAGAGTGGAGGAAGGGGGATAGGATGAGGCATGCGTCGAAGGCAAGATGATGGGAAGAATTGAAAGGTTCAAGGAAAGTAAACACGGACGGGATAGAAGGTTAAGCTAAAGCGATTGGATTTGGTTCCTTAGGGTTTTGTTCGAGTACCTAGTTCTCAACCGGGTTACGCGTGAATTAAGGTGTGAAGTGAATATTTGATGAATTCACGGTACGTTTATCACCTTTTGACTGGAAAAGATAAGCAATAGGAGGAGGAATAAGCACGCGTGCATTTGATAAACCTCTTGACTGATTTACCCATGTTACTCGGGCAGGACATTTTCGAAGGTATCTTTCATTTTTTTGCAGCATATATTCGCATACATCTACATTTACGTACAGGTTAACAAATACAGAAATAAATAAACTGTTATTTTTGAACTCATCTAAAAAAAGACACCGTAGTAGTTAAATACGTGAATTTTTGTCTGAATCCGATAGAAGGAGCTTAATTTATCTTTAGCGTAGTTGCTTGAAGAAAATGGAACTGAAAACGGGTGACTAAGACAAAAAACAATGGAACACCAAGTGACCTGAGGAAAGAGTTGCTCGCTGACTAATTTGTTTGTACTATTCTTGGAATGGCGTATTCTTTCTAATTACTCTGGAACGCTCGCGTCATTAAAATCACAGAGTAACCTAGCTATTACCCATTCACGATAAGCTTGTAAACGGAACCCTCAGGGATGATCTCTTTCATGAGATATTATTCCGTACTTAGCTCCTAATGGTTCATATGACTATACTAACGTGATATGATTATAGTTAAAAGCGGATTCTCCCATTCAGTTTCAACAACTCTTAATGAATGTTTCTATTTCCTAGATTCTCTCTCCTACAAATGTATTTCTACTAAACTGGGACTACGTTTCCCAAAGCGTCCAGAGGCCAAACTTAACCTCTCATTTACGATTCACTGCACAATTTTCCTTCTCTTTCCGCAAGAACGATCTCACGCTTCCTTCCTTCCGGCGAGGGATGTTTCTTAAAAATTTGTCGACCAGTATTTTGCCCTCAATCTTGGTGAGGATTTGATGCGTCATGTTATAAAAGATATCTTAAAACTTCAACGCCGCCTAATTACTTATGAATCTACACGGCTCTTTTTCGCGATCACTCTTACCTCGCTAGTATGGTTGTCCAGGGACGGCTTGATGGCGACGCCAACGGTGCGACTTCACAGGGCCCCGGGCTTACAGAGACCTCACGCTCTCTTAAATATATTTGTTGTACTTATAAAGTACATACATTTTTTTTAAATCGGAAAAAATATCGAATGCTGTCATGGTGAGAGATGTTGATTTCTTTATTAAAATTTACTATTATAAATTTTTTATGCGCGCACACCTTGCACCAGACCCCGTGATTCTCTGTGTCTGTCCTTCAGCATCATCCAGCAGGTGCTTATTGAAAGGAATCCACTTTTTCGTCGCCGACCTTGACAAAGATCTCGATTGCCTTGACCATGTACTCCTTCACAAAACACATTCAAGGAAAATTTTCTATCCTCATAAGTAGCCTTCTCTCTAAAAGGACCCATCTGGTTGTCCGCTGCGGTCTCTGGTCTGCTGTCCTTTCTGTCATCCAGCAGAGACCTTGACCTACTTCCAGTGGTGAGGTTCCAAAATTCGACAACCGGTTCCCTAAAATAATAGACGTTTTCCTTTTCGAAAAAGAAAACGCAAAAAATGTTGTCAAAATGTATTAATTTAATTTGTAACTTAAAACATTTTTTTAACTATAAGATTTATATTATTATTTTAGTGCTGCTAAGAGTAAAACATTTATTTATCATTTAATAATAGGTAACTTAAAAGTAATTAAGTAGCTAATTTCGAAATGACTTTTTGGTTTTTATTATAGATTTTGACTCCGAAGGCCAATTAAATTTTTCAACTGCAGTTCAAAAGCTTTCACAACACAATTAGCAAACGGTTCAAAACTTTTTTCAAAATTTTACTACAGGTTTCTGCGAACCGGCTCCAGCTCAGAATTTCAAATGTGTATTAAATATCGCCTTAATATTTACATGAGCGATCTTTCCGGGAAAAGAATTTTACCTGTTATCCAACATTATTGGCTCGCTCAGGATATTTGTTTTGATGCCAACAAGGCGCACAAACATGTAATACTCATACAAAATACGTAAGCCTCACAATATTTAGATATAAACGGAATTTGGGTGTCGCTGTATATATTTTAAACTACTTAATACAAAATACATTAACACATACAAACTTTATGCTTGGCCTTGCCGCTAACTAAGTTTGAGAGTCGATCGCCTCAGGCGGTATTAAAACTGCTTCTACACGATTGATGAGTATTTTAATGTAATCTAGGCGTCTTAGTATTGTTCTATATGTTACTAATCTTATGTTTTAATGAGGGGTCTTATATTTGTAATTGCAAATCCTCTAGGCCAATAAAATTATTATTATTAAATATTTTCCCATTTATGCCTGAATCTCCTGTAAGGAACTCCAACTGTCATACAAACGAATCTCGATAGCGCTCTCCTACTCTCGATCTTACATATTTTATCATGAATTAATTATTCATTTAATAAATTGAATTTATAAAATGTTTAACATTACTTCATTATAAACAAAAAAAACGCTTTATCTATTTAAAAAATGTTATTTTGGTTTTTTATTGCTGTAACAGCCCCATAATGCTGTTAGTTGTATATAATGCTTTCCTGGAAAGTTTTAATAGCACAAAATAAAACATTTTACACATAAAAACGCAGTAGTCATGAAACATAAAATACGCAAAAAAACTCCATATACCGTATTTACTCACATTACTTGTGAGTCTCTGCATTCAAGGAACACTTGTTTTTCAAGACCAACTAGGAAAGAAAGTTTCCGCATATAAGCCTTTCACCATGGTTTTACATTACTAATGTAATAGATTGGAGTCAATTGAATTGATTTATAATTCCATAAAAATACAAAAGTCATTTCTTCCTTCCCAGTTTAATTTTAAATGTTTCAATTTAGCAATATTTTACACCACTTTACAGTTGTAGAGCAGAATATTATGATTTTAATTTAGTTGATGATTTACCATCATATCTTCAAAGAAAAATAAACTAATTGTGAATTTAAATATTTTAGATGATGACAAATAATACCAAGTTCAAAAATAGAATGTATCTTATTTAGCTTTTGCAGATGTAATGTGCACCTAACATAGAATCTACATTCCAAAAACTTAACTCATTATAAATTAACTCTGGATTATTAACTTTATCTGCAAGGAATGGTATTACTATCCTTTAGTCTGTGAGACTACACTATGTTTATACATATTTACTTTTAAAAAACATTATAAAATTGCCTTTTTTTTAACACCAAACAGTAAATTCTAGTAATCATTAATTTTCCCCAGTCCAGTCCTCACATAAGTTTCAATGATGTTCTCCACATGTTGCCAGTGGTGTGAGGGCATTTTTGTTTTGACCATTGTTTGCAGGGGCATCGAGAGCTAACGTAGGCCCTGGTGCAAAGTGAATGACATGTCTCCCTTGTGTGTGTATGTGTGTCCACATGTAGATATGAGGGTTAAAAAGCAACAAGTCATTTCTGAAAAAAATTGACTATATTTATTGAAAAAATAACGTGTTAATCTTAAATAGCCAAAACAATTTAATGAATATAACATAAAAATGAAACAAATATAAAAAGTACACAAGTAAATACAGTATTTAACTTATGAGTAATTATCAATTAAAATATTCTTGCTTAAGTAAATATAACTAAGAATATAAATAAATAGCTAGTGATTACTTACCTTTATTGTTAATTCCATTTAAACGTCTTGAAAACATAAGTTCATATAATTTATGCTGGTTGCACTAAAATATTGAATACATACATTGTACATATTTATATCGTATAAATGACCTTGATAAATGGATGTTAACACCAGGAATACTAGGAAACCACTGAGATCTATTTCCTGCCACTCTTAACTTTTGTTGACATCTTTCCCTGCACATCTACTTTGTCAACAATACAAGTATACAACATACTGGTATACTTGGCTGGGCCCCTTGCAGTATTGCAGGCCCTGGTACTGTAGACCCCCTCCACCCCCTCTGGTTGGCCTGATCATCTGACAGACAAATGGTTAATAATCCAGGGTTAAAAGCACAAATATTGTAAGACAGTACATTTTAAATAGCAGTCATTTTCTTGATTACATACTATTCACATTGTATTTACAGTGGAACTAGGAGATGAGTGCCAGACTCCTTCCAGAGTGGATGGAAGATGCGTCAATTTGCCTAATTGTCCACCTTTAGTGAATGCTATCCAAACAAAGCCTGTACCGGTACTTACTTTTGAATTATATCGAAGATCATTATGTGGATTCCATGGCACAGATGCTCTGGTCTGCTGCCCAACATCATTGCCATCAGTAATTCATTCAATGTCTAAGCCGGTTACTGAAGATGTCACTGCGTACAGGAATAGTGATCTTATCAATGAGCCCATATGTGGTCCACCATTTGATGCTGGTAGACTCCTTGTTGACCATGGGAATAAATCTCAATTGAGTGAATTTCCATGGATTGCTTTACTTGGTTATAGTGGTAGTAAGTATCACCAAGTATGAAAGTAAGTACTGTCTATATCAGAGGTGGATAGCTTAGGGAAGCAATAAAAAATATATTTGCTGATAAATATATATGTAAGAAAATAAAATTCCATTATTATAAATATATATTGCACATTATACATCAGTTAGTTATTTGCAAAATATTTATAGAATGCCAACAATATAAAAACTGAATTGAGATAATATTTTAATAAAGATTGATCATCTCTCTTAGAGGGAGTAATTATCCCATTACCCCCTCTGCTTTTGCATCCGGCATTGGTCTTTACTAATCCAGATGAATATGATATTTTTCCCAACAATATGTCAATTTAATAATAATTTAAAAACAAAAATTTGAAATATATGAAATAATTAATGAACATTTATTATTGCAACCATTCCTTATATCTAGTATATTATATAAATTAATATAAATTATTATCTAAGTTATTACTCTAGAGCAGGCATGTCAGATTTGCAGGCCATTCTGTGACTTACTGCAGCCCAAAGTCTAATTTTTGTCTCAAGGGAATTGTATGGGATTTCATGTAAATGCTTTATTTTAGCAAAAAGAAGACAATATTTTTTTCATAGTTACCGAATTACAATAGAACACTTTTTCTAAATTACTCTTTTGAATTCCAAAACAGGCATCAAATCTTCTAGCTTAAGTCTATCGTTCCAGCTCTGGCCCATATTTAACAACATAACATCCATCGCTGCCATGCAGCCCTTTTATAACATTCATCACTTTAATGCAGCCCCAGATGCCTCTTCAAGTTTGACATTCCTGCTCTATAAGTTGCATTCCTCTAAATTTCCTAGAAAGATTGATATTGCAATTAATTGAAATGTTACTTGAAGAGGTACAATTTTTATTTTCACTTTTTCTTATATGCATTATATATATACACATACATACACACACACATATCTATACTATATTGAAGATACATACTTATGATATGTTATTAACATATAGGAGGAGACTAATGTCCAGCCCAAGCTACAAGAGCTAGAGAGCTGAATGTTTCAGTGTTTGTAGAAGTCATAGAGAAACCGCGAGAAAAAATGAGACCTCTTACCTAAATGAAATGGTTTCGACTCCAGAAATTCCGAATGTTGCATTTTTTCCCATAAGAAAAGCATTGCGCCATTTTTGTAAATTAATTTCGGGCACTTGCCAATTAATTTTTGAGCATTGCTATATGACTGCAATACCTACTAGGAATTGGTATCTTTTTGCTTTCAGAGTCCTGGGTTCGACTCCAGATGCCCTGGAAAATCTCCCATAAGTTAGCATGGGGAAAAGGTATTCCAGTGTGTAGAACAATATAAGAAGAATAGGAAGCTGAAATTTTTCACGATTATAGGATTTTACTCAATCAACCAGAAAAACCAAAAATTTTTAAATTGTTATTTTTTAGGGTTTGTTTTCACCCCATTTGTCCATTAAAATTTAATAATTTTTATATCGGAAACTATAAGTCATAGGTACGAGCTTTTGCAAACATTCTGTAGTGAATTCTATATAGAAAAAACGAAAATCTTGAAAAAGTCCAACAATTAGGCTGCTAAAAATTCGTAAATGTATAAACAAATTTTTAAGATTTATGTATTTCCAAGTTGGTTACAAAGCTGAAATTTTTTTAAAGGCAGAATTTGTAAAAAAAAAACGAAATAGGGATTGTAGAAATTTTGATATTTTAATTTTTTTGGCTCTTATACGTTCTTAAAATTTAAACAAAGAAAATGTTTAGGTACAATGGAGTGAGCTAGGGAGCTGAAAATTTAAGCAATTTAGAACTTTGGGCAAATGCACAAATAAACATTTGATTATCTTCATTAAGTTGTTATTGCAGATGTTAATACTATTTTAAAATTTAAACAATTACATAAATATTATTTCACTTCTAGATGTGCTATAGCTTTAAAATATGGAAGAAATGTGACAAATTGGAAAAATTATAATATCCTTAAAATTGCAAATTTTAGAGATTGTTTTACTCCAATATTGTTCCATAATTAAAGAAAGACAATCGGTGCAGACGTGAAATCTTTTGAATTAAAAAAAATAATTCTAATAATGATATATTTGAGATTTTGATAAATATCCACATTTTAGGTTCCCCTGAGTCTGAAAAAGGATTTATTGCAATTCCATGTCTTTAGTCTGTCATATCTGTACAAGTTTAGCAGCTAAACAGTTCAAAATAATTTAAAGAAAATTTATATTTAGATAAGGTATCATCCAGAATTGAAACTTTGTTGAAACAAATTATATTGTGGAACAATAATGGGTAATATGTATATTAGGGTGGTCCTTATAATGGTGGGAAAAACAAATGATTTATTTTGAATAGGGGCACCAGCCTATCTTGCTCCAATATTAAAAAACATAATATTCCCAAAATTTGGTAAATTTTAGATGAAATTTAGAGGTTGCTACCAAAGTTTGAAACATTAGGTTTTCTTCATTTTAAACAAAATGCAATACAGTACAAAGCATATAAAATTTAGAGTTGGTAATTTCCATGCCACATTGTCACATGATGAACATAACAATCCAATCCAGTTCCAGCCGCAATTTTTGGAACACCGAGCAGTTGTTCTACCCCATCACCTGTGACTAAAATAGGAAGACAATCAACTACTTCCTTTCCAGCAAGATCTGGCAGCAGCTTGCCATCCCAATGCACAACTAGTGGAACTGTTGGATTAAATTGAGAGATTATTTGTTTAGCTGTTGCTTCCCTTTGCTGAATGCGACTTACACAAATTGAGGAATGATTTACTGCGAATTTGGACATGTCTTGCCCCAGACTTTCTCCAGCAGCATAAAGCAATGCAGTGGCTTTTCTGTCACTCACCTTTGTATGATCCAGTACAGCTGCCAAGCCTGGTGTAATAAATTGCTTCCTTCCTCTTTTTCGAGAAGGCTCTCTAAGAGATGCGTGTTCCAGTTCAGCAGGTTCACTACTCTGATGACTATCCTGTTTCACCTCCTCAGAATCACTGCTGGAGGATGAGGAGCACAAGGTTACAGGTTTGATTTTTGTTTCCTTTCTACTTTTCTAAAGGCAGTCTTGATATTTCTTGGCTTGCTCCCTTCTTCTAGCTTCTTGCTGTTCTAGAGCCTTGTCAACTCCAGCCATCTTTCCTTCCCGCCCTTTTTCCCTCTGAGCCAGAAGAAACTCTTGATCTTCTTCTATTTTGATCATGGATAGCACCTTTGCATGTGCAATATCAAAAAGCTCATCAAGGCTGTTACTGAAAGCAGTTTCTTTTTGAAACAGTGTTTTGGATCTTTTCTTCTTGTTTTTTTTTTCGTTTTTCTTCAGCTTCTGTCAGTCATGGAAGATTTTTTCAACAGCTGCAATTACGTGTTTTTGAAGCCGAGTAGGGACCCGTGCTATATCTCAAATCCCAATGTCAGCTTCGGCAGCTACAGTCGCAATTTCTCAAACAGTTTTCTTTCTAGTCAGATGCAAATGAAAAAAATAAGCCATTACCTCTCGCTTCGAAGGTAGCTTATTTCCAGGTATTTCACGTGATTGTAGTCCAATTAGCCAAACATTCGTCATTTTACGGGTAGTAGGAGTAACAGTAGCCATTTCTTCATAAAAGTAAATCTGAAAGTAAAGTGAAAAAATTAGCTAACTTACTTCTGTTGTCATTAGTTTATTTTTTGGTGTCCAGCAGAATGCAGTACAAAACTTACAAACTGGGAGTGCACTGTATTGTAATCTCCTATGAGTCAGGTTCACTTGAGTCTCTACACAACAACTTTATGGGAGAAAACCCTTGGCTGAACTGCACTCTTTGGCTGCCTGATGACAACTGAACTCACTGCACTAGGTGGGCTGCTTATATAGCTTAGGCCATAGATTGTTCCAGAAGGTTTTAGAACGTACTGGAAGATTCTACATCATTACAGAAGGTTCTAGAACGTTCCGGAAAGTTCCAAATTGTTCTGCAAGGTTCTAGAACATTTCAGATTGTTTATGAAGGTTTCATAGCGTTCTGGACAGTTCTAGATTGTTCCAAAAGACCTGATATGGACTATAATATAACACAAAGAGTGCTCCTGCAAGTGGACTTACGCAGGATTTCTGAGGGGTCCATCTGAAAGGTTATATCTATTGCAGTATTGTGTAACATTGACCAATGGGTGCTGCATCACAATTTTCAACACTATGTTTCTACAATTCACAATTCAATTCAAATAAGTTTAAAATTTAAACTAATTTTAAAATGAGCACCTATGTTTAGCATTATGATATATTGCGATTTTTCAGATCTTGGTAGCGACCCCTAAATATTATTCAAAACACCTAATTTTACCAAAATTATTTTTTTTCATAATGGAACAGATTCAAAATGTGTCCCCTCCAGTTTTCCAAAACTTAAAAATAAGGACCACCCTAGTGTATATTATTATGAATTTTCAAAAAATTCGATTTACTCATGAAAGTCAGTGAGGACTTTGATTGAAATTCATCCAGTAACCAAGACAGATACAATTCTGCACAAGATAATACCATTATACATAAATATAGTCAATTTATATTATTCCTAAGTGGAACTCGAGTTTGTAATGTCTTATGGATGATATGATTTGTAAACAAATAAAAGCACTCATCTCCAAGTTTGAAAAAATTCAATTTACCTGTTTCATTTCTTTTTGTTGCCCATTTTTCAAGAAAATGGACCACCATTCAGATGCGCTGGAAGTATTATCAATGAAAATTATGTTCTAACAGCTGCTCATTGTGTTAAATTTCTCCCAAGAAATCTTCAACTGTAAGTATTTAACCATATTTATTCTCATGCAAATTTGCATGCATGTTTCAGATGTATCTGATTTTTAAAATTTACACAAACAATTTAAAATTATAGATAATGAGATTTAAGTAAAGAAAATTTGTGTTTTACATCTTCAATATAAAATATGGGAAAAACAATCTTCTTTTCCTTGAAAATTTGAAGCAGTAGAGACAGTTTTGGCTGCATTTTTTTAATGATAGGAAATGCATTGATTTTAGCAATTTGTTTTTTGATAAACAACACTTGAATTAAAATTAAGCAGGTAATTTCTATTAACCAGATACATTATTCATGTGTTGTTATACCATAAGATCATTTGAGTTTTCACTCACTCAATTATTAAATGAATATTAGTGTAATGATATTGAATATTATAGTTATGCTTTTCTAAGAGTTCTGTTATATATTGACTTGAAAAAAGATCTCTTAGTCTTTTTTCATTCCACTTGTATCTACTGTTATGCCATGTAGATTGTTTCATTTATATTTTATCAAGAGTATCAGTAAGACTTGGTGAGCACAATTTGGAAACTGAAATAGACTGTCAGGAGCATAATGATGATGAGGCTACGTACCGCACATGTGCCCCAGCTCCTCAAGATTTTAATATAGAGGAAATCATTCCTCATCCAAAATATATAGGACGGCCTAATCATGAATATGATATTGCCTTGGTGAGATTGTCAAGGGCTGCACATTTCAGAACTGGTAAGAAAATTCTCTATAAAATGTTACATTTTATGAAAGATATGCTATTTAGGCATAAACACAATTTCAAAAAAGCAAAAAATCCCACAGTTTGTTTCAACTTTATTGAAACATTTTCACACTTAAATTCGATACTTATATTATATTTGAAGCTCTTATTTTGGCATGGAGCATTGAATATTTCTGTTCATAAATACATAGTATCATTATTATTTATATTAAACTTATACTTTAAGTATTGGTTTTAAAGTTCTTTTCATTTTATGAATTAGAGTACGTACGTCCCATTTGCCTTCCAATGGGATTACCACAACAGACAGATAGCCTTGAGAAAAAACGGCTTTTAATATCAGGATGGATGGATGCTGATGATAGTAAGTTCATTAGAATATATAACTATAGAGATTGAAAACATTTGTCATTATGCTTATCCATTAAGTTTGTGTTATCATTTAGTAAAAGCATCTTTCCTATCAGCATTATTTGGGAAGTATATTATCATTGCAGCTGTACAATAATCATTTTATTCAATAGGGCACTCTCCAATTCTATTGAGCAGCTACATACAAGGCATATCATTCGAGGAGTGTGTCGCGGCTCTTAGGAATATTGCATCCATCTCACCAATAAGTCAATTATGTGGTGTTAGTGACAAATATTCTGCATGCTTAGGTGATAATGGCGGTCCCCTCGCCTATTATGGTATGGTAAGAGGCAGAAGACGGATAATACAATATGGAATTGTGTCATATGGCTTCAAAAACTGTGATGCTCCTGCAAAGCCTGCAGTTTATACTAGTGTTGGTCACTTCATGAAATGGATTCTTGACAACATAAAACCATGACCATATGTTGGAAATTTCTTTATAATCTTTCCATATGTAAGAGATGAAATAATTTTCACATAACTCAAAGTTTATGACTTGAAGTGTACATTAAAGTAAGTTTTGTTTTAGTCATATCTAATCTCACCAATTTTCAACTAATAGAAGCAATTATTCAGAGCTGGCTTGAAAAAACATCCAACCCAGTGCAAAGTGTGTGCAAGGAATCCAGTGCATGTGTGCGCAAGGGTCCTCTTATGGTTCAAAAATTTGTAATAGTAAATTTCAATAAATAAAGTAGCTTTTTCCCTCTTTATGAGAGTGTTTGATATTTTTTTCCAATTTAAAATAAATGCCCAGTGCAGTCCCACCTTTGGCATCACCATCAAGCTGGCCCTGCAATTCACAATATGCCTGCAGTAACATGTGAAACTTGATTACTGTGACTAGAAGTTGAAGAGATGTCAGAGATGCCCTTAATCCAATATCCTTGAATTTAAATGTATACATTCTACTCCTGAATTTTGGTTTAAACGTTCACATTGGATTTTAAAATTTTACTCTTATTTTGAAGTGCCACAAATACTTCACTATTCAGTATTTAACTTAAAAATTTTAAATTTTGTCAAAGAAAGTACCTACTTATCTACTGGCCATTTATAAAAAGTTGATTTGGTATGATAAATCTCAAATCACTCTGGTAAATAAAGACGACATATTTTATGGTAAATGAATGATATCAGTACTTTCTGCTACACTGCCGTAATTTCTGTCAACAATAGATTAATCACATTGGGAATTATTGGCAAGTATCCTTTTTACTTTCTCCATATACGAAGTATAGAGTAAGTATTGTTTTCATGAAAAAATGTAATTCAAGATTTCAATGGAAATACATGTTTTAAGTACCCCTGAACATATTTTGACTATTTTCTTGATGTTGTCTGTGACCGGAATTTTGTGGGTACTGACTCAAAAATTATTAATCAGGTCAACGCAAAATTTTATATTTGACATTTTTTATTATTATTATTCTTTATTGGTTCATGAGATCGTAGCAAAGATATAGAACAAGTCAAGAGAAAAAATTACATAAAAGTACACACTATGACAAATGCAAAAAAGAAGTTAAAATAAAATAAAAAATATTTACATTTTTTGTGAAATCATCCTTCAAAAAATCATCAGGGCAATGGTACACAAATATAAAACTCATTCAAGTACAATAGAATATTAAAGGGAAAGTTACTACAACTTTACATTAGCTTATCATTTAAAAATTCACTGATACAGTAATACGATTTACCTACCAATAATTTTTTTAGTTTATTTTTAAATAGATTTAAAGGTAAACACTTAATATCTGGGGGAAGTTGGTTAAAAATTATGGAGGTAGAGTGGTGTGGTCCTCGTTGGCTGAGAGTGAGAGTGTAATCATGTAGATGTATATCTTCTCTATGTCTTGTGTTATGTTGGTGGGTAGCAGAATTGACTGGGAATAACAAGGGGTTACTCTTAACAAAAGCAGCACAATTTAGAATGTAAATACTTGGTAAGGTAAGAATCTTAAGTTGTCTGAATATAGGCTTACCTGGGGTTCTATGTGAAACTTTTATCATAGCTTTGACAGCTTTCTTTTGCATTGAGAATAATTTTATAGCAGCACTAGAGTTTCCCCAAAAAATTATGCCATAGGCAAGATGGGAATGAATGTTGGCATAGTAACACATTTTTAATGTATCAAGAGCAATGATTTGGGCAAGATTCCGAATCATGAAAATGCCAGTGGTAACTTTCTTAACAACAGCTTTGGCATGGAAAGACCAATCTAGGTCTTCAGATATTGTAAGGCCTAGAAATTTAGTGGTAATGACATGTTGAATTATATTACCATTGGTTTTCAGGAGGAAGCTCAGGGTAGGAGATGATTTTTTAGTGTGAAACTGCAGGAAGATAGATAGAATTTACTTCTATAATAGATATCACGTGCAATCTGAGCCTTACAGGTAATAGTTGCAGAGTATATTATATATATATATATATATATATATATATATATATATATATATATATATATATATATATATATATATATAGCTTGTTTAATATACTTGCCAGGAAAAGCATCGTTGAAATGGATTCCAAAGGTATTCATAAATGTGTTGAATTTGATCTCAAGATTAGATTCATCAATAACATCTTTCCATGATTCTTGGGACAGTCCAAAAAGAAATTTGACAATAGAACTTTCGTGGAAAAGCCATTTATATATAAGCGGAGGTTTTGGACTAGCAGTAGGCTTATTAAAGTCTTCCCTTTCAGAGAGTGTTTAAGTAAATTAATGTTGAAATCTCCAAACAGCAGAATTCCATCGGTATGTTTTGAGCAGACAAAAGTTCAAGTATCACTAAGAGAGTGGAATAACTGAGAGATGTTACTGTTGGGAGAACGGTAGATACATAAAATACAATACAAGGAAGAGTTAACTTTCAATGAGGCTATTGAACATTCAAAAACTTTCTTGATGCAGTTATCATAACTAATACCATTAATATTAATACAAGGTTGACTATATATGGCAACACCACCGCATCTGTTGTGATTGCGACAAAAGTGGGAAATAAGATTAAACCCATAAATATGAGAGACAGGGATCTCTTCACTAGATAACCAATGTTCAGATAGTATCAAAATATCAGTATTGAGTTCTTGTAGTACAAGTTCAAGCAGGTGACATTTATTTCTGATGCTCTCATTGTTTAGAAAGAAGAATTTGACTGAATCCTTACTACTAATTGAAGGGACACTTTCCGCATTGGGATATTTGATGGTAGTGATTGCAGCACACTCCTGAATTGCCACATTAGCTTTGTTGCAGCCTAAATTTAGATAGGTGCACTGATTTTTGCCTAATATTGCATCATCTAGTCACTTTACTTTAGGTTTCAATATACCAGCTTGGCCTCGAGTAATCATTTTGGGAGCCTGATTACAGGTGGGATTGTGGCTGGGGTTAGGTGGCAAAATTGGAAGAGGATTTTTATCGGCACTTTCACTTCGGTTGCTATCACAATCAATAGCACTGGCTGAAGAATCATAATGAGCACTTGCTGTATTCTGACAGGGGACACACAATGGTGAGGGTGGGTCACTTAGTTCAGATTTGCTAATTTCACTCTTCCTCCACCTGGTGAAGGAAAACCTACTATCACATGCACCTTCTGGCCAGTTTTCTCTTTTATTTAAATCTGATAAGAAAGAGAGATCAGCACCGATTTTAAAGGAAGCACTCCGACTGCTGTATATGTCAAGTTTTTCGCATGTAAAATTATCGTTATTATATCTCTTTGAAAGAAAGTTTATAATATTATCACATGTAACATTCACATTAACTCATCCCAAATAGAGCCAGGCACATTTAGGGATTGCTGTAAAAGTGTTTTTTTCTTTGCTGGAGCCGAATATTAAGTGTTTTACTTGCTTACCTCGCTTTGCTATGCCAGGACCGCGTTGCGATAAACTCGTAATCTCCTTATATCGTTGGTAGCTCAATAACTTTGGCTCAGATTATTAAAAGTAAAATACTCCTTTAGCCAAACAATCTCCTTAATGGAAACTTCTGATGGATATTCCTGATGAGAGTTTTCATGTAGGCTGTCGGCATATTTACTTATGCTTTTGTTCCTTTTTTTGTAGCTCACCTTTATAAAACCATCGTCACTATGAGAAATATTTTTGTCGGAATTCTCTGTCGCATTTAGGGTATCAGTTTGAGATTTTGACGGTTGCAGGTTAGTTCCACCGGAGGTCACAACGGCATACTTAGTAGATGGGTTGGGAGCTGATTCCACATTGATATCTGTAGTGACTACGTTACTTGGGATAACTTCACGTTCAATGAGCGCATTGCTCAATTTGTTTTTAATTGAATTACTACATACTTGCTTGGACTCCACAAGCGCCAGTCTTTCTTCCAGGCAGAGTAAGTTCCTGATAATAAAATCAAAAACGGCCGGAGAGGAATTTTCGATGCCAGGTCGCGCGGTGTTTAGGTTCACTGTTGAGCAACAGGTTTCACACATCCAGAAAATCGATTTATGACCCTGGATTACGTTAGATTCTATTTCTGTAAGACTGGAGCACTTTAGGTGGTAATATCCCATGCATCTACCGGCACATGGTAATTTAAACTGGTCTTGAAGAGTATTTTTGCACGAGCGACATGACGTCGTGTTTACTATTTCCGCCATCTTGACTTCGTTATTTTGTTAAAGGGAAAAGAACTGATTAGTTTTTGGTATAAATCAGCCAATCAGAAGTGAGTGTTTACTTTTGTCACCTATCCATTTTAACTTTCTCCATATGTAGTATAGGGGAAAGTATTGTTTTTATGAAAAAAAATTTACTTTTGGTAAAAATCGGTGAACCTGAAGTGGGTGATTACTCTTGTCACTTATCCGTTATTTTGAAATATTTGCTTTAATATTTGAAAAATATAAAAATGTATTGGAATAAAAATTGTAGGTAATTTAATTTTCTACAACCTTTGTTTGAAACGCTTTCCCATATATGTAATATGAAGAGCATTTTAACAAGAAGTCCAAACCAGGCCTAATGCAGACTGGTTTCCCAAAGTTGATGTCTTGAATTGATTACTTATATTGACAGGAAATATTTCAGTATGTTAATTATACCAAGGAACAGTGGCGGCTCGTGTATAGGCACTGCGGAACTGCAGCACCCCCTATTTCCACTTGATATTATCGATAACATTTAATATAATGAGTCCTTTTTTCTTTAATTCTTTCTTTATTTTTGTAGTACAATATATATTCCTTAAGCTTAATGTCAGTACTTCAGTAGCCATCCCCCAGTTTATGAAAAAGATACAAAAATCTTTGTATGGAACTGTGCACTTCACAGTGCCAGCGACGTGGTGTTTGACTGTTGTGCGCATGCGCACATAGGAGGGGGGGTGGGGAGGAAGGCGGGACTGCCAGGTAGAGAGCACTGTTGCTCTCGCAGTGCCGGCTCTGGCGTGATGGTGGAAGTTTTTTTTACTCAGCGTGTTTTGTGCTTAAAAACCGTGTACCATATTCTTGAATGTGATAAACTGTAGAAGAGTGTAGAATTAGATTATTATTCTGCTTCCAGCTATTCTATTTGATTCATTTTTTTCGGTTCTTTTATGGATTTCATTTTTAAATGAATAGATAAAGCTTGAACTGTAACAATTTAAGTTAAAGTAAGTAAAAAATGTTTGGTTTTTTTGTTAAGATTTTATCAAGTTCCTGAATAAATTTTCTTTTTATACATGTTTTTTTTTCCTTTTACACAATTTTAAAACAAAGGCTAAAAATTTTCTGGAGCAGCACCTCCACTAATTTTAGCTACGAGCCGCCACTGCCAAGGAATTCTCATACCATAAATACTACTTGTAGTTCATAGTTTATCAATGGTAGAGAAAATTGGGAAAAAAATTAATAGAGCATTATCATGTATAATATACTAAAAGCAATGTCAACATCTTTTTCTGACATATTTTGCATGTATTTTTTTTAAGTAAACGAATTTAATAAATGTTACTGTTTATATTGTCGCATATGTTCCGCATTTAGGGACTATTGCTACGGTAGCCCGCCGATGCACACCCATTTCTCTTGTCGTCTCTACTCACTTCCTACTCCTCTCTCGACGCCACCACACTCTCTCCCTCTCTTCCGGTTTTCAGCCTACTTCCTCTTTCGTCCCGAACCGCACGCTACTGCCATCTCGAGGGCGTTCGCAACAATATGCTAATATGTCTGGATCAACTATCCATTGCTGAAGAGTAGTTGAGCTGAAGAAAATAACCCATTTGTTCACTTGCCTATGCTCAAGCAGAGTTTGGTAATAATCGTCTCCATGGCAACAACCCGATAAATACGATTTAAAACACAAAAATGCTGTTGTAGTAGATTCAAGAAAAAGTGGTTAATTATCAAAATTTGGTAATAAGAATTAGAATCTATATTTTATTTTTTTTATTTATTCAATAATTCCTCATACAGCTTTTGTAGCCATTTTACAGTGGAATGTGTTAACAATAACAATAGACGAACACATACATCCATGCCCTAGGTGGAGAAAAACTCACCTAGGCGGGAGTCGAACCCGCGACCTTCGGATTGGTAGGCGAGGACGTTACCCCGCCGCCACATATTCTTTTACTCTTAGAACAGTACAAACCTTGCTCTGATTACACAATTTTAAGATATTTTAATGTACTAAAGAAAACATCTCTGCACGATGGAGTTGAGATTTTCTATGTACAACAACAACAACAACACACCTTGACGCTTTCTCTTGCGGGGTAAGCCATGCCATATGTCTGCCAATTACCAACCCATCACCACATGCTTCCTCCACACACTTCTATCCTTGCACACTTCTTTTGCTTCACTTACACTCATACGCTGAGTCACACATTTCCTCTTATTCTTCATACTTTTCACATCCCTTTTTCTCAGAGTCTCACTAACCACATCCAACCAAGTCTTGCGCGGTCTTCCTCTCCCTCTCTCGCCTTTCACTCTTCCTTCATATATTTGCTTGGCGATTCTACTCTCCTCCATCCTTTCTATATTTCCGAACCACCTCAGCAGACCTCTCTCATACAAATCTGTCACACTAGCTTTCATACCACATTTGTTCATCTCCCAATTATTCCTTACTTTGTCCCTCCTAGATTTTCCACAAACTCTTCTCATGTATCCCATCCCAACTGCATTCAAACTACTTTTATGCTTCTCCTGACACACCCATGTTTCACTGCCATACAGCAAGGTAGGCATTAAAACACTCTTGTATACAGCCATTTTCGCTTCTTTTGTCAACCATTCATTCTTTGCAATCGACCACACACTCCCTGCCACCTTTCTATAAGCATTCACTCTCCTTTTGATTTTCCTATCTACTCTACCATTTTTACTGAACATTCTGCCAAGGTATACATATTCATCCACTACCTCAATCGTTCCACCATTTATGCTAAATTTACAGTCGTTCACCTCATTCTCCCGATCGAACACAACTACCTTGGTTTTGGCCACATTTATCCTTAAGTCCATTCTCACTGTCGTATCATGCAGGCTATCTAACATTCTCTGCAATTCTCCTGGGTTCTCAGCCATTAACACAGCATCATCAGCATACAAAAGTACACGAACATTCTCTCCACCAACCTTAACACCCACCATATCCATAAATGCCTGTCTCACACATTTATCCATGAACACATTAAATAACCAAGGGGACATGACACATCCTTGTCGTACACATTGCTCAACTCTAAACCAATCACTCATCGCACCATTCACCCTTACACATGCCCTACTTCCAGTATACACTACCTTTATAGCATTCAGCAACCAGCCATTCACTCCATACTCGCTCAAAACATTCCACAATTCATTACGATTCACTCTGTCATATGCTTTCTCTAGATCAACAAATGCACAGTACACTTTCTTTCTTACATCCATGCACTTCTCAACCACTTGCTGTAGGGCAAATATTTGGTCGGTGCAACCCCTTTCAGGCATGAAGCCACATTGCACTCCCCACATTTTATCCATAGTTACCTTTTGTACTCTTTCAATCAAAACTTTCCCATACACCTTTCCAGGTATACTCAGCGAACTAATCGCTCTATAATTCTTACATTCAGTCCTATCTCCCTTACCCTTGTAGAACGGTACAATTACACCATCCTTCCATTCAGCAGGCACTCTCGAACTCCTTGCACACAGATTGCACAGATCCCACATCCAACACATAAGCAAATCACCTCCATACTTCAACATCTCTCCCGTTATGCCATCCACACCTGCACCTTTTCCATTTTTCAACATATTCACTGCTTTAACTACCTTGTTCTTACTAATCCCCTCATATTCATTAATATTTACTCCAACAGATTCACTCGAATTTTTAGACCCATTCACAACATTTCCATACAACTCTTCAAAATACTTTTTCCAACACTCCCTTACATCACTCTTATTCCACACCATATCACCATTCTTTCCTTGAATTCCGCTCACACCCTTACTCACTCCTTGCCTTGCTCTCTTCACCCATTTCCAGAACAAATTCTTATTCCCCTCAAAATCATTCTGCATTTTCTCAGCTTCATTCATCCGCAATAGTTCTTTACTCTATTTCAAAATATTTTTTGCAGCTCTCCTTTTTTCTTTATACATTTCATACAGTGCCTTTCGCTCGTTTTCATTCTTAGCAGCAATCATTCTCACATATGCCTCCTTTTTCTCATTCACAGCCACTTTAACTCTCTCATTCCACCATGCATCACCTCTCATTCTTCCAACAACTGCAGTCCCACACACCTTAGTAGCACACTGCAAGATAATACCTTTCAATCTGTTCCAAGTCTTCTGCACATACTCTTCTCTTATTTCCTCCTTCAATTCACTCTCTTCGGCCATCAGCCTTTCTTTTAGCACACTTTCATATTCCCACCTATTCATTTGCTCTTGCAATCTTTCCACTTTTACTCTAGTTACCTTCTCCCCTTTCCTCTTTCTTACAATCCATTTTCTCCCAAGATCTACTCTAGAGATCACTAAATAGTGGTCTGATCCACATTCCGCACCTCTCACAACTCTCGTATCGTTCACAAGCTCCCTCAACCGTTCATCATACACAACAAAATCTATCACACTCTTCGCTTCCCCTCTTGTCCATGTATACAAGTGGATTGACTTGTGCTTAAACCATGTGTTCGAGACAAACAATCCCATTTCCATACATACATTCACCAAGCTTTCACCATTACCATTCACTCTTGGGTCACCAAATGGTCCAAGGACCCTTTCTGTGCCTTCTTGTTTTACTCCCACCCATCCATTCATATCTCCGAGCATAATTACTCTTTCTCCTGGTTCTCACTTACTCAAAATATCTCTCAATTCTTCCCAAAATGTATTCTTATCATATTCATTCTCACCGTCAACTGGAGCATAACATGTAACAAGCATAATCCTGCGCACATCCACTTTCATCCGCACCCACAACAGCCTTAGTGACATTAATTCATGCTTTCTCACATGCATCCCACACCTTGACAACTGTGCACGCATTCATCTACTCCAGACCAAAAGGCCAAACTACCGTTATTCATTTCTATCACTTCCCCCCCTTTACGCTTAGTTTCACTCACACACAAAACATCTATCCTCCTTGTATCCATTTCATTCATCAATTCACTCTCTTTCCCATACACACCTCTTACATTCCATGTTGCAATCTTCCATACCGGGTCATCATCAGATGGGCCAACCTGCTTCGACCTACGCCGCCCATCATGGTTTCGGTCGTCCTAGGCATTCTTATAGTACATTGTAGTAACGTTAAAAATAGGGTAAGCAAGGTTACAGGCCTATACTGTACCCGTGCCACATGCAGCATTCCCTACTAACGGTAAGGGCACAATACCGGTCAGTTTTGGCACAATTTAGCGTCATGCTACAAGCATAACCAACACCCAGTATTACCCCAGGTATGCTTACGCTATTCTACACAAGCTAGGATCTCTACTCTAGAGACTACCTTGTGAGCCAACATTCCGTTGCCCGTGTCCTACCAACTAGGAGGTACGTGAAATTTACTGACACACTTTTTATTTATTTATTTATTTAATTAAAAAAGGTCCATAAACAGCCAAATTTTGGCCTTTTACAATGGATCCGTAATATAACAACATAAAATAACAAATAAAATAAATTAAATTAACAATCGTGGAACAGATATTAAATTTGAAGCTTTCCCGGCGAATCATCATGGTGAATTTTTCTCGGGTTTCCAACCGGGTTGTCTCGGAGATTTCTTCCGACGTTTCGGCGACTAGCTCTGTCGCCATCTTCAGGGATCCTGAGTCCCTCAGGATCCCTGAAGATGGCGACAGAGCTAGTCGCCGAAACGTCGGAAGAAATCTCCGAGACAACCCGGTTGGAAACCCGAGAAAAATTCACCAAGATATTAAATTGTTCCAAACAGGAAAATGCAAAAACAGAAACATATTCAAAAGCGTTTAGACAATAAGAATTATGGGGGTGACCGGGCAACTAGTGCAGAAAAGGATGAGATGGGGGAAAACATATCATTAACAGGGAACAAACAAACCAGGGAATTAAATGTTTGGGGCAATCGATAGAAGAGAGATCTTTTGGTGATGGAGAGTCGGCATTTGGGTAAGTGTAAGGGGTTGGGATTGCGGGTGGGACGAGGGGGGACGTGAGGAGAGAAGTAGGTAAGAAGTTCATTTGGTCGGTATTTACCATTCATTATTCCATGGAGAAATTTTAGGTCTGATGTTTTCCGACGCAATTGCAGGGAGGAAATACCCATCACTGAAAGCAATTCCTCGCGAGACAAGTTACGGTAAGTGGGGACTCGATGGCGCACGATTGCTAGGAAGAAATTTAGAGGGCGATTTAGGAGTTTAAGGTTGGTGGGAGATGCCGTGGACCATATAGGAGAGCAATATTCAAGTAGTGGTAGGACACAACCGGAAAAAACTGATTTTAATGCCTGAAGGTTGTTGATTTCTGTGAATCTGTACAACAGGCCAACAAGGGACATGGCTTTGGATGAAATTTTTCTTATATATGAGGTGAAGGTGAGCTTGGAATCGAAGAGCACTCCAAGGTCACTGTGTGCGGAAACTTCGGGTATGGGTTGGGCGGAGTATAAATAAACTGAAGGGATGGGTTTGGTTCGAAGGGTGAACTGTATAAATTTAGATTTGGTGGGATTAACTTTAAGTTTCCATGCAGAGCTCCAATTAGAGATTGAATGGAGGGCAAGCTGAAGCAAGTGACTGTCATTGGAGTTGTCTATTTGCTTAAATATCTTGCAATCGTCGGCGTATAACAGTATGTTGCAGGAATGGGGAAGAACGGAATCAACAATATCATCAATATATAAAGAGAAAAGAAGGGGACCAAGAACACTTCCTTGTGGAATACCGGAAGGAACTGGAAGGGAAGGGGAAGTAACGCCGTCGATTGTAACACGTTGAAATCTGTTGGATAGAAAACTGGTGAGAAGACTAAGAAGGGGTCCATGGATATTGTAACGATTGGTAAGTTTGTGAATTAATAGGATGTGATCCACGGTGTCAAAAGCTTTGGAAAAATCGACGTAACAAACGTCGAGTTGGGAAGATTGTTCGACAGCATTGGTAATATGATAGTGAATGACGGAAAGGTTGGTGAGGCATGAGCTCCCGGGAAGGAAACCATGTTGATAGGGGGAAATGTAAGGGAGGATAAACGACAGGAGGCGGCTGTGAATAATGCGTTCAAAGAGGATGGAAAGAACAGGAAGAATAGATATGGGGCGGTAATTATCAATGCAATTTTTAGAACCGGACTTTAGAATAGGGTTGACATTTGCTGTTTTCCACTCCGTCGGGTAAGATCCATCGGAGAAGCATCTGTTAAATATTTTCGTGATAGGGAGATGAAGAGTGTTGGCCGTGCGTTTGAGGAATAGGGAACCGAAGCGTCCGATCCTGTGGCCTTATTTGAAGGTAGGAGGAAAGAAAGCTTAGGACCTCACTGTGGGTGGTGGAAATGGTTGAGAGGGAGTGAGTGCAAATGGACTCAACGGGTGGTAAGGGGGATGAGAGAGAGGGTGTGGAAAAGTTCGAAGTGAACTGGTCGTTGAAAGCGGTGGGCCTTTCGTGGTTCGTGAATGACTTGGAATCGGAGCTCACAGTAAGGGGGATACGAGAACACTTTCTTCTGCCATTTATGAGAGTCCAAAATCTCTTGGAATTGTCTTTGAGATCTTCGGTGATTGTTTTCACATATTTGGCATAGTCACGTCTGAGGAGCGTTCTCGAGCGGCTGCGAATTTTTGCAAACTCCGAGCGTGTGCGGGGGTTTGGGTGGGTCTTACTTAGTTTCCAAGCGGCTTCTTTGTTACGGAGGGTTGCAGCGGTCGCCTCGGACATCCATAGGGGTCGTCTCTTGGAAATCTTGCGGGAGGGAACGAGGTCACCAATGGCACCGTGGAGAATGTCGTAGAAAAGGGAGATGCTATCCTGCGTAGTCCCACACTCCAGGAGGTCCCATGGAAGGAGGGAGAGTGCACGGTTGATGACCTGCCAGTCAGCTTTGTTCCAAGCTCTAACGGTTCGGACAGGGGGTGAGGACAACGGCGGTGGGGATCGGTAGGGTGGGGGTAGGAGAAATTCTAATGACTGGTGGTCGGAGGCGAAAATGTTTCTGCCGGGTATCATGGCCTGCACGGGGACTGAGGAAATGATAAGATCCAACGTTGCCAAGTTTCGGGTGGGGTGGGAGTTGCATTGAAAAAAACCCAGACCGTTAATGAAATGGTCCAGGAAGAATTCATCATGAACACTTTTGGTGGAACCGTCAGTATGTGAGTTCCAACCAATAGAAAGATTAAAGTCCCCGAGGAGAATAACATTGGGACAGAGTGACCGCACACGAATCACCGATTGGAAACAGCTCTCCATCACTGAAATGCTACTGTCGGGCGGGCGATAGAAACATCCGATAAATAGTTTGTTGTTAAATGCCGCAGAATTATTCTGGGGCGAGTTAGTGGAAATGACAACTTCGGTCCAAAGAATTTCACAATCCGTCTCTAAGTCACTTCTGCGTTTGGATTGGAGGGCGGAATGAATTGCCAATAGCACTCCGCCTCCCCTAGAACTGCGATCGCGGTGGAAAATGGCATGAGTTGGCATAAGGGCTAATTCGTTATCGCCGACACTGTCACTAAGCCACGTTTCCGTCAGCGCTATTACTCTGAACTTGGACAATTCCACAAGGTTTGTGGTGGCGGACGAGAGCTTGTTTTTAATGCTCCTGACATTTTGATAATAGACACTGTTACCAGGACCGGGGTTGGGATGCACATCACCAGCAAGAAGAATAAGGAAAAGAAATTTCCAGACCGGGGGAGGGAGCTTCATGGTCCGGGGTGGGGCGGGCGTCGTGGCCGGTGGTCGTGGGCGGGTGATGGTGAAAACACGGGGGAGCACTTTGGGAACTTTCCCTTTGCGGAGCGTCTAGCAGGCACGTCCGTTCACTACGACCGCTCTACTACTACTACTTTGGACACCTTTGTACAACAAATAGGGAATAAACATTCCTGAACACTTTTTGACCTTTTTCTCGATGATGTCTGTCTGTATGTGATAGATTTTTGTGGGCGCTCTAACTCAAACACTATTAATCAGGTCAACGCAAAATTTTATATTTAATATTTTTATAAAAGTTAGATCACCTGATTAGTTTTTGGTAAAAATCGGCAAAACGGAAGTTGGTGTTTACTCTTGTCACTTATCCGTTATTTTGAAATATTTGCTTTAATATTTGATAAATGTTAAAATGTATTAGAATAAAAGTTGTAGTAAATATTAGTTTCTACAACCTTTGTATATATCTGATTTTATTGAGGGGGATGTTACATAATCTGTGTGTTAAAATTGAAACAGCTATTTTTTGGTTCATAGGGTGAAAGGAGTTGTTAGGAATGAAGTTATCAGTATGTGTAGGTTTTCTAAAAATGTCAAACTCAATGTGTTGTCTATTATTTATGATAAGCAAGTCCAAAAATGGCAAGGTGTTGTTTTCTTGAAGTTCATAAGAGAACATAATTGAAGGATATATGTTGTTTAACTGATTAACTAATTCATCT
This sequence comes from Tanypteryx hageni, assembly GCA_028673005.1. Lineage (NCBI taxonomy): Eukaryota > Metazoa > Arthropoda > Insecta > Odonata > Petaluridae > Tanypteryx > Tanypteryx hageni. The sequence continues at coordinate 51,509,847 of CM054114.1, read as the reverse complement.
ACATTTTGTTTCTTTAAATCAAAGATTGTGAATATGTCATCCACGTACCTCAACCATATATCTGGAAAGTAATGAAATTTTTCTTTGCAATCGTTTTCAAAAGAGGGCATAAAAATGTTGGCTAGAAAAGGAGATAGGGGGTTTCCCATAGAAGTGCCTTGTGTTTGTTTGTAAATTTCATTTTTGAATAGAAAAACGTTCTGTGACATGCATAAATTAGTAAGTTGTAAATATTCGAGGACAATTTTTATGTCCTCTTTACATCTTAGTAATGTTCCTTTTTCTTTTCTTAATTGTCAACCGGAAGTAAATATTAACAACGATCCCAGAGCTAACAACATGTAATTTGCCATATAAATATGGAGAAAGTCATGTGTTGCCCACATCAGTTTATTACAAATGATTTCAGGACTAAAAAGTTGAATAATTGTGGCTGCTCTGGAGCATAGAAAATTACGTTCTTCAAGGGGATTGGGACACTGAATGCAGATCAATTTGAATATATTTCCATAAAAAGAAATTACACGTAATAATGTTTACAGTAAATGGATTGTGCATATAATGTTACACATATTTGGCAGCTGTCCGACTCTTGGCATAAATATTTTTCAAAAAATTAAAAGGCAATTCTTTTAGTAAAACTTTTACCTTAGAATTGGTTTGGAATATTTATGAATTGATGTTACTAATTCAGGGGTACTAAATTTGAAACTTCACGAATAAAACAAAAACAGGAATAAAAGGCTAAAGTAAATTCTGCGTCTTAATTAAATGTTAATTCAGATAAATTATACTTAAAAATAAAATTATAGAAATCGATATGAAAAAGGAAAAAATGGGAAAAATATCATTATTTATTTTTCAATAAGCATTAAAACTAAATACAATTGTGTGCATACCTGTTTGTGTTTTCAAACTGGCCTGTGATCCCCTAAGTTTCCTTAGATCCATAATGGATATTTTTTAACAAATAAAATCTGACATTGACATTCTCCTTTGAGTTGATTTCATCCTATGCTTTAACTATGCTGATACAGATCACCTCACACCGCTACAGCTCGGTGGCTAAAGTCCTATAATTCCGCACTTAAAATAGCGCCGCCTGAAGCGATCATCTCTCTAACAACTGACCCCATGTTCCTATTATTTCACATTATATAATAGAACTAGTGTAAATGCCCATCAAAAATGACGGAACATGAATTTTAATGTTCTCGAGTTAAATCATGATGTACTCTTTCGCACGTATATTAGGATTGAGACAACAATAGAAGTTCGAGTTCTTACAATGAATGCCAAGACAGTAAACTTAAAAGGTATTTTTTCCGAAATACGTGATTTAGAGGATACATTTCAGAGATTTTGAATTAGTGGCAAAATTCGACGATAAGGATAAGAAGATTTGTCCATTTTTCTTTAAAGCGGTTCCGGTACGAAGATCGATGGTCAACTGTCCCTAATAATAATTTACAAAAGAATAAAAGCCTTCGCGTCGAAAAATCGCTTTTTACGCGTTATTTTATGTGAACTGAAATTACTTACTATATCCTGGAGTTGAACCCGGGTAATTTTTCGGTATTTTTCTTCATTGAATTTTAAGGCGCGATTGAAGCATTCCTGCCAATTCTCAATCTTCAACGTAGTCGGAAAGTTTTTTAAAATACGTTAAAAACATTATGAGATGACAACAGGATTAAGCCGTTTATGTTATAGAGGATTCCATCACTGGACTCGAGTTTTCTCGGTCACTTTTCTCCCTCTTCCAAGTATCTCTATCCCACTTTCCCGATAGAATGCGAATAGTTGCGGTTATAACGAACAAATAAAATCTGATCGGTCTCGATATATCCTCGCGCCCGATTATTTGGTCGTAAAAACACGAAAAAGTGACGATACTTACGGTGTAAAACAGTGAATCCCAGAAATTTGCAGTTTTGCATATCCTCATACATATCGCGGTCAATTTTACTATTCGCTCATAAAACCTTTTCTTATACGCGACTTATAAATGGCCAAAGTTGCCATCATCGGCGAATTAAGAGCAAGAGACACAAACTTAAACATTAAAAGAAGGATTTGCAAAAATACCTTTTCATGGTTCTGGATCGGGCAAATCAATCATGAAATAGAAGTGGGTTTTACTCCAGCCAAGTCATCAGCACATCCGTCGCCCACAAACGAGTAAGTTTTACCTAGTTAGTTTTTCGGTTATCCCTTAACCCTAGAACTATCGAGGACCACAACTTTTCTCTTTTAAAAACAAAGGAAAAGTCTGGATATTTTATTACATTTTGCAGTAGGGTGTATCGAAAAAATCGAAAGTTTGAATTTGAATTAGACACTATGCGGAAAGGTTGTGGGATCATGGTAGTAATTCGTATCAAAAACTTGGGTTCGATCGAATACATTTTGCTATCCCCGAACGAGCCTCAAAGTTTCGATAATTTGACTAAAATTGAGGTTTTGTATAAGAAAGTTCAAATGGACTTTCCGCGTGTAGATTTTGGAACATGTGCAATCTATAGTCGCTAAAAACTAGATTAAGCCTAGTCAGAGATATAATGAAAGGTTTTGGGTACTTTGGGGGGTGCTCCGCCCCCTCAAAAAGTCTTAAAAATTTCGCTGTTTTTCACCCAAATGCGACATTTGTCAGTACTGGAGAGTGCAGCTCTTCGCCCGGTTCCTATAAGAATAAAGAAGAAACCGACTCAGAACTCACCACGAGAAGGTGGCTGCACATCGAGTTCCGCGCTAACCTATCCCAACCAACCAACCAATGATGGGTTTAATGCCTACAGACAATGACAATTGTATTGGTAAGTACCAAAAATGAGACTAGTGAAGTTGTAGGCTACTAGACAAATCGTTTGAAGAAATAAGTGTTTGTTAAAGAAGTCTCACTATCAGTGTCAATGCCTCGCAACTGGTTTTTGGTGTCAAACGATGGCATCACTTGCCTTGATCTTGAAGCATTTCGAATTAAGCCATCACAATTTTTAGCTCCGCAGACGCTTAATGAAGCTTTTGTGACCTCCTTAACTGTACGCTCCACGGCCTGAGTATGACACGGAAAAGCGTCATGCAATGATACCTGGGAAGGGTCGTCGATGAAGGAGCGAATTTGCTTGTCAGAAAAGCCACGTAGGGCTGGTGGCTCATAGATAGTTTCCCTTTTCCAGTCAATCATATCTTGAAAATTTTCCGCTTGGAAGTTAATAGAGGGCACATTAAATGTGCGAGGGTGAACGTGAGCAGGTGTCTCAAGAGCCTCACTTCTTGCTTTTAAGACGCGAGACACGGCCAAAACCCGATCATCTCGCTGCTCATCTCCCAACATTGCAATCAAGATGTTTTCGGGGTGAGCGTAAAAAGCATTGCGCGCAATGACAGGATCAATAACTCCTTGATACTTCTTCGGTAAGAATCGTGTTTTGCTGATGCACTCCCAAAGAAGTCTGCTTCCATCTTTGCAAGAATGTCTCGTTTTAATCGCAAACCACATGGGAGCATACACATTTAAGATGAAAGTGACAATTACTTTTAAGATTCTGTTTGCAGTTGTGACCCATCTGGAATGACTGATTGGACCAGGATCTCGCTTGGAGAGTTCCACTGGGCAATCATCTTAGTTGATTGCTTGGCATATCTTGTAAAGATATTGTTCGTCTCTACTGAGTTTTCTGGAGTCCAGAACAGGTAAGTCCACTTTAATGGGTTTAAATTTCGTGACTAGCAGGTCCTTACAATCTGCTAACTGCTTTCCTATGAGACCTGAATATGATGTTGGGCCACTTGTACCGCCATCAGTTAGTTGCATGAGATGTCTGAGAGGTAATTTGATGAAATGAAGCATGCAGATGTTTCATTGAAGTGATCGCTTTTCCGTGTCTCTGACTAGGCTTAATCTAGTTTTTAGTGACTATAGATTGCACATGTTCCAAAATCTACACGCGGAAAGTCCATCCGAACTTTCTTATACAAAACCTCAATTTTAGTCAAATTCTCGAAACTTTGAGGCTCGTTCGGGGATAGCAAAATTTATCATAATTCCACAACCTTTCCGCATAGTGCCTAATTCAAATTCAAACTTTCGATTTTTTCGATACACCCTATTGTGCAGAGACTTATATAAAATAATTTCCCGAAGTTTCTCATCAATGTATGCGTATTTCAATTTTATGCAAATTATTTCGTAATTGGCTGCATGCCTTGATACGCGGGTGGCCTAACTTATATGGTACCATGTGTTAGAAAAGCACTGTATGAAGCACGCTATCTGTTTAAACTGTTGTGTTAGATGAATCAGATTAAATCAGGGTTGCCGGTGGTGTAGTGGTTAGGACACTGGCTGCTACTCGCCTGCTGCTTGAAAAGGCATCGGGTACGAATCCTGCGCAAGTAGTATTTTTGCAAGGTCGCCCGGCCCCCTGTTTGTGTGGTTTGAGGAGACCGCGCAAATTCAGCTGTTCCGTCCTTCGGAAGGAACGTTAAGCTGTTGGCCCCCCTGGTGTTCTTCGTAAGAGCAGGCAAATGCCGGCACCGAGTTTCCCTCCTCCCTTTCCCGGCTATTCATTGCACTACCTCTGAGATACCCACTGCGCGTAGGACAGAGGCGAATCAGCTGGGCATTCAAATTCAGATTAAATTGTTTTTCTAAGCAATTTGTTATTACTTTTGTAAAAGCAATCTTACTGCAATACTAATCTGATCTTGAAAACGTGATAAAAAAATGTAAAAATATTCTTTATTCTTTATTTTATTTTAGATGGTGTGCCTCTGAGCCCTCCTCCCCTTTTAGTAGTCCACGGTAGTTAAAATCACTAGGTAGTTCTAGGGTTAAGAAAAGTTAAATTTATTTTTAATTGAACTATTTCATATTGATTTTTAAACGCGTTACTATGTCCAATTGAGTTCTACAAGGAGATACGGTAAGTTGCATTTGCGGTGTTGATAATCGAATAAATGTGATGTGTTCACCAGATGACTTTCTCCATACCTGTAATATTTCTAAAAATTCCAAATAGGTTAAATGATAATAAATATTTTAAGGAACAGCGATAGAAATTCAAAGGCCTTAAAAAAATAACAAACTCATACCGTACTCTTCTGACATTGGATACAGGCACGAAGCTCCAACAATTAAAAAACTGCGTCAAATGATTACAAAAGGTGCCTCCAGGTGGTTTGTGGTAGCAGCTAAAAAATTTTAAAATATCTCTTAAAAAATACATTACATGAGAAAATGATTCAAAAAAATGTTGTAGAGAATGAAATTACCTACAAATTTTATTTCAATAGTTTTTTTACATTGATCAAGTAATAAAGCAAATATTTGAAAAAACGGATGTGACAAGAGTAAACATCCACTTCCGGTTGACTGATCTTAACCAAAAATTAATCAACTCTTATCCTTTTAATAAAAGTGCCAAATATAAAATTTCGCGATTATTTGATTCCTAGTTTTTTTAGAACACCCACAAAATTCCTATCACATACACACAGACTTAATCGAGAAAATGGTCAAAACGTGCTCAGGGGGCCTCAAAACGTGTATTTCCGTTGAAATCTTGATATTGATTTTTTCCATAAAAACAATGCTTTCCCCTATCTACGTATGGAGAAAGTAAAAAGGATATAGACAAAGGGTGGAATCTTGCACCATAATAAATTATGAAACATTTTATCCCGCTTAGTTCGATTGCAACAAAATGATTAAGGTTTATGAAAATTGCCGGTCTTAGTAGAGAGGTGTTTAGCCAGTTCGAAATCTGCCGAGGGCATGGTCGTGGGTGTTCGTCTTTGTTATTGTCGTTACGCTCATTGTAAAAGACCGTTAAGTGCTGTATATGAGGTAGTGAAAATAAAAAACAACGATTAACATTTCAAACGCATGAATAACAGAAAATTCTATTCATAGGATCGCACGAGGGTCATTCCAAAAGTAACGATTCCAGTATTTTTTCTGATATATGCATGCGAATAAAATCAGCAATAGGAGCAGTTGAAAACTTGTAAAAATATCACTTCACATAGTGTCCATTACGTTCCATGTATTTGTCAACTGTAGAAGGTGTGATTTTCGGGTCCCTGTCGCAAATTAATCTCTCGCAAACCCGGCTCCTTTTTTATCCTTTTCCCATCTTTAGGATTAGTGCTTGTGCGATTAAGTGAGTGAATGTGTAAGTGACTTCAGCTCCTGTCGTGGAGTAACAACCCCTAAATCTGTAAATTGGTATTTTTCATTTTCATTGACTTTTGGTCTCCTTTCTTTTCCCCCCTCTTTCCTGTGTGTCTATAACATTTGAACTTCACGGTTAAGGAGTTAAATTTCTCATTTAACATCAATTTCGCCGTAGTCTCCACCTTTACCTATTTAAAGAAAAAATGACCAAACGCTCAGCCATTTATTTCTAGCGAATACTTGTGCGTAATAATAATGTATGGCAATTTTTACCAATTTTCTTTCAAGTATACGATGCCGCTTTGTCTTAGGCGTGCTACAAAACGCATCGTTATACATGATTAATGGTGGATTAAATCGAGGTGCCTCCGCTATCGGCAGATACTAATTAAGAATTTCTAAATCATGGTTGGCAACATAATATAATCTGTCTGGAAGATTTAACACTTTCGATTACTGGGTTGTCTCGCTGCGAAAGAGATTTCGACGGCTGAATGAGATTAAGGTCACGTTCAACGTTTCACTGCACGTATTTTTCATCAACGATATCATCGGATCTGCAATTGGATTCGTTCTCGTCCGTCGAGTAGTTTTGATAGTGAAAAATATTTTAAGTGATGGAGAGCACGTGAAAGAGACATCTTCCGGTGATGCATCGGTTATAATTCGTGCTATTGACAACAATTCAGTGATGAGAGGCGGCTAGGAAAATCGCGGAACCTATATCGCGTCAAAAATATTTAATAGTAAATTCAAATGAATATAGGGGTCTCTCTCATTATGCCACTTTTCGAAATATTTTCACGAATATTTACATGTATGTACTTTACAAGCACAAGAGATAATTGAAGTGAGTAAGTAAGTGCGGGGCCCGGTGCAATCGCGTTGGCACCGTCATCAAGCCGGTCAGTGTTAATTCTTATGCAAGGCCGAACCTAAAGATTTCATATAGGTGTGCGAAGGAAAATTTGGCCGCCCCTACTTATAGCCTAACCAAATGCAGATATCCCTCCATTTACGCGGGTTCGGTTTATGCGCTATACCATATACGCGATTTTAGCGGATTATTTTTTTAAATCTGCTAATGGAATCGTTTTGTCCACCAGTTCGTCCGACCTTCCATCAGTTATGCTTCCGTGTCCGGTGAACTAATTCACACCGTTCAGTTTTGAGCAACCAAATTATGAGGGATTATTTATGGCCATAGGTTCTTCCCACGGTTGAAATTTGGAGACTTAAAGGGCAGCTTAAGGGGTGTATTCCTTCATTTAAAAAAGTCCTTAATATCTGATTCATCAGTTCCTTTCTTATTCTTAGAACTATTTTTCGGTATACGGCTAGCATATTCGCATTAACGCGATTCGTCATACGGGTTGCTTATTTTGACTACATATATTTCGAAATGTACTGTCATATTTAATTATTCTCCATGTTAATTTAATATTATTTAGCTATAAAATGCAAATTTAACTGCCATATAAATAAGTGGAATAAATCTAGCAGCGACCCGAAGGCCACTCCTCAGAAGCCTCCACCCAATTGCGGTGGCACACGTTGCTCTCACCTAAGATCGGTCCTGTTCTTATGACGCAAATTGAGAAAAATTCGAATTTATCGGTAAAGCTGTAGAATTTTACTTCATTGCATGACGAACAGATTTAATTTGTTTCCACAAAAACTCGCATCTTGCCAGACAGGCACGAAAACAATAAGCGTCGCGACGCTAGTTTCTAAATTTAAACGTGGAGTTATTCGTTCTTCTGGTGTCATTTTGAGTATATAAATCCAAAATCTTTCCTAATAATTTCCCACGCTTTTGCCGAAATGTAATCCTGCTTCAATGGAATTCTGATTGCAAACAGACTTAAAGATGTGTAACCCAGCGTTTTCCAACCAATGGTCCGCGAAGGATTTGTTGGTGGTCCGCGGTGGTTTCCAAAATTAGTTTATTTTTAAACCGCACCTCATATGTAGCTGGAATTATTTTGGGAAAAATTTAACAAGTTGTACACTATCACAGGTATTGATTATTTTCATTAACGGCGTTTTTACTTGAACATTTTCCCGCCCCTTCATATCTCCCGATTCCATCTCTCTGCCATCCGTAACTTACACTTTACTGATCTTATTACCTCATAAGCTGAGAGTGCTCCTGCCGTTTTGAGTTCGCCTGCGTGTATAATTGATAATGGTCAAATAAACTACGTAACCAAGTACCCCCTTTTCTTAATCGTAGATACAGTAAGTAGGTTAGCGTAGGTAATGAGGTGGACCGCACGGTCGGAAAGGGTTGTTGAAGTGATCCACGGGTTGGTTGGGAAGCGCTGGTCTAACCAGTTAGTACAAAAAAATTGAAACTAGATGGCAAGGAGAAATATTTTAAAAATAAACCTAAAATATCTCTCCAACGAGTTTCACATTTTTGTCAAGTAATTCATGGGCTCGTACATCTATTGCATTTTGATATTCGAAATGGAGGAGACATAAACTACATTAAATGCCTGTCACTTGGTAGAAGAAAAATTATTATTATTGGCCGATTAGGCCTAAAAGAGTTCGTACAGATCCTAAAAAAGCTTACTGAGTAAAAATGGTAATTCGATGCGCAGATGTTGCACAAAAACAAATTGCCACCGCTTTATACCATTTTTAGCCTTGAATGTGAAGTTGACGTAGTGTAATACCATAAATAACATCTCTCCTGTAAGGTCTCACCACTTCATTCTATTCCACCCCTTCTACCTCTCACGTGCTCTTCCATAATTTAAAATAACCGAGCGATCCCCGTGCCTGCGCATTGGCCAATCGAGAGTCCACGTTTCATCGGAGGAATCGTTAATACTCATCCCAGTCGCAGTGCGAGAAATTCTCGAGCCCATTACATTTAGTTTCACATAAGATGGGGCGATCGAAGGTTCTAACCGCCGTGGCAGTCTTTGGCGTGATTTTTCTGCTCTTGGGCACCGCTAATGGCTGTGAGTATAAACCGGTTGTTCCATAAAATTTTGCAGACGCGACGCCCTTCCAAATATAAACGAACTTCCGCGCCAACCCCGTTTGAAACAAGGTTGTATATTTATAAATACGGGTATAGGAACTTCTGGGCCTCGTCAACATCATAGAGGAGATATTATTGCTTTAATAGCATATCGACATTTCCAGATCGTTGTTTTATTTACTTTAGGAAGCAGCACTCCTAGCAATCGGCAGCGTGGCGCGGCACCCAGCTGGGGAAACAATGCTTAGCCTAAATATGAATTCGTTAAGTACCAGGAAATGTTACCAAATTCGGTGATATTGGAGAAATCTGAAATCATGGCCCCTTTCTTTAAGTTAAACTATAAGGGACCGAAGAGAACAGTTCGAACGGGCAAGCAGGTTCCGCATCTACCATAGCTTATCTACTATATGCTCGAATATTTCTATTGTCACAGCGAAATTTATTGCGCAAAGCCTGTGAATAATAGATACCTCTAATGGTGAGATTGGCACAATGCTACGTATGCCTTCCTATTCTGTATTATTTGCCCGGTAAGTCAACCGTTTTGATCACTTTGATGAAAGATATTGAAGTCGCAGAACCTTCAAAAACCAATAGCGATAATCTATCACAGTTTTCTTTGGCTATTTTACTTTATAATTTTTCGCTTAATATTTTTCAACTTATACGTTCTTTAGCAAAACCTTCTGCGGAAACGTCTCGCTTAAAATAGTAGGGAATGATTCCTAAAAACACCCAAATTTAGAATAAATCACGATTGGCGCTCAATTTAGATGTACGTATTACCAGAAAACTACTGTTGGCGAATAGCAGATTCTAGTCAAAATAAAAATCTTAATATATAATTCTGTAAGCCGTATTTTTGTAATTGAAATTGTGAGAGAACGGTAGCACTTAGAGACGCGTACAAGGGTTCATTTTATAGCTTACAGCTGTGTGGGACCGGGAAAATTATTGGGAATAAAGAAACAACATAAAAAGACACGGAAGAAGAAGAATTAAATAATTGATAGAAATCAATTATAATGTGTTGAAAAATCGAATGAAGCTGTTATTTTACATAGAAACGCTAGGGAGGGGGGTGGGGGTACCCAACTGCAAAAGTGCTTATTTTTTTATTTTTTTATTCTACTATAGTTATTATATCTTTTCTTAATCTTCTTTTTTATTTTTTATTGAATTATGCATGTTTTGTGTAATTATTATAATTAGATAACATTTATAAATGAAATTATGATTAATTAAAATATTATAATTTATTAATCTGTTCCCCTAAGTTTCTTGCAGCATTAGCTGCAACAAGCCACTAGTATTTTCAGAAATTCTGGATTACAAATATGCCTTAGTTCCACATTTTTCTTAAGCTTCCATGTTTCCACTCCATAGAAGGTGATACTGCATACAAATCATTTCACTTACTTCCGCCTTGGCTTTTAATTTATTTTGATTGTTAGTAGGAGTTTCATGTTGTCTCAGACTCACATATTTGGATGCTTTACTCAATTAGGTTAGCTGGATATTTCATTTATTTGGATTAATCATGTGGTTACTTATTTCTATAAAATTATCTTTTTAGTGAAAGAAGGAGATAAATGTCAGCATCTCCTTGAGATCAATGGGACATGCACTACGATTGAAAAATGCATAAGCTTGAATAAAGAGCTTCAAGAAATGGGTATAAGAATGTTTATATTTAAAACATTAGCAAAGGCACGAAAATGTGGAAGACAAAATGGTGAAGAACTTATTTGTTGTACACCCAGCTTAAAATATCAGTTAACAAAACACACTGATGATGTCAGTCAGCACCCAAACATTGGCCTTCTTAGAAATGACATATGTGGCCCAGTTTATCAAGGCAGAATTTATGATGGATATACAGCCGGATTGTTTGAATTGCCTTGGATAGCTTTACTTATCTCAAAGAGTGGTAAGTTTACACAATTAACAAATAAATGTTATTTTATGGAATAATATCTTTTTCATCTCTATGGTAACTGGTGCAGGTATGTCTCATTTAGCACATTTTCGATATAGCGCGGTTGGCATTTCAGGAACATAATTTTAATTTTTTTAAAATAATGCTCCTAAATGCTAAAGTCCTTTATTATGATCCCAGCATTTTTCTCACCTTCATTCGTACTTCACTTTCTGTTCAGTGATAGTCATTCCACTCTAATTAAATACAAATTGTAGTTATTTATACGTCTATTAGCTTTATTTCTATTTCCCTCACTATAATAACCCAAGAGGTTGATTAGCTAAAAATACATATATCTATTTCACACGTTCACTTTTATTATGTTTTTTTAATGGTTTGCCGCAATTCCACAGTCTTTCGCAGTGACATTGGAAGTTTTAAAGTTGTTAACATTACTGTTAAGATGTGCAGGGTTGGGTTCATTTTTGATGAGTTTTTGCTTGAGATTGGGTAAGATTAGGTTCACGACAACTGTAACTTCAGCTATCGTTAGTCATTTGTTATTCTGCTGTTATTTTGCTGTTGGTACCTATGCTATAGTTACGTGTGTCAGGACGGTCAGGACTAAGTTTAATAAGGCAACATATAGAATAAGTCATACATCATAAATTATATTTAGCAGTTGCTGTTTATAGAAATCAAAGAGAAATTGTTTTTTTTTAGAATTACTTAAAATCTACATGACATTAGTTCTAACTAAATAAGTTTTGACAGCCTCTTATATTGGGTGATCCAAAAGTCTTTGAACAAATTAAAAGTAAAATAAAAAAATAATTATTCATAAGAAAGACTAACTTTATTTTATTAGATAAAACTTTTTTAAAAGATTGAAAATTTGTAATCAATGCTTTGTTTTATTTGATAAATCAATAAAAACGGTCAATGTATTCAAATCATTGCTTTTTCATTCTATAGGTCAAATATAAAGTTTAATGCATTATAATCATCACTTTTTTTAATGGAATATTCGTTTGTATTCAAGCCAAAGGTGAAGGACATGATGAGTTTAATTGATAAAGACATATTGGAGCGGGCATGGCAAGGACTGAGGTATCAGTTAGATGTTCTTTGCGTAACAAAAGGTGTTCACATTGAACTGTATCGATATTTTGCTATACGCTTTTTAAGCTGTTTTATCAAATAAAATAAAACAAATTTTGTCACTTTGCTATAGATAATTATTTTACTTTTAATTTGTTCAGTGACTTTTGGAATACAGTCGTTAGCACAAACTCGGTTAGCACAAACACCCGGTTAAATATTTTCCCGGCACTGACTGCAGGTGAATTGGTTGGTTAACACGAAATTCGCTTAAGACGAACTTCGAACAGAATTTGAGAACCAAGAACTCAAGTAATTGGTTAACACGAACACTTATGTTTAGTAAAACGTATTTAGAGCTATAAGATTTTATTTCGCGGCGTGTCGAGAGGTTGTTTGTGTAAAAAGTTCAGGACGTGCATCCATAGGATTCTAAGAACGGTGATTCGGCAACTGTCTTCATTCCTGGCTCTACCTACCTTGACCCTTCATCTTTCATTAGTGCCTCAAACTGGGGAAGACGTTACAAACGGAGACACTTTCATTATGTTAACATAAATTATATCGACAAAATGATATGGGTTATAGGGCGGCATGCCCGATGTGCGGGACACCCGGTCTCTGTGTCCGGAACAGTTTCCTGTTCGAGCTACGAGGTGAGAAATATCGTAACTAAGCGCCCACTCCTTATGCTTTGCACGCCACCTGTGGTGCGCTTACTTGGTGCACGGTGAAATGTTTTGCTCACTCTGTTTACTTAATATTGTTTGCAGGCACATGTGTACGAATTGCGGATGGTGCATTCGGTGGCGCATGTGTTTGCCGAGTCAGAAGAAAAAGAAATTGGAACTTCGGGACGTAACAGCATGTTTTATTAATCCACAATTACTGTACTGATTACGAAACAAGATTCGTTAAAGGAGATGCTCGAACTGGCGGCCCCCAACATGCAAACACAACTTGCATTTTCTGAACAATGATTGCCTCGTTCGTTCAAAAATTCCCGTCGTGTTCCGAATTGAATCACAAGCAGCCTGGATCCGAGGGAAAAAGTCCGCCTCTTGACCGACTGCATTTCCATATACGGGGCTCTTGATGTGACTCCAAACAAAAAAATCCAGAGAACTAAAATCTGGGGAGCGAGCTGCCCAATGGCTGCCTTAACACCGGGCGCTTAGCTACAAGATTTCTCACCTCGTAGCACAAATAGGAAACTGCTCCGGACACAGGGACCGGGTGCCTCCCTGCAACCCATACCATTTTATCAGAATAATTTAGGAACACCTTGTACAAGTTTGTTAATAATTAATAACTGAAACAGAGAATTAAGACTTGAGATGTTTTCTTGTTGGCGCCATAGATGATAGTACCTACTATAATTGTGATTTACCTATATACATTAGGATTTTTTATTTTTGTTAATACTGTAACACTGACTGTTCTTATTAATTACTTGAAATGTGTATTACCTCTGGGCATTCACCTATTTATAGCATCAATTTATAAATAATATACTGACCGAGAGATATTTTCCATCTTTTTTGAATGGCATGATTGGTTCACTAATGTCATGTTCAGTTTTACTCATTTATTATTTGCTTCTTTGCTAGCTAAAAATATAGTTCGTGAACCAAAATAAGAAATTCATTAGCTGAAAAAACATACATAGGTGGAGTAAAACATTGCATAATCAATAAGAAGAAGCTTTTATATAAAACTAAGATGAAGCATTTGTCAATCTGCTACAGCATAGCAATGCATGGTCACATTTCATAAAAGCACTATGGCAAGAAAAAATATTCTGAAAGTTTTGCATTATTTTATTTTTAAATTCTTTTTAATTTTTACAAATATGCAGGCAAGTGAACCCTTTTACATAATGGCAGCTAAAAGATGATACAAGATCCATAATATTTCAAAACCACTTTTAAACTCTCTACAACAAAGGAAATGCCTTATGAACTCTCAAAGTGTTAATAACCAAAAATTTCTCTCTGATAGGTAATATAAATATTTCACCTTGCGCAGGCAGTATCATCAACGATCGCTATATTCTCACTGCTGGTCACTGTACTGATCGTTGGACTCTGTAAGTATTTCAAAAAGTCTTGCTTACTTTTTTGTTTCTGCTCAAGTTAATAGGCATTGCTAAAGCCGGTGAAATCCAATGAAATTCCTGCTTAAATCTCTTTTCAAAATATGATATTTACTAAAAATTGAGTATTTGTATTCAGCTCCAAAATTTTCACTTAATTTTTATTTTATTCTGTTCTATTGGCATTTTTTCAAGTCCATTCTAGTGTATCCCTTTACGTAAAGTCTTTAAGTGCAACTAGGATGATCATGCAACCAGGGCCGTCCCTATGGGGGTGCGGGGCCCGGGCCGATCAGCCTTTGCGGGGCTCCTTAAAAATCTAAAATCATCAAGGTATAATTCACGCAATAAGAAATATTGTATATTTTTAAATATGTATATTTATTTGTGTAATTTAGATGTACATATATTTCTTATTGTATTTTTAAAATGAAAAATCGCTTCTGGAGTTCAAGAAAAAAACCAAGTCCTTCATTAGGAAAACCAACAATAATTTGATCAGATACGCCTGATTCATAATGATCTATGCTCATTATTCTGTCGCAAATGGCTCTAAAAACTGCATGTATACTTGCAATTTGGATATGAATATAAACATACAGAAATCTCAAATGAATGGCAACATATAAAACGTAAGGTGAATTTCATACTAAAGTATATATGTATAATAAAAAGTCACTGTTTATTGCTCTGCCTACTTTCAGAAATGCAACTTCGACTTTCTTGCAGAAAACTCTGCCATTAGATCATTGTAATCCATATCTGAGTTTATTTTTTTCTCGATAGAATAGATAATCCACTCAATCTCTCTTGAGACATTGCTGTCCTAAGATAGCTTTTTATTATTTTAAGTTTCGAAAAACTTTTCTCCACTGATGCCACTGTGACCATAATTGTTAACAAATTCCTATACGCTATCCCTGTATTTGGTAATGAACCATTTAATGACCTGAGAATCTCTAGGATTTCAAATGCACTTTCCGTTCCTTGGGGGATCAACTGTCGAAGCACACGCAGTTCTGTACTGTCGATGTCGTGTGAATCTTTATCATTCATTATGTTGTCCAAATTTATACACTGTTTTTTTTTCATTTTGTCGTCTGTTAATTCTCCAAGTTTTTAAAATCATATAGGAAGTCGAAATTACCTGCGTACTCTTCCATTTGTTCAAAACACGTTGTCAGTGACATGAGAGCCTGATCTAAGATGACAAAGAAGTAGCTAGTTTCAAATGCCTCTTCATCCGAACACCATGAGTGTCATCCACGCTTAGCAGCAATCTTCATCTTGCTGCTTAGCGCGGGACCACTTTTAACGCGGGGCCCGGGGCGACCGCCCCGACTCGCCGTACCCTAGGGACGGCCCTGCATGTAAACTTATGTTTCTCAGACAGTTCTGTATATTGATAAGCTATCCTTACCAATTGGTGATATTTGAATTTTTTTAAATGACATTTTTAGTCACTTACTTAATGAAATAAAATTCAGAGTGCACAGAAGTAATTTAAGATAAATAGTGGCATATCTATCACTGCGTGAATCCCACAGCAATAATTATGGATAACCTCTCCCTTCTCGAATAATAAGTTAAAATTTATGCTTAGGAGGTCTTTAATTGTCATAGTAAAATATGCAGTTCTACTAATTAAAATTTTCACATCATGGGAACGTAAAAATATTATTTTGAATACTAGCGTAATTTCCAGTCAAATATGACGTATATGTGGAGATTAAGTAATAAAATTAAGATACTTCCCATTCTCTCTCCCTCTCTTCTTTCCATCCTCCCTCTTGCTCCCCCCATTCTCCTCCCTTTTTCCCTTCTATCCTCCCTCGCTCTCTTATTTTAACTCTCCCATCAAACATATAGCCATCTCTATCAGTGTGATATAGATAGAAGCAAATCTTACATAAAAAATGAATATTTATTTGTTAGATATTACGCTAGACAACTTCTAAATGCCAAAATTAGTTTAACTTTCTGGAACATATGAATTACATATTTTATTATTTTTCAGTGCATATTCAAATATTGTTTCATTAAATTAAAATTTATACATTTTATTCTTTTGATTTTAGTCAAAAATTAAAAACTTACTCACCTTTGGCCGAAAATGTACTCAAAATCTCTTTTAAAATTAAGCAATCTCTATATCTGGCTTGGGAACACTCATTTATCAACTTTATCAATGAACAATATGAACAATAGAATATTTATTTATGTTCGTTACCTTCGTATTGTTTATCGTAACCAAGGTGTTGTTTAAACTTCAAAATTGCGTCAAATTTTCGTGAATTTGTGAACAGACGTGACGCATAAATATAATCCCAGTCAATCATAATAAATTACATGAAACCGTCAACAATGCAAATCATCTTAACGACGAAAGATTTTCACGTAAAAATAAATCAGATTTTTGCGTTAAAAATTAATGTCGACCAATTCGACGCGTATTCAAAAATCGACTGCAATAAAATGATACTTCGTTCTTTGAGGCATTCGCTGTTTTGAGTCTGGAATTTTTAAGATGGTTTTAAGCAGTGCTTTTTTTGTAAAACAAGATATGCCAGGACTCATATCTTGATAAATTTTTAAATGCCTCTCGCACCCTTCATCTCTACCTGCGCCCCTCCCCCGTCTATTGAATGTTTTTTTGCCGGTACGCGTGCCGGTACAGCGTGACCGGATTTCTTAAATATATTTGTCTATGAACTGAAATAAAAAATGGCAGTTTTAATGTAAAATTGGCCTTTAATTCCATACTCGATTGTGTTACATCACAAATTAATGTTTTTACCATTTTCAGCACATAATCAACTATACCTTATGATTTATTTTGTCTAGAAATTATGTGAGGCTTGGTGAATTCAGTTTGGATCAGGATCCCGACTGTGTTCCTGATGTTGATGATCAGATAGTATGTGCTCCACGACCACAGGAAATACCAATAGAGGAAATTATTCCATATCGAAATTTTGGATTTCATACTAATAATGATATTGCCTTGATAAGGTTATCACAGCCCGCAAATTTCTCTGGTAAGATATTTATATTTACAGATTATTTTCAGAAAAGGGATTAAATTTAACATTAATTAGGATTTTATTTGTGCCATTTTGTTGAAACTCGACACAAACTTGAGAGATCAGATTATTATTTTGTGGCTATGATATCTATATTATATATGAAATAAAATAAAAATCCTTACGAAAAATAATAAATGTTTCAAGTAATTCCAAAAATGTTATATAGCTTTATTTAATAGATAAATTATTATAAAATTATAATAAATCAATCATGTTTTTACTACAAATATGCTTATACTTTGTTAACCAGTTAAAACATGTTCTACTTTTGTGACTTAGATGCTGTGTGTCCTATTTGCCTTCCAATTGGATTGCCGCAGCAAACAAAAAGTCTAATTGATAAAATGGTTAATATATCTAGCTGGGGTCTTATGCAGAGAGGTAAGCTACCATAAAACAACAGATACTAATACAGTAAATGTCTGTTTATGAAATCTGCTTAATGATGGTCAAGTTAAAATTGCAGTTAAACAATAGCATTACTATGTTAAACAGGAGAGTCAGTGTTGGTCTTGAATTCTATGCATATAAACATATACTGGACTATTAGAGCTCCTGAAAAGCAGGAGAAGAACTCTACCTTGACTGGGAATCAAACCAAGGATATACTACCAATGAACTACCGAACTACCAAATTGATGGTTATAGGCAAAAGTAATGCAGGGACAATATCAAAGATCAAAATAGACAATCAGGAAATTGAGCAGGTGAAGCAGTTTTGCTACCTAGGTAGTACAATTACTGAAGATAATAGATGCGTACAAGAAGTGAAAAGAAGAATAGCACTTGCAAAGCAAGCTTTTCAATGCAAAAGGAACCTACTGACAAGCAGTCATATGAATTTGGAAGTAAGGAAATCCTTTGCAAAAGCTTTTGTCTGGAGTACCTTACTTTATGGTAGTGAAAGTTGGACGTTAGGAAAGAGGGAGAGGTCCCATCTGGAAGCGACAGAAATGTGGATATGGAGAAGAATGTTAAAGACAAGTTGGACAGAGAGAAAGACAAACCTTGAAGTTTTGGAAGAAGTAAAAGAAGAAAGGAAACTGATCAGAGGAATGGAAGAAAGGAAGGCAAAATTTTTAGGCCATGTGATTAGACATAATGGATTAATTGTGAACATCTTGGAGGGGAAACTTTTAGGGAAGAAAGGAAGAGGCAGACCAAGAAAGAAATACCTAGATGACGTGGAGTCAGTGATGGGAGTTGAGAAATACGAGATGTTGAAGAGAATGGCAGAGGACAGGAGTTCATGGTTGCAGCGACAAGGCTTAGCCTTTAGATGAAGAAGAAGAAGAAGAACTACCGAGGCAGACTCCTGTATTATGAAATAGAAGGATAAGTCCCCCTTGTTAATTCAGTGGTAGAATATCTGCCTGACAAGTGGAAAACCCAGGTTTTATCCCTGGTTAAGGTAGAATTTTCCTCTTGCCTTCAAGAAACTTGCATAACTGAATTTGGTACTTCTCCATCAACTGGGCACACGGATGCTAGCATCACTGATGACGGGAAAGCAGCGAGAAATGGAACTACAATGCCATATCTGCATAATATGGGAATTTCAAACAAAAGAAAGATGACAATTAGTTTTATGGGAATTCATGTCCTTCTCGGCCAACTGGGTTGGGTTGAGTTAGTTAGTTTTGGGCTGGTTTCCTGTATACAATGACTTTCTTCCCACCCGCGGTTTTCATTATACTTAAGAGGCATTTTAAGCAGAAATAGTAACAAATACTGAAGAAACGAATGGATGAATTTATACCCATATATTTGTAGCTATATAAAATATTTCGCCAGATTTAAAAAAATGTGTGATGACAAACAAATCCAAGTATCTCATTAACACTAAATTCAGAAATGGTATTAAGTCAAATTTTCTTTTATATATATTTTTTGTTTTGAAAGTGAATGTTTATTTACTTTTGTTTTGCAAAGAGTTTGTCCTCATAATTCTTTAAAAATAAAAGTTAAAATAATTAATCAACTTTTGTTTACTATTAACTATATGGTTCACCAAGGAAAAAATAAACGGCGTAATATACATTGTACAAACTTTCTCATATAGGTACATGCATATATACATTTGTGTACGCTTATAAAAGAAAAATGCTTATAAATCAAAGTTAACTGTAATTTAGCATATATTTTAATACCACTGAATGATATATATTAATTTTTGGGACATATGGCTTAGTTAGTATTACTTGTGACATCAGGCTAATCAAAATCATTATAGCCATTTTTGAGTAAATCGAATTTTGTTTCAAAATATCCAGGAATAAAATATCCTTAAAGGTTGCGCAATACCATTCATCTGTTCCGAGTATCTATTATGAATGATGTTATCAACAGATATGAGATATCATTCGATTTAGTTTAACCGTCTAGGCCAGTGGTTCTCAACCAGCGTGCTGTGGCACAGTGGTGTGCCGTCAGACATGAACTGGTGTGCCGCGGAATTTTGGGAGAAGCGAGAGAGATACACTGTTTTATTTGTGTAAGTGTGCAGTGGAATAAAAATGGTTGAGAAACACTAGTCTAGGATGTAGTAAGATTTTGAGTGGATAACGGTGAGGGGTGACATCATAGGGCATAGGTAAGGTAGCTTGTAATATCACTGGACACCATAAAGTGATTTTTCGAGAAATATGGCATATGCAGTATTATTTGTAACATCAGGCTCTATAATTGAATTAATTTTAATAATGTTCCTTATAGCCATTTTTGAGTAAATTAAAATTTTATAAAAATCGCCAAGAATAAACTATCCTTTATTTTTGTGTAATATCATTTTTATCAAAAAGGGTCTGTAAAAGATGATATATTGCATAAATACAATAAATCATTTTATGTATGCGAACAGACCGACAGACAGACAGAAGGTATGGCGAAACCCCCTTTTATGGACTCATGGACACCTAAAATGCGTATTTCCATCAAAATCTTCAAGTCAAATTTTTCATGATTACAATACTTTCTCTATATACTACGTACATATATGAGAAAGTAATATACATATACTGCGTATATGAAAAAGTAAAAAATGAATGGTTCATCAGTTGAAAAACCCTGTTCTATATGATTCTGGATGTATTTGGAAATATTTACGGTTTCTAGAATGTTTAATTGTATTGATGTAAATGAAAATATGCCAGTTATTTGAGTTTTCCGGATAATTAGAGGCCAGGTAACAAAGCTTTTACTGTACATAATGCAGGATTATTTATTTAGATACCATGAGCTAAGAAATGTATAATATTAAATGTAATTTACAATGTTGATGCTTATTATTATTACATCTAATAAGTGCCATTGTATGTTTATTTTCAATAGGCCGTTTATTCAAAACAGTTCAAAAGGTGACTGTACCTGTAATGAAGCACAGTAGCTGTCTCATGAGTCCCACCGAAGATCAGATTTGTTTGGGAAGTGACTCCTGTCAGGGTGATGTTGGTGCTCCTATCACCTACATTGATGATGAAAAAGGCGGCATGAGGACCTTTCAATATGGGATTGTATCATCTAAAGGTCCATTGTGTGGATTTACTGAAATACCAGAATCTCACGCTCATGTAGGATACTACATGAAATGGATTCTGGACAACATGAAGCCATGAATTTTGAATTGCATATTTCTTCAAAAAATTTAAATGCAATTGGGGTAACTTTCTGGTGATTGAAAATAAAAACTCTATCTCTTTGCACAAAAAATGGGAATCATACTCTTTGATAATAACTTAGTGACATCTTAATCATATGTTATTTTGCAAATTATTATTCAAATGTTAAACAAAACACAAACAATGGAAATATATAAGTACATTAGTAAACCAATTTCGCTTTATATATACTCATATATTAATTGTCTTAAATAAACAACCATTGAGTTTATGGCAAAAAAGGCATTTTTCATAATTGTTTTCATGCCATAACATTAGCTCACAAATTAATTTTTTAAAGTCTCTTTGGCTAACGTAAAAATTGCCTGTTTTCTAAAACTGATTATTGCAAATGAAGATTTTCTGCCGGTTCCATCAAAGTAAGAATTTACAAAAAGATTACGTTAAAGGAAAATAAAGCATGTGACAAATATGATATTGATAACTTATACTCCAGTAACATTAGTACCGTATATACTCGCGTATAACACGCACTTTTCCCTAAATATTTTGTCAAAAAGCAGGATGCATCTTATAAAGGGTATATATTTACCAGGATATTTATTGTAATGGACAGACCTTAGGAAACGTCCACGGTTTTACGTCCGCTCGATATCGGGATGATATTAAACGTTATGAGGGTATTCTCACGCTTTTCTCCGGAATAAGTTCAACGAAAAACGTAAATTAAAAAACCAAAACGTCTAATTTATTAAATAATTATACTTGATATACAATACAAGATATTTCAAATTAAGTAAAAATAATAAAGAATATTATTAAACACCGTAAAATACAAGAATTTCTTGATCACTACCCCATCCATCGGCGGTGTTATCGGAATCATCTTCAGCGGAAGATAGCTTTGCGTTCTCCACGGCTTTACGTGAAATTTAGGCAACTATCCGTAATTTCCAAATTCTCTGGTGTCCAAATTTTCGTAATTCACGTTTAGTGACTCAGATCGCGCTGCATGAGCAATAAGAACAATCATATAATTAATGATATCAGGCTCAACTTTGTGGAATTTACTCATAATGAAAGGATAACTTTGTAGTTTCCACAACTTTTAATATAACACGACCGGTTCCACTACGATCGTAGCATCATCAGGTGAAAAAATATATAAATTGTTCCATATATTAGGCCTGTTGTCTCCGATACCTCTGTGCCTGCCCATAAACTTGCATTCAAACTCAATACACTTCTTCGTGATTATTCTCAATTTAGTCCCAAATTTGGCTTTAAAAATTCCATAGAGTTGTCGCACACCTTAAAAGGAAAAATTTTCCGCAACAATTCAAAATTTGTCTCCTTTGATGTTTGTAATCTTTTTTCTTCTGTTCCCGTGAAAGAAGCCGTAGATTTGGCTATAGATATGCTTTCCAAAGCAGGTGTTAATCAAATTTTGATAAATAACTTTTCTAACTTACTTGAAGCGTACTCTGAGCAAAACTATTTCCTTTTTGACAATAAATTTTATAAAAAAACGGATGGTCTCGCGACGGGGTCCCCTCTTTCCCCTCTCCTTGCCGACATCTTCCTCAACAATTTAGAAGTTAACCTTTTTAATTCTGGCCATCCTTTATTAACTTATTCCGAATTTTGGGGTAGGTATGTGGATGACATTTTGTGTGTCTGGAGTGGTACGGATGACCAACTTTCTGAATTTTAACCCTTTTAAATTCCCTCCATCCTTCCATTTCCTTTACGGTCGAATCTGAATCCAATGGTTTGCTCATCATTTTAAATCTCACTTTGTCCCTGCTGAACAGCACACCTACCTTTGCGATTTTCCGTAAACCCACTTACACAGATCAGGTTATTCCCAATCACTCTTCCCATAATTTTTCTCACAAACACGCTTCTTTTCATTCTATGCTTCACCGCCTTCTTAGTATACCTCTTTCTAAACCCAATTTCCTTATAGAACTTAACACCATTAAACAGATTGCTATTAATAATGGCTACCAAATTGGTTTAATCGATAAAATTATCTCCAAAAAACGTTTCCTCATTGCCTCCCAAAAATCGTTTCTTTTCCGCCTAATCTCAACCCAAACCTCTTAGTTGGTGCAGACTCCCATTTTTAGGAAACATTTCTTATAAATTGTCCAATCTTTTTCCTAAACTCAAACTCAAACCTCCTTTCTACTCCCCAGTTACTTTTTCCAAATTATTCATTAATGCTAAAGACCCGATAAAGTTGTCTTTAAGAAGTGGTGTATACAAACTGGCGTGTGATGATTGCGGAGCGGTCTACATCGGTCAAACGGGGAGGAGTTTTGACAAGAGAATTAAGGAACATAAACGATACTTCCGTTTAAATAACTTGAATTCCCAATTTGCGAAACATCTGTATAACTTCAACCATCATAGTTCCTTCAGCCCTAAATTCCTCCATTTTGAAAGTAAAGGTCGTAAATTGGATGCCCTCGAACAGCTAGAGATAATTATTTGTAGACTCGCCCCTCTTAAATAAATACCTTTTCCACAATCATTCTCTTCTATTTAACTTACCAAAAATTTTGTAATTACTTTGTATCTACATGGTTGCCTTGGCCCGTTTACCAAGTTTCTGAAATTTTTGTAAGTTTGCTACTATGTTGCTTTCGCCTTCCTTTCCCACCCCTTCTTTTCCCAACCGCTCATCCAGTTACCTCCCATTCGTTTTCTTTGTAACCCCTACTGTCTCCCTCTCCCCCCCTCATTTTACCCTATATATATATGGAACAATTTATATATTTTTTGAGGGATCAGGCGGTGTGGTTTGAGTGTTGGCCTCACCTTAAGATCTGCTATAGCGACACCCGGAATAAATCCTTTAAGGAGAATTCCGAAGACGCTCCGGCCCTCTATTTGTGCGTTGCTATTAGGCGACAAGGATGAGAAAACGAGACAACGAGAAATATTGAGGAGATCGCACAAATCGACACTCCGTCCTTCGGAAGGGACGTTAAACAGTTGCCCCCCCTGGTGTATTTCGCAAGAGTAGGCTAATGCCGGCACCGGGTTTCTCTCCTCCCTTCTCTTATGAAACGCAGATGACTTAGGACCGAGTGCGGCTTCACAGCCTGCCATGGTGCCTAAAACTTACTACTGACAGCTTAGTAGCAATGCTGGAAAGTTGATTGAGGAAAGCCGGTGATGACTGGCTTCCACCAAACCCTGCATTATATTTTTTGCTACGATCGTAGTGAAACCGGTCGTGTTATATTAAAAGTTGTGGAAACTACAAAGTTATCCTTTCATTATAAGAAAAATCATCATTAAGACAATACCCTATACACTAAAATTATGGAAAAATTGCAATAATCTATAATACCCTCAATCACAGTGTGTGATGCAATTAGTGTTTTGGATATATTTATGGTAAAGTACTCCTTTAGCCAAAACAATTAGAGGGTTACAACACCCAATGCATTTCGCCCACAAGGTGGGCATCTTCAGGGGCAAAACCTGTCTCAACAGTGACTGGGAGTCGACTGCAAAGATTTGAACGGAAAGGATTATGAAGACGACCGAGAAAAAAGTGAATCGCGGAAAGTATTTCGGCGTGTGTGTTGTTTACATCAGTCATGGGTATCGTAAAATCTTACATATTATCGGAAGAAAATATTGGTGATGATGTTTTTATAATATACATGATATTGAAAATTAGAATTATATACTTATGGGAATAAACTTTATGTTAATTCAAATAAAGAAAAATGAAATATATATATTTCCGTAACTCGAATTTTTTATGACTCGAATAATTTTTGCTTTCCTTTGAGATTCGAGTTATAGAAATTCCATTGTATATATTCAAATTTTTACAAACATTTCCATAACTGTAATTTTCTTTTACTCGAATAATTATTACTTTTCCTTGAGATTCGAGTTATGGAAGTTTAACTCTAATTCGTTATGACGGCATTATTTTCCATGAAAAGCATTAAATCACTGCAATCGTAACGTATAATACCAGTTCAATTTAAAAGCATTGAGGTCGTTGCAATAGTATTTTAAAATTTCCAAAGTTGAAAAAAGGAAAAATTTCACACTTTTTTCGATTAAAAGCAGAAATTTTCGCTAATTCGGTAGGTATTTGAAATCTGCTTTCAAAATTTAAAAATTCCGTTCTTTCAGATAGACAACTATACTTTTTTAGAATTAGTATCTCAATTTTAAGTTATATAAAAATGCATTTTTAGAAAGCCTTGCACTGAATGCCATGCTTTTCTTATGGGGTATTGAAATGGTACATTGGGGTTAAAAATACCCCTTAAATCTGAACTTTTTTGTGATTTTCTATTTTTCTCGTCGGTTGTGTTACTCGACCTACCAACAAACCAAATTTCAGATTTCTATCCCTTTTAGAAGTACCTTAGAGTTTTGTGTCAGTCAGTGAGTGCGTGAGTGAGTGAGACGTAAAGTAGCCAGGGGCGTATCCAGATATCATCGTAAGGGGGGGCATGAGGACTAGGTTTTTGAGCAATTATTTTTTCTGAAGATAGACCTAGGAAGACTTACACGACATAAATAATGTTTGACTGAGTTTTCTTTATTTGAATATCAGGAAAGCCTGTGAATAATAATTCTTACGTGTTTATCAGAGCACAATGAAAATAGATACTATATAATTTTCAAAGATATGGCAATAAACACATTGAATACTATGACCATACCGTTATAGGAAATGGTATCAAAAAGCTTATATTTTTGTATTAAGTAAACCCAATTTTTATTATGTAATTTGGGTATTATGCATTGATGGGGACCCGCTACCACTGGGACCTGCTCCCAATTGTAGCGTGTATGTGAATGATAATAATAATAATAGCTACAGCGGTCAACAATTAATCCTTAAAACAAGGACCGAGCAACATCTTAAGCTGAAAAGCAAAATAAATGCGCAATTTGTACTTTTTGACCTCTCTCTGCGAAAACAGAAAATACAACTAAGTACATTGTTTAAGTTTAAAAATAAATAACGGTAATTGAATAATAAATAAAAATTACTAATAACCTGTTAAAAAACGATAAGCCATTTCGAATAAAGTTGAACTGTTTTGAAAACACGATCTCTTGAAAAATGTTAACACTATACGAGCAGAGACGAAAGTGTTATAGTGGTTTCACATTCACTTAATCCCGTGTCCACAGTACAGGCGACGCGAGCGAGCAATACTATTTCGTCTTCAGTTAAAAAAATGTAATAATTTATTAGTGTTCCACGTGGGCAAGACTAGAGGTGTTCGGAAAGCAAGTAAATATTCAAGATGATTATGGAATTCCGTGGTGATGTTTCTTTTTAAATTTAGGCCGCCAACTTCGCAGAACGTGAGCGATTGAAAAAGAACACTTTCTCCATTATGGGGTACTAATACTACACATTTTAGCCAAATTTTAAAGTTGTAGCATTTCTAGAAGTAAAATAATATTGTTCTAATTGTTTAAAATTAAATAATTTTTAACGGCCGCCACAATTCATATATGGTAAAATTAAAATGTTTGTTTCTGCAAATTTACTACTCTGTAAATCATCCTGTAGTACCAAAACAGTTATCCATTTGTTTAAACTTTAGGAATTTTTAACTGCGAAACAAATTTAAATAACAAAATTTTTATAATCCCTATTTGGTTTTTTTAGAAATTCTACTTATAAAAAATTTCAATTCCGTAGCACATACGAAAATACATAAATCTTGAAAATTTGTTTAAACAATTGCAAATTTTTAGCGGCCGCATTGTTGCACTTTTTCACGATTTTCGTTTTTTCTAGTCGGTTTTGCACAAAATTCTACCCAAGAAAAAAATTTCGAATCTCCAGCACATACGAAAGTGCATAAACATTAGTATCCTCCTATATGTTATCATTATATATCGACGACTCTTACAGAGGAGGTATATATAGATATACTAGTAGTTGGTGCTTGCATACTGCAAGCATTTCATCTCACCTTGAAAATACATTAATTTTTCAGAGAGATATTCCATCATTACAAATATTCTATTAATTCTAAAGATTTCACCTCAGCAGCGATTTTCGTCTTTCCCACATGTAAAAATAATAGTTTAAAACAATCCCCAAATTGAATTTTTCAGACAGATATTTCATCATTACAAATATTCTATTAATTAATTAAAATAATTGAGATATCTGTCTGAAAAATTAATGTTTTTTCAAGGTGTTATGAAATTCTTGCAGTATGCAAGCACCTTCTACTAGTATGTTATATCCTCCTCCTCCTCTGTAAGGAAAGTCTATATATAATGATATATATATATATATATATATATATATATATATATATATATATATATACACTAGTAGAAGGTGCTTGCATACTGCAAGCATTTCATCTCACCTTGAAAAAACATTCATTTTTCGGACAGACGTTTCACCATTAGAAATATTCTTTTAATTATAAAGATTTCACCTCCTCAGCGATTTCCGTTTTTCCCACATTTAAAAATAATTGATTAAAACAATCCCCAAATGTTGCAATTTTAAATATTTTACACTTTCTTCATTATAAGGTACTAATGCTACACATGTTAGCCAAATTTTAAAGTTGGTGCACTTCTATAAGTAAAATAATATTTTTCTAATTGTTTAAAATTAATTAATTTTTAACGGCCGCCGCAATTCATATATGGTAAAATTGAAATGTTTATTTGTGTAAATTTACTACTCTGTAAATAATTTGAAAATTTCAGCTTCCTATCTCATCCTGTAGTACCTAAACAGTTATCCATTTGTTTAAACTTTAAGAATTTTTAACTGCCAAACAAATTAAAATATCAAAATTTGTATAATCCCTACTTCGTTTTTTTAGAAATTCTACTTACAAAAAAAAATTTAACTCCGTAGCACATGCGGAAATACATAAACCTTGAAAATTTGTTTAAACAATTGAGAATTTTTATCGGCCGCATTGTTGCACTTTTTCAAGACTTTCGTTTTTTCTAGTCAGTTTTGCACAATATTCTACTTAAGAAAAAAATTTCGAATCTCCAGCTCTTCTGGAAGTGCCTAAACATTAGTATTTGGCTAATTTGGCTAAAATGTGTAGCATTAGTACCTTATAATGAAGAAAGTGTAAAATATTTAAAATTGCAACATTTGGGGATTGTTTTAATCAATTATTTTTAAATGTGGGAAAAACGGAAATCGCTGAGGAGGTGAAATCTTTATAATTAAAAGAATATTTCTAATGGTGAAACGTCTGTCCGAAAAATGAATGTTTTTTCAAGGTGAGATGAAATGCTTGCAGTATGCAAGCACCTTCTACTAGTATGTTATATCCTCCTCCTCCTCCTCCTCTGTAAGGAACGTCTATATATAATGATATATATATATATATATCATTATATATAGACGTTCCTTACAGAGGAGGAGGAGGATATAACATACTAGTAGAAGGTGCTTGCATACTGCAAGAATTTCATCACACCTTGAAAAAACATTAATTTTTCAGACAGATATCTCAATTATTTTAATTAATTAATAGAATATTTGTAATGATGAAATATCTGTCTGAAAAATTCAATTTGGGGATTGTTTTAAACTATTATTTTTACATGTGGGAAAAACGAAAATCGCTGCTGAGGTGAAATCTTTAGAATTAAAAGAATATTTGTAAAGATGAAATGTCTGTCTGAAAAATGAATGTTTTTTCAAGGTGATATGAAATGCTTGCAGTATGCAAGCACCAACTACTAGTATGTTATATCCTCCTCCTCCTCTGTAAGGAACGTCTATATAGAATGATATATATACATATATACACACACACGAGTAATCGGTGCTTGCATACTGCAAGCATTGGTGCCCTATAACCACCACACCAAATTTCATTCCTCCTACTTGATGAGAATTACCGTAAATTAATTGCCAAATATTCCACAATGCTATTTTCACAGGAAAAACTCAAATGTTGGAGTGCCTGGAGTCGTCCCTTTTCTTTTAAATGTCACGGTCTTAGAGTGACATCATGACACTAAGCTACTTTTCAGTTCGTGGCACTAAGCTCTCGTTCAGTTTTATTAACACATAAAATAAATTCCCGAAGAAAAGCATTGTCTCGTAGTCATGACAGATATATTGGGCTATTGTTAATTGTATAAAATCCCGTTTTTATGCAGTAAAAATCGAATAATTGCACTAATTCGGCACGGATTCGTGTTCTACTTTCAGGAAAAATAATCTTCGTTCTATTTTCCGTCTTTTAATTTAGATCCGAAGTTTGTACCTTAATAAAAAATTTTAAAATACAATTATAAAAAGGCTTGTACGGATTTAAATGGTTTTCTAATGGGACTTGAAAATGAACGTTTTGGGGTGTAAAAGACCCCGTTGTGAGGGGTTCCCTCCAATTTTCAGCCCTGTGGAATATCTAGAAGTACCTTAGGTTTTATATCATATATAATATATACATATCCTCCCTAAGAAGCAGCTATTTATAATAGATATGTATATGTATATATCATATAAAACCTAAGGTACTTCTAGAATAGTTCCATTGCTGAAATTTGGCATGAATATAGGTCATTGGTTGTAACCTCTGGAAAAATCCGAAATTTCAGAAAATGTTGTTTTTAAGGGGTGTTTTTACCCCAGTGTCCAGTTTTAAACGCCCATAAGAAAAGCGTTGAAAATGGTGCAGAGCTATATAAAATTGCTTTTTTAAATTATTTACAATAAAGATACAGAGTCAAGACATGCACTATAATGTGGAAAAAGAATGAAATTTATTTTTCTTGAAGACAGAATTCAAATCCATGCTGAATTTGCGTAAAAATCCGATTTTAATCATAAAATGTTTGCAGTTTTCAACAATGAAAAATATGAACTACCATAGTAACGACTCAAATGCCTTTCAATGGGAATTGATTTTCCATACCTTAAGGGCATTACTGTAATGCTTATACTGCATTATAATCCATTTGATTTCAGCCAACGACGTATACATATGATGACATAACAATTTTAAATTATTTTTTTTATTCGGATACGTACTAAAAGGCACGGATAATGACGCCTAACACACAAAATATCCTAATATGAGATGAAGGGAGGGAGAGAGGAAGGGATTTTAAACCTTTATTGATAACTGCTTTGGTTATTTATTCCTTTTGCTTTTTTCTTTTACTTCGAATCTCTAACCTTAAATGCGTTCAATTTGCTCCGCAATTCTATAAAATGTGTCATTATTTGTCCGTCATTTTCATCTTTCATTTTCTCTATCATTTTTTATTTTTATCGGAGAAGCAAGGATGGTCTTTTGGAAAGTTGGATGTGTCATAAAAGTCCTAGTCAGTCATCAGTCCTCATTTCATAAATGACGCTGTCAGTGTCCATGTAACATAGGCTTATTGCAAAAAAACTCGCATTATAAAGGTAGAATCTATGGCAGTTCGTAACTCGCTGCAAAGATTCATCAATGCAGACGTTACTATCCGCTTAACTGACGAAGAGAGCCTACTTCGGAAAAACTAACTGAAAAATCTTTTTTATATTTCGTAAGGTATTATTTATATCGAAATGTTTCGAACAAAAGTTATAGCTTGTACTAAGATGCAGATTTTAAGTTATACGAGTACTCCAAGCGTTCAAAAAATCACCATACACCAAGATCATCATCATCATAGATAGTCTGTCCGTAGATAGGTCCGTGATTATTCATGCTTAAACCTGGTTCTCCATATACTCCTATTTTCCGCTATCCTCTTTATATTTTGATAACTCTCTTTCCCTTTCAAATCGTCTATCAGCTGAAACCTTTCCCCTTTTCCACGTAGTTTTCCTTCTAACACGTCTTTAATCATACTCTCTCTCCTCAGGTAATGTCCAGCCAAGTTTGCCTTCCTCTTTCTAATAACCTATATAATCATTCGCTTTTCTCGTACTCTTCGTAGCACTTCATCGTTTTTCATCCTATCTCTCCATTTTATCTTCAGCATTCTCCTCCAAGTCCACATTTCAAAGCTTTCCAGGTATGACTAATATTTTGCGAGATTTTACGAAAAGTTGTCATCAGTAAAGTACATTTGCTATACAAACCATTTTCATTATTTCTTATTTTCTTTGTCCCAAAGTCCTAAATACCAAATTTCATTAAAATCCGTCCAGT
This sequence comes from Tanypteryx hageni, assembly GCA_028673005.1. Classification (NCBI taxonomy): domain Eukaryota; kingdom Metazoa; phylum Arthropoda; class Insecta; order Odonata; family Petaluridae; genus Tanypteryx; species Tanypteryx hageni. Next base: position 51,478,685 of record CM054114.1, on the reverse strand, counting down.
AGTTTCGAAGATAGCAGCTGACAAAAGCTTTCCCGAAGTCGATAAACCGTTGATTCCTAAGTGACAAAAACAGCATTTTGACCCATCCTGTTGTATCAGGTCTTCAGGACCGCGCCGTGAATCATGGCCATCGATTTGGCCGTCCGCGCGCGCGTTTCTATCTGGTCGCCCATATTTTAATCAAGACAACACAATGGCCTAAGGATGTTTTCGATATTTTTTACATTTAAAAGTAAAATAAGAGTGTCTAAATAACAAACATATGAATTCTGATGGTCGGCCCATTCTCACTAGTTGAGGATGGGGCAATGCCCTCTCTCTCTCTCTCCCTGCAATTCCTGCTCCGCTGTTGCAAATACTACAAATTTCCGCAACAAAGGCGCCATGTAGGAAATACGAAATACATTTAAAAACAAAAAATTATTGAAAAATTGTGATATGCTATTATGCGGCGTGCGTTGTAGGATGGATCGTTATCGAGGCTCGTTCTTTCCGAGGACAATACGAGATCATAACAGTCAAATAAGCGAGAGATAACTGTTAGGTAGGTTTTAGTGCATAGCACCTCCTGCTGCCAACCAATTTGATGAATTGCCGGGTAATATGTAGATTTGGACCCTGAGAATCACATAATGCTTTTCGAATCAAATCACGAAACGAATCCACTCTATATATTCGAATCAAAACGAATCACGAATAGAATCGACTGAACGTTAAACATACAACACATAAACTATATATGAAGCTCAAAATTAAATTTAACTAGCCTGCATAAACATCAAACAACCCTTACAGCAAAATGAAACCTGACAATGTTATCCAATTCAACTGCATATAATCCATTTCAACGAAATTACACCCTTGGCCCTAACCATATTCTGTCTTCACAAGAATGCTTGTTCCAAAGCAAAAATGCTGTGACACTGCCGGTTAAAAAAAATTGGTTAGAGTTAAAGATAATAATTTTTTGTGAACATAGCTTTATTCTTGTTTCATAAGATGCTGTGGCATAAGATATACTAATGTTGTTTACCGGCAGTATTGTAGCTTCGAAAATATCGAATCTGAGTCCGAGCTACCGAATCAAATCGAACACTCATTCTCGATTCGAAATCAAACCAAATCTCGAAGCTTCGCAGAGCCCTAAGTGACCATAAGGTTAATATACATGCAATCGGCCGCCTGTATCCCAAACTCTATCCTCCACACACAGAGCACATGTGGACGACCAACTACACTGTAAGTATTGTATATCGCTACGGGCGCTTCGCGTTTATTTTATCAACAGATTTTGACGCAAGTAGTTGCCATTTATTTTTTCCTAATTTTTATACCTGGAGTTTTACTGAGATTTTCCTCCATATAATTTACTAAAGTAAATATTCATTACGTAAAAACGTTCTCTTTTCTCTGTTGATAGTTGTTTTGGCGCATCGTATGAATTCTATGTGGTTTAGTTCGTAAGGTTGAATTGCATTTTCGGCGCATTCCTCTGTGAAGTTCATGTTAATGTTGTCCACTGTGTTATCAATAAGGCTCAGTGTAGTTATGTTGAGCCTTGACTCGTTAAAACGTTAAATTCTGCTATGCATGCATAGTTTTAAACTTTATAATCTAGTTCAGGGATCTCCCAACTTTTTAAAATGGTCGATAAATTTTTTCTTTGCGGGCCGCAGTATCAACATGAAAAACTTTTTGAAAATATAGGCGCACAATATACAAATATAGACCATTTTCGTGTTAAAAGGTGTTTTATTTATTTATTTATATATCACAGACGGGCAGCTAACCCATTTACATAATGATCATTTTGTAAAATAAGTACATATTCAATTTATGTTATTTTCAATACAAATATTTAAAAATATATATATACAAAATATAAGACAATGTCTTTAGTCATATACATACCATTAAAAACTATAATTACAAAAATTATAATATCCTCAAAAAGATAATAAATTTACAGCTTGTACAGTCAGGTTTAATTATATAGCTATAATCGTATCACTGTCACATTTTAGTTTTAGTGAACTGGGTAAATTACAATTTTTCGTACATATTACAGGCTCGAGGGCCGCATGTGGCCCGCGGGCCATAGTTTGGAGAGTCCTGATCTAGGTCATGAGTCGGCAACTTACAGCTCGCAGGCCGTATGCCTCCCCATAAAACGCTTTATGCGGCCCACGAAGCTATGATGAAAAAGATATCGGTAAAATTTAGCATAGACAATTTCGTATTTTTACGGTAAACTCTAAGGTCTGAAAACCATTTCTGGTGACGTTTCAACGCTAGCAATTTGTTTAAACTTCATTATCACTAATACGATACCGAAGAATCTCCAGGAAACTTCTGATGTAATCGCTCAAGCGTCCTTTCGAAGCTCTCATGAAATACACAACTACGAATGTGGCCCGCCATGCAGGAAAGTTTGCTGAATCCCGGTAGTGCTAAAACTGTTTTGAACTAAGAATATGGCGAAAATCGTGAATTTCAATGTGCATCATCATCGAATTGAAAGAAATTCTGATCATTTCTTCTTCATTTACGGTAGCATGATTAAAATTGTATTGATTTTTCATATATGCAACTTCGAAGAAATCAACTATAAAAAACATAAGATGTGTGCCATAATCTCTTAAAACTAAATATTAGCTCTCTGTGGATAGTAACAGAAATTACAAAGCAGATGTGTGTATATTTTCCGAATATATTATAGGCACATGTTCAGTATTCTGACTGATAATAGTTAACAACTAATACAGTACACTAATAATAAACTACCTCTTCATTTGAACAAGATACCAGAATGCTGAAAATTCTCTATTAACCCTAGGACTACCAAAATATTTTTAATCTATTGCAGAGGCCCGCTATATATTTTATATTAATAAAAGGCAGCATATGTGTGTGTGTGGACAGCATTTCTCGAAAACCAAGAAACTTAGGGACTTAAATCTTGGTGCACTTACTAATGAGACCTTGAAGATGTTCGCCTTAGGGTCAGAATTTTTATTTTGGGGAGGGGGAAGAGGGTAAGGGGAGTGTCATACAAATAATGCCATTCAGATTTTCTCGAAAACGAAGAAACTTAAGACACCTAAAACTTGGTACAAATATAAGATGTGTGCCTTGGTGCCAGAATCTGGGTTTTGGGGGTGGTTGGGGGAAGGAGAGGGGTTGCCATACAAATCATGCCCTGATTAGAGGTCTGTGTTAATTTTTTGTAAAGTTACACAACTTATTCTGAATGTTCTTAGCAAAATATCAAATTGGAATCTATATTTAATTTGTTCATGTCAATCTAAGAGGTTTGCAATGAGCAAAAGGTTAGCTCAAGTTGTTCACGAAGTGAAAAAGGTTGGGAACCGCTGCCCTTACAGCATTTCTCTAAAACCAATATACTTAGAAACCTAAAATTTATTACTCGTACTAATGAGGCCTTAGAGATGTGCACTTTAAAAGTTGGATTTTTATGGTGGTGAGTAGGGGGGTTTCCATACAAAACATCCTTCATCTTTTCTCAAAAACCAACAATCCTACACTTAGAACTTGGTAAACTTACTGAAGAGACCTTGAGAATATGCACCTTGGTGCCAAAATTTTGATTTTTGTGTTGGTGGAAGGGATGCCTTACAATACATTTCCTACAGCATTTCTCAAAAAACAACAGTTGGCAGTTGGCTCCCAGTCACTGTTGAAACAGGTTTTACCCCTGACGATGCCCACCTTGTGGGCAAAATGCATTGGGTGTTGTAACCCTCTAATTGTTTGGCTAAAGGAGTACTTTACCTTTATTAATCTTAGCCAAAGTTATTGAGCTACTATCAATTATCTTGGTAAACTTACCAAAAAGATGTTGAGGATGTGCACCTTGGTACCAAAATTATGATTTTTTTGGAGGGGTGACATACAAATCATACCCTGACTAGAAGTGCATGTTAATTTTTTGTTAAATTACATAACTTTGAATTTTCTTAGAAAAATATCAAATTTGAATCTATATAAAGCATTTGCTCATGCCAATTATGGGGAAATTTTTGTCACCTATCCCGAGAGTACCGTGAGTTTGAATTAGAATATTAGTGAGTGAAATGAGCATGAAAAATTCTAAACTTAAAACCCAGTTAATTAGTTAGTATATAATAAGAATAATAAAGGTGAAATACTCCTTTAGCTAAAGAAGTATTTCACCTTTATTATTCTTAGCCAAAGTTATTGGGCTACTATCAATTATATAATAAGAAGGCTATAGTAATAATTTCTTGGGCTTTCTTGTTTTATTTCAATATTAGAATGTGATCTTTTTCGCAAGGTTAATATTTTTCACTGTTGAAAACCGATAAAACTTTTCATAATTTTATGATTAAAATCAAATTTTTATGCAAATTCAGCAAGGATTTCAATTTTGTCTTTAAGAAAAATAAACTTCATTCTTTCATCCATACTACAATGCATGTCCCAACTTTGTATCTTAAATGTAACTAATTTAAAAAAGGAATTTTATAAAGCCCTGCGCTGTTTTTGATGCTTTTGTTATAGGTATTTAAAATTGGACATTGGCCTTAAAAATACCCCTTAAATGTAACTTTTTCTAGAATTTTGGATTTTTTCCGAGGTTGTACCCAATGACTTACCTTCATGCCAAATTTCAGCTTTGTAGCATTTCTAGAAGTACCTTAAATTTAACATGCTATATATATCCTATATATGTAAGAATCAGCTTTTTATAATGATACATAGGTCCTGCATTTCTCAAATGCTGTTGCCTTGGAGATTTCGTTGGTTTATTTACAAGCTGAGATCTTGGTGCATGGTGGTTTTTCTTTCCAACAACTCGAATAATAAATATACAGGATATATTTTTATTTGTAGTCTTTATTAATATTCATGAAACAGTATTTTAGCATTGCTTTTGTATTTTTTTCTGCATGATAGTTTACATAAGAAGTTCCCCAAGAACAACACTCAAGTGTAAAATGTAACCCAACTTGGAAAGAAAATACATGCTTTATGATCACAATAACAAAATTGTGCATCTAGTTTTTCCCTAGAAGAATGTAATCTTCTGTGCCAATGTATATGTCATCTTTAAAAACTCTCCAATCATTGTTCCAGGTTGTCCAAAATAAATTTCATGAAGAATCCTACATTAGTGTATGCTGAACCACCATTTTCTTTTCCACATTTCATACTGGCTAATGATGCAACTCCATATTGAATAGCTCTGATACTACCATTCACCTCACCATAGTATACAAGAGGTCCACCAGAATCTCCTGGACAGGCATTAGTTCCCTTTGAGGTTTTTCCTATACATATTTGAGTGTAAGGAGAATTTGGAGGAAAGGACTGACATTTTGTTGAATCCAAGACCCGTAAAGAAGCCTTTATGAGCTCTTGAGATGGCCCTATTTATAGTAAAAAATATTACAATATGATCAACAATATTAATTTCCATTAATGATGAATCATAAAAATACTTATATAATAATTCATTACTGTAAATACCTGTGTATAATGCATAGGGGGTTTTCAGCCTCCTAATCTATGATTTTTCTATATACCTGCGTATAGTACAGATTTTTTTTTAGCGTTACCATTCCAGAATAAAGTAGATGATGTAAAGTGTTCTAAAGCAATGCTCAAATTATTGGTATTATGTATTGGTAACATAATGAAAGTGCGAAATGAAATTTTTGAATAACGCTCCAAAAGAACATCAGCTAACTCAATCATTACCTACTCTGTTTACTTACAAGGTAATATTAGGATATACACAATAAATCAAATTATATTAATTTCATAGTATGGCATATGACATTCTTTGAGCTAATAAAATGAATGAATGACGATAATCCTATGTCGAAGTTTTTTACATACATTTTTGTCACGCCTGAGGTGGACAGGTTTGCCCAACCTTCAGTTTTACCCTTATTAGAACACTCTGGAGCATGTAAACACAATAGGAAATAACCATAATTAACTACAGACTCTAAGAATCAAGAATGAATCACATTTGAATGGTGAGAGAAAAGTAGGGAATGATAAGTTATTGTCGTGTTATGGGCATTCATGACTACAGCATATTTTTATGTCCTTTATGATTAACAGCTTTATGTAAGCAGTACTCTCAAACAAAAAAATGACTCTTTAGCTTGCTGTCCATTATTCATTTTTTCATACACTCTTAACTTATTTTATCTCTCATCCACCTTTTCCAAACACAGATAAGGGTATGATACTAATAAGGATGTTAGAACCAAAAGGATTAATGAGGGTGCATCAATTTTATTGTATTTTATATTGTGTCTTACCTTTCTCAGTTCTACCCCATCCTGATATATCTACCATTTTTCCAATGAGATTTGTTGATTGCTGTTCCATTCCAACGGGAAGGCAAATAGGGCGCATAGAATCTAATTCATAAAAATAAAAATGTTTGATGTTAAACTAACCGAAAATATAATGTCATATAATCAATGTAATCTTACCATATATCCTAAAATTTACTTAATTTATACAAAAGCTTGCTTTTATGCTACATGAATTATTTTCTAAAAGAAAACATCAATTCAATTTCCATATAGTAATAAGGCTGAATTTGTACACATTTAACTGAATGAGCATATTTTTAAAGGTACATACACTATTTGATGACAATTTAAAAAGGTGATATTCTAAATAAATAATTACTATTTATTCAATGTCACTTTAAGTTAAGAAATATGATAAGGAAGAGAATTTATTAATTTCTCTGTATTAATAAATATCAGATATTTTATACAGTTGATGCTTATATAATTGCATTCATAAAATATGGAATACAATAAGCATAGAAATTATTAGTTGTTAAATGGCTCTTTTAGGTGAGGCTGCATTGTGAGAAGATTTCACTCATAATGCAGCCTCTCCCAAAAGTATATTCTGATAATACTGTTTGCTGCAGAAACCTACAATCAAAGACAGAAAATAGTACTATAGATTCTTCAAAGTTCATGTATGACAATAAGAAAAAGATTCATACCAAATGTAATACAAAATAAGACCATAAGATAATGAAATGTTCCTCTTCTTGTATGTGTTAATCAGACTATATGAATGATAAAGAAAAAATATCACTTGTATGAGCAAAATAGATTCCAAATTGGAAAGATAAAAATCAGGCCAAGGTTTTTGCAGAATTGTGGTGAAAAACTGGCATCGGCTTTCAGTGTCTGCTGCATACGGTGGACCATTGTCTCTGACATTTCACACCCATTGCAGGTATCTATCTTCAGGGACCGAAAGCCAATGACAAAAATAAACATGTTTCAAAAGAATGCATCAAATACTGATATGGTATAATTTTCTGCATGAATTCTACTTTAAATGTTTATTTTTATTTTTGGATTTATATGAATAATATATTGTGAATATTATGATATTTTCTTACCAGTAGTAAGATCCATAGGTTGCGATAATCTAAGCAAAGCTACATCATTATATATATAATGTTTTCCATATTTTGGATGTATGACGATTTTCTCAACTGGAATATCCTGATGCGGAGGTGCACATATTTTTAATTTCTCATCATCATCAAAATGTTCCTGACAGTCAATTGGAGTTTTCAGGTCATGCTCACCCAGCCTTACATGAGTCCTGAAAAAAATTGACTCCTAATAAATCAAATTATTATGCACATGGTTCAAAGAAAATGAAAAGGGTAAATTAAAGGTTATCATAGAATAAGATTCCCATGAGTATGTCATTCATACATACATTCTAACTGGTTTTAGGTGCCCTACCCAATCTTTCTCTTCAAGTTCATAAACCAAATTACTTTAATAGTGCATCTACTATACCTTTCATCTTCCCATCGCTTTACCTCTTTCCTAACATTCCTTCTTATATGATGTTTTTTAGTAAACCATTTCCTTTTAAATTTTGACCCACCCATTGATTCTTTTTTCCCCTTATTTCTCTAATTAATATCTTGTATTCCTCTAGTATATTCAAACCATCTTCATTTGTTTTTCTCTCTACCAAACTAATTCTCTCTAATCTAAGTCATACCAAATCCCAAATGGCTCTAATCTCCTCACATCTTCTTGTCATAGTGTCCATGTCCCACCCACATATCAGGATTTTCACCAACCTCATTTTAATATCAATAACTGAAATCCAAATATCAATTTGTTCCTGTTCTTTCCAAAATCAAAAGGCAAAAAACTCAGCTGTATAAATTGGATGAATTATTTGACAAAAACATCTCAGCATCCTATACATGGATATTTACAGCAATGACAGTATTGCTCAGAAAATTCCATTTACAATTGTTGTTGCTCAAAAAATTGTCCTTTACATTTTGGGAAATTCACATGCTGCATTAAGTCCTGATTATTGTAAATTGTTATCCTAATTCAAATTGATCTGATTGGAGTTATGTAGTTTTAATTTAAATCTAAAAGTTTTCTTGAAATTAGTACCATAAATAAATTTACAGGCACACCCCAGGTTACATAAGCCTCGACTTACCTAAACCTGCACTTATGTAAATGGCCCCATAAATTACGAAAAATATTTTTTATGCCTACGTTAGCAGTTTTTGTAAGCGAGCTCAAACTAAATCTTTATGTATGTCCATGGAGAAAGAACGCAATGCGATATCCCCGGTTTGCTACTTAGCCAATGTCATTCTAGTGAATTTTTAGCAATATATAGCGACTTTGGTTTTGAATTACGCATAAAGAAAGGCCACAGCGACTACCTAATAATCTAGCGGATCGATGTAACAATTCACCTAATTCTAGCGACTGGCTACAATTGTAGCATATATCTCCTCTCATATGAATCTAACAATAATAAAAGGCTATTTCTGTCCCTTGGTCCCTTTGTGGCTCCTTTTTTCACGCTATAAAAATGTGATTAACTCAATAATGGAACTAGATTCATTTTTGATACTTGGCAGGAATGATCAATTCACATATTGTAAGATGATGACGAAAGAAATCTCAAAAAAAGTTCTAGGTTCAACTCCAAGATAGGCATTTCCATTTCCCATATGATAACACGTAAAAATCAACTTTTTGACTTGCAGGCTTTTATTCTTTTCGAAATTTAAATTAGAAAGAATTCACATATGATCTTTGGATCTAGCCCATTTTAAAGAGAAACTATAAAGTTTCTTATTCTGTTCATCTTTTCCCACCTACAGTTCGAAATTCCTCATGTTAAATGTTTAATTCACATATTTTGGGGAAATCTTGCCATTTAACAGGATATTGGCATGCCAAGCCATTACATTGTTAAACCTCAAAATCCTATTATTATTTCAATCCTTATGGGTGAAAGCATGCTTTGAATGCTCTTACAATTAGTATGAGAGAGAGGAGAGAAAAATTCTTTTCATAGCAACCAATGTAAACAACATTCATTGCATTATTTACAAGGAGTACATTTGAATATAGAATATTAATCATTCGCATATAAAAATTAGGTACTTAGAATCATCGTAGGAGTTCGAAACTTGAAACAACAAACGCCTAAAAGAACGAAAGTTTGTTTTCTTGCCATCCAAAGAAAGTCAAGGTATATTTATGTTCATTTTTTACTTCACAAAAACCTTTTCCATTGAATTTCAATGGGAATTTCCCTAGTACAATAATAGATTACATTGTTGTTACATGTCTGTGTGGTAGTGTGGTTTCTCTTCCTATCTCTTCAGTCTTTTTCCGAACGTTGACACGTCTGCTTGATCTCTTATCATGTGTGTTCGCTTTTGCACAAATTAATGGAAGTGTGGCCCTTGTAATCATGGCTGATAGACATCGCAATGAGAGCAAAACTATTACTTTAGAAGAAAAAATGGATATTGTGAAGAGATATGAAAATGGGCAGTCCCTTTCGTACTTCTAACATGCTCTTGGTATGGCGGCATCAACCGTAAACATCATCATAAAAGATAAAGAAGAAGTAAGAATATTCTTCATATTTATCATGTATTAGTTTTAGGATCTTGTGGTTTCAGAAAAAATGCATTGTATTAAAAGAATCCAACTAAAAAATATACAAATTAAAAAATCTGATTTAAAAGATGTAGGAAAGGAATTTATACTTTCTCCATCCACAATATATAGCAATATATAGTGTTGCCAGATCTATAAGGTTGACAGAGATTCCAGGTTAGAGCAAGCTCAAAGGCAGTAACTAAACAGGTTTGTCCAAGTTTGGCTCTACTCTTTGATGTAAAAACTTTCTTCTGATTTTTACTATAAAGACAAACAGCTTTTAATAAAAGTGGAAACAAACTCATAAAATCTATTCAACCATGAGTCAGAGTAATGTTTATCAGGGCTGCCAAATTTTCAGCATTACCACATATCCCAAAGCAAATTCTGACAGTGGACTTTTGTGTTGGACCTCATATACATAGTGAAAAACCACATTTTACATTTAGTTAAATACTTGAGCAAATAATATATAGGTAATAAGAAAAGACATCAAAGCATTAGGCTGAAAACAAGAAGTGAGAGAATTAGAAAAGAGTAGAGACAATTAACAAGCTATATGAAAAATAATTAGAGCAATACTTTTTTGTTACTCATTAAGGGAGAATTTATGTTAAAGTCAAATATTTGACTTGAATGTTAAGTTATTTTATGCTATAGATAGAAGCATAAATTAGAATATCTCTAAATCTGGCAAAAGCTTTTATTGCTTAACAAATGAATTACTTCAATCTTGTATTATCAACTTGGTATGTTTTGGTGCAATACTTACGGTTTATTGTCATCCACACAATGAGCAGCTGTGAGAATATATTTTTCATTGATGATACTTCCACCACAGAAACGTGTATACTTATCCCCTATAAAATAAACAGATGAATACACAATAAAGACACTTTTGATTTATCACTAATAACACAGGAAAGCCATCAAAATATATCTACATATTTGTAAATCATATTTAAATTTCACTATCACTTGGTAGAATTTTAATATGGATAGAATTAAAAATAGAATATGACTGAACTTTTAAGCATTAATTATTTTTTCAGCATTGTTTTCAAAGTTGGTCAAATATCATCTTTGTAATTGTGTGAGAAAAACTATTTAAACATTCTTAAGGATGATATCACACCATATCTGTTATATATAGAAATATTACAACTTACCTTTAACTTGTATAAGTAATGCCATCCAAGGTAATTCAAACAGTTGAGTTTTGTTTCCATGGGCAATCCTGTCTTGCGATATCGGACCACATCTATCTCGGTCAAGAAGATTAAGATTTGGATGGTTACTAACATCTTCCATATCCTCCAGTTCTATTGGGGATTCACAGCAGAAAAGTGTTTCATCATCTTTCTTTCCACAGAAATGACCCTTGTAAATATATTCAATCATCTCAGAAGTCCACTCTGGACTTTGTGTGCCCAGACTTTTTACATCAAGCTCTTGAAACATATCTGGACATAATTCAGCTCTTGTGCATGTTCCCTCCCCCGTGACAGCTGCAGTCTTGCACTTCTCTTCATATTTAGCTGTTTAACAAAGTTAATGTATTTAGTTAACTTTGCAAAAATTCTCTCATAGGTTTTCTACATTTTGGGTTGGCCTTGGGCTCACCCAGCCATTCCATTCCATTTATACATCTATTATTCCTCCTATCTAATACATCTACTATCCTTCATACCTCTTTGCCTCTTTCCTAGCAACTTCCCTTCTACGACTTAAACACGTCTTTGCCTCTTAAAGGTCAACCCAACCACTTTTTCTATCTTTCTCGTATTACACTAATTATGCTCCTAACTTCTCATAGGGGAAAGTAACCAATTATGGAATACCATTTTCTTTTTGAGTGATATATTTTTATTTATTAGAATAAAATTGCTTATGAATACTTGAATATACTTCAAATCTATTGTTTCTAATGTTACAATTTTTAGAAAAAGCAAATAAAATCCCTGTAAAAAATATGAGAATGCCTTGTTTAATGTGAATTATAAAGGGTTCCTAATATTGAATACCTTTAACATGTATTTGCAATTTATTATTTACTTGCAAAAGTCGCAAACGTAGATTTCCTTCTTGGCCCCACTGCATACCTCATGGCACCACCCTTGACAAGCAACACATTGCACCCACTTTTCACCTTTTATGTCTCCCAAAAACTTTTCGTTCCACTACTAATGTTAATTATGATCTATGCCTTTTATTCATACTTACAGTTCTGTTGAAAAAGATGTAACATATTTCTTATGTAAGCATTATTCTGACTGAGAATGCCACAAGTGCCAGAGATATCTGGACACTTCTCTTATCTCTTTTTATATCTGTTTAGTAAATTTTATTTTATAAACAAGCTTATGTTTTTGATCTGTCTGTCCATCTGTGCAATCAGTTAAATTAAAATAGCAAGTAAATGGTGAGATTTGAAACTGAAATTTCCAGAGCATCTGTGATCTAAGAGGCCAAAGAAATATTTGGAGAAATCAGTGAGCAAAATGGGGTTCCTTCAAATTTATCAAATTAAGATTGCGAGCAAATGGTTATAGATAGAGAGTTAAAAATTTTTACTAATAATGGGACTTTAATGCCATCTACAGCACTGCAGAAGTAATTATTTTGAAATTTCAAAGTAATATTCTCTGTAAATTATTATGGAGAGGAAGTTTAATCTTTCATTATTTGTGTGACCTTTAATGGCAACCATAGGTAGCATCCCCCTCTGCATCAGGCCTGTGTAAAAGCAAAACAAGCAATGATGTTTGGTTAGATCAGGGGATTAATGCGGTCATTTTCTGAGATCAGGAAAGCAGGCAGGCACTGCTTCCAATAAGCAAGAAACAAACCACTAGAATATTAAGCCCACCAAACCCAACTATGGGAGTTTGCCTATCCCCTTGCCCCATCTGGAAAAGTTCAAGAGGATGCCCATTATGGCATCTACAATACTGCAGAAAAAATTCTTTTGGAACTCAGTAGGCAGCAGTGGGTGGCTTGGAAATTTTAAAAATAAGATTCTCAGCAAATGGTTACAGAGAGAATATTAAAATTTTAAATCAATTATCGAATTGATTACTTTATGTCATATAATTATATTACTATATTTATAAAGAATTTTAAGTTTGTGATTCTAAATATACCTCAATAAATTAAAAGCGCTATTTTATATTGTGTCAGAAAATGAAGCTACAGTTTTTTAGGCATTCATTACTAGCAAAGCGGTAGCAGCGGAATGCCTCATCAGAATGTCTCATCCATCTGTCCATTCATCTGATGTCACTTTCATCTCCTAAACCATTGGAGGGATTTTAATTAAATTAAATGCAAGTGATCCTTATTAAAATTTATCATCTAATTGTGATATTGAACTGCATCCATCAGAACATCCACTTTATATAAGAACTTAAAATTATACTCATATCTTGTTAAATGGAATCCGCCAAGCAACAATTAAATATGATATTTCCTCTCCTTAGCTCTTGCATGATCTGTAAGGTATTGATTTAAAACTTTATTGGAACAGAAAACAACATTTACTAAAAAATCTGATGTGGCCACCACATGACTTTCTCCATATTTGTAATAATTCCAAATAGGTTAACTGATAATAAATATTTTAAGAAACTGAGGGAAAATTTAAAGACTTTACAAATAATAGAAATGAACTCAAAGAGTTGTCTTCTGATATTGGATATAGCCCTGAAGCTCCAACAATTAAGAAAATCAAAATGTGTTTACAATAGTCACCGGTAGGTGGTGCGGCAGTGGGAGCTAAAAAATTTAGTTTTTAAAATATCTCTTCAACAATATATTATATGGGAAATTGTTTCAAACAAAGGTAGTAAAAATGAAATTTCCTATAACTTTTATTTCGGCAAGTTTTTATAATTATTAAATATTAAAGCAAATTAAAAAAAACGGATAACAAGAGTAAACACCCACTTCCGGTTAACCGATTTTTACGAAAAGTAATCAGCACGTCTAACTTTAACAAAAATGTCAAATACAAAATTTCACACTGATCTGATTAATAGTTTTTGAGTTAGAGCAACCACAAAAATCCAGTCACAAACGCCCACATACATCATTGAGAAAATAGTCAAAACGTGTTCAGTGGACCATAAAACATGTATTTCAGTTGAAATCTCGAATTCGTTTTTTTCATGAAAACAATACTTTCTCTATACATACTTCGTATATGAAGAAAGTAAAAAAAAGGACGCGAGACCATATAATTACGACTTATACTTTCTAAAATAAAAATTTGAGAAAATCCCAAGCATAATATCACATATATTCAATAAAATTACCCGTAACCATAAATAACAATGCAAAATATAGAGCTATTACTATAGGTATTATATATGGAAATTTTATTTATAAAAGTTCCTTTTTATATTGTCAGTTATTAATATCTTCTTTCAAACATCCTGTCAACAATTTTTGTAATGTCATGAATGCCTCCACTGCTGTTGTTATACTTGTCCTGATCTCTTCCATTCCTCTTCATTCTTAAGTAATAGCACTACCATAATAAATACAAACTCCACCTGTTCCAGCCTTTCCCCATCTGCTGTAACATCCTTTATATAATAATTCTCAAGTGTCCGTCTGTCTGTCCCGGTATTTTTGGACATTTCCCAATGGAATTAAGAGCTGAAACTTTGACAATCGTTAAACTCCCATGAGGTGGTCTCTAGAAAAATCAAACATCCCGGAAAAGTCCCGGATTCGACTCCGGGAGGCAATTATGTTTTCCCATAAGTTTACACGGGATTTTCGATTTTCAAGGTGCAAGGTTTACTTCCTTCATTCATTAAAATATGTAAATATGGACCGAATTTCTCCATTTTTCTTTTATTCAACGGCTATAGCTATAAAATATCTTATTCTTGCAATGTTTAGATGTTACATGGAAGAATTTGTCATTAACACGCGTTTTTTTTCGAAATTTTATGGCTTTTTCGTACTCTTTCCGGGTGTTGCCAAGGCGAACCTCATTGTTGCCTCCGATAAATTAGCGTCTATTAAGCCTTCAAATAGACGAAAGAATTGTGTTATTCGCTTCGCGCAATGTCAAACTTAATAGATTGCAACGTTAATAATTGAAGAATATTATTATTCAGCAAACATACGAAGAGGAAAAATAACGGAGCCAAAGAGTGGCAAATCAAGTCGTATATTGATGCCAGAATGTAAAAATTTCAAGCGCTTCATTTTCTTGGAAAATTTAAATAATTGTCAGGAATTTATTAATTAATCAAACAATTAAATTTACTATATATATATATATATATGTATATATATATATATATATATATATATATATATATATATATATATATATTTACATAAAATAAAATAAGAGGAAGAAGGAGAAAAATAATAGGAATATTAGAGAACTTAAAGCAGGAATATAGTACTTATAGAGGTATAAAAGAGACTTCCAGGGAGAGAGAGAGAGATGGAGGCAGCGATTCAGCAGAAACCTGTCTTCGAAAAGCAGCATGATGATGATATATTAATTTACTTTCAAATAATGTTTAAATAGATTGTCGTCGCCTTCAAGATTTTGTAATGCAGTTTATTCCTAGCTGTCAGACGAAGTATTATTGGTGAGGGATCTACTGATACAATACGACAGAGGATGAAAATTTAAGATACCATTACATAAAGAGTACAGGTAACTCTCGTTCATCCTCCTATCATTATACATAGACGTTTCTTACAGAGGAGGAGGATATAGAAGGATACTAATCTTTGGGCACTTCCAGATGAGCTGGAGATTCGAAATTTTTTTTCTTAGGTAGGATTTTTGCAAAACCGACTAGAAAAAACGAAAATATTGAAAAAGTGCAGCAATGCGGCCGCTAAAAATTTGCAGTTGTTTAAACAAATTTTCAAGGTTTATGTATTTCCGAATGAGCTACGGAGCTGAAATTTTTTTTAGAGGTAGGGTTATTAATGCCACACATTTATGCCAAATTTTAAATTTGTAGCACATTTAGAAGTGAAATAAAATTTATCTAATTGTTTAAATTTAATAATTTTTAACGGCCGCAATAAGAATTTCATAGATACAGTGAAATATTCATTCGTTTAAATAGACTAAACTCTAATTAACTTGAAAATTTCAGCTCTCTAACTCGCCCCGTAGTATCTAAACATTTACCTATTTGTTTAAATTTTAAGAATTTTTAACTGCCAAACAAATTCAAATAACAAAATTTGTATAATCCATATTTCGTTATTTTACAATTCCTATCTTTTAAAATATTTCAGCTCCGTAGAACATTCGGAAATACATAAACCTTGAAAATTTGTTTAAACAATTGCGAATTTTAGCGGCCACATTGTTGCACTTTTTCAAGATTTTCGTTTTTTCTAGTCGGTTTTGCACAAAATCCCACCTAAGAAAAAATTTCGAATCTCCAGCTCATCTGGAAGTCCCTAAACATTAGTATCCTCCTCTGTAAGAAACGTCGATATATAATTATAATAGGAGGATACTAATGTTTAGGCACTTCCGTAAAAGCGGCAGACTCGAAATTTTTTTTGTCGTTAGGATTATGTGCAAAACCGACTAGAAAAAATGAAAATATTGAAAAAGTGCAACAGTGCGGCCGATAAAATTTGCAGTTGTTTAAACAAATTTTCAAGGTTTATGTATTTCCGAATGAGCTACGGAGCTGAAATTTTTTTTAGAGGTAGGATTTGTAAAAAAACGAAAGAGGGATTATACAAATTTTGATATTTTAATTTGTTTGGCAGTTAAAAATTCTTAAAGTTTAAACAAATAGGTATATGTTTAGATACTACGGGGTGAGTTAGATAGTTGAAATTTTTAAATTATTTAGAGTTTAGTCTATATAAACGAATAAACATTTTAATGTATCCACAAATATATTACGGCGGCCGTTAAAAATGTTTACAATTTAAGAAAAATATTATTTCACTTCTAGAAGTGCTACGACTTTAACATTTGGCAGAAATGTGTAGCATTAGTAACCCATAATGGAGAAAGTATAAAATTCTTAAAATTGCGAAGTTTAGCGATTGTTTTAATCTATTATTTTTACGTAAGGGAAAAACGAAAATCGCTGCGGAGGTGAAATCTTTAGAATTAAAAAAATATTTGTAATGAAGAAAATCTGTCTGAAAAATGAATGTTTTTTCATATATATATATATATATATATATATATATATATATATATTTACACACGCACACACACCTCAGAAGTTATATTTTAATCACACTAAAGTCTCGTTGATGTTCAACGGGTAATTCCGCTATTTGACCTATTATTTCCCACTCTTTGTAAATCCCTTGACATTAGTTTCCTTTCTACATATTGATTTTCGTCCCGAACACCTAGGCATTTTCATAAAAAACTTTTTTAGGCTTGATTTTCACTTGTACGGCACCACAGAATATATAGGTAACTTTTGATTTAATCTCTAGTCCAGCTTATTGAGAAATTCGCAACCACCATTGCTGCTCTCCAGTAGAAAAGGTTGGGCACCACTACCATAAACCTATGACAAAGATCTTTTCAAATCCGTAAAAGATCATCTCTGCAGTTCATCCTTATCTTCATGCTGTTCTGTTCACCAATAATGTTTAGTTTTTTGTTCTCCAACCTTACCTTATTGTTAAATTCTTGATTTATTCCCTTCCAACTTATTCATCTCTCTCAGTTTTAATAGATTCTGGTTAAAAATCATTTAGATTTAATTACTCAATTAACCGTTCCCATAATTTCCTCGCATCCTCCTGTTCATTTAACACTCGGCTTATTTATCAAAAGTTTACCGTGCATGTTACGTGAAAAACTCACACGACGCGTTACAACGGGAATAAAATCCTAAACATGTGATGGTTGGCTAGTCTAGTTATACTCACATAATTGAGATGGGCGATAGGAAAATGAAAAGGCCCGTGAAATACCAACGAAGAAGAGCGCGGAGATAATATTCTCGAAAGGAAGCATCTTCTACCCCCGGCGAAGCGCCTTGAAGACTCTGTCGTAGACAGTGGAAAAGCGACCGAGTGGTCCAGCCGTGTTGGATCTTCCCTTCAGCTACTACACCTCAACTCCTTAATTGATCGCATACAGTGATTTTACTGGAACAAGCGCGTCTGCTATGTATTTATATATATAAATGTAACAAAGAAAGCGTGGTAGGAAGATTGGGTGTGATTGAAAAAGACAGTCTAGACGAGGGAAATTATTCGTGACATTGCGAAATTACTCTCCTTCCTTCAAAACAACACACTGGTCGACTGCGCAGCTATTTCTTTGTGATAATTTGTAGCGTTTTTCGGAACGAGATTTCTTTAAAGGATATGACGGTGCATCGTTCTTAGTGTAATAATTTTGCATAAAATAGGTAAATTTATTGAGGCAAGTTGGTGTTGCCTACATTAAAATGTGGGCGTAATTGCTTTTAAAACGAGTGAAAAGGCTGCATTAATCTTCGCCGAAGGGATGCTAATTAGAGATTGCGTGATACAAAACGTTGGGTATCACGATTCGCAACTTTATATTGTTCGCCAAAGAATTTATCTCATTCGATTACTAAGGTGCCTCGTGTTGAAATGAGATCCCGAGCATTCCCATTGTTACTTCCCACGTGTTTCCGATAAAAGATATTAAACCCCTATTTGAAGGTGTCCTTCCTCCTTGTCTCTTAGGAAAATTCGAAGATAAACTAACTTACTTAAGTAATGAAGCGCGGATAAGAAAGTGAGGCATCGTTTGACACGAGCTTGCGATGAAAAATTCAAGTCGGCCCGAAACTTAGGCGCTAAAATGAATTTTATTTTGGTATTCATCGCAAAATTCACGTTTCTTTGGAATTGCATCCAACATCGACGTTTTATTCACTGAAAAATTATGCAGATATAAACCCAATCATAGTATATGTACTAGTATCAGAGATACAACAAAAATCATCCACTCAGTTCACTGGAGAATTATTGAGCACGCCTATGCCTAAAAATTCAAGAATTGGCATTTAAATTTGAAAAATTAGTATAAAAATAGGTATCTCCAATAATTAAGATAAAGTTATAACAATGTATGACTATGGGAGATATTTAATGTTAATTCTTATTATTTTATTACTTATTTTAAGTATTTGTTTTTATAATTTAGCGCTTAATCCTGGATCCATAGATTTCTAGAAATATATGCACGTATTACATTTTGTCATTTATGAAAGTTATAAATTTATGGCATATCGTACGATGTTATAGATATTTTTCATTATCTGAATGTGAATATAAGTTTTATATTGAATTCACTCTGGTAAAATCTATGCCAGACTTTCTCAAGTGAGATCTCTAGATGGGATATAGATCTCGGAACTAGAAAGCAAAATAGTCATGTGGGATAAGGTCTTTAACAAAAGAGCTTTTGCAGAACTATGAAGACTTCGAGCTCCACCATAATTCAATGCGCTCACATTCACTTTCCCGAATCCCACTTTTCCAAATATCATTTTCACGAATATCAATTGCCCGAATATTACTTTCCCAAATGACATATTCCCGAATAAGATATTCCCAAATATCATATTCCCGAATATCACTTACATGCGAATATCCGGCACCGTTCTTCTGAGACCGAACGTAAAAGGGTTCATTTTGGAAAAGTTTTCCTGAACAGTAATAACAACTCAAGTGAATTCATTCCACGCGTATGGCACGTTGGACAAAAATGTCTCAGGTTGGATACGCTTGATACGGCGAGGATGAGGAGATCTGCCTGCTGGTGAGAAAGATTTCGGCTCAAGCTTTCTTGCCACCAGATAAAATTTGACCAGCGTATGAGGCAATAGATGAATTATTTAGTAAAACTGGGAATGAGATAGTGATACAAGTGTGGAATGGTTTGAAGAGGTCAGAGGTAGGCTCCGACGAAGAAACGCTGAAGGAAGAGACATTTACTCTGACCCAATGTACAAACCATCTTTTTGGTCTGTGTAAGATAACGTAGAAAATGCCCTTCCTCGAACACAAAATAATTTGGAATAAACGATGGCAGGAATTGTCATATTGGCAGGAACTAATTCTCCATGGAAGAAAGCGAAGCATAGCTTCCAAATTAGATAATTAAACAATAATAATAATAAAAATTAGTCATTCACAAGCGCAAATTTAGAAGTACACATTCAGTAAAACCGTGCGACTGTGCGACTTCATTTTTAAAATCCATCTTAACAGCTGGCGCCACGCAACGGCAGAAAATAATAAGTCGCAATCCACGTGAACTTTCATGCTTATAAAAGTGTTTGTGCCATAGTAGTGCGTTAACGGATATTATTTCCAAAAATTTTGGCTCATGTCAGATAGAAGGAATTTCGCTGTTTTTCTCCTCGTAATCAAGTACGGACTGAAGCAATTTTAAAATTGCAAAAATGAGTGAACTGAGTGTCTAAAAAGCTTTGTTGTTGTGCTTTCAACCAATTCTGGTGAGGTTTCTCGTTGTACAGTGCGTAATTTATTAATGAAAAGTTATCCGAACAATTTTCAGGCAAAGAGTGAAATTATCCAAACAAGTAGGCCAAAATCTCGACTAAATTTAAATATATAAATCAAATAAGGCACAAGACATTTTAACGTAGATATTCATAACAGTGTCGAAAGGTTGACTGGATATGAGAGCAAAGCAAAATTATTTTGTTGTCCTTGCTTACTTTTTTGAACGAAAAAAATGTTTGGACTAAAACGGGATTTTCTGATTTTCAATAATCTTCAAAGGGTAATAAAAAGACATTCGATAAGTAAACAGCATTTAAAGTAAATTCTTCAAGAAAAAACTTTGGAAGAACTTGAATAGAACATGTTTTAGATAAGCAGTTGGAAATTACTCATCGTCAGCATAACGAATCAGTAAAGAATTTCAACAACCCTACATAAAAAATTTACCATATTTTTTCATCCGAAAGAGCAGTCTACACTCATTCCTAGGGTGTTAAATCACCAAATCATCAAAACGGTACGGAAAATTCGTATTTTTCCATTCAATGAGTTTCACTCCATTTTGAATTTCTTAAGGGCCCTCGATTGTCTTACGGGCAAATACATTTCAAAATACAAATACAAAATAACATTTTCAGTTTGACCTTTGACTAGATTCACGATATGTACTACATACCTGCCAGGGGTAGCCTTCACGGCAAGAAAAACCGCGACAATGCTAGAATAGAAAATTAATATATCTCAGAATCATTTGTCACATCACAAGATCTGCCAAGGCCCTCCAAGATCGGAATTCCTTGATTTTTTCGAACCGACAAATTACTGCGAGGAGCAGAATTACACGGTCATAAGATCTGTATTTCTGGTATTTATCTCATTTGCTATCTCCTCATATTGTCTTGCAAAAAGTTCGTTTCTTGTAAATGCTAACACCTGCTGAGATTTTTGGAGCAAAACGTCAAGCGATAAATGAAAATTATTTTGAAATTTCCGCGTATTTCCTCACTTTGCCTCAACAGGATATTCGTCATTTCGCGGGCTTCGCTCTGACCGACTACTTGGGGAGCGACGCATCGGCAGCTGAGGGCGCGGTGCCGCTTAGCAAACTTGCCGCGCTCTCATTGTTTTTTTTTTCAGGTTGAAAATGATCTCCTAAATCAGTGTTTCCCCCTAGGGGTTTGAGAAATAAATCTGAGGGGTTGGCGAGATAAATTTGGCGTCTTTTTCATTCTCTTGGTTCTACAATTCTTGCAAATATTTTAATTTCGTTCAAATTATTTACACGGTATTATTTTTAAATTTTTCTTATGGTTCAAGAATTACATTTTAATTTTACAGGGTACTATCCAGAAACTGATGACAATATCAGAGATTCTGATTTTATTGTAAACGTTTACATACTCTGTGCTATATAAACTTTTTTATTTTTCATGAATTACACGCGTTAAAAAAGATTGGTTTATACAGAATTTATTCTCCATTATAAGGGGTTCGCCGCCAAAGCTGTTACTACTCAAGAGGTTCGCGAAGTGAAAAAGGTTGGGAACCTCTGTCCTTAAATAATGAGCCACATCTCTCAAGCACCATTCGCACCTTTTCTTGATGCTGCTAGACACGTCTCAGCTCTCCAATCGTCATCTTCCAAACTGTTTGACGAAGTTTTTCCTTCAACTCTTTATTACTGAGGATCGTTGCTGTCATACACTTTGTCATTCATCATTCGAAACAAACCATCCATCACTACAGGCAGATGAAACGAATACCCTGTACTTTATTTATCTTATTGTTAGGCGTCTCTAATAGCCATAGCTTTTTCATAACCATATCATAACTATTGGAGGTACCTATTTTTATACTTATTTTCCCAATTTTTATATTTAAATGCCGATTCTGGAATTTTTCAGCTATAATATGTGCTCGATAATTCTCCAGTGAGCAAAAATTTTCAATGCCAAAAAACGTCGATGTTGGATGCAATTCCACTGAAACGTGAAATTTGCGATGAATACCAAAATAAAATAAATTTTAGAGCATAAGTTTCGGAACGACTTGAATTTTTCATCGAATATTTTACATGATTGAATGGTCATCACAAGCTAATGTCAAATGATGCCCCACTTCCTTATCAGCGCTTCATAACCCAAGTTAATTTATCTTTGAATTTCCTTAAGAGACAAGGAGGAAGGACACCATTTCAAATGGGGGTTTAATATCTTTTATGGGAAACACGTGGAAAGTAACAATGAGAATACTCGGGATCTCATTTCAACACGAGGCACCTTAGTAATCGAATGCGATAAATTCTTCGGCGAACAATATAAAGTTGCGAATCGTGATACCATACCTTCTGTATCACGCAATTTCTAATTAGCATCCCTTCGGCGAAGATCAATCCAGCCTTTTCACTCGTTTTAAAAGAAATTACGCCCACATTTTAATATAGGCAACACCCACTTTCCTCAATAAATTTACCTTTTTTATACAAGATTATTACACTAAGGACCGTCATATCCTTTAAAGAAATCTCGTTGCAAAAAAACACTACAAATTATCACGCAGAAATGGCAGCGCAGTCGACCATTGTGTTGTTTTGAAGGAAGGAGAGTAATTTCGCAATGTCACGAATAATTTCCCTCGTCTAGACTTTCTTTTTCAATCACACCCAATCTTCCTCCCGCGCTTTCTTTGTTACCTTTATATATATAAATACATAGCAGACGCGCTTGTTCCAGTAAAATCAGCAATTGTATGCGATCAATGAAGGAGTTGAGGTGTAGCAGCTGAAGGGAAGATCCAACACGACTGGACCATCCGGTCGCTTTTCCACTGTCCGCGAAAGAGTCCTCAAGGCGCTTCGCCGTGGGTAGAAGATGCTGCCTTTCAAGGATATTATCTCCGTGTTATTCTTCGTTGGAATTTTACGGACCTTTGCGTTTTCATATAAACCAGATCAATTATGTGAGTACAATTCGATAGGTTTTCTTTTAAGAAAGTGCATTTGTATAGTTGATTGCTTTTGTCTTTCGTACGTGTGTGAGTAAAAGTAGCCCTGGGGTGGATAACGTGTCCCGGTGAGTGTGTGTGATTGCGTGAGTGTTCGGTGCCTGGCGCGAAGTAATTTCCACTAAATCGGAGTGTGAGTAGTTCCTTTATAGTGCTTTTCGTCATTGCTGAAAAGCACTATTATCTTCGTTATGTCCGTCCGTCCGTACGCATATATCAGGGAAGAATTGGCTTAACTGATTTCAACCAAATTTGGTACGTATAATGTTCACATAAATTAATGACCAAAGTGGCATATTTGGATCGGATCGACTGAGCAGGGGTGCCAAAATTACAAAGTTAATCTTTTAGGTAATTATAAATTTGGAAGGAATTGGCTGAACCGATTTCAATTAAATCTTGTAGAAAGTAACATAAAAAAGAAAATCAAGATGTTTAATATAAATATATAAAGCAGGGTAGCCACAATACACGAAATAAAAAATTCTTTTTACACATAGTTGTGTTGAAATGTCTACATCAATTTGAACCCAATTATAATATCCACTTATATAGAATACCATAATAGCATATTTAAACCGAATCAGCTTAACAGGGGTGCCACAGTTACAAATTAAATTCTTTCACTAATTATGTAGTTGGAAGGAATTGGCCTGATGGATTTCAATTAAATTTTGTAAATGAGATTTATACAACATACCATAATGAAATAAAGATGTTTAAAGCTGAGCTAAAGAGCAGGGCTACCACAGTAAAATGTAAAATAATATTTCTTTTACACGTAATTCTAAAGAACTGACGGCATGGATTTTAACCAAATATGATGTATATAATCTTTATATAAATAAATAACAAAATTATTATATTCAAACGGAGTCTACTGAACAGGGCTACCACAATATGAAGATTAGACTTTTTCTGTAACTATGAATTTGGAAGGTATTGGCTGAAGGGTTTTCATAAAAATTTCGTTTGTAGGGAGAGTATAGAATGACAAAACGAAACGAACATGTTTAAAACGGATCTAAAAGGCAGGGTTGCCACAATAAAATAATTTTCTGATTTCAAAGGAAATATATTAGTCTACGGTTATACTACGGCAAGTTTGACGAAAAGCACTTCTGTAGTACGGAAAACCTGTGTACATCCCTACTTGTTATATTTTTATGGTTATTAGGAATTTCTCCATTTTTCATTAGTTAAATATCTTGTAATTTACACATCTGAGTTTTTTGTCTTTTTATTTTCTAAAGAATTATTTATTCTTATATAGGACACACCCAATGTTTAGCTTAAAATAATAAATGCGTCCAATAGTTAAACGGGCATTTAGGGTAGTTCCTATTGAAAACATTTTCAACGTGATTTACATACATGATCTTGTATTTATGTGTCTTAATTTTCATTAAAGATTGTTTCTCTATACTTATGTTTCTAGTTATAAATAGAAATGCATATTTAGGAAAACTAATTATCAACCAAGCTTTGCAAAAGCATAGCTAAAGATTTCATTAGTATAATGGTGCTCTATTTTAGTGAATATTTCTCTGAAGAGATCGTTTGATTTTAGATGTGATTGAGGAAGAGACAGTAGGTTCACTAATTATTTAAATATATTTGCTACAAGAGACAGGAGCAAGGAGTTATTAGGCAAATGCTATGATCAACTAGAACAGGGATCTCAAACTTATGGCCCCCATGCTACACTTCTGCAGCCCGTGAAGTAAGCTACTTTACACTAGACGGCCAAAGCTAAAATGTATATCCTATAAAATATTTCTGGTAAATCTAAGAAATTTAAGGAGTATTTTAAATCAGCACTTTAAAGTATATGTAGTTTATTGCTCATTTCGATTTATAACAATTTTTCTTAGGTGGGGTAGTAAGTATTTTCTTCCCGCTGCCAGTGTGAATCTTTCGTGTCAACTCTTGAGTTTTCTGGGGTCAAATACACACACTGATCATTATTTGGTGTTTATCAGGTATTGTCTAAAATTTTAAATGTTAGTAAAAGGTTAAATTAGGATTTAGAAGTGCACGAGGAAGAAAAGCTGAAAGGTTATCAGGATGCCTCAGAAAGTTCATTTAGACAGAGGAATGTTTATGGTAGCTGCAATGTTATGAAAGAATTTATCATAGAGGGCATGGGTTAAACCAGCAGTTTCCAAACATTATAAAGTCCCACCAATTCTCTCCTAAGAAAATTATCTTTGCACCCTCTCTATATCATGTTTATTCACAGTTCACAAATGCTACTTACTAGACCTACACTTGCAATCAATATAGCCATCTTAAGAAAAATATGAATGCAAACGTTACATTCTAGCCACTTGAGGGCTAGAATTTGAAGGTTGTATATTGTAGACCTCCTGATAAGAATTTTTAAACAGGCAGTAAATATTTGTCAAACTGTCTATGCCTCCTCCACTGGTCTACTAACCCCCAAGGCAGAGCACCCCAAAGTTTGGAAACCACTAGGTGAAACAATGCAAAAGATAACTTCAAAGACAAAGGAGTCATGGGTTACAGAAAGGATAATTAAAAAGATGAGAGAGAGGAGCAGATGGAAGCAGGCTGGGGTGCTGAGAGCCAATACAGGCCCATGGACAAACAACTTGCCAGGCCACAGTGTAAGAACTTAATTCTCTCTATAGGTCTGATATAAAACTTATATTCTCTTACCACAATAGTGAAACTTTTTCTTTCAAAAACAAAATTAAGTGCAAATGGAATGACGTTGGTCTGTTTTATTTTTGCATTCTGGTATTTAGTCTGCTATGCACACACACATATATTCCTATAGTAACAAAAAATTTTCTGCAACAGTATTAATCTCCTAATTAATAAATCTAGGCACAGCATGTGTTAAAATTCATAAATATTTATATTGGTGAATTTTCTAATAAAGCGACTTTAGGATAGTAGTACCAAAACTTTGGGTAAGGGCCCCATGAGGGTCTTCAAGCCCTGGGTCAGTGACCCCCGCTGCCCCCTCTCTCTCATCAGGCCTGGAAGCAGGATGACAGATAATGGAAGGAGAATCTATCAAAACTTAAATGAAAAGATTAGGAGGGTACCATAAAAGTGAGAAAGTTGCATTGGAGATAACAGTGTAAATACAAAGATAAGGCAGACTAGACTTACTGTATGGAACAGTAAAGGAGTTAACGGGAAACAAAAAGGAAATTATATTGGCTATAGTTAAAGGAAAAAACATCAAAATATTACAGGAACAGGAGGATGTGAGGAAAATATGGGAAGGGTAAATTGAGTAATTACATGCAAAAGATTTGAAACCATAATCTATTAAGATGAGAGAGATGAAAAAGTTGGAAAGTGAGAACAGGTGGTAGCTGGTTAACATAGAATGTGGTTGGAGGATACATCAATAATTTAACAATAAAATAATGTGAGAAATAACAAAACCAAAACAGTAGTGGAGAACAGATTTGCATAAAGATATGGATGAACTGTAGAGACCAAGTTTTATACATTTTCAATAGATCTTTGTTATGTTGTAGATGTATTAGGTAGGAATAATAGATGCAAGCATTAAAGGAATGGAATTGGTTGAAGAAGAAGTTAAAGTCTTCAGGTGATACAGATTAGGCTGGGTGAGCCTAAGGCCTACCAAAATGTAGAAAACCTATGAGAGTATTTTTGCAAAGTTAACTAAATGCATTATCTTTGTTTAACAGCTAAATATGGAGAGAAATGCCAGACTGCTGCTGTCACTGGGGAGGGAACATGCACAAGAGCTGAACTATGTCCAGATATGTTTCAAGATAGTATAAAAAAACTGGGAACACGAAGTTTAACGTGGGGGTCTGAGATGATTGAACAAATTTACCAGGGATATTTTTGTGGAATGAGATATGATGAAGATCTTTTCTGCTGTGAATCCCCAACAGAACTGGAGGATATAGAAGATGCTCAACGCAATCGAAATCTTAAAATACTTGACCTAGACACATGCGGCCTAGTTTCTAAACACAAGATTGAATATGGATATGGAAACAGAACTTACCTGTTTGAATTGCCTTGGATGGCGATGCTTATACGAATTGAAGGTAAGATATAATATTATTATATATGTAACAAATATGTTATTAAATCAACCTTAGGTGTATTTACAGTGTTTGAATAGTATTTCTCAAATAATTTTAAAGATGAAGTTTAACAAACTTTTTTAAACAAATGCTGTCAAAACTATTATTGGTAAAAAGTTCTATCATATTCTATTTTCAATTAATTCTATCTATATCAAAATTCAACCAAGTGATAATGAAAGTTAAATAGGATTTATAAATAGAATAATTTTCATGGCTTTTTTGTGTTATTAATGATTATTCAAAAGTGTCTTTATTGTGTATCCATCTAAATGGGCTTTCCTTCCAATTTATTTTCTCATGTATGGAATAAATAGAGAAAATGTTGTATTCATGAAAAAAATAGAATTTTTGGATTTTGAATCTGAAAAAAATATTTTTACAATCCCCTTCATCTTCAGTCTCTCTTTGAGAGGGCTTCTAGGAGCTAGGTGGTATTATACTATACTGAGTTTTACTCTTAGCTACTGCAAATCCCTCTCCACCAGCAGCACCATTGTTATAACAGAAGATGCACATGAATATGTGTCAATTTAACAGTTTCTTATTCTATGGAATAGAAAGGTTTCTGTATGAAAAAAATTTTCTACAATTTGATATCAGATGAAATTTCAAAAGTCTTAACTTAACGGGGTAGCAAAACAGGCAACTGCCTAGGGTGACAGAGATTGAGGGATGCCATGAAGAGCCAATGTTTTGATTTCATGGCACTGTATATGTGTGTATCTGTATTCTTTTTTTTAAAGTAATGTATACTTATCTTTCATCTTTTACTGATTAATTTTGTTATATATTTCACATTCATTTGTGTTGTATATACTTGATATTCAAAATGATTTCAATTCCTCTTCAATGCTGTGCACTACCCCAATCCTAAAAGTATAATAAGTTTAAACTAACGATCTGAGGAAGATTTGGAGAATGTGTAATTAATGAAGATGTTGACTTACTAACTAGCTTACAAGTCTAAAGTTATGATTTGCATAATCTCTTGCTAAAAATGTTCTTCTTAATGCCCATTTTACTGCTATTACTTACCATAAAGCTTTTTTAATGTGAAAATCATTGTTTTTAGTAATTATGAAAAAAAAATATTTAATAGTAAAAAACGATCTTTTATTAATATTTTATTTAAGTAATACCAGTGCTTATAGATGTCATTGTGTAATTACTATTAAAAATAATTTTCATGTATTAGATTTTTAGTATTATCATTTAGATTGGAGTAGGGTGCCAAAAAAAAAGTTTGCCTAGGGCACCAAACTGCCTTGCATTTAGGATATAGTATATTAATTTCAATGTGATACTGATAGTTCTATATACACTCTGGCAAACTACATTAAGAACAATGCTACAGCAAACTGTGAATAATCTCTTTTACCCTCTCATTATATGTTGAAAGAGACAATACTATAGGGAGAGGTGAGCTGGAGGGGGCTCAGTGGGACTTGTGTGAACCCTTTGTTAAATTTAGACTCATTCAATGAGCCCTTTGTTAAACTTTATTGGATGTATATACTATATATAGTAACAATATATAGTATCATCCCTTTCACCTTTTCTTTTCACAAGGTGAATTTACATGATTCACGGATTTGGATGTATAACATACATTGTAAATACATCAACAATTCATCGAAAGAGCAATATACCAAAACACAATTCACAACAATTAAAAATTATTTTTCTCTCCTTTCGATGAATTGTTCATTCAGTAAATAGTTCTTTCGATGAATTGTTTTTTATGAATTGTCTTTCAGTGAATTGTATTACAATTCATTCCAGTAACAATTTAGGGATTCGTGAAATGAATAGAAGGAATGCTCTATTAACAACCTTTTAACATGAAATTTGAAGCTTGTCTGAGGAACTGGAATAGTGTTAAAAAAATTTACTTCCCAGTAGTTGGGCCCATTCCTAGCTTTAGTAAGCCTCAGATATTTATTTTCCACATTAACCTTACTTCTAGTGTTATAAGAATGAATCGAGTTTGTAATACAATAATTATACAGATTCTTGTGAATATACAATAAGCATTCAAATATAAAAAGACAAGGAAATGTTAAGATACCAAGCTCTGTAAAAGAATTTTGGTAATCATCCCTGAACCCTAGGCCTCCCAGTATCCTAATGGCTTTTCTTTGGAGGTGGAAATCATTGTTACTAATGGCAGAGTGACCCCATGCTAAAATTGAATATAATAGCTTACAATGAAAAGTGGCAAAATATGCAGTTCTCAGAACAGTTTTAGAGACACACGAATCCAGACATCTTAATAAATACAATCTTTTATGAAGATCTGCTGAGAGAACTTTCCCATGATGCTCCTATGTTAATGTGTGGTCTTAGTAGACACCTGAAATTTTTAATAAATCATAGTACAAGTCTTGTCCACATTAGTAACCAATTTATTGGATGAAAACCAATCTGTCACTTCTTTCTGCAAAGCCTGATTTAAACTTAATATTTCCACTTGCTCTTTACTTGCAACATTACTAGTGGTGTCATCTGCTAAAATGGTAAATTTAAAATCAGGAAAGGATAATGGTAAGTCATTAATAAAAATAGTATAAAGGATAGGCCCAAGGCTGGATCCATGAGGGATCCCTACATTAATTCTTAAAAAGTCTGAAAGTTCAGTCATTTTGAAAATCCCTTGTTTCCTATTTTCTAAAAAGGAGTCTAGAAATTATAAGTTCTTAACTTACAGTTTAATAGGTTATTAGAAAAAATTGAAAGCCTTAGTCAAGTCATAAAAAGTTGCAGATGAGTCAAGTCCCTCTAAATATTATTCTAGGGCATGATCCACAAAAGATCTAATTGCATCACCAGTATTACTTTATTCCTGAAACAAAATTCACTGTCATTAAAGAGATTAAAATTTGTTAAAAAAATCCAGAAATTGGTCTTTCAAAACATTCTCTATTATCTCGGAGAAAATAAAAAGCAAGGAAATGAGTCTAAAATTTCTAGGCATATTAAGTATTATAACCACCTCTATAAAGAGGGATTACAATTGCAGTTTTCTTACAATCAGGATATAAACCAAATTTTATACTCACATTAATAAGGCTAGTAAGTGGGTTAATGATATTATGCTTAACAGATTTAACAATTTTCATAGTTACACCAAATATATCTTTGCAGTTACTAATTCTAATATTATCAATTATTTTACTGTCTCAGTGGAAATCTCATTAAACTTAAAAGCAATACTGGGAGTTAGGAAACTTGTATGAAAATTCAATGAATTCTTAGTTGTAGTAGGAAGAAGCTGAGATATTTGATTGGCCACTTTTATAAAATAACTATTAAACTCCGAGGTAGAGATATCCATATCACAATAAGTACCAGAGGATTTTACAAGTCTTTTAGAATTTATTATGAGTCACATTTTCTTATGTGGGTTATCGGATGACATAACAGCTACATCCAATGGTTGAAGAGTTTAATACCCATGATCTTGGAGCCCTCGCTGCTGAGTGAAAGATTTTGTTAAGGATAATGAGGTCACACAGTCTCCTAGTTTTGTAACTGTGAATTAAACAATTTTTAACAAACAAGTCCATATTTTTCCTGACAAATAAAACAACATGGTAAATATAGATGGAACCATTAATAGACCTAGACTTTTGAAAATAGTCTTGGAATATGCTCAATAACCTTACCATCTATTTCTGGATATTAAATGATTCAGTAATTCAAGAGGAAGAGCACCAGAAGACAATTCCATATGCAACCAGAGAGTAGAAATGACTATAATATAAGATCTTTAAAACCATATGTTTTAATATAGAGAAGAGGTAGAAAATAGAATGAAACTTTTTGCATAAATGAGCTATATGTACATTCCACCTTAAAAAGGAGTCAACATAAACTCCTAGAAATTAAAACGTAGAAGCAGGGTAGATGTCATTTTTGCCAAAGCACAAATTATGTTTGTAACTTTTGTTTTTTTATAGGGGATACATATACACATATTTGTAGTGGAAGTGTCCTCCATGAACGATATATTCTCACAGCTGCTCAATGTGTTGATGAAATAAAACCGTAAGTATTGCACCAAACCATAACCAGTTGCTAATACGAGATTGAAGTAATTCATTTGTTAAGCAATAAAAACTTTTGCAAAATGTAAAGTTATTCTACTTTATTCTTCTATCTATAGCATAAAATATTTAACATTAAAGTCTAATATTTGGCTTAAACATAAATGATAAAATATTTTTCTTACATTTTTATTGAAATAAAGATATTTCAGAAATAATTCCTACATTATTCCAAAACAAACTCTTTTATTACTCCCTTCTCCCTTAATGAGAAACAACAAAGTTTTGCTCTAATTATTTCACATATAGCTTGTAATTGTCCTATTAAATCCTTGGTGAAGATATATTCTAAAATATTAAAAGGACTCATAGTTGCTTTCATACGAGTATAATCTTGAATAGCTTCTAATTCATCATAGAGATCCATAGCAGTAATGTTAGTTTATTCTCTGGCATTGTCCGTTAGTTTTTCTGTCTGTGCATAAATTAATTTTTGTTTCATATTTCATCCTAGATAAGCTATGTAGATCATAGAGGAAACTGAAATCAGCATTATGTATTTTTAGCTGTTCAAATCTTTCACTAACAGAGGTTATTGTAGTATCCAAAATATAGTAAAAGAAATTAATCTTAAAGCTTGTCTCAGGGTCTTGAACTGTTTCATCCTTGTGTTCGTAATCGGACTTTACTTTTTTCTCACGTGGCTGAACAGATACCAATGGGAGAAATTCTACAGCAACATCTTAAGCTAATTCTTTTGCGTCAATCAAAAGGCATTTAAATCCTTCCTCAGTTCTGTTGCTTTTCAAATATTCAACCAAATTTTCTTGAACTTCTGTTAAAACCAAAATGTTTATGTCCGATTTTTGTCAAGCATTACTCACAACATTTACCCATGATAAAATGTTATACCAGAGCACAATGGAGCAAATTAATCTAAATGATTTTATTTTCAGCATCAGTGAATTTGCTTCATGTCTAGTATTTACATATTCGTTTACATCTGTTGACAACTCAAACAAGACGTCGTATGTTTCAATGGACGAGTTTTGAGAATTGATGCTCCCATCTTTGTCTTGGAGGTAGGTGGTCCATATCACTTGCTTCTAACTCTTGGCGGATGTGCACAAAGAAAATTTGGGTTTCTCAGTTTTTCCACGTCCTTTATTTTGCATATGTGAAAAGATTCCATAGAAGAAAGTTTTAAAATTAACCATGATATAATGTTAGCAGCTTACCTATGATGCATTAAACCAAACTAAAAATCGGTAAACTGTCCTCAATCTTCTAAGCACCCCTGATTTTTAATGCCCTGATGCATTGATTCAAAATTTGGTGCACCCTCTGGGAGGGCGCCTAAGATGATTGCATTGCTGCCTCACCAATCGCCACAATCCTGGTTGCGAATGTATTTAGGTCTAAAAACTCACTCTTCCTCCGAAAGAGGAGCTTGCTGGCAAACTGTTGCCGCCCTCGAGCCAGTTATTTATTTGTGGATTTGTACTAAGAAAATAATCTGGTTAATAAGTAAAAATGATAAATGATTTTTTAATATCAAGTATTACTAAAGTTCATATCTACGAGATGGAAAAGCACAAAATTAAGAAATATTATTGCCCGTCCATAAGTACCGCCCCTCATATGTTGCTGCCCTGGTGCGATGTGCCCCTTGCACCCATAGAGTGGTGCAGCTCTGTCGTAGAGACTAGTGGAATGGGAAAAAATGAAAAGAGAAAATATTTTTAAGTTATGTAGTTTTCAAGTAACAAGTAACTTGACAGGACACTGCCTCAGAAACTAAATTATTTTTATATATAGTATGATAAAGAGTATAGGATGGTAGCTTGGTTTTTTAAATGATTCATTCAAACCATTTTTTTTGCATTTTTCCCATTTAAAAATATGGAGATGAGTGTAGACTATTTTTCTTTTGTACATTAAAATTATGGAACATTATCTTACAAAGTAAGTACTTGAACTTGAGGACAAAGAAAATAATGAAGTTTCATTTCAAATATGGATCGAATTTATCAAAAACTGAGCTTTATACTACAAAAGCTTGAGTTTTTTTTATGACAAAGTTTTCCTTTCCATGATGACTAACGTTGTTGCCAAACTCAATATCGTAAGCCAATGACATTGAAATGAATTCAATGTCAGTTAATTACCCATGTAAATGAGAGATGGCATAACAAACTATTTCTTCAGTTTCAAATATTAAAAGACTAGCAAGGGGAAGGAAGAGAGAGAGAGAGAGATGAAGAATGGAAGGAAGGAAGAGAGATAATGGGAAGAAGGGAGAGAGAATGGGAGGAAGGGGGAGAGAGAATGGGAGGAAGGAAGAGAGAGAATGGGAGGAAGAAAGAGAGGGAAAGAGAATGGGAGGAAGGAAGAAGGAGAAATAATGGGAGGAAGGAAGAGAGAGAGGGAGAGAGAGAATTGGAGGAAAGGAAAGAGAGGGAAAGAAAATGTGAGAAAAGAAGAAGAAGAAATAATGGGAGGAAGGAAGAGAAAGGGTGATATAATTGAGACTGGAGATAAGAATTTGGTATTATATGAGAACATCCAATGGAAGAGGCAATGGCTGTGGCTGGGGAAGACCCCAAAACCCACCCTGAAAGGTGGTCTGCACCCTAATAAGATCATGCTGTGCATTTGGTGGTATATTAGAGGTGTAATTCATTTTGAGCTTTTGCATTCAAATCAGAATATCACATCTGAGCTTTACTTTGAACATTTAGAGCATTTATGTCAAGCTTTGCTCCAAAAGTGGCCTGCTCTGGTGATTCGAAGGTGCTTCATTCTTCTGCATGACAATGCATGACCCCATGTTGCAAAAGTGACACAGCAGAAAATCCATCAGTTCAAATGGGAAGTCCTACCACACTGTTCATACTTAGCTGATCTTGTGCGATCCGACTTTTATCTGTTTCAAACCCTACAACATCATATAAATGAAAAGCATTACAAGAATTTTGATGACATCACTTCTGACCTTAGTGCATTCTTTGACTCAAAGCTGACTATCTGTTGCAAGTGAGGCAATGAAAAACTGTGATGTAGATGGGACTATATTATCAGAAGAGAGGGTGACAATGTTGTTGATTAATATTTGAATAAATAAAGTTAATTCTTCCTTTTACAAAATTGTTAAATAAACAATATTATTTATTTTACAACCTAATATATTTTATTCATTAGTAGAAGGAATTAAGTATGAGAACTTGTAGGAATAGGATTTGAATAGCACAGATTGGGAAAGATGTGCCAAAAACTTACTGGAAGGTATAATTTCAACATATGTATGTGTGACATACTCCTGGGAATATTATTTTATGATAATCTTTAATTTATCCTATTCATTTTCTTTGACCTTTGTGCATAATAATTTACTTTACCAAGACTCAATTTTTTCCAGAACTCATGTAAGGGTGGGTGAGCATGACCTGAGAACTCCAGTTGACTGTCAGGAACATCTCCATGATGATATAAAATTTAAAATGTGTGCACCTCCACATCAGGATATTCCAGTTGAAAAAATCATCATACATCCAAAATATAGAGAGAGTCCATTTTATAATGATATAGCATTGCTGAAATTATCACGACCTGCAGATCTTAGTTCAGGTAGAATATATTACTGACACTTCTAAAAATAGGAATAAATATATTAAGTGGAATGTTTGCAGAAAATTATATCATACCAATATTTGATGCATTCTTTTGAATCATGTATATCTTTCCAATTTGGAATCTAATGTCCTCCTATGAGTTTTATTTTTTCTTTTTCATTCATTTGGCTGGATTAATTACACAAGATAGGGACCATTTTATTATGTTACAGTCTTAATTTATATTATATTTAATATGAAACAATTTCTTATTTTCAAATATCAGAATGAACTTTGAAGAATTTATATTCATATTATTATTTACAATCTTGAATTGTAGGTTTTCACAGCAAATTGCATTGTTAGAAGGTGCTTTTGGGAGAGGATGCATTGCATTACAGGTGAAATGCCAAGTTATAACTGCTCACAATACAGTCACTTCCAAAAGTGCCTTCCAGCAACTAATAATTTGTTTATTATATTCCATATTTTATGATTGCAATTAGGTATATACACACAAAGTATTTCACACATCTGAACTTAAAGTGACATTGAATAAATAGTAATTATTTAAGTAGAATATGAATGAATTTGGTTTATTTCTATAGAAATTGAATTGAAGTTTTCTGTTAGATAATAGTTCAGGTAGCATAAAAGCAATATTTTGCATAAATTAAAATATTTTAGAATGAATGGTAATATTACATTGTTCATATAATATGATATTTTGGGTTTGTTTAACATCAATCATTTTTGTTTTCATGAACTAGTTGATATGCGCCCTATTTGCATTCCCAGTGAAATAACAGCCCAAACAGAAAATCTCACTGGAAAAATGGTAGAAATATCAGGATGGGGTAAAACTGAGCAAGGTAAGAAGCAATGTAAAACACAATAAAATAAATGCATCCTCATTAACCCTTTTGATACTAAGATCCTTACTGTTATCACACCCTTGCCTGTGTTTTGAAAAGGTGGATGCGAGATAAAATAAGAGTGTGTTAAAAAATGAAAAATGAGCATTGAGCTAGAGAAGCATTTTTTGGTGAGTGTATGGTTTTAAAATAATAGTTATTCGTTAAGGACATGAAAATAAGCTCTTGTCATAAATGTCAGCAAGTTGGCAGTAGCAAGGGGATCAGGAGTGATGTGTTAGCAAGACTGTAAGTAATGGAAAGAGAGAGCATTAGCATGGGTGAGAGAATTACAATGTCTATGGGTAAGGATCTGTGTATGTACATCACATCTTCATCTTATTATATAATGAGCAGTTTTTTACTTTTGCTAACACTTTTAACTAGCAAATAGCTCCAGAATGGTGCAATCGATTGTGGCCATTCTATCAGCACCTGGTTGGCATTATACCTAAAAGAAGATTTGGATGATCGCAGAGAATGATAACAGACTGAGTTCAATCCCATGGGTGCTTTATTCCCTCACTTGAATATCGCTGGATTTGGTGCATCATAATTTTAATTAGCATTTTAACATTTATTTCAATCATCATACAAACTCATAACTTGATCCAAAATACGCCTAAAGAATGAACATTTACTTTCCTTGTGTCGATTTTCATAGATGAATTGAATCAGTCCTTAAAATTCTTTTAAACATGATAAGTTTAGGTTTTATCAAAAGAAAATATACAGGGTGAATGCATTTCATTGTTCCTGGGTTCATTAAATTGCTTACACACAATTGGATTTAAATTGGGAGAAAAAAGGGAGATTGAGAGGAGAGGGATAGAGATAAAGGAAGGGAGGGAGAGAATGGGATTGGGGGAGACAATGGGAGAGAGATTGAGAGGGAAAAAGAATAGGATGCGTATTAATTTTAATTTTATAATTTATTCATCCATGCCCCTCATTTTTGACTAGCAATTTCACCAGATTTGTATAAGGTGATTCCATGGTTTGTTTACATACTTGCTACTGTTGTTCATTAATATTGTTATATTGCTGGAATAACACTTTTTCATTTCAACATCTTTATATTATATTTTGAAATTTTACATTATGTGATTTAAAGGTAAGAATTCTTATCATAATTTTTACATTTAAAACAAATAAGACTATATTGATATAAATTATATCATTGAAGGATAAACGTAATATATGAAGTATTATGCCTAGAATACTAAATATTATATAAATAAATTAATGTTAGCAGTGAATCCAGCATGTTACCAATAATTTTTGCTATAACGTAATTTAGTACATATGTGTATATTACATCAGATCTTAAATCTAGAATTGTTTTAATATTATTAAAAAACTGTAAATTTCCAATATTTTTGGTTATATTTTATCATGACCTAGATTTCCACTTTTAGCGTCATCATCAGGTGATACAAAATATATCGACAGAATATATATATAGGAGAGAAAGATGGGATGGTAGTGAGATGGAGGGAAGGGGGGTGGAATGTCATTGTATGGGCATGACAGCTAGAACCTGAATCCAGAAAATTTGAAACTGTCTGAACCTGAACTGAACACATATATTCTCTGGTTTGATACCCTGGATAAAAATATAAACTTTTTAAAAATGTACATAATAACAGGTCCTAATGAAGGACCAACTGTTATAACTAATATTGCATGTAAAGTAATTTTGTAAATAAAATAATATATAAAATGAAATAGTCTTCCAGTTTAGATATAATGAATTAATACATAAGTATTTTTTAGAATTCACCATCATTGGAGATTAATATTGGATTATTTTTTACTCTAAACAGGGCTAGGTCAAGATCTCTTAAAGGCTTCTGTACAGGTCTTGGAACCAATAGAATGTGACTCCTTTCCTCCAACATCTCCTTACTCTCAAATATGTGTAGGAAAACCCTCAAGGGGAACTAATACCTGTTTGGTAGATACTGGTGGACCTCTTGCATACTATGATGATTCAGTTGGTCATAATGCAGCTTATATATATGGAGTTGCATCAAGAGCCACTCAGGATTGTGAAGAAGACAGTCATTTAGTTTACACTCATGTGGGATTCCACATGAAATTTATTTTGGACAACCTGGAACGATGAACGCAGATATTTTTAAAGATGACATATGCACTAGTACAAAAGATTACATTCTTCTATGGAAAAACTAGATGCACATTTTTATTCTGATCATATAGGATATATTTTCTTTCCAAGTTGAATTACATTTTATGCTTGGGCAGTGTTCTTAAGGAATTTCTTATGTAAACTTTCATTCAGAAAAAAATACAAAAACAATGCTTAAATTCTGTAACATGATTAATAAAGCCTATGAATAAAAAAATATCCTATATATTCATTATATATAATTA
The DNA here is from genome assembly GCA_028673005.1 of Tanypteryx hageni. Classification (NCBI taxonomy): domain Eukaryota; kingdom Metazoa; phylum Arthropoda; class Insecta; order Odonata; family Petaluridae; genus Tanypteryx; species Tanypteryx hageni. Next base: position 51,440,119 of record CM054114.1, on the reverse strand, counting down.
TTATTATTGTATATTATATATAATTATTATTCATTATATATATTACAATAATTAACAGCATAGTCAGAGAAGGACAGGAAGAAAATGTTGTTGGTCAATATGGACTTGGGTAGAGAAACCGAGAAGGGGAAACCTGGTAGAATTCTGCATCAATACCTTGTAGTGACTAATACATGGTTCAAAAACCATAAACAAAGGTTATACACATGGAAAAGCCCAGGAGATGCCAAATAGATTACATCCAAGTAAAACAGATTCAGGAACAGCATAAAGACTGCCAAGGCATTACCAGGAACAGACATTGACTCAGATCAGAGCCTTCTAATAGTTGATGTAAGTGCAAAGCTCAAACAAATAAGAAAAACGAGAAGAGAAAGACAGACTTTCTAACTAGGAAAACTGAAAGAAAGGCAGGATGTAGTCAGCATGAAGTTTGAAGATTGTCTAAGAAATAATAAACTGCCTTCAATGTTTAGGTAGGTAATTTGTTTTTATCTCGTAATTCTTTAGACATTTTTTAAACTACTGTTATACAAATCGAGGCAATCCCTGAGTCTATGGAGTAATTGCGTGTTCTGGTCATATTTTATGCAAGTTATGAAGTATATATTGTATGTATTATTTAAATTAGGTATGTTTTACTTATGTATGTACTGTAACATTTATGAATCAGGTATGTATACTTTATGCATTATTACGTATGTATTATATATGTATTGTTGTTCTATCTTATACTGTAATTTGGGTTATTACCCATACTGAGTTATTAAAATAAAAATAAAGAGATTGGAAAACAAGAGAAGAAAATCAGTAAACCATGGATAACTAAGGAAATGCTGGAGAAAATGGATGAGAGACGAAAATGGAAAATCGTTAACAGTGAAGAAGGTAGAGCCAACTATAGACGTATAAACAATGAGTTGCAAAGGGTAACAGATAAAGCTAGAGAAAATTGGATAAAAGAAAAATATGGAGAAATACAACAAATGGAGAAGTTAGGACTGTACGATATGATGTACGCTAGGACACTGGAATTAGAAGATAAGAAGTCTAATGGAATTCGTGGTAAAGGAATTATGAATACGGATGGGAAGATAGTCTCAGAAACAAAGGATGTAGCACAGGGATGGGAAGAATACATTAAGGAACTATACAGCAAGCAGGCAGGAACTGCAAAAATAAAACTGGAAGATGAGGAAAACATTGAAGAAGACAACTTAGGACCAAGTATTATGGAGAACGAAGCAGAAAAATTGTAATTGTTCAAAGTTTCTGGAGCCCAGTTATCATTAAGGTCCAAAATATGCACAGATAGATCGACTAATTGCTATCGAAACTCAAAAACAGTAGATACAAGTCTTCCATGATATTGCCATCTTGTAGGTACTACTTTTGGTAATCTTTTCTTCACTTCTGAATCATGGGTGCAATCCAAAAGCGTTCATTTCTTCTATTAGAATACCGCGGGAAAATTCATATATTGCTTACATCGGTTGCTACGAAGATTATTTGCGTGGACAACAATTACGATTCTACGTATCCCTCTACCTAGCTCTTAGATGATCTGCAAAGCACTGATTGGAAAATATTTTCGGTGCAAAATGCCAGCGAGAGCACATAACTTATACTTTCGGAGACAGAAATTCAAGAAAGTGCCGAACATTTATTTACGTACTAGTGGTACCCGCAAATACTTAAGCGAAGTCAGAAATCCGCATGCCGACAGGCATATTTTGCGGGGCCGAGTGCAAGAAAAGAATGCGCAGCCTATCATTTTAATTATTTTTTTTCTTGCCATCCCACACAATTTAAAAAATATAATAATTAGAATTGGCCGAAACTGACATAATTTTAATATAAAAGAAACGAAATTACCCTCATTTTAAAAATCAATAATATAAGTAAATACAAAAAATTTTTTAAAAAATTTTATAAGATAAAATTTAATATACTAGTAAACAAATCACCATTGAAATTCCTTTTTATCCCATATTTTGAACAAACAACTACGTGCTTTCGCTTTCGATATGGTTTAGTTTTGTTGCCACAAAACATACGATTCCCGTATTTTCTTTCAATTAGCTGATTATAAACTTTAATTAATGCAGTATCTTCAAAAATGACAGGTTTCATTTTAAGGGTAAAAATTTTTAATTTTTGTTTTATATTAAAATTTAATCAGTTTCGTTTATATCATCCCATTTTAACTAGTTTTAAAAAGGCATTTATAAATTCAAATATTAAATGTTCTTATGGAATTCACGGGATTATTAAAGATTGAACAAATAATTGAGAAATTAATACTTATATGAATATACTTAATACTCACTTTTTCGCTCTGACGTTTTGATTATGGCTCATCGATCCTCAGTTTCGTGATCAGTAAACAATCACATCTATAACAAGGATTAATTCTTAATAATAACTTAAAACACAACTAATTGAAAAATGGACTAATGCATAAATAGTATTAAATGAAAGCTGATTTTTCACTGTCTCACATGTCATCGGACCACATCATACGCGCGAACAATGTCCTTCCAGGAGAAATCAAATCATTCGCAGGTGATAAAGGCCGCCGAAATATATCAAAGAAATATAATGAGAAAAATCAACATTATCGGATCATTTCTGGGGAAAATACGCTGGCAAACACGGTGGCCAGCCAGCGTTTGCCAAATAATAGGTTTTTGACAAAATTTCTGACTAAAAAGGATTAAGTTTTATGTATCCTCCGTTGATGATGAGAAAAGGGTTAGAAATTCGGTTTGCGGGGGGAAATTGGGATCGAGACATTTAATTAGCAAGAATCAGAGAATAAATGAGTAACAGACTACGACCAAATAAAAAGAAAACTTGAACCACCCGATTTAATTTCCATAAATAAAAGATAACGTCTAAACGTCTTAAAAGGAGGATTTCAAGGATATCATTGAGGTTAAATTTATGTGTATCCAGTCCAATGTTTGGTGCTTTAAACAATTTTTCTGGATGATTTTATTGATTTTTAAAATCTAAATTAATAGATTGCATTTACCTGCTTTATGTAACTTACAGCTTTAGTATTTCACTAAATAAGGCAACATGTATAATTCGTTTTCCGCATACCGACTGGATCTTTTTAAAAAAAAAGGCAGCTTTCGAATGCATATGAACCGGCATTGATATAAATCTCCTCTTTTTATTAAAAGTAAAATTTTTATTGCTTATTAAGATGCTATATACATTATGATTGCAAGAAATAATTGAAAATGTCAGAAATGTAAAAAAAAATTTGTTTACTAAATATTTTATTTTTTTAACTTACGAATTATTTGCACTGGTACAGCTACTTTCACTTAATAAGGCAATATGCATAATTCATTTTCCTCACACCGTCTGCTGCGTTCAAGTCTTTTAACGAGCACGAATTATTAAACTTTTTGTAGTGTTCATCATTTGAAACGTTTTTTCTTTACATAATCTTGCATTTATGTATAATCTATACATACAACATTAAAGAGATTGCTTTGTTGTAACGAGCCGACTTTTTATTTGGCGTACCTAATTGTAACTACACTTATTATTTCCCTGCGATAATCGTCGCCCTTCTACCTGCTTCTTCCCGCTAAAAACCTTAGTGCGCCATTTGGCCCGGGCCCAAAGTTCGGAGGGTTCAAAAATTGGCCATCGTCAATCGTCTCTAGCATACGTCATAGGTGAATCATATGGGAGGGGGAAGGGGTGAGGAGCCTACAAATATGGAAGCGGTCCGGGCCTCTCTCTGGCTCTCTGAGGGCCTGCCCTCGGTGCAGCCTCTACTTACAAAAGAGAAATATAAATTAACGCTGAAAATGACCCTTGGCCCACAAGAGTTATTGGGGTTGGTCGGATCGCAGAATGGTGCTTCCGTACCAACTCAAGTTTTGTTCCCAGATGAGAACCGTAAACAAAAGGTTAACAGAAAAAGGACACTCCCTGGTTGGGGTCGGAACCCATGGGGCCTCACAAGGCGAGCATTCCTAGGGTGTGAATCTTCCAAGAGGCTGCGCCTTTTACTGTACAGGTTGCATGAAAAATTACAAGAATTTGAAAGAACAGTAATTTCTTGAAAATTCTCCAGCACAATCTTCAATAAGGCCCTCCTTTGGACGATGCCACCCTTTCACCCGTTTTTAGCTGTTACGTGAGAATTTTGATTTTTAACAATTTTGAGACGCAGGTCCTTTCCAAGCGCGGGGCCTCTCCAGGCGCGGGGCCCTGTGCGACCGCAACGATCGCACACCCATGAAGCCGGCCCTGCCGACAGAAAGGTCGGCGAAACTGTCTTCATCATTCAAGCTGACCTACGTGGTGAATACCCGGAAGCATGAAGCCTTCAACCCAGCAACACGGCTAAAGCCTTCGCATTAAACAAATCTGCATGTTTTAATGTCACCTTCGAGAGGAAAATACAGATACACAATTATTTTACACTTTTTGTTATTAATGTTTTATAACTGTTTCTTATTATTTAAACTAGTAGAGAGGCCGCAGTTCAACTACGGGGATTTTTGAGAAACGTCAAAAAAATATTATAATAAAAGATGAACGAACAAAATAGAAGAATCGAACATCGGGAGAGAGAGGCAAAATGAGTAACAAACAAATAAGATCAAAAATAAATCCCTGAAGACGAATAAAAATGATAAAAGCGGTAACAAACGAAGAGCAAAGAAAGCAAGTAGGGATGTACACGAGTTTCCCGTGGTACAGAAGTGCTTTTTGCCAAATTCGCCGTAGTATAATTATTATGTATTTTCTTTTAAATCAAAACATTACTTTTCATTATATTTTGATATCCGTGATTTTTAGATCCGTTCTAAGCATGTTAATTTCGTTTTGCCATTCTATACTCGCCCTACAAACGAAATTTCTTTTTGAAATCGGTGCAGGCAATATTTTCGTTATTCCTTGTTACAGAAAAATTTTAACCATGATATTGTGGTAGCCCTGTTTACTCAACACGGTTGAAATATTATATTTTGGTTATTAATGTATCTGAAGCTTACATAGACCATAATTGGTTTAAATCCATGCTGTCTGTTCTCTAGAAATACGCATAAATGAAATATTATTTTACCTTTTGTTGTGGTAGCTCTGCTCTTTAGCTCCGCTTTAAACGTCTTGATTTCATTGTGATCTGTTGTACAAATCTGAAAAAAAAATTAGTTGAAATCCGTTCAGCCAATTCCTTCCAAATCTTTAATTACTGAAAGAGTTTAATTTGTAATTGTGTCAACCCCAGTTTGATTCAACCGGTCCAAATATGCTAGTATGGTTTTATAAATGTGTACATTATAAATATTAAATTTGGTTAAATTAATGTGGACAGTTCAACACAAATACTTGTAAAAATAATTGTTTTATTAACCGTATTATGGCAGTCTTGCTTTCTATATCTGTACTAAACATCTTGATTCTGTTACTTTTTGCTGCACACTTCCTTTATGCAAAATTTCGTTGAAATCGTTCTGACCACACCTTCCAAATTGACAATTACCGAAATGTTTTATTTTGTAATGTGGCACCCCTGCTTAGTCGATCCGGTCTAAATCTGTTATTTTGGTCATGCATGTATGTGAATATTCTGTGTTAAATTTTGTTGGAATCGGATAAGCCAATTCTTCCCAGATACGATATGCGTACGGACGGACTGACATCTCGAAGATAATAACGCTGTTTGTCATTGCTGAATAGTCAAACGTCGATAGAGCGACAAACCATTTAGTAATAATGCCTTAGAACCAATAATTACATTTTCCACCTATCCTTGTTTTCTCCCTCTCTTTCTTCATTCCTCCCATTCTCTCTTTCTCCCTCTCTCTCTTCATTTCTCCGATTCTCTCCCTCTCTCTCTTCCTTCATCCCATTCACTCCCTCTCTCTTTCTTCCTCCCATTCTCTCCCTCTCTTCCTTCCTCCCATTCTCTCCCTCTCTCTCTTCCTTCCTCCCATTCTCTCTCCCTCTCTCTCTTTTTCTTCTCCCCATTCTTTCACCATCTCTCTCTTCATTCCCCTTGCTGATATTTTCATATTTGAAACTGAAGAAATAGATTGTTATGCCATTTCTTATTTATATGTTATAGGCTTACGATAATGCGTTTGGCAACAATATCGGTCGCCGTGGGAAGGAAAACTTTTTCTTAAAAAACTTGAGATTTTGTAGTTTAATTAAAGCTCAATTTTAGAAAAATTCGATCCGTATTTGAAATTTCACCGTAGGAAAATGAATTTTCATTATTTTCTTCGTCCTCTAATTTAAGAACTGACGTGTGTGTGTGTTCGTGTACATGCGTGCGTGCGTGTAACTCGTGATATCGGAGCGAAAACTATACTATTCTAAGGGGAAAAGAATGTAGATTCTACTATTATCATCGAATTTTCATAATTGATCGTATTTTTTTAATTACTACTTAAACTGCGTTTTTACGTTTTAAATCGCATTTTATCGGTTTGTTGCCATGGAAACTATTATTACCGAACTCGACTTGAGCATAAACGAGCGAACAAATGGGTTATTTTATTTTCCACTCGACTACCCTTCAGCAATGGACAGTTGATCCATACATATTAGCGTATAAATACTCTCTTGAAAACTCCTACCAATATTTTAATTTCTTTCAAATTAGTTGCGTGGTTTTAATTTTAATTTTTTCTTATGCTTCATTAATTATATTTGAATTGTACAGGGTACTAACTAGAAACTGATTACAATACCAGATATTCTGGTTTTATTGTAAACGTTTACATACTTTGTGAGATATAAACTTTTTATTGTTATATGTATGTATTATTATGAATTAAACGCGTTCAAAAAGATTTGTTTTAATGGAATTTACTCTCCATGACAAGGTATTCGCTGCCAAAATTGTTACTACTCAAGGGGTTGGCGAAGTGAAAAAGGTTGGGAACCTCTGTCCTAAATGATGAGCCACATCTCTCAAGCACCATTCGCACCTTTTCTTGATGCTGCTAGACACGTCTCAGCTCTCCAATCGTCATCTTCCAAACTGTTTGACGAAGTTTTTCCTTCAACTCTTTATTACTGAGGATCGTTGCTGTCATACACTTTGTCATTCATCATTCGAAACAAACCATCCATCACTACAGGCAGATGAAACGAATACCCTGTACTTTATTTATCTTATTGTTAGGCGTCTCTAATAGCCATAGCTTTTTCATAACCATATCATAACTATTGGAGGTACCTATTTTTATACTTATTTTCCCAATTTTTATATTTAAATGCCGATTCTGGAATTTTTCAGCTATAATATGTGCTCGATAATTCTCCAGTGAGCAAAAATTTTCAATGCCAAAAAACGTCGATGTTGGATGCAATTCCACTGAAACGTGAAATTTGCGATGAATACCAAAATAAAATAAATTTTAGAGCATAATTTTCGGAACGACTTGAATTTTTCATCGAATATTTTACATGATTGAATGGTCATCACAAGCTAATGTCAAATGATGCCCCACTTCCTTATCAGCGCTTCATAACCCAAGTTAATTTATCTTTGAATTTTTTCAAGAGACAAGGAGAAAGGACACCATTTCAAATGGGGGTTTAATATCTTTTATGGAAAACACGTGGGAAGTAACAATGAGAATACTCGGGATCTCATTTCAACACGAGGCACCTTAGTAATCGAATGCGATAAATTCTTCGGCGAACAATATAAAGTTGCGAATCGTGATACCATACCTTCTGTATCACGCAATTTCTAATTAGCATCCCTTCGGCGAAGATCAATCCAGCCTTTTCACTCGTTTTAAGAGCAATTACGCCCACATTTTAATATAGGCAACACCCACTTTTCTCAATAAATTTACCTTTTTTATACAAGATTATTACACTAAGGACCGTCATATCCTTTAAAGAAATCTCGTTGCGAAAAACACTACAAATTATCACGCAGAAATGGCAGCGCAGTCGACCATTGTGTTGTTTTGAAGGAAGGAGAGTAATTTCACAATGTCACGAATAATTTCCCTATTCTAGACTCTTTTCCAATCACAGCCAATCTTCCTCCCACGCCTTCTTTGTTACCTTTATATATATATATATATATATACATAGCAGACGCGCTTGTTCCAGTAAAATCACTGTATGCGATCAATTAAGGAGTTGAGGTGTAGTAGCTGAAGGGAAGATCCAACACTGCTGGACCATTCGGTCGCTTTTCCACTGTCTACGACAGAGTCTTCAAGGCGCTTCGCCGTGGTAGAAGATGCTGCCTTTCAAGGATATTATCTCCGTGCTTTTCTTCGTTGGCCTTTCACGGGCCTTTATATTTTCCTTCCGCCCATCTGAATCATGTGAGTATAACCAAACATCACATGTTAGAATTAATGCCCATTGCCACGCGTCATATTAGTTTCTCATGTAACATGGACGGTAAACCTCAAGGGGTGCCGTTTGTTAAATAAGCCGAGTGTTAAATGAACAGGAGGATGCGAGGAAATTATGGGAACGGTTAATTGAGTAATCAGATCTAAATGATTTGTAACCAAAATTTTTTAAATTTGAGAGAAATGAAAAAGTTGGAAGGGGAAAACAGGTGGTAGCTGGTTAACACAGAATGTAGATGGAGGATATATCTGCAATTTGACAATAATGTAAGGTGGGAGAACAAAAAAACTAAACAGTAGTGGTGGACAGAGCAGCATGGAGATAAGGATAAACTGCGGAGATGACTTTTATGGATTTTGAAAAGATCTTTGTCATAGGTTTATGGCAGTGGTGCCCAACCTTTTCTACTCGAGGGCCGCAATGGTGGTTGCGAATTCATCAATAAGCTGGACTAGAGATTAAATCAAAAGTTACCTATATATTCTGTGTTGCTGTACAAGTAAAAATCAAGCCTAAATAAAGTTTTTATGAAAATGCATAGGTGTTCAGGATGAAAATCAATATTTAGAAAGAAAACTAATGTCCAGAGATTTACAAAGACTGGGAAAAATAGGCCAATGTTACAGCAGATGGGGTAGGCTGGAACAGGTGGAATTTGTATTTATTACAGCAAGAGGAATGAATGAGATCAGGACAAGCATAGCAACAGCAGTGGAGGCGTACATGACATGACAAAAATTGTTGACAGGAAGTTTAAATAAAGATTTTAATAAGCGACAATATAAAAAGGAATTTTTATAAATAATTTTCCATGGATAATACCTATATTAATAGTTGTATATTTGCATTGTTATTTATGGTTACGGGTAATTTTATTGAGTTTTGGGAAATCAAGCAACTCTTAGGCAAGGCGTTTCCATATTTGCACATGTGTAATATGAAATTAGTAGTGTAATGTCGGTCATATGATGCATAATAGTGAGGCTCCACTGTATATTGCATGCGGTCCCCGCCTGCTTGCCTGATCTGAGAAAGTGATCGTGTAAATCCTCTGACCCAACCAGACATCAATGCTTGTTTACCCCTGACACAGGCCTGATGCAGAGGAGGATGCCGCCTATGGTTGCCATTAAAGGTCACACAAATAATGAAAGATTAAACTTCCTCTCCATAACAATTTTCTGAGAATATTACTTTGAAAAATTTGAAGGCATCCCCTACTGCACACCAAACTTCAAAATAATTACTTCTGCAGTGTTGTAGATGGCATTAAAGTCATATAAATAGTGAAAATTTTTAACTTTCTATCTATAACCATTTGCTCACATTCTTAATTTGATAAATTTGAAGGAACCCCATTTTGCTCACTGATTTCTCCAAATATTTCTTTGACAGCATAATAAATGGCATCTTAGATCACATACACTCTAGAAATTTCAGTCTCAAATTTCATCATTTACTTGGTATTTTAATTTAATTGATTGCAAAGATGGACAGATAGAGCAAAAACATAAGCTTGTTTATATAATAAAATTTGCTAAACAGATATAAAAAGAGATAAGAGATGTGTCCAGATATCTCTGGCACTTGTGGCATTCTCAGTCAGAATAATGCTTACATAAGGAAAATGTTACATCTTTTCCAACAGAACTGTATGCATGAATAAAAAGCATAGATCGTAATTTACATTAGGATGAGAAGCTAGGATCATAATTACTGTAATAAGAGAATGATTGAAGAAGTGGTTGGGTTGACCTTTAAGAGGCATAGAAGGGAAGTTGCTAGGAAAGAGGCAAAGAGGTATAGTATAGTAGTGGTATTAGATAGAAGAAATAATAATAATAACCCAAAATGTAGAAAACCTATGAGAGAATTTTTTCAAAGTTAACTAAATGCATTAACTTTGTTTAACAGCTAAATATAGAGACAAGTGCAAGACTGCAGCTGTAACTGGTATGGGAACGTGTACAAGAGCTGAATTATGTCCAGATATGTTTCAAGATCTTGATGTAAAAAGTCTGGGCACACAAAGTCCAGAGTGGACTTCTGAGATGATTGAATATATTTACAAGAGTCATTTCTGTGGAATGAAAGATGATGAAAAACTTTTCTGCTGTGAATCCCCAATAGAACTGGAGGATATGGAAGATGTTAGTAACCATCCAAATCTTAATCTTCTTGACCGAGATAGATGTGGTCCGATATCGCAAGACAGGATTGCCCACGGAAACAAAACTCAACTGTTTGAATTACCTTGGATGGCATTACTTATACAAGTTCAAGGTAAGTTGTAATATTTCTATATATAACAGATATGGTGTGATATCATCCTTAAGAATGTTTAAATAGTTTTTCTCACATAATTATAAAGATGATATTTGACCAACTTTGAAAACAATGCTGAAAAAATAATTAATGTTTAAAAGTTCATCATATTCTATTTTTAATTCTATCCATATTAAAATTCAACCAAGTAATAGTGAAATTTAAATACGATTTACAAATATGTAGATATATTTTGATGGCTTTCCTGTGTTATTAGTGATAATTCAAAAGTGTCTTTATTGTGTATTCATCTAAATGGCTTTCCTTCCAATTTATTTTCTTATGAGTGGATTAAATAGAAAAGTATTATATTCATGAAAACAATGATTTTGAGATTTTGATAAACACGTCCAGCATAAATGCTCCTGAATCCAAAAGAACTTGTTTTTACAATACTGTCCATCTTTAGTATTTCTGAGAGAGCTCTCAAATATAGCCAATTCACTATCTTTGGAACTTTAATGTTTATTTTATAGGGAATATGTATGCACGTTTTTGTGGTGGAAGTATCATCAATGAAAAATATATTCTCACAGCTGCTCATTGTGTGGATGACCATATACCGTAAGTATTGCACCATTGCACCAAACCATACCAAGTTGCTAATACAAGATTGAAGTAATTCATTTGTTAAGCAATAAAAACTTTTGCAAGATGTAGAGATATTCTAATTTATGGTTCTATCTATAGCACAAAATAATTTAACATTCAAGTCAAATATTTGACTTAAATATAAATTTCAAGTCTACTATGAAATATTTTTCTTACATTTTTATTGAAATAAAAAATTTTCAGAAATAATTCCTACATTATTCAAAAACAAACTCCTTTATTTCTCCCTTAATGAGTAACAAAAAAGTATTGCTCTAATTATTTTTCATATAGCTTGTTAATTGTCTCTACTCTTTTCTAATTCTCTCACTTCTTGTTTTCAGCCTAATTCTTTGATGTCTTTTCTTATTACCTATATATTATTTGCTCAAGTATTTAACTAAATGTAAAATGTGGTTTTTCACTATGTATATGAGGTCCAACACAAAAGTCCACTGACAGAATTTGTTTTGGGATATGTGGTAATGCTGAAAATTTGGCAGCCCTGATAAACATTACTCTGACTCATGATTGAATAGATTTTATGAGTACACTATATACTGTGGATGGAGAAAGTAAAAATTCAGTTAGTTAATTTTCTTACATTATGATTTAAGCTGTAGCCTGGAGAAGACTAACCAAAACCTAAAAAAGTGGCAACTCTAATCATACAAGATTTTGAAAGAAGCCTATGTTAATGAGGTTATTTAAAAAAACATACTATTGAATGTTTTAAGATGTTCAAATCAAGTAGAGATACATGATTATTCATAAACAATATGGCTTGCCAAAATGTGCTGTAACCAATGAAAATGTAGAAATAGTGAAAAATGTTACGTCTGAGAGACGCAGTTTGCAAGAAAAGGCCAGACCCTTAGCCAGATTGCTGAATTATTTACCATGACAATGGTTCAGCACACAGCACCCTATCATTAAGGGAGTTTTCTCCAAGTTTCACATCACTCGAGTAGATCAATCTTAATATTCTCCTGACTTATCTCCAAACGACTTCTGCCTATTCTCCAAGTTGAAGAACTGTCAGCTAAAAACATTAAATATAGTATGAATGTGAAAGTCAAAATACTTTTACAAGGAGAATCCAAAAACTGCTTTTATCATGGCAGCACTGCTGGCAGAAATATATTAGATAATTTCAAAGGAGACTTCTTTGAACGAATATACTACATTTCCTCTCATAAATGTGCTTTCTTTTCCTCAGACGTGAAACTTATAGATCAGACCTAGTATATTTATTTATGGTACTAACTTCAAGAATACTTTTAGATTTAAATTAAAACTACATAACTCCAATCAGATCAATTTGAATTAGCATAACAATTTGCAATAATCAGGAATTAATCCAACATGTGAATTTCCCAAAATGTAAAGGACAATTTTTGAGCAACAACAATTGAAAATGGAATTTTCTGAGCAATACTATCATTACTGTAAATACCCATGCATAGGGTGCTGAGATGTTTTTGGCAAATAATGCATTCAATTTATACAGCTGAGTTTTTTGTCTTTTGATTTTGGAAAGAACTGGAACAAATTGATATCGGGTTTGAGTTATTGATATTAAAAAGAGGTTGGTGAAAACCCTGATATGGGAGTGAGACATGGTCACTAAGAAAAGAAGATGGGAGCAGATAAAAGCCATCTGGGATTTGGTATGAATTAGATTAGAGAGAATTAGTTGGATAGAGAGGAAAATGAATGTAGATGGTTTGAATATACTAGTGGGATACAAGATATTAATTAGAGAAATAAGCGACAGAAAGAATAAATGTGTGGTTCAAAATTTAAAAGGAAATGATTTACTAAAAGACATCATATAAGAAGGAATGTTAGGAAAGAGGTAAAGAGATGGGAAGATGAAAGGTATAGTAGATGCACTATTAAAGTAATTTGGTTTATGAACTTGAAGAGAATGATTGGGTAGAACACCTAAAACCAACTGGAAGGTAGAGTTAGAATGTACATATGTATGCAGTGGCAGATCCAGAAAATGTCTTTAGGGGGGGTGACATACCAGTTACATACATGTTTCCACAGTAATTGACAAGTTATTCAAACATAAATTCTTTTTCATTTAATACAAAGCAAATAAAATAAGATTATAATGAAATAACAATTGGGTTTCATAAAATAGGAACTTGAAATATTGCTTATTTAACATTTGATTAATAATTCATCTTCCTATCCAAAAATCCTCAATTCAAAATTGACTCAGAAAATAAACTTCCTCAAAAACATACGTAAGCATATTAGTGAACAAATATGCATAACTATCAAAATAAAATATCAAATTTTTTATTTCCACTCTTAGCGAACTTTCAATCACTTGGTTTACATCGTCTTCAAGTTCATGGTGTGTGTGCAGAAGAGCTAAACCTGTCAACCTTTTTTGGCTCATTTGGATTCTTAAATATGTTTTTTAATGTAGCAATGAAGAAAAGCTTCTCTCTGCAGATGCAATGCTTATTGGCAATGGCAGAAGAATTTTTAAGAATTGGTTCACTATATATGTCTTCATCACAATTTTTAAGATCTTCTTCAATGGATAAAGGAATTTCCATAGATCCTGCTGATCTAACTCACTTTTCTCTCCAGAGCTGAACTTCCACTGATAGTTGGAATTCAAGTGTGGATTTATAAAAGCCCAGACGGGTAAAAAAAAAATGAACCACTCAAAATGAATCCTCAAAGCTGTTGTGAGTGGGTGATTCGTAGGATATCTTGTCGTTTTTCTCTCGAGGATATACGAATTGACTGAGGAATCACCATCATGTGCCTTGACTTACCTAGCTGTTGGGCTTACGCACTGGGTCAATTGGTAAATGTGAACCTAATTTTTTTTCGGTTCTGCTTCGACTTTAGGAGGGGCAATTGCCCCACCACGATCCGCCACTGTATGTATGACATATTCCTGGGAATCTTATTCTATAATAACCATTAATTTACCCTTTTCATTTTCTTTTGAGCCATGTGCATAATAATTTATTTTATTAAGAGTCAGTTTTTTTCAGGACTCATGTAAGGCTGGGTGAGCATGACCTGAGAACCCCAATTGACTGTCAGGAACATCTCGATGATGATGAGAAAATAAAAATATGTGCACCTCCACATCAGGATATTCCAGTTGAGAAAATCATCATACATCCAAAATATACAGGAAAACATTATATATATAATGATGTAGCTTTGCTGAGATTATCACAACCTATGGATCTTACTACTGGTAAGAAATATCATAATATTCACAATATATTATTAATATAAATGCAGCCTCTCCTTAAAGAGCCATCTTACAACTAATAATTTCTATGCTTATTGTATTCCATATTTTATGAATGCAATTATATTAGCATAAACTGTATAAAATATCTGATATTTATTAAGACAGAGAAATTAATAATTCTCTTCCTTATCATATTTCTTAACTTAAAGTGAGATTGAATAAATAGTAATTATTTATTTAGAATATCACTTTTTTAAATTGACATCAAATAGTGTATGTACCTTTAAAAATATGCTCATTCAGGTAAATGTGAACAAATTCAGCCTAATTACTATATGGAAATTGAATTGATGTTTTCTTTTAGAAAATAATTCATGTGGCATAAAAGCAAGCTTTTGTATAAATTAAGTAAATTTTAGGATATATGGTAAGATTACATTGAATATATGACATTATATTTTCGGTTAGTTTAACATCAAACACTTTTATTTTTATGAATTAGATTCTATGCGCCCTATTTGCCTTCCCGTTGGAATGGAACAGCAATCAACAAATCTCATTGGAAAAATGGTAGATATATCAGGATGGGGTGGAACTGAGAAAGGTAAGACACAATATAAAATACAATAAAATTGATGCACCCTCGTTAATCCTTTTGGTTCTAACATCCTTATTAGTATCATACCTTTGCCTGTGTTTGGAAAAGGTGGATGAGAGACAAAATAAGTTAAGAGTGTATGAAAAAATGAATAATGGACAGCAAGCTAGAGAGGCATTTTTTGTTTGAGTATTGCTTACATAAAACAGTTAATCATTAAGTACATGAAAATATGCTATAGTCACAAATGCCCACAACACGACAATAACTTGAGGTTTAGAAGTGATATGTTTGGGAGACTGAAAATGACAGAGAATGAGAGCATTAGCATAGATGAGAGGAGTAAAAGCTATGCAGATATGTATCTGTGTACATCATGTCTTCATTGAGCTATCATATCTTCTTGTTATATAATGAGCAGTTTTGTCTTTTGCTAACACTTTTAACTAATGAATAATCAATCATGGTCATTCTTTAGGGACCTAGTCGGCCTAATTCCTAAAAGCAGATCGGGTTGATTGCCGTTTATGATACTGGACAGGATTCAATATGAGGGTGCTTCATTATCATGTTTGAATAGCTTTGGATTCCATGCATTGTGTTTTTTATTTACATATTAAAATAGATTAAAATCATTGCACAAACTCTGAACATAAGCCAAAGACATAATAAAGAATGCACCTTTATTTTCCTAGCATTGATTTTTATATATGATCTGAATTGGTCCATAATATTTTTTTGAACATGAGAATTTCTGGTTGTTTTAGAAGAAAATCTTTCATAACCAAGGAGAATGGATTTCATTGTTGTCGGATTCATTGAATTACATATGTTAAATTGTATTTAAATAAGGAGAACGAAAGGGAGAGTGGAGAGAAGAAGAGGGAGAGAGAGAAAGGAAGGGAGGTAAAGAAGGGGAGGGAATGGGAGGGAGGAAGAGAATGGGAGAGAGAATAGGAGAGAGATTGAGAAGGAGGAAGGATTAGATGTGTATTAATTTTAATTTTATACTTTATTCATCCATGTCCCTCATTTTTGATGAGCAATTACACCATTATGGTAAAAGATGAAACCATGCTTTATTTACATACTTGCTACCGTTGTTAATTAATATTGATATTCTGCTGGAAAAACTCTTTTTCATTTCAATTTCATTATTTTATATTTTTAAATTATACATTCACATGTGTGATTTAAAGGTTAGAATTCTTATTATATTTTCTACATTAAAAAGAAATAAGACTATATTGAATATAAATGATAGCATTGAAGGATACACATAATATATGAAGTGTTATGTATGAAAGATTAAATATTAGATAGTTGTTTGCATTGCACGTTACCAATAATAATTTTTATAGCTAAGTTTTTCAAAGTATGGGCCGCAAAATGTTGAAAATGGGCTACAAGGCCCTCGCCCACAAAGCTTATATATATATATATTCTTTGTATGAAATATAACTTTTTGAACACTAGGTATGAAATATTTAATTAATTTACGCTATTTCATGTTTCAGATTAACTAATTATTAATTTATATGTAGCAATTCATGAATAACAATGTTTAAAGGCAACAACATATATTTTCTCATTTTACTGGGCCGCAGAGAAAAGTTTTGAAACCATTTGGTTTATAGCATAATTTAGTATTTGAAATATTACGTTATATCTTATATCTAGTGCTGTTTTGTTAAATTGTCATCCTCAGTCAAATGAAATGCATAACTTTCAAATAAATAAATTATCAAACAATGCCAAATAAATCAAAAAATATGTAGAATGTTCAAGAGATAAAAATAAATGCTCTTTAAAAATTTGCATAATAGCAGGTCCTAATCAAGGAAGTGTTACAAATAATATTGCATATAAAGTAATTTTTAAATGAAATAATATAGAAAATGAAATAGTCCCCCAGGTTATACATAATCCATACCTATATTAAGTGCATTTTGAAAGTGTGTCAGAAAAGATTGATAACACTTCACATCTATCATATGTGAAGGTCTCGGGTCACTGCACTGTAACAATTTACCATTATATTTTGTCCCCGAATGGTTATTGAACAACATTGATCCATGACCTGTTAACTACATTATTGAATTTTCATTAAAATTATTTATAGTTCTTTTTTGGTTGCAAATATCGCCTAAAACATTAAAATTTAAAAATTACGACTATCAAATATAAGCAATTGTTGGAAAACCTATTTTGAAAAGAAGACTTAGATAGAAAATATTATTTTTGTGCAATTTTACCATATTACCATCTCTTGGCAATACATGGAGCTGGTATAACCATCGGAGATAGTTTGTGTTCTCCACCAGGTGGCACTGTAGTATTCTGACATGCATTTTTAAAAGTATACCATGCACATTCTTGATTTCCATTGCATTACATTAATGTCATTAAAAACATTAAAATAAAAAAGTACGAATATCTAATAGCAGCATTTGTCACAAAGTATAATTTGAACAAAACATTTTGATAAAAAATCTTTGTCATGAATCTTTCTATTATTGCCATCTCAGGGCCTAACATTAAACTGGTATAACCTTAAATGCAGGACCATCAGAGATAGTTGAGAAGTTCTCCACCAGGAGGCTCTGTAGTATTTTGGAATACATTTCTAAAAATAAGCCTACCCATATTAACTATTTCCATTGCATTAATTTATCATAACGGGTGGAAGTAAGCACATATCTTATTGATGCTGCAAGCAATACTGCCAGATAGTGAATTATTATATACATAAATATTTTTATAATTCATCATTAATGAAGATAAATATTGTTGTTAATTTTGCAATATTATTTTACTCCAAATAGGGCCATCTCAAGAGCTCTTAAAGGCTTCTTTACGGGTCTTGGAATCAACAAAATGTAACTCCTTTCCTCCAAATTCTCCTTACACTCAAATATGTGTAGGAAGAACCTCAAAGGGAACTAATGCCTGTCCAGGAGATTCTGGTGGACCTCTTGTATACTATGGTGAGGTGAATGGTAGTATCAGAGCTATTCAATATGGAGTTGCATCAGTAGGCAGTCCGGAATGTGGAGAAGAAAATGGTCATTCATCTTACACTCGTGTAGGATTCTACATGAAATTTATTTTGGACAACCTGGAACGATGATTGCAGATTTTTTTAAAGATGACATATACACTGGCAGAGAAGATTACATTCTTCTAGGGAAAAACTAGATGCACATTTTTGTTATTCTGATCATAAAGCATGTATTTTCTTTCCAAGTCGGGTTACATTTCACACTTGGGTGGTGTTCTTGGGGAACTTCTTTTGTAGACTATCATGCAGAAAAAAATACAAAAGCAAATGACTGTTTAATGAATATTAATAAAGATAATGAATAAAAATCTATCCTATATATTTATTATACGAGTTGTCGGAAAGAAATACTATTTTCACCAACGTGATCTCCAAGGCAACAGCATTTGAGTTACTTGGGGCCTGTCTGTAATTATAAATAGCTGCTTCTTACATATATAGGATACAAGTTGTCTGTGCATGCATACTGTAAGCGCTAAAAAATCACATATATATTTGCATCTAAACTCGTAAATAAACCAATGTGATCTCCAGGCAACAGCACTTCAGCCACGTGGAACCTATATGTATTAGATAATAAATTGCATGAGTAATAGCAGAACATTTATAATTATCCATGAAATTAAGGCAACTATCCATAATTTCCAAATTCTCTGGCAATTGGCTCATGTCCAAGATTTTGTATTTCAAGTTTCATGACTCAGATCACCCTGCATGAGCAATAAGAATAATCATCATTAAGACAATACCATATACATTAAATTTATGTAAAAAAATTAGCATATTTTGTGTTAAGATTATGGCATCATCATCCATGCCTTTAGCAAGTATTTGTATAAAAAATCGCGAAATAGATATGATGCCATTATATTTAACAATTGAAAAGAGTTAAAATTTCTCGAAAAACTGTGAAACACAACATTAAAATACTTTTCATGTTTTACCATCACTGCTATCAGGGTTACTTTTCCTGTTGTGATACCTTATCATCCTAGAAAAAACAAACCTATTCAGTGTGTGTGTGTGTATTTTTGGCTAATCAACTCTATGGATTATTATAGCAACAACTCCTTCCGCAATGAACACAATCACAAGGGAGGAGGGAAACTCGGTGTCGGCATTAGCCTACTCTTAACAAAGAGCACCAAGGGAGCTAACTGCTTAACACCCCTTCCGAAGGACAGAATGCTGAATTTTCACGGTCTCCTCAAACCACACAAACAGACCTCGGAAAAAATCCTACTTGTGTAGAATTCATGCCCACTGCCTTTTTGAGTGATTAATGATATAATATAATATTTTATACACTAAATTTTATTATAGACAATATTATTGGTAACATGCTGGAGTCACTCCTAACATTAAATTACTGGGATCACATGAAGAATCTCCCCCCACCCCAGCACTCCTTGGGAGGGAGATTCTTCAGGTGGAGCATGGTGGGGGGGAGATTCTTTAGGTGTAGTGTTCCAACCCCCAACAACTTAAGCCAATCCGGGGGGAGGGAACGAACACAATCCCCACCACTTAACCAAACCCAGAGGAGGAAATAGTATGAATTCATCCTCCAACCACTTAACCCAACCCAGGGTAGGAAAATGGAACAAACCCAACCCCCAACCACTTAATTAATCCAAATCGGGGGTTGGAAATATTGGATCACATGTAGAATCTCCTCACCCCTTCTCTACTTTTGTTCAATTCCATGGAAGCAATGGGAATGACTCACCCACACTGTACAATGATTGATTCGTGTAAACAGAGAATTTCAATAGCATTGAAAGCATTTTCTTCTCGAGACATCACAGATGCTCTGGTTTTAAACTGTGAATGACGAGTGAACTGAAGAAAGCGAGTTGTGTTGGATCGTTCCTCGAATTGTACGGAAGAATCATGGTTTTTAAGTGGAAAGAGTACCATACACCGTTGTTTTTAGACTTGTTAAATAATTATGAGTACTTGTGGAATAGCAAAAATAGTGATTATAAAATCAAGACTGCCAGAGAATATACTATTCATAACTTAATTTCTGACTTAAATTTACCGGGAGTGAAGGAACAAAATGTGAAGGCCAAGATGACAAGTATTCGGACGCGCTATGCGTTTAAACTAGCAAAAATAAAGAAGTCGGAGAAAAGTGGAGCAGGGATAGATGATATTTATGTACCAAAGCGGATTTCTTTTTTTAATTTTTTTATAGTATTCTATAGCACTCATATATTAAATGATCACAAATAATGCGAATACCCGCACGAACTATTTCACTTGACGTCATGTTGAATTGAATTAACAAAGTCCACTTGGGAAGGCTATACTTTGTGGAAAGATTCCATTTAAATGAAAAAATAAACAAATTTCCACTAAAAAGTTTATTACCGACCGGTTTCGCCTGTTACAGCATCATCAGGTGATCATGCTGTAACAGGCGAAACCGGTCGGTTAATAAACCTTTTAGTGGAAATTTACAACTCCTATTTCAATGCGGAAGTTCAATGCTGCCGATTCAATCGGATTGCTCAATGGTGTAAACGCGTCTTAAGAGGTGAAGCTCAGTCAACCTGCAAAATTACGTGCGCGTAGATGTTTATAAGTATGCCTCTCGTATTTGAAAGATAGTAAGCTATAAGTGGGCAACATGTGCACGGTGAATGATATTGTGTTATTTTGCCCAGTTCTTTGGGGAACAAATGAAGACCTTTGTACGGATGGGATTTCTACAGGTAAGTAATATATTTTCCCTTGCGTTATTTTCGATCGCAGGAAATAACTATTCACCGGTTAAATGGGTTAACTTTGTTTTTGTGTGCTAATGGACTCTCATGGATCCTTCATCCTATCTGATTCGCTACATTTATTGTATTTATATACGTTTACACATGATTCTGGTGTCATATAAGTACGAAAGTTCTCAAATTAAGCAGTTTTTTCTGTTGATAGTCGCGGTACAACATCGAAATTAATCAAAAGTGATGTGTTGTATTCGTGTATCATATATATATATTTCTCGTACTCTGTCTGCAACAACTTCGACAACGCGCCACTGACTGGCTGTAATGCTATTTTTAACAAACTTTTCGGGTAGGTAGAAGATTAAAATTTGGTAGGAATGTTTGTCTATTATAGTAAAAGCCATTTACGAAACAAAATCTCAAAAAATAATTTTGATTGTTTCATTCTTGTTTATCTAGTTTTATTCCAATCATATTTTTTTAAACGGCGAGTGCAAACTCATTCTGCTTGTCCCCTAGTATATTATTATGACACAAAATTCGGGTCACCTACTGTGCTATATATTATTATTGTATAATGGATTATTTTTAGGTTAATGACGTCTACATGTTACCCTGCAATTCCCCAATCTGCTGAGTGGCAGGGGGTGTACTGCATCGAGGCCTACCTAAAAGTTATTACTCACAGATTTGTTTTCTCTGTTATGGTCTCGTATTGTTCTCGGAAAGAATGAACCTTTATAACGTTCTGTCCTACAATCGATCTCACGCATCTTATCGCCATGATCGTTTCTACCTATGTACGTTGGAGCCTCAATTGTTCCCAGTATATGGAATACTGACGAGTGGTTACAAACCCTTCGTCAGGTATTCCATCTAATGAAAGCCAAAGTTTCAAGTAATTCTTTCCCCTTTCCTCAGATATTCTGCTCATTGTCTCATGTCTCTTTCGGAAAATGCTTGGCATTCTCCGCCTATTTGAAATATCTTCAGTCATCCTCGAACTGACTGAATTCACTTTCTGCATACATCGCCTTCCCTCCTTACCCCTCCTCTATACCTTTTTCGTCTACCTGCCGCTAGCCCTTTCTTCCACCAGCTCCAGTCTTACGATAATCGTTGACCCTCCGTTTTTACCTGGCTCGCTGTTTGTTATTTAAAGGAGTTCGCCAAATATATCATCCCTAATGAAGGATTTGTATACAAATGCAGTTGGTTCCTTAAATGGGAAGGCAGAAGCATTTGGAATGAAGATGAATAGGAAGAAAACTGAAGTCGCGAGATTTACCACGAGCGGCGAATCAGAGATCAACATTATTGTGGATATGGAGAGACTGGAATGGAGAGTTTTAAGCCGTTTTTTCAAAAACATCTGACGAGCTAACTCCTAAACGAAATCAGATAAAGAGTTTGTTTTTTCGTCAATCCATTTAGTATTAGTCTCCTGGTGCACGTTTGATTGTGGAGGTCCATCTGTCTGACGAATTTTTAAAAAATGCCATTTACTGCCTGCTTCAGTAGCTCTTTCCTTACTTTTACACTTATCTAGGTAGTATTTCGACGTAGAATGGAAGAAGTACGAAAGACATCAAGACAAGGATAAAAAAGTGCAGGCATTTATGAGATGACGAGAGCTGATATATAAAAACAATTTTAGTGAACATTTCGATATTGAGTTTAGCATTACATGTGTGTGAGACATGGCTGATGATAAAAGAAGATGTGGAGCGTAGCATTGCATGGGTGTGACACATAGGCAATGAGAAATGATGTGAACAGATTGGAATCATTTGAGATGTGGGTATAGTGTGTATTGGAGAAAATGATTTGGGTTTACAGAAAACAAATGAGAAATTTTTAAATACAATAGGGGAATAATAAAGGTAAAATACTCCTTTAGCCAAACAATTAGAGGGTTACAACACCCAATGCATTTCGCCCACAAGGTGGGCATCGTCAGGGGTAAAACCTGTTTCAACAGTGACTGAAGTGACAGGTTTTACCCCAGACGATGCCCACCTTGTGGGCGAAATGCATTGGGTGTTGTAACCCTCTAATTGTTTGGCTAAAGGAGTATTTTACCTTTATTAATCTTAGCCAAAGTTATTGAGCTACTATCAATTACAATAGGGGAAGATTGGAGCTTTTTAATTCTCTCGGACCTTTCTGTTGTTTCGGAACATTTTAAGTTATTGGGCTTTTTTTATCTTTCCCAGAAGGTATCGTTAACTTGTAGTGTTTTATTGTGGTACATATTAACGTTGCCTTGGACCCTTTTATTGCCTCGGTCTTTGTGATTGCTTCTTAGTTATTGCTATTGAATATCCTGGTGTGGAAATTGTTCAAGTGTGCATAGAAAGTTAAATTTCAATCGTGACATGCGCAAATGACAACTGTCTGTTCGCCTATAAATGCCACAATAACCAACGCTTGATATTTACTGTGGGTAAAGTTGGAATATTTTTTCGTAAAGTTATGATGAGGATGTGGTTCTCTGCGCTGGAGAAATTTAGTTTAATACAAAGTGGAGTTTAAAAGGCTAGATAGCGGATGGAAACCGTTCCCAAAAATTCGATCTAGGCCAAGGTTTTTATCTGAACTTTGAATGGAAGGTGGAAGTGTGTCTCACAGCCTCACGAGAATGTCAGTAAGCGATTTATAATTGCTGATTGTTATCATTGATCCAAATGTCTCCAAACAAGAAAAAAATAATAGGAATGAATTTACAGTTAATTAAAATCTAGCATTAAAGCAAAGCGACTAGCTGAATGTAGTTGATCAGTTTCCCGAAAAAATATTTCTACGCTAGTTTGTGGGGAGTTGGTCAGGATCCTTCAGGATTTACTTGATGTGAGTAAAAGCCTTTTTAATTTTCGAAAAACATTTATTTTCCTGGCATTGTTCTATTTAAAAAATATTTTCCATGCTCCGTTCCATAGTGAAGACACAATGTATAAATATCACTGTTTGGATTGGCTACGGCGTTAATTAGAAAACGGTAAATATGGAATACAGCCAGGCCCCGATTTAGTGACCCCATACAGAACTTTCATCTTATGATTAAATTGAGTAAGCATTTACGTCGATTTACCGTCACCTCCGCTTTAACGCCAATGTCAAAAGAGTGGCGCTGAATCGGGGTTTGACTGCAATATCTTCCCTTTATATTACATCAATTGGATATCCATAGAAAGACGACACTAACGTGTGCAGAAAATAAACCAAAGAAAGAATCATTATATTATATTCTCCAGTGAGTATACACATTAATGACGCCATAAAAACTCGCTGCAGTCCTTCTTAATGGGCAAATAAATGTATGTATACGCACTTACGACTTGACTGAAAACATTCTATCACTCGATTTTTATTCTGGAGCTAAAAAAATCCATTGTCTACATACATGTAGTTTTGGTAATCAATTTCATCGCTAGTTAAAAGTATTAGGTCAAAATTACAAAACCATGCAATGAAATGGAGGTTATAAATACAAATTTTTCAACGTCCCACATTTTCTAACCATCATAACTTTTACGGTTCCATATTTTCAAGAATCCAGTTCAGATGGCTTTCCACACTCGTAAACACCGTGGGTTGTATTTTACAATCCCAGGACCCAAAAGACACTACACCGACTTGGTAACTCTTGTTGCCATTCCTGTGAGCAATACTGTCTATGTTGTTGTCGTCTTCAAACTCTTGGGTCGCCGATGTAATGATCAGAGGCCCGCCGCTGTCTCCATTACAAGGACTGCCCCCTTCAGTGTCGCCCACGCACAGTTGTCCCTCCGATAGGTTCATATCCAGAAAGTGTCTGCATGCATCCATGTCCATTAAGGGAACGGTGGCCTTGAGAGGGATCAGGCTGCGCATCGCTAAAATGAACGGAATGGGAAAATTTCACCGATAAACATCCAACATTATATATATATATATATATATATATATATATATATATATATCCATACTATAAAAAATATCGAGTGTCTGTCCGAATGTCTCCTGTCTCCACAGCAAAGGTAATTCCTATGGAACTACTGTTTCGATTTCGACCAAACTTTCGCCGTTTATTCGAGGTGGCCTGCATTGTTATAAAGGGGTCGTCAACTCCAAACACCCCAATTAAATAAGTTAATGAAATATATTTTTCTCTGATTTAATTTCCTCCATCTGAATAACACTGGAATGAATGAAAATGTTAACATTTTAAATTTAGCTCGCGCGGAATAATTTATAAATTACAATTTCTTGATTATTCACATATTCTATCCGAAAAGCAGAGGCATAACTACGATTTTGGGGCTCCTATGAAAGTAAAATTTTGTAGCACAAACTATGTTTAAAAAGCGTAATAAAATTTTTTTATATAATTTTAATTTTTATTTTTTTTCGACGTTTCAGTTTTGAAAATTTCTCTATCAACACGTCAGTTTTCATTTTTCATGCTCCTGAGTTTTATTTTTAAAGATGTGATAAATAATTTAATCTACTTCTGAGCAATCAAGCGTTTTCATTAACTTTAGTTTTGAAAAAGACCTTTCTTTTGACGACACAGCTACTAGAAATGTCAAATATATGATTAAAGCTGCACGTACACAGCTATAGATTGATGCCAGTCTGTATTTAATCATTATTAAATTAAATAGTTCCTTGGTGCCCGTACAGTTTTCAATCTCATCTTTCAAAACAGTGTTTATTGATAGCGAAAGAGGTTCGTCACAAATGCCTTGGTGGATACATTTCTTAGAAAACTTTTGTGAACATTCTTTGATTTCCTGTTCATTCAATTTAGTGAGTTTTCTAAGCATCATTTTCTTGGCCCACAAAAAGTTTTGGACCCCCACGCACTGCGTTGGGCTGCACCCCCAAAGTTACGCCCTTGCTGAAAAGATAGATTTTAAAACGTCCTATTATCCTCGTGTCGTATTATTTTATGCAAATGCATACCAGGACCCTAGTAGTAGTAGGAGGAAGAGGAAAAATTAATACTCTACTTTGGATTCCGACTAACTCTTCACGGGAGAACTTCCAAGCAAAGATGCGCGCGCCTTTCTCCACCTCCCCCTCCTCTCTGAGGCAATCCTCTCCCTTCCATCCCCTCCACATTCCTCTCTTGCTGGCCATACGTACGGACGTTCGAGTATTATTAAGGATATATATAAGTAGTTGGAGTTTGCATTCTGCAAGCATTTTATCTCACCTTGAAAAACATTAGTTGATAAAAGGGATGCGAGACACGGTGATACAATACAAAGTAAATAAAAAGTAAAAGATCCTTCACCGTCAATTAAAAGGAAAGAGAAAACTCACGTACGCGCTGCAGGTCTCCGTTGGAAACGTCGGGGACCTAATCCTTGATGAAGACACAAGCGCACACACACACTCCAAGGAGGCACTCACACCGTAGACTCTAACCAAAAAATTTTTTAAACTAGACACCGATGTTTCGACAGCTACGCTGTCATCTTCAGTAATGTGGGTGGTATGAGGAAAGAGGGGGTATATATGTCGAGAGTGACCGTTGGGAAAGGGGAGGTGGAAGGTGAGGAAGCCGTTTAACTGAGTAACTGAAAAAGTGGGGAGTGTGGGATGATACCTAGGTCGTTGTTCATGACCGTGTTTTTGTTTTTATGTATGTATATGCTTTCGTATGCATCAAGTTTACTGTACTGATTGATATTTTATTATTGGAAATATCTTTTAATTCAAAAGGTTGCATCTTGGCACCGATTCCCGTTCTTTCCTTAGAGACAATATTGGAATAGAAGTAATCCCTAAAATTTGCAATTTTAACAATACTATACTTTTACCATTCTTTGGTACTAATGCCGCACATTTCCGCCAAATTTTAATATTGTAGCACATCTATAAGTGCTATAATATTTATATAACTAGCGTAATTGCCCGTCAAATATGACTGGTAAGCGTGGATTAAGTACCAAATTTAAGGCACTTCCCATTCTTCCTCCCTTTCTTTCTTCCTCTCTCCCATCCTCCTTCCTCCCATTCTCCCTCCCTCTCCCCCTCTCTGGAAAAATAGACTTCCTAGTCTCAATATCGCCCTAATAAAGACCATTATCTATTTCTCCCTCTTTCTCTGCCTTCCTCCCTCTCTCCCTTTATCTCTATCTTCCTCACTATCTCTCCCTCCCTCTCTCTCTCTGAAAAAATAGACGTTTTAGTCTCAATCTCGCCCTAATAAGGAACATTATCTATCGTATATATCTCTCCCTCTTTCTCTGCCTCCCTCTCTCTCCTTTCTTTCTTCCTCTATCTTCTCTCACGTATTAAAGAATTCACAGCATGCATTCCTTACGCATATAGTAAAAGGTTTAAGATGACAATATAATCTCAAAGTTTAACAGTGACACGATCGGCAAGGTAACATGTCGATAAAAAGCTAAAATTTTCCAATGAATATGATTTAAACGTAGAATTTGGACAATTTTGTATCGTCTGCAAAATGTGACGATAAGAATATGAAACGTAATTTACTTTTCTTTAAAACGGTTCAGGTCCAAAGATCGTAGGTAATTTCTTTCTAATTTTAATTTGCAAATGAGTAAAAGCCTGTAATTCCAAAAACCGATTTTTACGTGTTACCTTATGGGAAATAGAAATTATCTACTGGAGTCAAACCCGGGTCTTTTTTGGGATTTTGTTTCGTAAATGGTTTTAGTATAAGAGACAAACATTCCTACCAAATTTCAATCTTCTACCTACTCGGAAAGTTTGTTAAAAATAGCATTACAGTCAGTCAGTGGCGCGGTCTGGTGGCGCGTTGTGGAAGTTGTTGCAGACGGAGTAACAGAAATATATATAAGATTGTTTAGTTTAAAAAATTTTTAACGGCCGCAATAACAATTTCATGAAAAGTTTTAAATACTAATGTGCGATATTTCATCAAGCTCTAAATAACCGAAAATATTCAGTTCCCTAGCTTATATATTTGTTTAAACTTTAGGAATTTTTTCAGCCAAATAAATTAATACATCAGAATTTCTATAATCCCTATTTGGTTATTTTATGAATTATACCTTTACCAAAAATTTCAGCTTCGCTGCACATTCAGAAATACATAAACATTAAATACTTGTTTAAATATTTGGGAAATTTTAGCGGACGCATCATTGAACTTTTTTGAGATTTTCGATTTTTTTATTCGTTTTTGCACACGGTTCTACAAATAGAAAAAATTCAAGACTCCAGCTCATCTGAAAGTAGCTAAACATGAATATCCTCCTATCTATACTACATAGCTGCTTCTTACTTATGACATAACATATGACATACAAGTAGTTGGTGTTTGCATTCTGAAAGCATTTCAGCCCTTATAGAAAGTATCACCATAGGGGATTTTATGAGGAAGTGCTGTGAATTAGGCAGTCCCTAACGTCACTACTATCAGAGTTGCTTCTTCTGTCGTGTTCATAAAGGAAAACAAGTCTATCCGCTCCGTCCTACGGTCGATATCCAAAATATAATCGTCGTGTTTGTGCTTTCAGTAATACGTGAGAATTCTAATTATCTATGATATGTTCAATCACAGTGCGTGATGCAATTAGTATTTTGGATACAATAAAATCTTATACATTATCAGAAGAAAATATTGGTGATGATGTTTTTATAATATGCATGATATTGAAAATTAGAATTATATGCTTATGGGAATAAACTTTATGTTAATTCAATTAAAGAAAAATGAGAAAAATATATTTCCGTAACTCAAATATCCTATAACTCGAATAATTTTACTTTCCCTTGAGAGTCAAGTTATGGAAGCTCCGCTGTAATCCGTAATGACGGCATTACTTTCCATTAAAAGCATTAAATTGTTGCAATTTAACGTATAATATCAGGTCCCTTTAAGGGGATTGGAGGATGCGGAGGGGGTGGGGGAATGGCCGAAAAGAAGTGAAATGCTAGCGAAGGTTGAGGCCAGGGGGAGAGATAGAGTTCATAAAGTTGGGTTCATAAAGTTGGGGAGCCGAGGCTTATCGGGGAGAGGGCGAATGGCTCTCACCGTGAAGCAAACATTGAATTCCAAGTTGTGTTTGTTCGCATGAACAGCCACGGGCAGCGGTCGTTTAAGAATGACACTGTTGCGGTGCCCGTTCATGCGGATGTTGTTGGGATTGCTGGTGAGGCCAACATACAAAGCGAGACATTGGATGCATTTAAGGAGGTAAATAATATTGCGGGTGGTGCAGTTGGTAGGAGAAGTTATGGGATAGGTAATGTTTGTGGTAGGGCTGGAGAAGTAATTGCATGGAGGGCTTATTGGGCAGGTGAGGCACCGGGGCCTACCAAAGGAGCGAGATCCGGCAGAATGCATGGGAGTGGGTGCTGGGGGTTCCTTTTTCAATATAATGTTGGACAGAGGATGTGAGGATAGGGTGGACGGCTTTTAGGATATTCCTCAGAATATCGTGGATGCCGGGGAAAAAAGGGTGGTTAGGATGAGTAGAGGGTGGAATCGGTGATGGCGTGGGTATTGGGGTGAGAGCTAGGGGTGGAGGGTGCGACTGCCCGCAAGATCCCGGATCAGATCCGGCGGGTATCCGCGCTGAAGAAATGCATGTTCGAGGGTGGAGCAATACTCGGACAGCGAGTCTCTGTCCGAGCAGATTCTCCGACCTCGGAGGGCTAGGGCGTAGGGAATTGAAGTTTTGGTGTGTTGTGGATGGTAGCTGTCGAAGTGGAGGTACTGAATGGGGTTGGAGGGCTTGAGGTGCACGCTGGTGTGGATTCTGTTTTCTCGGATGGAGTAATCGACTTTCAGGAAGGTGATATTGGAGGCAGAGGAGTGGTGGGTGAAGGAGAGCATGGGGTGGGAAGAGAGGCGTTGTAGAAAGGATTCTAGGGAGTCAGGTCCATTCGTGCAGAGAAGAAATATGTCGTCAATATACCTAAGCCATAGGAGTGTTCTGGGTTATATTTCAAGAAAGCGTTCCTCCCATTCACCTAAGAGGACATTGGCATAGGAGGACGCCATGCGAGTGCCCATGGTGGTACCTTCTCTTTGTAGGTAGTGGCGCCCTCCGAAAGAGAAGGTTGTATTTTTGGAGCACCATTTCAGCCAGCTCCGTTAGGAAATGGGAGGAGGGTCTTGCGTCAGATGGTCTTGAGTCCAGAAATTTTCTCAGGTCGGACAGCCATTGGTGGTGAGGAACGTTGGTGTAGAGGGAGCAGACGTCTATAGTGGACATGATTGTGTTAGGTGGGAGAGGGGAAGGGAGCAATTTGAGGCGTTGAAGAAAGTGGTTAGTGTCTTTGATAAAAGATGGGATATGACAGGCGATAGAATATATATATATATAAGCTTGAAACAATTTCATTGAAAACAAATCGGTCGAAAACTATCTTACATGTGTTCGTCATTCCCCAGCCCGCAACCATCAGATT
This sequence comes from Tanypteryx hageni, assembly GCA_028673005.1. Taxonomy (NCBI): domain Eukaryota; kingdom Metazoa; phylum Arthropoda; class Insecta; order Odonata; family Petaluridae; genus Tanypteryx; species Tanypteryx hageni. The sequence goes on along the minus strand of CM054114.1, from coordinate 51,409,793 downwards.
AACACCAACATTGTTTTCATTCCATCTAGATTTCAGTTCACCCACGGGTAGACATACGGGTCGGATGTAATCTGAAAAATAATTATAATGGCTATTAGAAAACCAATGTGGAGAAAAAAAATACTGTCTCCCAATGAAGTCAAATTAAAACATACATGTGCTAAAAATATGGAGAATCCAGTGTACGGAGAGTTTTTCGGAGTGCCATGGCATAGCATATCTCGGAAATTCGGTAAGTCTGGTTACTCTAAGATAATGGTTTCCACAGTTAAATGTAAACCTCTATCCAATTTTAGCGCATTTTTTAAATCGCTTATATTCAACGGCGTAGCAAGGCGATCCCGAGCCCTGGTTCAAGGCTTCGTTACGGGCCCCATTTATATTTTTTTTTAACTTTTAACGGAATGTTTTAAATACAATTTTTAAATTGGGATTTTTTATAAATAAAAATACAACAAAATCGTTTTCGCATTTAATAATTTAACTGTGCACAATATTACAAATATACCTCTTACAGAAATTCATACATATATACTGGATAGTATCTATCACATAATTAACCTACTTACTATTTAGAAAAAAATTTCTTGCAGACGAAAACAAATCACGACCTTTGACAGAGCAGGAAATTATCGATTTTTGTTATATAGTGAGGACGAAGATGTGGTTGAATATATCGATGATCTAGTGTACCATCCGAATATTTCAAGTGACGAAGACTCGGGTTCATCATTTGTTGGATTACCATCAACATCGGAAAGGCAGGAAAGAGGTCGACGCACTCGGGAAAGGAATTGGGAATCGGATGATTTTGTACCAAAAATTCATACTTTTGACAATTCTTTGTCAGGTGTTCAACAGTTGCCCATTGGTCACCGCACTGAGGAAATGCTTTGTTTGCATTACTTCAAAGACAAATCACATTTCTGAAAAGCGTTTCTTAAACAATAAAATATTTGTTCAACGCGGGCCTTCCGGGTCCCCTCGAGCTCGATCGAACCATTTAGGCTACGCGCCTGCTTTTACTATCCTTTGGGCATCTGTCTGTTCGTCCGTCTGTTCATTTGCTTAAATTAAGACGAAACAATAAACGATAGAGGACTGAAACCTAGACTGTAGATTTCTGCACTGCTGCCATTTGTTATTCTTTAGATTTGTGTTTTAAAAAATATACAGAGTCCCCGAAGGTATAAAAGATGGAGAACTGAAATTTTCATTGTACATTTCCACTTTGATGCCTCCTGTTATTGAAGAGTCTGAGTTTTGGAAATTTTACAGAGTCGGTTAGGGAACGGTTCAAAAATTTAATACAAAATTGATTGCGTTCAAAACTTAAGCGTCATTTTGGTATAATTTTTTCTGAGAACGAACCGATAAAAAATGCTAATTTTTATCTGTGTTCGTGGATAACACTTTACTTGTTTGTAATGTCAAGATATCACAAAAAAAGATTTCAAGTTGATAGTTTAATGAAAACGTAACATTACTCGTATTAAATATCAAGGATTGCTTTTTTACAAATTTTACACGACTGTTACATATCAATGTACTCAACCCCTTGATAAACAAGATTAGAAAGGTGTATGTACTCCATGTCAGAGTACACAGTCTCCAAAGGCGTTCTTTACAATGTATGTTATCACGTTAAAAATAAGATAAATATTAACGGTTTAGTCAATTGTCTTAGCAATGCAAAACCATACACCATAAGCGATTTGAAGGAAATATTGAATTTGTGATTTGCCGATTTATTTTATAATCAGTAGTATTTAATTAAACAAAACAAAATTACTTAAAACATACCTCACTTGAAATAAGCAGTGATAATCTTTGCGTTCGCGTTCATTCCTTCATCGTAAATTACCAATTTCTTTTCACTTACAAAAGCTGTGTATATACGTAAGGAAAATTAACGTATTTAAGTTCATTTCTTCTTCGAGAATAATCAATTTCCTATCATTCATTAGATGCAGTAGGCGCACGTAAGGAAATCTAACGTGTTTATAGTCGATGTTGTTTACTTCAGTTGTTACGAACATTGTTTTCGATGACATAAATTTAAAAAGGTTCTAATTTAGACGTTCTTGTTTGGTTTTCTTGAAAACGGCTTCTCCATTGGAAAAATGTATTGAACAAGACATATTCTGTTTGACTAGTTCTACAAATTTTGTTTGAAGACATTTTTATATAAGTAATATTTTACGAGATATGACTGAAAATTCTTTTTTTTACTGGTAAAGTGACACTCCTCATTAGGGTATGTAAACTGCTCATATAATTTTCGCATTTTGTTTGCCCTAAAGTCCTAAATACTAAATTTCATGAACATCCGCCCCGTAGTCTCGGAGGTGTAAACGTGGCCATAAGGCATTCCGCTGCTATCGCTTCGCTGATACTAAAAGCTTAATAAGAAACAAAAGTATACTCCATAAATGAAATACGCAGAGATTTCAAAGGCGTTATTTATGAAAAATGCGTATGAAACGGTATCGAAAGATTGGGCGGTTCTTGAATTATTGTCTCCGAAAATATGTCGTATTTATATGATTCCGCGGAACTTTTTGTGGTAAATGTTGTCCTCTATTCGAATAATGTTTTTAATGAATACCTCACAGGTCATATAAGAGCACAGGAGAGAAATATATGGATTTTTAACTGTTGTTTGCCGATATAATTATCGTAACGAACCATGTGAACAAAATATGTGATCTTATGCTTGGGATTTTCTCAAATTTTTATCTCCTAAACTATAAGTCGTATTTATGCGCTCCCGTGGACTTTATTGCGGCAGATGTTCCGAATAGTTTTTAATCTATACCTTACAGATTATATAGGAGCTGGGGAGAGCAAAATATGGTATTTAATTGTTGCTTGACGGAAGCCATTTAACAAGATACGAGTATACTATTATTTAAGCGATTATAAAAAGTGGAAGTCCTAATCGACGGATACAGTTGAAAATCAGCATTTATCTATAAATTTTAATGAGGATCACTAATACGTAATTTAATTAATATCCGCCCCGTAGTTTCGGGGGTTAAACATGCGGACGGCCCACAAGGCGTTCCGCTACTATCGCTTCGCTGGTAAAGAACGCCTAAATAACGAAAAAAGTCTGATGTGGCCACCACATGACTTTCTCCATACCTGTAATATTTCTAAAAATTCCAAATAGGTTAAATGATAATAAATATTTAAAAGAACTGTGAGAAAAATTTAGACTTTACAAATAAATAACTCAAAATAAAAATAAAATAAAATAAAACAATAAAAATAATAAAATAAACTTCTGATATTGGATATAGCTCCAAAGCTCCAATAATTAAGAAATTAAAAAGGAGCGTAAAGTGCTTACAATAGTCGGCGGTAGGTGGCATGGTGGTGGTAGGTAAAATATTTAGTTTTAACGATATCTCTTAAACATTGTATTATATGGGAAAATATTTCAAACAAAGGTTATAGAACAAAAGTGGAATACTCCTTTAGCCAAAACAACTAGGGGGCTGCAAAACCCAATGCATTTCGCCCACCTTGTGGGCGAAATGCATAGGGTTTTGCAGCCCTCTAGTTGTTTTGGCTAAAGGAGTATTCCACTTTTGTTAGTTTTGGCCAAAGTTATTGAGCTACTATCAATTAAAGGTTATAGAAAATTAAATTTGATACAACTTTTATTCAAGTATTTTTTTAATTAATAAAATATTAAAGCAAATATATCAAAAAACGGAAAAATGACAAGAGTAAACACCCACTTCCGGTTAACCGATTTTTACCAAAATCTAATCAGTTCTTTTCCCATTAATATTAATGCCAAATATATAAAATATCGCAGTGATCTGATTAATAATGTTTGAGTTAGAGCACCCACAGAAATAACTGTCACATACACACAAACATAATCAAGAAAATGGTTAAAAGGTGTTCAGAGGATTTCCGTTGAAATCTCGAAATCGATTTTTTTCATGAAAACAATACTTTCCCCTATACTTATATAAGAAAGTAAAAATTGTATTATTACACTACTTTTGCCGGACGTCTACCGAAACTTAAACGAATTGTCGTGAAATCACCGTCATTCCTCACGTAATGGCTTCTATTGTTTACTTAAATATACCCATCTCTCCTATAAAATAAAGACGGAAGTCTTTAAGAGCAAATGCCGCTATAATTTTACTTATAACTTTCGAAATTCTTACATCTCTCGGCCGCGAAGGTATTTGCCAGCAGAGACTTAGATGAAGGTCTTTAGCTTGCAAAAGCGAAAATATACAGCTTCAAAGTGATAGTACTTACCTGTGTACAAGACACTTTTTTTAAGCCGAACCAGTCCAATATCATGCGGATGTTCTCCTTCACTCTTGTATTCGGGATGGCGTACCCAAGTTGTGACTTCGTAGTCTTTCGGAGGATCAGTTTTGCAAGCCTCCCCAAAGATGCTTGATAGCAAAATTTCATTTTCGGTGCAATTCATTCTGTTCATCTCCATGTGATACAGACCGAGACGGACAGCTTTTCTAAAAAATAATCCAGTGCACGTAATTTTTTAAAACAATCACATTTATATATAAGTTTCAATAAAAACCGTAAATATGAGAGAAAGTGTTCATTCGCATTAATATTTATTAAAGCCGATGCAAGCAATACCTAGGTTACAAACGATAGTCAAGGAAAACTCAGTCCGTGACATAGTATTCATTTGTTAATAAAATTAGCACTAATATAGAATTCGCCCGATAATAGGGCAATTTTTAATGTAATGCGAAAAATAAACTTTCGCTTTCCCATCGCAGCCAATTTTGTCCCCTGTACTCTCGACAGTGAATGAAATCGCTTGATAATAAACTTTGAAATATATATATTTTACTAAATGAATTTGTTGTATTTTTTGGATTGTTAGTATTTACAACCAAAATTAAGGAAAACCTATAAATTAGTTAGAAGTAAATAATTGAATAATTATACTACAATAAAATACTATAAAACCAGCTAATTTACTGCATAACTTGTTTTAAATGTTCAATATTTATCATTTTATGCAATATAAAAGTTGCGATAATCGTTAACAAGATCCAAAATGAGGGAATTTAATAAATACAGATACACGTTGATAAATAAGAATAACTAATAAACACGAATTTTTAACTAAGAAAACTCGTGTTTTTTTAAGCATAATACACAACCGCTATAAAATTTTCAACAAATTATTGGGCACCAACGACAACACTTTCCTCTGAAACTGTTTTTAGCTTTCTTCTTTCATCTTAGTAATCAACAATAAATTAAACATTATCGATAGAATTGATATAAATGGATCTCATGGCCAACAACTTCAGGATTCGAAATCTTTTTGAATCGCAGCAGATACTTTTTTAAATGCTTTTAGGAAGGACGTTATTTAAAAATACAAAAATTCTAATGTTGATTGAATTAAGCCACAATAAGAAGTATATGTTCACCACATCAGTACTTACGGTCTAAATCTGTAGTTTGAGATACAGTGGGCTGCTGTAAGTACATATCTGTCTGTGATCAACGAAGCCCCACATATCGCCCTTAGAGGTAGCTGTGGATCACGCTTCACTGTAAATAAAAAGCTTAGTAGAATAGTAACGAAGAAAGTGCATGAGCCTCTTTAGAGAAAAATGTGTCAAGAAAGTAATTCAAAAGTTACACATTCACGTGAAAGAGAAACTTTAAAATGTAAGTCAAAATATTCTGATCTTTCTTGTAACGATCTAATTGTAAGACTGGGAGGCCAATAGAACACAGATTATCCAGAGGAGTCCCAAAATTATTTGGTAGACCTCCTCGGCCACCCGAACAGTTTGATAAATTCTTACTTTATGAAGTTCTAAAAATTTCCGCCATTTTTGTTGCAAATGTATTCAGACATACCAAAAACCATACAGATAACTGTAAATAACTAATGCAACCACTGATATTCACGTATTGTTGCTGGGTTTCTGCCTCAGAATATTTCAAGTTTTTTTTACTCATGATCTGTTCGCCTAAGCTAAAATAAATATAAATCCATTCTATGTATTCTTTAGAGCAGTGGTTCCCAATATTATATAATATTATATTGGATGATTCTACCTAGAGGAATGTCTATGGGTAGCCTAAAAGTGGCGTTCTTCGATTCTTCTTTCAAGTGAATAAAGTTAATGCGACATTTTTTTAATCGCATATTTACCAAAATACAACTAGGCAATACCATCACGATGTCGCACTGAATATTTGCGCATTTCAAACGATCTTCTACGGTTAATATTAAGAAAGTTGGCAATCCAACCAAACCCGACCGACCAGTCTTTCACTATTGTTACCAACGCCACCATATCCTACTCTAACAATTTATGGCGGTTCTTTAACAACTATTGTAGAGATATTTACACCCCGATAAACTTTCATCGCACGTTTATAAATTCAGTATTACCTCGATTAACGAATCCTCTTGGAACGAAGCTCCTTTATAACGAAATCGATATTATTTTTGCGAAAAAATCGAAAAATAAAACAAAAATTTCCTAAACCATGCAAAGCGATTAATTAAGAGTAAAATTTCATTTTCTATGACGGCGCACAAATAGCCCAGGAAGTGAGTAACGAAAAAGTCGACGACGTAAGCACAATATCTGCTCGATAGCTACGGATTTACTTGACTACCCGCCGTGCAGTTCCTGCCATCTCGACTCCCACCGCTGCCGATTCGAATGAGCAGGACTTCAGTGAGACTTATGGATTTATTACTTAATGTAATTTATTCTTAGACTAATTATCATGTTTCATGTTTTTATGGGCATTAGATTTTATTTTTATCGGTACTTAATGATATTTTACTGTACCCAGTGGCAGATTTGGAAATTTCCCGCCTATAGGCCAAATTATTTTCCACCCACTTTTTGGTGCTTTTTTTTAAATAATTGCTAGTGTATATGGTTTGTCTGTCCTTCCGTCCGTCTTCGGATCATAATAGTTAAATTCATCAAAAGCCTGCGTAATAATCTATATATTTAAACGCCGACATGCGAGCGTTGTCCGCAGAACTCCTCCTAGGGTTTTCAAGGGAAAGAGAGGAAGAGAAAGAAAGGAAGGGAGAAAGAATAGGGGAAGGGAGAGAATAGGAAGAAGGAAGAGAAAATAGAAGGAAGAGAGAGAGAATTGGAGGAAGGAAGAGAGAGAGGAAGAGAGAATGGGATGGATAGATAAATGTCTTTATTTGGGCGAAATTTAGACCATAAGAGAGAGAGGGAAAGAGAATGGAACGAAGGAAGAGAAAGAGAGAGAATGGAAGGGAGAGATAGGGAGGGAGAATGGGGGAAGGCAGAGAGAGAATGGGAGGAAGGAAGAGAGAGGGAGAGAGAATCGGAAGAAGAGAGAGAGAATGGGAGGAAGGAAGAGAGAGGAAGAGATAATGGGAGAAAGAAAGAGAAAGAAGGAGAGAGAATGGGAGAAAGGAAGAGAGAGAAGGAGAGAGAATTGGAGGAAAAGAGGAAGAGAGAATAGGAGGAAGGGGTGTGAGAGAGAGATAATGGAGGAAGGGACAGAGAGAGAGAGAAACGACTTTACTTAGGGAGAGAGAATGGAAGGAAGAGAGAGAGAGAGAATAGGAGGAAGGGAGAAAATGGGAGGGAGAGAGAGAGAATGGGAAGAAGGGAGGGAAAGAGGGAGATAGATTGGGAGGAAGGAAGAGAGGGAGAGAGAATTGGAGGAAGGGGGAAAGAATGGGAGGAAGGGAGAGAGAATGGGAGGATGGAAGAGAGAGTGGTAGAGAATGGGAGGAAGGAAGAGAGGAAGAGAGAATAGGAGGAAGGGAGACAGAATGAGAGGAAGGAAGAGAGAAAGAGAATGGCAGGAGTATTGATTGATTGTGTCTTTTATTCGGAGCGAGATTGAGATTGTGCAGTCCTCTCTTCCACCTAACCCCAGAAGAGAGAGAGAGAGGAAGAGAGAATGGGAGGAAGGAAGAGAGGGAAAGTGAATTAGAGGAAGGGAGAGTGAAAGTAAATGGGAGGAAGGGAGAGAGAGAGAAAACAATAAGAGGTGCTTTTATCATTTTTTCGGCTTCATGGTTTAATCTTTCTTCTTATTTGATTGTTCCTCATTTTCCCAATCTCTCCTGATGCCTGATTCTTCTTTTCTGTTCGTCTGTTCGTTCTTCGTTTATTATAATATTTTTTAAAGTTTTTCAAAATGTCCCGCAGTAGTACTGCGGGCTATTTACTAATCATTTTTTAATTCCCGCCCTGAAATCCTGTTTTTATAGTCGCCCCGAAATCTCGCCGCCCTTAGGTCATTGCCTACTTCGGCCTTATTTCAAATCCGCTACTGACTGTAGTCTGTAGTAGTCTGTAGTCCTAGAATGCATCCCTATGCCTCCTATGTTATTTATACCTCCATTAACGAATTTCCTGATAACAGAGTGAATTCATCGTTAATCGAGGTGTTACTGTACACGAAGTACGAGCGAATGTTAAAGGAATTTTAACTCTCGGAACCGCAAGACGAAATATTTGCGCGCGTTCATTTTAAACTCGTATGGCAAAAAAATGCGTCTTACCCTCTACAAGAAGCATCGCCAACCAGGGAAATTCTCCCGGCTTGGTTACCTCCCCGCCCAGTATCCGATTCACCAAACTAAGTCCACAGTCCTCGTTTTCCAGGCGTTGCAGATTCATCCACACCTTCTTCCATTTGTATTCCGGACTTTGCATCAAAGGTGCTGCCTTGGTCACGGCACCGTCCATCCTCGGCGACACCGCGTTAGTATGGCTCCTCGGCGTCGCCCGTGTAACAGGTGTACTAAATGGCGAAAATTCGAATTTTTCGATTAATCGCTCGATCTGAATTCTCCGCGAAAGCTCAAGCCATCTCTAGTATAGAATAAAAATCGAACTACCTCGTCGGAGAAGCAAATCCTCGGCCTTTGTCCTTAGCTTTATCCTTGGGTGAGCCCCGGAGCAAGTAACCAAAGCTGTCCACGAGCCTGAATGGTTTGCTAACTCGATTGATGAAGTTGCAAAAGGTCCTCCCATCGCAAGATTTATCCTTGGGTTTCGTGTCGGAGTATCCATCTGTCTTCGCTGCGTCCGTGAAAGGTAAATAAAAGCTTGCGTACGTGAATAATTCTAACTGAAGAAAAATTTAGATAAACTGACCGTTCAAAGCGTCTGTTAAAGGATTTCGCGGAACTCGCAGACAAATATTTTATGCAAAATCCTTACACTTTCTGTAACTTAATCATTTAATTGCTTGTAATTTGTTACTAAAATTGATTCGTCTTTGAAATCTGCAGCTATTGCAGCGTCTAAAAAATGGTGCATCAGGAAATCGAGCACATATACGTCAAGATATATTTTCAGTATTTTAATATGCAAAGAAACCTTAATTTTAATTACGAAACAGTGAGCCGTATTGAGCCTTGATTTTAGTGCTAACCAAGTGGACTTATTTTTTTCTTGCTTAAATTGAGATCGTTCAAGTTATGGGTTGATTTTTGCCAGATCGTATTAAAAAATCAATTATTATGTTTTCAGTTATATTTTCCTGGCAATGGACATTGAGATTTTAAGAATTAATTTTTTGCCACTTGGGAGCCGTTACTGTCATTACGGATGCATGTTTCTTCTTATACGGCTAAATACTTAAACAAGCGGAGACTTTACAGAAAGAAAAAAACAATAACGCAAAGAATAAATTTTGTAAGGTGAAAAGTATAACTCGTTTTCCCTGGGAATTCATTTCTAACCAGCGCATGGCATATAATCTTTTATCCTAAGGTTCAGTACGGTTTTTTCACGTGTTTCAAGGATATGATCTCTCTATTACTTACGTTTAGGCTTCGCACTCGTGGAGAATAGCGACGCCGTGACGATAAGGACGCAGAGAATCGTCCGACGAACTGTCGCAGCCATTTGTGAGAGGAGAAACTTTTAAGAAAAAGTCCTTAGATTAGACAACTCCCGGTTTTTCTTCTTTTCAAAACTTCTACATCGAAATTAATGGCGCGAAACTGATAGAAGAATTTTATCTGCGGTTTTACTTTTCCTGCAAAGGGTGTGTGAGATAAAGTACGGCGCGGACGGGAGATGCGGTCATTTGCTCTTAGTAACGTCGTGAGAAAATTAAAAAAGATCGCGTGTAATATACTACTATTGTAACAACTACCTCTCCTGGGAAGCGTGCGTGAGATAAGGCGACGAGCGGACGTGAGGCGCGGACATCTGTTCTTAGTAGTTGTTTGAGAAGATTAAATGATAATACGTGAATGAAATTCAGTGACATAACGGAATATAAACTCCCCGCCAATCCAAAAAGACATGAGGCCCCACTAACAAATTACGAGTAATACGAATCGGATGGAAATCTCTTTGTCTGCCCAAAACATTTATTTGTTAATATAATTTATGTATGTAAACTAGCTGTTATAAAGCTGTTTACGGCCTTTTACAGTGAGCTAAAAGACGCTGACAAAGACGAACACATATCACGAACCATGTCCTGAGATGGATTCGATCCCGCGGGAGCTTTACTGTGCGTCTGGTGACAATAAAATATCACTGCAGCTAAGGATTTATATTTCATTTATACAGCCATTAACCAACCAAATTTGAAGCTGACCAGAATGACAACTTCCCCAAGTGATTTGATATAATAATATAAAATATATAATATAAAATTTATTTAGACATTTTCTTTCTTTGGGAAATTCAATAAATGTCTACCAAACCACATCCTTTATATCCAAGCGCCAAATTTTATATAAGCAAATCGCTATTTATTTTATGATGCATTCAGTCGCTATGCATTTTCCTTTCCCATTTAGGATTTCACAATGGAACATTATCCTATTAAATTTATCGCAGCTTCCAAGGGATTCCTTTCTGGTCTCTTTATTGGTTTACTTTAGAAAAAGCGAAATAAATCAATTTTCAATCAATTTTCCAGTTCTATACCTCATATTTCAGAATTAATTAGGTAGAAATGGTTCAAATTGCCAGTCCTGTGGACTATAAGTGGAAATTTTTCTAATCTTTTTACCAAGGTTTACTGAAACTCTCTCTTTATTACTTTTTAATTTAGTAAATGTCAAGAATGAGGTCAGGCTCAACCCTGTGGAATTTACTCATCGAGAAAAAGAAAGAAGTGAAAGTGACAAAGTTCTTTCTTTTTCTCGTTTAGCAAATGCGTTTGTTAATTCAGAAGAATAGGTCCTTACATTGTCTGATATCAGTGTGGTATCTTTGCTGAATCCAGAACAGTGGCCAAACAAGTAAGTCACAGGCCCTGGGGCAAGAAAAATTGGCTGCCCCCTCTTAACTTACATGACCAACTGTACCGATTTATTCTGTGCCACACTGATTTTGACAACTTTCGGCTGAAAATTCATTTTTGAAAACTAGTTTTCTGTCCTTGTATATTATAACCATTGTCATAGAAACACCCACTTTATTGAATATACTACATACAGCTTGAGGGTCCAAGCACCAAGGCATGGCCCTGGCCTAGTTCCACTACTGGTCCAAAAATTTATAAATTTATTTCATTCATTGCTTATTATAAGATATTTTAAATTTCCTTATTCAATATTGCTCAATGTTAAAACAATGGTATTTCCTTTGTAAGAAATGATCATAAATTTTTAAAGGCAACAAATACAGACAACATAGTGACAAATGGAGAAATCTCCTAATAATCATTTAGAGTCAGCATAGGTTTCTGAAATATGTGTCATTCCAAAGACTGCCTAATGTATAATCCCAAGGGTGCTAAATTTGAAAGGTTTTACCATATGTCTATGTATGTGTATATTTGAGGATGAGAAAAGGTAAATAGAGATGTGGATAGCAACAAGGTGTTGTAAGCACAGGAAGGGGAAAACTAAAGTTGGAGAGCCAATGGAGGTATCAAAGAAACCAAAGGACAAACTATGATTGGGAAGCTTTTTGGGTATGAAACCTTTGGTTAACCATTAAGAGAAAAGACTAACACATATACATAAACACATGGACATTCACATAGCCACCATCATCTGCTGACAGTTCCATGATTATAGATTAAACCTGGTTCTCCATCATGCTCTTCTTAACTTTCCTTGTTGTTACTAGTTAGTTCTCATATCTCTTTCAGCCATGTAATAACAGAATCTGTAGTCTTTCATGTTATTCATTCAAATTTTCTTCAAATCAAGCTATGCAGTATTCAAAGAAATTGGAAAACATTTTCATGACATGGAGCTGTTTTATACTGGATTATGCAGTTATAGTTTTTATGCATTTATCTAGAAAAATAATACAAAATTAACTCACCACTGGTAGGTCATCATCTACTTTTATAAATATTACACTACAACAAGTCTCAAAATTATATACATTTGTACAATACAATAAGCTTAATGTAGTTGATTAAAAATTCATGCTTACTCTCGGAGGATATATGTGATTGAGATGGGCCCAGCATGAACAGCATCAATTATAGCAAAATAATAAATACAAAGTAATTTTATTTTTCTGTATTTTATTATAAATATAGCAAATTTTTCATGAAATATTAGCCTACCCCTACACTGGTATGCCATTATGTCTCAGTTGTAATTTGATGTAAATTTGCGTGAAACAATAAATACTGTTTGCAAAAAGAATATAATTAGATTTTTTCAAAGCAAGATGTTACATGAAATATCAAGTTCCTAAGATTACAAGGAAACACAATATACTTTTAAATGTCACTATATTGGGTACACAATGTTTGGGCACTGAACTTTTGGGCATGCAGACCTTTGGCACTGAATGCTTAGGCACTCAGTTTGAACTTTCCCTTGACTTTTCTCTTCTGCACACTATAAAATGCTTCTAAGTATGTTCATTTGAGTTCATTTGGACAAGCAATGACATTTTGCGTTTAGGTATATGAACTTGATCATCTTTATCATGTAAGGTACTGGAGGATATTATTGTCAGGTCTATGATGTGTTTTTTAGATATTGATTCTTTTCTTTATAATTCATAAATGGACACAGGAAGGGTAAGTCATGTGAAACCCAACTCAATAATGTAATTGGTCAACTAATGTTCCTGGTATACATAAACAGCATCTGTTTCACAATCTGATACTAAATTACTCTTTCCTGATGATGAATTCATTTATAGAAAATTAAGTAATCAGAAGAATTAGAAATCCCTTCAAAGGGGTAGTTTCCTCATGGTTCAATGATTGGCAATTGGAATTAAATTAAGATAAATGCTCTGTTATTAATTTCTGGATTGGCAGGGACTAACCATCAGATTTCACATATGCTATTAGTATCTCTTCATCCGAGTCTATTAAATGTCTAAGCTTCAGCATTTGTCAATTTTATCCCACTTCTCTCTGACCTTTATACAAAATGAAAAAAATACCTGTGGTTCAACGTATTAGAACAAATAGAGATAATTACTCATTCCTGAAACCCAGACCTCAACATTGTAATCAAGCACCTATACCTCTCTCAAACCCAATTTTTTGCTCTGATTATTAACAGCATAGTTAGGGAATTAAATAATTTAAATTAATATCCAAACCACACACCCAAAAGTCCAAGCACCAAACATCCTGCTTTGCCACTTTATTGTATTCAAAATTGTATCCTCATTTTATGGTTTACATAGGGAATATCTGTTCATTTACTCAACCATTTGAAATCTACAGGAGTTAGCTTGATCATCAATGTATATCATATGTTTAATTGCAAAAATTTAATCAACAAGTAATATAGTTATGACATATATAAGGAAAAAATATTCTTCTTACATTAATACACAAGGAATTAGCTCTCTAAAACCTTCTTGTAAGTTGTTTTTATTTAATATTTTAAAACTGATTTATTTACAGTTACAGAATGAAAATTCCATCCCAAATAACAATTCAGTGCCATAAAAACATTCTCACAATTATAAAGACCAATTCAGCAATATATAACATTCCCGAAAATTTTTAGGGGATTATTTGTATATACTAAAATAAATACTCTTTTTATTTACATTCACTAGAGTAAAATGTCATTATACAAGGTTAGCAATGCAGCTAACTTTACCTAAGGTTTCAATGTTCTTAAAATCCATGGTAAATATGTCTCCACACTGGTAAAGACTAAAGGCATTGTGTCAATACAAAATGTTGAAGACAAGACTCCGACCTGGATACTCTTCATCTGCTGCATCCATCCACTCCCAGTATCTGGTGATCCTCGAACTCTGCTTGTCACCAAAGCACCACCAAAATCCCCAAAGCAGAGATTATCTTCTGAGTCATCTCCAACACACAGTTGTCCTTCACCCAGAATCTCATTGATTATCTCTTTACAAAAGCTTGAATCCTTGAGAGGCATCTTACTCCTCCGTGGAACAACTGCCAAGGAGTTGCCAAACAAGAAGAATGATTGAGGCAAATTAATATTGATCATGATCAATTAATTAGGATATAAATGTTGAAATTTATTTGTTTTACTCAAACATTTATATTTTATATTTATTAATAAGAGGAAATAATTTAGGCATGGCTTCATTGCAACAGAAGGTCCTTTCACATGGTTCAAAAGGGTATTCTTAAGCTTTCAAATCTTGAGTTAAGTTATTATTACCATTATAAGCAATGACAATGGCATCATATAGTACTATGATAGTATAACACAAAGGAAAAAATAGGAGTGGAAGGATTTTAATGGAATGGTCGGAAATCCTGTAATAAGGATTATGGAAGGTAGACACTTAATGATGATAGTGATAAAAATCTTACCATTATCTCCCCAACCAACTACTGAAAGGTCTGAACCAAAATTTTTACTGTTCCATTCAGTTTTTAGGTTACCGACAGGTAAGCAGATGGGATTGATGAGACCTGAAATATTTCACCTGTGTCAGTATTACAGTATATACTTATGAATATGTTGACTTTTATACATTTACAAGATATTTTAAATTGAGAGTCTGCAGACAATTTATACAGTAAATTACCTACCCATCACATTTCCTTTATCAAATATGGTTATAAGTTCAGCATATTCCAACAGAGGAAATCTTCATTAAAATTTGAAGTGTTTTAATTATTCCAATAAATTGTTATGTTTTTAAAGATCTAATGTGACTACAAAGGTAAAGTATTAAAATTTTTCTAAAATTATTTTATAATATTCAAAACCTCAATTAAGATTGTTTTTTCCAGTTTTTGGTACCAGTGTAGCATTTCCTTCTTTTTAGCATGTTTTATGTTTTTGCTCTGCCTGTCCATCGGTCCACCTGTTAGTCTGTCCATCTGTGCTATTAGTTCAATTAAAATAGAAAGTAAATGGTAAGAGATATAAGGCTGAAATTTGTAGTATGTATGTGATCTATGATGCCAGTTATTATGCTTCCAAAGAAATTTTATGGAGAAATTGGTGTGCAGCATAGGGTCCCTTTAAAATTATCAAATTTATATTCTGTGAAAATGGTTATACATAGATAGAAAATTAAAAACTTTTAATTACTTGTTGCATAAATTACTTTATATCATATAAGTATATTAATAAATTTATAAAGAATTTGGAGTTTACAATTCTAAATAAACCTCAAAAATAAAATATGCTTTTTCATATTGTATCAGCAAATGAAGCTCCAATTTTTTATGAGTCATTTCATTTCACACAAAACACATGAAACTATCAACATAAGGTTGCATATATTTATGATATAAATAAGCCATTCTTAAAATCTAATTTTGGAGATCTTAACCCCTTAATAAGGAATGATGCAAATTTGCCTCAAACTGGCTCAAGATATTCTTGGA
Organism: Tanypteryx hageni; assembly: GCA_028673005.1. NCBI lineage: Eukaryota > Metazoa > Arthropoda > Insecta > Odonata > Petaluridae > Tanypteryx > Tanypteryx hageni. Next base: position 51,393,995 of record CM054114.1, on the reverse strand, counting down.
CAAAATATCTTAGGAAATACTTTATTGCAATTTGCAACATTCAAATGTTCAATTAAGTTAATACTGGCATCTACTCTTGGCTTTGTAAAGTGAGTTTTTATACAGGCAAATATTTGTATGCCATTCTTTACAAAGTGCGTGAGTGTTTGTTCAAGAATTTTGGTAAAGCTATACACAAAAGTGGGGTTTATTATTTACAGTATTTATCATAGTATTTTCTTAGCTTTAAAATATCTAACAATGTATGATTCATATTTTATACCTTAACTTTTTTTAAATATTGTCTTTGTGAGGTATGTTCGGCAATTTGAACTAGGTATTTGCATCATTCATCCATATAAGGTCTAGGTAGTGTTATCATGAGCTTTTGTTTCAATTTGTCAACCTTGCTGTTATTAATAGATTGCTTCTAGTCAGTGTTCCCTCTAAGCTGCATGGATGCGTGGTCGTGCATGGTTATTTTCCCTCTGTGCACAGCCAATTTTTTTTCTCACACAAGTCAAAAAATATCACATGAAAAATCGCAGAGAACATTACACAAGGCATTCCTTTTCTAAAAATAAAAGTATTTATAGTTCCCATGACATCATTCATAGAGAGAAAATTCTTCTTCCACATCGAGGGGAGCCCATGGAATCCTTGAATTTTGGATTCACAATTTTTTTGCATGCCATCTTACAACTGCTGCTCACTAAGTTAGGCTGGCCACACAGGACTTGAAAAAAATAGAGGGAACACTGCTTCTATATATAGATTATGGATCACTTGAAATTCCAAGAAAAAAGCAAAGTGATATGCCATCATTCAGGACTTCAAATGCTGTTGTAATGAGGGAATAGAGGCATCAAATAGAAAGAGAAGTCATCCATCACCATCACCAAATGAGAGAGATTTTCAAATAGAAAAACATCATGGTTCAGCACAGCCAATACTGATCCAGGACATAAGAATCGATGGAGTTGCTCATTGGCCCAGGGTAGAGAAGTCAAGGCAGTGGTGTGAAAAGCCAAATTGTAAGGATCGGACAGTTAACAAATGTTCAAAATGTGATTTCCATCTTTGCATGACTAAAAAGAAGAACTATTTTCATAATTTTCATGAATATAATCCAATTACATCTCTTAATTCAAAGAAGATATTTATGCAGAGTTGGCAAGAATATGCCTGTTGTAGGGGAAATGCATCTTACTAAAAATAATAAGAAGTTATATTTTGAATTCAATTTGCTTTATGCATATTGTTCTTTATAAAAATATAAAATGTGAATTTAAAAATTATCATTTTATTACTAAATAATCGGATGTGGTCACCACATGACTTTCTCCATAACTGTAATATTTCTAAAAATTCCAAATAGGTCACCTAACAAAAAATATTTTAAGAAACTGCGAGAAAATTTTACTTTACAAAGAACAGAAATAAACTCAAACCATAGCTTTCAGATATTGAATATAGCCACAAAGCTCCAACAATTAAGAAAATAAAAAGGTGCATTACTAAGATGTAACTAAGCATCAATTGTTAAAAATAGTCATCGGTAGGTGGCATGGTGGTGACAGCTAAATAATTTCGTTTTTAAGATGTCTCTTAAACAATGCATTATATGGAAAAATATTTTGAACAACGATTAGGGAAAATTAAATTTCCTACAGCTTTAATTCTAGTATGTTTTTAAATATATCAAATAATAAAGCAAATATCTCAAAATAACAGATAAGTGACCAGAGTAAACACCTACTTCCTGTTGACCGATTTTTACCAAAAACTAATCAGTTCTTGTGATTTTCATAAAAATGTTAAATATAAAATTTTGCATTGACCTGATCAATAGCTTTTAAGTTAGAGCACCAACAAAAAAGCTCTCACATACACACACACAGGCATCATCAAGAAAATGGTCAAAATGTGTTCAGGTGACCTCAAAACGTGCATTTCCATTGAAATCTCGAAATCGATTTTTTTCATGAAAACATTACTTTTTCCCTATGGAGAATGTAAAAATTCAGGCATTAAGGGATTGAATAATTCTATATCTGGCATATTTTAAAATTTTCAACATTGGTAATCTTTCTTTACCAAAAGTTTGTATGAAATGCAATGTATTTTAATCTTTAGATGAGATTGCTGTCTCACATTTCAAACTGGAAAATATAAAATGAATTTTTTTATTTTAGCTGGAAAAGAAACATATAACTATGAGAACTCTGTACTCACTTGTGAACATAACTTGTTCAGCAAGACGAACCAGTCCAATGTCATGTGAAAAAAATTCAGAATCATCATCATACACATAATTTGGATGTGAAATCACTTCAGAGACTTCATAGTCTTTTGGTGGGACACCATGGCAAGCCTCAATGGAAATTATATCATAAATGTGGAGGTCCAAATCTGTGCAGTTCTGTTCATAGTAATCCAAGTTGTACTCACCAAGACGTACAGATGACCTAAAGTTAAATTTATCCATACTATTACCAAAGAAATCTATAAAAAAAGTGTGAGGTAATTAAATTTAAATTGTTCATTTATACATATATCATTTGTTAAATTTTCTTTAAGAAGTGGATTTAATTCAATTTAAAAAATGAAAAATTAAATCAGTTTGCATTTTTAAAAGCAATCATTCTAAGAAAAATAGATGACAATGTATGTGCATCAGAGAAACTTTTTATGGTTTTCAAGGAATTTTAATATTTATTCTCGCAGAAATAATTGTGAAATTCTATCTTGAAATTTTCTTTGGCATTTGTTTGATAGACAAAGAAAATTATTTCTTTAGTTTTAAGAATTTAGAATGGAGTGGAATCATTGCCGTTTTTACAAGAACCAGCAGAATTATGCTTAGTTTAAGCATGTATTATTATTTTTGCCTTTTAGCAGGTTTTTGGCTTAATCATATCTGTCCAATCAAAGGCCTTTCTCTTCATATTCTCATACTAATCACCTTCTTATTTCTTTATTCTTTCTACCACTTTCCTAACATCCTTCTATGACTTTCTCAATCAGACCTTCGCCTCTCGAAATTTGACACAGCCATAATTCTACCTTTCCCTTATTACTCTAGTTAAGATATTATCTCCCTCTATTATATTTAAAACTTTTTTATTTGCTTTCTCTCAATTCAAATAATTTTCTCCAATGTATGCAAAACCTGTATCTCCAAAGCCTCTAATATACTCATACCAAGCTTCATAGAATACTAAAGGTTGAGAGAGAGAAAATGCACAGCCATTGGCTGTTGCCTGTGATGTAGCTATTATGGCAAGCAAAGTGGAAGAGGATAGAGAAGGAATGTCTAAATACATGACCATAAATAGTTTTTCATTTATTTATTTGGTATATGAGAAATATATAACACAGGAAATACATAAACAATATACAAAATGATTCCTAAAAGAAGATTCATAACATCAAACATTTACATAGTAGACCTTGCCCACTTCAATCCTTTCTTTGCAACTGATCTCTCATCTTCCCTATGAGATGCAAGTGTGTTTAGAAAGCACATTCTAATGAATGTTCTTGTCATCATGTAAAACATGGCAACTTTTTTATTAACCAGCAGAAATTTTTCTTGCAATATCATTATAAGTGATTGTAAGTGCCAAATCACCACCATAAAATTTTTTAAAAGTTACTATAAATAATTATATCATATCAAACCACTGATCAGTTGGCTCAATTAGACCACCTTGTGAAAAGATTTGAATCCAACTCAAGTTGGAAAATACATCGTCCTTTATTTGAAGATGCTGTTTAGTTGGATGACCTAAGTTGCAGTCTTATTTCTTGTATTTAAATGCAATATACCCAGCAAGGTACCTAAGGCCTTCTAAAGATAATGAACATGGGATTAAAGATTTTCTCTTTCACCTTCAGTGGCATTCTGCATACATAAATCTCTTACAGACTCTTGCCCTTCTAAGAGTGATACCAAATCCTTTTCATCAGATATTCCATCAAAAAGATGAGTAAGAAAATATTCTTCATTATCATCTACTTTGCTTACAGCAGTGGTAATTGATAATGGAATTTTTTCCTCATCGGAACTTAACAGTAGAAGGCGGATTCTATTTTTCACTTCCACCAGCAAGGGATGATCGTAGAAGCAACCAAGCCCACGAATTTGGGAAAAAAATTTTCAAGAAATCCTGGCAGTTAAGATTTACTGGAAGCCTTGTGATCTTAAGTAATCATATAACCCTTTTAAAGATCTAAGACTCATAAGGAAACCCTTCTGGAATGGCAATAAATTTTGTTTTTCCAATACATGCAAACTTTCACACAAGTTCTCAAACTCATTTAGAACATGAAGTTGTTGCTTCGAGCATTTCCCAAAACCAGATTTCACACTATTGCTATCAGAAATGCGTGAGTTAAAAATATCAAATGGATCATTAATTAGTTCAAAGAAATTACGTGTCTCATCAATGTCATGAAAAAAGAGATGCAGAGCTTTAGCAGTGGTATTGGAGAAAACCTGTGCAGTTAAACTTATTTGCTGTCTATCATGACCTTTACAGGTGATATGAAGTGGTGTTAATTTAGGCAGTATCTTAATTTCACCTGAATCTGCTTGAATTAATTTTTCAATTATATCTTTCTGAGTTGCCCTTCCACTAGGTAAAGTCCTGCTATCTAAGAAATGATTACACAGTAACTTCAATAAATGAGGTATATCAGCAAAGACCCATACTTGTCTGTTATTGTCTGATGGATTTGAAAAATAAGACTTCATGTAGGAAACACCTAGCTCATTCCATACTGTGCTATTTTTACCCCCATATCAGAAACAGCAGCTACAATTTTAACACCCATATTTTCTAAATTCAAAATTTTTCTTTGAATAGCATTGCTGGCATAGAAACATCAAAGTCATAATATACCGGTTGCTTCCATTTGCCACAAAAGGATCTCACCATTACAACCTGTACATTTTTATATGGGCCAATAATTTCATCTGCTCCCTGACCATAACAAATGCAGCTGTCAACACTCATTTCATCAAAGGAAATACACAATGTTTATGGAGGTCTAAGAAATTTTTAACTTGAGGTTCCATCACCTATAAAACATCACACAAAATGCCTCTGTTGCATGTAATATTCTTTGCCCTTAAAGTGAGCAAAGCTGGTAAAGGGAAATTTAAGCATTTCCTTAGATAAACATATGCCTAACGAGAAATTGCCCGAAGTGCAATTGCCTTACAAATTGTACTTGCATCCCATCTTACAAATTGATTTGATTTTAATGATTTTATCTGTGCAGGTGTAAAGACTTTACTAAGTAAACCATGCAGCTCTGACTTAACCTCAGCATTGACTGACTTTCTTTTTGTATAAAAACTCCTCTGCAGGGGACTGATTCTATTTCTTAGGTTTTGCATTTTTACTGTTGAAGGAAAATTACATGACTGCATAAGTGGGTATTTGCAGCCTTTAGTTCAGTGACTTGTTACCAACCAAGCTTTGCTAATTGCTGTGTCTTTCGGAAATGCATAATACACCATGACCTTATTGTTTTTAGTTCTTCTCCAATAGTTCTTGCATGTAGCAACTGGCCATTTCATTTTAAGAATACACACACATACCAACAATAATAACAGGAAAGTAGAAACACCAAATAACACCATACACCATGCAATGCACTTACTCTCGAGTACGACTTTCAACAACAAACATGCTCCTTCCTGGCACTAGTTGCCTTGCTTGCCATCATAGCTACATCATGGCATCACATGTCTGGCAAGAGGAAAAAAGAGAAAGTACGTGTCATGAGACCCATGTGGGTATGAGTCACATGGGTCTCACAGCACGTGAGATCAAATAAGTAAATCAAAACATGAAAAACTATCTCTGGTCATGTATTTTGACGTTTCTCCTCTATCATTTTGCTTGCCATAATAGCTACATCACAGGCAACAGCCAATGGTTGTGCATTTTCTCTCGTGGGTCAACCTTTAGTATTCTATGAATCTTGCTCATACCTTCATTTCACAAAGTCTATGTCTCATACACATCCTCTTTTTTAGATGTTTTTAAAAAAATTGTTTATGCATTTGTCGACTAATTTTCATCTGCAAATCTCACTGATTTGACATAGCTACCTCCTACTTTTATTCCTGTTTCTACAACTTCTCATGGTTCTGTTATCATTTCTTCGGCACATATATTATGCAATGCTAGAGAGAGGGCAACCTTTTCTCATACCTTTTCCTGGTGTTTCCAAACCTGATTGACCGTGAGTCAAATCGTCGCGCTTCTATTCGTGGCGCGTCAATTCGTCACACGACAAACTCGTCGCGCATCAATTCATCACTAGGCAAATTCATTGCGAAATAAATCGAAAGGCGAGACATCATGACTGGTGTATAGCACTTGTTTGGTTGGGAGTCACCCCCTGCCATACACCATCCAATGTGTCTCGCGTAATTCGCAAAGAGAATTGAGCCATTCTGATATTATCGAAATATAAAGAATTGTTTTTTTGAAAAGTGTCTCCCCCCGCCGTTCACCAGTCATGGTGTCTCGCTTTCCAGTTTGTCTCGCGATGATTTTGTCGAGAGATGAATTGACGCGCGTTGCGTTTGGCGTGTGTTTTGACGCGCGACGAACTGACCGCGACGAGTTGTCATAGAATCGTGTTTACGCGTATAATCGATGTTTTTTAAACAAATGAAACATATGAATAAATAATTGTATTTACTGGAATTTTTCATTGCAAACTTACGATGCGGAATTCAATTAATAAAGTCTTAATTTTAAAATTACTTTTAACAAATTCTTTTTTTTTCAGACAAAATTTTGTAACAAACAATTCCAATTAATGAACGAACTAGTCTATCTATACTGAATACGTGTGTTCGATATATACACCAAATACATTCAGTGAGAAATTAGGTCATAAATTCTTTTTTCTGTTGTGACAGTCTTAGATTCAGCGTCGTCTTGGATTCAGGTAAATCTGGTATTTATAAATTCTCTCTTTCTGCTCTTTTTTCCCGATTCCTTCAGAGTTCCTACAGAAGTCCTCAACTATTGCTTTCTTTGACTTCATAACCCTAAGGGCCTTTTCTATATCACTATCCAATATTCCTGGGCAAACACTACCACAGTCTACATCATCCTCCCTCTTGATACCAATATATTATGTGTTCATATCTTTTCCATATAATTTTAGCATAGAATATATTGTTAAAGTATAAATAGAGAGCAATATATAATAATATTAAAAATACTAACTGTTCTGAAACTTCATTAGTTTATTTAAATTTCTTAAGAAGAAAAATTAATTTTACTTTAAATTTTTATTTTAATAATAATTTTTGTTCAGTGAAATGGCAGACCAAAAATTTAATATCTCAATAACAATCAAATTAAAGATTTTAAGATGCATTATAATTTCATGAGCAAATTAAGTATAAATTAAGCTTAAATATAAATTATAAAATGTAAATTATGGACTATAAAATTTCTACTCACAGTTCATATCCAGTTTGACTGAGACAATATGCAGATGTAAGAACATATCTATCAGTGATTAAAGAACCACCACAGCGTGTTTCAGGTTCTAAAATGGATGAATCTATTGCTGTGAATGAGAAGACAATTGAAGGAATTTATTGAAGACTCATTTCATATGCTTTTTCATTGCTTTTTAATGCATATTTATACAGATAAGATTTTAATATTAAATTTTTAGTTTTGGGCATTCTGTACTTCAAATCATTTACCTGACTGAGGAAAACTTATTCCTCCAATAATTATTGAGCAAGTAGATTAGGGAGTGCAATGTTATCAGATAGGCACTGAGTTCTCAAAGCATCATCAAATTAAATTCTCAAACCTGGATGATTGCAAACAGAGGCAGGATGACCGAGGTGCCTGCCTACTCTAATATTTGGTTAGTTCTGCATCATATTAGAGAATTGAATACATTTATATAAGGGTGGAATAACTCCCTACAAGCCTGAATATTCATAAACAACAATGGGTTCTATTTAGATAAATGGAATCCCCCTTGCCTTCGCATGTTGCATTTTAACAGTGTGAAAGTTAAATTTGTTCTTAACTTTATCACTTTCGATGTATTTCCTTCATTGCCAAAATCCAAAATTCTGACACCAGCTTTAAAAAAATATTTTTTGTATCGCTATCCACATTAAGTTGTAATGCATATATTTTGTCCTAGTATCTGTTGTGATACTTGCATTGTATTGTTAAAGAGATAAATCTTTTGAATTAATGTGAAAGCTCGCAGGCATTCACAGGCTATAAATACATTCCCATTTTAATTTAAACTGAAATATTAAAGCTGGAAATTAATTTGCCGTATTGTAAAATCTCCTACAACGAGTTCTTTTATAACGAAAACTTCGCTGTAACAAAAATATTTCTAAGCTCCGCTATTCATTATTTTTTTATTAAAAGAAAATAACCGCCTCCAATGAAGTGAATTTTACAACTGTTTTTTTGTAAATGATGCTATAAACCTGATTTGAATAAATAATTGGTCTACTGGCATTAATTTGCGTAATAATCGTCAAAGGATCATTTTCAGAGGGTCGTTTTCAGTACAACGAAACTATCTAAGTATCCTCCAGAATGTTATCGTATTTTTTCTATCATGTATATATAATCTAAAAAAAGGAGTCTGTACACCGGGACATCGAGGTTTTAATATTAAACGGAAATTGTTACGGAAGAGATCTCGCCGTTCTCACACATGGTCGTACATCTATAACGTAGGAGAGCCATCCATGGGAATTCTCCGGGCGAAGTCCAAGTTTCTCCCTCTTTGACGTTCATTTCGCTCTCCCCGCAAGGCTCGCTTTCCAGGCGTTGAAGATTTTTCCTCACGATCCTCATTTCTGTGTCTGGTTCAGCAGTAGGCCTCGGCATGGTCGTGATGCTAGCCGATTCCGCCGTCTTCGGAGCAACGGTGCTAAAATGGTTTGATTATCCAGTCACTCGTCAAAAAGCCGTAGGGTAAACTTAACGCACCTACTGATAAAGAATAAATTCAATATACCTCGGCTCGGGAGAAAGTCCTCTTCCGTTTTCATCACCCTTATTCTTTGGAGTGCCGCGCAGCAAATAATGGAGGCTGTCGAAGACCCTTAAGGGTTTATGAAGACGGTCGAAGGAGCAACGGTTAAACCATGATCTGGAGTCGCAAGATCTACCCGCTGCAACCACGTAACGGTAACCACAATCACAAAAATTTCATTAACTTCCAACTAATCCATCGGTATGTGTACTTTACCACAGAGGCCCAAGATCAAGCTAAACAATTTAACAGAATAATAAATAGATAATAATAGTAATCATTATTGTATAAAGGATAATTTTCAATCGTGTTCCAGATAATCTACTACAGTAAGAATAGTTTTTAAAATGATATTTTCACTAGAAAAGAGGCCCCACATCTACGATTAGCAAACGGGCCATGAAACGCTTAGGGCAAGTTTAAAAGAAACAATTGCTAGTGAATTAATGGAAACATTTAAGCGACCGCTATGATTCGGTCAGTGAGTATTCACGAAATGAGATCACTGTGGTGGATAGTATTTCCTCTGAAATTTAGGATAACAGTCTCGGCGTAGATTTTTGTCGAATTATTCCCCCAAATTGAAAAACTCCTTCGGGTCATGTGAGGTGTGCGGGAAAGTTTTTCTTACGCTGAACTAGATTGAGTAGAGAGAGATAATTTTTGGGAGTTTGGGTTAATTAGTCCAGTACATTGTTTGCTCTCTATAAAAAGTTATTTGGAGAAATTTCCCGCGATCTGGTGTATCACAATTAGCTCGGTCGTTAGGCTTATGAGTATTTATTGATCCAACAGCTGAAAGATATCAAAACAGACTGGGAAGGAACTCCAGCGTGTAACAGGTGCTTTTGGTTCTCGCTCCTGTTTGCGACTTTATAAAAATTCTAACCACGAAATTCCTTACTTTTTTGGAGTGGTTCGCTTGGGTCGTCTTCCATTGGAGAGGGTTGAATGAAAAACAGATTGGGGAAAAAATCCGTACCCCCGGAAATGAGCGTATGGCTTGCCAAATGCAAAAGAAGGATCCGATATGCAGCTTTGTATGCCTATGGGACTGAACAATAGCACTTATTATTGGCATCAACCCGTTACCCACCAATGTTCCATTTTTTGAGCGGAAATAAATTATTAAAACTTAATTTTTCTAGGGAAGTTCTGTAAGGGACAACGTTATACCTTTATCTAATTGAATTTTAAATTCGCGAAAAGTTTAGTTGTGTAAATTATAAAACCACAAATTTAAATATTTGGGGAAAAAAGTTCAACTAAAAATAGTTCGGCGGGTAATAGTTTAAGCAACCAAATTGTTCGATGTGAGATTATTAACTTACTTTGATATGGACTAAGATAACCTCAATAATAGCAAACTGCATCAACTCTCTGTACTTTTTGTTATTAAGCGTTAATGATATTAAAAGCCAACACATAAAAAAAGATTTCCATGAAAAATAAAGACACTATACGCTAACGTTTAAAACATTCCAACTAACATTTCTAGAGACAAAGCAATTTCTAGTTTGCATTCTGAACACGTTTATGAAAATGTTATGATTGTGATATAAATTAAATGAAACAATCCGCTTGCTCCAAGAATCAAACAAATTCACCAGAATTTACGGTTAATTTTCTATGTCATTAGCGTGATTCAATTGAAAATTTTGGCAGATTGGTCTTTAATTACTTACATCCAGGATCTGTAGTGGTGGAGGGCGAGGAAAGGGAGACCAAGACTGCGCAAGCAATCGTCCAATGAAGTATTGCAGGCATTATGGGAGAGAATCCGTCTTGTAATTATAATACGTGCTGTGTTTAAAAATTGGGGTCCGATCCTAAAGTGAGTATTTCTCCCATTAAATTCTATTTCGCAATCCAAGGCACGAAAATAATTAAGTGCACATTATCTGCGGCTTACCTTTTCCTGTAAGCTCGCAAGATAAGGTCGAGACAGGGTAAGAGTTGCGGTCATTTTATGCGGAAGCCAAGTTTACAGTATACTCAATATAAACAAGGAGGGTGAATAAGACTTTCTGCTGCCACGATTACATCCATCACTATTATAACGGTGCGTATATGTTCCATGAAATGCTTATTTACGCATCCCGTTAGAACAGTTGTCATAGTGGGTTATCCGGTACCTGCCCGAAGGTCACATGTATGACCATAAATTCATATTTGGAAGTTAAAGCAATTGCGCGACCACTGGAAATTTTCTGAAACGCTGTTACTGAATTTCGGTGCGTAAATAAAAAAAATCGGTGCACCTCACATTGCTCAAGCTTTCTCATATTCGCATGTTACTATTCAATACAGCGCAAAATCCAAAAACCCTAAGTTCCAAGGTTGCCATTTTTTGCACAATACAATTTATGCGGGTTTGCTTTATGCGAATTCACTATTATGTGACAATCTTATTGCTACCGGAATTTCTTTTTATGAGCTTTTGATTCGCTCTTATGCGTTTACACTTTTATGCGCTTTTGATTCGCTCTTATGCGTTTACACGGCCAGTGCAATACTAATGCAAGAATGTTCTCCACTACACCATAATGCGACCATTCAGTATCTCATTGTCTCTTTTGCTGTGCGTATTAGTACCACAGTAAAATAGATGCGAGTGTAGTGTGTGTGTGTGGAGTAGAGATGAGACGGAGATTTCGTCTATGACGAAAACGCGATCTATAAAATTTAACGCTAAAATTCGTATTTTTGGTAAAATTATTACTTGATTGCAGTAATTTTTACCTTTAATATTGAAATTTTATCCCTAAAATCCCTATTTGGGCTTGATTTTCACTTATATAATAGCTCGAAATTTCGAGGTAACTTCCGATTCAAACTCTAACCCGGCCCGCCTAAACATGGCAACTTCCAATGCAGCCCACCGAAGTATTCGCAACCACAGATGCGGCCCACCAAATAGGGAAGGTTGCACACTCCTGGTTTATTATGACAAGCATTTCATTCCTGTTGATACCCCATATTAAAAACCAGATTTTGTAGAAACGTTTCACCTCTTAAGTCGCACACAGACGGCAAACGTCAGAATAAAGAGGGACGACATTGCAAAAGTCACTTTCCCTGACTCAAGGGCACCTAAAAGTGTATTTCCGTCAAAATCTCGAAATGGTGTTTTTTTAGCGATCGCAATACTTTCTCTATAAACTTCGTGTCACAATGATCGTATGTTTTTTTACCTTTCGGATGGTTTATGTCTAATCCAAAAATGGGCGATGTTCTTGCGTCGCAGATGCGAATTGGCGTAATTCGAAACGTGGTAACACGAGACATTGCCAATTCGAAAGTTGTTTTTTTTAAATTTAGGTAGACAATCGCGTTTACGTTGGCGCCTAATCGCACAGTTTTGCTTTGTTTTCTGCATTTCCGCTTGTTTTTCGTATTATATTGCTGTGTAAATTAGCCTTAACACGAGTCACTACTTTGCTCACTACTTGGGAGTTTCCTTCATTCGTCCTTCTTGGTCATTTTGCTACGATTCCTCAACTTTCTGCCAATTGCTGTCGACGAGGACTCAGTGGCCTTCATTACGAAGCAAGTCTTATATTTTGCAATTTTTCTTGACCGGACGAAGTTCTCATTTTTTTCACTCCTCGACTTCGCCACATTATTTTTTCCACGTGTTATTAATCAACGGGGTAATATTGTGCTTGAAACAACTCGCGTGGGCTTGATTTTAATAGATTTAAAATCTCGTTTTTATGTTATCAAGTTGTATTGTTGGATGAACGCATTCAAATAATTCGAAGCTGCAAGTTTTTCAAAACGATTAAAAATAAATAACTCGCTATTTTGTCGAAATTTTTAATTTAAATAAACTTAGTAAATTTCATTTACCTTTTAAACGACTAATCCTTCTAGAGGAAAAGGAAAAATTCTAAATGAATTATCGATCTCAGTACATACGTTGAATCCAAATAATAGGCAAGGGCATCATACAAATCCTCCGAAAGGCACTCACACAGTATACTCTAACCAAAACTTAAACTAGACATCGATATTGAAAAAAGAACTTTGTTACTTCCACAAATTCAATTTAAAAACGACCGGTTTCACTACGATCGTAGCATCATCACACCTGATGATGCTACGATCGTAGTGAAACCGGTCGTTTTTTAATTGAATTTGTGGAAGTAACAAAGTTTTTTTTAAATATGAGTAAATTCCACAGAGTTGAGCCTGACCTCATTACTGATAGACACCGATGTTTCGACAGGTAAGCTGTCATCTTCAGTAGTGTCCTGCGACGGTGTTTACCAACAGCCTGCAGCGTGAATGTGAGTATTCTCTTACTGTTTACGGTGACGGAGTTTTTGTTTATTTACTATACTATTGTTTCACCGTGTCTCGCAACCCTCCCTTTTCATATAAGGTAATTAATGTAAACAAAAACCAGACGTACATTTCAGCTGCAAAATAACTGTCCTCATTGCTCTTCTTGGGAGAGGATGTTTTTAAATATCGCCGAACTATTCTTTCCATAGCAAATGCTAGCGGCTAACATACGGTCGAGAAAAAGAGGAAGTGAAAATTTCTTTTTTAAGACTAAAAAACGTTTTTTAACAAAAATTACATGAATTTTCCAAATTTCAACGTCGACAACGCATCAAAACTTGGAAAAATTGCAAATGCAAGTGCCGACGTCTCTCAAAGTACGGGTCGCGACCCAGTCCTGGGTCGCAAGGCCCCTAAGGAAAATATAAGCATTCAACGCGCTACCATGCGAAATATTACGCAAGAAATGACGAGAAACGAAATACTCTCATTATTTAACCGTTTTTATCTAATTATCCATTGCTTTTCATTATGACTTCTATGAATATTCTGGTCAGCTGATTATTTTTTAGTCGCATTTTCTTTCACGAGAAACGAAATACTCTCATTATTTAACCGTTTTTATCTAATTATCCATTGCTTTTCATTATGACTTCCATGAATATTCTGGTCAGCTGATTATTTTTTCGTCGCATTTTCTTTCGCTGGGTTGCTAGGCAAAAAAATTGAAAAACGTTGCATCACAATACACACAGCGACTCATCGTGACGTAATGATCATATTCTTCAATCGGTAAACCCCCGCAAGGTGACGCACTGAACGGGTTAGACGTAGTTTGAAAGAAAAAGCGTCGCAATGGATCTTTGTAATGTTTGACGTTGGAATTCATTTGTGTAATAGGTTCGTGACAAGAAGGCTAGCTGTACCATTGTCTTTTGCTCCTCGCTGTGCCTAGGGCAGATGCCTCTCTTCGATATGTCACTGGTAGTGGACAAGAAACTTTCCTCATGATACAAAGATCCTTTTTTCAGTTATCGCACATCGCGGCGTATAATTCGATCTCGATTTTTTCTTGAAACTTTGATTAGGCAGTGCCGTCTTAAGAATTTTTTCATAGTTGGGATTTTGTGCAAAACCGACTAGAAAAAACGAAAATCTTGAAAAAGTGCAACAATGTGGACGCTAAAAATTCGCAATTGTTTAAACAATTCCTCAAGGTTTATGTATTTCCGCATGTGCTACGAAGTTGAAATTTTTATATAATTAGAATTCGTAAAAAAACGAAATAGGGATTAAACAAATTTTGATATTTTATTTTGTTTGCCAGTTAAAAATTCTTAAAGTTTAAACAAATAGATAACTGTTTAGACATTACGGGATGAGCTAGGAAGCTGACATTTTTAAGTTATGTACAGAGTAGTGCATTTGCACAAATAAACATTTTAATCTCTCCATAAACATATTGCGGCGGCCGTTAAAAATTTTTAAAATTTAAACAATTGGAAAAATATTATTTCACCTCAAGAAGTACTACAACTTTAAAATTTGGCAGAAATGTGAAGCATTAGTACCCCATAATAGAGAAAGTATAAAATTCTTAAAATTGCAAAGTTATGGGATTGTTTTAATCTATTATTTTTACATAAGGGAAAAACGAAAATCGCTCCCGGGGTGAAATATTTGGAATTAAAAAAATATTTGTAATGATGAAATATGAAAAATGAATGTTTTTTTATGTTGAGATGATATGCTTGCAGAATGCAAGCACCAACTACTAGTAATTAAATATTCTAAAAAACGGGCCGTATAACCCACAAGATCCCACGTTTTCTATTCGTTATTAGAATGTTTATGATATTTATTATAAACCAAATTACAAATACATCTACATATTACTCTGTAAGTCACCTTGACGGTGGATGGCAGGGGGTGCCGCGCACCAAGTTCCTAACTAATTATTATTCACTGTTATCTATTGTGGTCACGTATTGTCCTAGGGAAAAAGGGTCTCCTTATACCTTTCTGTCCTACTATCTATTTTGCGAATCTTGTCCTCATTATCTCTCCGCCCGATATACGTTGGTTATCGAGTAATATCCTTCATTTTATTTACGAATATCTCCGACCTATATTTATCTAGAAGTTTAAGTCTCGCCTCTAATCTACGATCTTCCAACGATGGCCAACTCAACTCTTCAATGAGTAACGTAACGCTCTGTTTTATAACGTAATTCTTTTTCACGAATCTAGCTGCTCGCCGCTGTATTTTTTCTAAATCCTTTATGAGTCCCCTCTGATATGGATCTCAAACCGCTGCTGCGTATTCCATTTGAGGTCTAACCAAGGATAAATAACAGGATTCTCTCACCCTTTCCATGCCTTTCCTGACTATCCTACGCACAAAAGCCAACTTCTTATTTGTCGCACCTATCACTCGTCTTATGTGGGTGTCCCAAGACAGGTCACGATTCAAGGTTACCCCGAGGTATTTCACGGATTCCGAAACAGGAATGCTCTCACCATCTATCGAGTAGGTAAATACGGACGATGGGCTTCTAGATTTCCAAAAGTTTAGAACGTTACTCTTTTTCTGATTGATTTCTAGCTGCCATTCCTTGCACCAAACAGATAACGCATCCAGATCATCCTGAAGCTGACGATGGTCGCTAAGACCACTAATTTCTCTATAGACTACGGTGTCGTCCGCAAAAAGCCTAATATTACTTTTCACAACTGAGCTGATGTCGTTCATATAAAGCAAGAAAAGCATAGATCCGATCACACTACCCTGCGGCACTCCAGAGACTACATCTGCCACACTCGAGGACTTACCATCGATGACTACTTTTTGTTTTCTATTCCAAAGGAAAGCGCGAACCCAGTTAATGACTCTAACATTAACGCCAAGATTTCCCAATTTTGATAACAACTTACGGTGGGGAACCTTGTCAAAAGCTTTTCTAAAATCAAGGAACACTGCATCGACCTGTTTATTATTTTCGCCGAATGATAAAACATCATTCACAAACAGACCGAGTTGGGTGTCACAGGATCTACCTTTTCTGAAGCCATGTTGACAGCTGACTAATAGAGATCTACTCTCGAGATAACGCATAGTGTTGCTAACAATAATGTGCTCCAAAATTTTACATGATAATGATGTTAGAGAAATCGGCCTATAATTTTCTGGGTTTTCTTTGTCACCTCCCTTATGAATGGGTGTGACGTGTGCTAGTCTCCAATCATCAGGAACTTCACAGAGTATTTCTCGAATACTATCCGAAGGAAGGGAGCTATTTCTTCTGCTAGTTCTTTTAATACACGCGCGGGAATTCCTTCTGGACCTGGGTTTTTGTTGGGCTTTATCGCACCCAGTTGCTTCGCTATTCCTGCCTCAGAGATTTTAATATTATCCATCCGAATACGTCTATCGGGAATAAGATTATCTTCAAGTCTATCTCCACCTGCCGTGAGCGCCTTCGCGAAGTAAACGTTTAGTGGATTAGCTTTTTCCTCCCCATCGTGAAGGATGTCTCCGGAACCACATCGCAGGGAGGGTATTGAAGGACCCCCACCCTTAACTTCTCTTACATAGGACCAGAACGCTTTTGGATCCTCCTTCAATTTTGTATTTAAAACCTCATTCCGGAAGGTGTTAAATGGGTTACGCATGGTTTTTCTCGCTAATACGCTGGCACTGTTATGCTCATGGACTATAGCTGCGCGATACTCATCGGAAGCGGTGGTAGGTATGTTTTTCAATTTTGCGTGGCTACGCCTCTGTCGTCTTAAGGCAATCCTAACTTACTTATTAAACCAACGAGGCTCTTTCTTATCAGATTTTAACTTACTGGGGATAAATTTATCGATCCCTTTTCCTAGTATATCCTTGAATAATAACCATGATGGCTCCATACATAATCGTTCTGTATTTTCACGATAACTGACAAAGGTACTTCTGAGATGTACGCTGAAACTTTTAAAGTCGGCCTTGGCGAAAGCGTATACATTCCGAAGTGGCTTAGGATGTCTTTTGAACTTTAATTCGCACTCCGCATATACAGCCCGATGGTCGCTAAGTCCCTCCTCTGTGGATATCTTAGTTATCCTATGCGGTGTGTTAGAAGCTAGCAAGTCGAGAACATTGCCCGAACGCGTGGCTTTTCGTACCATCAGGATTAAGGAATAATCATGAAACGTGTCAATTAAGGCTTCACACGATTCGCGTTCTTTACCTCCCGTAACGAAACATAGGTTTTCCCAATCGATTGACGTAAAGTTAAAATCGCCTCCAATTATCACATAACCGTCGTTCATAAAATATATAAGCTCGGCTAATTGCCTCTCTAAACTTAAAATATAATCAACTTTGGCATTAGGTGGTCTGTAATATGAGCATAAATATATCTTTTTCGAATTATCCTTACCTAGGCGGCACCACACGCTCTCGGTCGCTTCGTAGATAATAGGGATCTGACAACTATCGTACTTTTCACTTATTGCCAAAAATACTCCGCCACCTATTCTTTTGGCGCGGTCTTTTCTGTACACTCTATAGCTTTTTGGAAAAATTTCTTGGCTAGCGATATCTTCGGTGAGCCAACTTTTGGTACCTTTAACTACATCAGCATGCAACAAGCGAATTACGTGTTCGAGTTCGGCAGACTTCTTACGAATGCTGCGGCAGTTTAAAACTACAATATTTAATTTCTCGTTATCGCCCGAAGCATTTAATGCTCTATTACGGCTTCTGCAGGTGGACTCTCTCACTTCGCGACCAGAAACTGTGCTACACTCGATGCCCCTATGAAATCTCCTATTACGCCTACACCCTACCCTACTCTCTAATCTAAAAAAGGCCTACCATGGTCTGAGATCCTACACGCTGCACTCTGTGAAGCCGACTCCGCTCTTGCCACCCTCCGACGGAGGTCCGTAACCTCTCTTACCAGCTCCGTGATTCGAGACCTCATTCCCTCGAAATCAGCGTCGCATAGAAAGGAGGAAACGGGAATCTTAGGTGAAGCCATGCTAAACACTAATCTGTACTAGCTATAATTTAAGTTAAACTTCAAACTAAGGTAATACTTAGTGACTAACTAATTCGTGGACTTAAGGTGTACGCTAGAGAGGAACGCAGGTAAAAAGTGAAAGGGAAACGCTGACTTACCACACAAACAACGTTAGCAAACAGGCAAGATAGGCACACAAGCAAGCGTTAAAACAATTTGAGTTAGTACACCAACTGCGGTAGACAAGTTAAAACAAGTAAAGTTAGTACACAAACAGCGTAGGGTTGTTACAAAAACGATTACTATTTGAATATGAGTTTTTTTAAAGCTAGGGCGCTACAGTGCTAGAAAAATACATCTACTGAAAAATAACGATATTGGGATTAAGAGATACTACAATAAACAATAAAAATAAATGATAGTTCTACTTATCAGTACGGTTACTTCAACTCTACTTCTGCTGCTACACAACGATACAGTTACGGAAGGACAACTGCTACAGGTACTCTACAGCTACTGCTATTAAAGCGCCGGTCACCCGCAGGTCAGAAGCTCTCGCAGGAGGAAGTGAAAGGCACGTCCTTACCCTTCGTCTGCCAGGCACTAACTTATATTAAAAATTGCCTTTTTATTAATTCTAAAATTGTAATTTGTTCAGTTGCCGGAAATTACTAACATGGCGGTACAGTATTTAGATCTTGTAATGGGGCTCTACAATTTTAAGTGCCAAGAGCCACGAGATACCTTAAGACGGCTCAGTGTTTAGGGGCGTATTCGCCGTATAAGTCTTCTTTCACTTTACAAGTAATTTTTAAATAGTTTTTCAGACAAAATCCATTTCCCATGCGATCAAATCTTTGAATAAAACACGAATATACAACTTGATCATGTGTTGATTGAGAAATACGCGGGTAATCCCCAGCTTTCACGTAACATGTATTACATAACACTGAATTACTGACAACAAATAGGCACCCTAATCATGGCTCTGACTACGAAAAGGATAAAATGTGAAGCTGCTTTTGAGTATAAAGTCATAGAATTCTCTAAAAAAACAAATAAATTTTCTAAAACCGTCGATTCAATATCACCTGCGCTGGAGGATTAGCCGTATTCGTCTACTATTCTAAATCAAACGCCCGGGATTCAAGGTTTGCATTTTTTATGCTCGGTGTACAAGTCGAACATAGTTTTTTGGAGATTTTTAACCGCTTTAAAGGTCGACTTTTACGCCGCGATATAGAGAAGCACACCCACCTTACCGTCTTCCCATACTTCTCTTCTAACAGCTAAATCATCGAGGAGCTGCTCATAAGTATTTTGATGTCTCGGACGAGAATACAGCGCCCCTTCAGTTAATTTTAAGAAGAAATTTGAAAGTTTCATGTTAACTTATTAATTGGTCCTTAATTTTTTAAAAACTACTTATGAAAAACAGTGATAATGCGTTTGAGATTCTGCCTTTTCAGCGACATATACTGATAGCCAATATTTACAATGAAATCCACTTAACACAAAAACGCACAATGCCAAATATCGGTTAATGCAGCGGTTCCCAATCTTTATGCATCCACGACCCCCATATTAAGATAGCTTATTGTGACCTCCTTATCTCCATTTATCTACCAATAAATATATAATGTAACTTTAATTTCAAATATTATGAATATTTTTTATATTTGCACAAAGGTTAATGTCTGTTTTAAATATATAGATACATTAAATTAATCAATTAATTTTTCTCTAATTTATGTCAAACCTAAAACCCTACTCGTAAATTGGCAAGGTAAGTATAGTTTCACATTGGTTATACTGCAAACCTGAACGATTGGTGCAGTGCATTTTGTAAGAATTTAATAATTTTAGCAAAGTCCTAGAGCACGTCTTAAAAAACTAAAATAAATAAAATATTTAAACTATTCCATGTAGATTATTGTTCCGTTTTCGCTGCCCACCTGCAAACCTTTCGCGACCTCTAGACTGGGAACCTCTGGGTTATCGCGAAACGTATGTTGGGTCCTTTCCCACACCTGTATTTTTCAGTGCGTATTTATTCGTTCTACGAGAAAGGAATAACACGAAAATTATTTTAGGTTCTAAGAACGTAACTCAATGCAAAATCCATCAGATAATACGAAATGGCGGTTGAGAGAAGAGGGTTTCCCCAACCGTTCCCTTCTTATCTCAGCTGGTATTTCCTCTTCCCAAAACCAAACTATTTTTAACACAGTTAAAAAAAATACGGATTTTTTACTATAAAGAAGAGACAAACTATTATAAGGAATTATGCAATTCATTGTAAAATAAATTTATTTATTTCTATAGTAAAATTTAAAGACTAATGCTACCATAAATAATTGCATACTAAATGAATCAATTGATTGAAATTTATTAGTGGCATTAATCATTGTGCAAATTATATCCCATCTTTGACATGTACGTATCACAGAAATAGTCTGTGTGTGAACTTTCATATTTTAAAACTGAAAATTTTATCATCAAAACTTTTGACACGAAATTCGATTAACAGGAAACGTTTGTTCCGGTCCTCCATATTTCGTGTTCACCGATTTCCATTGTGTATAATAGCAAGAAATTTATAGATAGTTTACTGGGAAAGCGCCCCCACGATCGTGGCACCACGGCCAGACGCCGGTCTTGACTTATTCCCTCCCTCAAAATTTCCTCCTCTCTTTACCCACTTCCTATATCACCGTCCCAAACCTTTCCTCCCTATTCCTCTTCTCCCTCTCGTCTTCTCGCCCTCCCCAGTGACGGATTACGGTATTTTAAGGCCCCAGGCGCAAAAGTTTCGGGAGGCCCCCAACTGCCCGCGAGGGGAGGGAGGTACTCAATCAAAAAATGTTTTTACAACTTACGAATGGAAAAAATATATGCAGCAGGTTAAATAAATTTAATTACAGAAATGCATAAATAGAAAATTTAATATTTACTTTATGTACTTGATATATTGAAAAATAAACAGAAAATTAATTATAAACAAAAATAAATATCTTTTCTTAATACTGTATTTAACAAAAATCACTATATTTGGTATTAACTATTAATAAATACAATAAAAAACATTATTTACGTAGGTATGTGCCTAAATAGTTGATTATACCGTTTGTGAAATATTTTACTTAATAAAACATTGAAAAAAATCGAGATTTTGACTGATTTGAGGCCCCCCATGAGTGTCGAGGACCCAGGCGAGCGCCTCATGCGCCTGTGCGGTAATCCGCCACTGACCCTCTCCCTTCCTCCTGCCCACCTTACCACCTCACCACCTCCTATCCTCCCTCTCCCTATTTTCTACCCCTGACCCTCCTATATCCCTGAATCCTCACTCCCTCCCTCAATCTCCCCTTTCCCCTATCCCCCTGCCCCCCCCCCGCTCTCTCTCCTTCTCTGCCTTCTCGTTTCCTCCTTCCCATCACCTAATAGGTCTCTGCACTATTCATTTTCATAGGGCTCCATTTATACATTTCAATTTTTATGGTCGTGAAAATTTACCTTGAGCCGATTTAAATCATCATCTTCATCATCATCATGTTTGAGTCCACAAGCGACCTTCTGAGACAGAACTATGAGCACTTTCGGTTGGAAAGAGAGAGAGGCGAGAATTTCAATGGTAAACAATCCCGAAAATAAATTAACCCACTTGCTGTCGCGGAAATAGCTCTTCGTTCATATTGAGGAAAACCCCAATAATAAAGGAGACGTTCGTTAAATTATTATACAATATTTCCCCTCTACCATAAACCAACATAATATACTTGTATTAATAATTATCATGTCGAAGGTGAAAATAAATTATACGATTTAATACGAGACCATGAACACGCCTCTAATCTTAAAATATCCGAAACGTACGAACATACGGCAAAAAATAAAATTACTATATACTATAAAGATGGAAAATTTTTCTCAGAAAACTGTTCTATCGTTATTATTGGTTCAGTACATGGCCTGTTAAAAATATTACCCGCTGGAATATTTATTTAGGTAAATTTTTGCCAAAATAACGACTTAAAACTAAGTAAATCAAGCTATTATGCTATTGTACCCTAAATTCTAACTTATAAGCCATCAAAATACCATCAGAATTACATTCCCTCAGATTTCAAGTTTTTATCATTTAAATTTAATCCATTAAAAAATAAATTTATTATTTTGATGGCCAATTTATGCCAATTATATTATATGACGCATTCCAATTTTATTTATAAAAAATTAAGCGCATACAATTGTTTTCAATCGTATTATATATAATTACGTAGGATGATTACTCTTCGCAAGTAAAATGTATGAAATCTAAACATCAAAATCTTTGACAAGTTAAATATTTAATCCCAAAAATCTAAAGAGGAAAAGAATCCTTCGATCCCAACCCCTGAATGTCTTTTTAATACCTGACGACGTCTCTGATTTTAATCCAGTACATACTCGATCCCGCTTTCTACGAATTAACGGGATCTTTCTCTTCGACCTTCAACCAGGAAAAACACAGACCACGGGCAGATGATCATTCCTTCTCACGCATCGAAGTTTCTTTTCGCTTAAATAGAGCTCCTCAACACGTAATTATCTTCTTATTCGTTACCGAAGTAACTCGGAGACTAAATGAGAGAAGCGTCATTATTACTGCGTTTTATATGTTTATGAACTTGGGCTAAATTATGAAAGTTCGAACCCGAAAACTATATTTTGGATAGATTTTCATTCACGATGAGTATGAGATTCTCCGTATTAAAAGCGCAAAAAAATGACATAATTTAAATGATCTTTTTCCATGGATAAATGAGCTCTGTTTTAAGAGGCAGTTACGTCATTTCGGTTGTTAGCGAATTAATTAGTGTGTAGTAACAAAACTAAATTTTGAAGGGTAGTAACGAGGATTTTTAAAAGTTAATATTGTAATTTATTAGGCCTTATTTTATGACAAACTATGATGAGAGGTCTGCTTTTAAAAAAATGATTTTTTTCGAGGGTAATTTTGTATACTCTATATATATATAGAAAGCGTGAAAATCTCCTCCGACGGGTAACCATTGAAGCGCGGTCTGAGAGACCTAAGTTAGAGTGTCAAATAACTCAGCTAGTTTACATTTTACAAATAATTAAAATGAATATTAACTTTTTCTTTTAATTGCCTTTTAACCTTCATGACAAGATTATCAAACACGGAAATTCAATTGTAGATATAGCTAGTGAATGAATAATAATAATAAACGATAGCGGTCTGGTAGATCGTACTACAGTTACAATGTGGTCGTAATTTCATTTCACTCTAATCAATATTGCAAGGCAATATGTGGTGGAACTGCATCATAAAATTTAATCGTAAAAATGTTTTGTATTTTTATGCAAAAAATTCGCTTCACCATTAATGGAGGCTATCCCAACACGCTATGAGATAACGACAAATTGAGTCTATCCTTGAACTGTGATCGCTAAATTTTGAATACACTCTTAATATATTTCCTGTTTGTCTCGCGGTAAAAACAATTCTTTCGAAATACATACATAAGTTTCAGGAATTTTTTCCATGAAATTTACTCTAATTAATTGCATTGAAGGTCGTTAAGGACCCAAACTATGCATCATTGCCGAAATTTCCATTTCGTGTTCGCCTTAAAAACCTACTGCTCATGCAAGTTTTGCCACAACTCAGGAACCCAGGTAATATTCAAACGGCCTTGACACTAATCTTCCTCTCGATCGCACCGGAGTTTCACGAACCGTGTCTTTCTGCACCGGTTTGTTTTATCACAGAAGTGGGTTTTTCCAAAGCGACGGCCTCCAATGCACCTTGTTTTTTGGACAGGTTTTTCAAAGAATGTCATTCTTTTTTCGTGCAAAACATGTCAGAGAATGCGATTCCTTTTTATGCAAAAACGAAAGTTACCACGATTTCCGATAACGCAAAAAGTCTTTTCGATTCGCTGTTTTTTAATTATAAGAATATCGAATTAACCATCGAAACAAATATTCTTTCTAAATTCCCGGAGGATTATTACGAAACCAATCTTAAATTAAAGCGAGCGTTTCCAAGCTCTTTCGTGGTTAAATACGTAGCACAAATACTGGCGGCACATTTGATAGGAATGTTTGGAATGACAAAGGCATGCTTCTATAGCATGATGATATCATTGTTTTGCATCGGACATAGGAGATCTCTACGATACCCGTGCACTGTAAAATACACGTCACGTAGGCACGATGAGGGTGTTAGTCAGAAGGTCAGACGTTCCACTCGGGACTGCCCCGTTGTGGAACTTAATTTATCCGCCCGTAGTTTGAGCTAATGTGGTTATTTGTTTTAAAAACTCGGGAAAATTAGAAACAATTACGTTACAAGCGACAAAAAATAAATTGTTTCTTCAAATTGGTAACATTGCAGGGGTCAAGGGCAATCGAAATATCGCCTTGGGCTTTAAAAAATCTGATTAATTTTCCGCTTTAGTTACATCTGAAATTCCAATCAAATATTTCTTAAGGACGAAGTAAAAAATAAGCAATATTATTGGGAATAAAATTTTAAATGAAAAAATTCTCAAGGTATATATCGAAAGATAATACACACTAAAAACAATTCGATTTGATCAGGAAATTTGTATGCGAGCGACAATGCACTCGTTTCGTGGTTGGACTCAAATCAGGCTTCCACATCCCTGCGGATGTGGTAATTAAATTTCCCATTTTTTAAGATGAGAAGAATACGCTGCTTTCGAATTAAAAATGAATTTGGCGTTTTTGGGAGTGGAGTGAAATGAAATCGAAAATAAAAGCCTGCCTCATTTTTTTACCATGAGCAAGATTAATATCGGAATTGGTATCCCTGTTGCAACGGATTTAAAAATATGAGTGTATGATGGCCTGTGCTGAAATTATAGGGTCCACTACTATCGGCTTTGCTTACCAGAAAGCAAAACGGGACAAAGAGTTCATCCTTTTCCAATTGCACTGGATCTTCCATAAGTCGAACTTCAAGGGAAACAAAAAAATTTGAGTCATAGAAAATTCGACTTATGAAAATATGTTTTTCTCATTTCTATTTGCCTGGTAAAATTAATGCACTTATGGAAAATTCGAGTAATAGACGTTCGAGTTATGGAAGTTCCACTGTACTTCAAAATGATTCAATATTGACGGTATATAAAAATATACTGTTCCTCTCCCTTGCAGTACCCAATTTCGGGTTTTTGAAACGGGCAAAACTCTATGGCGGCGTGTGCGTGTATACTTTTAAAAAATATCGGGTTCGTTTCATATACTCAGGGCAAGGACGTAATTAGGAGATGGCCTGGAGGGACTTTGGGCCACCTTTATAAGTCATTGAACCCCCTTTGTGGAATGTTATGTTTTTAATTTAGCAATAAAGTATTTTATGTTTTCGTTCGTAATAAAAACTACCTTTAATTTTTATGACAAGTGCAGTAAAAATTAGTTAAAACGTTTGTATTAGTATTATTATTTTATTGCATATTTTTTATTTTGGTGTGCTCCTCCAAATATTTTTGACATTCATGCTGGTCCCCCAACAGTTGGGAGGTTATTTACGTCCCTGATAGGGGGCGTTTGGAATTCAAATACAAACGGTATGTATATGTATATATGTATGTATGTGTACGTGTTTGAATCCAGTTTAATATTATAAAATTAAAACGGGTTACAAATGCGCTAATTTTGAGGTCATCATTAGCACGTCGGTTGTAATGCTATCGTTTTACGCCCTCCGCCGGTCGATAATCTCATTCAATTTGCGCATTCCAAAACCCGTCCGTCAAAAAGTAACGTTTCCTCCGCGACCTCAAAGCACGCGCCAAGAAGAATGTCTTATAGCGTCTTACGCGGTCGAATAACAATTTTTTTTAAATGAAGGAAAATTCTCGCCGAACTGGGAAATGACGTGATGCTGAAGACGCCGTTTACCGAGAAAATAGTCTAGTGATGAATATTCCTGCAAGAGGAAAATCCGGCCGGTCTTAGTAATCGCGTCAGGTATCTCGGGGTCGTGGATTAGGATTGGAGGACGGGACAAATGGCGTAAGGGAAGAAGGAGGGAACATATGTGGGAACCGGTTCCTTCCAGGAAGAACGCCAATCCGAGGCGAAAATGCGAACGGAGTAGGGAAATCGAGGAGTCGAGTCCTATTGGTGCCTTCCTCTTTCATGTGCCGAGCCACGGTCAAAACAAGAAGAGGATTCAAACGGAGTAGTGGCAGACACCGGGTCGACCGCTGTTGGAGCTCCACGACCGAACGGGATTGTAGTGAAGCGAGCTTTTTCTTGCTTTCATTGTGATTAAACTGTTTCGTGACCTCAGCTGTTGGCGGTATTTCCACCATTAGAAATGTATCCAAAAGGTTACTTTCACAAAAGGTTAGAGGGCACGTTAAATATATGGGCATGTTGATTTCTTGGAAAGCATCGCGCTTTTACCATAAATGTTGTATTTACAGGAACTTAGTGTCTTTAGAATGGATCGCTTTGGTTGTCGTCTTCGCCGCTATGCTTTCAAATGGTGAGTATTGTTAGTCGTTATTGACACGAGACCATATTTACAAATATCTTCGGATTTTTTTTATAAAGCAGACTTTTGTCTTATGAGTTGATGGAGAAAAATCTTAACATCCGTGGAAATACGTCTGTTAATCCCTGTGTGTTGATTACTTATTTCTTTTTTATTTCAAATGAAGAGCGGCGAGATTCATAGTTTATCATGTGTAGGTACTTACGAAAAGGGACAAGAAAAAACGCCTGCAGTGAACCAAAATCTCAATTTTTAACACAATTTGTCTTTTAAATAACATCATATATACCCGATTCATCATAATTAAACGTAATTAAAATAGCTGATATTGCAAATTATCTATCAGATATATGTCGGTGACAGTCTTACAAAATCCAACGGCACATTCAAATAATTGAAACATCTAGTTTCAAAACCAGACAAGTCCAAAATATAAAATTTTTCAGGAGGAAGAAAAAACGTTTAATTTCTCTTTGGTAAGCAGCAACATTTTTGGAATAGGCGAGATTAAAAGCTTATCACGTGTAGATTCAGGGGTATAAATTATATTACCAACAGATTTGAAGTGTGGGTGTAATCTGCAATTTTTTGTTTGGACTTGGCTGGTTTTGAATCCGAAATTGAAGATGGCTGGTTTTGGAACGGAATATTGAAAAAATAGCCTTTATTAACTACTCTTTTAAGACAAATATTTATTTTAAAAAGTACAATAAAATACAATACAATAAAAATTAAGAAATTCAAAATTGCTTTAAATAGAAAAAGGTAGACAAAATAAATTCTTGTGGTAACATAATCATCTTTTGGATCACACTAAATAAAATTGAAGGGTTAATAACCTTGAGATTGTTGTAAATTGACAAAAAGTAAGATAGGTACAAAACATAATGCTTATCAGGGTAACATCAGTAGCTAATAATCACTATAAAAATCAAAATACTCTTCTATGCTCCAAAATTAGCTTTTTTGGAACAAAAACAGTGAAATAATATTAACTAAATAAAATTTGATGCATTTTCACAAATCATGTGATCTTCATTACACTTTTCCTCAAATTGTTCCTTATTACTATAAACCAGCGGTGCCCAAACTTTTCTAATGGCAGGCCACATCAATGGTTGCGAATCCCTTGCCGGGCCGCATTGGAAGTTGTCAATTCTTCGGCGGGCCGGATTAGAGTTTAAATCGGAAATTTTCTATATATTCTGAGATGCCATTAAGTGAAAATCATGTCTAAATAAGGTTTTCATGACTAACATTTCAATATTTAAAGTTTTATTATGAAAATTTTCAAAAAATGTATGAATTTGTGTGTTAAAATTTCGAATTGATTTTTCGCCTTAGCTTCGCGGGCCGAACAAAAACCCTTCGCGGGCCGAACAAAAGCCCTTCGCGGGCCGTAGTTTGGGCACCACTGCTATAAACCATGCCTCCGTTTCCATTAATGACTTTGCAGTAGAAAGCCGGGGAGCTTAAAGTGGCCCAGTCTTCACCAGAGTATTTTACAAGTAAATTTTTGACATTCCTTAGCATCAAGGGAGCTATTGGGATCCCTACTGGCACAGGCTGTGATCAAGTCAGTTTATGTTTCTTCTTAATGCTTTTGTAACTCCCGCTGTCAATTTCGTCATTCATATCATCTTTCACTAAAATATTATTGTTATTTTTATTTTTTAAATAAAATCTGTTTGCTCCCTTAAATTTGAAGTGCCACTGCCCTGGTAATTTCAAAACATCTGTGAAAGTACTTTTCCAGTTAAAGATGTGCCTTCTAAAGGGACCGTTGTACCAAACTCAGAAAAAATGTAGTATATTCAGATGGATCTATGATCGTATCTTTTTTTGATTGGTTTTTCAATTTGTGCAAAAATCCTGCCGGAGGGAAGAAAAGAGTGTTCTTCTACCAGAAATATAATTTTGACTTCTTTGATGTGTGGTGGAACATTATGCAAAAGCCAACGAGACAGCATCCTTATCATTGTTGTGTTTTTGTTCTGTCCTCACAGATGACCCGGAGAGTCTTAGTAGTTTCAGGGAAACAAACATACTTGCACAGACAATCATGGACAGCTGAGGCTACTTCATTGAACCCTTTTCCATGTTGAGTTTCATCCCATTCATAAATGAAAACTTTATCTTTACTGAGCTATTTTTTGAGTTTCCTACAACAATAGAAAGACTGTATTTATACAGCCCGACTGCTGGACCTTTCAGGAACTGATGAACGTTTTGAAACTGATGGGAGATTTCTACATTTAATTTAAGTGGGAAGTAGCTGATTTTGATTTGTAAAACTTTGTGGGTAGAAAGAAGGGACTTTGAACTTGTAAATAATGCAAAAAGAATTTTTTGCAAATTATTGAACTTGTCTGGTTTTGAAACGGCATGACTCAATTCTAACTAACATTTATCGTTGAGATTTTTAACAGAAAAAAAATCAAATTAAAATTATGTTAAATATGAAGCTGTAAACTGATTAATTTTGTTTAATTCAGAAATTTAAATATTTCAATTGATGGTTTTTCGTCTTCAATGTGAAATTTAATGAATTATACATTGCAATTAGGTATATACAGAAAATTACTTTCATTTCTCCTCTACTATGGAAATACATTTCAGCTGAAATTAATTAGCATAAAACAATTTAGGAGTTCATTCACACTTAGTATAAATTTAAAGTATTATAATTTTAATATTTGTAGCATACATATGTCCAAAAATACACACAATATAAAGTTTAATCTTATAAAATCCAAGAATTGAAAAAAGATAACATAAGGGCTGACCCATCAGTAAAATTGGTGATATTCTAAAAAATTATCAAATTATAATTATCACTGTCAATAATACATGATTTATAATATTGCTGTAGGTCAACTTCTTATGTTCTTAAAATTTACGCATTTTAAAAATGTTACTGCTAAAACTGCCTGTAAGAATAAGTGCATTTAGAAGTCTCATGTATAATGGCACATGTTATACAACATTTTTTCATCTACTTCCATGGAATTTCTTAATGCTTGTTATCCATAAGGAATAAATTTTTAAGAGAGAAAATTTTCCCTTAGCAATATTTTATTAGCAAAAGAAAATTATACATCAAATCCATCCAAATCAATTTCATTGAGAACATTAACAAATGAATGTTGTTTCACAATTTATCCAGCCCTTGGGGTTAATGCAAACTATAATATTCTTTGGAAAGCTCTCTTTTGAAATATTTTTGTTTGAAAATGTACACTGGTGGAAGATTACCTCTAACACAATTTTTATGACCTCTCGTACTTTCAGTTGCTCAACAGATGACTTAAATTCCACCTACCTATTATGGAAAGGTATGGTTTCTTTGGTGAGGGGACTTCATAACTCAATGTTTAATTTTATTCTGTTATATTTATATAGATTTTTCAAGAGATGATAAAATATTTTTAAATATAATCATAATCATATTTAAGAATAAACATGTATGATAACTTTTTAAAGAAACAAATTAATGGAATCACTCCTTGGTTAGGGGTGGCAGTGGCAGAGTGGTTAGAGCATTGGCCTTCCATGCAGCGGTCCCAGGTTCAAATCTGGTGGAGGTAGGATTTTTCAACCTGGGATCATCCTCTCCCCTACTTGTGTAATTTGAGGAGACTGCCCAAGTCCTTCGGAAGGGACGCTAAGCAGTTGGTGCTATTCGTAAAGAGTAGGCTAATGCCGGCACTGGGTGTCCCTCCTCCCTTGTGCGTGTGTTCAGTGTGGAAGGAGCTATGGCTGTAATAATCTAAGAGGTTGATTAGCCAGAAATTCCATACAAACAAACAAACTCCTTGGTTAGTGCTGCCTTATATATAAGTGCATGTTATACATGAGACTTAGGTACCTCATAAAAATTTTCTATTGGCTAAAGTATGAAATCTAAGTCAATACAACAATGATTAATTTTAGAAAGAGGGTTTCTATAGAAAATATATCACTGGAAAATATGTTAAGTAGGTATTGATGACACAGAGTAAAATTTATGGTATTTTAGAAGAAACATCACTAACCAACAAACTACTCATTATATATCATAGAATTGAATGCCTTAGCATGCATGAGCTGGCAGAAGTGCCTAACACTCTCAGAGTGCAGAAGAGCTCAAAAAGAGAACAACTTGCCCCCATCTGCAAGGATGAATTTTGCTGCTTCATTCCTTTACCCATGTGATGACTCTCCACAACCAAAGATATGCTGCACAATCAAGTCTCCAGATAAACCAGATGAAACAGATGATGAAGATCCTGGATACACCATAACATATGGGGAAAGCCAACAACCATCTCAAGATGCTCCTGTTTCTCTTCCATTAACAGAGAGTAAAAGTGAAACATCAACAGCTTCAACCGAAGAAAACTGTGGTCACTTTAAAAAAGGCAATCATGAAGAAGATGCTGCACCAGGACAGTTTCCATGGTTGTCATTGCTTGGATACATAGGTAATATTTAGAAGGGATTACCTCTAAAAATGATAACTTTCCATTATTTGAATAAGTTTTATTATAATTTTATAAAATTATTACCTCAGTCTACAAATGTAACTTTACATCAGTATTAAATCTTAGCTTAGTGAAGCAATTATATTTGCTTTTACATTATGAAAAGTTTAGAGGAAATAAAGAATAAAATGTCTCTTACCTTTAAAAATCTCATTAGCATTTTCACAATCTTGATAGAGACCAGAAATATTTGTTTGAAATCATATTATATTGAAAGTAAGATTGGGATAAAGTAATATTTCTTTCAATAACTTTCTAAATAATTTCCATTTCAATAATTTAGTTTTGCTATATGATAAGAGAATAACTTTATCCTCTCAATGAATTTCTTAATCTCATACTTCATCATCCCCTTGCTACATTTGAATGTCTTCATTGATTGAAGTTCAGTCAACTTAATAACAGACAAAATTCAATCATAGTCAGCATAAATAGTTTAATTTTGTAGGTATAATAAATAATCTAATAATTACTATAGATTCTATTAGAATGATAATTGCAAGTAGCCGTATTACACAAAAAATGTGTATTATGCATTACCAACTCTTATTCCATACCCAATATTGGTTTAAAAACTTAAGTGTGCTCATTTTGCCTGGTTAAAAGATTTGTATTTAAAGGCAACATATGGCAGTATTTCTCTCCTTTTTTAGAGATAAAAGATTGTTTCCTAAAAGAATAATAATTTTTGTACCATCAAATTGAACACCAACATGTAAACAATAATCCAAAATAATTCCATTAAGAAATTTTTGAAAATCTGTGGTTATTCAAAAAACATATTTGTAAAAGAAAGCAAAGCAAAAATTATTTTTCAACATGTTTTTCTTATTTATTTTTTATATTAAGAATATTTTTAGCAAAAAATCTTTTTTCATCAACCATAAATTGAAACAACTCAAATTAAACAAATTATTAAAATTCTCTATTTTAACAGATAAGAACAGTGGAGATACACAGTTTCATTGCGGAGGATCTTTAATCAACAAGCGTTACATACTAACATCTCCTTATTGCATCGAAAAAATGGCATCGCCACCGTAAGTAAAACAATAATTTGTTTGCAAAAATTGTATATAAGGAGAATGAAGGCAATGTTTCCAGCTGGAAAGATGGTAAAAAAATGGGAGCTTCATTTGCTATATGAAAAAGTGCTTTTTATTTTAGGTTTATTTAGATTAGTAAACTTAAAATTCTTTATAAACTAAAAAATATAATATATGACACAAAGTAATTAATTCAATAATTGATTAGAAAAGTATATTCATACTCTTGCACATGTTAGGTTTCTATTGGCTTATGTTATGAACATTTTGCATTACTAAAAAGGGTCCTCCTGATGTTCTCCGATTTCTCCAAAACTTTCTTCCTGCTGTCTTATAGATGGCATTAAAGGTAAAGTGACCAGATTTCAAATTAGCCAAACCGGGACAAACTCTGTTACCCCCGTGAGTGTAGACAATTTACGGTGACCAACTAGAGTTCAGCTGCTAATTCTGATGAATTGAGATGCTGCACACCGTCTTATGGAGTTCCACACGAATTCATAAACAATGGAAAAAAGGGTTGTGTGTAATTTTTAATAAGTAATTTAAAAATTACTTAAGGAAAATCTCTTTACCTTATGTGTCTAAAGATAAAAAAATATTACGTTAGCATTATTTATTTAAATTAACTAGTGCACCATTCTTTCAGTGTTTTTGACACCTCTAATATAGTGTGATTTTTCTTTAAGCAATTTTTTTTCTTAGAGGTGGCCCATTAAGTGCACACAACCAAATAAATTTCAAGAACAATGTCGTTTCTAAATTTATACAACTTGCTAGTGAATTTCTAACTTTAAACATAATAAATTGTTATATGATCCTTTAATATATATATTTTAGACCCCTCTAATATAACCTATAATTTTCCTTAAGTAATTTTTAATTTAAAAGGTGGTGCCGACTGCTTACACAGCCAAAAAAAGAATAAACGATCTGCCACATATTAAACAGTATAATTAATATAGGTTTACAAAATAAAATTATAAAATACCTAATTCACAGCCAACCTACGTTTAATTTTCATACTTTTCACTGAATGAAATCTTCTTTAGCAACTCGGGAGTGGATTTCAGAGTATTATAGAATTCCAAACAGATTTGCTTGAAATTTATTTTTGCCACAAGTAAGGCCTTGAGGGTTGAGACTTTGAGTTGCAATTTTTCAAATCTCCACAACATTCAACAGAAGAATTAGTTCCAGGGAGACATAATATAAACTGAATTAATTTTGACATGTGTTTGTGGCTGATATCTCTGTCTCTGAAATGGGTGAATAGTTCCACTCAGTATTGATCTGTTGGTATCTTAGCTGTCAAAAATAATGCAAACTCAATTCCAGATATTACAACAGAAAACGGATTATTCCAAATTTACTGGAGCATTGTATTTAAACTATATGTAAGTTTAGCACCACGACAGTATCATAGATCTGCTTTAAATCATAGTACATATATAAAAAGTCAAACATAATTTATATATCATAGCTTATAGATACCTTTTAATTGAGGTAATTTTAGTAAAACATTTTTCATCTAAATAATTTTATATTTGGATGAGTATGCAGATCAAATTTAAAGAAAGATAAATTTAACAATGTTCCATAAGTTAAATGTAAAATTCCAATAAATGTGTGTGCACCATTGAATAATTTTAGCTAAAACTCCTTTCTTTGCTCTTTGTAATTGTCTTTTTAGAGAGTTTCACAAAATAATGATTAATAGTACCAGAAACATCCAAAAACCTTAGTTAAGAGGGTGAAAGTGAGCTTTTAACTTATAACATTTATCACAAAACTACTATAAATTATTTAAATTCTATTATTCTTATTTGATCATTCTTAAAATAATGTTCTCTTTATTTCTTTACTTTTAATTTCAAATGATACCTCTTCACTCATTTAAATTTAAGAATTCAGATAATGTTTTCTCTTTTAACTATTAATCCTTTAAAAATTAATGATTACTGGATCATCTATCCTTATTTTTCTATAGTAAGGGGATTAGAATAAAAAACATAATTTTAATTTATCCATTCAAAGCTGTAAGTAATAAGCTTTAATTAAAATGTTGTAGCAAGGGAATGATTGTTCAATGAATCCTCCCAATAGTGGGCACTCTCAGGGATGGAAGAAGTGTCTGCTATTGACATATCTATACAGCATACCCACTATGTACATAGACTCACTTTCTATTGCATGTATTACTCATTTTCACAGGAAAAATTTCTCAGAATGAAAGTTAAAAGTTGTTTTTTTCAATAATGTTTTTATTTTTTCATGTTTTACATTACGAAAATAATTATCTCAAAATACTGAACAATGAACAACCCTGAAAAAAATAATAGAAAGTAGAAATGCAAGGTTGCAGTCACTCCTGTAAAAGAAAAATATGTAATTCATTAGGTATGTAATGAAAGCGATCAATATGAGAGAAAATTATAACTCGTAACATAAAAAGTGATGCTTTAACAAATTGTAATATAAATTCATAAACTTATGATTGTCAGTTTAAATAGATACTATCCACAGTTTGCCATTTGGAAAGCTCGCTGGCTGCATTCGTCATTTTTTCCGGCAATCCCCCGTGGTTGGAGGCTGTCCAATGGTCTACTTTAAGAAATGTACATAGAAAATTATTGCATGGTTAATATGATAAAATTTTTATGCAAAAATTATACATTGTATACAAAGTTGTTGTTAAAAAAATCTGTTATCTTTTTCTGCTTCCCTGCAGATTGGCCAATCTGTTTTTCCATATGTTGCTGCAATTGTGCAGTAAAATTTAGCCCACCAGCATCTCCCCATCGTAGAAAATATTTCTTTACAGTCCTCAAGACTTCTTTAGTATTTTTTATTAAAGTTTCATCAGAAGTGAATCCCTTTGATGTATCATCACTCTCCTCATCAATTTTAATTTGGCCAGAATCGGGTGTATGCACATCTGCAACCAGGTCTCCCATATTCAGGGACTGGTCTTCTGTACACAGGGATGCATCAATATCTGCATGGGGCAATGTTCCCTCCTCCCCAATATTTTCCAGTAAATTCTGTAGCTCTTCGTCATCCATATTAGAGTGATCAGTGGTTGACTCATCTTCATCCTGTTTCACAGCAAATCCTGCTTTTATAAAACAGTTTCTTACAGTATGTCTTTTTATGTCCCTTACAGATTGCACAATCCATAAAAATGCATCGAGAACATTCATTAATTTTGATAAATCACTTCCAGCTTTTGATTTTTCTATCATTGATAAAATATGCTGCAGTACACACTTCCTGTAATGAAATCTAAAGTTCTTAATTATGCCTTGGTCCAAGGGCTGGCAAACATTTTGTGCTAGCAGGTAAGAAAATTATTTTTGTTTCCCAGGCACAAATTTGGATGGGATGATGCATTATCCATAAATAAGATGACTTGTCTACCCTCTCACCCTATTTTTCGGACAAAGGACATCAGCCAGTCTGTCCTGCAATCTCAAGTCATTCATGCTTTGTGATTTGCTCGCCAATCCACCCCAAGGAGATTGACATCAATAGTCTTGAAACCACGAGGCTTTTTGGCTTTTCCAATTATTAAAGGCACTGCAAATTCACCAACCATATTTACATATAGTAGGAGTGTCTCTCTTTTGTCACCTTTCTACCAGAGCATATTTCAAGCACATTGTTTTGTCAGGAAGGGCTTGAAAGAATAACCTAGTCACAATTATAAATGTCCTTTTCACCGTAGTCCTTGCATTGAAAAACTGACCACTATTGAGAGGTGTCCGCTATTGAGAGGTGTCCGTTATGGGGGGTTTCACTGTATATGAATTCACACAGGCAGTTAATCAAAAGATGATTATATAAAAAATATCTTTTATATAATAAACAGATGAATACATATTTAAGCAGATAAATATGTTTAACATTTAAGTGAAATAATTTTACTGTTTTATTGAATAAGGTCTTTTAATTAACATTATCATATTTCTTTTTAGAGAAATAGTACGCCTTGGAGTGTATGATCGGTCTTCTGAAAAGGATTGTGCCTCTGAGAATATCAACACCTGTGTGCAAGATTATGGAGTAGAAGAAATTATAACCCATAAGTTGTATAACTATCCATTTTTAAAAAATGATATTGCTCTGGTGCGTCTAAACAAACCTGTCCCTGAATACACAGGTTAGTACTTCCACTATTTCTCTCTTTCTTCATTATCTCCAAATAAAAATTAAACAAAATCAATTTATTGGAGAATATTGCTTTTCAAATAACACTTGGATAATTTGAAAAAAACACTAAAAAATTTGGGATCGAACCTGGGCCTCCGCCATAGGAGCCAAGCATGTTATCTGCCCACCCATTCCCGTTCTCAGCAACAATTTCACAATAAAGCCTATTAAGTTGCATGCGATGTTTTTGCATATTTTCAATGCTAATTTCTCGAACCCAAGGACCCATTCACAGGAACTTTGAGACATGGGTCTCCTTATTTTTTATGTAGAATCACCTGGTTGATTTTCATCCAAATCCGTGACCCGAAGGTCGTAGCCTCTCCTTGTTAGTAGTAATTCTCAACAGGGTTGCCAACCATCAGTAAATTTATGGACAGTCCGTAAAAAACAGAAGAAATTGGATATGTCCGTAAGGTTCATAACAATATTTAGATGTCCGTAAAAATGCTAAGAAATTTCCAGAGATTTAAAGCAGTGTTATTCAACCTTTTTAGTCAGCCTACCCCAAAAAATATTTTAAAGTTAACAAACTCGGCTATTATTGGGTAAAGTCTAAAAATATATATGTAATTCCTAATTATATGATTTACATATATTGTATGCATGAGATAATTATTAGATTTTTACTTTGCTACTTTTTTACATTAGATATCCTTAATATCGTATCTCTTTGAAAGATCTCATGTATCCCCAGGGATATGCATTCTTTAGGTTGAAACCGCTGATTTAAAAAATATGTTTATCCTATATATTCTCATTTTGGTTATATGTATTTTTAAAAGTAAAGCAACCTTCCTTTTTCAATGAGCAAAAATTAAAAATATGAAACAAGAATTTTTACTGAATACATCCAAAATTTCCTGTTTCCCTAAGCCAAATAAGTATGCTAAACTAATACAAATAATATTTCTGTTGCAATATGAATGACAGCATTGAATATTGTTCACCTATGTCTTTTTGAGACATCTTAATATTATGCGAAAAATGTCCGTAAAAAAGTTGGGTTGTCTGTAATTTTTTTCTGTATTGTCGATAAAAATCATTTTTACTGGTTGGCAACCCTGATTTTCAGATGGTTGACCGAATAAAAATTTATAAAATTCCATATTTTCCAGCCTATTGAATGTATTTGTTGTTGAAAAAATGTAACTGAAAATTGATATACCTACATCTTACTCAATCTTTGTTATTGAAATGAATTTGTTTCTATGGACATTCAAGGATGATGTGGGTACAAGAATTGATCTTTTGCTTACAAAGAAATTGTGACTAATCTAATGTACAGTCTGTCATTTTTCTGCTTAAACGTATAATATTAGAAATCAGGAACTATAGATGACATACTATAAGAGATAGCTGAGTTTCAAAAGCACAGATGTTTTTGTAGGAGTTGTGGTGGTGGAGTGGCTATAGTGTTGTACTTCCATGCAATGGTCTCGGGTTCAAATCCGGTGGGGGTCGGATTTTTCAACCTGGGATCATCCCGTTCCTTACTTGTGTGGTTTGAGGAGAACATGCAAGTCAGCACTCAGTCCTTTGGGAGGGACATCAAGCAGTTGGTCCCTTTGGTACTCTTCAGAAAGAATAGGCTAATGCCAGCACTGTTTCCCTCCTCCCTTATGTGTGTGTCCAGTGGGGATGGTGTTATAGCTATAATAGTCCAAGAGACTGATTAACACACTCAGTTCAGGTGAAGTCATATAAAGTCGTGCATACCCTCTGCCATTGGTGGGTGACTTCATATGAAGTCATCAGTCTAGGGACACTATTTACCTTTAGTTTGGGAGCTAGCACGCTCGGGGTGACCCTTTTTCACTGTGATGCTCTTAGCTGTTCCCTAACCATCGCAGAGGAAGCAGCCGTTTCATTTCCAGCCGATTTTTTGGATATCATATATAACTATGATAATTATAACCCCTTAACGTCTATACTAGGGAAAATTAGAAAAAAAAATACCCCGTCACCGGGAATGGCAAACAAATTTGCACCCGCATGGAATGTGTTAACCAGAAAAACAAGCAAACAAATGTTTTTGTGAAGTTGCTTATCTAGTACAAACAGGTTTTTGTTTATGGAAAAATGCCATTAAAATTCATCTATATGAAAATCTGTGCACAGTAACATGAGAAAACTTCCAGCTGAGATATCATTGATGTCATAGTAAAAATAATGAGCAGATTGAGTTTTTATGTCATACATCAGTAAGCTTATCATAATGAAAATAGTTATCCACGTGTACAAATATGTATTAGCCTTTCATGCGTCTGGTCACCATTAACTGCAGAAGTACTTAGAAACTATATCAGTTATCAGCATTACTCTTACTGAATGGATGATTGACTGAGATTGAGAAACTGCAGATTATTTTAGTTTCAGATATATACATTAAAGATAAAACAGTTTTGCCTCAAACTTCATAAACCTACTGTAATATCTTTTCAACCCTCTATTTTAAATAATTTTTAAATAATAAATATTTAAGTCTGTCAATCTTTTCAACTTGAGGTAATGTCTGTTTGGCTGCATTCATTTATTTCATTTTCAGAGATCCTTTAGCACTCAGGATGTACTTTTCTACCATTGTATTGCCTGTTATAACATATTACTCTATTGGTCTATGTCTACTGTTTCAAATCTCTCTTCCCTTGACAGAGTCCTAAATTTTTTCCTTAGAATTGTGAAATACCATGTAAATTCTCTTCGATGTGCCTCTAATGATGCTATTTTATCTGCTCTCTCTTTGGATAATCTTATTGTGACTCGAACTAAACCTGATCTTTCTTTTATTTATAATATTTTAAACTCCATTACAGACTGCCCTGAGTTACTATTCCATATAAATTTTCAAGTACCACCCAGAAGTATTCATTCTTCTTCCTTATTTCATATGTCTACTCTGAGGATTTTTCTAGCCAGATGTTCTCTTTCCTTTTGTCTTCCTTCTCTTTTGAATACATTACCTCCACATATTTATCCTTTTTTCTATCAATAAAATCATTTATTAAGCTAGGAATCACACACATTTCACCTATATTATCACAGTCATCATTTGACACAATTATTGTTAGTTTTTTTACTGGATATTTTTGTTATACCTATTGTTCATACTTAGAATTTTATTATTTTATTTTTATTATTTCACTGTTAATTGGCGATTATGCTGTATGTGAAATTATGATTAAATAAATAAATCTATTTTTCAGAAAATATCCAACCAATATGTCTACCCACTGAGCCTCTGGATTTCAAAATTTACACTCTAGCTGGATGGAGAATAAATAAAGAGAGTAAGTAGCATTATTAAACAGAAATTATTCATTCAAGTTTATGCTGAATTGATTCATGAATTATGGTATGAATTGGTTTTAAATATGTGATATCTTTCTTATGAATTTAATTTTCAATTATGTATCATACATTTTGTAATAAATCTCTTCTCTTGTTGAACTACTTTATAAATTTCTGGGTGGATCAAATCTGAAATATTGAATCACTTTTTGAAATATGATAAATACTCATAACTTAATCTCAGGAAAAGAATTCATTTAAAGCTGGCTTGTAAAAAAATTCACTTCCTTACATAAAAATCAATATCAATAATAACTGAATTACTGTGATTTAAAAAATATATCCTTTTTATTGCCAGATTGTTCTAAAATAGTTTATACTTAAGATATGATGAGTATTTTACAAAATCATACCAATTTAGTAATTTTATTTTAGTTTTACACCATGCACATTATAAAGCATGAAGAATGCTGTCATAATGAGCAGTATTGTTACTTTTGCCTAAGCTTATCACAAACGTTTTTAAAATGTTCAGAGATACTTTTTAAGATATAGTAGCCTATATGTTAAGTGCATTTTAACTAATATATGAGATTAAAACTTTCATAACGAAAGCATCCATTAAAATATGAGGTATCTATATGATGTTTTTGTATTAGAGCGATTTTTACTATGCCTCATATATACATATCATGTATTACAAGCATAGGATAACTTTAACTTGTATTAATGACAAGTGTCATGTTACCAATTAAAAACAACAGAATTGGAAAGTATTCTATTTACCAGAATCCAAGACAAGGTTCTTTCAAAATTCCAGCTTGTGAAAAACGAGGGTTGTCTTGCATTCGAGTACTAAGTGGTATACTGTCAAAACACGCAATTCATTGTGTGACAATTCATCACATGACAAACTCGTCGCACGTTAATACATCACACAAGAAACTAATTGCACATCAATTCATCGCGTGACAATTTCATCGCGAGACAAACTGGAAGGCAAGACACCATGACTGGTGTATGGCAGGAGGGGGGCAGGGAGTGATGAAGATGCACAATGACTGTCGTGCGATGTATTGATGCGTGACGAATTTTTCGTGCGACAATTTGTTCCACTATGAATTAACACGCAATGAACTGACCGCAACGAGTTGTCATAGAACCGTAGGAAGTATGGTTACCTGTTTAATTGATGTTTTTTAAACAAATGAAACAATATAAAATAATTGTATCTACCAAAAATTTTCAAATCAAACTTACGATTGGGATTTCAATTAATACAGCATTAATTTTTAAAAATATATTTTTTAAATTCTATTTTTTTCTCAAACAAAAATTTGTAATAAACCATTTCAATTAATGAATGAACTAGTATACCTATACTGAATGTGTGTTCGAAATATACAACAAATACAATCAGTGAGAAATTGTCAAAAAAAAAATTTCTGTTTTGATAGTCTGCTAAAATGGTGGGTCGTCTTGGATTCAGGTAAATACGGTAATTTAGACAATGACCAAAAATAAGCAAAATCTTACTGATTTCAGATAGCACAGCAACTCCAAAATTTGGGACAATAACAATCCCTGATAGAAAAAAATGTGCAGATCGTTTGGCAATTCCTGTGCAACCATTAGCAGATAGCCAGTTGTGTGGACATAGCAAAATTGCATGTTTTGGTGATGGAGGAGGGCCCCTTGTGGGTTACCGGACTGAAGGAAACATTGAAAAAGCAGTGCAGGTATTTAATACATTGTATTTTCATAATTGATTTGCATACAGATAAATATAAATAAATAGTTGATTGCTGAAGGAGACTTTCATGTTCATCTTGTTAATTTATAATATGGTTACATGGCAGTTTCCATATTCAGGAATGAAATGCTACCTGGTTGTAGCAGCAGTGTACATGTGCTACTGTGCCTTTCACTCTTTAACCATCATCTCTATTGATGGATATTGCATCAGTGTGACATGGAACCTTTTCTTCCAATAAAAAAGTGAAATCAGAGGAAGATGCATTAAAGCTCACCATCATAATTGAAAAGTGCAGTAGTAATTATGTGTGGCTGCCACAATCCAACCAGCACATAATTCCTGAAGATCCTTGCTGTAATATATATGAAACATTGAGCAGAAAACATATTCTCTGTGCTGCAAAAACCAAAAGTTCTGTTAATCAGTCAAGAATGCTGAGAAAGCCTCATTAAATAACTATAGTTGTCACCAAGTACAATCTGTGAAATTCAAAGGAAACGTAAATTAAATTTTCACATATTTATAAGATCAACTGAGAAATTACCATATCGGCAACATATAAGATGCATGAGGTTTTAAAACATCACATGAAAAAGACTTTTTACTGGTATTTTCATTTTTGTTATTTAGTGGAACAATAACAGTAATGCAGCACATTAAATTAGCTAAGTAAAATAAAGTTAAGCCATTCAAAAACCCCATGTACCTCTAAATTTCTCTTTCCTACTTTTTTTACAATGCTGATGTTTATTTTGTAATTGAAATAAATATCTGTTTTTATAAATTTTTGTATTTGCTAACAAGTCCTTTCCTTTCTTTTTCTCTTAATTGTGGACTTTTAAGAAGTATCATTGTTTCTCCTTTTGGAAGTGAAAATCGCCAGACTTAACCAGTTCTTATACATAATTTAAGACTGATGTACCTTTCTCCTAGGACATAAGTCAATTTTAGGAAGAATCTTTTCCAGAAAAAAGTGTAATATAGGCTGACAAATATGGTAATAAAATTTCTGAACTGCAATATTTAGTCTCTATCTCATCGCAATGATTTCATGTGAGAACAAGCATTTCTCAAATGCATTAAAAGAATTAAATAATAAAATTAACTATTATCTATTTCCTTCCAAGAGACATGAAGTCCACTATACAACTAATTTGAAATTTGTTATTTGTTATTTTTCAATCAAAGAACATTTTAAACTCTTGATATCATATTTTTAAAATTTCACCTCTTGTAAAGATACTATCACTCTTGATGCTAAAGATGGAGTGAGAATAAACCAGCATTTATTAAGATGGTGATATAATAAAAATCGGTTCTCTTTCCATAACTGTGTGAAAGGTAAACAAAGTGACAGTAGCACTGTCGATGGCGAGAAAGCAATGAGAAATGGTACTAAAATGCTATCAATACACAGCATATGCCTACTCAGCCTGTGGCATATGCCTACTTGGCCTCCGGGGTTGGATAATGTTGGTTAGGTGGTTTTGGTTTCCTTCCCACATTCACTGTGCACCCCTCCTCGGGTTGGGTTGCGTTCATTTTCATTTATATTACTCGTTATCCTTATTTCGAAATGCTTCCAATATTTATGTATGATGTTGAAGTTCTGCTTTTTCACCTTTCCCAGTGGTAGTACCATTGCTTGTCGCTTTCTAACCATCGACAGTGCTACCGTTGCTTTGTTTACCTTTCACTCGGTTAAGGAAACTACCTAAAAATCTCTTTTGATATCATTTTCATTAATGTTGTTACTTTTTCACTTTTGAAAAGACATGCAGTTGATATGTTAAAATAACAATTTTTCATGAAACCCCTGAATCTTTTCCCGCATACAGTTTGAAATTTCTTATGTTAAACATTTAATTCACATATTTTGGGGAAATCTTTGCATTTAATTGGGATGTTGCCTTGCCAACCAATTACTTTGTTATACCTCAAAATCCTATTGTTATTTCAATCCTTATGGGTAAAAGCATGCTTTGAACGCTCTTAC
This sequence comes from Tanypteryx hageni, assembly GCA_028673005.1. Classification (NCBI taxonomy): domain Eukaryota; kingdom Metazoa; phylum Arthropoda; class Insecta; order Odonata; family Petaluridae; genus Tanypteryx; species Tanypteryx hageni. Next base: position 51,350,282 of record CM054114.1, on the reverse strand, counting down.
AATTAGTATGACAGAGAGAGAGAGAAATTATTTTCATAGCAACCAATGTAAACAACATTCGTTACATTATTTACGAGAAGGAATACATTTGAATGTAGAACATTAATCATTCACATATTAAAATTAGGTACTTAGAATCATCATAGGAGCTCAAGACTTAAAACAATGAATGCCTAAAAGAACGAAAGTTTGTTTTCTTGCCATCCAAAGAAAGTCAAGATATATTTATTTGTTTATTTTTTAATTCACAAAAAACTTTCCCATTGAATTTTAATGGGCATCTCCCTAGTAACATTAATAATTTCTAATTGAATAGGTAGTTTTGCCATTTGATGACATTTGCAGTTGCACTGAATCCATTTACATAAATATAGTCTATCTTTGAATAATACTGTAAATATAAATCTAAGCTGTATAACATCTTAGCAATAATTATATTATATTAATGCTATAAAAAATATGTATAATCAGTTTTATATAATTTTTTGTTGCTTCTAAGTCTAGCACATTTGGATAGTTTGTATATATTTCATCTTTATAGTATACTACAATAAGTAATATTGTTATTTATTGGCAGGTTGGAATAATTTCCGATGGAGGTTTCAACTGTAAATTTGACCTTAATGCAGACCTATATACTAATGTAGCTTCTTTTTTGGATTGGATCAATGAGAATACAAAAGAATGAATAGTCTGACAACATTCAATGTAAGCATTCCACATTATTTTGGAAACATTAAATAGCCAAGAAAATGCAAGATGTCAATTTTGAATGTGAAGACCAATGGAATGAAAGAAATATTGGAAGTGATGATGAATGATAAATGTTGGTCTAGTACTAAAAAATGTCCACCTGTTTTATATTTTGTTAAATAAATATTTTATTTTTATCTATTTTCAATTAATCTAGAACCAACATATGATCACATGAAAACTGGTCCATACCTAGTTATTCTGCTACCTAAGGTGAGTAGCAAAGTGCTCTACCACTTACACAACATAAACTACTTAATATGTTATTATGTAATATATTTATTAAAAGAAAATAATAAAAACCATAAAATAGATATTAAAAGGGTGCTTTTTGTTGATCAACTTTGTGTTTATAGTCTTCCTCACAGGAATTACAAAATTTTGGTCAGGAATCACTATATAAACCCTTGGACAAATCTGGCTCAAGACATTCTGCCACCCCAAGCAGACTTCTTGTATGTCACCCCGCCAATAAAATGTATTGTATATGAATGTAAAAATGAATAAAAAATAAATATAAATAAATAGCAAGTGCTTGTTTAACTTGCTCCATCACTATTGATTGTACAGATCCCAAATAGTAATCAAAATGTTGGCAAAAATACATCCAGCCAGCTTTATTTCTTTTTTCTAGAATCAGGATAGAACTACTATGGGTCTATGTATGACCAAATTTTATGAAGATACCAGTTCTCTATATAATTTAAAATTAGGAGCATGGCACCGTTATTGCACTTTGAATATTCACTTGCAGCCATACTTAAGCAGCTTTCTGCCAAGGAATAAACACCTTGTTCCTCGATTGAAAATTGAACAAGAAAACCTCAATTCTAACAAAATATTTCTGAAAATGAAATATGGTGTTCCCAAAAATTCTGCCCCATAAGTGATCCTAAGGATATGGATACTGTTCTGTGGTAAGTCTCTGGGAGAAATATGGGGTTTTCCTTGGTGAGTGACTTTCAGCCTGCCTTGGCTGACTTTCCTCCTTTTAGCAGGGCCAGCCCAAAATTTCAGGCATGCAGGGCAGCTGCCAAAATCATGTGGACACTTTTCGACTGATATATCCACTGATTACTTGCATGAACATACATATTGAATAGCAATATATGTATCGCTAAAATGGGGAGACCATCATTCCTTCAATTTTTTCTTAGTGCCCGATAAATAAATTAACATATACGTAGAAAATATCTTTTTACATCATTGGAAAATGGTGCTAAAGTAATACGTTGGGCTTCTACTTCTTAGCACCAACTTGCATGCTTATTCCAATGTTTTCAATTATAATTTTGTTACATGAAATATATAAAATATCATCCCAACATTTGGAAGTTTATAGACCTACCCTAGTTCCTGGTAGGAGTTACTTTTACAGAAGATTGTGTTGATATTTCATTTCATCGTTTTTTGTATAAGAGAAAATTCTATGATTCAAACAAATTGAAACTTTTCAATTGCAATCATTGTGTGCTATGCTTGATCAGGTATTTCTGTATTTGGAGTCAGCTTCAAGAAATTCTCTTTAAACTAGCAGAAGTTGTATATGGTGAAAAAGTGGAAGAGCAGTGAGGTGGGTATAGATAACCAACACATTGCTTAGTAAACAAGATGACCCAAGCAGAACTTATGATGAATACTTTCCATTTAATCATTTAATTAATACTGATATTGCCTTTAAAAGCTATAAAATCACTGCGGATATGTTGCTCTTTGTGTTCCCAAATTTCATAATTTAGTGTTATAAAATATTGCAAATACATTCAAATGGAATATAAAATTGATCATGCACATTTGTGACACAAAAATAACACGTGTATGTATTAAACCAGCGGTTCCCAATCTTTTTCACTTCGTAAGCCCATAGAGCTAACCTATTTCTCCCTTGAGTTGTAACAGTTTTGGCAGTGAACTCCTTATAATCTATATACATATCTTTTTGAACCGAGGGGTACACAAACCACCTGTTGGGAAATGCTGTATTAGATTGTACTGAATCCGAATCCAACAATAGTCGTTGCTATGGCAATACTCTCATAATGAGTGATGAAAACTGCAAAAATGTCAGCATTTACGTAAAATTCTAAGAAATACAATCAATAAGCAAAATTCTACAATAAAAATTAGAATCTTCATTCCTTTCCTAAGAGAATAGTATAAAACTCACACCAATATTACAATTCTAAGATATTTTAATGTGCAAGAGAAAATTACCCTGCACAATGGATTTCAGGTTTCCCATGTAAATCAAATGGGAAGGATAGTTCCTGGAACCAAACCCAGAACTTTAGTCTTCACAACAAAAACTATCCTCAGACAGACAGACACAACGATGAAACTGTAAGCACATTTACATTCTGAAAAGTAGGCTAAAAAATAGGTATATACCCTCTTTTCCATCCCCGATATTTACTGATATGTAGTGTCATTAAATATTCTTATAAAACTGGCAATTCTATAAATTGCTATTTTCTCCAGTATTTTAATGTTTTTTTAATTCACAACTTCCATTTGGTCCCATTGAAAATGTATGATAGTTTAACAATACAACAAAATAAGTTGAAATAATCTTCAGAACTGAAAGATCTCCCTTAGTTAACTTCTACTCCTACTTAAAGCACCTAGAACTTCCAATTTGCTTGTAATTTCGATTAGCTAAAATTCACTTTTACTAATAATAATGCTCTGAAATTTGAATTGAATTTTATAAATAAGAACCATCTTATTCACCTGTACTGCATCTCTTCTCATCCTGGGCTCTATAACGAATTGGTAACAGCAACTCCACTTATAAATTTGGTTGCCTACCCCTGGCATATGGCCTTTGTAGCTCTTGAGGACTCGTAACCCTGGTGACTTCACACTTCTGATGATCTCATGCCTGAAGCCACAACTGGCTTAGAGTTAACAGAGTCATGACCTTAGTATGAGAGGTGAAAGAAAGGTACACATTGAAAGAGGGTTGCGATGGAGTGGCTAGAATGTTGGCCTTCCATGCAGCAGTCCCTGGTTCAAAACTGGCACAGGTCGAATTTTTCAACCTGAGATTGCCTCATTCTCTACTTGTGTGGTTTGAAGAGAACATGCAAGTTAGCTCTCCATCCTTCATAAGGGATAATGAGCAGTTGACCCCAGTGGTGGATTACTACACAGGAGCATGAGGCACCCAACTGGGGCCTCAACACTTAGAGGTCTCACTTTTTTTCAATATTTTATTTAGTAAAATATTTCACAATCTGTATAATCTACTACTTACATACTTACATAAATATTGTTCATATTGTATTTGTTAATAGTTGATATCAAATGTAATGTGATTTTTGTTAAATACAGTATGAAGAACAGATATTTTTGTTTTTAATTCATTTTTTTATTTTTCAATACATGAAAGTTTATATAATAAATATTAAATTTTCTATTTATGCATTTCTGTAATTCAATTTGTTTAACCTGCTGCATACATTTTTCCATTCGTAAGTTGTAAAAATGTTTGCAGATTGAGTACCCTACCCCCCTCAGGGATAGTTGGGGCCTCCCGAACCTTTTGCGCCTGGAGCCAAGGATGTACCCAGAGGGAAGGAGAGGAGGAGGGTCTGGACCCCCCTTCAGTATACAGACATTTGTGGAATCTGCGATAACCATGCTACAAACTTTCTATGTTGCCAGGGCCAGATTAAGGGTTTCGTAGGCCCTAGGCACTGTGTGCCGTATGCCTTTTTATACAGGGCATTGTTTAATTGGAGAAACATATGGTGAAAACCTATTATCGATTTCTCAAGAAAATTTATTCTAGAAATATGGTTTACCTTGTTGAAAAATTACATTATTCATATTGGATTTACATCCGAGTATTTGTACAATTTTGTTGGAAAATTTTGAAATAATTTCATCAGTATTTAATTTGCGGAGTTATTTGTATTCTACTGAAAGTAGAGAAAGAGACGATAATTTCTTTTGCCCAATAGACCTATGAAAAAAACATTTATGTTAACATGTATTTTTGTACTTTTTGTAGGCCCTAGGCACAGTGCCTATTGTGCCTATGCCATAATCCGGCCCTGTATCTTGCCATGCTGCCACTTGCTGCATTGCGTTATGAGAACTAAAAACATTATAAAAGTTGATATTATTTGAATAGGACTTTTATTTAATCAATTGCTAGAAATTGCTTTTTGGCCTCAGACTGTCCACAAAATAAATTTCTGGGTATGTGCATGCCTGGGGCCTTTTGATATCTTAATCTGCCACTGGTTGACCCCCTTGCCGCTCTTCATAAAGAGTAGGCTAATGCCTACCTGCACTGTTTCCCTCCTCCTTTCAGTGTGTGTTCAGTGTAGGAGTCATGGTGATAATAGTCTTAAGAGGCTGACTCACCATAAATTAAACTAATGTATACATTGAATCCAAAGACAAAGTAGTGGTCACATACTCTAAATGATGAAGATCATCATAAATGATAATGGGCAAAGACCAGTCTCAACCAACAGATACCATTGAAAAAAATTATTATTTCTAAGGGTTCCATTTGATGACTTTCAGCTGCAATTGACTTTGGAAGTGCATCATGCAAATTTATTATTACATATTTGATAACCTGATTACTTCCATAAAATTTAACTGCACATTTTCAGAAATCGCGAATCATTAGCCTCTCAAACCCTAAATCTGCATCTGGCTTGCAAAGAAATAATGTCAATGTACGAGATTCATGATTCCACAGAGTTGCAGTTTAGAAATGTATTCCCCCCATAGTGCTATTTATCCTAGTGAAAAGTCTATTAGCAATAAGGAGTACTTTTCAGAAACTGATGTAATATCGGGGTATAACTTAGTTAACAGTGTAGAACATTTTTGACATCTTGATTTAAATAAATATTTATAATTTAGGTTTTATCATTTGCACTGAAAATCTTTGAAGATCTCTGTATTTTAAATTAGTAATTCCAACTTTATTTGTGCTTCCTCTCCATTACAGTGACCCAGTCGCATTCAATAGATGATGGTCAGTTCATTCCGCTTCATCGTCTTTCTGTCCATGCACAATGGTCATCTCACCACCAAGCATGGAAAGAGACAGAGGATAGCCATTGTAATAGGAAATTGTCTGGTTGCTCCTGGGAGATTGGACATATCAGGATGATCTATAAACAATGAAATTCACTAAAGCTGTAATGAACAGAGCTGGCTTGCCGATGATGCAAATGCAGTGTCCTGCCCTCTCTAAATAATATTTGTTGTACTTAAAAGTCAGGGCTGGCTTAATGGCTGTATCAATGGTGTGAATGTACAGAGCCCCTTGCTTACAGAGGCCTTGTGCTCTCTAAAAATATTTCTTGTACTTGCAGGAGTGCATTCATTTTTTTTAAATCAGAAAAAACATTGAACACTGAGAGAGATTGCATTATAAATTAAAATATATTATTATAAAATATTTGATGTGTAAGAGGTCCTGTGCACACACTTTATACCAGGGTCCAGGGCTCGGAATGTACCAGTGCAAACCGGAACAGTGTTCCGGTTCATGAAATTATGGTAAATATCGTTCCGGTTCATGAAATTATTAAAAATATTTTTCCGGTTCCTGAAAAACACAAGTCGCACAATAATTTTGAAGTGGCGTTTCGGCTCGTGAAATTTTCCAATTCGAGCCCTGCCAGAGTCCATGATTTTCTAGCCGACTACAAAATACGTGAATTTTTTTATTGGAAAATACATCCAAAACTGCTATAGGAAGAGACAATTAAAATTTTTGATGGAGTTTTTCATTTTACACCGGGCTCTACGATTTCCTAGCTCTGGTATTAACAGCTCAAATTTATGTGGCAAACTCAAAAGTAAAAGAAGCCCAATCACCAATGGAATATCTATCTGAATCTGTGGTGCTCTGTAAAAAATGAATGTATATATATTTGCAAAAACAAGATTTGAAAATAAATCTACTTCTTTTTTGTTTAAATTTGATTTTTAAACGTAGATAATGACACTATTACAAGAAGTGGAAACAAAAAACAGACCGCAAAATACGAAAATGAACTTAGTAGCAAAATAAAATGAGGTCTTTACATAGATAATTTTATTTAGAACTTGCAAGTTAAAGTAGACAAATTTCCAATTTTATTTCGAGTTTAAACATGTTTTACTCGTAAAAATAATAAGTTAAAATAGAAAAACGAACACCCACATCAGGATTCGAAACGCATACAAACCCTTACATCGCCTTGGGATCAAGTCACATTAAACACCCAACTACTAAACCTATTAGATAACGTCATAAAAAATCTTAGTCATTCGCTTAACGTGAAGTAAGTGTCCCCATTAAACCCGCACGCTGAGGACGGGACGTCGAGTAACATCGGACCCATTCTGCTAGATCCAGGGGCGACGGGGCTCCGAGGGTTACTCTGAGGTCGTACAAGGATAAATAAAGGTCAAACGCCGATTTGGAGCAAAAACTAGGGTTTTCCGAATTTTGCACGGAAAATCCAGGTTTATGAAAGTGAAAGTTAGTCTCAGGGTCAGCCGATTTCTAAAAGGCGCTCAATTTAAAGTTCAAGGCGACCTTAGAGAGCAATAGTATTTCGTAGTTTCAGTTTAAAAAAGACAATATTTAAGTGATTTAATTAATAATATGGGATTAGGTTATTTTATACAGGTAATAACAATTAAAAATGCGTATTAATTATCATTTAAAATACTTTATTTAGTCCATTTATGATATTAAATACATGATTACATGACCATTCCTATTACTCTGGCTATCCCTTCTCTCGTTCTTAACTACTCAGCTATTCCATTTGCTTGTCTCCGCTTCCCATAAATTAATCTCTCCCGAATCAATGATCTTATAAACAGATCTCTCGACTTCTATTAACACTCTCGGTATACTTATTTTCACGGTTCAATCTTCTATGTCATTCTTTCATCGTTCTCGCTTTCGTCTAGCATAGTCTCGCATTCTCACTCGTACATTTTCAGCCCCACTTTACTTATCCTCGCCGCTCTTTCGCCTCGTAATTCTTTCTTCGTTCCCTCTTTCGCCTAGCATATTCACGCGTTCTCTCTCGTCCTTATCACTCCAGCTTTACTTAATCTCGCCGCTCCTTCGCATACGTAATTTTCTCTTCGTTCTATCTTTCGCCTAGAATTCTCTCGTTCTCTCGTCCTTTTCACTCCCGCTTTACTTTATCTCGCCGTTCTTTCCGTTCCGTGATTCTAACTTCGATCTCTCTTTAGCTTAGCATACTCTCGCGTTCTCTCTCGCCATTTCACTCCCGCTTTACTTAATCTCGCCGTTCTTAAGCTTACGTAATTCTCACTTCGTTCTCTCTTTTGCTTAGCATACTCTCGCGTTCTCTCTCGTCCTTTTCACTCCCGCTTTACTTAATCTCGACGTTCTTTCGCCTCCGCAATTCTCTTTTAGTTCTCTCTTTCGCCTATACACTCAAGATCTCTATCGTCCTTTTCACTCCCGCTTTACTTAATTTTGCCGTTCTTTGGCTTCCGTCATTCTCACTTTGTTCTCTCATTCGCTTAGTATACACTCGCCTTCTTTCTTGTCCTTTCCATTCGTGCTATACTTAATCTCGCCGTCCTTTTGTTTCCGTCATTCTCACTTAGTTCTCTTTTTCGCTTAGCATATTCTCTTGTCATCTCTCGTCCTTTTCACTCCCGCTTTACTTAACCTCCCCGTTCTTTCGCTTCCCTAATCCTCACTTCGTTCTCTCTTTCGCTTAGCATACTCTCGCGTTCTCTCTCGTCCTTTTCACTCCCGCTTTACCTAATCTCGACGTTCTTTCGCCTCCGCAATTGTCTTTTAGTTCTCTCTTTCGCCTATGCACTCATGTTCCCTCTCGTCCTATTCACTACCGCTTTACTTAATCTCGCCGTTCTTTCGCTTCCGTCATTCTCACTTCGTTCTCTCTTTCGCTTAGCCTACTCTCACCTTCTTTCTTGTCCTTTGCACTCCTGCTACACTTAATCTCGCCGTTCTTTCGCTTCCGTCATTCACTCTTCGTTTTTTTTTTACATAGCATTCACCCAAGTTCTCTCTCGTTCTTTTCACTCCCGCTTTACTTAATCTCGCCGGCTTTTCGCCTCTCTCATTCTCTGTTCGTTCTCTCATTCTCTTAGCATACTCTCGCGTTCTCTCTCGTCCTTTTCACTCCCGCTTTACTTAATCTCGCCGTCTTTTCGCCTCTCTCATTCTCTTAGCATACTCTCGCGTTCTCTCTCGTCCTTTTCACTCCCGCATTACTTAATCTCGCCGTCTTTTCGCCTCTCTCATTCTCTGTTCGTTCTCTCATTCTCTTAGCATACTCTCGCGTTCTCTCTCGTCCTTTTCACTCCCGCTTTACTTAATCTCGCCGTCTTTTCGCCTCTCTCATTCTCTTAGCATACTATCGCGTTCTCTCTCGTCCTTTTCACTCCCGCATTACTTAATCTCGCCGTCTTTTCGCCTCTCTCATTCTCTGTTCGTTCTCTCATTCTCTTAGCATACTCTCGCGTTCTCTCTCGTCCTTTTCACTCCCGCTTTACTTAATCTCGCCGTCTTTTCGCCTCTCTCATTCTCTGTCCGTTCTCTCATTCTCTTAGCATACTATCGCGTTCTCTCTCGTCCGTTTCACTCCCGCTTTACTTAATCTCGCTGTTCTGCCGCCTCTGCCATTCTCTCTTCGTTCTCTCTTTCAACTAGTATACTCTCTTGTTCTTTCTCGTGATTTCACTTTAGATTTACTTAATCTCGCCACTACATCCTTCGTTATTCGTTCTCTCTGTCTATCCTAGCATACTCACTTCTTCTCTCTCGTTATTTTCACCTCAGTCTTGCTCCATATTGCTATTTTGTTCTCATTTGCATCCTTTTTACTCTTTCGTTCTCTCTCTCTCTTCTGTCTTACGGTACCCGTAGCACTTTTTTGTTTTATTCTCTTTCTTCGTCCATTCCACATTACCCTTTCGCTCTTTTGTCCCACTTACTCCCACCATTTTCTATCCTACGTCTTACATTATCCTTTCTTTCTACCCTTTTAATCTTCTTTCTTATTCTCGTTCCTCTTATATTCACACTTCTTCCTCGTCTTTTCACATGCATTTCGATCGTTCTTCCCTCTTGTCCTTAGTCTAGCTTTTCTAATAATCGCATTTTTCTCTTTATCCTCTCTTACCTTACCCGTTCTTTTCTTTCTCGTCTTTCTTACTAACCTCGTCAAACTAAATACCTTCTCTGTTGTCCTGTTTACTCTCCCCATTTTATAATCCTGTTCTCCTTCGTCCTTCTTACTCTCTCCATTTTACTTATCGCTATATTCCCTCTCGTCTTTCTTACTCTTCCCCTTCTCCCTGTTGCCATTTCCTCATATACCGTTCTTCCTTTCCATTCCTCACTCTCGCCGTTCCTTCTCTCCATTCATTCTCCAACTCCCTTCTCTTTCGTCGTTTTCTTCACGTGTTTCTTCCTCTCGCCGTTCTTAATCATGCGTTCTTCCTCTTCCAAATCTTCCCGGATATCGTTGCTTCCTTATGCTGTAGTCTCTGTTGTAATATCCATTCATTGTTGTATCTTATTATGTTGTATTTCTGGCTCTGAAACAAATTAAATATGTTTAAATTAGTATTTAAAGTAGTTTTGTGTCCCATCTTATGCAAAGCAATGTATTCCATTTTTACTTCCTCCTTATCTTAAGTATAGAGAAAGTATTGTTTTGATGAAAGAAATCGAATTCGAGATTTCAACGGTGGCGCATGTTTTAAGATCCCCTGAACATGTTTTGACTATTTTCTCGATGATGTCTGTGGGTGTGTCTATGACCAGAATTTTGTGGGTGCTCTAACTCAAAAACTATCTATTAACCAGATAAACGCGAAATTTCATATTTAACATTTTTGATAAAGGGACAAGAACTGATTAGTTTTCGGTAAAAGTCGGTCGACCGGAAGTGGGTGTGTTTACTCTAGTCACTTATCCGCTTTTTTTAATATTTCCTTTAATATTTCATGGATGTAAAAATGTACAGAAATAAAAGTTTAATTTTATACGTTTGTTCGAAACATTTTCCCAAATAATCATATTTTTGAAAATCTAATGTGGCCACCACATGACTTTCTCCATACCTGTAATATTTCTAAAAATTCCAAATAGGTTATATGGTAATAAATATTTTAAGTAAATACGAGAAAATTTTTAAAGACATTACAAAGAACAGAAATAAACTCAAGACGTAGCCTTCCGATATTGGATATATCCACGAAGCTCCAACAATTAAGAAAATAAAAAGGAGCGTTACTAAGACGTAGCTAAGCGTCAAGTGTTTACAATAGTCACCGGTAGGTGGTGTGGTGGTGGCAGCTAAAAAATATATTTTTTAAAACATTTCTTACACAATGCATTCTAGAAAAAAGCTTCCAACAAAAGTTGTAGAGAATAACATTTTCTACAATTTTTAAATTTAATGTTATTACAATTTATGAAGTTTTAATGGAGAAAATTAGTAAAAACGAAAGAGACCAAGGGTAAAGTGTCATTTCTGGTAGACCGATTTTAGCCAAAAACTAATAAACTCTTTTTCCTTCAATAAAAATGTCAAATGTCGCGTTGATTTGATTAATAATTTTTGAGTTATAGCTCCCACAATGTTTCTATCATATTTACACACGCACACAAATAAAAAACAGAGAAAATGGTCAAAATGTGTTCAGGGGACCTCAAAACGTGCATTTCATTTGAAGTCTCAAATTCGATTTTTTTATGAAAACAATACTTTCCCCTATACTACTTATGGGGAAAGTAAGAACCATATCTGCATTTTCGCTACAAAGCAGCCATCTTCAGTTGTAATTCACTAAAAATAGATTCTAAAAGAAAAATGTACTTACGGTTTTTTAATTTTGTCGTGGCTATTGGAGATACCCGAGGCTAGTATTTTTTTAAAATTGCTTGTTCTTGAATGTTTTCAGCCATAAGATAAGCTTGATAGTTCCCTGTTGAGCCCTGCCTCTGGCAACAAGGAATTGAACTATCTCATAATCATAATTTAAAATAAAAATTTGATGTATTTTTATCTGATTTAACCAATTTTGCATGAATTTCTACATCAGATGACTGTCTTACAAAATCCTTATGATCCATCATCTTTGCAAAATCAATGATAAAATGTACGATTGGAGGGAATGAATCAAAATTACCATTAGGGAGAATTTCTGCAGGTATAGACATCTGCTGGAACTTTTTCAGGGTTTGGCAAGAGGATAGGCAAGCTCCCAAAGTCAGGTTTGGCAGGCTTAATATTTTAATGGTTTTTTTCCAAGTATATTGCAAGGGGGGCCCCACCTGCTTGCCTGATCTCAGAAAAATGACTGCATTAATCCCCTGACCTAACCAGACATCAATGGCTGTTTTCCCTTGACACAGGCCTGATCCAGAGGGGGCAACTGCTTCCCCTTGACCCTCCCAGCAGACACCCATGTCAACAGGCCATCTCACAACAAACTAACTCTTAATGATACACAATATAAAAAACTTATGGCAAACATTGTCATATATCCACCATTATATCCAGAATTAATTGCAACATAATTATTTTCTATTAATTATCTCAAATAAATACAAATGTTTATGTTGCCTTGGAAGTGGCAATCAACAAATAACAGTGAAAGCATGAAAGAAAACAGTAATGTTGCCAATAAACAGAAATATAAAGGTAAATAAAGATAATAATTGTTTTGAATGCTAAATAAATAATTATGTTAATCAAATATAGAGATTAAAATTGATGAATATTTGAAGATCTTTGAGAACATTTTCTGTGAATGCTGCCATATCTTTGGCTAAAAACAAAAATAAAACCTGTATAAATTTATTTTAACGAAATCACGTTCTGTATAGAACTAAAAAGTATAAAATAAATCTAAATTTCACATTTTTGAATGCTCTATAAAGTAAAAAAGTTTTGAGCACATAAAAGTTGTGTAGCATAATGTTCTGCAAATAAATTTTCCTTAATATTTCTTTGCCACACACCGTTTATTTGCCAGAATCTATTTTTACATTCTTCAGCATTCAATTTTGTGAATTTTATATTTATTGTTCACATTTTAGTGCACATAATGGTTGGTTTCATTAATTTGTCTGTAGTTTTTAATTCACATATACCCATCACATTTGACAGGCAAAAGACTAAAACTTAATCATACACAATCTAAAAAAGCATGTATACTTATGGTGGTCATTGTTGTGTAACCACAATTATTCATATTCAATTGCAACAAAATTATTTTGTTTCAATAATCTCAAATAAACATAAACATTTATCTTTCCTTGGGAATAATTATTTAGGACAAACCTAGGAAAAAATTGGAATCTTCCTGCATTGGTGGCAGCTAAAAATACAAGATATCTCTTAAACAATGCATTATATGGAAAAATGTATCAAAGGTTGTAGAAAATGAAATTTTCTACAACTTTTATTCCAATACATTTTTACATTTATCAAATATTAAAGCAAATATTTCAAAATAATGGATGTGACAAGAGTAAACACACACTTCCAGTCGACCGATTTTTACCAAAAACTAATCAGATCTTCTAACTTTTATAAAAATGTTAAATATAAAATTTTGCATTGACCTGATTTATAGTTTTTGAGTTAGAGCGCCCACAAAAATCTATCACATACAGACAGACATCATCGAGAAAATAGTCAAAACATGTTCAGGGAACCTTAAAGCATGTATTTCCATTGAAATCTCGAATTCGATTTTTTTCATGAAAACAATACTTTCTCTATACTTCGTATATGGAGAAAGTAAAAATGTCATTAAATATTTTTTTTCACTTTTTGTGCGCTTTATAAAAGTTATTAACTTAATTTTTTTTCTTCTTTTTAGTGTTAATGTGAAATATATATGTATTTATATTCTTCAAAAATTTATTTATTTACTAATAATTTGTATAAATGTGGAATTTTAATTTTTAACTGATAATAAACATTTTAAACTATCACAATTTTATATTGATTTTATTTCTTGCAGCAGTAAGTTGTCAAGATAAACAAATTTTGAGTTAGGGGAGGGGAAAGCATCTAGCCTTAGGACAACAATATTAAGTTCGAGTTCTGAGAAGGTCGCCGAGGCAGTTGCTGTTAAAATAGCTATATTTCCCCAAAATATGAGCGATTTCAAGCTGTAGGCAGAAAAAGATGAATATAATAAGAAACTTCATTAATTTTCCTTTAAAATAGTTCAAATCGGATATCCGTAGGTCAGTTTTTCTAATTTTAATATCCAAAAGAATAAAAGCCTGCACATCAAAAACTCTATTTTTATGGGTTACCATATAAGAAATAAAAATAATTCCCTGGAGTTTAAACCTGGTTCATTATTCAAAATATTTTTTCGTCAATCACTGTTAATATGTACATAAAGCATTCTTGGAAAATTTAGATTTTTTATCAATTTTGTAGGGCATGACTAACAAATATATAGAGAGATTTCTCAATCTGTACATCACACTCACCATGATGTAATCATTTCAATCCCTGGCCTGAGGTGGTACAAATCCTGCTAAGGTAAGAAATTTTTCTGATGTCAAAGGGCTTGAATAAAAATATTTATACATCTTTATATATGTATATACACACACACATACATATATATATATTACTGGATTTCAAGTATATGACCACGTTATGTGAAACAATAAAAAAAACTTTAATGTACTGAAATAAAAGGCTCAAGTAAGACTATTTCTAAAAAAATAACCAAATGATTGTTTCACCTGTAAATAAGGCCTAATTTAGTTAATTGAATTATATTTTGTCTTTCTCATCTAGTAATCAACCTTACCCGTCCAATAGTAGTTAATCAAGACTAGACTGCACCATTCTATGCATCTTACAGAAATATAATAGATAGTAGCTCAATAACTTTGGCCAAAACTAACAAAGGTGAAATACTCCTTTAGCCAAAACAACTAGAGGGCTACAAAACCCAATGCATTTCGCCCACAAGGTGAGCATCGTCAGGGGTGACTGGGAGCCAACTGCCACTGCAGTTGGCTCCCAGTCACTGTTGGAACAGGTTTTACCCCTGTCGATGCTCACCTTGTGGGCGAAATGCATTGGGTTTTGTAGCCCTCTAGTTGTTTTGGCTAAAGGAGTATTTCACCTTTGTTACAGAAATATGTTTAATGACATTAGTGGAATTAAAAATTTCCTTGATAACCTGTTCGCTAAGCTCTACGTTAACTTTGTTTGGGTGGTTGCCTATTAGATTAGCTCAATAACTTCAACTATCATACATCTTCTCCTTTTACCTTTACATGAAAACAGTTGGAAACCAAATTGTGTCAAGTGAAATATGGTAGGAATGTTTACTTTAAAAAACTGGCATTTCTTTTATGCTTTGAATACAGCACTTTTTAATATCCAATGACTCAATATTACAAGTTCATTGACAACCATAGTATCATACTGAATCATTGATTTCATTATTATAAATTATTATGAATTATTTATGAATCAATTATGAATTGTGTATTGTTATTAAATTAATTTAGTAGAAGATTCAATACTGCAATATACATAAAAATGTTATGATGATATGACTTAGATTTAATACACATAAATTACTTGTATAGATTATATAAAACATCACTATATAACCACACACAATTCTTAAAATATTTGTAACAAAATTAATCAATCACCAGCATCCAATAAATAAATCTGAAAAAACACATGACAAAGAGCTTTGCAATTACTTACATAACAAACAACAAACAAATTCTCTAAAAAATTAGAGAATGAATCAACAACATTAAATAACTCTACATAAGTAATTATGTTTCACAATATTGCACTTAAGCTTCCTTAAAATCCTTGAAGAATTTTATTCAACTCATCTCAATTATGTAAAATATGGAAATATTAAGTATTGCATAGCCAAAAAATGTTTACACATCCAAGAGATAATGGTAATGCATAAATCTTATTATATGAACTAGTAGAGAGCC
Organism: Tanypteryx hageni; assembly: GCA_028673005.1. Lineage (NCBI taxonomy): Eukaryota > Metazoa > Arthropoda > Insecta > Odonata > Petaluridae > Tanypteryx > Tanypteryx hageni. Next base: position 51,334,522 of record CM054114.1, on the reverse strand, counting down.
TGCAGTGCTACTGCGGGACAATTTGAGAAATGTTAAAAAATGTAATGTTGATATTTGGTAATAATGAAAATCAACAACAAACTCATATATTTATTTACAGACAAAAATTATGGCAAATTTACCAAATAAACAAAAATTATAAAATCAATAACAAACAAAGAAGAAACAGAAAAAGAGTAATCATAATTCAAGAGACAAACTGTTTAGTTAAAACATATTACAGCAACTAAAAAAATTTTTCACTGCTTCCACCTTTTGTTATTTTCTCCCAATATTACCCTGCATTGTTCTATTCCCCACCCCTCTAAATTTCCTGCCTGCCCTTACTCTTCTTCCACTCTCATGAAAATGTGCCATCTGCACACACAGCTAACAAAAGCTTCCTGCTCCTCCTCCTTGTAGGGAGTAGTGAATATAATCAGCATCCACCAGATTACTAGGGGGACAAAAATTTTTGCTAATACCTTTGCTGAGTGGACATCCAAACAGATGATACAGAATGTTATCATTGACGCATGTGGATAAAAATTTAACCCACTAAGCTTTTAAATTTCATAAGGTAAGTTATGTTATTACTAGATTTCATGAATTTCTTCTTCCAAAATAGACAATTATAAATACAAAGCATTCAATTGAAATGTGGAAGGCTAAAAAAACACTTTGATGTGAACGCAGCAAATATATTTATAAGTAAATCCCTAACAGTACAGCTATTATTTTTCTTATTGAATCCAGAATAATATTTCTGTGCAAGGCTTAAAGATCTAACCTTTTTTTTAAAGCTAGTTAAATGTAGATTTAAGCAACAGCTATCATGATAAATATACAGTGTGTCCTTGGTTTAATGTCGCTTTGATTAACAATGATTCACATCAACGTCATTCAAAAATTACTACCCATATTCAAATTAATGTTGTTGCTGATTCAAGTTAACATTGTCCTGACTTGGTGCTGAAATAACACACAAAAAAATATTGCTTAGATGACTCTCACATACATCTGTTGCGCAGAGCATCTCCAGTTACGGCGGAGTGCCATATTTGAGCGAGAAAAGGGTTTTGGATGGATGTATTTTTATTAAATTTGTATTATTTGCATGGTGATATTTGTAGCAATGGAAGAATGCCAGTTTTGGCCTCCTCCTCAAGGTCTCCCCAGCAGTCATTAAAATCTTATTAATCCTCTTTAATAGAAACATTATAAGCTTTGTGTGTTGTGCAGAAAGGAAAATCTGTTGAGTGCCCTGTTTATACACTTGAAATTATTCTGTACTATTGGGATAACTTAAGTTTAACATCTCCCAATTTTATTTTTGTTTGTATCAGATGTAGCTTCACAAAGGAGTGGTTATCCTTCTTTGGGCCTAATGAAACTCACAGCTCAATAAAAACAACGAAATAAATGTTTTACTTACCTCTATTACAGTAGATTTTCATTAATTATACAGTGACTGCAGCAAGAAATAATTTGTTTGTTGCATTTCTTTTCTAGCAATGTCAACTCATGAACTTGCATTCACAGAAGTGTTCACGGCTCTGTTAACTTACTAGTAAAAATTCATCATTCTCTATCAATTGTATGACTAAATTTCTCTCAATTGGTATTACGTACTTCCTTTTTCTTGTAACTTGAGGCACTATTGTGAAATGTTCACTTTTCCAATTTTGAGCTCCTTAAAATGCATTACTTGTACTGTTTATTAAATTTATGTCATTTCTATGTTAATGTGTGGTTTCACTGACTTATTTTTATCCTGATACCACTTACATCATAGGTGGCAGCATAAAACTCCATAAATATAGTATATAATGTCTTTTTGTGTTTTGAGAGGTTTTCAAGGAAAGGTTTTGGAACCGATTATATATATAACATCGGTTCTTTAGCAAAATACTGATTCATTTAATGTTCTTTTGTTCTATGTCACAATTTTCAGAAATAAAGTAATGACGTTTATCAAGGACACACAGTGTTATGATGAAGAGTTTCACTGCTTATAATGAAAACAAAATTTAGTCATAACAAAGAGAGAATTTTTTTTGCAAGTATTTAAGAATGTCTTGTTAGTCCAAGTGTAACCTAAAATAGAAGAGTATTATATAATTCTTAAAAAACATTATTTTTCTGCATTTTCAGTTAAAAATTATCTAAAACCAAGGATTTTTATTTCATGAAAATCTTGGATGTTTGTATGTGGTAAAAATACAATTATTTCAATTAATGATTTCTCTTACTATAGAATTCCTATAGCAAATTTCCCTAACTCTTTGGCTTGTTCTGGTTCTAAAACATTCCAAAATATTCCTCATAAGTCACATTTCAGTAACTTAATTCAGTGATCATGACAGTTCATTAATACTTCATGTCAATTGTCACAATTCAACACTCATTTTCAAATAATTGAATGAATGAATGAACTAATGTAATAATACTGACATTTGATTAGCATAGAGAAAAGTATAAAAATATAGGTAAACAATTTGTTATCACATAATAAATTATTAGTTATGATCAACTACATTTTTCATCGGAAAATTATTATAATTTTAATTAAAGATTCCAACATTTTTGTTGTGAGATGGAAATAATATAACATTCTTACTTTCAACACTAAGTTAATTTATATCTTGGAAAATTTCATTAGAAGTGTAAATGCTCCTATCATCTATGTAACTTGAATTTATGTGCAAGTAATTAATCTTTCCCTTCAGGGAGTCTTGCATTGGGCAAATCACTTTATACCATAAGAGTAAAAAAGTTAAGAATTCTTCACACCTACAATGAAGTTAGGTATGATCCAACAAGACCATTACAGTTAATTATAATAATAATTCCATAAAGCACATGAAATTAATAATTAAATTTCTGCAATTTTCCATCATCAATTGCACTTCTGAGACCAATTTATGATCAACTACAGGTATTTCTCGCTTAGAGCAAGGGATGCGATTTGGAAGATCTTTGTGCTAATGGGTAAATAGTTTATAAACTAGTACTTAACCCAAATGATTTTCATTAGTCAGAAATTTTATCATCAGTATATGCCGTTGTAATCATACACTTTAAAATTACCACATTTTCCCGAATCCAAGGTTTTTTCCAAATTTCAACTTATGAAAATCGAGGGTCATATTAAATTTGAGTACAAAGTGGTAAAGCAACAATACATCGTCAATTCATTGTGCATCAAGTCGCCGCGTATCAATTCATCACACGACAAACTTGCCTCGCATTAATACAACGCATGACAAACTCATCGCACATCAATTCATCATTCGACAAATTGGAAGGAAGGACACCATGATTGGTGTACGGCAGTGAGGGAGGAGCAGGGAGCAATGTATTGATGCGCAATGAACTGTGACGAGATGTCGTAGGAAGTATGGCTATGCATTTAATTGATGTTTTTTAAACAAATGAAATATAAGATAAAATAATTGTATCTATTAAGATTTTTCATTTAAAACATACGATCCAGATTTCAATTATTACAATATTAATTTTTTTTAAATACACTTAAAATGTTTTTTTTTCTCTAACCAAAACTTGTAACAAAGCGTTTCAATCAATGAACAAACTAGTATTACCTATACTGAATCCATGTGATAAAAATATACACCAAATACATTCGGTGAGAAATTGGGTCATAAAATCTTTCTTGTTTTGACAGTCTGCTAAAAGGGGGGTTGTCTTAGATTCAGGGTAGTCTTGGATTCGAGTAAATGCGATAAATATGTAAAAAATGTTTATTCAGTCATGACCCAGTCATAACCCAACTCAAAGCGAAAACCCACACAAAGCGAATCTATCCCTACCCATCCCAACAGTAACGTTAACAAGTATAAAATTTCCGAAGTTTGCATCACTGCAAAAGACTGTAGAATAATGGCACATCATTCAAAAACATAGTAAAAGTGAACAAATGAAATCGACAAATAAAGCGAATAAATGTAAAAATAACAATAAACTTGTCTTTAATTAGTGTGTAAAATATAACTGAGTATCATTGGAACAAAGAAGTGAAGGTAAGTAAGAAAAAAGCTGGCACTTTAATAACATACCATAGCCTTTTAGGAACTTCGTTTCCTAAATAAAAATTGAGATGCCAGTTGTGATAAATGAGGCATACCTGTATATGAAAATCACTGACCATAAATTACAAAATAATTAATGTACTTGTACCATAAAAGAGATATTTTAGAAGCTTCCTTAAAAATAAATCCTTTTCATGTGGGAAAATAACATACTTTTATCAACTGCTGAATATTAACCCATCCCGGGCATAAATAATACAGGCAAAACATCCATGAGGATGGAATTTTTCATTTTAGGAGTAAGAATAAAAATTCTCAACGACTGTCAATTCATGAATCCAAAATATTTATCAATTGACAAACTAGCTATGCCATAAAAAACATGTCTATTGCAACATAGAGGTGTGTTGCTAACAAACAACCAATTCTGACTGATTATATCTGAAGGTGAAAAGGGAAGTTGAGCTACTACTGGCTGATTTAAACATAGAAATTTCCTGAATCAATAGGTTTTGATAAAATTACAGGCCAATACATATTATGGTAACAAAGTAACTATACTCGGGGCTGGGACTTGAGTGCAAATGAACAAACCAGTTCATTCGCTCTCACATCCCAGCCCTGAGGATAGTTACTTTAAAATCAAAACTTCCTGGTTCTGGAGATTTTTCTTTCTTACACATATCCGAAGGTGCAACAACGTTAAAATGGCATCAAGAGCCATCTAGCATTCATTTTGTGAATACTAATTAAAAACAAGGCAGCTAATATGAATTTGCAGATATATCCGATAGCCGCTCACTAGAAAAACTTTCAACTTAGCAGAATATTCCGCTATCACCCAGGAAGGAGTAAGTCAAAAAAACCTTTTCCAAATTTTTCTCAATTAAATTTTTCTTAAAAAGAAACATGATTCTTTGAAGAAATTAATGCAATGGTAAAGTAATGCTAAATTTTCCGATTTTTATCTCATTCATAAATTCCAGCACCACTTAGTGGAATTTACTCATGATACAGATAAAAATAAACCAAGTATATTCCAAGAAAATTATTTATTATTAATAAATAATATTTGTGGATGATAGTTTATTTTTATCCGTATCTTTTTTATTTTAATTTTCAGAACTACTCATCACATTCTTTGTCCACTTCTTTCTCTGTTTCACAATCCTTTGGTTCACCATTTTCTTCAGGTACAGCATCATCCTTTGATTCTTCTGGTATTACGTCTTCTTGTGACTGATGCATTGATTCAAATTCCTTCATACTTCCATCCTTCTCTTTTTCATCATCAATCTCCTTTCCCTCCTCCTCTTCATCTCTAATTTCATCTTCTGACCCAGTCCCTTCTCCTTCATCTTCACCAAGGCTATGACGACAAGTTTTGTCATCATCTGGATCACTTTCGTATGACACATCATAATCAGTCTTTGTCTGGTCACAAGGTGATGGAGTCAGACTAGTTTCTTCTTTCGATAATAATCTCACAGAAAACTTCTGCGATTTCTTGCCACTGCTCTTATCTCCAAGAGGCATCTTTAGGACCTTTTTTTGTTGGACTTCTCTTATAAGTTTTTGTGGAATGCATACCTGGAAATTTTTAATTAAAAATGGTAAATGATTATATTTTATGTTCAGTTTAAATCAAGTTTTCTAGTTAAACAGGAAAATTATTTTGTGATCATAAAATGCCACAAAATCATTTGTTTGCTTCATTGCGAGTGTAGAATATATTTTGTCAATATAGAGAAATTCAGGGTAATAATGAAATAACAGAGATGAAATTTACATACTAGAATATTTAGAAATCATCAGAATGCCTATAGAATATGAAAAAAATATATCAATTCTATTTTATGTCCAAAGTGTGAAATAACATCATAACTGAATTAATTATAATATTTTGTGAAATTGAGTCAAATAGTGAAATATTTTATCTGCTTCCTCCATATTACAAGATACCATATTTACCTGAATCCAAGACGACCCCTTCTTTGGTAGAATGCCAAAACAGAAAAAGTTTTTGACCTAATTACATGTGCTTCCAGCAAAAATTTAAAAATCTACAAAACTAGTAGAAATTTTTTTTGGGTCCCAAAATTTTCTAGAATATTATACTGTATTACATCAGTCATCATCACTCCCTATACTCTCTTCACAACTGTACTTGCTCTCACAACCTTTATCACTCCGAACTTTGTCCATAGACTCCTTCAAAACATCATCTTCACCTCCATCCATGGCATTGGATAAGCAGCATTTCTTAAATGCATTCACCATTATTTCTGGATGTATCTGATGCCATGATGCCTTGATCCATAGGCAGAGCATTGTAACATTAGGTATCTTTAGGTTTCCTTTCGGTGTTAGAGGGTGGTCTCCACTCAATAACTGTTCAGAATATAAACCCTTCAAATTATCTTTAAAAGGCTTGTTGACAGCAGCATCAAGAACTTGAAGGTGTGATGTATTTCTTTCAGGTGTTATTACAAGGTCAGTATTAATTACATTAATTGAATCTTTTAACTTCAGGAGTTATGTGTCATTTGAATGCATCTAGTACAAGCATCCCTCTTTCACTCAATAATGCTCCTGATTTTCTATTCAAAATGACGTTTAACCAATTTATCTTAAGTTCTTTTGACATCCATCCATATTCATGACATCTAACTATTATTCCAGTAGGCATTTGTTCCCTTGGGAATTGTTTTCCATTTTAGGATAGCATATGGTGGTAATTTTGTTCTATTTTATAAAACAGTCAGCATTACTGTAACTCAGTTTTTCATTGCCTGTCATTCTTATTATCACAGATTTTGCAACTTTTTCATTGTCAGTTTAATTAGATGGCATGTTGAAAAAAACTCAAGCTTCACCAGCATTGCCTATTATGGTTGGCTTTCCTAAGTTCAATTACATGTTACTGATGGGCAAGGAGTTAATCACTGAAGTCTGCAGGCAAGTTTTGGCACAATGAAGGTCAGTATAAGGAAAAAACATTTTGTCACAACATTCGCATGCACCAACCATTACTAGCCTTAAATTTCTGTCGTGAGATTTATAGTCCACATGCAATTTCTTGTGCTTTGAGTTTAATCATTTCACCTGAAACTTGCATTCCATACTGTCTCTGAGTATGCACAAACTCAACTACTTGTTTTACTGCATCATGAAAGCGACCACATTTTGGACCACTAAAGAATTTCCAACAGGATTTAACACTTTCAAGTTTCTGTTCTAAGAGTTTCCATCAACACACATTTGCTTCAGTGGCATTGAATTTTCTACTGGCTTCACAGTTATTTGTTTTTTTCTGCATACTTAATCACTATCAGTTTGTAATTGGCATCATAACTATGCCTAATTCCATTTGCTATCTTTCCCTTTGCTGTTGTACCTCTTATCTCTACATGATCAGCCATTTTAAAGTGAGGGTGACATATTTAAAAGGAATATAAGACAAAATCTCAATTAGAGAATTTATGGCTTAAAACTGTCGAATAGGAGAATCCTGATGAATTATTTGTTTTGACATCTGCAAAATGCCATCAGCTAATAGAGAAGGGAAGTTTAGTTCACTCTTCGTAATTGTTCACACACTAATTATTCATTGAACGTCATCGTTCAAAAATAAAATTCAGTAGTTCTCTAATTGGTCGAAAGATTGTCATTTGTGTATTTGGTGCATAGGTATTTCATACACACATATTCATTATTTGTTCATTGATTGAAATGGTTTATTACAAATTTTTTATTTTTGAGAAAAGATTTTTATAATGTATTTTTTAAATGAATGCAGTATAATTAAAATCCAGATAATTAGTTTGCAATGAAAAAATTCAGTAGATACAATTATTTTATCTCATGCTGCATTCATTGTAAAACATCATTTAAATACATAATCCTACTTGGCACTCGAATTTAAGACGACCGTCGATTTTCGTAAGCTAAAATTTGAAAAATAAAAGTCTTGGATTTGGGTAAATATGGTAATTAACAATAACAGCTCACATTTTAAGAATATTTTCTCAGGCAGACATAAAAAAAACAAACATTTTTACTGAAAATTCAAAACCAAGAAATTTGTTTTCCATATTAGTGATTCAACAATTGAGAGTAAAAATGGTTTTAATGCATGAAGCTAAATAAAAGAGGATAAAGCAACAAGAAAATAAATGACTGAATAGATAAACAGAAACCTAATATTAAAGAATACCAAGATAATAATTGTTTTGTCTTATCCCAGGAGAACAGAATGGAGGTTGCTAAAGAGATCTTTAGAAGATGGGACAAATTTAAGAGAACCAATTGAAAGGCTCATTATTACAGAATGGATTGGCAATCCTTTTCAAAATAAAAAATTAATAGTAAATGGATAAATCATGAATCTCACCAAAAATATGACAAAAATGATATTCTATGCCCTTCCCAAAACTCATGAAATGAAATTACTATTTATCCACACAAAATAATCCTGCAAGCTTTTATAAATTACCACAATTTATGATGTAATTTTTACAAGCAAAACTTCCCACAAACCTGAAAGTTCACCATATTATTTAGTTAGTTCTGCCGATATAGTATTGAATTTAATCGAGTAACTCCTGTATTCGCCATGTTGCATTGGATTATGTGCCATAATATAAAATGCAATGTAAATAATGTAGTATCCATATGAAAGCAAAAATGTAACAACCATTAATTCATGCAGCCTCTGATCCTGCCCATTGCAGATAAACAGCATTCAACTGCATTGCATAGGAATGAGATACTGAAGGACTTTAATTACCCTAACCAACCCACCTGAGATTGCCTTTCAAAAAGTGTTGGAATTTGATAAACTCGGCTCATCATACTTTCCATCTGATGCCGATGTATCTGCTTCTGACGTCGCTCTTCTTCCTGCCGAGTACAGGCACGAATCGCAAGATCTTCATCCACTCCACTCCAGCCTGAGACGATTTTCCATGCAGGATTTCTCCTGAAATCTCTTTCTCGCAGCCGAGCATCCTCCCTCTGCCTTCTTTCCCCTCTTTTCCTCAATTTCTCTTGCTCTGCACGCTCTCTGTGTCAAATGTTAACAAAAAATTCACCATTGGCATTCTCTTGAAGCAAGCAAGCAGTTGAAGAATCATAAAAGTGGATGGAAAAAATTCTGGCATAACTGGGAACTGAACCTTGACCTGCAACCTTCTAAGATGAAGACTTGAAATTGATATTTTGAGTGCTAAAGCCATACATATATTTCTCTAAGGCAAAAATCCACATGGGTGAGCAACATAAATGTACAGCTTTCAAAGTCAAATGAAAAGTTATAATAACAATTATTAAAATACATCTCTATTATTATTTAACAGATATATTTGTCTATGGGCCACTAAAAGTCATAATTGGTGTTCTTTGATAGTTAGCTCAAGATTTTTGAAGTGCCTAAAGAGCTATAGACTTGTCATATATTTACATTTATTATGGTAATATTTTTTAGCAATTTGGCAGAATTGTATAAGCAACCTGAGCATTAAAAATAAATTAAATTCAAATACAATAATGTTTTGATAGTAACTGTTTTACATTCTTACTTAAACAAAAGAAATATTATTAAATAATAGGAACATGAAACAGGTTGCAGAATATGTTTAAAAATTAAGAAATTAAAATAACTATTTTTGGAAATATAAATTAAATGAAACTGGTAGAAGTGGCTAACCTACAGGGTAGAAATGATGTAGTAATTTCCAATCAAAATGTTTACCCTTAAACTTTACTGAATTGAAAAATGTAGCTCAACCAACCATAATGTCTGAAATTTAAAAAATATGTTTAAAAATCCATTTGTTGGTTCAGAAAATATTTTTGGAGAAGAAAACTCTCCTTTATATCATAAGTATTTACTTGAAATTAAAAAACTCACATTCTTAAAAATTCATAATTCTCTTGAACTGAACAAGATGTAACTGTTTTTTTCCTTTGATTCTTAGCAACTAAAAATAATATAATACTATTTAGCAATTAATTAAAAAGTTGCAATAAAATAATTATTAAAGTGTAAATACATAAGGTTTGGAAGAGGACTCTATAGAGAACTTTGCACAACTTTGTTTAAATAATTATTCCCAAGCCACTTAACAAAAACTACTACTGGGAAAACATTCCATCGCATAAACAAAAGGTTTAGTTTATTTGACAACATCTCAAAGATTTCCATATGGCTTTGCTTTCATTATATTCTTATTAAAATGAATCAAATATGGCAACTCGGAATAATGCATGAATTCAAAGTTTATTATCCAAACTATCACTATATTTTTTATTTCCAGTCATGGCAGACTTTTTTTATCACTTCAATCCTCTTTTAAAGCTTTAACATTCAGTTTATAAAATCAGCCACACCAGAAAAGTTATTAAAAGGTACTGCATTTTCCAGAGTAAGGCAAAATTTTTCCAGAAAAAAAGCACTGTACATTGAAGTCAAAAGGTAGTAAAGCCAATGCAAGAAATGGCTAGGTTTAACAAGCCTTGGCATTATTAAAACAAGTAGTGGAATTTGTTCTTGGAAGGCCATGAACAGCAAAATCACTTTCTCAAGGTAAATATCATATATAATGGTGTATAAGTCGATCTTGATTTTCTGGCTTGAAAATGCATGTCAAGACATACTCGCCATATAAAATGATCTTTTCCTATCACTTCAGTAGTATTTTTACTTTCTCCATATACGAAGTATAGAGAAAGTATTGTTCTCATGAAAAAATCGAATTCGAGATTTCAATGTAAATACATGTTTTAAGTTCTCCTGAACTCGTTTTGACTATTTTCTTGATTATGTCTGTGACTGGAATGTTGTGAGTGCTCTAACTCAAAAACTATTAATCAGGTTAATGCGAAATTTTATATTTCACATATTTGTTAAAGGCACAAGAACTGATAAGTTTTTGGTAAAAATCGGTCAACCAAAAGTGGGAATTTACTCTTGTCACATCCATTTATTGAAACATTTGCTTTAATATTTGATAAATGTAAAAAAGTACTGGAATAATGGTTGTAGGAAATTTAATTTTCTACAATGTTTGTCCAAAACATTTTCCCATATAATGGATTGTTTAAGAGATATTTAAAAAATTAAATGTTTTAGCTGTTACTGTTAATAATGTCTGTTTCTTAGCTGAGTTCTCCTTTTTTTTATATTAGAATGAAGCCTAATCAATATCAGTTTGTCACTGAGCAAACTGTCACAAATGCATGGCCTATTATTATTTTTTACCACAGTTAATCTGCCCCCTGTTAATCAAGAGTTGACTGTAGTAAAAATCATCAAAAGTCTGCATTATGATAATTTTTTTATTCCCGTCCTGAAAACTTGTTTTTATTGCTGCCTCTAAATCTCGCCACACCTAAGCCATTGCCTACTTTGGCCTTATTTCAAATCCACTACTGCATATCATACATGTCTCATGTTTGTTCATTGGTTGGTTACATTTTATACATGTTTCGTACCAGCCTGAAAAAAATTTTGCGGGCACCCATGTCCCTAGTGTTCATGTGATATTTATTATATTTCACTGTATTATTGATAGCAAATAAGCACCCTCATCATAGCTCAACTTGTGAAAAGCTTGAGATATGAAACTGGTTTTAAGTTAACAAGTTGCCTACAGGTCACGGAGATTTCCGTTTTTCGTGCCAACGGTAGCGTACGGGGCACGGAAATCTCCGTTTTTTTTGTTCATGTCATTTCTTTTCTCCTTTGTCTTTTTTAACTCCAATATTTTACGTTTTTTTTCAACCATATTCAATTATAAAGGTTGTATGCATTTAATGAAAGATTTTTGTAGAATTTCTCATATCCATTAAACCATAATAAATTATTTTCATTTTGTCTAACATTCCGAGCTGCAGCTTTGGGACAAAAATGCGCTCCTTGCATTTTTGAATCTTGTTTACTTGTTGGAGTCTGTTTATTCTTCAATGACGTAGAAAGCCCATTGAGTCATTTATAGCTTCAGTGTCAAGAATTTGTCAACAGTAGTGACAAGAGGAGATGGATTAGTTTTGGAATAGCTGGTTCAGCGTTCGGATGTTTTGTGTGTGCAGTGTTATCGGTGTCACTTTATATCATATGCCGTAGCGAAGACATAGTACATCTAAAAATTGTGGTACAATTATCTTATACAATAATAGGTATTAATTTTTAATTTTTCTTATAAATTTACGTTCTATTCACTACCCATGGCGGGACCTGGAGATATATACGATGACGAAACTTTGGGTGATTTATACACAGACGATTTGTCAGATGTACCAAGTGAGGACAATGAAGAAATTTACAGTAGTGAGAAAGAAAGTGATGATAGTGTTTTATTCAGTGTGAGAAAAAGAAAAGCTCCTCGTGTAATTAGTGATAGTGAATCTGAAATAAGTGAAGTTGAGGAAAATTTAGCTAGCGCGGGTGATACTGTTTGGAGAAAAAACGATACGGAAATAAATTTGGAGGAACTTTTATGTTTGCCTGGGGTAAAACATTTACCAGAAAACTGTGAAAGCCTCTCTGATGTTGTAAAACTTTTTTTTGGTGACAACTTGTTCAAAATTCTATGTTATGAATCTAACCTATATTACAGTCAAAATATAGATAAATACAAATATTCCCCCAAATCAAAGAAGTGGTCGAACATTACAATTCCTGAAATGAAAAAGTTCCTTTCTATAATAATCCTTAGGGGCCAAGTAAGGAAAGATACCCTAAAAGAGTACTGGAGCACTGATCCTTTCATTGATTTTGGAAAAATAATGAGTCGAGACAGGTTTGAACAGATATGGAGATCATGGCATTTCAACAATAATGATTTTTTGTCAGACACGACAGACAGACTATTCAAAATAAGGCCTGTGGTTGATTACTTCGTCGAAAAATTTCAGAACGTATATAAACCAAAACAGGAGAGTTATCCCTTGATAAAGCGGTGATACCTTGGAGGGGATGGCTCAAATTTAGGACGTATGTATAACCCCGCAAAAATAGTGAAATACGGCTTACTTGTTCGCATGGTATGTGAAAGTGATTCAGGCTATAATGCAAATTTGGAAATATACGCAGCAGAAAGGAAAAAATTAGAGGACACTATTTTATCACTTTTGAAACCAGTATCAAATCTTTGGCATCACATATATCAGGATAACTATTACAATAGCGTTAAAATAGCAGAACTTCTAATTAAACAGAATACAAGAGTTTGTGGGACAATTAGATCGAATAGGGGCCTTCCTGTCTCATTGAAGGATGAGGCAAAAAAATTGAAAAAGGGAGAATTCACATATTATCGTAAAGGTCAAGTTTTACTTCTCGTTTGGAAGGACAAAAGGGAGGTTAGGATGATCAGTACGATTCACAATGCTAGTATGAGTAATACCAAAAAGAAGAACAGAATCACAGGACTGCCAGTGAAGAAGCCTACGTGCATTGTAAGATACAATCAGTGTATGAAAGGAGTAGATAGGGCAGACATGTATTTGTCCTATTATACAATCTTGAGGAAAACAATTAAATGGTCCAAAAAGGTTGTGTTATGGCTAACAAATTGTGCTCTTTTCAATTCATTTAGAGTGTATAAAACTTTGAATAACTCCAGTAAAATTAGATTCAAAACTTTTTTACTTGACATTGCGAAACATTGGGCGAGTAGTTGGGAAGAATTGGGTGAGTCTTCGAATGACGAGGTTGAAGAGACTGAAAAGCCTACTAAGCACGCTGCGAAAAAAGGACAACCAGAGAGACTTTCGGATAGTTTGAGCAAACATCATCTAGAGCCGATTGTAGGGAAGGGGAAGAAAAAATATCCTTCCAGGGCTTGCAAAGTGTGCGCAGCAAACAACAAGAGGAAAGAGACGCGGTATGTTTGCTCATTCTGCGGTGTCCCGTTGCACAAGGGAAAATGCTTCCTGCATTATCACACCAGCAAAAAATATTAACATCATTGGTATTTATTCAAAATTTCAACTTGAAATTTTAATAAATAACTAAGTAATGAAAATTTATATAATTCAACCACATTTTAAATTGAGTACCTTTAATTCGCCCGGAACAGGCAATATGGAGGCATTTAAATGCCCCGTATGCAAGGTGTTAAAAGTTGTAGAATTTGCTAAAAAACAACTTCTGCAGGGAGGGAATTAGGGTTCTGATGAAAAACTGTAAATACTGAAACAGCTGATTCAATATAGCAATCACCTGTGCTAGAGGGGACCAACAGTCGAAGGGCCAACAACATCAATTTAAAGAAATTCATAAAACATTAACTTAATAAAACAGACTTACGCATTGGATAGAAGATATATCAGGATATAACTAACAAAAACATATTGAAATAAAAAATATGGCTCTATTAATATATTATTTTATAATATGGGTTGAGCCATGCTTACATACACAAGTTCCAAATAATTTTGTATAAATGAATTAATTGAAAAAATGAAGTTTTTAAGACACAATTATCTAGATCAGGGGTCCCCAAACTATGGCCTGAACAGTGATTTGATCTAGCCAGCATTATCAGCAAGAGTATTCAATAGATATCATTTATGATATCAAAATGAAATTTGAGTACATGGGTGAAATCTACTTTTATTAAAAGCGAATTACATATTACAGAATCGAAAAAAATTCTCAAAACTTGCTCTTTGAAATTTTCTCACGGGCAGATCAGTCATTTGAAATGCCTTATGTGGCCCGCACAGTGGATCATGAAGCCTCATGTGGCCCTTTCAGTAAAAAGTTTGGTGACTCCTAATCTAGATCGTTAATAATTAACTTTGAGGCGATTAGATAAAGAACATTACGAGTACTTACTAAAATTACTTAATTAATTTGTTATTATGCCTGTAAATACCATAATAACAACAATATGAGAAGTAACCAAACAGCGTAGTAAATATTTTGGCTTTTTCATATTGCCATCCCTTTGGTACTTTGGGCACTTGATCATTTCAGCCCATCAGTCTTGTCAGCCCTATCACCTTTGTCAGCCCTTTGGCCATTTCGGCTCCTCGGCATACTTCGGCTCTTCGATCCTGATCCATGCTAGAGGATTAGCCATATTCAACTACTTTCTACATCAATCGCCTGGAGTACTTGGCTTATATGTTGATCCTAATTTTGTCAAAGATTTTTATTGCTTTAAAGGTCGACTTACACGATGCGATATGCTACTTCAATTTAAATTTATAACTATTAATCTATTCAAACACTATATCATCAGCAATACACTTAACAGGAATGAAGATGATGGACTATTTGCAGTAGGCAAAAATTCATATCAAAACAAATGTGTTGATGACAGTAGCAGCAGTAACAAGGATTTTCTGGGGTTTTTCAATTAAGGAACTACAATTAATTTGTTTATTTTACTATGCTTCACCCAAATAAATACTGAAAAGTGTACAAATATGAATTTAAATACTTTTTACTTTCTTCATATACGAATTATAGAGAAAGTATTGTTTTCATGAAAAAAATTGAATTCGAAATTTCAACGGAAATACATGTCTTAAGGTCCCCCAAACATGTTTTAACTATTTTCTCAATGATGTCTATGGGCGTCTATGACCAGGATTTTGTGGGTGCTCTAACTCAAAAACCATTAATCAGATCAACACGGAATTTTATATTTGGCATTTTTGTTAAAGGAAGAAGTGCTGATTAGTTTTTGGTAAACATCAGTCAACCAGAAGTGAGTGTTTACTCTTGTCACTTTCCCATTTTTACTTTCTCCATATATGTAGTATAGGGGAAAGTATTGTATTCATGAAAAAAATCGACTTCGAGATTTCAACAGAAATACATGTTTTGAGGTCCCCTGAACATGTTTTGACCATTTTCTCGATGATGCCTGTGTGTATGTGATAGCTTTTTGTGGGTGCTCTAACTAAAAAACTACTAATCAGATCAACGCGAAATTTTATATTTAACATTTTTATAAAAGTCAGAACTGATTAGTTTTTGGTAAAAATCGGTCAAACGGAAGTGGGTTTTTCCTCTTGTCATTTATCCGTTATTTTGAAATATTTGCTTTAATATTTGATAAATGTAAAAATGTATTGGAATAAAAGTTGTAAGAAATTTAATTTTCTACAACCTTTGAAACATTTTTCCATATAATGCATTGTTTAACAGATATCTTATATTATTAGCTGCCACCACCACGCCACCTACCAACGACTATTGTTAACAATTGACGCTTAGTTACATGTTAGTAACGCTCCTTTTTCTTTTCTTAATTGTTAGAGCTTTGTGGATATATCCGATATCAGAAGGTTATGGTTTGAGTTTATTTCTGTTCTTTGTAAAGTCTGAAATTGTCTCGCAGTTTCTTAAAATATTTATTATTATGTAACCTATTTGGAATTTTTAGAAATATTACAGGTATGGAGAAAGTCATGTGGTGGCCACAACAGATTTTTTTTTTAATATTCGCTTTAATATTTGATAAAAACATACTGAAATAAAAGTTGTAGGAAATTTAATTTTCTACAATGTTTGTTCAAAACATTTTCTCATATAATACATTGCTGAAGAGATATTTTTAAAACTAAATTATTTAGCTGCCACCACCACACCACCTACTGGTGACTATTGTAAACACATCACACTCCTTTTTATTTTCTTAATTGTTAGAGCTTCGGGCTATATCCAATATCAGAAGGATAGTTTGATTTTATTTCTGTTCTTTGTAAAGTCTTTAAATTTTTCTCGCAGTTCCTTCAAATATTTATCATCATTTAACCTATTTGGAATTTTTAGAAATATTACATGTATGGAGCAAGTCATGTGGTGACTACATCCTATTTTTTAATATATATTTTTTAAGAAGTCTTTGTTGGTCTCATGATCTAGAACATACAATAAGTAGAAATTCTATTTCCAAGTAAAAGTAGTTTAAAAGACAGAGGTATTTACCTAGATGACTGTATCCGTAAAACAGAAGCCAAATTGTCCCTATGAAGCACATATGTCCCAGCAGAAACAGGTCTATCTTTCTCTTTGCATATGCTTTCAGTCTTGTATGATGATAAACGACTGCATCTTTTAGCTGACTCAGATCTCCGAGACTAGAAATATGGACAAAGAACATGAGGCAATAGCTAAGTCATCTAAATAATGTGAAATAGGCAAGGAACTAATGATAGTGAAGATGAGCGACAGTTTTAAAAATGTGACAATTCACATCAAAATGCCAGAGTTGATAACTGTAACAGCAGTGACAAAGATATTCTAGGGTTTGGCAAAAAATGAACACCAATTTCATTTTATTTTCTCATGCACTATGCAAATACAGAATGTATTTTTATCATCATCATCACTAGTGTTGTCTTACGACAGGTCCTACCAATCCTTAGATTGGTTTGATGACTAGGTTCATGGTGTGGTGGTTTTCTGTTGCCTTCCACACCAGACACACACAGAAGGGAGATGGGAAACCTGGTACTGGCATTAGCATACTCCTTGTGAAGAGCACCAAGAGAGACAACTGCTTAACGTTCCTTTCGAAGGACAGAGCACTGATATGCACGGTCTCCTCAAACCATAGGGGGCCAGGCAACCACAGAAAAAATTCTTTCGCAGGATTTGTGTCCAGTGCCACTTAGCGTAGCAGGCCAACACCCTTACCACTACATCGCTAATACCCTCTGTATTTTTACGGGAGGAATAAAACTGAATTTGCATTGCATGTGTGTGAGGATGTGTATGCACATCTGTGTATGATCAAGGGAAAATTTCATGAGTAAATAAATGTTAATGTAATCAATGACCTAATTGTATGGACAAAAAATAAAACTGTTTGTGCAATGAACATTGCACCAACTTTCACTTGGCAATTTTTGGGTGCTGTGTTGCCATTTTAATTAATGTAAAAAAAACTGGAGTATATAAATGCAATGATATATATTTCTTAACTCAGAGCTGGTCACAGCCAATGTTCCTCTATTTTTTTTTAAGTCCTGCACAGCCGACCAAACTTCATGAGCAGCAGTGGTAAGCCTGAATGTAAAAAAAGTTTAACCCTTTAACTGCTAAGTTTAGAAAATAGTAGAATTGGGGATATGCCAAGATTTTTAATAGAAAATCCTCATTTAATAATATTACATTTTTACAATACTATATTTAACTTAATTTCATAAAAAAAGGCATATTTTTGTCATTAAAATTTTTTTAAACGTATAACCCATGAGTAGCACTTAAGGCACAAAAACATTTAACGCATAAACTCACTCACAGCAGTTAGGGTTAATGAAATGCACTTGAAAAAATATTTATAGTACTTGTTGCGATATTTGTTAGCTTTCACAGATCTTCTCATATGCACTGTCGTGATATTTTCTGACTTGTGTGCAACAAAAAGTGGCTGCGAATGGAGGGAAAATAGCCGTGCATGGATGCACACCCGCACAGCTTAGAGCAGAGGTTCCCAAACTTTGGTTTGCGAGAAGATTCAGGGGGTTTAACGGCATTTGCACAGTGTATCTCATTGCAAGGTTTATGTTAATCATTGTCTGCAGTGATGGGACTGGTTCAATTCAAAAAGTATTGGTTTCATGCATTTGTTCAACATAGGATTGAGTGTAGAATATATTAAATTTTCATTTTAAGATTTCTTAAATGAAACAACAAAATTGAGACAAGCTTCTACGCAGAAATTAACAATATTTATATTTGTCGAAGAGAGAAATCGAATCCGCGACGAATTTGCATGAAATGTTTTTAGATTCAGACAGAATTTTTCAGGTTTTTCAACGATGAGAAATTGTAACTATAACGAAAATCGCATTATCGCCACATTTACATGTTCAAGGCTGTCACTAGTTTGGCTTAATTTTTTTGCTTTGATTATATAGTAACACACATGTTGTTGAGCAAATGATTACATTATTAAACAAAGTGATGATCTAATTGCCTAAAATTTGAATTCTACGACGTGGTCTAGGACAGTATTTTAACGAGAAATTTTTAATAATTTTTTAAAAAGTGTAATTTACACATTTAAACATGTAAGCACTCCCCTTGGCTGCATTACTGATATTCAAAAAAGGAAGACGATCCTAAAAAAAATATTTATTTTTATGAGGGGGTTCACGAGATTTGGGTTTTTATGAAAGGGGTTCGTGGGAAGAAAAAGTTTGGGAACCACTGGCTTAAAGGGACCAATTAGCTATGACCATTGATGATAGGAGTAGATCCAATTGACCCCAAAGTTTAAGTTCAAGCTTCTGTTGCCCACTCAAAAGGGTAATCATTACCTTTAGTATGGATGATTATGATATGTTCCTTCATTCATGATATTGCATAACAGCTGCAACTGAAAATATGTTATGAGGGTTCTGACGGAACCTGCACAGCATCTCCCGCGTTTAGTATCTTAAAATTTCATTTCACCATATAGGCTGCTGCATCTCATAGTTCAGCAAATATAATATCTGGATATATTACTTTTGAAATTTTAAAAATATTTTATTAAAAACAACCTACAACTCTGATTAATTGCATTAAATGGATTATATTGGAAAAATTTGGTCAATTTCATTAGTTCAACACAAAAGATAAAACTTTTCACTCAAAGTCTATTTTTTTACCTTTCTGTCATGCAGAGAATCGGTTTCAAAATGAAAGGGATGGGGTGTGGTTGTTATATTTTCATTTTTTCTTCCCTCTAATTCCATTTGGAGAATTTCGTGAGACATTTTGTAGTTTGGAATTTTTCTATTCCTCTTCTTGCGGCAAATCCTTTGTTTTCCTTTTCCCACATCCTCTAATTCAAATTTCTCTTTATTTAGTGACATCTTTTCCCTTGCTGCCATTGACGGTGGTAAAGATGATGATCTAAGAAGTTCCTCTGAACGGATCCTCTTCCTAAGGGTCCTATTATCAACAATGGAATAAATTAAAAGATAAAAATTGACGATCAGTAACTAAACTAATGTTTGTGGTGGGTCCTGGAGCCCTAGCAAGAAATCTTGCATGGGGGCCATGCTGATCCAAATTATGCTAGTGGTCAAAATGAACTATTTCAAGCATCAGGAAAGTGATACAAGAATTGGGAGAGGAAATACAGTAACTACATATCTATCAAGGTGAACAAAACAATTATCAATTATTATTTTACCTATAATATTCATCTTCTCGCATTCTCTCATATACACGACTGCCAAATAAATTCTTAGGAACTGGTTTTGCTTTGAACATTTTGATTGGTTTACACATGTTGTAAAGCTCAGGTGAAGAGTGATAAAGCACACATCGTCTTTCTTCTTCGTCCCGTTTCACAAAGCTAAATGGTTTCATCTTCGACTTCAATTCTGCAATGCACTGCTTCTTTACTTTTCTTCTTCTATAAAATAAATAAAATTTACACTACTCTCTTACACTGACTTACAAAAGTGGTTTAAAACAGCCTTAAGTATTGTAAAGATTAAACATGGACAATTTATATAGGCTTAAATGTTAACATTTAAAAAGTTTTTAGTTTTTTTCTATGCATAAGCAAGGCATAATATTTCTTTTACAAATTCAAATATCCACGAATCAGATCTGGAAATTAAGAGAAAAAATCTATTGTTTATTAATAGCAGTGGATCTAAATGTAATATTTTGAAGAGCAAAACAAAGGAATCACATCAACGTTGCACCAATTATCCCTACCTATTTTCTTGATCATTCATAATTTTATCAAACAGAGGAATGCGTGAGGTAATGGGTACAGGATTGGCTCTAAAACATTTCTTTTCATCTGGTGACGAGTCTCTTTTTGATTCAAGGAACTGACTTTTGAGTAATTGTATCTGTTGATTTTCCTTTTCTCTAAACAAAGGAACCGATAAATTATGGTTAATAATACAAGCATAAATGAATTAAGCATTCTTTAAATTTGAATATCACACCAACAAACCTCACTGTCATTGGGAAAGGTACAGGAACAGTGATTTTTGGCTCTCTCCAAGCAACACTTTTGCTTTGTCTAGGCACAGGAAAATCTTGGCATCTGAGATCTGCATTGCTGTCTGAATCAGAAAACGAATGTCCTGATTTAGAGCAATAGTCGTCAATGCTGAAGTTATCCCAAACACTATCAACCAGTGATCCAGAACTGGCTCGCATTTGCTGATATGGCTTTCTAACGCTCTTTGAACTTGAATCCCTTGATAAATTTATTAACTGTTTCTGCCTTTTCTTTTGTGTCCTGTTCACCAATATGGAATTCTTTTCCACCGAACTCTTGATTGGCAATTTTGATTCGTCAAGTTCTGAACCTGTGTTTTCGTCGTTTTTTCTATTAAGGTTGGCATTATCTATTGACTCTACAGTACTATCTTCACTGGTTGACGGTTCCAAAATTTTCTTCTGTTTCTTGTGACTAATGATTTTGGGTGATTGGACCGAACTATTCGAAATACTGTTAGAATCCACACTAGCATTAAGTTGATTTTTCAATTTCGAAGCTCTTCCACTTTTTTCTTTTAGTCGATTATCAAAACAACTAACCCCTACGATTCCTTTATGAATGTCTGAACACACGTTAGAATCTGCTACCGAAACTTCCTTTGTAACAATTTCAGGTTTGCTATCATCTTTAACGCTTTCTTCCGAAAATCCTCTATTTAGTGAATTTATGTACAACTTCTGTTTCTCTTTCAGATGCTGTATTTTCCGATAAAACTCCTCGTCGGAAAGGTGATTCATGTCCCCATAGTCTGGAATACTTTCGTAGAACTCGATTAAAGACCTTAAAGGGCGATCCGAACTATTATGACACGCGCTTGACTGAGAACCATTTCCTACCTTTTGTTGCGAGTTTGAATAACGACTACTCACAGGTCTAGACCCGCAAACACTAGAACCCTTTTGCGTATTCATGGTAATAAAAGTATCATACTTCCTTTCAAACAATGGACAAGGATACCCACTACAAGGGTTAACAGGAACTTTTAAACATGAGTGGTAAAAGGATGAACCGTTATTATTTGTTGGCATGACAGCCGCTAAATTTTACAAGCCTTCATTGTGGAAATCATACCATGGAAACGGATGTAAACTGATCAAACGTTCGTGCCTCAGCTACTGATGCCATCTACAGAGAAATGCTGTAATCATAATTCGCTTCGTTTCTTTACGGCGGAATCATTAAAAAATTGTTATTGTAACTTATAGAGGAAAACAAGTAGTATCTTGCACATACCCTTTCACTGATCCTATTTCATATTTTTCCACATATTTTCACCTCAATGTAGAAGCAAGAAAACTTCTTCTTGGAGACCGCAATGTCAACTTGACATTGTCAAGCATCATCCATGAAGAAACGTGTATCACGTTATATTTAAGCTACACGACGTGACGTCTAACTAAGTCTAACAGTCCTGGATTTCAATTTTCTGTTCTGCGTGCCAAAGAAAGACAAATATTTGACATATTGAAAACGTATAATTGAAGTGAAAGAACGACTGTTTCGATAATCGTCATTCTGGAATGAAGAATTCATGAGATTCATAAAAAAATTGTGCCGCGATCCATCGAAGAGTGAACGAATGAAGCCGTTTAAATTAATTTTTAAAAAATAGTAGTGCTCAAGCGCATTTTTTTAATTCAACAATTTTCTTCTAAGCGAGATTGAAGCAGGGGATGATTCTTACACCGATAAATAAAATACCTCCATCTGCGATTTTGGCATATATCGTAGCGTTTTGTCTTAAGTGACTTAATGGTGTTTTAATTCTTTATTTAAAATAGTAAACAGAAGCAACTAAAGAAGAATATCTCCTCGCTCCGACACCAAAGACAATTGCCTAACTTATTCGCAAACAAAAGTACTCCAGATTTTTTCATTAATTGATCCAGTTCTCATAATTACAGTCGCATGATGTTAAAGTTTTGAAAAATTTAATCCCTTTTCAAATTTCTGGTTCGTTACCCAGTGTAAATACCTAAACAAAACCTAGGTATTATTCGCTCGACGATGTTCGTTTATTAATTTTGTTAACCGTCTCTCTATTATTATTGGACGAACTGAGTGCCGCAATTTAAAAGCATATCATCATATCCATTATTGAAAATATGTGACTTTATTTAAAAAATGAACTAAGTTTTATAGTAATAAGGTATTTAACAGTTAAATGTGAAGTTATTTTCACCATTACTTGTAACATGGTAGGAAAAAACAGGAACTCGAATGAAGCAGTAGTTGATATTCAGTTCAATGAATATTTAACTTCAAGTTCTTGCTCGAAGGTGGTTGTAGAAATAATTAAATATCTTGCTTATCAAAAGCAGCAGATACCTTATCCTTTCGAACAACTGAAACTGTTAGTGAATAAGAAAAACGTTTCGGAAACAGCAAGTAAAGTAAGTACATTCCTAATTTAATCCCTCGAGTATTACCTAAACTATTACCGAGAAATTAAGTCGATCTTGAAACATATTAATCAACATTATGTGCAAGGTAGGGCCCCTATATTTTCACTTATTTCGCTCTATATAAAACGTTTTCCACTATAAACGTCTTTTATGGTTCAATGTAGATATTGACTCGCTTGTATGACATTTGTTTTTAGCAAGATTTCATTTTCTTCGCCATCCACTAACGAATAATCCAATGGTTGCATGATATCTTAAGCCCATTCATTATTTACCTCTCGTTTTATTGTAGAGTAACATTTAAATAATTATGCGTATTATTTCTCATTCTAACCAGCCGCGATCGTTGAAACTTGAAAGGCACTACACAAGAGCAGCTGAAGCTGTTGACACCCTAGAGAATATTTTTAATGTAAGTATAAAAGTGTTATTTTTGGTTATTAATTTATTGGAAATGAAGTATTGTATTGAATTATCAGAAATATTTTACAGAAGTTGGAACACATTTACAATTACATTTTCTTTTTTTCTTAATTCAAACTAAATTTTAGTTGCAGTCAAGTGTCATACTGTTGCTTGACCATTCTCTATTGAAGTAATTTGAATTGACCATTAGAAATGGATGTATTATTGTTATATTAACCATTATATAATGCCATGATCAGTGTGTATAGCCCACATTGTTGCTGCTTAGTCTCAATTCTCATTGTTTTAGATAATTGTTCAAAAAATTTTATTTTAAGTTCTTTTGCTGTTGAAAATTACTGAATTTCAATAAAAACTATCATTTTAGAAGCAATTTATAAGTCTTGAGTACGTTTGCCAAGATACAATATTTTTTATTGATTTCCCATTTTTATTTGTAATTGGATGGGCAGAACATCGAAGTGGAATTTTTGACTGCTGGACAAGATGGTGTTGGTGAAGTTGAGGAAGTAGTTGTTCTGTTTGGAGCAACTCCCATCACTCCAAAGGATGTTTTCAGGATACAGCTTCCTCCTATCATACACAATTGTGTCTTTGATACACCAAAGCCTCCATCACGAAATATGATGGTCCATCTGCTCAGGTAATTGCTTCCTAAATAAAAAGGATATTGCAAGCTTCTTTCTCATTTTAAAAATTAATTTGGTAGCCTTTTATCTGCAACTGTGGCTATGAATCTATCTCTAGTATCATTCATGGAAGAGCATAGACAAAAAACGTTTTTGCATGGTAATCACTTATGAAACATTTTTATGCATATTGGACCTATTCAGATTTGGTTGGAAGAGTATGTACTGTTATTCCTAAACCTTTTGTAAGCACAGCACCTTTCAGATATAAACAGAATTTTGCAGTACCCTTGCTTTGAAACAAGATTTTTTTAATTTTTACATAGGGCTACTATAAACATGCATCCATGATACCATGCCATATTCATTTTATTAGAGGAAAAATTATTGCCATAATTATTTATCGTTGATTTATTTATTAAAATGAGTTTTTAACAGCACCCCTCAAAATCGGCTGCATCACATTGTTTGTTTACAGTGTCCATTTCACTTTAATATAATTGTTGGGTAAAAGTTTTGTAGACCCATCTGATAAAACATCCATTTCCATCTCCTGGAGGTGTTTATTCCAAGTAACAGATATTTGACTAAAAAATTCACCTGGATTGCCATCAAGTATAATAGAATTCATTGTTTTCTGATGGTCATTTCCATTATATGCATGTAGTAACGTAATGTGTATAAAGTATAATAGAATTTATTGTTTTACGATCGTCACTCCTTTCATATGTCTTGGCATGGAATAGCAAGCTATTTTTAAATTACTACAATTTGCATGACATTTTCAGGTGTCTGCTGGAGTCAGAAGAATTACACTTCATAGTCAGCCACCCAGTAACTGCAACCAACACATTTGTGTTCTTCAAGAGAAAACCTTCTAGTGACAAAGTAACGATCAGCTCTGGTGGAAGCAAAAGCTGGTTCCTTCCACGGGAGAATTTCAGGTTGCCACAGAAAGGAAGGCAGGCTGTTCTAAGAATAGAGTGCATCTCTGAAGAGATGCCAGCTGAAAATTTTGATTCACCTCTTGCTCATCCCCTAGGTAATGTTAGTGATCTTGAAGATGACTTATTTGATTCTTCAATTGACTCAGAACCTAAGCAAAAATTAATAAAAATGGAAGAAAATGGCAAGGGGAGGCATAAGAAGGCAAATAGCAATCAAAAAGCTCCTCCCAGTTTGAATATTTTTTCAAACCACTTGGTTTTTAAATCTGAACCTGATGATAAGCTGGAAAATTTATTCTCAGTGACCGAGAGCAAAACTTTAACCAGCAATGTGCAATGTTTAGTTGATAAGGTTTCAGGAGATATGGAAAGCCTTAGTCATTCCATGAAGGAGATGCAGCTTGATTCCTGTACATTAGTAATGGATAAAAGTGAAGTGAACTGCATTCAATGGTTTGAAGCTCGAGTGCCATTAAGAGGGTTTAAGGATTATGTTATTAATGGGGTTTCAGCAATAAATGCTTAATAAATGTTTCAGAAATGTGGTTATTAATTGACAGTACAAAATCTTATTTTGCATTAATTGTTATTGTAGAAATTGTTTTATGCTAGTTCATCGACAACTTGATTCCATATTTACTTATTTTCATTATCTATATCGAGGTAAATCATGAACTTGGTTTAAGGTTGAATGATTTGAATTACTCCAATGATCAAAGCTTTTGAATTATATTTATTTTAATAAATTGTTCCAAAAACCTCTGAGATGAATTATGTAGTTGTGGTTTACAGCGAAACATAACTTTTGTTCTTTTTTATTTCTATGAGACAAAATGTTTAATAGTGATGAAATTTATATTTATAATAAAAATAACAAGGAAATAATTTAAAAATAAAGTGAACTGTGGTGATAAACATGGGTAAACTTTGTATTTGAAGAGCTTCCTTTGTAAAACCCTACAGCAAACTGGATGTATACGAGTGCATTTCTGCAACAAAATTTTTTTTTATTCAGACATTAATGACTAAAAGACCAGGAGCCCATCTGTCCTATGCACCTACCTGAAAAAATTAAATGGGCACAATATTAGAATAAATTATCTTTTTCATTCAATTCAGCCTTACATCTATGCAACATATTATGTAGTTTGGTCCAAAGTCAATAATTCAGAAATTAAACAGCATTTATCATCTCCTTTATCATAGTTGACATAAAATAAGATGTAGTAAAAATTACCGTATTTCCTCGATTCTAAGATGCATTTTTTTCACTTTTTAAAGTCTCTGAAATCAGGTTGCATCTTACATTCGATTCAATCTTTAGTATAATTTTTTTTAAAGCTATTACTAAATCAAGGGTGTCTTACAATCGATGGCATCTTAGAATCGAGGAAATACCATAATTCAATCCAGGAGTTATGTCCGAGGTGCTCAACCCATGTCGCATGTACCACTTCTGGTGCATTCTCATCTCTCAAGTGACATTGTGCTTTACACAATTTATATAAACATTTCATTTTTCCACAAAATATATCGGATTGAAAATTATAAAATATCATTGCATTTACATCACTATATCAGATTTGTTTGCGAGTAAAATGCACGATTTATTATTATTTCGTATTGCCTTTATTGCATGCCAAAAATAAATTGGCATATCAACACTCCCACAGAGTAGATAGCACATGAAAGGTAAAAGGTTGAGCACCACTGAGTTATGTATAAGTTATGACGGCAAATTAAGCTATATTCAAGAGTTAGTTGTTACTTCATCTTTACATCAATGCAGAAGTGCATAAGACAATTGGAGAGATGGGTGGTACTACAAATATTCTACAAACAAATACAGGCAGTCCCTGACACGTATTTAATTCGTTCCGCAAAACCTAACTTAAGTCCAAAAATTCTCTTACACATGTTCATGTATGTTTAACGAGTTAGAAAATGAACGCATAATATAATTTAGGTGCGTTCTGATATTTATTATAATTCATTTTTATAATTATTATGCACTTATAATTTTGTAAAAATTATGTATTCAAACTTTTGATAAATCTTAGATAGGTATAAGTTCAGATATTTCCCATATAAAAGCATTGCACTCACTGCCACGCCAATAAAAAATTGTATTGTTTGAAATTACATATTAATAATTTCGTAAAAACCTGGTATATACATTCAAATTTAAAAAAAGCATGATAAACGTGGTACATCAAACTAATACCAATACAACAAGTGAAAGCAGGAACGCACTGAATCGGCTGGCATTATATATGAATTATTTTATTATAATTATATATTTATTAATATACAGTATATTTATTATAAAATAAGGCTCTATTTATTAAATAAATAATGTATCCTAATGTTAGAACAAATTTTGTTATATAAATAGAAAAGGTTCCCGGCGATGAACCTATACGTAAAGTCGGAAATACGTAAGTCGAGTCACTCGTAAGTCGGGGACTGCATGTTATACCAATGAAGAGCAGAGGAGAATAAAGTTAGAATAATGAATAGAGAATTCACAAACCACCAAGATATACAATATTTTGGAATTCTTAACACTCAACTCCAGTTTAGAAAATTGAAAAAATTCCCTGCAATTTTGTTTTTATAGAGGTAATTTATTTAAATTCTAATTTCACAAAAAAATAGTCAACTAAAAATGCAAACTTAACAATCAAACAATGTATTATAATTAATAGGTTCCTTTATGCAGGTTCATTGGTATCTTTTGATTTTTTCATAGAAGAAATTTAATGGACAAGGCAGAGACTGTGGAATTCCATAATCAAATGACATGAACAATACTAGATAGTACTTTTTATTTATATTAAACTTTTGCTAATTTCCACAATATATGTAAAACAACCGGTTACAGTTAGTAATCACCATCATCATGTAACAAGCATTAAAAAAATAGGCAATATATACCCAACAATAGAGGTGGGGAGGTGAGGATGGACGAAAATAGGAGTCAATGGTGAATAGTGGGTGGGGGGAGGTGAGGAAGGGGAAGTCATGAACAAAAGATAGAGAGGGGGGTGAGGAGGTTGAACATTGTTTTGCAGAAAGACTGTACTAGGTGGGGGAGGAAGCACCTACATGAGTAGCAGGGAATAAGAGGGGGAACTGGTGATCGTCAACTAAAAGTATCTCGGGATTAATTTTGTTATATAATTTCCATTTTCTCAAGGACATTTAATCTGGGTCCTTTTTCTGCTAACTGTAAGATTTTGGAAGTAAAGGAGGAAGAATGATTGCGGGTGATTAAATGTTTTGCGAAATGGGAATCAAATGAACGGGATTTGAAAACACCTTAAGTGTTCGTTAGCTCTGATTTGAATATTTTTCTCCTTTTGTCCAGTGTAAATACTGTTGCAATCGTTACACTGCAAAAGGTGACCACTGGATATCTTCAAAATGTCAACTTTGTCCTTACTATTGCCAAGAAGTAATCTCAGGTTTACTTTGTCATAAAAGGCCAGCCTGATTTGTTCCTTGGGGAAGAGATTAGCAATTTTGTAAGATAAATGGCCCATGAAAAAAATTTGTGCCAGCGAGATTTGTTGATGGTTGGAGAAGGCTGGGAAGAATACAAAGAGCTGATGGCCATGTTTCTTTGTGTTTGACGGAGTAATTTTGAAATTAAAAGTGGGGAATAACAATTTTTTTGGCAATATATGAGATAGTATTTAATTCTAAGGAAAAGTTTTATGGAGATAGAGGGATATTTAAGAGTCTGTTGAGTATAGAATGGAAGGCTGCGAGTTTGTGAGAGTAATGATGATTGGAGGAAGCATAATTGGTGCAGATTGGTTTACGATAGATGGAGAAATTAATCTTGTTATTAAAAGTTGTTAAAGAAAGGTCAAGGAAATTGAGCTTATGATTAGTTTCTAGTTCATAAGTAACTTTGATGAAAGGATGAAGTGAATTCAGGATGTTTAGAAACAAATCCAATTGCCTTGTAGTGCCTGTCCAAATACAAAAAATATCATCTACATATCTAAACCACGAAAAAACATAATTTACAAAAGGTGAACTCAATTCGAAAAGTTTACGCTCTAGATCAGGGGTGGGCAAACCACGGCCTGCGGGCCAAATGTGGCCTGCGAGGACAAGTTATGTGGTCTGCGATGCCCTTATGAAAGCAAAATACAGATAATTTTATATTTGTAGCTTAAAATTATGACCAGAAAACCATTTCCAGTGATGTTATGAGGATAACATATTATTTATTATCAATTTTCTCTCACAGGATCCCTCACATTATCTCAAATAACTTACGATGTGAACCGCAATGTGGTCCATTGAAGCATTTTTATCTGTTAATACGGCCTGACCCTCCCTAAGGACTGCATAACCTTACAGAGGTGGGAGGGTTTGTGTACTCTTACGAACCAAAGAGCTATGCCGGCGGGAGATAATTCTCCTGGTAGGACCATCCAAGCCGGAAAGGTCTGAGGGGAAGAGTCAGACTAAGAAGCAGTCTTGGGGGTTTTACATCCCCCTGTGCAAGGGCAGCAGCTTGCACAGTACCTCTGTAGGTGGTGATCATGTGGATCTGAACAGCTACAGATGGGTAATCACTCTGTGAAACTGCGATGAGGAAAGCAAGGGGAAACTACCTCATTATATTTCCCATGATAGGCTGAAAAGCTGAAATACCTCTATGGATCTTTCTGGGGTAAAATATTCCGGAGGTAAAATAGTCTCCCAATCGGATCTCCGGGTGGGGACTACCCTAGGGGATGCACAGAGGAAATTTAACATTAATAGGAAAGCAAGTGGTGAGAAATTAAGAATAGGCACATGGAATGTTAGGACTATGAATTCAGGGGGTAAACTAGAGAACATAAAAAGGGAAATGAGAAGGAATAATGTAGGTATAGTAGGTCTTAGTGAAGTTCGGTGGGAAGGAGAAGGCGAGATAAATTCAGACGAATTTAAGATTATTTACTCAGGAGGGGAGAAAAAGGAAAGGGGAGTGGGGATTATAATGAGAAAAGAGATAGCTGAAAGAATTAGCAAGGTAGTGACAGTTAATGATAGATTAATAGCCGTAAAACTTCAGATGGAGCCAGTGGAAATGCTTATAATTCAAGTGTATATGCCAACGACTAATGCTGGCGACGACGAAGTAGATGAAATGTATGAACAGATTATGGAGATATTGGAGGAGGAGGGAAAAGGAAGGATCACCACCATAGTAATGGGAGATTGGAACAGTGTAGTCGG
Source organism: Tanypteryx hageni (assembly GCA_028673005.1). Classification (NCBI taxonomy): domain Eukaryota; kingdom Metazoa; phylum Arthropoda; class Insecta; order Odonata; family Petaluridae; genus Tanypteryx; species Tanypteryx hageni. The sequence goes on along the minus strand of CM054114.1, from coordinate 51,303,852 downwards.
AGAGGGACAGGAAGATAACATAGTGGGAAAATATGGGCTAGGGAAGAGAAATGAAAGAGGGGATAAACTTGTGGAATTCTGCCATAGAAATAGATTAATTGTAACTAATACATGGTTTAAGCATCACCAGCGGAGACTTTACACATGGAGAAGCCCAGGAGACCAGAGACGATACCAGATAGATTACATACTAGTCAATGAAAGATTTAGAAATAGCATTAAAAATGTGAAAACACTACCAGGGGTAGATATCGATTCTGACCACAACCTTTTGGTGGCAAATATACAATGTAGACTGAAGAGCGTTAAGAGAAACGTAAGAGTTAACAAGAAATGGAACTTAGAGGAACTCCTTAAAAACAAGGAGGCTATCATGACTGAGCTGGAGGAAAGGTTGGGGGAGAGAGATGAAGAAAATAGGAAGAATGTAGATGAGGAGTGGAGATACATCCATAGCAACATTAAAGATGTAATGGAAAAGAAGGTAGGAAAGATAACGGGTGAAAGAAACAAAAAACCCTGGATCACAGCAGCCATGCTGCAAAAAATGGAAGAGCGGAGAAAGTGGAAGAACATAAACACTGAAGAAGGCCAAAGAAAGTACAAGGAGTTAAATAATGCTTTAAGAAGGGAAACAGATAAAGCCAGAGAACAGTGGATAAATGAGAAATGCGAGGAGATTGTCGAATGTGAAAGAATTTGTAGAACAGACCTCATGTATAGCAAAGCAAGGGAACTATTCAAGAAAAAAGCAAGAAAGATAGGACGTAAAGGAATCATGAACAAAAGTGGTAAAATAGTATCGGAGCCAGACAATGTAAAGAATGTCTGGAAAGAATACATTGAGGTTCTGTATGACAAAGAAGGAAAGCCAAGAAATATTGAATTAAATGAAGAAGAGGATGTGGAAGAAGATCAGCTAGGACCAAGTATTCTCGAGTCTGAAGTTAAAAGAGCAATTGATGACATGAAAAGAAGAAAGGCAGTTGGGAGTGATGATATACCCGTGGACGTTCTTAAGGTTTTGGGGTCTAAAGCAGTTAAGCAACTCACAAAATTTTTTAACCAAGTATATGATACTGGTGTATGGCCTGAAGATTTTTTAGATGTTGTGATGGTACCACTGGAGAAAAAGAACAATGCAAAATGTTGTAAGGATTACAGAACTATTAGTTTAATTTCTCATACAGCTAAAGTTCTAACCAGAATAATAACCAAAAGAATTGAATGTAAAATAGAAAAGGAGCTGCAAGATAATCAGTTTGGTTTTAGAAGAGGAAGGGGGACTAGAGATGCTATAGGATGTATGAGGATGATGATAGAAAGAGCGCTAGAAGTCAATAAAGATATGTATTTTTGTTTTGTAGATTGGGAGAAAGCTTTTGACCGAGTGAAATGGGATAAAATGCTGGGTATTTTAAACAAAATAGGAATAGATTGGAAAGATAAAAGACTGCTTAAAAACCTTTACTTTGATCAAAAGATTAGAGTCAGGGTTGAAGGAGAAGAAACAGAAAGTACTTCAATAGGGAGGGGAGTGAGGCAGGGTTGTCCTATTTCACCAGCGATATTTAATATGTATGCAGAAACAATAACAGAAGAAGCGTTGATGGAAGAGAAAGGATTTAAGATAGGAGGTGAAAGTATTACCACCATTAAATACGCAGATGATCAGGGCTTAATAGCAGAAGGCGAGAAAGAGCTTCAGAGGATGACAGACAGACTAGTTGAGGTTGGCCAACAATATGGAATGAAGATCAATACAGAAAAAACGAAAGTCATGGTGGTTTCAAAGGAACATAAAGAATTAAATATAATGGTAAATGGCCAAAAATTGGAACAAGTAAGTAGTTTCAAATATCTCGGCAGTATTTTAGCACAGGATGGAAGTAGTACACAGGACATCAGAAGTAGGATTGCAATGGCAAAAGCAGCATTTAACGAGAAGAAGGAGCTTCTCACAAGCAAGAAAATAAATCTAGAAACAAGGAAGAAATTAGCAAAATGCTACATATGGAGCATAGCTCTTTATGGTGCAGAGACGTGGACGATAAGGAAAAAGGAGGAAAAATATTTAGAAAGTTTTGAGATGTGGGTATGGAGAAGAATGATGAAAGTGAAATGGACAGAGAGGAAGAGAAACGAAGAAGTATTAGAAATGGTGGGAGAAGATAGGATGCTAATAAAAACAATCAGGAAAAGAAAAGCAAATTGGATAGGGCACATATTGAGAAGACAGTGTTTACAAAGGACGATCTTAGAAGGAAAAATCAGTGGAAAAAGAGGAAGAGGGAGAAAAAGAATAGGAATATTAGATAATATAAAGCAGGGATATACTACTTATAGAGGTATAAAAGAGGCTTCTAGGGAGAGAGAGAAATGGAGGCAGCGATTCAGTTAAAACCTGTCTTCGGACAGAAGCATGATGATGATGAATACGGCCTAAGAAGCTGCAACTTTTAATGCAGCCTGCCACGTAAAAAGTTTGCCCACCCCTGCTCTAGACTGCCCATAAAAATATCTGCTAAGAGATGAGAAATAGGGGAGCCCATTGCTAGGCCCCTACTTTGTTGGTAAAAATCACCGTTAAACAAAAAATAATTGTACATAATTTTGAAAGGGAAAAAAATCAATAACAAAAAGTTTTCTTTACAGATTCATTAGCTGGGAAATTCATGAACAGGTTAACAACATCAAACGAAACAAGCTTCGAAGTTGGCAAAAGAGTCAAATGTTTAAGTGTTTTGGAAAGTTCAATAGTTTTTTAATGACAAATTTAGGGGAAAAGACTGAGAAAGGCTGAGGAAAAGAATGTTGACTTTAGTGGCTAACTTGTGTGGTGGGGAGGAAACAATGGACATTATGGGTCTAATTGGGACACTATTTTTATGTATCTTTGGTAATCCATAAACTCTTAGGGGCAGAGGGTTCATAGTTATAACACCAGGGATTTCACTGTTAGAACTTTTTTGACTATTTTTTTGATTATTCAGCAAAACCAGTCATGTTTACGTATATTCTGTGGAAATCAGCAAAAGTTTAATACAATTAAAAAATACTATCCAATATTGTTCCTGTCATTTTCATGGAAGCTTTTATGCTTTAGTAAAATTGTATGAAGCTTGCTGTTTTTCTTTCATTTATATCTTTTGGCATGCTTTATTAAAATACCTGTTAAACAATATTTTAGCTACCTTATTAAATATATACCTGAATATAAAACGAGATTTCTTATTTTATCATTTGAAAAACTAAGAGTCATCTTTTATTCAAGTAATATGAAATAACTCTACAGGGATCTGCATTTTTACATCAAAGTAGTGCAGTATGAAAATTTGGTACTGCCAAAGTTATTACAGATATTCGATTCCCATCATTAACAATTACCTTTGTAGTACCTAGTTTTTTAAAAAACTCTTAAGAATATCATTTCTATGGTATATCATCTATCTTAAAATATAAGTACCTGAATAGCTAATTTAAGCAGCCTTCCTTTCAAAGGATGTTAATCTTAAAAATATCGAATATTTCTTTAACTGCATAGCCCTACATATTATATTTTAAGTAAATGTATGTACAAGTTCAAAAGAATCTTTCCTTTATAGTCAGATAAAATTTATGCAAATAACAGATTTTGACATGTCAACCAATTGCCTAATACTTTCTGTAGCAAAATATTATCTTTATTCTCAGTGACTATACATGCTAATAAAGGCTTCCCAAAAAGCGTCCATCCATTGATCTGAGTGTAAGTTATTAAAACGTGAATAACTTTTTCAAAGATGTAGATAGAAAATTGAAATTTGACAGAAATTTATATAATAAGATAATCAGAATTTGTTTAGCTAGGGTTGACATGGTAATTAAAGAAATAAATGTCTATTTGTGGCACTATTTTGAGGGGGGATATATTGCACTTCCTTCAAATAAAACTAATAAATTATTAATTTAATGAACCAATATTTTATCAAGACTGAAAATTAAAAAATATATAATTCACACATTGTAGTATGTTCCAGAGAGTTAAAATAATTTTGGCCAGTTAAAATTGTCTAGCGTAATGTTTAACAATTAAATATTCTTTTTGTATGTAAGATTTGATTCTACGTATATCATGCTGAGAGCAATAGCTACACTTCTGAGGGGAGAATGAGGAGAATGTAAGGGAGAAAAAGAGGAGAATATGAGAAAGAGAGGAGAATGTGAGGGAGTGAAGAATAGGAGGGATGGAGAATGGGAAGAGAGGGAAAATACGAGGAAGAGAGAGGGAGGGAAGAGAATGGGAGGAAGGCAGACAGAAAGGGAGGAAGAATGGGAAGTATGTACCTTAATTTTAATACATAATCTGCACATACCCATCATATTTGACAGGCAATTATGCTAGTTTTATTATAAGATGAATTGTATAGAGCCAAATGACAAAATTTTTGAGACCCCATTTACTGTAACTTGGAAATATCTCTTCGCGACTACCTGCAGATAAATTGGACAAATATTCTGTGCTAGAAATAAAAATAACACATAAACAAAATACTTTGAGCGGCCAAAATGCTCTTTACATGGAATCTGAAAGCTGTTTTCTCATTGATTTTTCGATTCCATAAGATAGTATCAATCCATTCTTAATGCTTTTTATTTTTTTACTGTGTGGTTTTACAATAAAATCAAACCCTAGCAGCAACAAGTGGTAAACATTGACCAAATGTTTTCTGCTTTATTTTTGGATACAAATGCCTCACAAAAGATCCACGAGGAACAATCTCTTCTTTTATCATTATTTCTATGGGAAATGGGTTTCTCTATATGCAATTTTGTTATGCGTTGGTTTCAAAAATTCATCTAGTGTATAGGAGGAAATTACTGGAATTCACTCTGCTATATATTCCAGATGTATTCTGTATTGTAAGAATTCATCAATCCTATAGCCAGGGTAAATAGTCCATTGGATAGTTATTATTAACTTATTCCATTTTGTTATTAAGTTATTAAATAAATACATACTGTAATATCAACACTTGAAAGTCTATTTTTCCTCAGTTGATACTACAATTATTATGATAAAATCTAATGGCAATTATTTATGAGAGAAAGGAGACTACAGTAAAAAATTGAAAATTTACAGTTAAAGAAATTTGTTTAAAAACTTATTTAAAACAAACTCCTAAACCACATGGTTCTAATTGCAATCGTTTTACATTACATATCAACACATTAAAATGATATTTTTCCAATCCACAACAAACTAAAGTAGTAGTAGTAGTAACTTCTTTTAACTTCATAAAATGCCTCACATTTGATATTTACGGTGCTGTGATTTTTAACTTTCATAAAACAATTAGCAAATTTCTTACTCTTAGTCATATACTCATCTTGCATTTTTCTACCTAGTTTATTGACAAACCACATCTCTCCAATAGATATTAAAAGGTTTTAAAAGAAACTATACATGCATTTCCACTACAAAAAGAAAGAATATTGTGAATCACAACTGATGATTACTGTCCTGTCTATGAAATGGACATCTGGTTTTCCCCACCCTTTTATGGCTGTTTAGAGAGAAAGCTTGCCAATTTTATTTCAGCCATAGTGCAAACGCAAGAATTCTTGAATTAACTTATTTATACCCAACTTGTTCCCAATCATGTCTCCTACCTTTTCATTTTCTTCTTCTTAAGATAGCACTATTTCCTCCTATCTTGCCATAATTACTCTATATATAGGGTGTCTGGAAATTCATGCCTAATAGTTCCACCATGCAATTCCTGGGTATAAATTGAGACAGAAATACTCTTGGACAAAATTTCCCCAAATTACTTTGCCAGAAAAATGCATTCAAAATTGACCAATGTGGCAACACTGCCAGAAAGGCATTCGCATCTCTTGCTTCAGTTCCTTTAGATAACATTTTGCTTGCTTTTATTTTTTATTTAATTATTTTTATCCTGGCCGAGGTGAAAAGAAAAGCAAATCACATCATAAATCTAATTTAGTACAGTAGTGCTGTAAATTACAACAATTGTTCGAAGTGTTCCTCATTGGCATCAACACATGCCTCTGCACACCGAATCATTTTGCCTGAACACTCTGCAACATGTCAGAAGTCACTGTCATCACACCTGCATGTAGAAGTGCTTTCAGATCAGGAGCGTCCTTCACTTGCTCCCCATTGCACATCACCGACTTTAGGTGACCCCACAGAATGAAAGAGGGGGGTGAGGTCAGGAGACCTAGCGGGCCATCGCATCCAATTCATTGGTCTGGATATGTGGCATTCAAGTAATTTAGCACATTCTGCCCACGATGAGCCGGTGCCCCATCGTACTGATACCACATACTCCTGTGTGTGTAATGGCACATCTTTCAACAAATGTGTAAGGATATCTCATAAGAACACACACAGTAATGCCTCTCTTCTCCGTACAGTGTTGCCACACCATGCAACTTTGAATGCATTTATCTGGCAAAATATGCATTTGGGAAAATTTTATCCAAGAGTATTTTCGTCTCAATTTCTACCCAGGAATCGCATGGTGGAGCTATTAGGCATGAATTTAAGATATTCCAATCCATTTACCAATAATGGATGTTATGTTGATTACATAATGATATTTTGTAATTCTGAATTCATCTGTCATAAATTAGCAAGTACTCTCACTTTTTACACAGCTATGGTCTCATCAATATTTATAAATTAAGACCCAAGTGAAAAAAAAAACTGAAAAAATAAGAAATACTGCTGTGTGATCTTACCTCTCCTAAAAACATTTTTTTAAATTCTTTCATAAAAGATTCTATAGTTCCTTGTACATACTATTACCCTTATGTAACAAAAAAACCTTTCCAGGTATAGCATGCTCAAAATCAGCAATTATATTAGCTAAGAAAGGGATAAATATCTCAAACTATAAAACATTCCATTACAAAAATTCTAACTGAAATTGGAGTAACATGCATGAGCAGACTCACCATCTTCGTCAAATGTAGCCAGAGTAAGTTTACTCAATTTGTTACTTAGACAAGATTGAGGAAGCTCCCTCCTTGTAACCATAGTGAGAGGAACTTGGGTGTCTAAAAAAAAGGCAAAGAAAAATCTAACACAGAACAAATTCAAAATATTAGCACTTAAGAATGTGAAAATTGAAAAAAATAAGGATTTATCTTAGATACCTCCAACAGCTATAACAAGATTAATAAAAACTAAATGTGCATTTTGGCTGCATTCTAGCTGAATTGCGCATCTTGTTTTTCATTACCTTGTTATGGATATTGGAGATACCTTACGACTCCTATTTTTCCAAATTTTTATTCTCAAGTGCTAATTTTTAAAAATTTGTTTTTAACTTTATCTTGATAATTCTATCTTGAATTATAACACAGAAGAGTCTAGCACAGCTTTCATCACAATACAACACTAGTACAAATTTTATATTGAGTTATTTCATCTGAAGTACTCTAGTACCTTTATCCTCTCTATAGAAGCTATCCGTAAATGATCTCACTCATAACTTCTTTAACCCTTTTAATGCCAAGTTTAAAAAAAACCATTCACCTTTCCAGGCCATGTATGAAGTCTCGATACTCATGAAAGAATCTTTTTTCGAGTATCATGAAATCTTTCGTATGGTTCTTTCAAATGCTAAGCGGTAGACAGCAATCACTGTTGTGTTTGATGTATGAATTTATCCCAAAAGAAATTTGACAGTGGCAATGAAAGATTTGGATTCTATCAAGAACACTGTATACTGGCAGTTAAAGGGTTAATGGAGTTGATTTGAACTTGATAATCCTTCAGAATTCATAACATTCAAGGAAAGCACGTATACTGCATATAAACAACAAATTTATAATATTTTAAAATCAAAAAGTTCATAGTTAACAGAAATCAAAAGAATATAACCTACATTTCTTGAAATACATTACTTCATGGTAATAACTTCAACCCTTTATACCAGGCATGTTAAACTTGATGAGACTTGAGGGCTGTGCATTAAAGCGATGGATGTTATAGAACGGCAGCAGTTTTCAATAAGGGCCAGAGTTAGAACAATAGACTTTATCTAGAATGGGGGTCGGCAACCTATTGCATGTGTGCCACAGGGTGGCACGCAAAGAGATTGCAGGTGGCACGCAAAGAGATTGTAGGTGGCACGCAAAGAGATTTTAGGTGGCATACAAAGAGACTGTAGAAATGTATGTAGTATAAAGAACAATAATATATTGATAGCAATTTTAAATTAGCAGACACACCTGTTGTAAAGGCTGTAGTTGATGCTTCATACAAGCATAGTGTCTTTCCTTCTCAAAGTTAGTGGACTGCCAACATGTCTAGCGACATATTTTCGAAAATTAGTGACAATGAAAGAGCATTTGGTCATAAAAGATAAGAAACCATTACAAGAATGTTGAATACTATAATTCGGATACAATGTAAATTATATTTTTAGACAGAGCGGAAGAATTCACTCACTTTTGAGTTACAATGTAGTGAATGTAATCAGTCGTTTTATCTCTGAGACATCGCTAGCTTTAGTTCATCTTTTCCCTTTGCTGATCACGCATGTTAACTTGAAGCAGTTTTAACACAGCGGAAGTCTTAACTACATTAGAGTGATTTAACTGCTTTTCTGGAGTGACTTATTTACAAACAATTAATATTACCCTAATTTAACAATGTCACAACAAAAAAAATCTTGACTGTTTCAGGAAGAATGGAAAGACAAGTATGGTTTTATACAGTAAGGTGAACGAGTTGTGCGTGCCTTATGTAGTGAAAATATTGTACTTCTAGTGTCCAAAAAACAAAACATGAATTGGCTTTATCATACATAAACATTATGGATAGAACTGAATATATAAAAAACTCTGTTGTGTCATTCAAAAAATATAAGAGTGGTTTGGTTACATTTTTGAAAACGCATGCAATTTCCTCCAAAGTAAGCTATACAGCTGCATTGTGCATTGCTCATAAAGGTAAGCCATTTATTGATGGTGAGTTTCTGAAAGAAAGCATTTTGCAATGTGCCAAAAAACTTTTTGAAAGTATTCCGAACAAAAAGGATATTTATTATAGCTAAAATTTGAGATGTGCCGCTTTCAGCTAGAAGTGTCCAATGTCGAGGTTCTTTAGTTGACAAAATAGATGACCAGTTGAAAAATGACTTGTGCAAATGTGACATTGTTAGTTTTACTCTTGACGAGAGCACAGACAAATGATGTAGCCCGATTGACATTAGTAACACGATTTTATTCAGCAGAATGTGACTCTGTGATAGAAGAAGTGTGTGCTATGCCTCCGATCTTCAGAACTACAAAAGGTGAAGATATTTTTAGGGCCTTTTCTACATTCACAGATTTTGGAAAAGGGAAGAAGGTTGATCTAAGGAAAAAATTGTTTTCTGTGACTACCAATGGGTCACCTGCAATGATAGGTAAAAATATTGGTTTTGTTCAGCTACTACAAGAAAAGTTAGGTATGCCTATTTTAGCCATTCATTGCATAATTCACCAAGAAAATTTATGCTTTAAAATTTCTTCAAATGTTCTAAATAACAATGTCCACGGTAGTAAATATAATTAATACAATTGTTGCTCACTTGTCACTTACGCACAGGCGATTCAAGTCTTTTTTAGAAGAAATGGAATCAATTACGGTGACTTTGTAATGCACTGAAACATTTGGTGGCTGAGTAGGGGAAATGTTCTGTCTCATTTTGTTGATTGCTTAGTTGAAAGTAAGATCTTTCTCCATGAAATTAAAAAAGACTATTTTCAGTTGGAGAATAATGAATAACTTGTGAATCTTATGTTACTAACAGACATAACAGCAAATTTGAATGTGTTGAATGTCAAGCTTCAAGGTAAAAGGCTAACCATATTAAATTTATATGAAGGGTGGAAGTCATTTTGCAAGAAATTGCAGCTCTTCAAGGATGATATTCTGACGGGGAATCTGTGATACTTCCCAAAACAAAAAACATTCATTGATAGCGATGAACATTTCGAAGTTTTAGTGCTAAATTTGCATAAGTACATAATAGTTTTGAAGGAAGAGTTTGCACGACAATTTCAAGACTTGCAAACTCATGGTCCGATGTTCAGATATATTTTGTACCCTGAGAAAGCAAAAGTAATTGATCTCAAGTTGCAGTACTTCCAGTTTTTTGGAATTGAATTTTTGTTGATGGAATTGATTGGTTTTCAGAGTTCACTTGTGGGTCGATAAGTTTTCTGCTATGAGGGATGGGATTTCCTAAAACGAAAACCAGTACCATCAAAATTCTCAGCAATGAAGAAAGTTGCATTCTCCCTTCATTCCTTCAGTATTCAGTACTAGTTACTATTGCGAGCAAGTGTTTTCTCTAATGAAGAATAGTACTCTTAATCCTGTTTGCAAGGCTGACAATAGAAAATTCTGAAGTTTATCTTCGTCTTTAGACTGCCAGCTATCAACCAGACCTGACTAAATTGGCATTAAAAAATGTAAGGACAAGGGAGTCATTAAATCAGTTTTTATTATTTGGTTTCTTTTTCTAAAAAACAAAAATTATTGGTATTTTGTAATTATGTTCATAATTTATGTTGTCTTATTAAATGTAATCAGAGACGCTGCTGCTAATCTTGACGAAAAAGTTTTAAAATTTATTAAATGTAAAGTTTTTAAAGCAATTTAGCATTATTATTCTAGTTATGTTATAAATAAATCATGTTAAACAAAAAATAATGCTGTAACCCAATTTTTTTAAAGTGATACGCATAGAAGGGCTCAAATAGAAATATTGGTAAAAGTGGCACGTGACAAAAACATTGCCGACCCCTGATCTAGAAGATTTAAGTCTGTTTTTCCATCAAAAACAATAATTTACCAAACATGTTATACTGTAATTCAGGGACTAGGTAAAAATCTCCTCTCCTTTTCACTAAAACAAACAAAGCATTCGTTTAAAATATCAAGCGATTTATTTAAGACAAAAATTATCATTCATGCTGCAATAAGGCACAGAGGACCAACAGTTTGACATGCCTGCTTTATATGCTGAATTATGATATGCTTATTATTTAGTTATGGTTATATTTTATTATGCTCAGGAAAGCTGTTTCTAACAAAAATAAGAACATTTTTATCTACAAAATTGTTTGTAACATTTTTATTTAAAAAATGTTTGTTGGTACTTCAAAGGAAAATTAATTATAAAATGATACTAAAATAAATATTTTAGTACTAAACAAGAGATACTTCATTATACATTGAATAAAAAATAAAATCAATGCATACTTATTCAATAACCAAAGATTTAAAAAATAAACGATAAACATCTTTTAACATAACTAAGCGAGTTGCACGAATATAGAAATATTATAACAGAGTAGAAACTCCATAGAGTAATAATATACATAGAGAGAGAATGGTCTACTGCGCATGTGCTCCAACATTGGAAGCCGGTGATCACGTGACGCTTGGCAAGCTTCTGTAGCGTTTCGCTTGTACGTATGTGCGTATGCTGGTGTGGTTATTTTATTAAGCAAAGTTTTGTGTATTTGATTATTTAATCACAATCACAATGGTTGTTTCATGTTGTGCATACAACTGCAAAGAAAGATTTGTTAAAGGAGGGCTGTTAACATTCCGTAGGTAAGTAATACTGCGGTAATGTTAATGTGTGTAGTTGAGAAATGTTACGAGCTTACTTGAATGAATTTGTTATGCATAAAGAAATTAAAAATATTTTAATAACTTGGAGGCAAATAATTAGAAAGTTTATTTAGTGGTGGCTTTATGGATTTCAATAAGTTACCGGAATAACTTAAGTACTGTTAAAATGTAAATATATTTATGTAACTTGCCTTTATCGAGGAAGAAATTATTGTTGCTTATTGTTGGCTTTTATATTATTGTTTAGGTGAGGTTTATATTTGTAATTTGATTTTTAGTAGCTATACATCTAAATAAAATCATATTCTTTAATTCAATAAATTATACAGGGAACACATCCCCATGGTATGGAAGTAGATAATTCTGTGTGTTGGTAAAATTTTGCTCAAAGGGCATAGTAATAAAGCTCTAATCTCCGACGCAGAAGTTATCCTTTTAAAAACGGGAACATATTTATCTTCAATAATAGTTAACCATATCGTTGATGTTGATTTTTATTGTAGCTTTCCTAAAGATGAATGTAGGTGGAAATTGTGGACTGTGAATTTGAGACGGGAAAACTTTGTACCAACAGTAAGATCTAGACTGTGTTCCAAACACTTTACAGAAGATTGTTTTGACCGAGAGAAATTTGGTGGTACTTGGTTAAAAACAGATGCTGTGCCAACAATTTTCGATTTTCCCAAACATCTTCTTCCTAAGCAACTGAAACGAAAGCTCCCTAAAGAAAGTACATTGAGTATCGACGTAAGTCCTTCTACTTCTGATGTTCATGGTAAGATGCTTCATTACTTGTGTTCCATTAACTATGTGTTTACATATTTCAAATTAATTTATCTTTCCTACATATTTACTTCCTCAGCTGGTGCAGACCAGGAAGATATCACAGTACCTGTTAGTGATATGCCCATGACCTCCTCACAAATAGGCATTTCTAATATAAATACCACCTTAGCAATGTTCAATGGTACAATATTGGTCATTTTCTAATATAGTGGCAATGTATGCTGCATCCTATGCAGAGGCGCATTATACCTTCATGGGACCCAAGGCAAAATGGAATTTGGGGGCCCCATCTAAAGAAAAAACTAATAAAGAACATTTTCAATTTCATTTTATTATGACAATAAGGCCAGTGGCGCGTTATCATATAGGTAAAAAGACATACAAGGCAGTATTTATTTTTTCAATTAGCTAACTTAACTATTTAAGGAAGAACTAAATATAAAATTTCATAAAAATCGATAAAACCATTTTTGAAAAAAAAACGTAATTTTCAAATTAATCTTCAAATTCATTGACCTTGGCAGTTAGAAAGTTGTTCCCGATAAAAATCACTTAAAATATTAGTAAAAACAGCAATGAGTTTTCGAAATAGTGATTTTGGGGCCCCATCTGAACGGGGGCCTTAGACAGATGTCTTTTTTGCCTATATGATAACGCTACACTTAGTGTTAAATTGTTCTAGGTTAATGTTTGTATTACACAAATAACTGAAAAGCAGTTATTCTGTTGACCGTTCTTTGTGTTCTGTCAGCGTGATGCCAAAAGGAGATTCGAATAATCACCAGGTATGATAATGGTCTGCATTTGATTCCAGAACTTTATCATCACTTCAATAACATGGGAATGACTGTAGCATATTATTCATTCGTATTTTAAATTTTATTAAAATCAGCATGAATTCAAGACAAACCAAAAGTTTTTTTCCTGTTATTGATCTCATGGAGATAGTAATAACGTGATTGCTCTTAATGATGGAAAAATGTTGTCAATGTGATATATTCATTTTAAAAGTTCCATAAAATAAATCACTTGAAAATTGTAGTCTTTATCCTTTTGACTGGCCTTACCCTGGACAACAACATATTTTCACCTAAAAACCGTCAAATTTTCTCACTCAAAACGAATTTGTTACCTGAATCGTCACGTATTAAAAAATCGACAGTAGGAAAATTATTTTTTATTCCTTTAGACCTACTACGGTTCAAGCCCCGAATTCGTACGATCAATGTACATAATTTTTAAATGCAAATGAAAAATACGTGTCGTGCTTAGCGGATACCGCATGGTGAGGCGACCTTACGACGAACTACATTGCCACAACATTATATTTAAAAATAGATATATGATTATATTTGTTAATTATCATAAGAAAATGCAACTAGTGATTCAATTAAACATGACTATTACTTTCAAAAGCCGCAAAAACGTAGCGCTCTCAATGTACTGGCACGGTCTTTTGCCAGCAGTCACATGACTCGAGCGCTGACAGATGTTGGAGCAACTTTCACTCCACTGTGCAGCCGGTCGGCGGCCTCTATATATATTATTACTCTATGAGAAACTCAAATTAAATTGCACCATCTTCTGGATATAGTTTGAACTAACAGCATTTAGTACAGCTATTTACCATTAAGAAAATTTGAATGACATCTTGTGTAGAATATTTTTAAGTTTTGGTACTTAAAAGTACCATCAGGGTATAAAGGGTTAAAGCATTTTTCCTGAAGATGAAACTGTACTTATAAAAATAAATTTAAATAAAAGCTCCAGTTTATAACTGAAAACAAGTATAATTAAGTCTATATGTTTTGGATAAATTGTCAAGTTGATTGAAATAATTTACTGGTAATAACAATGAAAGAATATATTAAATTAATGCAAAAGACAAATTCAAGAGAAATTTTCCACATTCTCTGAGTTTTATATCAATCATATAAGCTCTGTATAAATTTTGACTATATGTATATGTCTCTTCAAGCTGAGAATGATTAGAACATGGGAATCTTTTAAAATAGATGCATTAAAGTACAACATTTTTGTATTCTATCTAAACTAGAATATTCCAGTTAAAACTCACCATCACTATCAGTTGAAGTGTCGTAATGAGGCCTATCCACTTCATCAGAATAATTTATGGCCTTCTGCTTCAATTCTTGGACAAATGATGAAATGAGGGCATCCATCATGGCAGCCTAAACAAGAAAAACAAGAAATATAAGTAACATGCAAGGAATACTAAATAAGCAGGTTTATTTTGAAAGTTTGCTATGTAGTGATTAAAGCTACTCAATAATTGTAATGGTATTTAAACATTACATAAAATTAAAAGTTATTAAAATCAGAAGAATAAATTTCATGAATTTGAGTTTATTTTGAAGAAAAATGGCTGCTTAATAATATCAACCCACCCTACAAGTTTTGAGATAAATAATGAGACAATGACTAACTTTATTATTCACTTAATATTTTACATTCTAATTCTAAGGTGGTTAATATAAGAAAAACTGCCATCAGAAATGTGCTAATATTGGTAAGGTATTAAGAATAGCAAAATAAGATGATAACATATAATAAACCATTGTGAAATTTCATCAAATTCACCTGTTTGGAAAATACTTGGAGAATCTTAGATACCCTTGCGCCATTTTCTAGTACCATAAATTGAAGAAATAAACAAGGTAGGCAGTCTGGGTCATCATCTCTCGAGGGCTTCGCAAAATCCCAGGAGAGTTCCTCATACTTGAGACCTAACAGCATAGTCTGCAACATAAAACTCTTAATTAACTTTAACTGAAGCAATGAATTCATTTCTGTTTCTGCTAATAAGGTGAAATTAACTAAATCTACATAAACATTTAATCTGAATATTTTTATTGCTCTTTAACGAATATTTTTTGCCCATAATAATAATGACTGGCTGATGAATGGTTGACATTGCCCCATTTAAGCAGAGAAATACAAGTTGAAGAGTCTTACACAATAGCTACCACAAAACAACAATTATTTACAGGGCTGAATCTTAGATGAGGGTCATTTCAAAGGTAATGCACAGTGAGCAAGCACAAGCGATAGGATGATGCAATCATTTTAAATGTTGTACCAGTTGAAAGCCAGACTTAGAACGAACATGTGTTTGTTTGCTCTGTAAGTTGTCATTTCCTCGTAATTACGTTCCAAAATGGAGGACAAACCTGACTCTGGTCAGATATCATGTAATGACCCGAGCTTGTACATCAAAATTGAAACTCTACATCAGGGGTCAGCAACATACGGCCCACGATGCCATAATGAAAAAGTGAACAGTACAATTTAACAGAAAATTTCATATTTTTTCAGTAAAATTTTGGTCTCAAAACCTTTTTTGATGAACATTTAATTCTGGTCAATTATTTAGATATGATTTTTACTAATATGAGACCACAGAATCTCCGAAATACTTTGGATGTAAACACTCATCCGGCCCGCCGAAGTACTCGTGACTTTTAATGCAGCCCTCCAAAGCATTCACATTACGAATGTGGCCCACCATGCACAAAAGGTTGCCGACCCCTGCTCTACATGGAAAAAATCCAACCCGAGATCCACCATGCATCACGAGAAGATTATGGAGATGATAGAGTGGATTGTAGCAGTGTCCAGTGTCAAGTTGGGCATCATGCTTTCATGGCAGTCATGTAAGTATTGCAGGTGATCCAAGGAGTGGGAGGCCATCAACAGCCTTTTGGAAGATGTCCATCGAATGATGTGAGGAAATTGCTCAAGAACAACCATGTCAATGACCTGTTTTAAGAATTCTGACCAGAATGCTTCAGAGGAGAAAAGTTACCACAAAGTGGGTTCTACGCCAACTGACAAAAGACCAGAAAGCAATCTGAAAGAAGATCACATAAAAACTACTGCATCATTGCGAGGCTGACGGGGAAAACTTTTTGAACAGGATTGTTGCTATTAATGAAACATGGATACAGGATATGAACTACAAATGAAAAGACAATCCATGAATGGAAACATCTGAAAAAATAACACTGTCAATAATCTAGTCAAAATGACGGTGATTATGGCATACAACGGGATAGACAAGATAGGAATGATAGTGACAGACAAAGTGCCTGCAGGGAAGACAGTGACAGAAGAGTGCTACAAAAATTTTCTCAAAGGCACTTTGCACCTGAGAATTTGGACCGAAAGACCTGACATGTTTGCAGTCAGTGTTCTCATCCTGCACAACAATGCGAGGCCACACAAGGAAGGCGATGTAGCTGATCTTGTGGGAAAGTATGAGTAGGAGGTGCTTCCCTACTTCCCCTACAGCCCTGATCTAAGTCCCCCTGACTTTGATCTGTTTCCAAAGTTGAAGAAACCACTACATGGAAAACATTTTGGGAGCGTCAAGTAGAAATCCGCTGAAGTGACCCAAGCTATCTAACACATTAACTTCAAAGCTATGCTGACGGGTTTGCAAGACTTACCCCAGCATTGGGAGTTAGTCACAAGAGCTGTAAAGCTATTTTGTTAAATATATTTTTGTTTTGGAATAAGAGTAGTGTGTGCATTACTTTTGAAATAACCCTCATGTAATAATTACAGCATCTACAAAGATGCTGGGAATAACTCTGAAGCAGCCAAGTAGATGAGCAGTTAAAATTTGGATGTAATAAGTTATAATTTACAAAATTAGTCAGGCAAGAGAAATAATAATAAAACTACTGAATAAATGCATCTAAAAATTTTATAAGCTAGAATAAAGCAAAATCAATAAAAAACTGAAACGTTAGAAACGTGGACTTCTGACATTTCATAAATAACTACAAAAAAGAAAGAGGGAAGCAGAGAGAGTAAGGAATGCCCGACTCAGCTCAATGGCAACACTATCGAATTTTTTTACTAAGATTACACACAATATGCAATATTTTTAAATTAAATCTAAATCAAGTATCTCAACATGTAATAAAAAGCTTTCTATACTAAAGATGAATTAATGATGACATGCTCACACATTGAACATCATCAATGACATAAACCCCTTGGGAGTTAATAGCGACTAGAACAGGAAGGTCCTGGTGGGTGACTAGAGATGTGAGACCCCTCACGGGCTCCTCAACTTGGCCCCTGAAGAAAGCTCCACTAAAACAGATACAATCACTTTTAATGACAGATCTTTGAAAAATAGGACTCCCATTAAATATAAGCTACAAAAGTCTATAAAACCATTCAAATTGATGCCATTTCTAAAAGCTTTCAGTTGCATTTGACATTACATCAGTGAACATAACAAAAATTTTAACATAATGTAGCTTCTTACTTTCCCAAATGGATTCACTAGGATGATCTGCTTAGAAGCACAGATTTTAATCCCTTTATATGATCAAACCTATTTTTAACTGAAACTGATAGACAGCCATATCTTGTAGCATTCCTACAAATTTCATGGATACTTGGTCTAAATGTTTTTAGATATATACTGAAAGAGAACTTGGTGTGATCAGTAAAAACCAGATATTCAACAACTACAACTTTTCCATACGAGTTTCATTTGGTAATAAAAACGAAAAATTAAATGAGCACTTTACATTAGGAAATTATTTACAGTAATTTTTAATTGTCATTGTACAACTGTAACTTAATGGCCATTGTAAAATTCATATGAAAGACACCATCATTTAATACTAGTCCCAATTTAATAAACCCAATAATCATTACCTATCTTCAGTCAAAAGTTCACTTTTACCTTATGTAAATTATTTTAATGCCTTAGAGAGCAAATAGCTCTCAAAATGTTCTGCATCTGATAGCAATTGCCCTTCATATGTTACTTCTTGTTTGATAAGTTTAGACATCATTCTTATAACATTCACAAACATTCTTCAAGAATTTTAAAATTATTTCAACACAGTTGTAAGATATAATACAATTATTTGAATGAACTGCTTGTTTTATGTTAACATTGGTCATTAGAGGAATATAATTAAATGAAGATACTTGAAACATGGGATGAACATGGTATAGATCCTTGAAAATTTGAGACTTCACCCTAGCCATACGAATACAATTTTTACAAAAATGCAGCTTTTATGCATATATTCTAATTCTTTTTTTCAGTTTACTGAAGAATTATGTTCTACAGTAAATTCAAGAACAAGTACTTACAAATACTTGTTTCAGGTATATCCAATAGCAGGAGTGGATCTAGGTACATAACTTAGGGGAGGGAGGGAAATAAGATGACAAATATATTTACTGACAAATATTTATGCAAAATAATACTGTCTCATTACAATACATATACAGCATATATTATACACTGCTTAGATATTTGTAAAATATTTCTATAATGCCTATATTATAAAATAAATTTATTGAAATAATATTTTAATGAAGACTGATCATCTCCCTTGGGAGGGGGTAATTACACTATTACCCCCCTTTGTATCTGCCATTGTCCAATAGCCACAACAAGGTTATAAATACCATATGCGCATTTTGGCTATAAAGCATAAGACAAGCTCGATAATTCCCTATTGAATTCAACAGTGAATGAAAACTTAAGAATCGAGACACATACCCTGGAAAAAAACTTTCAAGTGAATCAAAATTTTTCCGATAACAAGGTCATAATTCATCTGACGTTTGTTCTAATGGCAGATTTTTCCAGTGTTTTTATCCTTCTCTGTCAAAATGAAATACATAAATTACTCCCGTCTCTTTATTAATAGGCATTAGCTTACCCATAAAATGGCAGTGACCAGCAGAATTCCAGGTACTTTCTCACGAGTCTTTTGGTAGCAGTGCTGGAAGGAATGCGTTTGAAATGCTCGAGGAGACGAACTTCGGGGGATGATTTCCCACCAAAACCAGGCAACCAACTCCAGCCGCGACATCTACGGACATGAGATGGCAGAAGTTTTTTCTGTTGTTGCCTTCAAGAAAAATTAAAATATCGTCAATCTTCAGTTAAACAAAAATCTTTCATTGCAAAACCATATACAATGATTTCTGAAGAGCCTATACAAAGTATAGAAATTTTGCTCTTTTCCTCTTTGTGAGCAACATAAGCGGGTTTTTCTATTCTATGGCAATAGTTCCTTATTTTTTACCTTAACTTGACAAACAGAAGCACAATTTAGTCTACTACTCTATTCAATTTTGTACAGGTAAGAGGTATTCTGTCACTGTTTTGAGCATCAAAACCACAAGATTATTGGGTTATTCTTACCTCACTAAATTCTTCATTGCCTTGTTTCATATAACCAACATAATCTGGTTTTATTGTCAAAGACTTGGTGTAAATACTTTGATAAGAGTTACATGAAAAATGTAAAAAGTAACAGAGAATTAAATTTACATTTCCACTCACCTGAAAAAGTCTGTTGTATGAACTTGTGGGTTGTACGGACCTAACTGTATCCTTGCTTGAATACCACCAAGAGTAACATAATGTGATACTTCACATGGATACCTTCCCTCTACGACATTGAAACATGCCTCTTCGTACAGCAAATCCAAAATTCGTTGATCCCTGTTCGAAATCAAGAATTACTTTTACATGAACAAACACCAAATAAGGATTGTATCTCATGAAAGAATATCTTCTATCATTTCTACAAGGCTTTTAGAATATGATATAGAAGGTGGTTTATATTTTGAGAGTTTTTGGGAAACAAACTTATGATTAAGTACTCAAATAAAATATATACACACAAATTTCATTGGCATCTCTAATTGGGAAAATATTCAAAATTTTAATTTAATTCATTATGCAGTTGCAACTAAATTTTTTTTAACATTTCAAAGATCTGTTGAATTACATAATAGATTAGATTGAATAATGAGCATTACAGTGAAGATTCTACTTTTAGTGCTGGTTATGCTGTCAAAATATGATAGTAAATTAATTTTCTTAAGTAAACTATATGTTAAATGAACCGTCTAAATGAAACCATCACCACTTGACTGACACCATTTAAAACATCTAATAGAGAAAAATTATTCCATGCATAAATGACACTCAGAATTAGCTCCATTTTTCAATGTCCCTTCCATCAACGATTTGAAAGTCGGCACTACATTGGTTAAAACTGTATATCTCTTTGAAAAATTAATGTTTTCTCAAGGTGAGATGAAATGCTTGCAGTATGCAAGCACCTTCTACTAGTGTGTGTGTGTGTGCATATATATATATCTTGTTCAAAAGTAAGACACCCTCGGCCTGTTTTTTTATTTAAGTAGGATGTTTGATACTGTTAATCATGATTTGTTGCTGAATAAGATGGAATCAATTGGTGTACGTGGCATTTCATTATGTTGGATCAAGTCATTCCTTTCTGATAGACACCAATTCATAGCTATTTCAGAATCCAAATTAAACTTACTACCAATAAGTACAGGAGTGCCTCAAGGGTCTACCATCAGCCCATTACTCTTTCTTATATTCATCAATGATCTACCTCTACTCTGTCCACAAGGAATACATAAGGTCATCTATGCTACATTTGTTGCTGTTGAAGACTCCAGTGTTGCACTTATCGAGAAGGCAAATTTATCCCTCAAGCTTATGGAAAACTGGTGTGCAATCAACCAACTTAATTTGAATATAAAAAAACAGTTGCAATAAAATTCATGAGCAGCAGGCAGTCAGAAACCAAAAGCTTGCTGCTGAAGTTGAATGGGAAATCAATTCAGCAAGAAGATGCCATTAAATTCCTTGGTTTTCACCTTAATTATCAGCTCAATTAGAAAAAACACAATCTATTCAACAATAAACTGAGCTCTGTATGTTTCATTCTGAGGGAATTAACCAAGGCAATTAACAGGCAAGTATTAATAAATGCTTATTATGCCCTTTTTCACTCAAGGATTATGTATGGCATTATTTCTTGGGGCTCTAGTGCTCATAATTAAAGATGGCGTCACTTCATGATGGCGTTCAATGTAGCTTGTGCCAAAAAGTTATAAATCCGCAAGAAAAAGTAATTTCTTGTGGTATTTGTTTGAAATTCATCATCTTAAGTGTGCAAACTTGAGTGAGCTATGTTCTAAAGCGGTCATCGAATCGCCATTCATCTTCTGGATGTGTCTTTTCTGCCGGCATGATAGAAGTAGACTCATTTTCAACATGGCGACGGAGATCGCTGAATTAAAAATGAAAATGTGCTTATTGAAAGACACCGTAGCCTCTCCTCTCCACCCCAAAAAACCTTGTGATAGCTTCTCCGAGGTCCTAGTACGTCAGTTAAATGTGAAAAATATTGAAAAGTCCCCTGAAGTGACCAATCTTCCAACTATCATATCCCAAACGAGTGTACATGAAGCTCCCTTGGCAAATAAACACCCAACTCCTTGTCAAAAACCCTGTGATAATTTTAATTTGAACAAGAAATCGACAGATCAATTTGCGTCAAGTTCTAGTGCCATTCCTTTGAAGGATAGCTTATCTGATACCGATGGCTTTTCCATGGTTCGACGCCGCCGTAGATGCACCAATTTAGTTATTGGACAAAATTGTGACATCCATAATGGTAATTTTAGTGGGGTTCAGCGACGTGCATGGCTACACCTAAAACGTGTAACACCTTTAACGCAATGCGATGACATTATCAATTATATGAAAACAAAATTCAGAACCAAAGATGTTGTGTGCGAAAAACTTTACGCCTGTGAGAAGAGCAGCTCTTTCAAAATTGGAGCAGATTTTTCCCTCTTGAATGATCTTATAAAGTGTGAAAATTGGCCTAATGGAGTGTTTATCTCCCGTTTCCGTTTCCCTAAAGTGTTTAATGCTAGTGTAAGTGATCTTAATGTGCCAGTAGTTGCACCTCCAGATGTTTCCCCAGGCGTACCCCCAGTTGTGAGCTTTCCAATCACCAACTCAGTGAGTACCCTTGATCCACTAGTCACCCACTCAGATAGGGTGACACGATCACTCACTGGATCCCTTAAGCCTAAGTCCATGTGACTAGATGACTCAGGCTCTAGTAAGCTAACAGAATTATTAATTAATATTCAGTGTCTAAGTAATAAATTATCGGAGCTTGAAATGTTATCACACGATGAAAATCCAGATGTATTATGTATTTGTGAACATTGGATGTGTCATGCTTCTATCTCCATTCCAGGGTATACTTGTGCTAGTACTTATTGTCGAACAGTACATAAACATGGTGGTGTTGTTATTTTGGTGAAAAACAGTATCAATTTAAGTGATTTTTCTTTTGACTTAACGCTTTTAAACCAAGAGCTATCCTTTGAGTGTACGGCTATCAGTTTCAGCTACACAAACCTCAACTTTCTTGTTATCGTAGTTTATCGTTCGCCTATCGGCTGCCTAGATTATTTCTGTAACAAACTTGATAATCTTCTCTTTTCAATAACAAACCATGCTAAGAGGCCATTTTTAATAATTGCTGGTGATTTCAATGTTAATCTCTTGTTTAACAGCACAAATGAAAAAAACTTAGAAACATTTTTAATTTGTACAACATGAAGGCTCTTGTGAGCAATCCAACTAGGATTACTCCCACATCTCAGACACTCCTTGACAACATATTCACTAACTATGATGTCTCTAAAATATACACCTCAGTTTTTGATCCCTTATTATCCGACCACCAAGCTATTCTTTCTAAGTTCTTCTTAGAGGAAACTGTGTCAAACCCCAGTCCTCCTCCAAGCATTCGATTGTTCTGTGACTCCAAATTCCAACTCTTCTCTTATCATCTAAGCAGCCAAGATTGGTCTGTTATTTTTAATGCTAATTATTTTAATGACAGCTTTAATTTATTTTATGACAAATTCTTGTACCTTTTCAATGTTACATTTCCAATAGTTCCAGCTAAACCAAAGCCAAATTCTACAAATGATTGGATCTTGCCTGAAATTCGTATGTTATCTGGCAACATCAAAAGACTTTTCTACAATGATAAGTATCTTGGTAATGAGGAAATCCACAGGCTGTATTCTGCTCTCAAAAAGCAGTACAGGAATCTCATCAAAATTAGTAAAAGAACCTTTAATGACTCAAAAATTATGAATGCACCCAATCATACCAAGGCAGCTTGGAAAATTATAAATGAAGTTACTGGTTCCACAAAATTGATGTCCTTGCCAGTGATAAAAGGCATTGACTCAGATGAAATTACAGACCCTTCACTCTTAGCAAATATTATCAACAGATTCTTCCTTGATTTACCTCTCACACCTACTCCTGATGGCACAACTCGACATAATCCAGTCATAAGAACCAACTTCTCAAATACTGAGTCTATGTACCTCCGACCCTGTAATGAACTGGAATTATCCACTTACCTCTCCAAAGTTGGCCTCAAGAACTCTGCTGGATTAGATGATATCCCAGGTAAACTACTTAAAGCATGTCGAAAAACAATTATATCTCCACTTTTGTTCCTAATTAACCAGTCATTAAATCAAGGAATTTTCCCAGAAATTTTAAAAATCTCTAAGGTAATTCCCATCTATAAAAACAAGGGTGATAAAACCCAAATAAATAACTACAGACCTATATCCCTTGTATCACAATTTTCCAAAATATTTGAATATGTTTTCTGTGCTAGACTACTGGAATTTCTTGAAAAATGTAACATCCTGTCAAGCTGCCAATTTGGATTTAGGAAAGGGAAATCCACAGAGCAGGCTCTATTTTCTGCTATTAACTGCATCATAGAACAACTGAATATGAGAAATAGTACTCTGGGGGTTTTCTTTGATCTCAGTAAAGCCTTTGATTCAGTTAATCATGATCTCCTATTGGCTAAGTGTGATATGCTAGGTGTTAGCGGTGTGGCCTACAGCTGGCTAAAATCTTACTTAAAAAATCGTCAGCAAACTGTCTCTATTTTCAAGGAAGGCAAAAAATATTTCTCTGACCCTAGTCTAGTACTCTCTGGTGTGCCACAGGTGTCCATTTTAGTCCCTGTCCTCTTCCTAATTTTTATTAATGACTTACCAGAGAACCTTATGAATAAAGTGTGTAATGATGTTATTATATATGCCGATGACGTTAATGTTTTAGTTTCCAATCCTATTGACAAAACACTAGTAGACAGTAGCAGGGTGGTTTTGCAGGCAATGTCTGAGTGGTGTAAGGGCAATAGACTCTCCTTAAATGAAAGTAAAACACTGGCTATGTTTTTCTCCTCCTCGCATAAACGGTGCCGAAATTTATACTCCTGCCTTGACCAAGATATGATGAGTTCTACTGAGGAGTTCAAATTCTAGGTGTCTATATTGACCCTCTACTGAAATGGTCTCATCATACTGACAAGTTATGTACAAAGCTAAACTCTGTGTATTATATACTATCTGTCTTGAAGCACTCACTTAGTATCAAGGTATTAAAAAAAGTATATTTTGCTTATTTCTATTCACGTGTTGCCTATGGCATTGTCCTCTGGGGCTCCTCCTCCCAATTAATTGAGGTTTTTAAGATCCAGAAAAAGATTGTCAGGTCAATGTGCAATGCACAATTCAGAGCACACTGCAGGCCCCTATTCAGAAGATTAGGACTCTTGACTGTTCCCTCTATTTATATATATAATGCTGTATTGTATGTGAGACAAAACATGTCTGACTATGAGAAAAACAGTAATTTCCATAATTACAACACAAGTAGAAACGATGATCTCCATGTTATACAACAAAACTTAAAAGTTTGCTCTCAAGGACCAAAAGCAAGATGCATTAAATTTTATAATGCTCTGCCTGCTGCAATCAATGAAGTAAGCTCATTCCAGTCATTCAAGAAGCATGTTCATGAGCTCCTTGTGACTAATTGTCTTTACAATATTAGCGATTTTACATCTGGTGCTTGATAGTTTGTGTTTTTGTCCCCTTTTTAATGTTTTTGACGTGTTCTATGCATTATTTTGTAATGTCTTTTTGAACAAATAAACTTATTCTTATTCATCTTCAAGAAGTTTTAGGAATGCAGAAAAGGACTATACGATATATATCTGGAGCTAAAGCTAGAACTCACTGCAGACCTTTATTCCAAAAGCTAAACATCCTCTCTGTCCCATGCGTGTATATCCTTCAGTTACTTGCATTTGTAAAAAAGAATTGGGAACTCGACTCAGTTAACTTGGACATACACAATTACTTCACCAGGAGCTCTAATCAAATACATTTAACACAATATAGGCTTAAAATCTATTATGAAGAACCTTATATCATGGCACCAAGATGTTTTAATAGACTTCCAAAAACATTAGTTCTATTAACCCTTCCCGTGTCGAATACGATATATTCCGCACTTGCGTTTTTCCCTTGCATGTCGTTTGCAACATATTCCGCAAGCAGATGTCGGCTGTTCCGTGTCGTATATGATATATTCCGCATTCTGCCATTCACTAACATTGCTTTTATTCTACCATCCGTAAGTGATACTAGATGGCAGGAGATGGTCGCTTTCGAAAGAGAACACTGGTAGTGATGTCACAGCACCGAGTAAGTCAAAATAACCCATAAAATTTACACATGAATTTCCTGTTTGAGAACGTAAACATCCGTCATGGCGGACTTTGAATTATCGGTATCGGATTTGGCCCAATTATTAGCTGAAATAAGTGACAATGAAAAAGATTTCCATGGTTTTAGTGATGAATCAGATAGCCTGATGAATGGTGAAATGGAATTAGACGAAGATGAGGAGGAAATCGCGTTAAATGGTGAACCTATGCCAAGACTTACGACAGGTTGGTCGGACATCGTTTCTAATGACCCTGGTCCAAATTTTCAACCTGATTTTAGTGAGGTTACACCGGGAATAATTCTTCCAGGTGATTTTAATATTCACAGTGAACCTATACAATATTTCCGACTGTTTTTTGGAGATGAAATGATCAGTCCAATACGCGATGAAACCAATCTCTACGGCGAAAACAGAAAATTGGCCAAGCAGAATTCGCCTAAATCATGTCTCGCTAATTGGAAAAGTTGTGAATCTTGTGACATCGAGGCCTTCCTTGACGTAATTATAAACATGGGTCTAAATCCAAAGACTGGAATACAAGAATATTTCAGTACAGAATGGATCAAGCAAATGCAATTTTTTGGCGATGTTTTTTCTGCAAATGACTTTCCCATGCTATTTTCCAATTGCTTTGAGGACTATCATACAAAGAAAATTTTTTGAGGAGTAGCAGAGTGCAAACAGATGTAAATATTCAATTAACTGTAAATAGTGTATATATTTAATAGTGTTAGTTAGAGACAGTATTCAGAGATGCACCACGAGTTTTAGAAAAATCACTGCTAAACAACATCATACTTGGTGACTAATAACTACCTCATATCTATAATATTTATGTTATAAGTGCAGTTTTCCTATATATGAATATGTAGTTGACTGATTTGGCTTTTAAAAAAAATACCCATTTTTTGAAAATTATATCTGAAAAAAATTAACAGGAATTTATAATCTCTGTATATTTTAGTGACATGGGAAGGGTTAATAATATCAACACTTTCAAGAAGGCTGCACATAAATTACTTATTCAAAGCTGTTTTTATGAGGTTGATGAATTCTTCAATTGTTAACAAATTGGCTAGCAAAATTACTTTGAAATAAGGATTGTAATAAAGTATTATATATTATTATAATTATTATAATGTATCTCTTGCTGCCATTAGTGAAATGTGAAATTGTGAAACGAAATTAAGTATAGAAACAATTATAAAGTTTATTTATCTTTCTGCTGTAATATTTGATGTTGTATTTTATTTGTGCTGTGCATTCTGACTTATCCTATACAACTGTAAAAAAGTTGTCATTGGACAAAATAAAAATAATAATAATGATAATTAATTAATGATATGAACCACAATTGTTACAAAAATATACTAATTCTCATAAACATTTATTTTTCAATGGAGCATAATATAAAGGTATTTAAATCAGATAAAAATGGAAATTGGAAAAATAAACAAAAAGAAAAATAATGCTAAATAGCTAATGAAAAAGTAGAGAATAACAAAATGGAAAAATTCTATATTATAGAATCAAAAGGTTGCTGAAAATGCACATTTTAAGTGGATACATATGATGATAATGGCATGCACCTATTTTAAAATCAATATTGGTGCAAACAATGGTTAATAAACCAAGGAAAGGAAAAGAATTTTCCAGGATCTAACAAACCTGAAACAAGTTTGGCAAAGGCAAGCAAAAAGGATCTCAATATTATTTCATCATTTACTTAAACCCAAATAATAGACTATCAATGAAAAAATTCACTTGGATATCATCAAACTGAATATTGAAGTTCAGATTTTAGAAGTAATTTAAGCAAATTCTGATATGAAAATATACATTTTAAAAGTGAACAAAAAACCTTGCCAATGATCTTTTCATCCACAATCTAGTTAAAATCATACTGTAAAATTTAAGGTGCCCCAATTTATAAATTTGTAACCTGAAAAATGAAATGAGAGTTTGAGCACTGACTACTTCAAACCCTTACTTTTAACCTAACAGCTAATTCCTCATTAAAGTTTACATGAATCTAAAGACAATGTATTTGCTATCTTTCATACAATTAATATTTTAAGTTACAGAAGTATATTTAAATGCTTATATGAGGAAAGGAAGTAAAATTGAAAAGTCTAGCAAAAAAATCACACAAACTAAAACCTAATATAGTTTTTAAAATTATAAACTCAAGATAAAAGTGATTAAAATCATAAAATTAATGAATAGCAAGAAGAAAAACATTAGGCAGAGGGTTTTCCATCAACCAAGGACAACCAAAAACTTACTAAACACAAGAGTGCTCAAGGGATGCAAATTATCCGTCATGCAAGTCATTCCACCATAGTCATACATAGAAGGGGCCTCACTTTATCTTTTCCTCTTCCCGTCTCATAAGGAAGACATTACGTTGGAGAGAAAGGATTGGGTCATCCCTCTCCATCCTTGATTCGGACGCCTGACTGAAACGTCTAAGAAAATTAATCCACTGGCGCCTAACTTCCCAAGGACGATGATGAGGTTTCAGTTGTACCTCTGTTTTAAAAAAATTAAAAAACAATTTTTTAAGAACATATTTGTAGTCATATCATGAGAGCATTTTTCAGTTCTAAATCTCTAAATGGTAAATGATTAATTTTTGCTAACATCAAGTACGGACCAGCAGTGATATCATTACAAATGTTCCCACTGGAACCCTTCAGGGTTTGCATATGGTAACAGCTGCATGGAATTCAGTTACACCTCAAACAATATCAAACTGTTTTCATAAGGCTGCGTTCAATTGCAACAAAGCTATGGAAATTGATGTAGATATCGATGTGATTGACCATGAAAATTGGTTGAAAATTGCACCTGACATGGACACAAATTTTGAAGAGTTTTTCCGGTGTGATGATCTTGAGAGTACGTCTGGTCCTCCACAAGACGTGGAAGAAATCTGTAATACCAAAGAGGCAGACGAAGAAGAGGCAGTAGTAGAAGAAGAGGCAGTACAAGAAGAAGAATCAGTTCCCACACTTGGTGAAGCGGTTCAGGCACTTGAAGTGGTGCGAAGATATTTAACTTCTTTTGATGTGAACAGCACTACTATATCAAAAGTAAATTCTTTGGAGCGAGAAGTTCTGAATGTTCAGAGCACCTGCCAGAAGAAGCAAACAAGTTTGCTGGAATATTTTAATAAATAATTTTCTTGTAGCTATGTATGCTTGGTTTTTGAATAATTTTGATATTTTTTGTGAAATTCCAAATATATTTTAATATTTTCTATTTAATGTTGTATGATGAAGCTTTTCAAAGGAGGGATGAAAAATTGTTTCAAGATTTGTCAATTTTGAAAATACTTTTAAAATTTTGAAATTATTTTTTGTAATCATATGAATGATTCATTACAGAAATTTTCATATTCAATAGCAATAAGGCTTGTTTGTCACTGGAATTTGTTTATAAATGTTTATTTTAAAAGTATTAATACAAGTATTGTGCATACAAAATTGAAAAATGGATTTTTATTATAGAGACCATTTTCAGTGGCCTTATTCTGGTATTGTATAATGGAACTAATACACAAGCAAAAAAGATAAATTGAACTCATTTTAATTGAAAACCTCCATTTAATGAAAACCTCGATTTAGTGAAATATATTCTAATCCCCCAGCGATTCATTAAATAGGGGTTTTACTGTATTCTCTTGCAAAATTTTCTTTTTAAACTTCTAAGCAGGAACAGCACATGAGATAGTTTACCAAACACATAACTGATGTGTGGATCCCATGTCAATTTAGCATCGATATAGATTCCTAATAATTTCATGGATGTTGTCTTCTTTGTGCTCTTTTAAACTAAAGATTATTGACCAAGTCTTACTTTAATTGAAAATTGTTTGCAGAGAACCATGTTAATACTTGAATACAATACTTAGTTGTTAAGGTGATGAGTTCATCAAGACTGTCATTCGAGCTAAAAAGTGTTGTATCATCTGAATATATAAGTGAATTTGATGACACATTATTGCCAAGATCATTCATCATGATTAGGAACAACAAGGGTCCCAAAACATCCCTGAGGGATACCATATGTCATGGGAGATGTTGCTAATTTATTACCATTTATGGACACAATTTGTTTTCGTACAGCAATATATGTCAGGGTGCTTAATTCTCTACCTCTAATACCATAATAGCCTAGTTTGGACAGAAGGATTGGATGTGCCATACATTCGAGGCTTTACTCAAGTCATATGATGTGACTATGGTACTGAATCAATTTTCAAAAGCCTTGGAGATGGAAGACAATAGATAGACAGACATAACAGCAAAGATGGCCAACCATTTTTGGGAAATGGCACTTCTTGAACAATTTTTTCGCTATTTTCAGTTTTGAGTTCATTCGAAAAAAGGTCAAAAGATTACACCAAAAATTGAATTTCAAAGAATTCACAGTTGGTAATGATAAAAAAAATTGAATGACAAAAGCAATTACTTATTCTTCTTATCTGGTTCCCTTGTGGACCCCCCTTGGTTGGGGATCTGGGTTCATTGCATCAGTTCACTATTAGTATACTACGCAAATGGTTTGAGTAAAAATACTATATTTTTTAACCTAGTACAATTACCTAAAAGTCCAGAGCACATCCAGAGTGCAAAAATGGGGGTTTGAGTCACAGGCCTTGCCCCTCCCGATGAAACTGTATTTGCATTTGTAACACCTGATAAACCCAGTGACTCCAAGCCAAGAACAGCATCCAACAACTCCTGTGCAGTCACAGTGATTCCGGCTTCCACATCTAGCTGCACAACAACTCCAGACATAAGATAAACACATGTCTGAACAGGATGAGATCCATGCAGCAATCCAGGTGGATTCGAGGGTGCTAAATTTGAGGCTGAAAATATAAATTGTTTGATTGTGAATAAATGATACTGTATTTAAAACAATATTTTTTCTATAATGTGTACCTTCCATCACTCTAATTTGAATAAGTAAATAAATGATTTTTCTCAATCAAAGTTACTCATGTTTATTTGGAAACAAATACATGCGCAGAATTGAATAAAAATAAAAACAATATCAGTTGTAAAAGTAATAAAATTGGTTTTCTTCTGCAGAGTTATTCATAATTCCCTGACACATTACAAAAAATTGCTACACTTGAATAGTGAAAAGGATGTTAACATGCGACCTGCCGATAGAAAGAGAAACTCTCCAAGTTTATTTTACATACCTCATAAATGCTCTATGTGCCCGCCCTTTGTGATGCGGCAGACGTCAAGCTGATAATCCATTTCCACCCATACCTGATGCAGCATGTCACAATCTATTCGTGAGATGGCAGCGATGATTTGTCTTTGCAGCTCAGGCAGATCCCGTGGCAGAGGCGGTGCAAAGACCTGGTCCTTAACGTACCCACATAAGAAAAAATCACATGGCATCAGATCAGGTGATCGGGGTGGCCAATGAAGCAGCACATGGTCATTGGCAGCCATGCGTCTGATCCAACATTGTGGCAAATGCTGATTGAGGTAGTCGCGGACGATGTTGTGGTAATGTGGCAGAGCCCCATCTTGTTGATAAAAGAAGTCATCGCTGTGATCATGAAGCTGCGGCATTAGCCAATCCTGTATCATATAAAGATAGGACGTGCCAGCGCCGGTTGTCTCTTTGGACATGGCACAAAAAACGTTGTTTCAGTGAATCTCGAATGTGCTCAATTGTGGCATGTGGGTTTTCACTTCCCAATATCTGCACATCGTGTCTGCTCACCTTACCATAAAAGTGAAACATAGTTTCATCGCTGAAAATCAGTTTTTCAGCGAAACGGTCTTCATCCAAGTGCTGCTGCATGTTGGTACAGAACTGCAAACGGAGGGTCTTGTCTTCATCAGTTATTGCCTGCAGTAACTGCAGCCTTATGGCTTAACCTACAGATGCTTACGAAGAATTCGCCACAGGGTAGGTTATGGAATGTCCAGCTCTATAGTCGCTTGGTTAGTAGACTTACAGGGGCTGTGTTGAAACGACTCCCTCACACGATTCACCTTCTCCTCCGAAGGACCTGGTCGGCCTGGGCATTTTGCGATACACAGGCACCATCACACTGGAATTTTTCATACCACTGCTTTATGCTGTTCCTCACCGGCAGGTCCTTTCCGAACTTGGTTCGAAAACGTCGCTGCACCGTCACAATCTACTCTGTTCAAGCATACTCAAACATGCAAAATGCCTTCTCTGTTGCTAGCATCGCCATTTTCACTCAACTAAACCTCGTACGATATAGTGATGTACTAACCTGCACCCTGGCGGCCACCGACGAAACTAAGCACCTGCGGCATGTACAAATAAACTTGGAGAGTTTCTCTTTCTATCGGCAGGTCGCATGTTACCATCCTTTGCACCATTCAGGTGTAGCGATGTTTTGTAATGTGTCAGGGAATTATGAATAACACTGTAGTTTACACGTCTGTATTAGCAAAAGATACCGGCAGGATCATTTTCTCAAGAGAAAAATTTTCTGCATAATTTCTCCCTTGCTGTCATAGAGTTGAAATGGTTGAGAAAAAAATGAAGTAAATATGAGTAAATAAATTTTTAATTTGTGCGACAATATGAAGATTTAATTTAAAGAAGTTGCAGGTACATCCAATATTCAAATTAAGACTATTGCATCTTGGTAAACTAGAGATGAATCTTCGTTTTTAGCGCATTTTTTTTAAATGCACTTATAGTTTGACTTTAGCATCTGTCTGTCTGTCCACTTGCTTAAATTGAAAGTGTGACTGAACTCTAAATGATAGAGAGCTGAAACTTGGAGTATATATTTATGTACTGCTTCCATCTGTATTACTTTAGATTTGAGTTTTGAAAAATATAGAGTCAGATAGACGCCTATTTAAAAAATATTTTTTTAATATCTCCAAAGGTACAAAAGATGGAAAGCTGAAATTTTGAGGATACATTTCCACATAAATGCCACTTACAAACAAGGCTCTAGTGACTGACTATGTGAAGGTGTAAACACATAAAAAATAAGATAAGCTAAATTTGCACATATAACAGGTGATCAAATTCTCCTGTTTTTAAATTAGGTTACTAGAAGAAAGCACTGTAAAATAAAACAAAATATTACTGAATTTATTAACACCCTGTGTACCAGTCACGAAATTCTCGTGTTTCATGTGCCAATTGTTGCATACTGCTAACCAGGGATGGCTGCTGGCATAGGTCTATGAAGCTATAGCCCTACCAAAATTCATAGAAAGATAAAAGCACTATAAATAATTGTTTTTGAACATATTGATTTCATTTTTGAGTTTTTAATAAGTTTAATTTATCGTGAAGCAGCATAATACTCCGGTCAGTAGGAGAATTTATAGGAGGGGTGGGTGGCAAGTCTGGCAGGGAGTTCCCCCACTCCAATGGGCATCACCGGACCACTGCCTAGCTGGCTCGGTCACAAGACGTGGAACGCATGTGCACTGCATGCTTTTTCTCTCCCCCTCATCTACTCTCTCCTGCACTTGAGTATATCGACCATTGGGGCCAAGTTCAGTTTGGCTCGGCCAGCCTTCAAGCATTAGAATTAGCATTGTGAGGGCATGATGAATAGGATGAGTCACAAAATAAGAGAGTTTTTCATGAGTTAATCCAGTTTAGTTCTGAGTTAGATAAAGACTTAAAAGTTCACCTTAGTCAATCAGCAGTGTTTAAAGGTATGTCTAAAACTATACAGAATGAGCTGCTGGAAAGCATGTTAGCAGTATACCACGAAGAAGTTCGCAAAAAAATTTAAAAAGCAGATTATGTAGCATGATAGCCGATGAAACTACTGACGTGTCATGTCAATTCCACTTAGTCATTGTATTACGTTACATTGCAGGCGGAAAACTGGTAAAAAGGTTCTGGAATTTCGTTAATCCTGATGGACATGATGCTCATGCAATCACAGATTGTATTTTAAAATAACTCGACCCCCTAATTGGTGACAGTCCGAATAAACTTATAGCACAAAGTTTTGATGGTGTTACTGTTATAAGTGGATGTTTAAATGGCGTTCAAAAACTGATAAAAGACAAGTATCAACACGCTAATTTTGTCCACTGTTACACCCACCAGCTGAATCTTATTATGTCTAATGCAGCGTTCATCGACCGCCAAACCCATATCTTTTTTGCACATTTATCTGGAATTTGTTCATTTTTTCTAATTCGCCCCAAAGAACAAGTGTTGGATGACGTCGTACAGAGAAGATTGCCCATTGCCCCGGATATCACAGACCAGATGGAATTTCCATTTTCGTGGAGTCAGCACTGTTTATGAATATAGGAAAGAACTCATAACGGTTATGGAAATTACTGAAAACAGTGATGACATAAAGTTGCAGTCTACTATAACACAAGCAGGTGCATATAAATTTAGGCTGTAAGAAAATAACTTTGTCTTTTGGTTAACAATTTTTCACCGGATAATGCCTCACGTGGAAATAATTTTTAGTCAGGTTCAAAAACGAATCAACGATCCAGTTAAAGTACAGCAAGCGATGCAACATTTCGAGAATAGCATACAGACCGTAAGAAACCAAGTTGATGTGATTATCGAACAGGTTGAAGAAGAGTTAGAAAATGAAGAGGAAGAAGTTCAACCAAAAAGACTGCAGATCACTGACATCGACTCTGCCTCAAGGAAGAGAGAGAAGGTAAAGAAGTTTGTGACACCATAATCACAGAAATAAAAGATAGATTTCAATTTACTGGACACCTCGTGGCTATGAATCTATTTGTGGTCGAAGAATTTGATAATTACAGCAAAAAATTCTGACACGTATCTCAGTGAAATAATTGAAAAGTATCCTTTTAAAAAAAAAAAAGATACTGAAGAGTGAACTTTTTTACGAAAGAGAGGAATTGAGGGCAGTTTCTGGTGCGGTACCATTTCTGTTGCTAATTTTGGGTGATGATTTGTGTGAAACATTTCAAGAGACAATAAAGCTTTTAAAAGTGTTGATCATGATACCAATTGTCAACATCAGAAGCAGAACAGTGTTTTTCAATGATGAAAAGAATAAAGACTTTTCTTAGGAATAGTATAAAAGAAGAAAGACTAAGTGCTTTAGGCATGCTATCATATGAAAAAACTTTTGTAAATAACATAGCTTCAACAGAAAAGTTATTGATTGATTGATGGACTTTGTTTACCGCTCATTTTAGCCGCAAGACACTTTTTTCATCTTCTCACTACTGTACATTTTTCGGTAAGTAAAAAATTAAATACTTTTTTGTATTATAATTTTAGTTTTTTTAAACATATGTTGGCCCTACCAGTTGAAACAACCACCGGCGGCCACTGCCGCTCACGAGAATGCTCGTTTTTTGAGCCAAGGTAACACTAACACCATCTACTGGATTTTCCATGGAATTCTAACTATCCAACATTATTTGTACACTTGGCTAATGTGTTGGAGGTTCTTTTAGTTCCATTTTTTTTTCTATTTTTATATCAGATTTAGTCATTCATTTGTCTTTCGAATACCCTTGTTTTCATTTTCAGTTTCCATCATGCTCACAGTGCTACATTGCTACCTTTGTTAAGGCGATATTTTAAATGAATCATGTGTTTGTCAGATTGTCCCAGTGTGAACAACGGATATTTGTCTAGTTCAGATGAAAATTCAAGTGACTCAGATGTATATCAAACTAGAAACAGTAGTGTGTGCTCCGTTCACAAAAAAAGAAACAAAACACGATATTTTGTAAATTCTGTGGAGCTCCTCTGCATAAAGGCAGCCGTTTCAAAATATCATACCTTAAAAAAGTACTAAATGTATTCAGGAGCCTACAAAGCAATTTTCAGGAAAATAAAAGAATGGCGAGTTAAATTATTCTTATTTTTCCAATTTCATGCACGAAGTTTTTGGGGTTACAAGAAATGCCCGTTTCAAAAGATCATACTTTAAAAAAGTACTAAATGTATTCAGGAGCCTACAGAGCAATTTTCAGGAAAATAAAAGAATGGCGAGTTAAATTATGCTTATTTTTCCAATTTCATGCACGAAGTTTTTGGGGTTACGAGAAATGCCCATTTCAAAATATCATACCTTAAAAAAGTACTAAATGTATTCAGGAGCCTACAGAGCAATTTTCAGGAAAATAAAAGAATGGCGAGTTAAATTATGCTTATTTCATGCACGAAGTTTTTGGGGTTACGAGAAATGCCCGGAAAACAAGCATAACACGGGGAATTACATCCAATATGCAAGGTGTTAATATAAGAAAAAATGCACTA
Source organism: Tanypteryx hageni (assembly GCA_028673005.1). Taxonomy (NCBI): domain Eukaryota; kingdom Metazoa; phylum Arthropoda; class Insecta; order Odonata; family Petaluridae; genus Tanypteryx; species Tanypteryx hageni. The sequence continues at coordinate 51,267,661 of CM054114.1, read as the reverse complement.
ATTTGATCCATATTCATGGATAATACTAAACTAGTTTATTAGTATTTATGAATTGGTATCAAATTTTAAAATACAATACCTTGTATATTAAGCTGATATAAATGAATAACACAAAAATTATATAAAATTACAGCTGTCAGCTACAGAAACTACTAATATTTTTAATGCAGCTGTTCAACATACTAATACAAATAAATAAATTCCCCATCAAATTAATTATATAAAAATGTTTAGTAAATGTATCCTACTACAATGCATTTTCTTTTCAATCATACAAAACGGAGCCTACAAAAAATATCGACTATGAATAATGACCTTTGCCAAAAACTGTGTTAAAATTCACATGTATAATACAGCAACAAAAATAACAAGAAGAATTGCCTTCATTAACCCTTTAACTGCAGTGTATGAAATGGAAGAATTGGGGATATGCCGAGTTTTATTAATAGAAAATCAATATTTAACAATATTAAATTATAACAATACATCTAACTTTATTTCATACAAAATGGAATATTTTTCTTTGTTAGTCATTTTAAAGATTTTTTTGTTGTGATATAACATGCGAGTGGTACTGAAGGCATTAAAACATTTAATTTAACGCATAAACACATTCACAGCAGTTACAGGGTTAAAGCCAGAGGTGGTAGCGGATTTTCAATAAACGTTGCATAAAATCATAATGCAGCATACGTCTGCTGTGTAATCCCACTATGCTACAGTTTTGATACCATCTGTCAAGTTTTGTTCCAAAAAAATTAAAAGTAAATTCTACAGAGCATTCAAACTACAAAATACAACTAAATCATTTAATTCAGTACTGGAAGAATTTGAGAAAATGCAAAAATTGGTAACACCATCATAATGTTCCCTCTAATAAGCAGTGATCTGCCACAATCAGCTGCACATTACAATTTACATTGAAAAACAGGTCATTTATTGCTGGTCAATTACCATGCTATAATACTGTTATTTACTTTGCATTTATCTAAGACTAAGTCATCACAAAAAGAATTTTTCAAGACATACTATGCTAAAAAAGTAGCGTAAAAATTTTTCCCTATATGTACTCAAAGACAATCAGTCAATTTGAATGAATTTATCTTCTTACTAACTTAGCCAAATGATAATAAGATTCAAAATAATACTGCATCAGATAATTACCTCGAATAGCCTGAGATACACAATGCTGGAGCTTGAGGGTATCTTGGTGTTGATGGTGAGTTACCCCCGTACAATCATCTTTCACATTGGAATCCTGAGAATTGTTGGGCACGGTGGCAAGAATGGAAACCCTTTCCTGTTCTCGCTCCCATTCGTGCTCATTTTCAAATGCATCATGCGCATAGCTAGGGGCAGAGGCAACAGTCATTGAAGGCTGGTGCTCCTGCCTATGTTGCGGCTGTGATGACTGAGGTTGGAGCTGTTTTTCACGCTCATAGCGTTGTGATACTGTATATAACGGCCCAACCACTTCATCAAATCTAGTAGAAATTACTCCATTTGCATCTGCACTGCCAAGGTTGTAGTCACCTCGCAAATAATCATCTCGTGCGCGCTCTCTGAGGTACTCACTGTAATAATAAACAGAAGCGATTCTCGTCATAAAAAACTATATTTATGTATGATTAAAACGTCGTCTCAATTTAATTGCGAATTAACTTGAATGTTATTTAAAAAAAATTACGATTAATAAACTTGACACAACAAGATATTATGCACAAGGGAGAAAAGGTTCAACTTTTTTACCAATTATCAACTGGGAAAAGAACTTTTAGTATAAGGATTGTTAGCTGACAACATATAATTAATTGTCCGAATACATAAAAATGAACAAAAAGAAATACTATAGGAGTGGCAAAATTTAAAGTCATTTGTTAATTATTTATGCAGAGTAGAATTTACCTGTACTGTTCAACGAGAAACTCAGACCCTGGTGGAGGCTGAAGCATTACCCTCCTTGGATAATCCACAGGAATAACAGTGATATAGCTTTGAGCACCTCCAATTCCTCCTCCTCCCACAACGTCAACAGCATGACCACTGCTCAAATCCATTCCTGTCATTTTATCTCTGCCCTTTTCAGAACAGTTGGCAGGTATTGTGGAATTTGCTGCCGGAGGTGTAGACGAAGCCATTTCCGCTCAAGATTTAAAAATATTAGTGCAACATAGCTGAACAGAATCATTCCTTAAATTTCCATTTGAATGTCATCACCACATTTGAAATTCTTTCATTAGTTCATTTAGATTCGACCTAAAAGTGAGGAAAGGTCGCTTAAAAAGTAAAATCACATCACAAACCATATAAGGTAACTTAAAACGTATAGAACTTGAACGGCAAAACCATGGTACTCCAAATAACATACGTTTTGAGACTTGGCGTATGCGCAGACTATTAACAAACGACGAGTGAAATAAAATTAATCAGAAACTTAACATCGTTTAAAAACGTGTGTGAAGTTACATACGACAAATTATATGTATAAAGATACCCCCGTGTATGACTTTTCGATAGTCGGTGATACCAACAACGGAACTTTGAGTTTAATAAAAATATTATTTATTACTAATTATTGGAAGTCTGTAAATGATATTTAACTGCATAAAAATCCATGTAATTTAAATCAGAAACAACGATTCAATATACGCATTCAAATCTAGATAGATAGATTATGATGCATTTAACTTTGATTCTGACCTTACATCAACCATTAACCGAAAAAGGAATCGTATTTGAAAAACTCAAGTGTTTGATATTTGTATTAAATGATAATACAAAGATAATATTTAATCTGGTTATGTGCATCGCCATGATTCGATTATATTATTTTGTCTTTCTGTTGCTTTAATTTTCTTTTATGTTGAGTTAACCGGCACACTTGACGCCGCGTTCTAAAATTGGCGCAAAAAAATTATTTTATTTATGAAATTACAAAACGGGAGAGGAAAATAATCTTAAAACTAAACATACATTTATACGTTAAATTGTATTTTCTTGACTCGACCCACAACACCCGCAACTTCAGAGCGGTGAGATCTTGAACATGGAGCGATGGCGCTCAAAGACTTGTCCCCTAACGGATGGCGCTGATAGTGACGAGAAATGGAACGACGTATCTTCTTTTACTCCCTACCTCCCTACCACAGCGTCACGTTGTTCCTAATCTCGCCGCTCGGGATTTGGGGGTCGAGAAGAGGATATTACCAAAAATAAATAAATGAGGTAGAAAATTAATTTTGAAAATCATTATTAAGCCCTTAATTTCTAAATGCATGACTTTTTTCTTTTGGTTTTAATAAGTTTTAAAATGTTTTTATCAGAGATTCCGAAAGATATACCGACTGCGTCTGGTCACTAAAGCGCAAAATCGACGTTCTTGAATAAACGAAGAGAAAGAATGGGTTAGGATGAACGGCAAAAAAAAAACAAAAATTAATTAAAACGTTTAACAATATAAAGTCTTTTCACCAACCCTTTTCTGTTTTTCAGATATTTAGATTTTTCTGAAATGTCGAAATCGCACAAAAATAATACTTGGAATTTTTTTCTAAGTGAGCGGAACGAGGTAAGAGTGTTAACGGAGCCGAGAAATTGTTTTCTTGTAACAAATCATAGAAATTATGAATTAAAACTGCCACAAAAGTTACCTATGCCTCTGAACATTAGTGAATGCTAAAATGGAAATCCATTACGATTATAAAATTTGTAGAACCCCAAAACCTAGGTGTGTAAGTCGAACCGATTTTTTACTCTTCTAGTGCGTTAATGTTATTTTTACCTTTTTATTTCCGAAGTTTGAAAAGTTTCGTTTCTCCTTTTTTATCTCGATTGTATACATGTATATGAGTCGATCCTATCGTACATAACCACACACACCATACATAACTTGCATCACCATGGTTGGTATCTTGGCTAAATAAAATCTGCTTGTAAAAGTTGTACACTATTTAATGTTGGTTTTTGAAATTTCTTAGCGTGTTGCTACAATCCTACAATGTATCGATGGGGTACTGCTTGGATAAAAATTTATTAGCTTAATACAATTGTCACTATATTTGATAGGGTTACGTAATGTTTTTATTCTATTTTAATGACTTGGAGCATATTTTCTTTGTAAAAAGCCCGTTAGCTAATTTAACGATAGAAATAAAGTATTTGTTTAATTTTCATGTCTTAAATGTAACTTTCGAATGTAAAATTCGAACATTTCACCGCAGGTCTTAAATATTATTTGCATTTTTTCAACGATATAGTTTCATGTCCTCTAAGGAGTTTTTATTTGGGTCTCCCATTTAGCAAGGAAATGAGCGACCAAATTTATAAAAACGTGAAAGTGGTTCCATTACACCATGTACCTCATTTGATGCACGAATGCTGCAATCTATTGAATATGGAATGGAAAAGAAGCGAGGTTGCTAGGTACAATAATAAGTACAAATATAGTGCAATTTTTACGTTGCGTTAGCCATATTTTTCATTGAAAATAGATGAATATTCGAGGATGAACTTCATTATAGAACTTCATGAATTATACAATAAATGAGAATGATAAAAGTGCATTGTTTACTATTTCATTTAACTTAAAGGTTAAGAAGTCTATCCGTTTCCTGCGATGAATTACCGACGTGCCTCATATTAGTTAGAGATAAAAATGATCCTGAAGTAATTGGCCATAGTAAATTAACTAGAATACCAACAGTGCCCGACGGTTGCTTTGTCGAATCAGGTGTGTGCCAATCCTAAATTTCCAATCAATTTTTTTCTTCTTTTAGTAAATGCTAATTCTCTCGTCTAGTGATAATACACCCAAGTTTTCGGAGGAAGGGCTTAGGGAAATACCTTATGAACAAAACAGAAGATTATGCCAAAAGGTAAGAATGTAAATTGCTAGCTGTAGTAAATTCATCATAATATTTGTTATCATTTGATATAAAAACTTTTTATAATTTATGCATTTCAGTCGTGGTTTCTCCTGCATGTATTTATCTACTCATGATCAAGAAATTTTTTATGGTAAATTAGGTTATAACTTCTGTCCACCGGTGTCAATATATGGATCAGCTATATCAAAAAAAGATACTAAGGTATAATCAGATTTAGTTTCCTTAAGGCTAGAATTATTTATATATTATTATATTACCTTTCCTTTTTAAATAGGATAAAGGACTAACTGAAGAGCTCAACAGAAAATCAGCAGATTCACAAAATTCATATATCAAAAGAGAATCATTCACATCCAATTCATTGCCAATTACGCCACCACCACCTCCTCCACCAATGCCGAATTACAAAACAGAATATGTACCAAAAAAGTTTTTTATGAATAAACAACTATTTTGATTGAAAAATTAACTTTGCCAATTATTTTGTTACCAAGTGGTTTTGCTGATACCTGCTTACCCTATAGTTCACTTGTTTAAATGTTATTACTGTTGCATAAGGGAGCAGTTCTCAAAATGTGGGTTGTGATCCCAAGGAAGTGTACAGTAGTCCCTTGCAAACCGTGGGACTTGTGTTCCAGGAAAATATCACCGTTGATAAAACCGAGAGTTTATGGAACATAGACGATTAAAGGACCCTCTAGAGCAGGGGTTGCCAAAGTGGTCGGTACCTACTCTCAGGGGGTCGATGAGAGTTAAAGGGTCGTTAGGGGGTCGGTGAGAAATAAATTGGTCTTTAGGAGGCCTTTTATAAATTTTAATATTCAATAGAAAATAACAGAATCTAAAATTTCGCCAATAATTGTTGTTAAAAAACATATTTCTTGCTTTTTCTTTGATATATTTTAATTAAGAATTCAAAATTTAACGAGTCCCAAAATTGTTTGCAAGGTAAGGATGTCAGTCTCATTCAAGCTCGAACAGTCTTGCTTGGTTATCAAAAGAAACTTGAGTTATTTAAAATGTCCTTATCAATGAGGGACTTCAAATATTTTGCAAATCTTCAGAAACTGGAAAATGAAGAAAATGAAAGTATTACTGACAATGTTTTGGAGATATTTGTTAACCATCTTAAAGAGGTAATCCATGATTTCAGCATTAGATTTGCAGACCTGCAAAATATGCAAATTCCTGATTGGATTGTATCTCCTTTTGACTCCTATTTAAACCATAACAGCATAGAAAACCAAGACATTTCTTATGAACTTATAGACATGTCTGTTGATCTCGATGCAAAAGCATTGTTCAAAAATAAGACTACCGATTTATTTTGGACAAATGAAATAATTAATACTAGATATCCTAAAATTTGTGCAACAGTAGTACCTTTTATTTTAGCATTCCTCACTTCATATATGGATGAAGCTGGATTTAGCCATGCTAACACACTTATAATTAAGCAGGGAAACATGTTGAACTTGGAAGAAAGAGGAGAATTAAGATTAAAGCTTAAAAATCATGAGCCCAATGTAAATAGTCTAGTAAATAAACACCAAGCCCACCCTTCACACTAAAAATAAATTTTATTTCAGTATAAAAATGTCATGTTACTTGATTAATTGTAAATGTTTTTTTAAAATAAAGTTTATTATACACTACCTTAATTATTATTATTCAAAAACCTTTCCTAAAATAGATTTAAAAAGTATTTAATATCAAAACTTTCACTGGGGGTCTCCGGAATTTTATGGCATCATCAAAGGGGTCGTTGAGATATAAAGTTTGGCAACCCCTGCTCTAGAGGAAGGTCTAGAACAGTGGTTCACAACTGCAAGTCCATTGCAGACCTGTGTATTATCTGAATAATCCACCAAAGACTGGTAAAATCAATTTTAAACCACCAATCATTTGACAGTGCCACACTTTTACAACTGAAAACACAAGCCTTTCATTAACCAGCGCTGCCCATTATAAAACTTTTATGAGAAAAATGGAATATCACGGACTGCCCAATACTGGACCATGGACTGGCGCTTGGGAAACGCTGTTCTAGAAAGTGCCAAAGATTTAAAATTAACATCTGTAGCTCCCATAAATGTTTATTAATAAAACCAAAAAACACCCTAAAAACTAAATACAAATAAATACATCACACAGCTACCTGCCTGGGCCCACACTCTCCCTAACAATGCTGTCTAGCCCACATAGCCTTGCTACCAATATTGTAAGAACAAAAAAGGGAAGGAGAGGGAGAAATAAAAATGCTGTTTCTCAATTAACATGTTAACTATGGTGTTGTTGGAAGTCGTTCTTAGGAGAAGCTGCATAGTGGGCATTTTGACTCGATGTTTTGCCCACGTTACAGTAGGCTTCTTAGTGAAGTGTTCTTACTTCACTCCTGAAGAAGCCCACTGTAACGTGTGCAAAACGTAGAGTCAAAATACTCACTATGCAGCTTCTCCCAAGAGCGCCTTCCAACAATGCTGTCTGCTGTGGAAACCTCCAGATGTTAACTAAGGATTTAAAATTTTTATAAGCTCACCAATGCGCCATTCCCCATGACTACATAAAAAATTTTACCGCAAAAAAATAATACAATAATGCAATGTGTACCATGCACACTCTTATTTTTGGGCCAGATTGGAGGGAAAAAAATAAATTCGTGCTGGAATATGTTGACATCTGAGATTTTTAAAAAAAAGTTGGCCTCTTCACTGAAACAAGGTCCGCACTTATACATCATAGAATTCATCTTCTGCTAGTATAAATGTAGATGCAAGCATGTTACAGTGAATTTACTATCAAAACTCTCAATTTATATAACCTGTTCAGAAATCCTCATGCAAGATGCACAGTCACTTTTTCATTTCATTTAGGGAAAAAAGATGTGCACGGTACACAAGTAGTTACGGTGTATGTTATGAATAAGAAAATAAAATTGCTGAAAAGTTGGGAATAATTTTGAAACAAGAAAATTGATCTGCTACGATAGTTCAGTGGTAGAATATCCGTCCAGCAAGTGGAAGACCCAGGTTCGATTCCCGCTCATAGCAGACTTTTTTCTCGTTTTAAAATTATTCCCAACTTTTCAGCTTATGTCTGTCTGCATAGGATCTTCGGATTGCTTCATTCCATCAATTTCTTGCTTGGCAATCTCACCATTTGAGAGGAGTTTTCTTCGATGTATCTCTTCAGGGACATCCATTGGGGCAGTTTGATATTAGCTTGGCTAGTTCCGTCCCAACCAAGAAAACATCCACGTTCAGAAACGAGAAAATTGATCTGCTACGATAGTTCAGTGGTAGAATATCCGCCCGGCAAGTGGAAGACCCGGGTTCGATTCCCACTCATAGCAGACTTTTTTCTCGTTTCCAAATTATTCCCAACTTTTCAGCTTATGCCTGTCGGCATAGGATCTTCGGATCGCTTCATTCAATCAAGTTATACATTTTGGCAAACACGGCTACTCAAAACCATACTTGGCAAGGGATTACTGTAAATTTAAAAGTATCAATATTCCCTCTTCTATCGACTTCCCTCCCTTTTAAATTCCTTACCGCCAAACATCGATCCTTTCTCTCTCTCTTATAACTCCTTAAAAGCAGCCCTGAGTAATATTTTTGTAAATAGATGAAATTAATGTCTTTATAATTTTTTTTGTACATAACTTGTAATTAATTGGTGTTCATTGTTCATTATCCTGATTGTTTGTACCTAATTATGGTTTATATATTATATTTTATTGTTACCATGTTCACTGTAAATTGGCGATAACGCTGTATGTGAGCATATTTTAGTAAATAAATTTCTTATTTTAATTGCACAATTTTATTTCATTATTAGTTTTAACAAAAATTTCATTTTTCTAAACGTTCCAAAAATATTTTATACTTAATGGTAGGTGAATGAAGTTAAGGGGGTCACGATACGGCCAGCTGCCATAATAGGGGGTCATGACAAGATCAGCTTCCATAAGAGGGGTGCCACAGATCCATCAAGTTTGAGAACTACTGGCTTAAAGAATAAGAATTGCTCAATTTATAAGTAAAATGATTTTACGCACAAAAATGGTAGATGGCTTAAAAAAATTGTCAATTTTGCCATGACAGGCTGTATTAAATACAAATCCTGCAAGGTCTAACTAACAAGAATAAAGCTGTTAAACTGCTGTATGTGCCCATGAAAATTAAATCACATTTAAAAGTAATATTTAAACACTTGATCAATTTTGAAGCTATAACTTTGCATTCCAATGATATGAAACATAATCAGTGATCCCCCTGTATCATTATCCAAAGTTGACAGTGCCAATTGCGACGATAAAATTGATACTCATTCAAAAAACGTTGTTGTGAAGCCCAAACTGGGCCAAGTGGTCACCTATACCAAACTCCCCGATCATCTTTTAACAAAAAAGTGTCTTCCTTGAGCAATGATACTAAATCTTTACCAGTTATGCAGCTCAATGTGCAGTGTGTTGATATTTCTCGTAATCAGAAAGTTTCAAACAACGGCTTAAAAATTATCCATGTGAACATTCAGTGTTTACGTTTTAAATTAAATCAACTTGATTTGTTTTTGTCTTCCACTGAGGCCGATGTTGTTTGTATTTCTGAGCTCAATGCTATCGAGATCGAGTGTTAAAAATGATGGTTTCTATGTTGCTGCCTCATACTGCACATTGGAATCGAAGAACGGAGGTGTTTTAATCTTTGTAAATGACCATCTAAATGTACAAGATTTTAGAATCGAGAATTGCATCAATAGGGAGTTCGACTTTGAGTTTTGTTGATTTTTAATGATCTTATCATTCCCCTTCTCTGTGCTTATAGGTCTCCCAGTGATCTTTCTGTGTTTATTGATTTGCTTTTAGAGGTATTATCTATGTCTACTAAATATTCCAATATTGCAATTGTATGTGGGGACTTAAATGTTGACTTAAATACTCCTAGTACCCAGAAGAACAAATTGCTGGGCACCTTTCTGCTATTCAACTTAATACCAACAGTCTTTGAACCAACCAGAGTCACTTTCTTCACAGCCACTACTATTAATAATATTTTTTCCAATATTCAATCTTTTAAGAGCTCAACATTTGACACCCATTTCTCTGACCATAAGGCACCACTTACAAAGTTTTCTCTTGCACGCAACCCTAACCCACCGTCTACTAAAGTCACCTACAAACGTTGTTTTTCCCTGCAGCCCACACCAGATTTTGCAATCTACTGCATCAACAAAGTTGGGATAGTGTATTTATTGATACAACATTTGATACTAAATTTAATAACTTTTTGATACTTTTATTTACTATTTTAATCTGTTTTCCTTTAAAAGCTATCAAAAACGACATGAAAAACATTGGGAAAACCTGGGTAACACTTGAAATCAGAGATTTATCTGACAAAGTGAAACAGGTTTTCCATGAATTACAATCAAAAAACTCAGTCACCATGAAAAAATATTACAAAGCACTAAAAAACGCCATGCTAAAATGATATCCGAGACTAAAAGAAACCATTACATACAGATAATCAATGCTTCTACAAACCGTAGTAAAGCCGCTTGGAAACTGATTAAACCCTCACCTGCAAAAGTTAATAGTCTCTCGATCGACTCAGTTTCCCACAATAACTGTACTGTCTCCAAACCAGCTGAAATTGATCTTCTTAATCATCATTTTCTTGACACAGTTACCAATCTGCTTAATAACGTAAATCAACAGTCTCAGTATCAACACAATGCAACACATGACATGTCTCGCCACTGTATAGTCTATTTTTCTTTATCCCACTGATGATCAGGAGATAAAAAAAATACTGAGTAAGATTAGTTATAAACACTCTGCGGGCTACGATGGTGTACCTTGCTCAATTTTAAAAGGGAATATCAAGATGGCAGTTACTGCACCCCTGACATATTTAGTCAATGAGTCCTTAAAAAATGGAATTTTTTCAGAGAAATTAGAAGTGGCTCAAGTTATTCCTATCTTCAAGGGTGGCGATTCACTGGAAATGGGTAATTATCGACCTATTTCCATTCTATCTGTTTTTTATAAGGTCTTTGAAGGAGTTATGTACAGTAGAATTACGTCCTTCTTAAACATACATAACATTCTCTCTGAAGCTCAATTTGGTTTTCTAAAAAATCGATCTACTGAAATAGCTATTTGTAAATTTGTTTATCATGTTATTCTGGGACTTGACAAGCATGAACATGTCATGGGAATTTTCTATGACTTGCTGAAAGCTTTTGACTCGGTGGACCATAATATCCTACTAAGTAAAATCAATATGTATGGAATCTCAGAAACAGCTAATTTCTGGCTTAAATCTTTCCTTTCGGGATGATCGCAAACAGTCTATTTATTCATCAATGTCGCAATCACATATTTCTTCTTCTTTCTAAATTTTAACTAGAGGTGTTCCCCATGAATCAACTTTAGCCCCCTTACTTTTCCTTCTTTATATTAACAACCTACCTTCATATCTCAAGAGCAGCAATGTTTTTATGTATGCAGATGATACAACTCATCTCCTTCAATCATAAAGTGTAATGCACAGAGAAACTCAAGGTGCCATTAATGGCATGGTAAACTGGTGAAAAGAGAATTGTTTTTATTAATAAAAGCAAATCTACTTTTGTTCAATTTCATACATACCAAAAAAAATTGTTTCTTTCCAACTCCTAAGATTACAAGATTCTGTCCTCGGTGGTTCTTTGGTTACTAAATTTCTGGGTATTTACATTAATGAGATGTTATGTTGGGATAAACAGATAGATAACTTATGCGCTGAAGTAGCCTCTGGATGTTTTCTCCTGAGGAGGATTACGTCCCTCATTGATGTTAGCACATCACTCAGTGTATACTACACATATATATAGTCAGCTAAAGTATGGGATTGTGGTCTGGGGTCACTCTCACCATACAGTTAGACTTTTCAAACTAGAAAAGTGGGCTATCAGAATCTTAGCCATCATCACCATACGACAGAGTTGTTGAGAGCACTTTATAGCTTTAAAGATCTTAACACTGCCAGTTATCTACATATATTATTCTATTATCTTTGTAAGAGAAGACCTAAGGCTACTGGGTCTTGAATTGAATAGTGATATTCATTCTTATAACACAAGAAATTGTAGTGATCTAAGAACTGTTCCTCAGCCTGAGTTTGTTTGGCAACAATCCTTTATATGCTGGGACAAAATTTTGTAATAAATTACCAATAGATTTGAGGACAATAAGCCCTTCATTATTCAAAACCAAACTTAAGCAATATTTGGTTAATGACCCTTTCTACTTTATAGAGGAATTCTTGTCCCATTAATGGGGACACCTGTCTTTTCCTTTTATTAACAGTTCTTGTATTGACCTGTCCTATACTTGTATTGCATGTCCTGGGACCAATGAAGATTATTATTATTATGAATGTCAAGTTAAATGAGAGAGAATTTAGGATGAACTTCATAAATTAAGAAAATCCAGATTGCAAAATATTTTTTCCTATATCTTTACAATACTATGTGTATGAAGACTAGTGATTGGCAAACAATTAAAAAGTGTAACATTTCATTGAATTAGTTACTGGTCAAAAGAAGATAATATTGAAATCATGGTTGCCATGGTATACTTCTATCAGTTTGTATACAGTAATATGGTATGGAAAAACCAAGTTACAGCAATGGATTGTATGGAAGTTAAACAAAAAAAGAAGTTTATTTGGGATGAAATAAACAAGACAGTTGCCTCATCCATGTAAGTTAATGTATATTATATTTATATTGATTGATTTTGAACAGTATAATTACTTTTGCTGTATGTGCTTTTATAGCTTGAATCACTGTATAATTATAATGAACAATGGTTAAATATTTTTCATTTTTTGCTCAAAAATGGTTTCTACATTTTTATGCTTAATTTAATGATTCAGGAAAAGTCAAGTTGTTTATACCAAATTCAGCATCGGATCACTATCTACTGACATCAGTAGATTTAATTGGCAAGTTTTTCTTTAAACATTTTATTTTCATAAGTAATTTATGAGTATGTTATATACCTGGAAGACATGAATTTATAAACATAGTCTGTACCTTTCTATATGCATAGTTAAGGTCAACAAATTTTTTTCTCAACTTAGCAACAAGTTCAAATTGTAAAAATTTGAACATCTGTAATCAAAAAGTTCTTTTCCAAGTATTTTATTAATTCCTAAAATCATATCCTATAATAATAGTATTAGTAGTTGTTAGATGTCTACAGAAGTAATTTTCAAAATAGTTAATTCTACAAGAATAAGTCATTCTATCTCTGTAGGCCTAAAGAGGACCTTCAGAATACTAGTAAGAAGGATATTACCAGCAAATATGATATTAGGAGATGCAGGAGACGATCTCCTTTCACTGTTACGTCTGGAGCAAGATGTCAAGAGCATCACACAAATCAAAAACAGCTGACAGCTTCATGTATTTATAAAGATGAAGACCATTGTCATGGTATCAGTCATCACAGCAGTCTCGAAGAGTCAATCATTAGGAATGTTGTATACCATGATAATGACGAACATTTACATGAAAAGAAATCATCAGTGGTTAAATTAACAGATGTAATTTCTGGCTTCAATTTGCCCAAACAAAATTGTCATTTTATAGCAAGAAGAAATGTAGATGTTGTCACAGTTGAGGATGCATTCAATGCTGCTATATTAGAATGCTGGGATGGAAAAATTATTTTTCCTCTGAATGTCATTAAGTTCCTAGCTAGCCAGAAAGTAAAAAAATTAATGAGAGCACTTCTGATATACATGGATGCCTTCATGAAGGTAAACAGTTCGTAAAATAATATCAAATTTTAATTGTAATCCACGATTAAAATCAACAGACAGTAGGAAAGATGGAAAAATCCCTCCTTTGCAATAGCTTGTGAAATTAAGATAACAGAAAATTAATGAAATTTAAAAATAGAGAAAAAAGGGAAAATTCCGCGCTAGGCGTCTGGTATCTCATTGCGCAGAGTATCTAGTATGTACAGAGATTTGTAATGTTTATGAATTGAGTGCCATTCATGATCAACATTCAAAATTTGTGATCCTCCATGCATAGATGCTTGCAGAAATTTTTTCAGAGTGCATATCACAAGCAAACAAAGAGACATGAGCTTTTATATGCATAATGTGCAATTTTAGTGAAATGCAGGGAGGGGAAAAATGCTCCTCTTGCCCATTATTGTGAGCACTTATGCCTCCATGTATACCATTCTGTCCATAACATTTACAACAATTAGTCCAAACCAGGACCAATGCAGGCTGGTTTCCCAAAGTCTCAAATCTCGAATTGATTACTTATATTGACAGGAAATTTTTCAGTATGTGTTAGTCATTCCAAGGAATTCTCATACCATAAATACCACTTGTAATTCTTAGTTTATCAATGATAGAGAAAAATTGGAAAACAAATTAATAGAGCATTATCAGGTTTAAAATACTAAAAACAATGTCAAAATCTCTTTCTGACATTACATTTTGCATGTAGTTTTTTAAATAAACGAATTTAATCAATGTTACTGTTTATATGCTAATATGTCTGGATCAACTGTCCATTGCTGAAGAGCAGTCGAGCAGAAAAGAAAATAATTCATTCGTTTACTTGTCTATGTTCAAGCCTAGTTTGGTAATAATAGTCTCCATGGCAACAATCCGATAAAATGCAAAAATGCTGTTTTAGTAAAAATTCAAGAAAATACGATCAATTATCAAAATTCGGTGATAAGAATTAGAATCTACATTCTTTTCCTCTTAGAACAGTATAAACCTCGCTCCAATATCACAATTTAAAGATATTTTAATGTATCAAAGAAAACATCTCTGCACAATGGATTTGAGACTTCCTATGTAAAACAAATTGGGAAAAAACATTCCTGGAATCAAACCCGGGACTTCAATCTTCGCCAAATAAAATATAGTCCAGAGGTGGGCCCTGGTAGCACGAGCCTCATGCCATTGGTGGAAAAGTTGTTAGGTAGTAGGGGACACACACACATGCACACAGACAGGACAATTTCATAAGGCTATGTTTTCTTTGGAAACCAGCCTAAAAAGTGATTCCTATATGTCGTTGAACGTTTGTACCAAAGGAATGTTTTGCTTTGGCTTAAATCATCATCACCAAATGCTTGTTTAAGCATTCTGTGTGTTTCTGCTGCCGTTTTGCTGAGTTTGAAGCAGAATTTGATGCAAATTCTTTGCTCCTTAACAGCAGCCATTTCAGTTCAAAATGAATTCGCAGAACCACTCAAACATGACATTACAAAAATGCACAGAACTTGCGAACACTTGCACTCAGCTAGCTGCCACGTTGCACACTTATTCACAAAGGATACTGCCAGCACTACCTAGCGGCGAGTGGCCGTACTACAAGCAGTTCGCATGCGCTATTCAAATTCCCGGAACTTTTGGGTAGCACCTCGTAGTATACAATATTCTGAATATAATGTGGGATAATTACATCAAGGAATGCAAATTAAATAAAAGTAAAATTATTTTTAAAATATACATTTTTTCAATTTTTCTGTGAATTAGTGAGTGGCAGAAGTGCCATAGGTTAGCCACTTCTGACCTAGATGTTTGCATGTCTCTGACCATGACCAATACCTAATAGCTGCATAAACATGCAGTCAACACAAAAGAATAAGTAAATTCAGATGCAGTCACACATGTAAAACTATATCTCTAAAACACATTTTAAATAAAATTATGCATTTTGACTGCCTAGTAATCTATTAATGTGAGCTGAATAATCCTACCACTGATGATAAAAGCTATCAGACCAAAAGGAAATTGATCAATATCTACTGTTAATACATATAATTTTTATGTAGCATATGAGGAATGATTTTGAACATTATGAGAGAAAGCTGAAGTAAGATTCCAGAGAGCTAAAGCTATAAAAAAGGATTAGTGCTAGTATAATGAATTAAAGGCAATTTGAGTGGAAGAAATAATAATAAAAGAATTACGAGGGGTGACTGAAAGTTCTTGGCCTAAGTAAGAAGAAAACAGGTTAGGAAAGTGCTGCTTATGTACATTGTAGCTCAGTTTCATGATACTATCCACAGCGTTTTAAGCTCTTTCCACATAGTCTACCTCAATGTTAATACACTTGAATGTTTTCCTCTGCTGTGCCTGAGAAAGGACGTCCACTGCAGGGTTTCTCCTCCAACCTCTCTTTTACCCTTTGGAAATTTCCCTCCAATATTTTCACAATCGAATAACTGGATGCAACGTCTGCTGCCTATCCGCATGGATGTCCTTAGCAACTAAATACCACACCTTTCAGAAAAAGTAAAGAATCACAGTTTGGTACACAAATTTCACCATGCCAATTGAGGGATTGTACAACTACAGTACATGATTTGCTGAGAATGAACCGAAAAGACTATTACCATTAAATTGTGTATGCATCACCGCAGTATGTCAAGCTACAATTTTTATAAACAACACTTCCCTTATTTTTTTTCCTACTTAGGCCGAGAATTTTTCAGCCATCCCTCACAAAAATAACAAAGCTGGAGGTGGTAAACTATATATATATATATATTTCAATGGGAGTGATATTGATCATTGTTTAATGAAATTAACCATTTGTACCTAATTGAATTTAATAATTTTTAAAGAATTAAAATTCTTTTCTCAGATAAAGGATAAGCTGAATGAAAGTAAATTCAATATTGATGCTAGTAATTGGGAAAAAGAACGCCAATCCCTGTCAGAATTAAGGGCATTGGCAGGACAGCAATATGCCACAATATTGGAGCATTACATTAATAAACCTCAATCAGTTGTGGTTGAAAGAATTGAAGGTCTGTTGTATCTTGCACCTGCAGTAATATGGATCATATTTTCTCGGTGTTTACAGCATAAACTGAGTATCTTCAAGGAAATTGGAAGACTATTCCGCAGTCCATCTTTCAATTCAAGGTAATAATGAAGGTAGGCCGTCAATAAGGGAAGCCATAGTTTCATTTAAGCCTCAATGTTACCAAAAACCAACATATGCATCTTAAACCATCCAAAAGTTTCTTAAATAGAAATGAAGCAGGCAAACTTCTAGGAATAGTTTTTGGACCCTAGGCTAACTTAGAAAACATATTGGTAAAATTAATATTTCTTTTAACAAGATTAAGGATTGAAGTATCCTACGATACCCTCAGATGCGCCTATTTAACTTTATTTCATAGTGTTATGTCATATGGTATTCTATTATGGGGAGCATCAAATGCCAGTAAACAGATATTCTTTATGCAGAAAAAGGCAATAAGAATTATACATAATCTCAAACCAAGAGAACATTGTAGAGATGTTTTTAGATGTAGCAATATCTTAACATTACCCTGTGTGTATATCTTGGAACCCACTTATTATGTTCCCTCTGGCTTAAAAAATATTGTAAGTGGCAATATTCACAAATATGAAACAAGATTTTGTAAAAATATTGATATGAAATACTGTGGGCTTGCAACAAGCCAAAATAATTATGAATATTCTAGTAAAAAACTGTACAATTCTCTCCCTATTAATTTCAAATCTATGCATGCAATCATATTTAAAATAAATGTTAAAAATATGATGTTATAAGGTGCTTATTATAGTAAAAATGAGTTTCTCTCAGAAAAATTGTAAAAATTTTTATAAATGGTATTTTTTATTGTAGTATTGTGCACTTTTTTGTTGTATTTTTATTGACTATGCTCTTGACAATGTAATGCCTCATAATGGGGTCACTGCAGTAAATTATTATTATTTCACGATGCCTAAATTTTCCATTTAGGATATAATAAATTTAAATATTTGAAATCAATCCTGCTGTGATGAAGACAAGTTTAATTGTAACCAATAAATTTAAATAAAAATAACATTATTACACAAAAGCAATCCCTTAAAGCTGCTAATGGAAAATATTTTGTATCATACCTTTAGTTGGGCATCAACAAAACATCCAGTTCAACCTATTTCATGCCACATACTATATGGAAAGAAAGAAAATTACAAGAGATACTTGCTGCCTCCCAGGAGTGTGCAATCACCACTTATAGAAGAATTTTTATCAAAGGCCCACTCTTCAAATCCACTGCTCAATTTGATGGATATGCACATTAAAATGTAAGGGGACTCAATGCTCTTCTTTCCAAATTTTTTAACTACAATGTACTCTCAAATCAACTGGGTGCAGATTATCTGTGCATGAAAAAGGATGAATTTCATTTTTAACAGTTTTGCTAAAAGAATTATTTTAATAAGGCACTTTGATGGCAGCATACAAAAAGCATATGTGCCACATACCCATTCAAATTCTGTTGAATTAAGTACAGAGCTGCAGAGATATGTTCGTCTACTCACCACAGGCAAGTTAACAAAGCCCAATGGCGAGAAGACTTTTAGCCTCATCAGCCACAATTTTAAAAATAAATAAACAATGAGGGAATATGAAATTCTCATCACTTGAAATAGTGGTTGTAAGTTCTTTGAAGCAGATTTATGGATAATCAGCAAGTTTATTTTGCCAATTGGCAAGTAAATTTTACTCAAATTTTTGAAATCTAAAGTGTGCAAAATCTATTAATCCAAAAACTTTTGAACAATATCACAACTTAAAATAAACAACAAAATAACTGTCTCAAAAATTACGCCAAGTTCTGTATGTAATTTTGTCCATATTTTATGGAAAAATGCACTGAGAGAAAGCTTAGATACTGCTTGATACAGCAATATGGAAAAGTAACTGCTACCGTAGGCAATCATGAATTTTCAAGCTGGAACCTTATAACTAATTTAAGTTGATCAATATGAGTTAGAAGCAATGTCAGACATTGAATAGATATTGAAAGACTAAAGACAGACACCTTCAAACTTTTACAGAATACTAGAATCACGGTATTGACACTCTCTCTCTCTGCCATCATATGGAACAGTGGAAACATGATCATAGTGATATTTTATTCTTTAGAAAAATAAAAATATCAAATATGTCAAAAAACAAGCTAAAGCTAATGAGTTTTCTCAAAAAATAACCTATTTAATTATCTCTGTAATTTTAGACCTTAGACAGTTTATTAAATTGTATTTTTCAGTTTATCCATGTTTTTACATTCACCATGCACTCTTCCTCCTACATTATCTCAATAAACAAAGAATATACTGTATGTTGTTTATAACTCCCTTTCAGATGAAACAAATCACAAAATTTGGAGTTAGCTTTAAAGTTGAAGTTGATAAAATGGAAATACAAATTGAAATTTATCTTTGATGCCTTAAGTTAAAACAGTTTTTAAACTCAGAAATATTTAGTATCTTTAAATTTAAAAATTCTAGCTCTAAATTCCACAATTCATAACCTGAATAGAAAGGCACATTATATAATAAATAGCTGGTTTGAACTGTTTTGTGAAAATGTGATCTCTTTTCTAATTTTAACAGAAATGATACAAGAATTTCCCACATAAAAGAATGCTTTTGTTCTCCAGAGGAAGACTTTCACAAAGCAGGAATTGTGCTTGGGATTCTTGGTACAAGTTTAAAGATGTTTGACAGTAAGCTTAACGTTATTACCACTGATGACTCTTCAGCAAGTGAACATGAGAGTATCATATAAGGTGAGACTAGAACGGGAATTCATTATCAAAATTTCGTTAACCCTTTAATTACTGCCCAGGTCCATTGGAACTAAATTCTATCTTTCAGAAGGACCATATTCAATGGGATAAATTTGAAGGGAAGAGCAAAATGCATTCAGATGTCGACACTCTTGTATTGATTACATTGTCACTGTAAAACAGATAATAGAAAAAAGAGAGAATTCAATATGAAAATACATCTAGCATTTGTGGATTATGAGAAAGCTTCTGATGGCATAAACAGGCCTGAATTATGGCAGATCTTGATACGAAGAGGTCATTCCAAACAATTAATAGCTATAGTTCAGAGTTTGGACAATGGAACATTAGTATCAGGAGAGACAGGTGGAAGGTTTTCAAAAGCAATCAAAAACAATGTAGGTTTAACGCAAGGTTGCATTATCTCTCAAAGTTTGTTTGACATATACATATATCCAAAAACTTCTGAGAGAATGGAAAGTGAGTAGGAACAGGAGCCAAAATTCAAAATCAACAATACAGGAAAACACAAGTTTGCTGACCAAATTATAATTCAAGATACAGAGGATATATTACTTCTACTACTATTACCAGCTACATTGAACCCATGACTATTCATTTTAAAATCTTAACCAACATAACTAAGGTAATGGCTTTCCGAGGTAAATATTCTATCTGCTAAAAGATAGCAATAGATAATAAGACTCGAGAGCAAATATCTCACTTCAAATTTCTATATTATGATATAAAATACAATTTTGATATTGATATAGGTAACAGAAAAATTAAATAAACTTCAGGCAGTCTGTTGAACCATAAGGCATAATGTAGAAATAAAGAGACTTATTTGGTAATTCCACATAAACTTTTATCATACTATATAATAAAGTGTTAACCTCTATATGTCGATAAGTATGTAAACATTTTCTTTAATATTTTCTAAATAAAAATTTTACATTACAAAGTAATTAATATTTTATCGCTCATTATGAAGTATGGTTATGAAAATTCGAGAAAAAAATATCTTTAACTATTTTAATCTCAATTGGTTGCTAATCAATAATAAGGTTACTAACTATACAATAAAGGATTAACCTCTATATGTCAGTAGGTATGTAAACATTTTCTTTAGTGTTGGAGAAAGTCAATTAAAAATATTAGCACCCAAGAATGTCGACTCCCTTGCGATCAACAATGAAATATTCGATAAAAGTCAGGGCCAAACATTTGATACAGTGAGATTACACTAACAAAATCAGGTTTTAGCACATGGACAGCTGTATGTCGCCATGTCACAAGTACGACAGTAAGAAAATTTAAAAATTTTATCCAGTCGCGATAACAAAGTTAAGAATGTAATATATCCCTTAAGTTTTTAACTTAACTTTTTAATTCATTTAACTATATTATATTAATTTTATTTTTCCAATTCTCATTATTAAAATTAATGAAAAATGAAAAGTAAATTTGACATACTAATTGTTTTAAAATGCAAATTATATAGTTAGTTAAAATGAAGTGTTTTATTTCTTTAACAAGAAGGCTGCCTTTGATTTGCGTCACATGTGTGACATGCACCAGCTAGTTATACATAACCTAGGTTTCGTTGCAATGCAACATCATCAGGTGAAGTAAACTCAAAGCCGGTAGCAATTTATAGTAATAGGTACAATGGGTGGGTGGGAGAGGGTAAGTTGAGGGAGGATAATGAAAGGAATGGTGGAGCGAGTGATCACTGGAGGAAAGGAGTGAATGCATGTTTGTGGGAAGGGGAGGGAGGAAATTAGTTGAGCTAAGTGAAGTCCAGGAAGTTGGGTAATGAGAAGACAATGGGGATGATTGGGAGGAATAATTAGATTAATGGAAGGTCGAGAAGTGGGAAATGAAAAGGATACAAAATATCATTTATGACTTCCCAGTTTTTTGAGGCCACACTATATTATTTCCAATTGTTCCAGAATATCAAGCCTGGTTCCCTGTCTTTCACAATGCAGGACTTTGGGAATAAAGTCGCTGTTGTGTCCATGTTCTATTAGATGCTTGGCGAAAAGAGAGGTTGTGTTACTATTTATGAAGCAAGAATGATATTCTTTGATTCTTTCTTTAAATTTCCGTCCTGTTTGTCCTACATAAACTGTTGTACAATCTCCTCAATGTGATTTATAAATTCCACTTTTTTCAAAATTTTTAATCTTGTCTAATTTTATTTTTGGGAAATAATCTATTAATTTTAAGTGATATATATTACCAAGAAATGAGTCTTTGTCATTGTGATTTCAAAAGGGATGGTACCATATATCTGTTTTATGGCTAGTTGGGATCATTTTCTCTCATAAGGCATAAGTTAAAAGAAAAACCCTAGTGCTCCTATATATTAGGGAAATCTGGGTAATTAATGAAAGACATCATCATAGAATCCCTGCCACTTGGCTTACAGACTAAGAAAACAATTAACCATGGTCCAGCCCAAAGAGACAATAAGTATAAACAAGTATTCCCAAGGACTATGCATGTGTAAGAAAAATTTACCTTATTTGTTGCTTGTAATCTGGAACTCGTAGAATTCAAGTGGCAGAAATAAAATTCTTAAGATCAGTAAAAAATTGTACTAAGTGGAACAGGATTAGGAATGAGGACTTAGGAAAGGAGTTGAAGGTAGTAGCAACACATGAATTAATGGAGGAATCATCTACAATGAATGCCCATGCATAGTATACCTAAACAGTTATTTCAATATCAACCACATGGAAGATGGGATGTTGGAAGATCAAGAAAGAGAAGAATGGAAACTTTTGAAGCCGAAACAGGTCTTTTACCTTCTCCATTTTTAGGGCATGAAGTTTGGTGGCTTTAAATCTTTTGTATGGATGCAATTATTCTGCAAAAATATACACAATTGCTGGGGTTCTCAACCTTTTTTATTTATTTTTGAACCGCCAAATCAAAAACAAAAATGTTCACATATGATCTAAGTGAGATTCACCTACGTGAGATTGATGGCAATTTAAATTCAAATATTATAATAATGTTATGTGCCAACAATATTGTATGCAAATTTGTAATCGAACTACGTAAATATAATATAACAATATTTCAAGCCATAGGCAGAACCATGTTTTTATATTTTTGCGTACCACTTTGCACTAGCTCGCATACCACTTTTGGTACTTGAATTATTGGATGCATAGATTTTGAGATTTGAATAATTTATTGTTATTCATCGACTGCAAATTTTTGGTCATCTCAAAAACAGTCTATTTTTTAAGTTTATTTCAAATATGAAATTTATTGGAATTCATAGTTGCTCTAATAAAGGCCTTTTCTCTTCATTTCACACAAAACAGCATTATCACCAATTGTTGAATAAGAACAAGAATCTAAAAGGTCAACATGGAAAAGATGGAAAGGAGACTTGCCTGAATAACAAAATATCGCAAGTAGTGTATCAAGATATAAATATTCTGCATCAACTCCAATAATAACTTATATCTTTCTAAAGTAATTTAGTCTTTTAACACATTTACATACTGAATGTATTTGTAAATATTTCTATTAATGAAGAGTGTTAGAATAATTTTTCACTGAATAAAAATAGTTACCAAACATTGTAGCAATATTACTTGAATAATCTAAAAAAGATACTACATTTTTTATTTTAATCACAACTGCAGTATACACTTCTTATACACAAAGTAATAAAAAATTATATGAAAATATGAGCAAATGCAGTTAATTTCTAAGAATTTCATGGAAAATTGTATCGTCATTGCACTGGTTTACCAATACCACAAACATGTTGGTGATGTTCAGGCATGGTCAAACATTTTACCAGAAAGTCTCCCAGGTCATACTTGGATATGGCTCGGCCGCCAGAAGCATCATGTTTTACAATATACTTGTCAGTGGCAGGCTCATCTGTCAAAATAAAAATTATTTCATTCTACAAAATAATCTAGACCTTGGTGTGGCAATTAAATGCTCTTTTCCCATCAGATCAGATTTATTTGTCATTTATGTTATATTGCAACACTTGATCATCCATGTGATTGGCAAGACAATATCCCAGCCAACACATAGGCTGCATCAACCACAGCATAAAGAATAAATTATTTATTTGCTGCAGGCTATATACATAAGAAAGAGAGATGTAATTTTTGAAAAATGTACCTTTTAGTTTCTGATTATTTGAAAATCATTTAAGTAGCAAAAATTTCCTAATATGCAAGTGATACTCCTGTTCTAAGAATGTTGCTCAACAAGGAAACATTTTGTTATAAGAAAGTAACATTTGCAAGCATGGAAAAACTGCATGTGCATAGTGTAAAAGATCTAAATCAACATTACTCCACGATATCAAAAAATGAAATGTAATATAGGCAGAAAACTCAATAGACTTTATAAACTATCATAATATTTGCACATACATTAATTTGTATTTTGAAGATGCTGAATGGAGAAAGACCAGTAAAAGAATGAGACACCAAATGGAATTAATGAACTTCTCGCATTTTATTATGAAAAAGGAATTTGCTGCAGCCTTTCACAATCTGCATAAACAAGTACAGTAGTATCTGACATAGTATGGAGGTTACGTTCTTGGGAAATGCCTCATTGGCAGAACCATATTCCTCAAATTTAATTATTTATGATAAATGTGTTCATATATGCTAAATACTTTCTCAAGTCACATACATATGTGACATAGTACTAAACTTCAAGTAAGAAAACATAGACACTGACAAGAAATTTAACAATCAAATTGAATAAATTTATATTTAAGAAATGCATTGGGAAAAAGAACAACATACCAGCTATGTGCGGTGGTAAGACTGCAATCCATTTCAAATTGCTTGATTTCACATAATCAAACATCCTTTGATGGTCAGCATTTATATGCTTGAAAATAGCAGGAACTTTTTCAGGCTCATAGAATAGAAATGCTATGCAAGAAAAACGTATGGATCATCATTAATGGCCATATAGATGCCATATGTTGGGCGTTATTTTCATATCACTTTAAGACTTTTAAAAAATTAATTTGGATAATATATTTACAATTTATTACACAAATAACCTGTACTGATAAGCAGATTTTAAATAGAAGGATGAAAAAATCAAAACAGTACCAATCCAATAACCGATTTTTCATAGTTAACCAATAATTAAGAAAATATTACTTAACGTAAAACTGACCTGATAAGCAGACTGAAATAACTTCCATGTTGAGCAACTTCATTTGGCTTATTATATTCTTAATTCCATCAGACAATACCGTGGTAGGGCCTAATGAGTTTAATAATAAAATTAATTAAGTACTTCCGATATGACACGCGGATTTGTTAAATGATTTTAAAGTCTTACTAAGATCGTTTCTGGTTCCAAGAGCAACAACAACTGCATCCTGTCCTTCCAATGCTTTTTTGACGTCTGCTTCTTGAAGTACATCACCTTGTACAACCTCCACTTTAGATTTCAGGTTATCTGGAAGCTTATTAGGATCCCTGACGAAAGCCCTTACCTTGAGCGCTGTATATAATATTTATATGAAAAACCTAAAACCAAATTATGTACAGTAATTATTTAAATATGCGCAGTCGGCGAATAACTTACCTCTTTTCAAGGCAGCCTCTAGAACACATAAACCGGTGTTACCGGTAGAACCGAAAACTACGACTGAGTTCATTTTATAGTAAATTCAATAATTATAATGAATATTGTTTGCTATATGATCAATACTTTGAGCCGTCAGGAAAGTACGAGTTATGAGACAAGCTATAAGTAACGAAAGCGTCTAGGAATTTAGAGCCAACGGCACTCAATTTGTACAGCGACTAGGATTGCCAACTACTTTACAGTTAAAGATGAATGTTTCCCTCAACGAACGTTTTATGCAATTAATTATTACAGAAAATAATATTAAGAATTGTCAGAAATATCTTCACTCTGACAAATTATTTATACCGCTTATACCTATTTCAATAATATAATGTTTAGAGTTATCTACACTAGTTTTTTTTAGTACTTTGTCTTGCGACCCGGTCATCTTGACCGCACTCCTACCAACGAGTATTTTCTGAATAATGTTTCCATAAACTCAGAATAATAAGCAATAAATAATGGAAAAATATTTAGCAATCAATAACAGATAAATACCAAAGCTGTTTTGCCAAGTTTGTGCATTAAACATGCAAAAAGATCTAGTCGAGCGGCCCAGACCATAATTTCCCGCTATCTAGTTCTGAACCCTGAGTGCCTGAGTCGTACTTTTAAGAAAAACTTATCTACTCCAATGGCACCTTTTTACCGGTAGCTTAATAATTAATAATGGGCAAGGTGGGGGGATTGAGGTAGACATTCATAAAAAATGATCATACATATATATATATATATATATATATATATATATATATATATATATATATATATATATATATATATATATATATATATATATAATATATAAAAATGACTTTGTAGTCGGTGGGTGGGAAAGCGGAATTGTAATGCTATTTTTAACAAACTTTCTGAGTAGCTAGAAGATTGACATTTGGTGGGAATGTTCGATTCTTAAAGTAAAAACCATTTATGAAAAAGATTTTCCAAAATCGACCCGGGTTCGATTCCTGAGAATGATTTCCATTCCCTGTAAGATAACATGGAAAAATCGATATTTTGACCTGCAAGCTTATTTTCCTTTGCTTATTAAAATTCACATATTTACATTCGATCTCCGTACTAGGACTGCATTAAAGAAAAATGACAATAGCCACCCTCATCACTATCTTTTCTTTTCCTTAAGTTAATATATATAAATCAATGGATTGTTTATATTAAGCAATTTTTCAGTTTGTCTTTTTAACGATTTAATATTTTTTTACCATCCTATTTGTAACATCACATTGTTTTAGATACACTACCTCCACCCCATCACAAAATGTCACATGTTCCCAGACCCCCCCCCCTTGAAGCATGACATCATTTAAGGATGGCCCCTCTCTTGATTATTTTACAAAACTCAGATTAGGGGCAGATCACTATAAACTTCCATGTGCAATAATATATAAAAAATATTATTTACAATGGTTTCTTATCCGATTTTTTAAGAGACCCAAATGAATTTGGGGCACAGGGAGCATGTGCCACTTTCTAGCAATACCTGTGCCAGAATATGGGAATAGCATGTATTTTGTGGTCAAGTTTTGCATAGTTTATATTGGGAGTTATGAAATAGTTGAACCTATTCTAAACACAGGGGTTTACTGACATTCCACATAACAAACTGGGTGATAGAAATCAGAAGGAATAATAGAGTTACAAGTTATTTATTGGAAGTCGTGGAAGGTTTTTTGTCTATGTGTCACAGGTCAAAACATTTTCAGTTAAACCACAGTTTAAGGAGTTTGAAAATGAGAGCAAGTTTATTTATAAATGTGATTCTTACAAGCAGGAGTGTGGGAGAAAATGGGAACAGAACAAGAGGTGGGATTATGGTGAAGCAAAAGATGCAGATAAAAACCTTTCTCCATCTGACAAGTTCAGAATACACACATTTTCCCCAATAATTGACAAATTATTGGCAGCACTTAATCACTGACAGAAGGCATATAATGTGCTTAAAGAAAGATTTGATTTTTTGTCAGTGCTAAATTCACTGACTCTGAGCAGTGGAACTAAAAGAGAAAGCCAATGCCTTAGTGAAAATTTATGCACAAGACTTGGATAAAGAGATTGCAAATGAAGTCATCTAGTTTGAATCACTGTATAGAAACATACTATGTACTAAGACCATACTGATAGCAATGAGTCGCCTGAATTGCTTGTTTTGATTCATCACTAAACATTCACTGATCAAGATATTCCCAAATCTCTCCATAGCAATGCGAATTTATTTGTGCTTGATGGTCATTAACTGCTCTGGTGAGCGATCATTCTCTGTGCTAAAGTGCATAAAAAATGAACTACGATCAAGTATGGGTCAAGAACATGTAAATGCACACTCTTCTCTGTATAGAAAATAAATTATTGTGCACATTGGATCTAGATCCTGTAGGTGCAGATTTTGCAAGTTGTAAATCAAGAAAAGTAACATTATAGACATTATGCTCTGTGTGTGTTTTATTATATTAAAATAAAAAATTATGAATTCATCAAAATTATCTTGAATTCCAGTGTGTAGTGTAGGTCCATCAAAAATTCTCAGCTCCAGGCCTAGTAGATCCTTAATCTGGCCCTGATCCCAACAACAAGATTCACTTTTTCCTGAGGTATCATTCTACTTTGGTGGCACCACAACATGCTAGATCAATCACTTGTCAATATTCAGAACTCAATTTTTGCATTGTTAGAAGATGGAATTCCAATAGTTAGTGCTGAAGCAAATGTAACTGTCACAAAAACATTGACCAATGTGAATTTATTTCATATTACGCAAATATAAACCAACTCAGTTTTCCATATGCTAGAATAGGAAGAAAAACTCTTCTCAATTTTAGGTTAATATGATATGTTGTTTATTCAATGGTACAGTGAAAGAAGCAACAATAAGTCCACTCATATGTGGCAACAATGTGTAAATGAACCAGATAGCCAGCAGACATAACAGCAATATTTTATACCATTAGGAAAAACTATCATACAATACCTGACCAATGGAAATAAAATTGCTGATAATAAGAATAATCTCGTCAGATTGCATCACAATTTTGGTTAATTACCTACCTTCTGCTGAAAATATTTCCTGCGAAGTTCCTTTTTATCAATATGTTTTGATACTAACAGTTGATCAATGAAATGGGATACAGAAATCGAAGAACAGAATAAATAATAATACTGAGGCAACACCTCACAATAACTTTGCAAAATTTATTTTAAAAATAATAAAATTCATTACTTTACAAAATACTTGTTCAAAAATCAATATAAAAATTTTAATAACACCAAAATTACTCATCATTCATACACCAAACACTCAATAAATATCACTAGTGACAGTATTAGATCTCATTAGAGTATTGCATTGTATAAAGTCTTATGAATTGCTCTGATGTGTTTAGATGCTAAAATTCCCATGTTTCCATCCATTTTAATCCATACATTGTACTGTTCGGGTCATGAGATAGAGGACCTTCCATTCCATATGCCAATGGTGAAAAAAGGTAGAAACTAAAAAAAGGGAAAATTTAAGATTATTTCAAATAAATTTTAATAACATGTTAATTACAAACAAATTTTTACAATTTAACAAATGTGAGAAGGCGACGAGAAATGGTAATACTACGGGACGCATTTCAATACAGCGACAATAGGGATCCCTCAAACGAGTTTCCCACACCCATCCTCAGTCTCATGCTGCAACCAACCCAAAACTAACTAACCCAAGCCAACCCGGGGAGAGGGGGGGGGGCACAGTGAATGTGGAAAGGAAACCAACCTAAAACTAACTAAACAAACTAACTGGGGGGAGGGGGGGGGCGAGGAGGACAGGGAATCTAAAGTAAAGTGCCATAATTCCTCATTTTCAAATTTTCGTAATACATCCTATATGCTGTAGTACATTTCTCATCGCTTTCTTGCCATTGACAGCACCACTGTCACTGTCGTGACCTTCACCCGTTTAATGAAAAAGAACCTTTAATTCTTATATAGCGTATCTGCTTGAATAGAAGCCAACCCCCCAAAAATTTCCACCATTTTTGACAAAAAAGTAAATTCGTAGATTTTATGATGAAGCGTGCTGGGCATGCATGCACGGCCTAGAATACATTATTCAGAATCGAAGAAAAGACTGGAAAATGGTTTCCTTGTTGACATTTTGAAATATTACTCCAATTAATAATTTTGCATTGCTGAATAATGTTCCACATTCAGTTACGATAATTTCATTCATCTTCATTTTCACAAAAGGTCAAATAAAGCAATAGCGACCTTGCCAAGATCATTTTTAATCCAAGTCTATTTCCAATGAAATTAGCATTTACATTGCCTTAAGAAATTGCATTTTTATAATTATACATGTTAAATGTAAAGTTTTACCAAAATTCAAAGTTGAGCAACAAAAGCCGTCATCGCATTTTGTGTAATCATCTGCATAGTAAATGGATGCAATTTTAATCGATTTCTTGAATGAGGTTTTAACATGCATACAAACATTACAATGGCTATAGCAATAACTACAATAGCAAAGTAAAATTAATAGGAACTTCTTTTAATGCATAATGAAAAATAATACAAATTGCTAACTATTCTTAATGATACATATGAATAGCCTTGAGAAATGAAAGAAAATATCCAATAATGTTTAGAAAGGAAAGAACAGGTAACAACAGCAACAAAACATGGGTAGGAGAGAATAGTACACAGTGAGACAAAAATTAATTTTTTGTCTCTAACTTCAGCAATTATTTTTTAATGGAAGCATGAATAATGCATTAATAAATACAGCACTTTACCTATATTCTAACAATTTAAAAATGAAAAAATTAGTTAATTTGATAAAGATTTTGCCTATAAAAGAAAGGGAAAATAATGTCTCACTGTGTACCACATTTGGTAAACAGTGAGACAGCACCATAAAAAGTGTATTTATAAGAGATTTTACTAATTTATTTCATGAAAACAAAAATAAAGTCACATTTTATGGAACACTAATCACATAAAATTCAAAGAGAGCAAAATCAATCAATAAATGATCCAAATTATCTTGAATGTACAAAAAATAAAAGTGGAGAAAATGATAAGATTTGGCAGGTTACATTAACATACATCAAGATTGCTGAAGTGAACAGGAAAATCTAAGTACCCTGATAAATGTTTGGTTTTCATGGGCAATGGCTGAAGAAGTATCAACATCACATCTGATGAATTTATAGTCACCACATCCGGCACATAGGTGTTACAAATCCAGTAACTTTGTTACTCTTCCTTAAGTAAGACCAGAGGCGTATATTCAGGGTGTGCTAGGTGTGCGGTGCACACCCACGGAATCGCAATGTCACCGATATTATATTTTTGCATTTATTCCTGTTAAAGACTCCCCTAATCGTTTTCTGGCTTCGCGTGATTCCTAAAATCACATCCAATATGCAATGTTTCATGAAGAGGAGAAGTTTCGGCGCGTATACATTATACATATCACATTCGCATTAATAGCCCGGGTGTCCGGTAAGAAATACGGACAGCTTTGAGCCCTTTAAACATACATACAGATGGCGCAGCGGGTCAAATTCTTAGCCTCCTTGTGGTTCTAAACCGTCCAGAAGGCGTGGCAGGGTGTGCGGTGAGACAACAGCACCCAGAAGTAGTTAGTGGTTGTGATTGGCTATTGTATGAAGCAATCCAATTCAATGTTACTGCTGCTGCTGTTTTTGTTTTCTGAGTTTCGTCTGTTTTGCATGCGTGGGGTAAAGTGTGAACTGACGTGTTTATGACACCGATTTAGACAAGTTTTTAACATATATTTATAATTTTTTAGATATAATTTATAACTTTTTGCCCATATTTACAATGGGAAACAGTGTTGACGATGTACTGAACGTCCCGTTTTCTGCCAGAGCTTTTGTGGATTGTATGAACATAGTCGAAGAATGTAAGCCTCGTCCTCCTCTTCCAAATTTACTGTGCAAGCACAAAGATGCAAAAACTGAGTACATGAGACATTTCTCTGTTTCACAATACGATACAGTAGAAGGTTAATTGGATGTGAAGTGCGGTCAAGACTTTTTTGTTGGCCTTGTTTATTATTCTCCAAAGAGAAAGGTGTTTGGAATAAGCACGGGTATTCCGATCTTAATCATTTAGCTGCAGCAGTGCAGTGATTACTTTTCAGATTTCTGTGGGTATTATATTTTTTTTATTTAAAAATCGTGACAAAATACAGATAATTCGTGTCTCACTCTAGTATTTGCCAATGATATTCTAATCTTCTCACAATGAAGCGTTAACCCTCTGTGCTTCTCATATAAACGGCACGCGTGATGCATTGCTATAGTCTATTTGACGGGTCACCTTTGTGTTGTCCATAATTATGGATTGTATAGTTAAAATTATATCAGTTAGTAAATTAAAGTATTCAAAATTATTCTACGAGTAATTGCATTAGACCAATTAAGAAGAGTGCTGCTGTGCTCTCTTAAAACTTTCACACGTCGATAAAAATGCAATCATACGTTCAAATTTTCTTCGGTCTTTTAAATAATTCTACAGCTATATTTTTTTGGCCTTTGCCATTTCCCTTTCATGTCTCCTCACTGCCTTTTCTTTGATGACATCTTTCTCTGGAGTGTCAATCAGAATAATGGTAACTGGTCCTCTTGTGGATGATCTGTTAGAGCAGATGTCAGGAAATCCGAATCTTGGAATATATGAGCATCAAAAGGGAAAATACCTGCTCTTTTAAAGACCGCCGTTATATTGGCTGGTGTCATTGCCCCTATAAATGCTTCTCCAACACATTCTGCAACCTGGTATACAGTCATTGTTATACCGGGATTTCTCAACTTCCAGGAATCAGCAGCTGTATTGCTCAAGATAACTTCATCCTACAGTGCTAACAACCAGCCAAAAAAAGTAATCCCTGAACATTTATTATCTTTGTCTCACTGTGGACTACTCTCCCCTACTGCTAAATTCAATATTCTAGCTTTATTATTTATTCATTAATATTCATCGGAGGTCTCACATTTAAGCCGAGGGATGATTTTTTCATGATAGATTTTGACAAAAACATCAGCTTATATTCAGACAGATATGGTAAAATCGACAGATGAAGCTTTAACTTTGTGGAACTCCATAACAAATGAGAATAATAATAAAGTGGAATTTTTACAAAGTGATTCTCTTATCATTAATTCTAATATGCTATTGTAATGAATTAAATATTGTTTCTTCTTTTTACTTTGTAATTTTTATAATAGTTTTTTCACTAAAGTAATTTACTGTCTATTTACAATAGCCATAAAAGGTTGGCAAAACAATAGCTACAGAAGAGTTCGAGTTTGTCAATTTAATTTCAGCAATGGATTGAGCTTGATAATCCTCTCTAGAACTGTCTTAGATGGTTATTCTATCTCAGACATTTCTTTTGTTCTGGAGAGTTTCATCGTATTGGATACTTTCATCATCTCAGAAAATTTCATTGTCTCAGAGAATATTATTTTGTCAAAGGGTTTTTATCATTTGGAAGAATTTTATTTTCCCAGATAGATTTACCATCTCAGGAAGCTTCACTAATTTGAAAAGCTTATCTTCTTGGACAGCTATATTTTCTTGAAGAGTTTTTATTGTATTAGATTTGTATAGATTTTAGACCACTTGACAGTTTGAGAGGCGCTAATATCATTAATGTTATGCACCCAATACCACAGCAAGTTCCTGGTGCTGATTTGAAGGGGCAGCAACCAGCAAATTACACGTATATATTTTGTAATAAATGTTTTGGAAAATATTAGTTAGACTGAATCTGAATTAATGATAATTAATGCAATACGTTTATTATTTGGCATACAATTTAAATCATTATTTATGAAGTAATGAGAGCTTGGATGTGGTGCTTTTTGGGCTTTTTCTGGGCACCAGAATTTTCAACTACAGTACTGTGTGCAAATGTAAACTCCACACACTTTTTTGAACTAAAACTAAGGTAAGCTTTATGGTATCAAACATGCTATTACTGAATTTGGCTTATGTGATGCTTATCTGATACTCGTTTCTTTGAAATATTCACTTATAACCAGAGTTCCGGAACAAGGAACGGTTCCAAAATGGTTCCTGTTCCTGGAACCGGAACAAAAAAATGCATCGAAACCGGAACCCAAACAATGTTGTCAAAATTTCCATTCTGGAATGGTTCCCTTAAAAACAGAGTAATGGGTTTGGAAGTCGATTCTTGATATTTTAATATCATCTGTAAACCAAAGAAAGAAACCTAT
The DNA here is from genome assembly GCA_028673005.1 of Tanypteryx hageni. NCBI lineage: Eukaryota > Metazoa > Arthropoda > Insecta > Odonata > Petaluridae > Tanypteryx > Tanypteryx hageni. The sequence continues at coordinate 51,234,209 of CM054114.1, read as the reverse complement.
TAGAAGAATATTATTAAATAATTGAATTTGTTGTTTAATGGATCAAAGATGAGTTTTAAGACAATGTCTCAAGAAAAGTTTATGAATTTGAAGACAAAAATATAAATCCAATATCTTGATTCATTTAACAAAACAAAACTAAATGTTATTCATAGGTTTGTTTCACATCCCCTTGAAGAATTAACAATTTAAGTATTGTTTATTAATTATTAGTTGTTTTCAAAATAAGATCACTCAACTTACTTGACAAATTTCATAGAACAGAGGTAGGCCTATGACCTGTGGGCCAGATCCAGCCCATTGCTCAGTTTAATCTGGCCCATGGTAAGACTTCTAAGAATATACTTCTATTATATTAAGATTTTTAAATGTTTAACATGCAAAGGGATAAAAGTCTGCCTTTTTCTTGAGTTTATAATGTTTTTTGCATTATTCTATGGAAAATTAATCTCAATAATTTTTTCATATTTAAGTTTAATGTGGGCCGATGAAGCTCTACGTTGTTTACATATGGCCCACCAAAAGCCTTATGACTGTGAATGTGCCCGGCTATTAACTAAAGGTTGTTCTCCCCTGTTGTAGAGGTTCACCAGAAAATGCCTGATATTTATATAGCCGAATCTTTTGGAATATAACTGATCCTACGCCAATGTATACTGAAATATATTAGCATCTTTGGATGAATCAAGAAATTGAAAATGTAAAAATGCAATTTCAATATTTTGAACCTAAAAAAGAGGACAGAAGAAGAAGAAAGACTAAAAAAAGAGAGGATAATTTTGAATTAAAAAAGGAAATTTTCTTTAAAAAGATGATCTTTGGTCACATTACTTATAAAAAACTTTCATAACATCTTATAAGAAGCTTTCATAACATCTTAAAGTAACTGAAAAAATTGTAATTCATGAAAAATTTTATCAATAAAAAGCATATTTCTTTAAAACTAGGAAAGTTTCCAGAACCGAACCGTTCCTTCTTTCTATCATTCGGAACTGAACCTGGAATGGAATGAGTTCAAAAGTTTAAGGTCGGAACCGGAACAGTTGGAACCAGAACTTCCCAGCTCTGGTTATAATCTTAGCATTTCAAAATGTACCAAGAGAACTCATTTTTATCTTTACTAGTAAGTCACCTATTTAATAGATATATTTGATGTATCAATACAAACTCATTCTCAATATGGTATCCAATACTAAAACCTTGAAAACAGAAATTGATTTTCTGGAAGCAGCCTCAATTGCTGGTGAACTTCATGAAAACCCAAAAATTCTTCCAGATGCTTGTTGCCAAGAAAGTTTCTGATATTGGTACAAAAGTACGCTAACAAGCAAAATTTATCAAGACTTCAACTATAAATGCCAGTGAACAAAATACTGTTTTCTGAGGAAATAGACCTCACTGGTAAATATCTGAAACAAACAATGAATCATCAAATGAAAAATATTTACCTGTAAACAATTATGGAATATACAACTCCCATGAACCAATGATAAATACTATTTGCTACTTTTTCAGGTAAAATAGCAGGTAGATTCTCCATGAAGTAGTCTAAAACCACACCTGTAAAAAGTAAAACAAATAAAAATAATTATATATTTAGCACAGCAACTAATGCATTGCAAAAAGTTAAACTGAATCATTGAGTAAGTATTTTATATGTAATATGTAAACTGCTATAATAAAATGGTAAATCAAACACATTAGCATGTAATAAAAATTAAAATTTTTATGATGAGATCTTTCAGTAGAATTTATTTTACAAATTTATTGTTCCATCCTTTTTTGTAAGTGATATTTAGGTAATGATCAGGATTAAAATGAATACATGAGAGATGGACTAATATAAAGTTTTACAAATTATTTCTAATAATAATAACCCAAGATATTCAGCATTTTGGCATATGCGAAAATATTCTATTATAAAAAATCATATTCTGTAACAACTTAAACATTCAGATAAAGTTGGGAATAATTTTGAAACGAGAAAAACTCTGTTATGACCGGGAATCAAACCCAGGTCTTCCACTTGCCAGGCGGATATTCTACCACTGAACTATTCAGAATCACAAATTCACATTTTTTCATTATTTGATGCATAATGAGTACTAGATTTTAATATATCTATATTAACTGGAGACATTATTTTGCAAGAATTTATTTATGGGCTATTTGTTTTTGAACGCAAACGGTACACAACACTATACCATCACATAATTAAAAATGATAAATTTTGTTAAACAAAGACATTCTAATTTACACAACTACAGTTAAATTACTCAAATTATGATGAAACAGAAAATAGAAAGATGCAAAAAAAATTTCAATTATGCAGAGCCACTGCAAGAGTTATGGCAATTTTTTTCTCACCCGTCAACATAGAGTTGAAAATAACTGCAGGGAAGTAGTGATGGAAGTACAGAACACGTCCCATGGCCCAAAATGGCACATAATGAAGGGTCCATCCAAGAAACAACCAACCACAGGCATTTAATGTTCTAAATTTGTTTTCTGAAATCAACACGCAAAGTATTCATAAACATAAAATGAAGAACTGAGCATGAAATTTAAACACAACATTAAAATTAATTTTAATGTTTATTTGTTAAATTTTTAATTAAATATTGAAGATTCGACATGACTTTCTGTCAAAAGTTAAAAAAATAATAAATTTGCATAGTAAATGTATATGTAAAAGAGAAAGAAATGATTATTATTTATAGGATACATAAAAATATTTACCTCTAAGAAGTGGTGGGTCCATGTATCCGCGTTGCTCTTTTACTGCACTGTACAAAAATGTCAATACATACAATGCAAGAAAGACCAAGTTACCCCACCATATCACAGGATTTCCCAGCAAGTAAATTCGATATGCATTTGCAGAAAAGAATTGACCCTGTTATAGAAAAATAACATAACAGTAGGATGTATGTCAGCACAAGAATCGTTGAAGAGAACATTCATCTACAGATCTTTCAAGACAAACCTATATTGCAAGGTTTATACAGTTACCTAAAAGATATCATCATTTCTTATGAACATTGTTTATTTTACTAACAAAGTAACAAACATTCAGCAATCAATATGCAGTCAACAAAATCTTGCTTTTATGTAGACTGCAGTATTTTACAACCTCAAAGTAAAAAAAATCAACAAGCCGGCTATGTAAGTTATGTTTATCATTTCAAAAATTAAAGCATTGCTAAGTTCTTATTATTTTAACCTTTAAATGCCGGATAAACTTTGGGATATTTTTGTTTGTTTTATGGAAAAATCATGCATCTCATGAACTATTGGTAATGAAATGTTCAAATAAAAAGCATTGCATAGTAAAAATAATGAATACTTGCATGGTTCTGTTTTTTAGTGGAAAGAAACATAAAAAAATACTGTGCAAATATAGGACCATGAGTGATCACATTTTGCATTTAAACATTAATATTTCACTCTTGTTTATATCAATTAAATACATTATAAAGTACAATACATTCTAATAAATATTCATCAGGTTCACTTTTATGCTTTAAAATCGCTTATGACTTGCATCTTATTTTTGGTAAGAGATTTTGAAATTTTTTTATTCTAGCATATTTTTTCTCAGAAAACGCACTGTGCATAGCTTTCTTATATTTATGACATGTGTCTCTGACAATATAATGTGAAAAATTGCTCAAAACATGCAACTGAGCATAGCTCATTTCAAGCTCTACTCAAAAATGCCACATTATGCTACACTAAATATTCAAAGGATAATGTCGTCAATTAAATGAGTCATTGGTATAAATATCTTAAAATAATAAAACGATAAAATAAAGAACTTTCACCTGAATTTAAAGACAGACTTATGGAGTTGAATTTAAAGATTTCCAAAGTGCTGTGACACTGTGAACATCTTGTTTTACCTTTTTATATAGCTAAGGAATATGGTTTTCTTACCAATGTTATAAATATATTTCACTTGATGGTGTAAAAAATGCATAAAATATAACCATAAAAACACTGGAGAATAGATGGTTTTCATCCACATATTTGACATATTATGTGTCAAAATTTCAGAATAGCTGTTAAATTTAAAATAACTCAACAATTTACCCTATAGTTGATGGGCCATTGCCATGGCCGAGATGTAACTTCTCCTTCTTTAGGTTTCAGCCCAGCATTCCCCTGGAACATCACAGCATGAGATTCTAGAAGCTTCTGTATAAAGTTTGGAGCATATACTTGGAAACTAACATTAGGCACTGCAAGTAAAAAATGAAAGAACATCAACTAACCCTATACCATGGCAAGAGATTTACCAGATTTATAGTTATCAATCAAAATTATCGAACAGAAATTGGTGGGTTTCTATTTATATGCATCATGTTTTTGCAAAACTTCAAGGAATACAACTGATAGTTACAAATAAAATTGCACAATGCCATGACTCAAAAATGTATGATGTAATTATTATAGATCATTTCATATACATTATTTTAGTAGTTGCTTCGCAGTCAAAAATACATTGTTATGAATTTTCATTACTTTTCAATGCTTAATAAATACTTGCCAACATTTTGATACTAACACTTTGTAAAATAGTTGTCTTCAACATTCCACAAGGCATTGTCATCTCGTAGATTGAGGTTACAAGAAACCTCAGCTTGTTCATAAGCCCTTATGATGACAACAAGGAGAATTAAAAAAAGAATAAGTTTAATAAACAGTAAAAATAGAGGGCATATCTGAATTTTAAAATGAAGTATTTATATATTTAAACTTTCCAAGAGGTATCTAGGCAGCAGATTTGACCAGTCAAGCAAAAATTTCAATTGCTGAACTATTTTAATGAAGATGCATTTGCGTCCAAAAATGAAATTAGGTGGTTTTTTTAAAGCTAGGGTTTCTACTTTATCCTGAGACCTCTCTTACAAAATATCACATTGCAAAATGATACTAGGATACATGTTTAAGTTAAGTTTCATAAATTTTATTTATGGTAGTTTTAAAGATATACATATATCAAATTATATACAATTCTATAAATTGAGCCGAATGATAACATTATAACTAGATTTTGGAAGTGAGGTGTTTGAAAAGGAACAGGTCTGTTATAAGTCACCCAAGATTAAAACACACCATTGCCACTAGAAACCTGTTTGTATTTACCAAGAGTAGAAAAGTAATAACAAGGGGTATAGAAAGATAAAAATGAAACCCACTTTAGAAGTATTGGAGGAATATAAAGAGAAAATAATTGAAAAAAGGCTAATACCAAACATAAAAGGTAAAAGATGTTTGGAAGAAGAAGGATTTGAACACCTTACTGTTAACCACAGCATTACATTCAAAAACGAAGAAACTGGAGCACACGCAACTATAATAGAAAGCTACTGGCACCACGTAAAATCCAGCCTTCCAGACTACAACAGGCCATCTAACTTAATCAATTATTTGACCGAATATTGTTTCTGAAAGCTAGATAAATCAATAAATCAACATGTAGTTTATGTATTCTTTGAAGTTGTAAGAGAAATGAGATGGAAAAAGGAATAAAGGGGGCTGCCACCCCCTTAACCCCCACAAAAGAATAATACCATATCAATGAAATGTGCATATAATAAATAAACATACGAATATTGTTGTCAAAACAAACATTAAATGACAATGGTAATCAGGTAGAGCTGAGGTCATGGGTGACTAATAACAGACCTAGGCCTTTGAAAAGATCTTGCAGCAAAAGTTGAACAAAGAATAAAAATTTGAAGTTTTAAATTCTGACAATAATCTACAAATAATCAACTGCAATTTAGTTCATGTTCCTTGCATTCATTTTCCAAACCCAAGAAATTTCTTAACTTACCATTTTGGTAGCTGCTTGCCACTTGATGATAAGGCACAATGTTGCAAGTAATGGACCAGTTTAAGCTTGCTTGAAACAGTGTGAACAACATCATCTTCCTTTCCACTAATAATTATAACTTTCCAGACATCATTTGCATCTCCTGTCCCATTCTGAAATAAAAGGAGATATCAACAAAATTGTTAAGTATTAGATCAACTCCTACGTCAACATACTAATAGTTAAAAACTATGCACATATACTTTGGTTTCCAGGATGATAGAAGATTTTAAGCAAGTAGTACCAATTCTGTCCTTTGTGTTCAATAATATTTTTAACAACTGCAAAGTTAAGGGAACATCTTCTATGAATTTAAGTTTACGTAAGGATTAATGTAGATCATCATCATAATCATGAGATTATGGTGATATATAGCCTTGTAGCACACAACACAAAGCTTATAAATATAAAAGATACTACATCTGAGAGTTAATATTTTCAAACTAATAAAAATTATTTTGATAGAGAATCAGGATCACCCAAGAAGCATGCATTCTACTTTATATCAGTGATTTATTTTTACAAAAATGTCCAACGGGTAATTTTTTTAATTTGAAAATTTTATGAAGATTGACTGGAAATTTATTAGAGGGTAATTTACATCCAAGCTACATGACATGGAAAATAAACCACCGAAATTTAAAAAAAATGTCTGATTTTAATTATAATCTACAGGATATGATGAAGAAAAATTCACAGCAGGGGTAAAGGAGAAAATAATAATGGAAAACATTAGCAAAAGTAAAAATATTTAAATGATGTGCTCAACTCACCTCCCCATATCCTGTTACTTGAAGGTGCCTTTTAGATATAGGAGCAGGCTCTCTATGAGAATGAAGGTTTCTTCGTGTAGGAACATGTTCTAATCGGATCAGGTCACCATGTCTCACCAACTCAATTTCATCAGAGTCTTTATCCTTAATTGGATCTTGATCATTAACTTTTTTCACCAACCACCGATTATTTTCATCCTTGTGAGAATAAGTGGTAACCTGTTGCTGACGAGCACCTACACCCTCAGGATACAAGTGCCAGTGAGAATGCAAATACCCTCCCCCTGTTTGTTGATTCTTCAATGTCACAATGGCTCCATATGCAACTTCTGAGGAGAAAACACAGACAGACAAACAAACAACACAATTAAAGGCAAAATTTAGACTATATAGTCCATTCTTACATGACCAATTAAAGACTTTAAAGTGTCATAATAAAAAAATTAGCAACAATAAAACAATAGGTGAAACAGTGTGTTAAACAATAGTTATTCTGAGAATGATAATGAGACAAAACGTTTTTTGCTAATCAGTTTCTTTAAATAAGAGAACTAGAAATATGCAGTCCATTCATGTTTAGATAACCATAGTAGACATACTCTAATGGTGGCATATTCATTTTTAGGAGTTCTTTACAAGCAAAGTGATAGCAGCAGAATGCCTTATGGGCATGCCTCAACTGTCTTATTAAAATTTATCGCCCTATTATGATTCTGAGTTGGAACCATCAATTAGAACTTCTGCTTTCCATAGGCACTTAAATAAACTCGTATCTTGTTAAATGGCATCCATCAAGCAACAGTTAAATACCATATTATTCTCTCCCTAGCTCTTATATAACCTGTAAGGTATCTATTTAAATATTTATTTGGATAGAGGACATTTACCATAAAAAAAGTCTGCGAGAAAACATAATTATGACTTATAGTTTCGGAGACAAAGATTTGAGAAAATCCCAAGCATAACATCTCATATTTTGTTTGCATTGATCGCTACGACAATTCTATCAGCAAACAACAATTAAAAACCATATTTCTCTCAGCCAAGCTCTTATAATAATAACAAAGAATGCCTTTGATATCTCTGTGTGTTCCATTCAGCCTAGAAACCTAAGCTTAATTGTTGCATGTTTAGAATTCCTGGATACTTTTTTATCACGTTCTGTGCATCAGACCCTGCACCAGCAGTCATCTCAAAGCTATGGCCCATCAGGAATGTTCTTATTTTATGTAATATAACATCAATACTATCAAAGTAATGACATATACTTCATATTTATTGTGAAAATATGTATTTGGTTACATATAATTTTTGAAGTACCATAAGTACTAATGTTTTCAGACATGAGTTGATTCAACGAGTAAGATCAGGAAAGAAAGTTATTAATTAATTACCCTCATATTGCATAATTAAACTGAATTATAAAAGCAACTGGGTCCTACAGACCAGTGCCAGCAGTGGTGTTCATATACAGGGAGCTGGCTCTGCCGGGTTAATTCCCTTCATCCCAATATTTCTTTCACCCTTGAACGAGAATGCAACAGAACCCTAAACTTCTTGGACCTTATCGTTCCTAAAGCTTCCAACATTTTTTTTTGCAATATACAGGAAATCCTCATACACCAACTACTCCTCCTCCCCATAAACATGCCACTTTCCACTCCATGAACCAATTAATATCCCCCTTTTCTCCATAACATTTCCTCAGAATTAAACATCATTAAGTCTGTTGCCTCGGTAAATGGGGTTCCTTCAAACATTATAGATCGCATCATTGCCAACGAACAAAAGAAATTATCGTTATGAAAAATTTTCGGCAACCCAGCATCCTGGAACACCAAGCCCTGCTGAGTCAAACTACTCTTTATAGGTAAACTCAATGTGATTATTTCATGCCTTTTCCCCCAGGTAAATTGTGACTATCCTTTTATACCCCTGGTACACTCGATAAATTATTAATTAATGAAATAATTACGTAAAGTATTTATGATCAGCCTACTAATGGAGGAGTCATTGATTCAGAAATATGTATTTGGCCAATTTTTTAAATGAAGGGCATGTGCATTTTTACTTCTCCATATACAAAGTATCATGAAAAAAATTGAATTTGAGATTTCAACGGAAATACATGTTTTAAGGTCCCCTGAATACATTTTGACTATTTTCTCAATGTCTGTGGCCAGAATTTTATGGGCGCTCTAACTCATAACCTAATAATCTGATCAGCATAGAATTTCATATTTAGCATTTGTATTAGAAAGTCAAGAACTGATTAGATTTTAGCTAAAATCGGTGGACCATAAGTGGATGTTTATTGTTGTCAATTTTCCGTTTGTGTCAAATATTTCCTGTAATTCTTTATTAACATAATCATATTTAATAACCTAAGTTATAGATAATTTTATTCTCTACAAATTTTGTATTTTATAATTTTTTGTAGAGCCAATTGTTAATGAGATATTTCAGTCCAATATTGACAGCGATTTCAGCACCACCGACTCGTAAATTACCAACTACATATGGAGAAAGTCATGTGTTGGGCACATCTGATTTTTTTTGCTTTGTTTCTTGCACGTGTGAACAAAAGGTCCCTGGCATGGAATATTTTCCCCTAAACCCGGAGTGTGTGAGATTACATGAATGTTCCGTCCCTGGTGCATAGTAAATTATCCTAAACCAGCAGTTGAGTGCTTCCTTTTTATTATTTTTGATGGTTATAAGGAGGTTTCTCCATTCTTTATTAGTTATAATTAACCACAGGATCTGATCTTTCTTTTTCTAAGCATTCATATTTTATTCATTTTTTTAAATATGAACCAATGTGAAACATTGCACTAGGTCATGTTTAAATAAATCATTCCTTATATTATTATCATCTATGCCTGTTGTTAATTTATATTTATATTCTTACCTTCAAAATGTAATGTAGCGATCAATTAAAAAAAGATGCTTAAAAAAATTGAGAATAATTGTGATCTAGCACAATTTTTTCATGGGTATTGCTAGTAACAAATAATTATTAACAACACAACTTTAAGTATTTATTCAAATCAAGACATGATATTCTATCTTACCCTGAGGCATACTAGCATTATGCAGAGAATTCCCTTCTAACTGAGATTGGAAAGCCGAGCTATAGAATCCATCACCAGTACCACTGAAATAAGAATTTTATAAATGTTACATATACCATTATAAGTGTCTATTTTAAAAAAGACTTTAACTGAAACTTTCTTAAACTATACTACCAAAATTTTCCTTTGACCAATATGTAGAACCTAATTAGCTGCATAATGAATGAATATTGCCTTAAATGTGATTAAACAATAAAATTTATCTGCTTATATTTAACCTTTAGTAACTAAGCAGTTTCTTAAATGACTACAATATATTTGATGTTGGCCAAGCAGTTCTTTATGGAACCATGATAACTACCCCCATTATGAACAGCTTATCTTTTTTCTGTCAAGAGATTATATTTATTGCTATGTAAACACCTTTCCCACTTGCAGGGCTTACCACTTGAGAATTTTTATGGAGGATCTCAGCTACTGTTTCTGTTATGTCAATACACTCATCCTAAAATACAAACTCTGTCGTCATTAAGTGCATATGGGCCTCAAGAAATCTTAACAACGGAGAGAAAAGATAAGGGAGTTACTTCCTCTAACAAAAGGCTCTTGAATTCTCCTGGGTATTCACCTACCATTCAGTTAAAACTAAAAATATTCTCTGTGGCTTTCTTCAAGACTTCTTTGAAAGTGTTATAACCTTTTTCTTCCCCTTTAATAATAACATGAAGTGAATTTTTTTTAGAAAGTGGTTCAGAATACGAATCAAACATCTCTGAATTATCGGATGAAAATGGAATATGAAGATTTGCACAACATATCAATACTACAAGTCCAACATTTGGGCTGAAGGTAGATCCATGCTTTTGCAAATACCATACAAAGCTGCACTTCTAAGATTATCAACAAAAAATACAAGGCTAACATCTCCTGAGTTGTGAGTAATGTTTTTAGTTTCTCCATAGTATAAGGGAAAGCATTGTTTTCATGAAAAAAATTGTTTCAAGATTTCAATGGAAATACATGTTTTGAGGTCCCCTCAAAACGTTTTGACCATTTTCTTGGATGTCTGTCTGTATGTGATAGGAATTTTTGGGCACTCTTAACACAAAAACTATTCATGAAATCAACGCAAAATTTGGTATTTTTACATTTTTATTAAAGTGACAAGAGTTGATTAGTTTTTGGTAAAAATCAGTCAACCTGAAGTGGGCTTTTACTCTTGTCACTTATCCACTTTTTGAAATGTTTGCTTTTTTCCTAGATCAATGTAAAAAAGTATTGGAATAAAAGCTGTAGGAAATTTAATTTTCTACATTTATTTGAAACACTTTCCCATATAATGCAATGTTTAAGAGATATTTTTAAAACTAAATTTTTAGCTGCCATCACCACACCACCTATTGGTGACTATTGTAAACAGTTTACGCTTACTTAGGTACATCTTAATAATGCTCCTTTTAATTTTCTTAATTGTTGGACCTCCATGGCTATATCCAATATGAGAAGGCAATGGTATGAGTTTATTTTAGTTATTTGTAATGTCTGAATTTTTCTCCAAGTTCCTTAAAATATTTATTATCATTTAACCTATATGGTATTTTTAGAAATATTACACGCATGGAGAAAGTCATGTGGTGGCCACATCAGATTTTTATAATATATTTTTATTTTGTAAAGGGGCTGTATGCATATATCTCAAAAGAAAAATTTTCACCTGATAAAATAATTACTAAACTGAATAAATTATGTAGTTGTCTTTAAATTGCTTTTCATTTGCATTTTTTTACCATTTATATACCTTGAGAAATGCATATTAATACAACATTAGAGCAATTTTGTGAATTCAGGGCATTTAAATCTACTAATCAAGTTTTACTGGGAGATTTAAATTCCACACTAAAAGGTTTTAATTGCAAAAAATACAGTGTAAGTGAATTATAATTGCAAAAATGCTCTATAGCTAATATATTTTCTTAAAGATGCCTCTGAAATGGGCCGAGGTTCTAAATTTGAGCTCAACATAACCTACATCAAGTAATTGATAGTAGCTCAATAACTTTGGCCAAAACTAACAAAGGTGAAATACTCCTTTAGCCAAAACAACTAGAGGGCTACAAAACCCTCTAGTTGTTTTGGCTAAAGGAGTATTTCACCTTTGCTACATCAAGTAGTTAGATTATATTAAGAAATTTATAGAAGAGAAGAAAAAGTGATAAAAGTGATTATTTTCCATGAGGATATAAGAGGAAATGAATGCTCTGCTGTAGAATAGGATATAAAAATTAAAACTGTAAAAACCAAATTATCATCCATAATAGACCTCCTGAAAGGATGAATGATGAATGTTAAAGGATAGTTTATTCTTGTTGACTTGCACAAAATGTCAATTTTCACAACATGTCGGTTTATTCAAAAATGACTCGAACAATTTTGATTAAAATTCATTCAGCTATAGAGGTTAAATAAATGAGAATGGAAACTATGGTGAAGAAGACGTTAAAAATTGTTACAATCACTCCTTGACCATACAAAATCAAATGTTTAGAGAGACAAAAAATGCAAGTAAAAAGGTGAAAGAATTTATTGTCTTTTATCTGCCCCTTTTTTCCTTTTGCTCTTTTACTTTTTACCTGGATTTTTTGTCTCTAAATATTTGATTTTGTATGATTAAGGAGTGATTTTTACAATTTTAACAGCTATAGAGGTTAGTGTCATAAACTATACTATATAAGCCATATTTCTAAAAAAATAACTATATAGCATCCAGTGATCTTATAATATATCGAGTTTTACAGCCAGCTACTGTCCAGCCCTCCACTATGTCATGTGACAATCTCCATCCGGTTATAATGCTTGATTCCTATATGGCTTTGCCAATCCACATTATACAGCTATTCATCAATATATATATTTCTCTTACTCCGTCTGCAAAAACTTCATTTCTACATACAGCATATCTTAAAAACCAAGAAACTTAGAGACTTAAAACTTGGCACACTTACTAATGGGACCATGACGATGTGCACCTCAGGGCCAGAATTTTGATTTTTGGTGGGAGGGGGGAAGGGAAGGGGGAGCGAAGTGCCATTTCCAATAAGATAAAACATAAAGATTGATTTTTTGAATTACAGGTTTTTACTCTTTTGCAAATTAAAATTAGAAAGAATTAGCATATGATCTTTAGAACTGGATGATATTCTTATCATCACATTTTGCCTATGATACAAAATCGCTCAGCTTCTACGTTTAAATCGTATTTATTTGAAAAATTTAAGCTTTTTAACCCCTCAAGCACAGAGGACATTTAATTAAATCCCATTTCTGAGGTCGGAGGAATTTAAAAAAAAAATTGCTATTTCGAGTCCTGAAAATTGAAAAGTTTATAACTTCTATCATTTTTATTGGATTTGTCTGAAATTATTAGAGGATTTTAGTACAACATGACATTCATAAACAATATCTTCCACACTATCTTACATCAAGCACACTCTTTGCAGGAGAGAAGAGAAATCAACCCGATTGCCAGCCAGTCAAGCATGCACCCGTGCTTTCATATATCTTTCAGTATTGTGAAAACTATTAACGTTATTGATATGCAATCTTTTGCAAGGAAAAATTTCAGCTTTCATAAACATTTCATTCACTGCATACACCTCTCTAAACCAAATAGGGAAAAAGTTTCTCGCAGGTCAACTTTTTCATGTCTTGACTAGAAATTTGAAATAAATTTTCCATTTCATATATTGTTAAAAGACATTTCATACAGCTTTTCAAGGTCTAAGTTATACAGTAGTCATTATTCATCATTACAGAAGCTAAATGGTGAAAATTAGAATTTTTTTACTTTTAAGGCCTTTGCTTTATCCAATTTACAATGAAATTGACTGCAAGAAAATATCATAACCTCAATGAATCAGCTATACTGAATTTTTTTTACTAGCATTTACTTTGCTTGCAATTAGTTCGATCACATATAGGGGAGACCGCACTCCTCACTTCCAACTGCAAATGCAGCATTTCTCTGCTTAGGATATTGGAACTTAAATTTTTTTGAATGACCTTCCTCTCAAACCTTACTGCATAGAGACCCCGGCTGATATTTATTCTTTGGTTATTTATGAATGGGAAACTCTTGTTTCTCTCTTTCTCTCAATATAATGCTCCCAAAAACAGCTGAGACATGAAAGACCATATGTCCCAGAGATAAATCTATGGGAAAATGAGTGGCATTGCCATGATTATTAATTCCTAAAAATAAACACTATAAAACACAAATGAAATTCCCTCTGGACACTATAAGGTTTCCTTCAGACTAACTTCATTAGAGCGACACAAGAATATTTCTCCTGCGACCTGAATGTAAGGACCCGTGCGCTCGCTCCGAAAGCACTCTTGCTCAAGAAATAGCAGCGGGTATCATCAAAGTGGCTATATTGTAAACAGATCTAGGACACATGCAGATGTTTTGCTCTCTCTCATACTATATTATTCTCAAGAAATGGTAAAGCAAGCACATGGCCCTGAGACTAGAACAATAGTTCGGCTCTCCTCATCTTATAGCTCTCAAGCATTGACACACAAGAAAAACCAAAGAGAAAAAGTCTGGACAGATAAGCAGAGCCTAAATCTCCTTTCACTTCGCAGTAGCATTTGTATTGAGATATGGTTTGTCTCAGCATTGGATAGGGTTTTTTTAGAAGATGCAATTCCCCAATTCACGTAGCTACGTGAAAAATCAATCACAAAATTTAATGCATATTACATGTTATAAGAAAGACAATAAACATTGGAGAATGATTTTGGCTAAAGGAGTATTCTACTTTTGTTAGTTTTGGCCAAAGTTATTGAGCTACTATCAATTAGCTACTATCAATTATTGGAGAATGATGATAAATAGGTAGGCCAAAGGTTCCTCTTTCAAAACATATCAAGGTTATCCCGATTTAAGAAAAATCAGTGAAAAAATAAAAAAAGGTGAGCGATGACCATGACGTACTGAGTACATCGGTCGACGGCATATGAAGTTTGCCCCCATCGTACTCGGTACATTGCTCAATGTTGAGGGGTTAACGATAAGTTGCCTTGCGAACCGTGTCATTGTAAATCTCAAGATTGTATTGTCACCTTAATCCTTATACTATATGCATATGGAATGCATGGTTTGAATGCTTTAATACGAGACAGAGAGGGAGAGAGAGACAAAATTAAATGTTACAGAGATTAAATATAATTTTGGGCATATAATAATTGTATAGCGTAGTGTATTTCTTTGTCAAACAATTTATATTGGCCCAAAACTATTTTTACTCTCTGTAACACACAATTATGGTAATTTTATATTTATTTTTTACTTTTTAGTGACTATAAAAGTTGATTTTATTAATTTTTATTTTGATTTGAACTTAATACTTAATTCATGCATACCCGTCAAATTTGACAAGCAATTATGCTAGTAAAGTATACTGCACCAATTTTTAATAATTATTGCATGCAAAATAGCTAAATTTACCTTAAAATCTAACAGAACATTTCAAACGTTGGTCATTTTATTTAAGTAGAAGATTATCATATTTATGTGCCATGTCTATTTCAGTTCTAGATTCATTGCCATAAGGAAAACTTTTACAATTGGAAGAAGCATGCCATTTTTCAGACATTTTGGTTATGCTAGAATAGTTTATTTTTCTAGGATTGCAATGACAAGTATTCTTTTATAATTAAAATTAAGGACTGACCACCATTTCATCTAAGGAATTTCTTTATTATTCTGATAAAAGGATATGGATACTGATCAAAATTAAGGAAAAAAATTTATTAAGAGTGTGACATTTCTTATTTCTGTAAAAACATTTATACTTTATTTTCATTAATACTAACCTTTTTTTGAGTACTGCTAAATGAATGTAGAAAAATATTGCATAAAAAATAGCTGGGAGGACTATAAGACACAAAGCTCTAGCTGCAAAATGCTTCAAAACATAGGCCTGAAATAAAAAGGTATTCATAAACAATAACCAAAATACATTAAAATATACAAGAATCATTGGTTTAGAAATTTTATTTCTGAATTTTAAAGAGAAAAACTCAAAAAATTTGGTAATTAATTGTTAAATTTCTCCAAAAAAATAAATTAAAATCTGCTTTCCTCACACATATTTTATAACCAACATATTTTTTAGCATATAAGATGCACCCTGGTTTTATAGAAGATTTTTCTGGAAAAAAGTATTGGCATTTACGAAGGGCCACATCATGTATCATTTCCAGCCATGATTAAGTCTGTATCTGGCAACATTTACAGAAAATATTATGGCATGATAATTTAAATATAATGCTCTAGATAAAGTTAATTCATAAAATAAATAGGGATGACCTAAAACATGAATAATTGGTTTGAGACTTGTATAGCTAAATGTGCCCTGCGTGAACTCGGCAGTCATATTAATTAAAGCTATCGGAGTGTGCTGCACATGTCACACATACAGATACCCTTTAGGGATAGTACATACTCAAACTTAAATCCAAGATGATATTTGAATTTAATGGAATAAATAATAAATAGAATGTATATGTAATAACAATACATATGTCCAACGAGTCCTTTTTCTTCTGCAACTCTTTTTGCCACATACAAAAGATCCTGATCGATACAGCAATACCAAACTTCCTCTGATCTACTATCCATCATTTTCTCCTCTAGTTGTGGCCATTTAGGACCAAGCTTATGAAGACTATGTTTCTCTTTTCTCATCCATTTCAGTTTTTCCTCTTTTTCTTCAAACATGGATCATTTTTTTCTGTGGGAGGTGGACTGAAATGACATGCTGTTGCTCGGTTTCCATTTGTTTTTGCATATTGAATCACCTAAAGGTTATAGGTAATAGTATAGGCATATCTTTTTATTCTTGTAGCTATTGTGATCTCCTTAAATGTAATATTATTCATCCTGGACTAGCTGCTTAGTGCAGCATTGCTTGCAGCATCAATAAGATATTTGCTTACTTCCACCCGGCATGGGAAATTAATGCAATGGGTGGGTTAATTTTAGAAATGTATCCCAATGGAGAACTTTTCAACTATCTTCAACGGTCCCGCATTTAAGGTTATACCAGTTCCATGTTCGGCCCTGAGATGATAGTAATAGAAAGATGCACAACATAAATATTTTCTATCAAAATTTTCTACTCAAATTATGTTTTGCGACAAATGCTGCTATTAGATATTCGTACTTTTTTATTTTAATGTTTTTTACGACATTAATGTAATGCAATGGAAATCAAGAATGTGCATGAGTATAATTTTTAAAAATGCATGTCAAAATACTACAGTGCCTCCAGGTGGTGAACACTTAAACTATCTCCAGCAGTCCCACATTTTAGGTTTTACCGGTTCCTATTATTGCTGAGATGGCAGTATGGTAAAATTGCACTACATAATATATTCTATCTAAATCATCTTTTCAAATTATGTTTTCCTACAATGGCTTATATTAGATACTTATAGTTTTTTAATTTTAATGTTTTAGGCGATATTTGCAACCAAAAAAGATGTATAAACACTTTTAATGAAATTTCAATAACATAGTTAAGAGGCCATGGATCAGTGTTGTCCAATAACTATTCGGGGACAAAATATAATGGTAAATTGTCACAGTGCGGTGACCGCAAACCTTTGCATATAGATGTGAAGTGTCATCGGCCTTTTCTGACACACTGACAAAATGCACTTAATATATAGATATGTATAAAATATTTATGACATCTACACAAATTCTACTGTTCTGTGGCATTAATTGCACAATTCAATGGACTCATTAGGAACTAAAACATCGCAAATGCGCCAAAATTATAATTACTGTGAGTAGACTGTATTAAAGCATAATAATGAAAATGCATCCTCAGAATCCACGTTGCATAAGCTATTACTGTATATATTAACAAAATTTTCACTATTAATTATTAGTAATATATATTTTAATGTTTTTGCGACAAATGACTGCTAATTATCCCATTTTGGGGACAAGTGTGTTCGTTAGTGTCAGTATTGAGAGCAATAATAATCTTACCTTCGGTATATAAGATGCAGGCTGATTTTGGGAGTAATTTTTCTAGAAAAAAGTATCTTATATGCCGGAAATACGGCAATTGCAAATTATGATGTAGTTCTATGCATATATATCTCTTTACAGAATTTTTAGCACAAATAAAAAGCTCTTAAGAGATTTATAACTAAAGTAAACCCTCAACATTTGCAGTTTATGACATTTACCATTTTGATTATTCATAGGGTGTTTGTGTACACCAATTTGATATTCACAGTATATGAATTTGACTACTCGCAGATTAAACCTGTGGTATAGTACTTAAGTTGCTGCTGTCAATACATAAGCAATGGAGTAGTAACATTCACTGATTTAACATATACGGTGATTTTCAAAACCTCTACCCCTGGAATGTTGAGGGCATACTGCATTTCAATAACCTTATAATATTTATATTTGAATCCTAGATTTCGTACGTTTTGTAATTAAGTATCACTGATAAAATCAAATGTAAAATGAAAATCATTAATCTCTGAAATGCACAGGATTGATCACAAAAACACTGTTTCCATCCTTTAGTATTTTATAAAAGTAATGAAATATTTAGTAAGCTTTATATTAAAATAAATGATATATTGATTTTTACAATAAAGTAACAAAGATTAAAATATCAATACTACATGTGATTATGTTTTTTAAGTATAAGGATATAATCCTACAGTCAATTTAAGGATTACATATTAATAAAACATGAATTTTTAATTAAATATTTCCTTACAATTGGCTTTGATACATCCCCTAAAATCTCCCAAAGTCCTGCTGCAATGTGAAATCCAACCAGTAGAACAACAAACAGTCCAACAAACTTTACACTGATAGAACCTGCTAGCATTGCTCCGGTGAAAATTAGCCAGAACCACCATTTCGGTGAAAATGAACTGTAATATAAACAGATTTTATTGAAAATTTATAGTTCTGCAAAAAAATACATTTATACCATATGTACTTAAGTTAGGAGTTTTAATTTAGGACACACAGAAGCAGTAGTATATTGAAAAATTCACTTTGGGAAGAGAGGCCAAATTTTTTTAACTATCCAGTTTTTCCGTGTGATTTTGTAATGAAGACATATATCTATTATAAATAACTGCTTTTAAATAGGAGCTGGATATAAAGCTTAAGACACTTCTAGAAGTGCTACAGATCTGAAACTTGGCATGATGATAGGTGATTGGTTATAACCAACAGAAAAAAGAACAAATTCCAAAAGTTTTCATTTTTAGAGTAGTTTTCCAGCCCCATTATTTTATTCCTACCCCCATAAGAAAAGCATGGAGACCAGTGCAGGGTAGGGTTGCCAACTTTAAGGTCTTCATGAATCAGGGATTTGTGTTTGAGAACCCAGATGCCCAGAGACTTCGGAGGAAACCCAACCGAGATGATATCTAATGGATTAAAACTACCTAATACAGGTTTCCCTCTCTTTATGCGGGGGTTGCATTCCAGGAAAGTGATGCATCAAGTGAATTCTCATAAACAGAACCCATATTTATATGTAAAAGATAGGGATACATTCCACAAGCAATCCTAACCCCCCTCCAAGACATTCTTCTTTCACTCCATAATGACTTCTTATGTGTTAAATACAAAATTAAAACAATTAACACTAAATTATACTCCCCAATAAAAGGAAGCAGACGAGCTGTTATGAGTGACATAATAGTGGAGGTTTAAAGTGCTTGAGGGTTGTCTTGGCCCAACGCAAGTTCTGTGGGCAAGGAGACAAAAATTCTCAAGTGCTCTCAAACAGTATCATATGAAATCTGTCTCATCTCCACTCCACTATCATCTCTTTTACTGTAGTACTAATATGCACAGCATAAGAAACAATGAGAGACTGAATGGCGGTGTAGTGGAGAACTTTCTTTCATTTGTATTGTACTGGCCACGTAACCGCATAAGAGTGAATCAAAGATGCATAAAAAGAAATTCCGGTATAGGTCGACCGGACTCAAAAGACTCTTCTAGCAAAAGTGGGCGGAGCAAAGGAGGATGCCAGGAGCTCACTGGGTACCCCCACTCTTTCGGCTTCGGATAACTTCACACCTTACGGATGCTCACGCCTGACAAAATTCTCACGCGGGATAATCGATGAATTTTCTGTTTAATATTTCATGATTTCTGATAAATTATTTATCTGTTGTGTTTATAAAGTATTTTTGATTGCTGAATGATGGACTGTAACAAGTATCAAATCATTTATTATAATAAATATGCATATTTTAATTTCTTAAGTTCAAGCAGACGAGTATAATTTTGCGAATGTACGCAGATATTATTCCATGAAATATCGGTTAAGTATTTTTTAAATACATTAGTAATAAAATTAATGCCACAATCAATAAAGAATTCATTCACCATTACCAGGAGAAATATGTATAAAATGAAAAAGACTTTCCAAAACACGTTCCGACGCTCTGTCCCAGATGTCCTCTGAACCCAAAAAGAAAAACCAATAAACTGCGAATTCTAAAAGGCTGAAACACGTGCCATTCTAGCTATTGAAAAGGAGGGGCCATAAACAAATAAACGAAAGAAATCTTGTCGTAAAGCGTAGGCACAGGAGCCATGATGAGTTAAAATAGTGAAAAATATTTGCCAATAGCGAGAGGTTACATTGTGCTGTGCACGAATGTTCTCATATTTAGAACCTTTCAGAATCGGTAATTTTTTAAGATTATAAGGTGGCTCAGTTGAAGGGACTGAATCTCTTTTATATGAGAATAAAAGCCTCAGCTGAAGGGATCAAATGAAAATACGTGAGGAAAATTCACAAGTAAATTCATGGAACTAGAGACTCCAGTAGCCGTACTTGTGCTCTCCACTACGTTGTATTTGAGACCGATATATTTGCTTTCCCGTAAGAAAGTAGCCACTCTGTACACAATCTCCCGTGCTTGTCCTATCAATGGTCTCTCGGAAACGGGCGTACTTCTTAGTGAAGATGCCATTTCATTAAAAAACAACAATAACCACAAAAATAACAAATAAAGAAAAACTAAAGAAACAACGAAATGCCAAATAACAATAGCAACAATAAAAATAACAAATACTATCAACAATAAAAAAAAACTTCAAAGAGGAAGATCGAAACGTTCAAATATGCGTGCTGAAACTGACTGAAGCTGCCGCTGTAGTGTGGAAAGGGGAAAAAAGAGGGGCTGCGCCAACTGGAGGGGTAAGCTACGGCGCAGGTTCTTTTGCGTGCGGTCGACCTATAGCAATAAGTTTGCCGCATAATAGCGAATTCACAAAAAGCAAACCCACATAAAGAGAGGGAGACCTGTAGTCAGTATTTTTGACATATGGCGTTAGTTTTTCTCCATTTTTGTTTTAAAAATAAATGCGAGGATTTTATGATTGTAATATTGTTTTGATATTTTCCAATAAGGAAGGGTAGTCTTGATGCAACAACCCATCTTTTAACCTTTAAATGCTGAATGTGCCTATACGAGCATGCTGAATGTGCCCATACGAGCATGCTAAATGTGATCGCTTGCTGCCAAAACTGCCTGTACGGGCACGCCAAGTTTAGAAGCTACTCAGAGATGTCGTATTTGTCGTGTAGATGTGAAAATTGGTAGGGTGACCCCCTGAGACATGCTCTCACAGTTTATGGAGGCTAACATGCCAAAGACCTCAGGATTGGGGGTGGGGAGACCTCACACCAAGAAGACAATGGAGAAAATGCCTCCATCTAGCTCCACTCCGACCAGCCTTCAAAACTCAAGGGTTGTTGAACTTGGAAGTGGACAAAGAAACTATTCTTTCAACTTCTCAACCTCCCAGTCCTATACAGCTGGGTCCTTCTGACGTCATGAGGAAAACAACTTACACATCGGCAGTTTTGTCTTGCACTCATCAGGCATCTCGTCGAGGAGGTTGCTGCAGCTCTCCCCTCTCTTACTTCTCCCCATGGAAGACCAAGTGCAAGCAGGACACAACTTCATCATTTAGAAGCATGAGAGTACAAAGATTGTCCCATAAAAGGAAATCACACATGATGCCACATGCGTTTGGAAAAGGGCCAAGGACTATAGTAAAACGTAAAATGTGTGATGTACAATGCAAATTTGAATTATATCACAGAAGCAAACTTTGTAAGAGTGAATAAAAATTTATTTATATCTTAGATGCAGAGAGCATTGTCTAGGAAAAATGAGCAGTATGAATTTATTTTTTATAATAGACAATTATGCCGAATTTGTGTTTCTTCCATTACCCTTTCCTCTGGATTCCTTTTACATAGATTATTTTCCAATATGCTATGCTCTTTATTTGAATGTTTTATCACTAACAGTTCAGGAAATACATTAATTTTTCTGAATGACTACAAGACATTTTTAAATACCCAAAATTAAATCCGGCAGCTAGAGTCATAACACTTAAAGGGTAAATAAATAGAACAGAGTTTTTAAAATTATTAACAAAAACTCATTTTGTATAGAAATAAATGAACTTTTATATCATTTTGATTTCTATATCTGTTTCTCTGTCTAATAAACTGTCTCTCCCTAATGCTTTGATGCTTGAGGGGAAGAGTGCAGGAGTCAAAGGATGAGAGATAGCATGCGCAATTCAGATGGAAATGAAACAAATTGAATACATTGTATTTGTGAGATTATTTGAGGAAACCTGATTGGTAGGGGAGATGCAGGAGGAAAAGGAATGGAGGTAGCATGAGGACTACATGCGATACATTTTATGTTCATGCGCTACTCTATACCACTAAAAGGAATTAAGTGTTAAAACTCCGTTTCTCAGCAGATAAATTTGCCTCAGGGCATGAGGCATGGGTTTGGGCGCAGGGATATAACTAGGTAGATGCCTGGGGGGACTCTGGCCCCCATTTGTAATTCCTCCACCCTCTCTTGTATCCTACAATAATTTTCCGATGGCATGTTTTTGTCTACAACTATAGGGTGAACTGGGAGAATATGATAAATGCTTGTAATTTGAAAAAATTTCATTATTTTTTAAACTAACACCGATAAACCGGCAATACGATTGTTAAATTATAAGCTGTCTACATTGACTTCGTAGTCACCTTATCAATAAGTAAACAGCCTTAAGAAAGTAAGCTAGAGATTTGAGCTACTAACCCAGAGACAAGAGATTATGGTGATGAGCTGGAGATCTCCAGGAGATAATAGACTGGCTGGCAACCCTAGTGCAGGGTTATATAAAATTGAATTTTTAAATTTAGATAAAAACTCGGAATATTAACATTTCTATAGCTGAAAGAATGAGGTTTAAGACAAAATTCAAATACATGCTGAATTAGCATAAAAAAGTTTTTAATTGATTACAAAGGGAATTTTTCAGGTTTTTAACAATGAAAAATATTGACTACCATAGCAGTGAATCCAACACTTTCAAATGGAAATTTATCAGTTAATAATAAAACCCTTATTCTGTTGGTCATTCTGTCCATAACGCTCAATATCTCAGCTGTTTCTTCAGTCAGTTTGACCAAATTTGGTAGGATTGCTATGATCACATACCAATAGCAAATGACAAAAATTTTTCAAAAAAGGTCTCCGGTTCAACTCCAGAGGGTGATTTCTATTTCTCATAAGATGCTCAATATCTTAGCCATTTGTCTGATTACAAAGCCTGTTTTAAACGGGCTAATTCATCTAGTAATCTATAATATAATAGATATAATGATTTTTAAATGGGAATTAATAGACTACATTATATCCCCGTTGATTTCAACCAACAATGTAAACATATGATGTTATAATTCTAGCACACAATATATTGTATTAATTTAACAAAACACATTACTTTTTTATTTATCAGTATATGTAATTCAGAGTGAAAATATATTTTATATTTCAAATATTTATCAAATAGGGCAGAACTCCTAGTATAACAAATATAGACTCTTAAAAATTGAAAATGCACTATTGCTACATATTTTAGAAGACTCGAGAAAAAATTTTGTGCTTACATAAAATTAGCTTTGCTTAAAAGTAAAAATATTTAGTAAATAGTGATGTCTTTAAAAAAAGGTATGTAGTAAAAAGAAAGAATAAATAAAACATTGGTAATAAACTAAGAATTTAATTATAATACATCTATAAATCTCACATATCTGTTCATTGTTTCAGCATTGGATAGGAAGCGAAAAACATAAAAATTGAATTCGAGATTTCATCAGAAATACATACAGTAAAAGTCCAGCTACCCAGAAAGCTCATGCAACTGGCACAATTGAAAAATAATGCATTAAAAATAAGACAGAATAATTTTGAAAATAACAATTCAACAAGTAAACATTAAGAAAATTCATTGAACAAGAATACTGTACGGTATTAATATCATAAAAACCAACAATTCATATGGAAACAATCTTATATTTGTAATTTCGGAGCAGAATTTGTACTATTCTGAGGAAAGGAATGGAGATTCTATTTTTTATCATAGAATCTTGCTTATCAACAAGAAGTAATTCCAAACTACATGTAACTCCTTCAAGGCTAAATATACAGGATGTCCCAGAAATAAGTGCAACAAATTGGAGGGTGTGTTCTATGGACCAAAACAATGAAAAATGTTATATAAACATGGATTTGAAAATCTTCATTAACAAACTAGAGCCATTCGAATATTTTCTTCCCAGTAGTAGAATAGTAAAACTTTGTTTCAAAAGTAACTGATTTTCGCCCACGCAAAGAGTTTTGCCAGTGGTTCCTTCGACAATGTGCTGATGATCCCTTCTTTAGCAGCCGCATACTCTTCACAGATGAAGGCATACTAAATTTCCATAACATGCATGTTTGGAGTGACATAAACCCACATAGTAAAATACAATCCAGACACCAAGAGAAGTTTTCCATTAACGTTTTGGCTGGAATTCTTGGAAACTGTTTGATAGGCCCATATGTTTTGCATAACAGACTCAATGGTGCTGCTTACCATTATTTTTTGGAGCACACTTTGCCAGAGTTGTTGGAAAATGTCCCGTTGGATATTTGACGAAACATGTGGTTCATGCATGATGGTGCCCCGGCCCATTTTAGTCACATTGCCAGAAATTACCTTCAGACTGCCTACCCTGGTTGATGGATAGGAAGGTAGGGACCAGTACCCTGGCCAAGTCGATCACCAGACCTGAATCCTCTTGATTATTTTCATTGGGGACAAGCAGAAAGTATGATTTACACTTCACCAGTGAATAGAGAAGAGGAACATGTCTTCACTTCAGTCGGCAACACACCTGGCATTTTTCAGCACGTCTGTCAATCCATGCATCAACAGGCTGAAGCTTGTGTTACAGTGCAAGGTCAACATTTTGAGCATTTACTGTAGCACTAACTACAATTGTTGGCCCATGTCACTGGAATGGCATAAGGACTCTTTTTTCTTGTAAAATTACATTTTAGTCATTTTTGTGTGAATAAAAATTCTTGAAGACTCTTTTCTTATTAAAACGTTTGTCTTACAACTGTTTAGCCCAAGGTCTGTTCCACTATACAAGTTACTTTTGAAACGAAGTTTTACTATCCTACTGCTGGGGAGAAAATATTTGAAAGGCTTTAGTTTATTAATGAAGCATTTCTGGACCCATGTTGACAAAAAATTTTTTGTTTTGGTTCATAGAACACAACCTTCAATTTATTGCACTTATTTCTGGGACATTCTGTATATTCTCAAGGGTCATATCATCTGGGAATCAAGTGTTTTAACAAACTTTCTTTAGATTTAAGGATCTGCAAAAATATAAACTCCTTCGAAAAACATGTCCACAAAATGTTAATGACACACTGCTTCTACAATGTTCATGATTTCTTAGACCTTAATCCATGTGAATACAAAGGAACTTAACATTACATTTGATGTTTAATAATGTCATTATATTGTGTATTGTTCTATAAACCTAAGACTTTAAAATAAATATACTAGTTGGTATCAATTTAAATTATAGGTACTTGGAATTTGTAGAATTCCTGGCTCTGATTGTATATATTTGTCTTTCGACACACAATGTGAGTGCATATCTTATATTTTATAGATTCACACTGACAATTTCGATGATATTGTATGTGTATCCAATGGAAATAAAAAAATATTATTATTATTTCTTCGAATTTTGTGTAAATATACGTGTTTATGCAGTTTTTATCACTCATTACAAGTGTTGCCATTGCAATGACAATTGTTGAACTCAGATTCGGTATAGTCTAGTACATAAATGAGTTATTTTTGCCACACAAATGTGTGATTACTTAGTTTTCCATTTGAATGTATTTGTAATATTTTATAATGCTAAATTATGAAGTTTGGGAACACAAAGAGCAACTTGTCTTAAAGCTAGTAAAGCCAATATAAGTATTAAATAAATAATTAAGTGGAAAGTAGGCATTATAAGTTCCATTTGGATCATCTTGTTTAATAAGGAAGTTAATTATATGATATTAAAATGTATTTAACAACACATAAACGAGTTAAGATATACATAGTACAAAGAAGTAAAAAACATTAGTATCTCATTACCAATCATTAAAAATCTACACAATATTATTCTGGAATTCTTTATTTTGAATGACATGAGAAAATCAACCTAATATCAACCACTGCCTAAAAGGCCCACCAAAGCATCATAAATTTTAAGGTACTTTCACAAGTACTCTTCTGTATAATAAATACAAATATTTTTTCTAATGATAAATTAATTGAATAATTACCTGTCGGAGAAGGATTGAAATTTAACCATTCCCATCACAGAGCCAGTTAAAAAGAAGAGTAATATTGGGTCCAGCAAAATGTATTGATTGAGGGTCAAGAGACCTACATCTGTAAAATAAAATTAAATGGCTTAATTTTACAGAAAATAATTCAACACAACTGCAAATAAAGGTGAAAAAAAATAAATGCTTACCAAAAAGAATTAAAGATGCAGAAAGAGCAGCTGCAGTGAGAGAGTGAGTGAGCTCCCACACGGTAACAAAACCAAATGGTACAATACAAGCACCAAGAAATGTGCAGAACTATATAATGAAGAAATGGGTAATGAAGACGTTTTTCATATTTATTTTTCATGATAAAAAAAACTTAAAAAAAGAAACTCACCATTCTCATACCAACGTAGTTGACTCCTTCATATTTGTCACCTGGCTTTTCAAATGGAAACTTTCCATCATAACCAGTCATATATCCTGATAAGGCAATCATCATCTGAAATAAATTGAAATTCCAGCATGATTAGTGATTACTATGCAAAGAAAGATAAATAAACATTATAGAAAGAGTAAGATAGAAGACTTAAAGAGAGGAAAATTGAAGTTTATTAAATGGCGAATGAAGAGATGATGAATATTAAGAAATAAAGAATTTCAATGAAAGAGAAAAAACGAAAAAAGAACAGCCTTTGAAAGATACTGTCTGCATGACTAAAATCTTCAGCAATTGAGACAGAAATGAAGAAGAGAATCCACATCCAATTGGTAGGAAGTTCAGCCCAAAAGGTGCTAGGCCAAATGTAGCATAATTTTTCATAAATAAAACCATGGAAGTGAATATTTTTATCAAATTATTCCTTAAACATTAAATTGCATTTCTTCATTTGTGATACTCTAGTCAAACAAAAAACTGGTATTTTCAGTTTTGCTCCTTTTCACTCTATTAAAAATATCTAGAGATATTCATTTGGTTATAAATTGTTTTGATTAATTGAAAATATTTTCAGTAAAAAGCATTTCATGAATGAATAGCATTACAGTACATATACTAGAGAGAGAAAACCAAAACAATTCATTTTTACATTTCAAAGAGTTTTGGTATTCAGCCTATATACTGTAAAACCTCTCATATCTGTCTTTATTTGGGGTAGGACTGTACCAAATTTCAGAAAAATGCTCTGTCCATATTGGTAAGATTTGGAAAGCTTATAATCATATATCATGTAACAAACACAGTAACATTAGAATTGAGCATTATTGAGTGATGAAACATAAGATAAATTAAAAACAAAGAGTAAAGTGGATTGTTAATTTTCTGAACTTATCTCCATTTTTTCCTTTCTAAAAATGATGGATCCTTTAATATATATTTTCCTATTCTCAGTGGGAAAAGGACGGAAGGAAGCTGATCGTTGCTTTTAGGAGGGGTGGGAGCTTGGAGGTGTACACAGCAAATAGCAGGCAGGGAAATGGAGGGGTGGGGAATAGATATAACAGATGAAAAATACCAGGAGAGGGGAAAGTGGTGGACTTAGTATTTAATTTGTGATACTTTGTAGGTAAATGGTCCGACATTCTCTCGATGTTTGACTGTTATTTTTTGTTCATTCTTCATTTGTTATTGTTTTTGCTAGTTCATATTTTGTTCTTAGTTGTTTGTTCTTCATTGTCAATCATTTGTTGTAGTTCTTTTCTTTGTTGTTCATTCTTCGCTTATCTTTTTGTTTGTCATTGTACATGCATTGTAATTTGGTATTGTTGGTTCATTTGTAACAGCATAAAAATTATACTGTTATTCTAATGGAGACAGCTCATTTTTTATTTTTATATCATAGATTACCTTTCTGGCAATCATATTAATCGTTTTAATGAGATAATGTCTAACGCTACCAATTACAGGCAGAAAAATACTTTTTTCATTTGAGGATTCAAGTTTGTTCAATAAGGATGGAAAGGAAACAAATAAAATACAGGCAATGGCCGCTGATCAAACGCCCGCTGATCGAACATCCGGAATATCGAACCTTATAAAGCACTACTATATGTTCGTAGCAATCGAGCATTATCTGGAATATTGAACGTTCAAACACGTGGTCAAAAATGCTCCCTTGCATTGGACCAGGCCCTGCAGATTGGGGCAGGGCTGGATTATGGCATAGGCAACATAGGCTAATGCCTAGGAGCCGAGTTTTTGGTGGACCCGTACATTGCAGAATCACGAATTTGCGATATTTATCTATCGCAATTCTTTGAACGATGTCCACCAGCAACTTCCATCAGGTCGAGGAGAAAAATGCCAATTTAAAGCAAATACTTTTACCCTCCTTACAATGGTGCTCTTCCCCACCCTTATCTCTTACTATCGTCTTAATTCCAGTCATTCTTTGGGAAGATGATTCCTTCCTGCACTTTATGGTATGTCAAATGATCCATTCGAATTGGTCACTGCCCAAATGTTATCTCACCAAAACATATTTCGATGCCTGATAAATGCCTAAAAATAACCTTTAATTTCATTTATACCTACTGAGTTGTTTATCAGTTGATACTCCATGCGTCGAAGATTCAGGGGAAAATAAATACGATCCCTAATGAAAACATGCGGAAAAACAATTCGGACTGAATGAAAGCAGGAATATTTCTTCGAGGAAAACAAGTATGAAAAGATTGTCAAGAGGAGGTCGGCAAATAACAATCTCTATTTACGATTTCAAAAGAAAAAATATCTCTAAGCAGTACCTTGATACTGTTGGATATTTTTGAAAATTTTTATACCCTATTTGTGGTCGAAATGGCTGATAAGAAGAAAATTAATTCTAAGGATGCAGGAGAATTAAGTGTTAAAATTGTAAAAAGACACATGCTATCATTTGATGGGAAAGTTAATGTTTTAAAGCGGTATGAGAAAGGCGAGTAGTTGGCCGAAATTGGATGTCTGTTGGACCTTAATCGGTCAACCATTGGTACCATAATAAAAGACAAGAAGATTATGGACCACGTAAATAGTGGAGGTGATTTAAATAAAATGGTGTCTTGCACTAGAGTAAGGCTAAATATTATGGAGGAAATGGAAAGCCTACTTAAATTGTGGGTTGATGATCAAGTGCGTATTGTACATGGTAACAAACTCAAGTATTCTTTTTCAGGTGGTCAATAATAGTTATTTATGGACGTGCTGTTTTCCCTTATTGAACGAGAGAAAAAGAACTACAGTGTAACCATTCTTTATGTGGAATGAGACAATAAAACAACTTGTGACAAAAATTTCAAAACAAAGTAAAAGCATGTCTCCCTCTTTATCCTGGAGATGGTTATACATTCTATCCAAATAAAAATCAGAGTAATGTATTTCTTGGATATGGGCCTTAGATAAACTTGCCACCTCTCCTGGTTAGATCAAGTGCAAAGGGGGTAACTGTAGTCATATAGAGTTCTGGAACCCATCCTGCCCATTATAATGTAAAAGAAGAAAACCCTTAATTGGCAGAGAACTGAATGTGATATGATATCATCTACTAAGATAAAGCACGAAAATGGGGATTTCTACCTTGAATATATGCTGAAAGGAGGGGATGAACATGGGCAGCGGGTGAATTTGCTTCACGGAGCAAGGCATGGGGTTGACAAGCGATGCCTACTTCTGTCCCTTTGTGGCTCCCTCTGTCATGCTATAAAAATGCGAATAACTCGATAATGGATCGAGATATATTTTTGAAATTTGGCAAGAATGATCGATTCACATATTGTAAGATGACAAAAATTAATCTCGAAAAAAGTCCTGGGTTTGACTCCAAGGTAGACATTTCCATTTCCCATAAGATAACACGTAAAAATCGACTTTTCGATTTGCAGGCTTTTATTATTTTTTAAATCAAAATTAGAAAGAACTAACCTATGACCTTCGGATCTAAACCATTTTAAAGAAAAAACTATAAAGTTTCTTATTCTGTTCATCTTTTTCCACCTACAGTTCAAAATTTCTAATGCTAAACATTTAATTCACATATTTTAGGAAAATCTTGGCATTTTAATGGGATGTTACCTTGCCAACCAATTACATTGTTAAATTTCAAAATCCTATTGTTATTTCAATCCTTATGGATAAAAGCATACTTGGAATACTTTTAGTACGAAAGAAAGAAGGTGAGAGAAATTATTTTCATAGCAACCAATGTAAACAACAATCATTGCGTTATTTACAAGAAGTAATATGTTTGAATGTAGAACATTAATCATTCGCATATTAAAATTCAGTACATAGAATCATCGTAGGAGTTAGAGACTTGAAACAACGAATGCCTAAAAGAACGAAAGTTTACTTCCTGCCATCCAAAGGAAGTCAAGGCATATTTATGTTTTTTTATATCACAAAAAACTTGACTGTTGAATTTCAACGGGCATCTCCCTAGTGATATAATAATTTTACAATGGAGGAGATAGAGGGGAGGTGACAAGTTGTCTATGGTGGCAGAGATGAAAGGGCAAAGGGTTAGAGCAGTGGTGCCCATACTTTGAGACTCAAGGGCCACATAACCCAATTCTGCAATCATTGTGGGCCACTTAGCAGGCCACATCCCATTGAATAATAACTCAGATTTCTAGGCAACAGCTCTGCACAGCTGGTCCACTTTGGGAACCCTTGGATTAGAGTAAAGAAGGGTATGATTGTTGTAGTTGGTTTTGGGGAGTATTTTGAAAGTGGCCAGTTTATGGAACAAGATGATCTTTGGAATGCTCGATTTGGGAGATTATACTGTATTGAAATAACAGGAGTATAGTTTACCCGAGAATATGAAATAATCTCACCTTTCCCAAAGGCGGATGTACATCAAAAAAGAAAGTTCTGTTGATATACCAGCTGCCCATCTTTCCAAAATGAGTTTCATCCCAACTGAAAATATAAATTATAAGATCAAATATCCTCTGGGATACATTTATGGAAAATTATGTTTAAACGGGCATAAATAGTAAGGAATTCTAAATAAATATTTTTACATACCATTTAATGTACCATTAAATCAATTATCTCACACTCAAATCTTTCCTAAGACACATTCATAACCATTTCCATTAAGCTAATTCTTTCTCAAATACATTTAAATATTTGATCGACATAATTTAAAGATTTTTTCCATTTCATTAAAAATGGCAAACATTATTGAAGAATTTCTCAAATAATATCATTTCATTAATGAACACTTCTCATTTATAAAAATTACAAACTGTAGAATGGAAAATATGAGCACCCTATAATATATTGAGAAATTTTGTATCTCTGCATACAAACAAATGCATGCAAGGGCATTTAATGCACAAATATATGCATGCATGTACAATAAAAGTGAAAGAAAAATTGCAGGTGCATATATTGGGAGGACATATCTATAAATACAAGCAGGACATTTTTCATTAGTATTAATATAAATATCGAGTCCGACAGAACAGCAGAAAAAACTCCTGATTTTATGCTGATCTAATGAAACTGAGAACGCTTATAATGGATGCATATTACATCAATCTAAATTTAAACGGTAATTACCGGACGACTCAAATCTAAATAGTGACAAGTTAATCGGGTTCAGCAACTAAGTCACGCTCTTAAATGAACAGCATCCGTAAAAATCCGTAAACGATAACAAAAGTTGTTCAATGAATCGAAGAAATTACGAAAAAAAGGATTTTTACGATATTAAATTTTTCTGAAGCATGAAAACGCTAGTACAGAGAGGAAGAGATCGTATCAGACCTGATATTATTTCTTTAAGGAATTCAACACAAAAATTAAATGCAGAACGATGACAAAAAATTGTGACATGCCGGACACTTAAGATAACAACAATCTCTAAAAACAATTTCCATAAAAACCTAGCACTACAACTTTAATCGTAAAAATGAATTCATCCGAGTAGGCAACGAATATTCTCCCTTACCAAACATGATCAGGCTCTGTCACTTTATGGAATCTACTCCAAACCGTTAATGCCAACAGGATTGAGAACACGACCCACCAATTTTTCTGAAAACTGGACAATCAGTTAATTTAACAGACGATAAACTACATTCACTTATATAAACAATTGTAGTTCTAGTTTTATGGTACCTATCAGGGCTTTTTTCTCTTGTTAAATTTTTCTCCTTAGGTCGATCAGTAGTCATTTTCGCCATTTTCTAAATTTGATTACTCGCAACGAAAACTTTTAAGGAGAATTAATGTGACATTACACGTATACAACTCATCTACCGCTTCTAAGGCATTCCATTTATGCGATGTTGTCATTCATAGCGTGCCTGGCGAGTTCTCATTTCTTTCTCATTATTATAGCTAGAATGCGGATTTGAACAAAAAAATCATTTTCCTGGATCAATGCCCCGACAATTTTATGCAATTTTTTAAAGGTTCAAGGAACATACTATTTATCAGATTTTCAATTTTACATGGCAACACCGATAACTGTATTTCTTTCGGTATTTCAATGAACGATGCTCGCCATTCAGTTGTTATATTCTGCTAAGTTCAAGAAACCAACGTCGATAGCGCTGCTATTAATTTCGATCTGAGGCACGCTGCGCCAATAGGCCAATAGAAATTAGAAGTACTTTTATTTTACGTATGCGACCATAACCCAAGCATCCAAGATCTTAAATTGGCGTCTAGAGTCGGGCCTACTAATTAACTTTGAGAAAATTTAGCTCTGTTCAACGTGGTTTTTCTATTTGAATTGATTTGAAATTCAGTGGAACGACATGTCTGTCATGGGAAAGGTATAATATGAGCGTCTCTCCGCATACTCGGTCTACGACTCGTTGACATTGATCGTGTCTGTCATGGGTACCGTAGATACTTGTAAGGATCTTGAATATTGTGTTCTCTGCATTTAAAATGTTGTCTCTTATATTTCAGCCCCTACTCTACTCGTATTGGCGGAGTACTTGCTCATGGAGAGTAAGAATAGGTAAGTGAAAAAAAATAATCGAATAGTTTTTATAATTATATTTTTTTATAATTTTGAAGTAAACTTTTTATCAAAAAAAATGTTTTCAAAATTTTAGCTTTGAATTTGAAGGAAATTCCTTACGATATCAAGCCTGTCAGTTTAATAAAAGGTGGTGGTGAGCAACACTCCAATGAATATCGTGATATTAACCCAATGGAGCAAGTGCCAGCTTTGGTGATTGACGGGCACACCTTGGTTGAGTCTGTAAGTATAATTTCATTTTGAAATTAAAAATATCCATAATTGGTGAACTGTAACTCATAATTGCAATCCTATTTTATAGCTAAACATCATGCATTATCTTGAAGAGACTAGACCTCACAGGCCCTTGATGCCTCAGGATGTTCATAAGAGAGCAAAGGTATGCCAAAAATAAATTTTGAGCCTCATACATTTTATAATTTCCCTAATTTAGCCATGATTATCCCATTTGATATTTTTATCTGAATTGCAACTCATAATTAAATTGCTATATTGAAAGAGCGGCGAATTAGATTTTTATAAATAAACATTTACTTTTTGTCATTCAGGTGCGAGAGGTTTGCGAGGTCATTGCTTCTGGTATTCAACCTTTACAAAACCTAATTGTTCTTGTCTATGTTGGTGAGGAAAAGAAGAAAGAGTGGGCCCAACATTGGATTAATAGGGGATTCCGTGGTGAGATATTAGTTCAAATATTTTGCTATGACTAAGAGCAACAAATTTTGGCAATGTATTTGACGTTTTTTTTTCAAAACCCTTTTTCAGCTGTTGAGAAACTGCTGTCATCATGTGCAGGAAAGTACTGTGTTGGAGACGAGTTAACTCTTGCAGATTGCTGCCTAATTCCACAAATATTTAATGCTAGAAGGTATGCATTATGTATCAAGTTTTTATTTTGGTTTACTTTTTCCCAAAATTCAATCTCATTCTACGTTTAATTTGAATATTCCCATTAAGATTTCATGTGGATCTGAGGCCCTTCCCCACAATTCTGCGCATTGACCGAGAGCTGGAAAATCACCCAGCATTTCGTGCAGCACACCCATCGAGCCAGCCCGATTGTCCCCCAGAGGCTACCAAGTAAAGTGCCTTGTGCAGTTGGGTGGTTTGCTAATGGGGTGGGAAAGAGCCAGAAGGATTGGTGGGAGTTCATGGTTAATGGGGGAAATGGAAGGAGTGCCAACTTGAAATTAAAAAAAAATAAAAAAAGGAAGCATTTATAAGTCCAGAGAGATTTTTGGATAAGAGTATGTAACTGTCTTGAAATCTTGGATATTGAGTGATAGCATTTAAGTGTTATTTTGGAGTATTAAGTATAAGAGTGGGAGGATATACAAGTACAAAAATTGAACTGTCAACCTTTACCTTTTTATTATTTTTACTACACTTTTTCAGATTAGCTGTAAGTTAATCAAAGATGGACCATTTTTAAATTGCATGTGTTTGATTTTTATATCAGTGTTCATGTTAGATTCTGAAATATTTTTACTAGGTAATTTTTTGCCTTAATTATAGTACTATCAGCATTGAAAAAATCTTGACTTGGTAACTGTTTTGTTCTTTTTATGTAATGTTTAGTATAGAGAAATTATTTTACTGTGGTCAATAAAAGCTCTGCAGTAATTTTGTCAGACTGCCACTGGTGGGAAGCCTAACAGTATTTTGAATGGTATACATTCATGATTATATAGATAACCGTTAAAAAATCTTTCCAAAAATGACTTTTGTCAATTTTCTATGCATTTTTTAAATATTGAGAGAAGAAGAAACAATGAAGCAGCTCAAACCTCTCTCTGATATTAGTTTTGTTGACATTTGTCTTCTGTGAATCTACAAAGAGACTGAATTATAGCTCTCTTTTCCATCTGTTTACAAGTACGTAAGCTTAAGAAGTGATGATCTGAACTTTTGTTAAAAGGGCTAGATTGACAATTAGTATTACAGAATTTAACATAAAAAGTATGCTATGTGCTTTTTTTGAATATCTTTGACATATTTTATGAACTATATTTACTGCATCACATGGATCAATCGTACTCCTCTTGCTGTTTTAGAACAATTGTCTTTACTAACAAAGGTAAACTGTAGTTTTTAGGATAAAAATGTCCTTTTTGCATTTAATATATGGGGAAATTTTCTCTAAGAACGTTTGCTTTTTATAATGGCGCTAAGTATGGTGTCTTTATTTGATGTTTTATATGAGAATAGTATATTGATTGCATACTGATAAATCCTGTAACACAATGAGTGGATTTGAAAAAAAATTGTACACCTTAAAAAGTGTGATTTTTGTAAATTTTTTTAAACAGTGATTGTGATATGTAAGACTTATATGACTTTGCGAATATTATTCACATTTTTCAGGAAATTATTTTTACACGCAACAACCCCCATATATTTTTTTACATTTCCTACTCCTTTTTCCATGGCATCATCAGGATTGGTTGGTCCTTGTGTGTGTGTGTTGTCTGATGTCGTAAACTGCTCAACTTGAAATATGCTTTTATTCCCCGTGCATTTGGGCTGCAGCCTCTCCTTGGCCTCCTTGTCCATTCCCCAGGGCTATTCCCTTAATGTGTGTGGTTCTGTGCAGTGTTGCATCTAGTGTTGCTTTAAACTGACCTATTATCCATGCTTTCCATAGATTTAAAATGTCCAGAATTCAATTAGCCTCACTTGCTTAACAAATAAAAGTTTTGTGAATCATCACAACGCAGTAAATTTAAAAAAAGATCTCTTTGAGTTTTTTTTGTTATTATGCCCCTTGGATACATTTACATGAAGAATTGTTACAACTCCTGCAAGATTCCTTTTTCCAGTTTTATTTATCAGATGTAAACAGCATTGATGTCGTAAAAACTGATAAGTTGGGACATACAGTAGTAATTTTGAAGGGTGGTGGAGCCTTAGAACAGCAATTTTTTTACAGCCATTATAATTGAGCACAACACTTAAAAAAGTACTTCCATCATCAACATGGTTGCACTTTTTCAAAAGTTTTTATCACATTTCAGTAACACACTCCACCTATCACAACGTTTTTCACAGTCAGTTTCTTCCTTCTGAAAGAATATCTATCCATTGCATTGAGGTGTGCCACAGGCATCTTATGAACACCAATTATGTAGACTCACTTGGGGTAATTTTCACTTGTGAGGCAGGACCATGGTAGAACATATTTGCCTTGGTCATACTGAGCAAATAAAGTCCTTGTGCCATTTTGAATGTTAGCCAGGTACTAATGCAAGACCCTGTGGATCAGAAACGTTAAAATTACAAGCAATCCTCTTACGTCTTGAACAAACATTTTGATTGTTGAATTTCTTTAGATATTTTGAAACCAACAAAGTAAATCATCCAATTTACATTTTTAAAGATGTAATGAATAATGATTGAAGGGTTCATTGGATAATGTTCCCAAAATTGACCAAGTTCATAAAATTTTGACAAAAGAGAATCAATGATTGTAATTCTTAGTTTTTCAAGAAGATTGCAAGTAGAGTGCCAGCATAATGATAAGGATTAAACCTCCCAAAACACGAGATGGCCCGCCACCACCAAGAGTTAACGAATGAAGTTAGAAAGGATGGGATTTGAGGGATGGTAGAAGTATTAGCCTACCTTTAACATGTGGATTCCACAAAGAGTGTCACACAGAAATGTGAAGTTGAGATCATGAATGATGGTGATCATATAATGAACAATGTAATGATTTTTTTGACTTCTTTCTCGGCAGTAGACCAACTTAGGAAAAGGGAAGCAACTGGAAGTATGCAACTATGAAAAGATATTTGGTACATATATTCTATTCCGAAAAAAGCTTGATTCATGTCATTGGGTTGCCCTTGCGGACAGCCAAATTTATTTTCTTGGTAGATAAATAGATTAACAATTCAATTATATTGTGCTTTTCCTGAAAGTACCTCTTGCTTTCCTTATTCTTATGCACATCTTCATTCCTCACAGAAAAATACTCACTTTTAGATCATAAACTCTTATAAAGTGGCAACAATATTATATTTGAGAAGCATATACAAAGTAAATTTTTAAACAATTTTACAACAAAAGAAAAAATTTATTTAGTGTCACAAGAAAAACTTTTCAGTGGTATGAAGATTTATACAACAAAAGATTTTTCACATTTTGTTCTAAGAAATAAGATGAAAATACACCTTTTGAGTCATAGGAAAAATCAATAATCGTGCAACAAAGATGAATTACCTCTGAGATGAACAATAAAAATACTTTCAATTCATGGAATGAAGTACTGGCAATGCCTTTTATTAAAATAATGTCACAAATTAACAAAAAAGAATGCATTTCTTTTAGAGATGAGTAATTTGTAAAAATACGTTGGCTTTTTCAATCAAGCCATCAACAAAAACATTCACACATTGAATCATTCATACAATTTGAGAGGACTGACAAAGAAAGACTTGAATGCAATATGCCATGAATTTATTGATAATGAATCACGATAATACACATGCTGCTAATGAGGTGTTATCAATGTTCTATGAACCACTGAGAAGCCTACTCTGCTCGTCCACTCCTGCTGTCAATGTTGCTTAAAATATTTCGAGTATGATATAAATTTAGCAATAATTAAATGAATATAGCTATACAGATGGTAGAATGGAAGAGCAGAGAGACAAATAACATCAGAATGACAAAAATAGATACCCTTTGACACTAATGAAATGTGAAATGGATGAACCTACGTGTGATGTAATTGCACCATAAGCTTAATTTTTCTTTGTTCTTAGTTTTTTGTGCATATGTTGAAATATATTTCTATAACATTACATGCACAATGAATAGCACTACTGATTACAAAGACTCAACAAGTAATGCTTATAAGTGTACTCAACAATAGATTGTTCATTGCTTGGTGAATATAGTAACTCAATATTTTTCAAAATAAAATAAAGACAAAGCATTCTCCTTCATCAATGAAACTATCACTAAAATACCATGAGACCTTCAGTTGGTTATAACAAGCATACCATTTCTTTACCGATATAAAGATGTGAGATGTCAAGGGTGATAAAAAGGTAAGGACTGGTAGTTGATAGTAGGATGCTCAAAATGGTAGGATTAAATCTTCGAGTTGCGACCTATCAGAGAAAAATGCTGCAGACAGCAGAAACTGCTGAACTAGTCCGGCAACATAAATTCACAGCAGCAATGCACAAACTCACTGGAGTACACTATCAACAACAATCTTGAGGTGGAGGAAATCGACTGACTTCCGTGATCTCAATAACAAATCACATTCAACATTTTAGTACAGCCGGTAACACCTCAATTTAAATACAATAATGATTAATCATCTAGATATACTGTATTATGTGAATATTAGTCAACATTTAATCCTCTCAACTCCTTTTTTTCAATTTTTCCTTAAAAGACATTTATGAGAATAAAATATCGATGGATATCCCTAATTCATCACCATTATTCTCTTATACAACGAATGTTAAGTGAGCCCATTACCAAATAACACCTTACCATCACTTATTCCCTTCTATTGAGAACTTGCCTCTATAAAGAAATACATGCCAAAAATTTTTAAGGCATGTAACAAAAAGCACATCAAAGTGCATTGGTAACTTCATAAACAACAATGGTAAAAACCACTAGACAACAATATCACATCTCACCAATGAATATGTTATGAGGAACCCTACATCCAATGCTAATGGACGCCATTTCCAAAGACAGAAAAGTAAGAAGAGTAAACAGCCATGCTTATTATCAAGCACTGGTCTAAACAGAATGCACCACTATTAAGTGCCCTGGTCAATTGTTACGCCGATGAGAAACTTGAAAAAAACCTATTTCCGGAGATTTGAAAATTCTTCAATAATGAATAATTTGAAAGACTAGCTCTCGGTTAGTAAATATTTAGACTGCACCTCTTCAAATGCCACAAACGCTAAGATGTGCGAAGTGTAAGACAAATGAAGACTCATAATGCTAAAATTTTCTGCATTCCTAACAACAAATATGATATATCACAGAACGTGGATCAATGGATACAAGGCAACTAAATGTGAGGGCATTCACACATTTACAAAAAGATTGATAAAAAACTTTTCAACCACCCACAGAGAATATGGGTATGCCTCTCGTAAACGAGGGCATATTTCAAAGAATCACAATTGCCATTTTTTTATCCCATGAGATAACCGCAGACAACGCGAACAACCTCACACCACTCGCTTCCAATGACAAGCAGTCTTCAAGACGTCGATTAAACCAACCTACGACCGGTGTTCTACAGATGAAGCATAAACTCAAAAATAAAGCAACGCATCCGATGATGGACCAATCGTGAATTCACAATTACATCATAGAAATTTACACATTGGTTAATTCACTAAGCAAAAAAATAAAATTCCCTTCACAGGCATCCGAGTGCGACCAAAAAATAATAATAATAAACCAGCAAAAACAATAACAAATGAAGTGGCAAGAGAGGTATTGGAGGCTTCGGGATGTGGGGGAAGGACGGGGAGTTGACGGTTACCACAACATGTCTTAAATGCACGCACGGTAACAGTGCCCGATCATCCTCTCTTTTTCTCTCTCTTTCTCACTGCATGCCTCCGAGGGCATTGTGCCTCGCTCTCTTCGCCTCCTCCTCGCTGATGCGCTGCTCGATCAGGTACTGCGCGTTCCCGATCGCGTTCGTCGTGCCCGAGATGGACACGATGCGATTCTTGGTGCCCGGTGCAAATGTTCCCTTCTTCGAGATCTGAATGTTGGCGCCGCTCAGGTGCTGGATCTCCACGAGGGACCGTCCCCCGGGGCCCAGGATGGCACCCACTATGTTCTCCCCAACCTCTAGCTCTAACTTTTTCAGTTCACCACCCACCTTCATGTCCGCCGGCGCGGGACTCTTGCAAAGGCCGGCGGCAGCCACAGCCGCCGCGGCCATAGATTGTCCCCCGGTGGCTAGCCCAAACGAGTTGTTATTAGGTGGGAGTTTGGCGCCTCCGCCCGGTGGCGATCCGAGGTCTGTGGGGCTAGGTTGGCGTCGGAATGGGTCGAACCCCGCACCCCCTTCACCACCCCCGCCTGGACCCCCGACAAACCTTTCGACCACTACGGAAGAGGCACGCTGCTGTTGCGTAGGAGAGGCAGTGACAGATACCGTCGTCCCTATTGGACCAAACACCCCGCCTCCACCGTTGGGGGCTTGCGAGGGGGCGGCGTCCATCGGCGAGACACCGCCGCCCCCACCGCCTCCGTAACTCCCGCCTTGCACTTGTTGGAGGTGGTGGTGGGGTGCGTGGTGTTGGCTCCCTGATCCAACTCCGCTCCCAAGTCCTAGGCCCATTCCGAGAATTCCGTATGTCGCCAAGGTGGTCATGGCGGCTGTTATTTCCGCGGTTGCTTGGTCCGAGTATCCACCGTTTCTCAACGTAACCTGGGTGGCGATACAAATGGAAGCCTTGTGAGGCTCAAATTGGAATTAACATTGAGCCTACAGTTAAGTTAAATAAAAGTTGTTCAAAACTGCAAACCATGAAATGGAAATTGCATTTTAGGCTTCGGAGGTTAGAAAAATTATTTCTATTGATAGTCAAGATGAATAAAATTTCCACAAAACGGTGAGGAAAAATCAGGTGCGAATTTTGGCTAAAGAATAGTTATCCTTAATAGTGATCCACCAATCACTGATCCATTTTTGAACGAACAATTGGTTGATGACCACTGAGAGCAGCTGATACATAGCTGGAATTTACATTTGGTTCTCCCAAACTTATTGCATCTAACACAATTATCCTTTTCATCACTCGGACTTCAGCTTAAAGTTCAATATTTCACTTTTGGAAGGACCTCTTTTGAATCCAAAAATGAAGATTAAATTTCCCTTAAATTTTACCTGATTAATGAAACAAGATACATCAATAAAAGTAACTTCAAATTATAATAAATAAATACAGTTTAATAAAAACTATTGGCAATAGGCATACAACCTTAAATACACAAGGAAAACCTCTCATGACTTGGCTAGGAAAATGTAAGATAAAAATACAAAAAGGCAATTTTATTAAGATGAAAATAGCTGAAAAGAGATCGTCAAAAAAAGAGATGCATCTTACAGTGGTCAACTAATCTACATATATACTCAAAACATATACAAAGAGTTTGTTAAAACTATTTAATCTGCTACAATAGTACAGTGGTAGAATATCTGCCCAGCAAGTGGAAGATCCAGGTTCGATTCCTGGTCATAGCAGAATGTTTTCGTTTCAAAATTATTCCCAACTTTACAGATGCTTAGGATCCTATGATCATTTCATTCCATCAAAACTATTTAAGTAAAATCATCAAATGTATTAATTCTTGAACAATATTAAAAGATTACAAGAACCAACAAGAATAAATTTCATTTCCATTGTTAACTATTACGGCCAATTCAAACCAGGAAGGACGGCCGTCTACAGATATTTTCACTATATCAACACAATTTTGTACTCCGTTCTATTTTTTTTGCTGAGCAATTTATCGATAAAGAAAGGGTGTTTTATGAATTATTAAATAAATTTATTCATGGTATTTTCTTACTG
The DNA here is from genome assembly GCA_028673005.1 of Tanypteryx hageni. Classification (NCBI taxonomy): domain Eukaryota; kingdom Metazoa; phylum Arthropoda; class Insecta; order Odonata; family Petaluridae; genus Tanypteryx; species Tanypteryx hageni. The sequence continues at coordinate 51,192,134 of CM054114.1, read as the reverse complement.
CACAAATAATAATTACATCCAATATACCAAAAATGTACAAAGTAAATGCACAACCAACAAATAGCCACCTTGTTTAGCATAAAGAATGTGTTCTGAAAGACCCTTGCACTAAAACAGTTTATAATGTAGTACTTAGTAGTTCATGGCTCGCTATATTTTTAAATTAAATAAAAATGTAAGTATATGTGTGTGTGTATATATATATGTATATATATATATATATATATATATATATATATATATATATATATATATATATATATATATATATATATATATATATAACAACTTACGGAAAAGGAAAGGTAAAATGAATATATGGATGTCAACAAGGTGTTGGGATGAGGAAACCCAGTGAGCACTCACCAATCAGACGACTTCAGGTTGGCGAGGCCCCGGGGATGTCGAAGCGACACACGTAAAATAACACAAAAACACAGAAACATCACAAACGTAAAGCTTTCGGAACTACTCCTTCTTCAGCTACAGAGAGAGAACTTTCTGTGTTTTTGTGTTATTTTACGTGTGTCGCTTCGACATCCCCGGGGCCTCGCCAACCTGAAGTCGTCTGATTGGTGAGTGCTCACTGGGTTTCCTCATCCCAACACCTTGTTGACATCCATATATATATATATATATATATATATATATATATATATATATATATATAACAACTTACGGAAAAGGAAAGGTAAAATGAATATATGGATGTCAACAAGGTGTTGGGATGAGGAAACCCAGTGAGCACTCACCAATCAGACGACTTCAGGTTGGCGAGGCTCCGGGGATGTCGAAGCGACACACGTAAAATAACACAAAAACACAGAAACATCACAAACGTAAAGCTTTCGGAACTACTCCTTCTTCAGCTACAGAGAGAGAACTGATGGCGGTGACACTGGGTGGAGGCATGGGGGTGGAAGGGTAGTACGGAAAGGTCGAGGATTGGAGGAAACGGAGGGGGTTGGGGATGGGTAGGGTGTTGGAAGAAGACAGAAAGGGTGTGAAAAGCTATCGAAGGTTGAGGCCTGGGGGAGTGAAGGAGTTTAGGAGATGGATATGCGAAAGCTCCCACTGACGGAGTTGGGGAGCCGAAGCATTGTCGGGGAGAGCGCGAATGACTCTCACTGTGAAGCAGTTGTTGAACTTTAAATTATGTTTGTTCGCATGAACGGCCACCGGCAGCGGTCGTTTGAGAATGACGCTGTTGCGGTGGCCATTCATGCGGATGTTGAGGGGATTGCTGGTGAGGCCAACATAAAAGGCGGGACATTGGGTGCATCTCAGGAGGTAAATGATATTGCGGGTGGTACAGTTGGTGGTGGAAGTTATGGGGTAGGTGATGTTAGTTGTGGGACTGGAGAAGGAGTTGCAGGGGGGGTTTATTGGGCATGTTAGACATCGTGGTCTACCGCAGGGGTAAGATCCGACAGGGTGTAAAGGCGTGGATGCTGGGGGTTCTTTCTTCCATAGAATATTTGCCAGATTAGGGGGACGGCGGAAGGAGAGCATCGGTGTTTTTGTGTTATTTTACGTGTGTCGCTTCGACATCCCCGGAGCCTCGCCAACCTGAAGTCGTCTGATTGGTGAGTGCTCACTGGGTTTCCTCATCCCAACACCTTGTTGACATCCATATATATATATATACACACACACACACTAGTAGAAGGTGCTTGCATACTGCAAGCATTTCATCTCACCTTGAAAAAACATTCATTTTTCAGACAGATATATCATCATTACAAATATTTCTTTAATCAAAAGATTTCTCCTCGAGACCGATTTTCGTTTTTTCCTTGTGGAACAATAATGGAGTCAAACAATCACAATTTTTTAAAATTTTAGGAATATTATACTTTTCCCACATTGGGTTAATATTGCCACACATTTATGCCAAATTTCAAATTTGTAGCACATTTAGAAGTGAAATAACATTTATCTAATTGTTTAAATTTAAATAATTTTTAACGGCCGCAATAAGAATTTCATGAAAACACTGAAATGTTTATTCCTATATATAGACTAAACTCTAAATATCTTAAAAATTTCAGCTCTCTAACTCGCCCTGTAGTACCTAAACATTTACCTATTTGTTCAAACTTGAAGAATTTTTAACTGCCAAACAAATTAAAATATCAAAATTTGTATAATCCCTATTTCGTTTATTTACAAATTCAACCTCTAAAAAAAATTTCAGCTCCGTAGCACTTTCGGAAATACATAAACCTTGAAAATTTGCTTAAACAATTGCGAATTTTTAGCGGCCGCACTGTTGCACTTTTTCATGATTTTCGTTTTTTCTAGTCGGTTTTGCACAAAATCCTACCTAAGAAAAAAATTTCGAATCTCCAGCTTATCTGGAAATGCCTAAACATTAGTATCCTCCTGTTATATGTATGTTATACTAGTAGAAGGTGCTTGCATACTGCAAGCATTTCATCTCATCTTGAAAAACATTAATTTTTCAGACAGATATTTCATCATTACAAATATTCTATTAATTCTAATAATTTCACCTCCGCAGCGATTTTTGTTTTTCCCACATGTAAAAATAATAGTTTAAAACAATCCCCAAATGTTGCAATTTTAAACATTTTACACTTTCGGCATTATGGGGTACTAATGCTACACATTTGAGCCAAATTTTAAAGTTGTAGCACTTCTAGAAGTAAAATAATATTTTTCTAATTTTTTAAAATTTAAACATTTTTAACGGTTGCCGCAATATATATATGGAGAGATTGAAATGTTTATTTGTGAAAATGCACTGTTCTGTAAATAATTTGAAAATTGCAGCTTCCTAGCTCATCCCGTAGTACCTAAAAAATTATTAAACTTTAATGTTCAAATGTGGTTTAAACAACCCCTAAAATTTACAATTTTAAAATTTTCGATTTTTATAGTTGGTTATGAGAAAAGTTCTATAATCTTGCAAAATTTCAGCTTCCTAAACTTATTAGATTGGTTTACACACTGGATTGCGTTTTCCCATGCTAACTTAGGGGAGATATTCCGGGGTCTCTGGAGTCGAACCCAAGACACTGTAAGCAAAAGTGACAATTATTCCTAATAGATATTGCGGCCATCTAGCAACACTGAAAATTTCATTTTTCTAGCTTACCGGAAAGTGCCCATAATTAATTTACAAAAATAGCGCATTGCTTTTCTTATGGGAAAAAACGCAACTTTCGGATTTTCTGGAGTCGAACTCATGTCACTTATGTAAGAAGTCTCATTTTATCTGAAGGTTTCTCCATCATATCTACAAAAACTAAAACTTGCAGCTCTCTAGCTCTTGTAGTTTGGGCTGGACATTAGTATCCTCCTATATGTTATATATATGTTATATCCTCCTCCTCTGTAAGAGTCGTCGATATATATAACACTAGTAGAAGGTGCTTGCATACTGCAAGCATTTAATCTCACCTTGAAAAAAATATTAATTTTTCAGAGAGATATTTCATCATGAGGAATATTTATTTAATTCTAAAGATTTCTCCTCTGGACGGGTTTTTGTTTTTTCACTATGGAACAATAATGGAGTAAAACAATCACTATTTTTTGCAATTTTCAAAATATTATACTTTTCCCACATTGAGTTAATAATGCCACAAATTTCTGCCAAATTTTAAATTTATGGCACAATTAGAAGTGAAATTACATTTATCTAATTGTTTAAATTTAAATAATTTTTAACGGCCAAAATAACAATTTTATTGGTAAATTGAAATGTGTATTCGTTTACAAAAAGTAACCTCGAAATAATATAAAAATTTCAGCTCCTTAACTTGCGGCATAGTGTCTAAGTATTTAGCTATTTGTTTAAACTTTAAGAATTTTTAACTGCCAAACAAATAAAAATATCAAAATTTCTATAATCCCAATTTCGTTTTTTTACATAACCTACTTCTAAAAAAAATTTCCGCTCCGTAGCACATTGGGAAATACATAAACCTTGAAATTTTGTTTAAACAATTGCGAATTTTTAGCGGCCGCATTGTTGCACTTTTTAAAGATTTTTTCTAGTCGGTTTTACAAACAATCCTACCTATGAAAAAAATTTCTAATCTCCAGCTCATCTGGAAAAGCCTAAACATTAGTATCCTCCTATATGTTAAATGTTATATCCTCCTCTGTAAGAAACGTCTATATATAATGATGTGTGTTATATCCTCCTCCTCTGAAAGAAACGTCTATATATAATGACATATATACAGTGAAACTCTGTTATAGCGAGATTCAAGGGACCAATGAATATTGCTCGTTATTACCGTTACTCGTTATATCCATTCGTGTAAATACATAATATGTATTACTTGTACTTTTACGAAGTACATTCATCATGCAAAAGCACATAGATGGAAAAGGGATAATGACAGCAATGAATAACCGTAGCTTATGAATAAACGATTAACAATATTTATTCGATATATTTATGCACTATGTAATTAATTCACTAGAAAAATAATTTCATCATTAAAAAGTCATGATATAATACATTATTTTTATTTTTTTTAAAAGTCTCCCAATGTCGTTTGTTTCAAATTTCTTTTAAGTTGAAATTTATGAGCAATGTCTTTCATTTTAGTACCAAGATAAAAATCCCAACTCAGGATCGATGTCATTGGTTTCATAAAACAAAGAAAGTGTTTTTAAAGCAGTTTGTGCCTCTGCGCTCGACACTACATTAACTGAACACTCACCACCATCTTCTTCCTCGCTGTCATCTTTGAAAGCCTCGTTTTCTTTAACAACTTCGAGAATGTCCTCATCTGTTGGCGTTTCATGAGGTTGTTGTCCACGGTCTCGTAATCGTCCACACATGCCAAGCCAGTATCCAAGTTGTGTTTCTTCAACCACATTAATAACGGAATATTGTCATCATTTACTTCGGTGTCTTCCTCAACTTCCGTGGGCTTCAGTCCTGCCTTTTTAAAATATTTATTGATGGTCTGTGATGTGACCTTATCCCATGCCTCGCTCATGAATTGGATGGCATCAAGAACAGAAATTTGAATCTTTTCCTTTTTTTTCAATAGATTCTATAGTTTCCAATATTTAAAGTTTTCTAAAATGGCATTTAAAGCTTCTAATAACACCTTGATCCATAGGTTGGAGAACAGAAGTTGAGTTTGGTGGTAAAAATATCAGTTTGATATTGGCTAAGTTGAGAAGAATGGGATGTGATGGACAGTTGTCTAAAATCAGCAAAACTTTCCTATCTTTTTTTCTAAGCTCTTTGTCCCAGTTACACACTTCTTCAAAAACGTATGATGTCATCCAGGCTTTTTTGTTGGCTCGGCATGTTACTGGAAGATTTTTAATGTTTTTAAAACTTCTTGGATTTGCCTATTACTAAGAGTTTTCTTTTTTCAGTTCCAATCATATTTGAACAAATCAGAACATTCAGTCGATCTTTGGATAATTTTCCACCTGTGCACTTCTCACCTTTAAACTTGTGGGTCTGTAGGGGGGCAAATTATAAAACACACCGGCTTCATCTGCATTAAAAACGTCACTTTCACAGAAACCTTTCCTTAGATCTGGCCACATTTTCTATCCAGCCATTACTCACTTCTTCATTTACATCACCAGATTCACCACTTATCTTACCATAAACAATATTATTTCTTTTTTTGAATCTGTCAAGCCACCTGTTATTGCAAACAAAACCGGCATATCCAAGTCGATGAGCCAATTTTTCAGCTTGTAGTTTCAGTAGAGGGCCCCTAATGGGAATGTTGAAATTTTTTTTCATTGTAAACCAACTCAAAAGAGCCTTATCAAGATCACTTTTGTCCCACTTCCGCAACTTTTTCACAATGATGCCTTTTTCGAAAGCACTAGTAATGCTTTCATGATTTCCCAAATGGTTGATACAGTTGATGAGTTAAGTTTAATTCTTTGCAAATGGACGCATTGCTTATTCCATTCTCTAAATCACTAATAATGTTCACTTTCTCTCTGATTGTCAACATTTTTCTTTTCTCCACTGCCATTTTTAGGTAAAAAAACTGAATTTAACACACCACAACAAAACCTAAAACAGGTAAGCAAAATTGTTTTTAATAATCCCAAGTGTTTCTCCCGAGTTAAAAAGACATGTTCACTCACAAAGATTTGAAGTAGCACTGAATTCTTCATTTCCATTGAGTTCAAAAGTTGAATGTTTCATACCGATACAGAAAATTTTCATTGGTTAGTTTGCCAGGTAATTTCCCTCCCTAGGTCTCTGAGAATCCATAACATTAGGGAAAAGACAGAAAAGAGGATTAAAAATTTGGGGAAAGAATGCAAAAAGCTCATTGGGGACCTGCATCCGCAGCATAGGGAATGTTCTATTCAAAGGAGGCATATGTGTCGCGGAATTATCTTTCCCCCCGCCACGGGTAACCATTGTAGATCACTAATCTTTTCCCAGGTACATGAGAGCCCCCGTAGGCCTTCAGCACCCCTGCCACGCGGGGCCTTCGGGGATTTCTGCTACTCCACTGGAACAAGGACTATGCTCTTTGTGGGTAGCGTACCGCACTGAAAGAGATTCTGAGAACAGAAATCAAACCAAACACATTATGAATGTCGACTGTAAATATTGTTAAAAGGGTTATAAATTGCTATCGGCAGGGATGTGGGAAGAGATAAGGCAGGAGAATGTCAAAAACGGGCAAAGTAATAATAGAACTCAGTCCCTCGTATGGCAGTTCAGCCACTGCCCATTAAAATGGTCTGAAGATTTGCTTGTTATACCTGTGAAGCTCTCAACTACCATGATCGCTTTAACCGTAAAATGTTGCTCATTAAATACATCATTTCCAACCAACTCTTCTCTGTTTGCTTGCAATAGCTGAGATCTCGTTATAACCGTGCTCGTTATAAATGAGTTAGACTGCATATATATATATATATATATATATATATATATATATATATATATATATATATATACACACACACACACACACATATCCAGTTTATCCTCTATTTAACAAACTAATTGGGGGGATAGGGTGTCCGTTAAATCCGAAAGTTCATCATATGACGAAGCAAAATGCACCTAAATGGCCACATCTTATAATGTCAAATGCAGTACATTAGGAACACTGTTAAACAAGAATTATATGTTTATCTAATGCAGTAAAACTGTTAATTCATATTCGAAGAAAATGTATAATTACGACTTTGAAATTTCCATGCACATGTCATCTACGGTCTCCCACTCTCGCCGCTTCACTTCCAACCGATATAGTTTTTGCTATATACGTAAATATTCGATAAACATCACATTTTTTATCAACCTAAAAGCGCAAAAAATTAATCGATTGAAACAGTTGGCAGTCGGAAGATTTGTAACATAAATATGACCACCCAAAATTGCCCAGAAAAGTTATTTTTTGAGTTTCTCCTTTCTCGGATCAATCACTACATTCAACTAGTGATTATACTTGAAATTTAAATTAGCATGCCTTTTGTTTCATTCGACATACCACTCCACAATGTTTCCATTTCGTAAGTTACCAATGCACAGGCACGAAAAACATCACTGCGGTAAGTACGAAGTCCTGCGGGAAATCCTGTGGTACTGAGAATCGAACCTATGTATCCCTAAGTGCAGCATATTCAAATGAATTTGTATTTTCACTGCCTCACTCTTGCCTCCTTTTAATTTCATAGCTCGGTGCTTGACACCCTCGCCAAACATACTTTCCCCTAGAAGTTTCATCGATGGTCCGGGCAGGAAGTTCAAAAGGGGCGAAAATGTTATGGTGGAAACTGAAAAGTATAGAAAACAATCAGACAGGAACCAAATGTCAGGCAATAAGGCTCTTTGCAAACGGACTGCCCTCGGCATTGATGGACGGTGAGTAGTCAGAAATCACAGCCAAAGCAACGATAGGGAGTGGATTCTCAGCAACTGGAATGAGTCTGTTAAATCCGAAGTCTGTTAAATCGAGGGTTTACTGTGTGTGTGTGTGTGTGTGTGTATATATATATATATATATATATATATATATATATATATATATATATATATATATATATATACATACATATATATAACAGCTTACGGAAAAGGAAAGGTAGAATGGATATATGGATGTCAACAAGGTGTTGGGATGAGGAAACCCAGTGAACACTCACCAATCAGACGACTTCAGGTTGGCGAGGCCCCGGGGATGTCGAAGCGACACACGTAAAAGAACACTAAAACACAGAAACGTCACAAACGTAGAACTCAGAGTTCTCTCTCTGTAGCTGATGAAGGAATAATTCCGAAAGCTTCTACGTTTGTGATGTTTCTGTGTTTTAGTGTTCTTTTACGTGTGTCGCTTCGACATCCCCGGAGCCTCGCCAACCTGAAGTCGTCTGATTGGTGAGTGTTCACTGGGTTTCCTCATCCCAACACCTTGTTGACATCCATATATCCATTTTACCTTTCCTTTTCCGTAAGCTGTTTTATATATATATATATATATATATACACACACACAAGTAGTTGGTGCTTGCATGCTGCAAGCATTTCAGCTCATATCAAAAGTAACACCATAGGATTTTGAGGAGGTGCAGTGCATCAGGCAGTCCCTAACGTCACTTCTATCAGAGTTGCTTCTCCTATTGTGATCCCTGATATTCCTAGAGAAAAACAAACCTAACTGCTCCTTCCTACAGTCAATATCGCAAATTTAAGAGTTATCTCTCTCCTGTGCTGACTAAGGGATCATCCCTGAAAGCTTCTGTGTTTTTTGTGTTTCTTTTTTGTGTTAGTTTTACATATGTCACTTCGAAACCCCCAGCAGCTAGCCAACTTGAAGTCATCATATTGGTGAGTGCTCACTGGGCTTCCTTATCCCGACAACTTGTTGCCATCCATTTACCCATCCTATTTACCTTTCCTCTTCCGGAAGCATTTATACATATACTAGTATATTGCCCGTCATGTGACGGAATAATAATATTCCCTCCCTCCCTCTCGCCATCCCTCTCTCTCTCTATCTCTCTCCCTCCCTCCTTCCTTCCCTCTCTCCCTCCTTCCTTCTCTCCCTCCCACTCTCTCAATCCCTGTCTCTCTCTCTCTCTCCCTACCTTCCTCTCTCCCTACTTCCCTCTCTCCCTACCTCCCTCTCTCCCCCCTCCCTTCCTCCCTCTCTCTCTGCCTCTCTTTTCTCTTACCTTCCCCCTCTCTCATTCCCTCCTGTCACAATCCATAGCTCTCCCTCTTTATCTCTTTCCTCTCGTCCTTTTCTAATTTTATACCTCCCTTACTCTCTATATACCTTCCATTCTATATCCCTTCCTTCCTATCTCCCTCCCAACATCTCCCCCTCTCTTACTCTACATCTATCTAGTTGTTTAGATAAGCAAAAGAATCCAAATTAAATCCCAGTCCCATTAGGATTATGTTATTTCATGAAAAATCCTGAGATTATTTAAGGCAATCTAGGTACTCGTATATATTACACTTTTAAAAATGCTATAATATTTTCATTGACCTCTAGTACCCGAATCCAAGTTAAGTTGCTGGGTGTTGGATTCATTCCTTTTTCCTTTTCTCGGGATGGGTTAAAGTGGTTGGGGGTTGGATTCATTCCATTTACCTCCTCCCGGGTTGAGTTAAGTGGTTGGGGGCTGGGTTAAGTGGTTGGTGGTTGGATTCGTTCTATTTTCCTCCTCCCCCTGGGTTGGGTTAAGTGGTTGGGTGTTGGATTAGTTCCATTTTCCTCCTCCTGGGTTGGGTTTAGTGTTTGGGGGTTGGATTCATTCCATTTTCCTCCTCCCCCAGGGTTCAGTTAAATGGTTGGGGATTGGATTCGTTCCATTTTCCTCCTCCCTCTGGGTTGGGTTAAGTGGTTGGGAGTCGGATACTAGGGTGCAATGAAAATATTATAGCATTTTTAATAGGGTTCTGGGATAACACAGGAGTACCAAATGTTTAATATGGGAGATTTTGAATGATAGGCGGAAAAAGATGGATAGAATAAGAAACTTCATTAATTTTCCTAAAGCATAGCTCAAATTCAAAGATCTTACGTCAATTTTTTCTCATTTTAATTCCCAAAAGAATAAAAGTCTGCACTTTAAAAAGTCGCATTTAACATGTTATCTTATGGGAGATGGAAATCACTGCCCTAGAGTTGAATCCGGATCTTTTTTCGTCATTTAATTTTTATATCTGAATCAAACATTCCTGTGAAATTTCAACCTTCCACCTAATCAGAAAGTTTGTTAAAAATGCGTTAAAAAGTGCCATTGATGACATCAGCGTTATACACAAACAAACACATCTAGGCTTTTATTATAGTAATAATACAGTAAATTCTCGTTTATCCGGCATGTGTGGAGATTGGGATGTGCCGTTAGATCAAATATGCTTTTAGATAGAGAGGTAACTTAGAACAAGCAATTTTAATGTGTGCTACCATAGAAAAATAAAATAAACAGACATGGATATAAAAAGGGTAAATACTTATAGCTAGGTACATTACTCACCAAATTAGTTATCTGAAGACCAATACTGGATGCAGAGAACACAGGACCTACTTTGGCTAATTTGTGAAATTAACTTTGTATAATTGTACAGTCCAGTCCAATGTAATTATGATAACTTGGGCACAACTTACTGTAACCGTTCTTATTTTAAACTTATACTATAGTGATTATGGTACATATTTCCACAAAACTGCAGCACCATGCCGGATAAAGGTGAAAATTTGCTGCTAGATAATATGCTGAGTACTGCTAGATAAAGTGCCGGATAAACAAGAGTTTGCTGTATATATACAATACAGTCAGACACCGAGTAAGAGACCTGGGAAAAGATTCGATAATCTTATTCAATTTCCTGCGTTGATTACACTCAGTGCTTGTTTGTAGAGCCTCCTGATGTAAAAGACTTGAAGTATTGATAACATCCATGTCCAAAGTTTGTAAACTGGATGTTGTATTTGGAGGCAAAAACATAACAGACACGTTGGGATCGGCAAAGGGCAACGACTCTGATGTGTGACAGGTTGCATTGTCCATCAATAGAGGAACCCTGAATGTGAGATTATTTTGCACAAGAAACTCCTTTACTTTGAGCACAAACAAGTAATAGACTTGCGCACTCTCTCAGGCACAACATCGCAAGAGTTCTTTGATGCCATTATTACACTTTATGAAGAGTTAAATTAACCTAAAAATGATGATGATGAAATCTAGCACTATAGAAACTGGTACCATGTAAACGTGGTGGGGTAACGCGTTAATTGAAGTATGGGCATATTTTGAAAGGTGTATATGTGAATCAGCATAACTGGAAGCTGCGTAGCTCTGGGTATGGCTGTATTATTGAAAATAATGTTAGTTGATTAATATTTACTTAATATAGATAATAATTACTAATAAAAATAACATACAATATTAAAGGCTTGCTGATTCACCAGATAAACGAACACTGAATATCTGAGCGATGTTTAAAATTTTGAAACCAACTGGTGCTGGCATTAAATGTTTCAGAAAAATTGTCCCACTCTTCTTGCTTAAAAATAATTAAACAGAGTACAGATCTTCAACCTTTTATGATTAACCGCCCACTTTTACTATATTTTGCTATCTGAAATAAGTTCACTACACACTTTATGTATCAACTTAACAATAAAAGCACTCACCAAAAACCCTAAAACACCCACATTGAAGACCATTGAAATCGAGAAAGGGCTTGATTGCAAATGAGTGGTTGACTAAGGGGCATGGCTTCATCAGAATGTTTAGAATGAATCCTAAACACTAGCAGTTTCTGAATTTTTTATAACAAATTACTATGTGATTGTGTGAGTTTCTTCGCAGCTACTGCAGAGACTGCTTCAAAAGTTTTTTATTTTGGATTTATTTAACAGAATTGTAGAAGTTGTAAAGTCAAATTTACAATCAATATTGCTCTGACATTCACCTTTTCAAAATACTAAATCACTTTAAGATTTTCCTTGCTAATTTAGGATTATTTTTTGCACTCGGGCCGGCTAAATGTCGGTGCCAATGATGCAGCTGCACTGGGCCCCATGCTCTAATATTTATTGTACATATTAATGACATTAAAAAAATATATTTAGCACTCTCCTAATGAGAGAAAAAGTTGCTTTATTAAAATTTACTGTTAAAAATTTTTTAATCATAAGAGGCCCTGCACCCACACTTTGCACTGGGCCCCATGATTTTCCAAGCTGGCTCTGCCTACACCTTTATTGCTTTCACTCAATTCCCTCTTTTCAGTCATGATTTATTTCAATTATTTTCCCCCTATTTACTGTTAAATGTTTATTTTGCACTAGAAATGAAGGAAAATAACTAATGAACTTATTGATTGAACTGATGATGTTGAAACTGAAGACCTTGGATGGTGATTGGCCAGCATAAAAGTAAACAAAACATAAAACAAAATCTGCACAAATGTTCATAGTGCACAGTAATTTAATTTTACAATACAGTATTTATTTTTCAATTTTCCAAAAAAAAATCATGTTCAGAGTTTCCAATTATGCCATGTCCAAATTGTGCAAAACAAACATGTGCTAAATGAGGCATGACTGTATTCTAAGTCAGAAAGTACTCTGCATCTGCACCATTTACTTCACCTGTGCAACCAACCACAGCTGTGCAGAGACAAAAGTGTTTTCTCTCACTCCAAGTCAGAGGACTTGAAAACTGCATGTGAACTCTCCAGTGTCATCAGCTGTGATATACTGTATTTACCCAAATCCAAGACAAGATTTTCTCCAAATTTCAGCTTGCGAAAATCAAGGGTCCTCTTAAATTCGAGGTCGTCAATACATCACTGTCAATTCATCACGCGTCAATTCATCACACGACAAACTCGTCGTGCATTAATAATTGCACGACAAACTCAAGGTACTTCAATTAATCGTTCAACAAATTCATCGTGAGACAAATTGGAAGGCAATACACCTTGACTGTGTATGAGAGGGGGGAGGTGGGAGCAATGAACTGACTTGTGATGGCTTTGTCGTATGATATATTGACGCAATACAAATTTTTTGTGCTACGAATTGACATGCAACGAACTGACCACAACAAGTTGTCATAGAACCGTACGAAGTATGGTTACTTTTCTTAAGCAAATGAAGCATAAGATAACGTAATTGCATCTACTGAAAATTTTCATTGCAAACTTACAATCCGGATTTTAATTGATACAGTATTAATTTTTAAAATTTGATTTTTTTCTTAAAAAATTGTAACACACCATTTTAATTAATGAATGAACTAGTATACCTATACTGAATGCATGCGTTCAAAATATACACAAATACATAGTGAGAAATTAGATCATAACATTTTTTTCTGTTTTGAAAGTCTGCTAAAAGGGGGAGGGGTCGTCTTGGATTCGGGTAAATATGGTATACTTTTTCATTTGATCATCACTCTGGCGTAAAAAATCACAGACCAGGCAATTTCAATGACATCCTCTGTCTCTTACCACACAGCTCAAAAAATATACATTTCAGAGGATGACTATGGCTCAACAAATAAAATTGTTTCCCGAGAGTAAAAGAGAGGCAACTTCTCCAGCAATCTGTCCCTCTTGGTATGAGTTGGCCTTTACCAGGATATGGTGCATAAGAACCAAGGATAAAGACTCCACTATATAATATCCAAGATTGGCAAGAAAGATCACTAAATTCTTTCCAAGGCCTCTTCAGCAGTACCAAATTTTGCGAACTGCTGAGACCATCCTATAATCACAGGTGAATCCAATTATGCATGTGCATCCCACTTTCTACATGTAGTACATACTGGTAACTAAATTCTTGCATACTGATTTGGGAATCTTCAATTGATACTTTAATCAGAGTAAGTGAAGCTCTAAAAAAATGAATAATTTGACTCGCAAATAAAAAATTCTTTAATTGTTATTAAGAAATAGAACTTGACTCTGGTGGAACTGTACGGGATACACCAAAAAACTGAAATATGTAACATTAGAAATGAACAAAAAAATAAGAGAAAAATTACAATAATGGGTTTATATTAGCAATTACTGTGGTGGCATCTACTTCCATCTGTTATTTACACTTAAACAACACAGACCTGCAGAATACATTTTTTTATCTAAATTCAAAAAGTTAAAAATTTTTTGACTATGAGTAAGTTAATCAATTCATCAGAAATTATGAAAATATCGGCGAGTTGAATAATTTTCATTGGACAAAATAAAATTTGAATTGCTTCCCATCAATGCAAATTAATTCCATTTATACACATGGGCAAAAAATTTCTTTCATGTAGTATTAAATAACTTCTACGATAAAATTTTAGAAAACTTTAATGTCATTCAATCAGATGAAGCATTGTTGTATGATATTTCCAGATGCAGAAGATTAGATTTTGACCAATTGTGACTGAATCAAAGAATAATTTTTGGCAATTGAAAATTGATAAATGAAGTCATAAATGTATCTCTGCTGTTGATTAAACCATTTTAATTAATTTATTAGACATTTGCTGATAAACGTAACTCACAGCAACTGCAATGAGTAATTTCACCCTTACACTCTCATGCTATTTTTTTATATTGCATCCCAAAAATCTCAAGCCACTTGTGGAATTGTTGCATGGTATTTTTAAAAAGTTTACCTATTATTTTATAAATATGAAAACATTCATGCTCATAGAGAATTTACATCAATTTATGATAAAAATACTAAAATACTGTCCTTACTGATCATGCAGGAATTATTTTTAAAATGAATTTTGTATTTTATAAACAAAATTCATTTTTGAAGTCATGTTTGACACAGATGTTCTTGGGTTGTTATATTTAAAATTTTATTTTCAACACATCAACTTCATTTGGTTCTCTATGTTTTTTAGTCTACAAGATATAAATGTAAAACAATTCAACTCACGCCTCCAATCTTCATCCTCCATGTCAGACTCACCATCACTATCCGACAATATATGTAAGGAGCCTGCAGGATTTTGAATATCGTAACTGTTGCTTTCGAAGTTGAAGTCACTTTCAGAAGAAAATGATGATTCACTATTATTGGAACAATTCTCTAAATGACTCAAAATTTCGTGTTCTTTTGTGTTTTTTGCCTTGAGTGAGACCCAGCAATCATGAATTGGAGTATTTTTTCTAACTTATACAAAACAGTTACCCTATAATTAAAATAAAGCTAAGGAAAAAATAAAATACATCTACTACAAAATATGCACTAATAACTGCTGTTTCCCATTAGGCAGAAGGAAATAGTTTAGGAAAAAGTGAAGCACCTAATACATCTACTCAAGTCAAACATTGAATGAATGACTGAAACGTCTTTTTATATGCAGAATATAGAATAAGTAAAGATGCAAACAATTATCAATTTTCAGTTTCCAAAATTTGGAGGAGACAAAGTACCATTAGTCATTCATTATCATAGTTTCAAGTTGGCATAAGCTTTCATTTTGTAGAATTTGGATGGGACAGTAGTCTTAAATTTGCTCAAATTACAAGTTGATGTCAATGAATCAGCAGCTTGAGATTTTTAAGACCATAAAGCTAAGCCAATAGATTGACAACTGAGAGTGTAAGGATTAACAATAACAAATACAAAATACTTGACCACATCAGGTTGTAAAACGTTTAACTTAAGTTTTGTATGCCAGTTTACCCTCTTACCTCTCTACAAGGAATGTGAAAATAAATTTAATTCTAATAGACATCTGTATAATAAAACAATCCACTATTACCATAAACAAATAAATTACATATAGGTATTGCAAGAAATCTTTCTGTAAATACCAGTGTAACAACTTGGCAGTCATCAATATGTTTTACTAATAGACAGATCACCATATTCTTTTTTACTATGAATGATAAAAAAGGTGGGTTACCTAGCCCTTCTTCAACTGAAACTTTATATACCCATGAGTCTTTGCAAATGGCTGACAACAATAAGATATATCTATAAAGAGTGCAACAGATAGTTCACACTGTCACATTCTAGTAAAAATCATTTAAATTGAAAAAATGGTTGAATATTTAGCATGGCTCATCTACCATACTTGCAGTAAATTTTCAGATTCACATTCAGTCAAGTAACTTAGGCACAAAAGGTTATTTAATTGAATATTCAATAAATAATATAGCTAACAAAAAAGCCTCTGCAATTATAAGATTATAGTAAAATTTTGAACCACTTGGTCTATTTATGATGAAACAATCAGGCCTTCATTTGTTAAAAGAGAGAAGTTTCAACATGTTGTGATTCATCAATTTGAACATGGCATTGATGCATCTACTCATAGAATTTCCAATCAATCAAGTGCTGGTGATTAACCTGATTATAAAATTAGCCACTAAACTGTATTTAAATTGAAACTAGAACTGTTGCATCCATTTTGGAACATCCCATAGGTGGGGAATAAAATTATTCCCAAAAACTCCTCAGCTATCTCCTATGACTCATAATTCTCTATAAGCTTCAATCTCAGGTTCATTAGACATGCAGTGAGAATCATAAATGTTTTGAAAATCTAGCTTCATTTTAAAAAGTCCCCATTAACTTTTCATTGGTGAGTGTTAGTACTTATGTGCAAAAGATGCTTGCCTTCTTGTCTCTCATCACCTAAATTTTCTTGATAAATACCAATTTTAACCACGCTTAAAAATTGAAGAATATAGACCAGAATATACAGGAGAATCCTGTTATAACACGGGTATCTGGAGATTCAGAGAACACTCGCATTATAGGCAACCCATAGTATATCGGGAATTATGTATTGAAAGGTTGAAGTACTATATTTTTACAGTCTATCCCTATTTATATAATAAATGTAATTGCAAAATGATATAAAAATGCACAGCCAAATCTTGTAAAACTTATAGTCTTCTACATTACACACCTTATTTTAATCAGTGTTTTTAAAGTATTCAAATATTTTTTTATATGGCATTTCCTCATCACATACTCTTCGATGCTTTGCAGATGCAACAGCTGAAGATGATCACAGTCACTCTGTTTCTTCATCCAATTTATCACTTCATTGATATTTATACAGGTAGTCCTTGGTTAAAGCTGTAGATGTGTTCCTTAAAAGTATCACATTAAGCAAAAATCTATTTCCCATGAGAATAAATCTAATAACTGTAGGATGCATTCTGGGCCCAAACTTTCTATACTCATAACTATTGAAAACGTGTTTAATGGTCTTAGATGGTAAATATGAAAAAGATTTGACTGAATATCGACCAAATGCCAAATTTGAAAAGTACCGGATAAAAGTAAAAAAATAAATGACAATTACATTATCCCGATCTCAATTATTTTACTAAATAATACTCTATTTAATTAAGCAATTAAAAACTTATTACAGACTTACGAATTTTGACTTTTATGAGGCAATTTTTCCACATTTCGATATTTAACACGCAAAAATAATCACAAGAGCAAACTTGAGATATCTGCTTAGAGAAAGTGAGAATTGATGAAAAGAGAGCAGCACTGAGATATGGCAAATGAATTGGAGACTACGGTTTCTTTTTATCAGCATCGCATCACAATTTGCGATACAATGTAGCAAATTCTGTGACAGAAAAATTATCTTCTCTCTCCAAATGCGCCACAATATTTTCTGTCACAATGTAGCATATTGCATTAATTTCTTTCTACGAAAAGCAATACAAATTACTATCAAAATGTTATACAAAATTGGTGAACTGCTACACATGTTAAACTTATCATTGAAAATTGCTGTTGCTATTCAAAATGTAAAAAAAATCACTGACTGGATGCTGTGTGGAAACCCCTATTCAGGGAATTTTCCATGTAATAATGAAAATTGGCAGTTTGAAAAATGATCATTAATAGTAAAACCGCATAATAATGAAAATGCATTAACCAGGGAATTATTGTACTCAGCATACAGCACCGCCTAGTGAGCCTTCCAGGTAGTAACAAAAAAGTGCAATGCAGTACAGAAATGGTCCCTAATTGATACAACGCCTAGTAACAAAAGCATGTAAATGGCAAGGGCGTCATAGGAGGGCAACCTGTATTTTGTATCATACAGTATTCATTGACACTTGAAAAAAAAATCAAAGCAGATTACATCAGACTGACTGCACACATTGTTGCTAGAATATTTTGCATCTTTTAATTTTTTCCCGGAAGATGACAACCTCCGATATACTCAAATCCATGATATAGAGGGGTGTGTTATAATAGGGTTCTACTCTATATATGTAATCTAAAGTAATCTTTGCATATGTCTTGACGATACAATCAAAGCTAACTTGCTCACTCTCTAAATGCATCAATAAGATGAACAATAACAAATAAATTTCCTCAAACATGGTTCATACATATAACTAGACCTCTCTAACCAATTTTTTAATTGCCAATAATAAATTAATCTCATAGTTGTCGACTTTTTTCAACCTCTTTTTTAAATTTTTTTTTGGGGCAGGCTTTTGGAACTTCCCTGTGTTGTAGTACATTATACTGGTCCTAATTTCATCTCAAAGGGTAGGTTAAGATATAATAATAGTATCAGCTGGTTGATTCTCAAGTTAATCATACAACCTTACCTTCTCAGTTGGGGTTTTTGAGTCACTAATTATGGAATTGTTTTCCAATATTCTTTCCATTTTATGTATTTTGAAGAAGTTGGTTAACTTGATTATAGTTCACAGCAGCATACATGCAAGATTAATTAAAAGATAACAAAGAGAAAAATAAATAAATACAATTTATTTCCCTAACCTCACTGAAATAGCCAGATAGACTGAAGTAACTTGCTTAAATCCAGAAACAAACATTCTGTTATTAATAACAATTATCATATGCTACAATGAATCCTTGTTCATATACTGGCATGTGTGCAGCATATGTTAGAATGATTAATAACTTGGTCATATTTTTGGCTCACTAATTATGTAAGATTAAGTTTAACTTGACTTAATTCAAATTTACAAAAAATGGACTACATCACAATTTTCAGTCTGATACCATGGCAAGAATTGACAGTTATTTGTTTAACTATTAGAATGCAAATACATTTTTCCTGATTAAAAATTTTCCTTTCTTACAAATAGAAAATTATTTATAGATAAACATTTAATTTATTTGAACAGATACCTTATAGTTTAAGAATACAAAATATTTTTATTAGCCTTACTTACAAATTTAATAAGTATTAGTTAACCCTAGTCCTCCATAATCATATTTACAATTATTTTATTTTTTATAACTTCAACTTAAATGGACATGAGTTTTTCAACTGACATATTTATGGCCACAAAATTAGTTGGCATTATATCCATTATTTTTTTAAGGAAGCTCAAATAAAAACTAAGAAATTGCGAATTGTTATTCATTTATTTTATGAATGGAATCTCAAAAAAATGCCTTCATCAATGTATAAGTATCCTTCCACAAAAAGCCAGCATGGACTATTATTTATCACTATTTTTACCCTTCCTTAATTTCCCACACAATTCTATTCACTGTTGAAATACAAAATAATATTTTCCTTTATTTTTTTTTCAAATTATATAATTTGCATCCATAAGCCTGCATTTTAAATCTATTAAAATGCCTACTTATACTGACCATCCTAAATAGTTCTTTTTGCAAATTTTTAGACCAACAGTCTATTTTACTTTCTATAACCCACCATCTTCTATATATTTCCCCTTTAATCTAATTTTCAGAAATAGCTCAACCTAATTAAGCATATTGCTATCAACAAGTGTGTAAGAGCCAATTGAATGAACACTTTCTTTTTATAAAACATACTCGATGAAATGGATGGGTCACATTTTGAGAAGCAATGGTCTGATGAAGATAATTGCAGAAATAATGAAGCAAAGAGCTAAGAAAATTTTGGAGCTAAGCCATTTTAAACAGCTTAATGATAATATTTGAACTCTCATTGCATATTGTAAAGAAAAACTAAATGATGCAAATAAGGTAGTTTAATGAGAAGATCTTTATGGATCTCATTACTTTGACTGCAAGAGGACTACTTTTTCAAAAGGACCTCCACCCTGCACTACATTAGGTTTTGTGATGTTTTAAATCTCTGAACTCAATCTTTACATAAAATTTCACCTGATGGCAGTGAAGTGAATATAAACTGCCTTAATATAAAAATATCGACCTACGCAGAGTATTTCATACTATGTAAATATTTTACGACTATTTGTAATAACCTGTTCTTATACTCAGGTAAAAATGGTAATCAATTTCTTCATATAATGATGTTAAAGGCCGATTCACACTATACGTAACGTCTCCGTTTCAACATGGACCATCTTCGAAATGTAAAAAATTCCTTCTGTGTGTTTAGATGGACAAAGACATGATGGAATGTGTAGTGTGAACAACTCCATCTAAATACACAGAAAGAATTTTTGACATTTCGAAAATGGTCCGTGTCAAAACGGAGACATTACATATAGTGTGAATCGGCCTTAATTCTTCTTTGGGCTGCAACCTTAATTTGGTAGGTCTTAAATCTTTTGTAGACCTTAAGAGCTAGATTGGCTGGAGAATCTGCTTCCAGTAACATCATTATATAGGGGCCAGACTAAGAGAAGTCCATGCAGTATGTACCTCAGAGAGGAGGCTACAAAAGGTGTCTGTATCCATTGGGTTCACCTAATCATGTGTTGGAGTCATGTTAAAATAAAAGCTATTACAAAGAGACCAACTAAACTATAATCTCAGGCAACCGTAGCTCACAAGAGAAGCCCCGAAGGTGTGACACTCGCATCGGATTGAGACTTTGCAGAATGAAAGTATATGTAAAATAATGGACCCCTATTTCTACCTAGGTGCCAACTCGACGTCGTTTACGAGAAAATACCCTTTGAAAATCGTGATCTGAGAGTCAACGTAATAAGAACGTTAAAAGTCCATCCAAAATCATCTAGGAGTGTTGGTCTAGGGGAAACGAGTTGGGTTTGAAATATTTTTGCCGGGGTTCAATTCCCGAAGGGACCAAAATTTTTTTCTGATTTTTAAAAATTTTTTTTCGCAACTTCCAGCATATCGTTGATAAAACTTGCACAACATTTTTAAAAAATTTATTCCATGCATTATAACTACTATTTTCTTCATCGTAATTCTTCACTGTAATTCTTCACAAACATAATTTTACGGATCACTACCCATTCGCTTTACCATCATGATCAATACATGACGAGATTTGAAAGGAGGAATGCAGAACAATGCACCGAAATAACCCAACAATATTGTGACATAATGCCAATTATAATTATAATGGCAATAATTGACACCAGCAACCGATTTATCATAATGAACAATACATGACGAGATGGAAAGGAGGAATAAAGAACAATGCATCGAAATAACCCAACAGTATTGTGACATAATTTCAATTATAATTATAATGACAATAATTGACACCTGCAACTGATAACGAATCCCTTTAACAACAACACCGTAACTTTGATAACAACATTATAAGATGACTAGACGCAGTTTTTCGTGGCCTTGTTAGCAGACGTCCTTGTCTCTCTACCACAGTCAACCTCAGAATATTGCCGAGATATTTATTGTTAGAGGGCACATTTTGGAGTGTTGATTGGAATTGTTTGTTTTTGTTCGTGTTTTGCGAGTGATCTTCAGTTTTTGGGGCAATAAAAACTGCATTACGATGAAGAAAATAGTAGTTAAAATGCATGGAATAAGTTTTTTTTTAATGTTTGCAAGTTTTATCGACGATATGCTGGAAATTGCAAAAAAAAAATTTTTTAAATCATTTAAAAATTTTTGTCCCTCGGGAATCGAACCCCGGAAAAAATATTTCAAACCCAACTCGTTTCCCCTAGACCAACGCTCCTAGATGATCAGAAAGGACTTTTAACGTTCTTATTATGTTGACTCTCGGATCGCGATTTTCAAAGGGCATTTTCTCGTATACGACATCGAGTTGGCACCTAGGTAGAAATAGGAGTCCGTTATTTTACATATACTTTCATCCTGCAAAGTCTCAATCCGATGCGAGTGTCACACCTTGGGGGTTTCCCTTGTCAGTTAAGAAAGATAAGTAAGATTCATTATGTGTGTAAGACCATGTCCATCATGGCAGGTTCTGCATCAGGCAATGATGGAAATAAAAACATCTTGGAAGACCAAATGATGAATTTATGGAGCTGTTTCCTTTCTAACCCCCAACTTGGCACAAGCTCCATTCTGCAATTAACCGCTTTCTAAAGAAGAACAAGACCAGTTTTCTATTTCTACCCCTCTCCAACTTATTTCTCAGAGCTAAAGACTTAATAATTTTTCTGAGACTACATTTTGCTGAAAGAACCAATTCGGAGCAATTTATAAGTTTTTCAAAATAGTTGCCCTCCACAATCGACATCAACAATACAATTGTCTATTTCATGTGGGCTAATATGCAACTCTTTGTTGTTTATAATTTTGTTTTGATGACAGTTTAACATTGTGTTACCTTTCTTGGATGTATTTTTACCGAGTCATTTCTCAAAACAACTAATCAAACCAACTTTCTACAGACATGTTTGTGTGGAAAGAAATAAAGCTAATTTATTTTGTGATCCTACAACATTTCCCTCATGATATTATTTAACACATTCGCTGCATTTGACAAACGTGTCAAGCTGAGCTACGGCGGCATGCTGGAAAGGCACATGTGCATTGCAAATGTATGCAATTCCTTATACCATTAGATCCATTGACTTTGTGCTGAGTGATGTCCCTAAGAAAAAACTCAATGAAGGTTTAGACTCCAAGTGAGCAGCAGTGGTTTTCTTTTCATTGTATTTTTGATCCTGGTTTCGTGAGTAGTCTACAAGTGAGATTTCAAATGTTATATATTTTTTACGATCTTTCTACTATTTTTTGGGAAATTTTTGCATCTTACCCTTTTAAATGGATACAAGAGATAAGATAATTGAACTAGTTAGGAAGTTGTTTACACATTATTTTGTTTGGTGTGTTATTTTCATACTAAATTATAATAAATAAATATAAAAAATTGACTAAAACCCTCATTTTTTCATAATTTTGGGGTGATTTTAAATAAAACTAAAATTACAAATTTGGCTCTCAGGGAAATACAATCAGTCCTCGACTTACGGTGGTCCGACATAAGACGCTCCGGACTTACAAGATTTACAAATTTAGGAATGTGCGCTGGACTTAAGGCACCACTCTACACTTATGACAGCCTGCTGACCTGAATGAAATGATATTTGGCACCTCAGGGTCGATTAAGGCTACAATGTATACGACAGGTAACAACACACCATGCAAAACGTTCTACAATGTAATTTAACATGACTTCACATGAGAACCAGTCAAACATTGTCTCCCTAAACCCCTTTGCATGAGTTATTAGGTTTTGAATGACAAAAAACATTCAGAGTGGTTCTGAGCGTGATTAAAACCAGAGGTAGAAGAGAAGGAAGTAGTATCGGTAAAACATAATTTAAGCACATACGGTAATTTATATTTCTGCAGCTTAAGGATTTAATCCCTGGGAAAACAGTGTTTACATAATGGTGAAATGGTGATTAGGAAATTTTTATTTTTTGAGTGGCATTTCTTGACTTATGAGTCATTTAGTCTATGTTACGATGCTAGTGTTTTGTGGAGAACTGCATATTGTTTGCATTATTTTTTTAAAACTTTATCTGCACCCTTAAAAATGGCTGATAAGAGAAAATAAAGTGCTGGAGATACTTCAGGTTCTAAGAAATGTAGAACCATAACAATGGATATGAACTTGGATGTAATTAAGGACTCTGAAAAAGATCAGATACTTGCCAGCATTGTATGCAAGTACATTATTCTTTCAGTAATTTTTTCGACTTTCTACTTTTTGATGATATTTTTCCAAGTCATTATTGCATCCCTATTAGAATAAAAGGATTTTTCTAGTCTTTATAAGTTATATTTACGTCAATTTTTGTCTAAGAACAATATTACGGGTCATTTTATAAAAATGCATTACCTACATATCTGGCTGCTGGGATGGGAGCATAACCAAAATTTTTAACATTGCACTTATGGAAAAATGTGCTTCAACTTACAATGCTTCGACTTAAGACATGACTTTCAGGGACCAATTGCGTCGTGTCTGTATCACCAATATTTGGAAGGCAGCAAATGTGAATGATGGTTTACTTTACACTTCCAACCTTTCTACTAAAAATTTCAATAAGAAATAAAATACAATCACACCCTTGATTAACTAATTTATTGGTTGACCTTGCAACAAGAACAGCATTACAGCAAATATGACAGACTTTTCCACTTATTGATATTGAAGAATTTAATCCTACTTACTTTCTTTCGGTTTGTGTTAAACAATAAAACAATTGTTTATAGTAACAAAAATTTTGAAAACAACTCAAACTAATACTTTAGTACATACTGCAATACATTTTATTTAATCCTTATGTAACCAATGTTTTATGCCAAAAAAGAAATTATCCAGACCAGTTAATGAATCATAAACTTGTCCCTACTTACCAATTCTTAACGTGTACTTGTACCACTCCAAAAATCTTAATAAAATGCATTATTCAACTTTTAATCATGCTATAAAGAAAATGCTCTTACCTTGATGTGTTCTAGTAATTGTGCTGTCAAAGATGGATTGTTGGCCATAGATGGTGCAGGATTAGGGGTAAGGTTGAGGCTTAAGTTAAGGCTTGTTGCACTACCATTTAGGGCTATGTTGGTACCAGGTTGGTGTCCGATCATACCTCCTATACCACCAACTGCAACCAGAGGTGAGGAGAATTTCAGCATACACAAAGTGCCATAAAACTAAAAAATGTTGAATTTTAAAACTTGGCTCGTAGAGTCAATTATGAAGCATAGGGGTCATAAAGGCAGTTTTAGGGAAACAAAATATATTTCAAAGCATATGCAATATTAAAATACTGAAACAATGAATTCATAATAGTTACACTCAGCTGGCCACAAAGTCCAGCATACACTTCAAGATTAATGAGTTTTTCAAAACTTTAAATAAAAAAATGTATTTGTTAACATCACAAATAACAAAACTGCTGATAGTATAAGCAAGTTCAGAAAATATATATTTTTGGAGATTAAATGTTATTCCCAAAATATGCATATCAGTAACCCTAGAGATATTTAAACTTTTCTATTAAAAAAAATTAATTTGCACAGCAAAAACTCTTCCTTTAGTAATGCAAGAAAAAACCCACTCCATAGCAACAGAAGACAAAATATAACAATTTCCATAACATAATGTTAATAGCATGCATAGATGTTATTTTTTAGAATTTTTGATACTGGCTTTGAAAACCACAAGGCCAATTCAATTACATTAGTCTGACCAAATTTCCTTGGACCAAATAAAGGAATATTACCATTTTGGAATTCACTAGTCCGGTGGAGACCAACTTTAAGAAAAAGGAGAGTATAGAGTAAATATTAATATCCTCATTATATGTTTCATTGAAATGGGATTTTGAACAGCTGGTTCTGGAAATTGAAGTAATTTACATTTGCCTTAAGAACCATAAAATCTTGCTGGAATGACAGATAAAGGAATAATCTTGAGTGGCATAACATAAAGGCCCTCTGGCTCAACATAATAACATTAAAACATGCTGATATTTTAGGGGGCTGATAAGGCATACACTGACCAACATGAGGTTTAGACATTTATAGCCCTTTGGTGAAGATGGCAGAGGGAAAATATTCATCAAAAACATACAATAGCACATAAAATAATACCACAAAATGCAATGGGTTCAGTTTAGCAGCATATTGACGATGTCTTGAGACACAAAAAATAAAAAAACAAAGATTATAAGGAGCTATCAAAATGAGTATAATCATTCAAAATAAAAATGTAGATATTTACAGTAAACAAAATCTTTTGGGTACATTTGAAAATTATCATTACAACTTTTGTTATAAAAATTTATCTTATTTAAAAAGGGTTTGTTGCACTTAAAAATTTTAATCCAACATCAATTTTGAAAATTTATTCACAGTATTTCAAATAGTTAGCTATTAAATAGCGCATCAATAATTATCCACTACTTGCCTCAATTAAACAAAAACTATCTTTAAGAAAAATTAGTCCAATCAAGCTCCAGTAGATTTATTTTACAGCTGAATGAATCAAAGGGATATTTTATACCAATGAAACAAAATACTCGTGAACAAAACAAATATTTATCCAGGATATTTTAGTAAAAGTTTTTCATTATTACTATGATGATGATTATATTGGCAAAAGGTCTGAAAATTTTCACTCCATCAATACATACTGAGCAAAAAAACCAAAGGAATAACACTGAAACTTGTAAAAGAAAAATTTTCAACTAGCAATATCGTGCTGACACATTACGATAGAACTATCATGCCATTTAAACAGTGTCGAACAAAAACAGAAAAAAAATGATTAATGCATCAGTTCAGCAAGAAATATTGTAGACTTCCTTAAGCAGACATAGGAATTCAACGCACATGAATCCTTCACAAATAATTCACCTTACCCCCAAAGTTCAGGGCCACTTTCTTTTCACATGCCACCTGTAGTTTTAAGCAGGAACTATGACAGAGAGCAGCCAACCTGACACTTGGGAGAATCAAGTTAAGATAATCAACGATACTCCATCTGTGTCTTCTTAGGCGATTTACTTTTAAGGGGTTAAATTTTCTTAAGCAGTTTTATTATTAATTTTTTTAAAGCAGCTAAAAGCAATAATTTTATTATTCAATTCCAAAAATGGCTGCTGATGCTGACACACCTTTGGCCAGGGACGTGAGGAGACTGAGGGGAGGTTGACGGCCGAATACACCAAAGCGTCCAGCCTCTCCTAACCAATGGAGAAGAAGAAAGCCGGTTCTGTCATTAGCCTACTTTTAAACAAAAGCCCACTACACCAAGAAGTTATTTGGATAGATTTTTTAAATTTAAAAAATGTCAAACTAAAAAAAAAACTAAAAAGAAAGTATTTGAAGGAACAATGCTACTTAAATCAAAATGCTATCATTAATTATTATTCGAATCTTCAATCTGTTTTTGAAAAATGTCAAAATGAAAAAATGTTCTTTTATGGCATACATAATAAAAATGCAGTGTAGATAAGAATACAATAAAAATGTGGAATAAAAAAGATAACTCCTAAATGATGATGAACGTTTTACATAAACATTCATAAGACAAGAAAATGTAAATTTGCATTGTATTAGATTATGACAAGGAAAAAAGTAAACTCCAGAGCTATGAATAATCAATTATACAGTATTATGTATGAATGCTTGGAGTTCACATTGTGTAACTTTGAGTTATTTGGATGTCTATGATACATTGATGTTTATATGTAATAAGATGTTTTTATTTTGAAAAAGTAATTTTCTAGCAACTGACCTACTTAACATTCATACTTTTTTACAGTTATCGTGTTAGAATAATTTTACACAGACTTATTTTTAGTTTTGCAGTAGAAAAATAGCAGGAAATTGTCACTCTACTTTCCAGTATGAATACTTTTATAAGAAAGGATTTTGAAAAGGCATTAAGATACAGAAGTGTACAATATCATGAATTTTCAGTTAAATTTTTTTTTGAGATTTAGCTTCATTTAGGGGATGTATTTGGAGCGGCCTCCACCTCATATTACAAATGTAGAGATAACAAACTTATCCATTTTTCTCTTTCATTATGTTTCAGAATTACTTATTCATTAACCCTCGCAAATTGGCTTGGGTTCATTTTTGGCCGCAGATCCAAAAATTCTCTAACAACTTTCTTATTCCTTTAATCTCCTTTGAAATTTTATGAATGCCTAAAGAGAACTTTATGGCTATATGGCCATAATTTTTGTTGTTACCCCTTTGTTTGAAATATTAAAAAAATTACTTTTGTGCTGGGACTCAGTATATGGTCACACCTCCAATTTCTTTCAACCTGTGTTCTTATTGCATTGGAATCACATTTTACGCTTTTTATCTTATCATTGTAATACTATCTGTATGAAATACTTTGCTGATTTCACTGCTTATAATCCAATATTTGCTGGCTTTCTTTTTCCAATGAGTGACTATGTTAGATCAAAGGCAGCTCACTTTGGCCAGTAAACAATTCTACTTGGTCTTCCTTTGAGTGGACACTGATTTTGTTGGTTTCTTTTTTTTGTGTTTTTTTTTGCTAGTGAATTGTCACAATATTTGCATAGACATGGCAAGTATATATTTATTCCTTTTTCCCCATATTTCAATACTAACTTTTACCTTTGGATAAAACCTCATGTTTTTCTACTCTAATAGGTCAATCGGTGAAAGAACCAGTGTCAATTTTCTGTTTCCATTTTATTGCATGAACTGAACCAAATCGATTCAAATATCAAGGTTAGTGACTCTCTATGGAAAAATCTTTTTGTAATGTGTCATTTTTGGAATGTATTATGAATATTATTTTTTGTCTTTTTACTCATAATATTCATATATTAACTAGCTTATAATATGAAATTAGACTGTTTATAGCAAAATGGAAACATTTTTTTATTATGACTTGGAAGGAATAGGGAATGAGAGTGAGGGAAGTGATGCAGAAGATGATTTTACTGATTGTGAGATAGAAACAGACAATGGTGAAGGGGAAGAGTTTGAAAGTTCAGACGAAGATGATGGAGGAAGTAATAATTTTTTATGAGCAAAGATGGAAAAACAAGCTGATCCAAACAGAACTTATGATACTTGCTTTCCATTTAATCATTTATTTAATACTTATATTGGCTTTAATAGCTTTAAAGTCATCACGGATATGTAGCTGTGTTCCCAAATTTCATAATTTAGCATTATAAAACACTACAAATACATTCTAATGGAATATTAAATTGATATTAGAATATACCAAATCTGAGTGCAACAATAGTTGTTACTATGGCAACATTCGTAATGAGTGATAAAAATTGCAAAATAGCCAGTATTTACGTGAAATTCTAAGAAATACAATCAATAAGCAAAATTCTACGATAGAAATTATAATCTTGATTCCTTTCCTCAGAGAATAGTACAAAACTTGCTCCGATAATACTATCCTAAGATATTTTAACGTGCAAGAGAAAATTACCCTGCACGATGGATTTCAGATTTCCCATGTAAATCAAATGGGAAGGATAGTTACTGATATCGAACCTGGGACTTCAATATTTGCAACAAAAACTATCCTCGGGAGCTTGGCCCATGTAGCATGTTTTCACCAAGTTTCATGAAAATCGGTCCATTGGTTCAAAAGTTAATAGGGGGGGATGGACAGATGGCCAGACAGACAGAACAACAAAACTATAAGCCTATTTCCATTCTGGAAAGTAGGCTAATAAAATTGGACAATAAGAAGCCTGCGAGTAAAAAAATGCGTGCAAGAAATATCCTTAGGCAAGGAGATGGTTTACCACAATCTAGGAGGCTTGTTTCCAAAGCAGATTTCTCTCGGTCTTTTATAACTGATGAAATAATAAATAAGATTTGTTTGACACAAATTGGTGGGCAAAAGAAAAAAGGATACACAAAGTTTAAAAATTGGAGGAATCTTGATCATGCTGAGTAAAAACTTCCTTGGTCTGTGTCCTACATATGGGGCTCAAAAATCCCGAGGAAAACCATTGAAGGAATTCTGGTCAGAAGAATTTGGTTTTCCACTTTTCAGAGCTGCAATGCCCAGATATCGATTTGAAAATATTCTCAGCTGTTTATGATTTGATGACAAGGAAACAAGGCAAAAACGGAAAGAATCGACAGGGAACAAGGCTGAAGCTGTCAAAAATCGTGAATATTTTTACTTCATAATGTAAGAATTTTTTAATACCTGGTCATAATCTCACAGTTGATGAACATTTGTGCACCTTTAGGGGTAGATATCCATTTAAAGTTTACATTCCATCAAAACCCAGGAAATATGGCATTAAAATATGGATGGCTGTAGACTGCGTAAACATGTACATCGCATATTTGCAGATATACACCAGTAAACAAGTTGAAAAAAATGTGAACAGCAGTTGGGAAAAAGTGGTTATTGACCTAGTGAAACATCTTACTGGAAGTGGTCGAAATATTACCACAGATAATTTCTTTACAAGTTATGAACTTGGGTAAGAATTGCTAAAGACGTCCCTAACAATTGTGGGAACCTTATGAAAAAATCATAAAGAATTGCCACATATCATGCAACCATCAAAAATCCGTGAAGTTGTCTTTTCCAATTTTGGTTATGCAAATAAAACACTGCTAGCCTCGTATGTTCCAGAAAAAGGAAAATCTGTTATTTTATTATGTACCCAGCATGAAAAATCTGAGATATCTGACACTGAATCAAAAAAACCAGGTGATATTATATTACAATGCAACCAAATTCTGAGTGGACACAGTGGATCAAATGGTTCAGCATTATTCTGTCAAAAGATGTACCAGAAGGTGGCCACTAGCAATCTTTTTTGATATAGTAGATTTTGCTGGAATAAATGTATGTATGTAAATAAATAAATAAATGTATGAGAGCTTATCCTTCTCATGGAAAGTCAGCAAGACGATGGTTCCTACTGGAGTTAGCTCAAGAATGAACAAAACCAGAAATTGAACGTCACCTGAGGAACAAGCAGTGTAACACTACAAAATTCAGAAATGTATTGAGAAGGCAGGGTTAAGTGAATGTCTTAAAAATTGCAAGGGAAAGTTGGTTGAATAATAAGTGAGGGAGATATTCAATATTTCCATGCCAAGTCGATAAAAAAAACCAATTTATTGTGTGACAAGTGCAATAATTTTGTTTGCAAGGATGACGTCCAACATAAAAAATTATGTTATAAATGTTATGAACCTGCAGTTAGTGATTCAGAATAAAAATAGCCTATTTTTTTAATTTCAACATAATTTTCTTTAATTTTGATGGTAATATATACTGTAAATGTTTTTCCTCGATTGTAAAATAATTATTCATTATTATAAACAATAAAAATGCAAGATAAATTTTTTTCTGATGGAAAAAAGACTGTGCTGGGGTCAAAAATGACCCCACTGAGGTAACACATCATTTTTTTAATCCAGGTGGCGAGGGTTAATAAAAGGAATAAAAATTGTTCTAACGAATCAAGCTAGCAAAATTCATTATAGAAGAAATCAATCAGGTTACAGAAAGTATCACTGAATTGCTCAGCAGTTAAGTTTAAATACTGCAAATACTGAATCATAATCAAATTATTGCCTTTTAATTTGTGAGCCCATTAATATTAGTTCAAAAATTATTTTAGTGCAAAAACTTTGCAATGGAACTTTGACTTAGCAGAAAAGGAAATAAAGAGAATATAAACTACATGTTAATTGCATATTAATGTTAATATTCACTTGAAATATGATACTCTTACATTCTGTTCAGCATCTAATACACAGCTTTTTAAGTTGGCATATTTTCCTTCCAATAAGACTTCCTATAAAAAAATGTTTGGCCAAAAACTGTCCTGTGTCTTATTCGCTGAAAGTACTAGGATAGTTCTGTTGTTAAGTCTGCTTAAGAAAAGGTTAGATCGAGCGAGAGTTACCATTAGTACAAGAAACAGTGGCCTTAGCTTTTGCTGAGCTGCAAAAACGATTCCACTAGATTTTGAGAGTAGCATATAGAAATAATACAATAATACAAGAAGCCGATACTTTGCAGGATTCCATCAATAGGATGAAAACAGAAGATACAATTTCTAAGCCAATGCCAAAACTGTTTCTTAAAATTATTTATACATATTTCAGTTACAAAATAATCATCAAGGTGGAGGAAGAAGATCAATAAACAAGGCACCTATCAGTAGTTTTCTTACGTGATTCTGAATTTGGCTTAAAATTATAAGTATAACGTAAAAATGTTTGCACTTGAGCCTTTGATGTGAATGTTATGGCCTCAGGTATACATCCTTCATTGCTTAGCCCCATCCAGGCAGAGTAATACCATATTAGAGTAATTTTCATCGGTGAGTGTCTTGTAGTTGATACTATAATTTGTATTTTGACATGAACTATGCAGACTTTGATGAATGAAATTTATTTGGCTATTTTATTGCTCTAAATTATGTTTTTTGTTCCCATAAATATGTAAGAGTAAAAACAAGCAGTGAAAAGTTTTTCTGAAAAATTTTACCTAAAATCTAGTTGTCTTATAAATCATCATATCTGTTGGAAAATACAGTATTTATTAATGTTGCCATTGTTATTTCAACATCTAATTTATACTTTATAATCTACCCATAATTTTTAGAACAAATTGGATGATACAAAAAATCATTCATAATAAATAATCAATGTATTATCCTATATATAAATTTCATTGTGAAAGAAGTAGATCCACAATAGGCAAGAATCTGAAACTTTGCAGGTACGTAGATATATATGGGGAACCATCAGAAAAAATCTGAAAACCTTGAAATGTGGAATATTTAGGAAGTAATTAATTTTTTAAATAAAAAATTTCCCATAAGAAATACATTTCATTGTCATTTATATCCATAGCATTGCTTATTTTTAGTTAATTAGAATTGAGATACAAACTTGAGACTTGGACAGATGAAAGAGCTAAATAGATTTTTCTCTAAGACAGAATCTGAATCAATGCCCAATTAACTTAAAAATTCATTTATTGTCAGAAATAAATGGAGATTTTTCAAGATTTCAACAATGAGAAATTCTGACATCATGGAAGTGTCCAGTGCTTTTCAATGAGAAAAGGGAGGAGGGAGAAAGGTCAGTATCAAAGCATGTACACCCCCATGGTGTTTATCGAATGGTATCATTTTGTTCTTCTTTTCGAGCTTTTCTCAAAAGTATCAGGATTTGAGTCGAGGGGCAAATTTTCCTACATTTATGGAATTTGCACGTAAAACAATTTTCTTCGTAACCAAGGTAAACAAAAGAGCAGTACTTTCAAAATTTTTTTCAGTATTACAGTGGGTGGGGAAAGGCTGGAAAAGGTGGAATATTTTAGTTATTTAGGTAGTATTCCGACTCTGGATGGAAGAAATCAGGACAATGATAACAAGAACAAAGGAGGCATTTATGAGACAATGAGCATTGTTGACAGGAAGTCTGAATTAAGATATTAAATAAAGAGGTTAGCAAAAACTTTGATAAGGAGTGTGAGACATGGACAATGAAGATGTAAGCAGATTAAAGGTGTTTGATATGTGGGTATTGTGTAGACTGGAGAAAATTAGCTGGACTAAGAGAAAAACAAATGAGGAAGTTTTAAAAACAGCAGGGGTAGAGAGGAGCTTAATTAGAGTAATAAGGGAAAGACAGAAGAAATGGATGGAACAATTTTTGAAATGTTAGGAAAGAAGCAAATAAGTAGGAAGAGGAAAAGAATATAAGATGAATTAAAAGGAGATGGGTAGGAGAAGATGATGAGAAAGACCTTGAGTGTCACAGATTGGGTCGAGTGGGCCAAAAACCTAACGAAAAGTAGAATAATTATTTTTATACATTTATAAGTCTCTGCCACATTTTTTTATTTACTAACTTTCAATCACTTTATCTTTATTGTCTTTTCTTGCAAGCGGAGCTGGAACAAGCAGACACCTAGTATCTATTCAAGTATTAAAAAGGTCTGTAAAAATATGTTCAAAACCAACAATTGGTAATGTTGATGCCATAAGTTATCTCAGCAAAATTATTATTTTGATCAAATCATATTCTTATTAATAAGTGATAGTTCGTAAAAAGCTGTATAACGATGTTTAAGAAAGAATTGCGTAATATTTATTTAGGACACAAAAATTTGACCAAGGTCAGAAATTCAAACAGCACTTTATAACAGCAATCGATAATAACAGATCTATTTACAACCCCAGCTAGCAGGAGGTTAGTTAGAGGTTAGACATTTTCACCGAGGCCATCTTAAAGATGGTTAACTATGCTGATGGTTTAACATCATTAAAATGCTCTCACCAATTGCAAATTATATATTAAAATTAGGTTTTTGTTTAACAAACTTTTATGGGATTTTAAGGTGAAAGACAATTAAAATAGGTCATTGGATGAATAATGTCTGTTTGCTCATAGTTATAATCTTGTAATATTATAATTATTGATGCACTGCATAAAAAGTTGTTTGTTGAAATTTGATGCCACAAAAAATATAAAATTTCTATGTTAGCACAGGGGTAAATCCATCTCACATTTCTTATTTAAAATCAAACTTCAAGCATCCTGCACTACTTCCAGTCTATTACTTATATGTAACCTTGTTTTTTGTGTGTAATTATAGTTAATCAACCTCTTGGATTATTATAGGTATAACTCCTTCCACACCAGACACACTCACAAGGGAGGAGGGAAACCCAGTGCTGGCATTAACCTGCTCTTTACGAAGAGCACCAAGGGGACTTAATGTCCCCTATTACTTATACATAACCTTGTCTTCAGATAATTACACACAAATGTAAAAAACAGTTGATTTAAATCAAGCTATTAAACCAATAGCGTAATACTGTTTTCTAAGGATGGGATAGACTACATAACATAGACGATTGAATTTTAGAGGGAGAAGAGTTACAGAAGATATCTTTGGTTGCAGTTATAAGGCAAGTGTGAATTTTTTTGGCTTACATTTTAGAAAAAACATCGCCTTATAATCGAGAAAATATGGCATGTTGAATAATTGTGGCTTTTTGTCAGAGAGTGAGATGAATGTTGCTCCATAATTGTCATTCAGCCATAAATGATCTGTAGAAATAAATCTCTTTAGGTGATAAATTGAATTTTATATAAACTATCTATTGTTTTCTGAGAATAAATTATCATAATTAACCCTTTGACCATATAATGTGACTTTAGTCACTGGGACCTTATTTTACCATTTGCCACATAAAGCAACTTTGCTCCATGGCCAATAAAAATGTTTATCGTGCGAAGCGTCATACTTCCCCATCCTTGATTCCACAGTCTAGTATTGGGTATGTTTGGCCATGGAGCAAAGTTGCTTTACGAGGTGAATTGTCAAAAAAGGAGCCAGTGACTAAAGTTGTTTTATGTGGTCAAAGGGTTAAATTGTTTTTGGGCGTATTTTAAATTGGCATGTAAGTTTGAAAAGGAAAGCCAATTTTTGTAATTATTTCATGCAAGCAAAAAAATGTTTGTCATTCCTGATATAGACCATTAAATCTGATTTAATCATTATAAAATAGAAATGAAGAAATATGTAGCTATTCCTCAATTAATGATGTAATATTGTCTTCACATGGTTAGTTACATAAATATTTTTTAAATCCTTTATTTAAACCCATGGCCAGATGTCAAATCTACATCAAATCCGTAAAAATCACAATTCTTAATTAGGATGCACATAATAATCCAGAAATCACTGAAGTTCATTTTAATATGAGATTTCACGCAGGTCTGCCACTTAATACTTTTATTATATAAGGTATCCAGAAAGTTCACTACCAGCAATTCACTGCCAGAAAATTCACCACCATGGAAAATTCGCCAATTGCCAATTTTAATTAAACAATTAACACTCAAAGCCTAGGAAAGCATTTAAATAATTAACCATGAATTTTAACCGAATGAACTTTTTAAGCAACATATAATATGTAAAAAATGTTCTAGTTACGTAAGTATGGTTGAGTTTATACAATCCTCAATCATCGTGTAGTGACTTGAATGATTTTGTTATTTATGCTCCCTAATTATTACTTAGCATGTTATATACAGGCAACGGACGCCAATGTTACAAGGTTCTCAGAGAATTTACACATTCCCCGACTGCCCCTACCCCCAACTATATCATCCCATACTCGGTAATTCCTTAGATATTATTAATAAGTACTGTATATACTCGTGTATAGATCGACTCCGTGTATAGTTCGACCTCCGATTTCTCGGTGAAAAAAATTAGAATTTTTCATATATCTCATGTATAATTCGACCCTAGCTTTCTACTTACTCTTTTACTCTAGATTTCCGTCAGGATCAACATTTTTGTTTCGATATCTCGAATCTCACAATCGAAGTATATAGAACGATCTTGGTTTTCAACAGCTTTTAGTATCATAATAATACTATACTAATAATAAACTGTAAACATCGTAAACCTATTGCACGATCTTGAGAAGAAAAATATTTATTACTTTTTAACTACGAGATGTGACATATGAATTGTGGCAGAATTTCTAGCAAATAGACGAAAATTAAGCTTATATAACGAAAATTAATAGATGCATATTACTCGTAAAACCTTTAATAAAGGTTATGCATGATAGTTGAACAAGAAAATAAACTTAAAAGTATTACTCGTGTATAGTTCCGACCCCCAATTTTTTGCACAAAAATTTGGTCTGAAAAACTCGAACTATACACGAGTATATACGGTATATAATTTTCAGTCGATAGACTACACTAGAAAAAGTTCTTGGTATTAATTTATTCTTAGCCCGACCTGGTCCACCGGTGTTATTTTCTGTCAAACGATGGATGTGAGTAAAAACTTTGAAATAATACAATATCAGCTGTGAATTTCCATCTCATGCACAATATGTTAACAAAATAATCCATACAAGAACAATAAATTCCCCTTGACAATGAATTTTCTGGCTGTGAACTTTCCTAGACCCATACTAAAAACATATTTAGCATTTCTCTCAGTTTAACATTGAAAATTTAAATCCCATAGAATAGAATTAAATAGAGAATTGACTGTATTTATTTTTATAGCTTCCTCCCCTCAATTATAAAAAACCCAATGCATAGTGCATGCCATTAACTTGTGCCATCACCTAATAATACAGTAAAAGTTCTTTACTTTGTGAACTTGATTTTCTTTTCCTCTGTGGACAACCTACCATTGAAATTACTAATAAATCAATGAAATCTACTGACAAATACAATATTTAATTATGATAAATATCACCATAAAATTATAAACTAGAGGCCCCTGTAGATTGATTATGCATGATTCAGAAAAATAAATTACAGTTAAAACAGACTTACTAAAACCTATACTGCAAAAGCATTACAATGAAAATAAAAAAAAATCAATTTTACAGAATTTAATTCTTTAAATTCTTTCCAATTGGGGATGCACATAAAAGTTATGAATAAATCTGGATGGCTGAATTTCCGAGCAATGCTCATATTATTTTGATACTAACATGCAGTGCTGAGCTTGGACCAGTTTGCACCAGTAGTTGAATTTTAAAAAAGTTTCAGAACCATTTGTTAAATGTGTTGTGAACACTTGAAAAATTAAATGCCTTCAGTCAAAATTTACAATGAAAACCAAGAAGCCATTTGGAAATTAATAACTTAAGTATTTGTATGTTGGATATTATTAAACAACTAGTATGTTGCCCATCAAAAATGACAGGCTCAAATTAATAATAAATTGAATTTAAATTTTGAACTTGAAATAAATTATTTTAACTATCACTATTTATATTGATTTTGTTTCTCGAAGCAGCTGGTTGTAACAATAAACGAATTTTGAGGTAGGGGAGGGGAAGAGGAGAAGCCTTGAGACAACAATCTGAGCTCAAATTTTGACAATTACATTGTCATCAAAGCAGTTGCCGTTAAAATGAAAATATTACCCCAAAATATGCGATTTATTAATGAGCAATTTTGAGCTGTAGGCAGAAAAGATGAATGGAATAAGAACGTAGATAGATAGAATAAGATGATCATAAGTTCTTACTAATTTTAATTTCCAAAAGAATAAAAGCCTAAACATTGCAAAGGTGGGTCAGGGGAAGGCATTTAGCCTTGGGAGAACAATATGAGCTTGAGTTTTGACAATTACACCATCATCAAGGCAGTAATCGTTAAAATGGCAATATTTCCCCTAAATATGTGATTTAAGCGTACAATATGAGTGATTTCAAGCTGTAGGCGGAAAAAGACGAATAGAATAAGTGACTTTGTTAATTTTTCTTTAAAACAGTTCAAGTTGGATGATTGAAGGTCAGTTTTTCTGATTTTAATTTCCAAAAGAATAAAAGTCTGCACATTGAAAAGTCCATTTTTAGGCATTACCTCCTGAGAAATAGAAATAATCTCCTGGAGTTGAACCCGGGTCGTTTTTCCACATTTTTTTGGTCAATCACTTTTAATTTGTGATTCAAGCATTCTTGGAAAGTTTTGAACCATTATCTCTTACCGTTTATGAGTTCTAATACACAACATAAAATGATCACCAACCAACCAACACTTGTGTATTATTACAATTATTGTTTTAACTGAAATAAATTTTGTTGTACTCTAGCATCACTAAATAATAATAATAATAAAAGGTTTATTTTCAAAGAGAATGTTATGAGGTAACTATATACACTTTACATCTATATATGTATAAAGGTTGACTGAAATAATTTGTTTTTATTGTTTATTTTTCATTTTAAAAAGTTTACTTTTTAGAGAACTGGTTACTAAAATTTTGGCATTTCACTGCTTTAAACATACCATATGTTACAGTAAAGGTAAGTAATCGGGAAATATGGGCATTTACCGGTAAATGTGCACATTTACTACCAAGCTCGGTAAATGTAAGTTTAAGTTTCCAGAAATACATATTATCCGTACCTTTCCCGGTAAATGTTCACTTTTACTGATGTGCCTTGATAAATGTGGAAATAAGTAAGAATGAGAAATGCTTCACTTCACTTTAATAATTATGTTAATTTATAACAAAAATCATCGAGGGTTCGGCTCTACTGGTATATATTAAGATGACGCTTCCCAACCCAAGGGAGGAACACAGTGAACGTGAGGAGGAACCAAAAACACTTTGACTAACTTACCCAACCTGGTGGGGCCGAGTAAAATTTTTCTTCATTCAAATTTAGTTTAGTTAGTTGTGCACATTTATCAGGAAATGTACACATTCACCAGACAACACACATTTACCATACTTCTAAACTGCAACAGATGTTCGCAATGCTGCCATGTTGTGGCCTGTGTTGCAATGTTTATCCACATTTACCAGTGTCTCTAGGTAAATGTGTACATTTCCCCAATCCAATAAGTAAAAGTATGTTATACTTAGATTTACCGAACTTGGTGGTAAATGTGCACATTAACCGGGAAATGTACACATTACCAGACTATGCACATTTACTGTGACACATATATCATGGAGAATCAACGTATAATGAAGGAAGAGTGAAAACATTTCCTATGGGCTCTAAATCTCTACCAAAATTGTTCAAGTGAACAAATGAGTCAGCATAAGACTAAACTCAGCTCAATGAATACAGATATAATGAATTTTATTTGCTTCATACATGCAATACACATGAACTAAATATTCTTGAAATAATTTACCACTAAAATGATGAGGATTGAATTGATTTCTTCCTATTGCAATTCGATGTGAATAAAATTCAAGATGAGTTGTTGTATTACCTACAGTGGTTGC
The DNA here is from genome assembly GCA_028673005.1 of Tanypteryx hageni. NCBI lineage: Eukaryota > Metazoa > Arthropoda > Insecta > Odonata > Petaluridae > Tanypteryx > Tanypteryx hageni. Next base: position 51,152,711 of record CM054114.1, on the reverse strand, counting down.
ACGTTCTGCAAAATGTAATGTATTTAAAGCAAAACTGAAAATTACTGAGGAAAAAATAATAGAAATACCATTGGATCAATAAAGAAAGTGAAAATGTTGAAGTCGTGTAGTACAGGAATTTATAGGCAAAACTGTGAAATCAATTATTCCTGGAATATTGCCTTCATGATCCATCACAAACACTGCTCCTATACCTTTAGTTTTTGTTGGAGGATTATAAACATGTCTATCATTCTTACAATTTCTATCAGAGGTCAATTTAATTTGTTTCATAGTTTCACCTTCAACTGGAACCCCTAATTTTTTTTCTATTATACTCCTCTAGTACATTTTTAAATTATGAATAAGTTCAACAGCCCTATTATTTCAATAAAAATGAATTTATTAAATATATCCTATAATACATATGCCACAAAATTGGTACTTTTTCATACATATTAATTTCTATAATTTTAACCAATGTCACAAAACATTGTATTAAAATACCAACATATTTCACACAATGAAGAACACTTTAATTTACTTCCAGTGTAGCAATACCATTAATTATAGGTACATAAAACTTTCCAATTAATTCTTTAGGAAGCACACAGTATCATTAAAGTTATGGCATACCATCTTTTAAGAAATCAGATTTCTTTCCTTCATTGATAAAAAATAAGTAATTTAATTAGATCAACCAACAAAATCCAATTATTATGGGAAAAATATTTTCAACAATTATTCAGGAATATTTTATTAAAAAACAAAGGTAATAAAGATTACTAGGTCACTGGTTAAACTCTATTGGATAAAATAGTTAATACAGTTTATTAGTGGCAAAGTGTTGTTTAATAAACTATAAAAACAAATGTGGTAAAATTGTTTTATTTCCAACATTGTGCGTATTTTTACAAAAAAATAATATATTGTCATGTTTGCATATGAATTTATAATGATATGCATACTTGAATAACAATGCCTAACAAATGAAAATTCTTTCAAGAATATATCTAAAATATATTGACATTATGGTAAAATTGCACTAAATTTTAAATACCAGAAATCAAATGACAATTTAATTCTGAGGTATCATTTACAATAAGGCCAATTAATAGTAATACGCCACCAAAACTTTCATTTTACTCATGCAATGAAAGTGTTTAATGCTGGAAAATTCAATATAGGAAAATGCTGTTTTGCCAACACTTGTTGCACCAAAATATTTTAAAGATATCTAGTATGTAATTAAACCCTTTAACCAGGTATGATGAATTGCCTTGCTAAATTTCTTTTTATATGAGAATTCTGGATAGTAATAAACCTTTACCATTATAATAAAAATATAATTCGAAAACAAATACCCATTGGGAACATCATCCAATTTTCTAATGGCCCAGTTAAAGAGATAATTAAAACGTTATATATATATATATATATATATATATATATATATATATATATATATATATATATATATATATATATATATATATACACTGATTCAACTTTAAATAAAGTAATAACTAACCCTTCAAAACAGTGGCCTACAACCAGGAGACCAAATATATTGATAAGATGGAAATTAAATTTTTGAAAAAATGTGGATGAATTTGTAACTCACAAGGCATCACCTAATTCTTTACAACAATCTCTGTGTAAAAGATCTCAACATTAAAAATATAGTTCCATCTGGCTATACAGTCATAATAGGTTGTATACCACTGCTTAAGATTCAATATTCCATCACGTACATGATATCATTATCAATAAACAATTTCTCTCACCTGCTGCAATGGCTGTATTTAAACTTCCAGTAGAACTGAATGCAGCACTACTTTGCATTGGATTAGAATTAGGACCCCCTGGACCGCTTTGGTTGGCTGAATTAGCATACGGAGATCCAGTTGGATTAAAATTTGCTACTGGTCCAGTAACATCGGCATAGCTCACATTTAAACAGCTACCACTTTGTGGGTCTTCTGCCACTTTTGCAAGGATCATCATACAAGCAGATTTATTACACTCCATATCACCTAAGAAGTAATGAGGATTTCATTAGAGTAGGTATCTTAGTTACACTGCATGGTGAACTTTATACTGTTTTCACTTTATAATAAGTGACCTAAATAAGAGTAAAAAATGAACTGTCATTTTTCTCATAAGGTAAATAAGGTACAGAATCATGCATTATTTGATTCATCCATCTTCTCTAATCACATATCATAATTGTGGCATGCCCAACACAAAATATGGAACCAGAATTAAATATTACATTGATCAAAAAGCACAAATTCAAGAACTAACACCAATTACTAATCAATTTCAGGAACTTCAATTCCAGAACAAGTACAAAACTTCTCTTTGGTATCTCCAACACCCATAAAATTATTATAAAAACCAGATGCATACTTTGGTTACAATGTAGATATCTTCAGAGGTGATTCACTGAAAGAAGATTCTAAAACTTGTAGCCAAAATGAACATCTGGCTATTTATGACCGTTAACAGCTATCGGAGATACCTAAGAAAAGTACTTAATTTTTCAACTTTAGATACTTAAGTGCTTAGTCATAAGATGAGCTTGGTAACTCTCTAGCGAATTAATTTCAGGAACATTCTTCATGATAAGATGGAGGAAGCCAATGAAGGAAGGATATATGTAATCCAAGAATAATTTCCAATGTTTCGTAAATTAATGTATGCACATGATTCAAATGATTCATGCAGATAAAATGTTGGCCTAGAGTTCAGCAATTACTTAAAAAAGTACTATTATAAGGCTACAGTTAAATAAAAAGTATAAAATAATAATGCAAATTAATATTACAAACAACTATATCAAATTGAGTATTAATTAAATATAATTTGAGGGATTTGAAGATGAAAACAATAGAAATGTAACATCAAAAGCATATTTTGGTTGCAAAATAAAATACAAGATATTAAAAAACACAAACTATCTCGACAAAAGGTGATCAAAAAGACTAAACTGTTTCAACCTTTCAAAGAGTAATATGCATCAAAACAGAGAATATCTTTCATTAATTTCATTAATAAATTCATTAAAAACATAGTAGATTATAAATTGGTGTTTAACCTCTAGGCAGCCACTGAATTATTTATTTATCACATAACACTACAAGCAAATGTCTATTGTTGTCAATTTAATGTTGCTGTACCTCTAAAAACTCATGATTACTCTTATCTAGGGAGCATAAAACGGCAATTTCATATTTTAATTTAATTTTGATAGTTGTGTTGCGGTTTTTAACCCCAGGAATACTCTGAATAGCCGCAAAAATTACATATGAGCTTAATTTGATGCATATCAAATTTAATCGATAATGGGGTTGAAAAATTGCATATGCATTTTTCTATATATTTAAGGCATAAATCATAATTAATACAGTTATTATTATTGATTTTTGACAGAGGAGAGTAATTTATAATTTCAGTTCCCAATGGCCAAAATAAATGTTTAAGTATACGATGATGAATCTATTTTCGAGCATAACCCAATTTCTGAAAGCCGATAACCATCCCTGACACAAGATAGGTCACACATGTTAAAGTAGAGAACATTATACATAAAAGAAAATGCACACACACACACGATGACCTATCAAATGAAAAAGTTGATAAGATTTTTTTAAATGAATTCAAAACTAATTTATGCAGAATATGATTTTTCCTCATTGATTCTTTCATAATATGATTGATTTGAAACAATATATAAACTGTGAAATTCAGTTCAATAAATATTATCTACAGATTTAGGATGTGTGCCAAAACAATCTGAAATGGCTTACGAGAAGTGAAAAAATATAGAAAACATAATAAAATGTGTCAATTCTAATTTCACGAATTTAAACTTCACATTTGTGCGGTAAAAATGCAATATTCTCCACATGTAACAACTTTACCTAAAACAAATAATATTTGTGCATATTAATCAGCTAATACTGCCTTGATATATCAAAAATATAGTGATAGTAAATTTGACGTACTATTAAAAAATAAGTTACTTATATGCATTCAATATTTTTATATTAAACACTGACAGAGAAATAACCCCGAGGAGAGCAACTGAACATTAAGAAAGAAATGAACTTACCAATAACAGTTATACACCTCTCCTGTAGTGTCTGATCTTTTGCTTTTTGAGAAATTTGGACGTAAGATCCACTTTCTTCTTTTATTTGTTTAATATAGTTTCCTCCTTTACCAATAACCATACCAGCTGTGCTATTAGGCACTAATATTTTTACCTGGTTTATGAAAGAGGTAGAGGTATCATTTAAATGCAAAGATATAACTTTGTAAAATTATCCTAAAAATTCCAAATGCAACAAAAAATGCAACTGTATTAACTTACCTGTTTCTCTCTTTCTGCAGCAGTTTTATTGTCAAAGTCAATAGCAGGTTTTGCATTAGGGTCAGGCTTTTCTTTTATCTTTTCCATTATGAAAACTAAAACTGACATAATGGCATCTAAACTACCAGTAATTAGGCAAACACGTTCAGTAGTTCCTGAAAAAAATACACAGTAGCAGTTACGATATCAAGAAACTGATATAATTCATGCACTTCATGGATAATAGAACCAAATGCCAGAATTTGCTAAATTCACCTGGATAAAAATCATTAGCTTTGGACATTTTCACTCTAGCACCAGAATCCTTCTGTAGTTGAGCTATTGTCTCCCCACCCTTCCCAATTATCGCTCCAGCCGCAACACTTGGTACGAGTAACTTGAAATGGAATGAGCCATCACCACCTGAAAATTTATACAAAATAGATACCACATTTCAACTTGGGTGCCGAAAGAAAACCACTTGTATTCTTACCAATTAAAATTGCGACAGGCTGGATGTAGCCGGAAAACTATTTGAAGACATTATTTTCGTAAAGATTAACGAGGTATAAAACAGTATCACGCAATATTTTTCAAAAAAAAACAAGAAGAAAAAATTATTTAGCTTCATGACAAGTGAAATTTCGTAATCAGGATTTTCAAACGTATCTGTGCAAGATAAAAATAAAAAATATATATCCATGCACTAACTGGTGTTGGCTACTTACAAATCAAGGGTTTCTAACAGCTGACGAGGTGCAATAAAAAATAATTACAAAAATTACTCGAATTTGTCATTGCAGATCGTGTCCTAACTTATGTTGCCGTGGACAAAGTAAAAAGAAACTTTTCTCGACAATAGAAATTTAGTACTAACCCCCTCCATAATGTGACCTCTTCGTTGTTCCATTTTCTACATCGCCATCGAGAGGTCTTTTCCGTGAATCGGGAATTTCTGGAGAAGGACACGTCTCCATTCCTGAGTCTGCAGCCATGTTGGACTGTGCTGATTTTCACTTATGGCGACAGTGAAGATTGCGATGTGTCAATGGTCCGAGTTAGGAGATTGGCCTATATTATCGAACCATCAACAGCATCTGTGGCCGTATAATTAAAACACGATTAATGAAATATTACAATGTCGAGTCAACCTTCCTAATCCACGCAAATTAATAACCGACGAGTTTCTCGTAAAAATAAATCAAGTTAATCCGTCCTTGGAATAAGTTACCATACGTTGCTGTGGTTATCATTTTTATTCTTTATATTTACAATTTTTTTATCCCTACAATTAAATTCTACAAGAGGAACATGTTCATTCAGTGAATTATAGTCAAGTATTTGATTAAAAATTGGTATAAATGAACTATACTATCATTGGAAATCATTGGTTACTAGAATTTCTCTAACGTGAATAAGAAAACAATTCTTACATTATTTTCTCCATATCAGTCATACGATAACAAAACTTTGGAAATTTCATTTCATTCTCGAATGAAATCTAGGCCATATTTAAAGTTCTACCGCAGTATAGTTATAATATCAGTTAACTTGACGTCATATCAACTGATGTGTCAAGAATTACACCTCAACTGATGTGTCAGGAATTACTCCTCAACTGTACCACTGTACTTCTGCAAGAACAGATAAATTAATGAAAATGAAGTTTATGCTGTGTTATAAGCCAAGAAGGAATTGGAGTACTGATGAAATCACAACGCATTTATGAGTGCTCATTTCTTAAGAGTAAATATTACCAACTCAAAATTTATAAAAATAAATACTGTCGTTATCGTGGTTGTGAATCGATATAAAATTGCGCAGAGCCTAGCAGAACTGGCAGAACACCCAGATTTCTTATCCTCACACAGTATAAGCACCATAGATTTGCAAATAAAACTTTACTCACGTATAACGAACAACAGATGACTGCGCAAGTGAGTTGTGACTCATTTGAATGTACATTTTATTTCCGTATCTTTATTATCATGACGTAGAAGTGTCATTTAAAATTCAAAGTAAATATGCTCAATTTAACTGTGTGTAATTGAAAATGGAAAGTGTTTTGCTATTGATCCCAAATTTTTAGAGCCGTAACGCCAATTTCAAATGTCTACTTTCCACGCAAACATTCTATCCTGTATATTTGTACCGTATGTCTAACGCAATTTATGAGTTTTCAAGGCCTAATATTTTGTAAAGTATCATAGCAATTAAATGAAAGGACAATTATTCTCTGTAACAGGCATATGGGAATGTTTAATTGACACTGGTTATATTATGACATTCATATACGAGTATTAAACAAGATTTTCCATTCTATAGTTTCGGAATTTTTGGCGAAGTTACTATAAAATGTCATATGAGAGAAAGGACACTATGGTGAAAAATTGAAATTTTACAGTTAAAGAAAATGTAAAAGAACATATGCAATAACTCGAAAAAACATTTATTCTATCTATAATACCTATATAAGTTTGGGAGTCAAAGCAAAAATTCAAACCATGTCTTCACAATAAATTAAAGACTATTTGTGAAAGAAAGATTAATAATAGCTATTTTAAAGACGGAATGGAATATTTTGATGGAACGTGTAGATTTATAATGATTAAAACAAAATCAATCATTATTCCCTTTAAATTTTTGTAAGCAATTGATTGGATTCCTTTAAAATATTGATTTTAAATAGATATCATGAAATACCGTAATAAATTGTATAATGTGTAATACAAAGTCCGAATATGAAATATACTCATTCTATTATTTATCGCTTAGGACCTAGGATTTCAATAACTTAGTGGACATTTTAGCAGCTTACTGTAATTTTATTTCACAAATTTAACTACGCAAGCTCATTTCGTTAATGTAAGCTCAACTTATATGAACGTATACAGCATACTACACAAATGTATTGTATCTTGATATTCATATTCCCTCCTCCAACAATCCAGAATATGGCTACTAAGCGCCGCATAAATAGAAGAGAATCGCATTTTATGCGGAAGATTGGGTCGCGGCATCGCGGTCTTGGTTTGTACGAATTGTGAAAAGGAAAGAAATTAATGAGAATATAACTTAAAATAATCTCAGAAAGTCGTAAATATGAGACTAACGCAAGTTGTATTTACTCAACATATCGGTCGTATGTTCAAAAAGCATTGGAAAGTACAGGGTCAGCGAACTGTTTTAGAGACGGGAGCAGAAAAGGCTTTGAAAGATAAAGGAATACCTGTGTATGAATATGACGAAATAATTAATGACATTCCAGAATTAGAGAGGTGTGATTATTACAAATCTATATTTTTTGGATACTTAAAAAATATCAGATTTTATCTAGAACCAACGTGATTCAATAAGAATTTTAATTTTTAGGAATATAGTGAAAGTCGATGATGAAGAGCCTTTACCGGACGAACGTTCTAATCCACTTTGGCATGATAGATTGTGTCATACTTACAGAAACCACTTAGCATTACTTGAGGGGTTAGACCAAGCAAAAGTCTTGACAAAAACAGTAGAAATCGAAAACGGGCTACCAAAGTCATTTGAAAAGTTATTGGGTAAAGTTTCTATACCAAATCAACACGACCTAGCCAAAAGGTGAGCACTCGCGGTTTACCCAAGCATATCACAATTCAGTTGTACATTAAGTATAGAAATTACTATAATTCTACAGGTCCATCATGGTTTCCCATGTATTTGACGCCACGCAAGAGAAACTTCCCAAGCTACATGATCCGGATAGACCTGCTTGGGTTTTTCCTCGGGTCTATGGTATCCCAGACAGAAGAAGGAAGTGAGTTGACGTTATTAACAAAAAATTGCTGAGTTATTTGCAGATGACAAATGCAATTAAAATTTTTTTAGGAGTCATTTTTGCCATGATTAAATTAAGGTTAAAAATTTCCTTTTCAGCCTCTTAATGGGTCTAAATTTGTTTCATTTATGCCGGATGATAAGCAACTCAGAAAATGATGACATTGACCATCGGTTCTTTTTAGAAAATGGTGTTGTATCAGTGCCTTTAGAAAAAGATGGAGATTTGATACAACTAGAATGTAGAGCTGATCTCCTGGTTACAAGTAAGAGCCCACTTGCTCCCTATGCCACTGCAGATGTGGTAAATGAAACAGAGAAAATTTCATTGCCATATCTTGATCCAATCAAACATACCGTATCTCTGCTAGAAGAGAATATATATCAACTTCAGGATTTATTTCGTGAGTATATCACCTGTCCTTTATATTATATTTTCAGCTAACTTGTGCAATTAAGGTTTGCCAATAATAATAATATTGTATTTATTCCATTAGCTGTTCAAAAATTGAAAAATTTGATTTATATATTTCAAGTATCACTCCATATGAATTAGTATAATAATATATATAGCTTTGGACTTAATTTTTCTGTTTGTATCTTGTAGAACATTGTAAAAAGATATAATCAAGGACCAACACATTTTTGCCTTTAGTATTTCCTCACATGGATAAAAAATTCATGTACCATTGGAAAGTTAGATAAAACTGTTACCCATTTGTTAAAATGAAAGAAATTACATGCCCAAAGTCAGCGGAAAAAACATTGGAAGAATTCATGAAACTTAGGGTTAAATTCTTTTTGAAAATACATTAATGAAGTTTGAGCGAAGATTCTCATGGAAGAATTCATGAAACTTAGGGTTAAATTCTTTTTGAAAATACATTAATGAAGTTTGAGCGAAGATTCTCATTTTCCTGGAAGCAATACAGCCTACATTAATAAAGTTCTATACCACATTTGAAGTGTTTGTTTTGGTTTGGTTTTTATATATATTTTTAGTTTTATTCAAGTTTGTCTTAATGTGTTATTCAACTATATAGTATGCGAAATTTGGAGAAAAATGTTTTTTTGTAACTACATATGTAAATATCTATGCCATAAATATCATCATTCTCTAAAAAAAATCGAGTGTCTGTCTGTGTGGATAACCAGCAAAGATAATTGGCCAATTTTGTTGGAACTAAGGATTTGATTTTGACCAAGCTTTCACTTTTTATTTAGGGTGACCTGCATTGTTTTCAATGGTGGTCGTTAATTCCTACCACTCCAATAAAATAAATAAATAAATTATTTTCTTTTGTTTAATTTTCTCCATTTTAATAACACAAATGAGTGTAGTTTTTATTTCCACTTTAAAATTACTGCAAGATACAAAGTTGGGACTTTAACCCAGGTTCAGAGAAAAGAATGAAGTGTTATTTTAATCATATCATATTTATAAATTGTGCTTTTGACAAAAAAATTATAATATTTTGGAAGCAAAATCTTTCATTGCTCTGGCAATCTGATTGTTACTGATTATGCTCTATACTCCTGACAAGTAGTTGTTAGCTGCCCGTGAGAGTGGAAGAAGAGTAAGGGCAAGCAAGAAAATAGAGGGGTGGGGAATACAACAATACAGGGAAATTGGGAGAAAAAAGGAGAGGTGGAAGCAGCGAAAAATGTATTTAGTTATAATACATTGTAACTAAACATTTTTTTCATTCTCTTGACATTTAACTATTTCTTTTCTCTCTGTAAATAAATCTATGAGTTGGACGTTATTTTTCATTATTTGCAAATATTAAAATATGTACAACAATTTTTAACATTTCTCAAAATTTTCCGCAGTTGGACTGTTGTTTTTCTACTATAGTTGGGAGCACGAACGAAGGCGGGTGGCAACTGGATGCGCAGAAGGCCAGGAATGTCACGTGGTTTCTCTCCCTCCTTCACTTGGCCAATCAGTGTCAGTCAGTTACAGCGGCTCTTGGCGTGCGCTTTGTACATTTGCACCGTGTTTTTAGTGTCTATTTGCATGTTTTACGGTTGAGATTTAAATAGTACCGTCTTGTGGTGTTCTAAAATGGAGGGCGAAGGAAGTAAATGCACAAACAAGCAAGAGAAATCGTATATAGTGTAACAGTACTACAAAAAATGAGATGGAGCATGCAGATGATTCAGCACGTACAGCTGGTTACAATGTTGCCAGCTGTCAAGAGTGAATGGCGAATGCTTGTGGCATAGCGGCATTGGACTTCGTGCGTCATGCATTGTTTTTCGAGCGAAAGCTTATGCAGGCTGGCGAAGTGACAGCAATGCAACGTGTATTTCTCTCTCTCTGCGCAGTAATCATCACTCACCCGCCTTCGTTCGTGCTCCCAACTATAGTGCATGTAAAAATAACTCGAAATTATTTCAAATTGTGCATCTCTTTGAAATTGGATGAGCAATTTTTTGTAACGAATAATTAGAAACTTTTGACTAAGTTACTTTTGGTCATGTTCATTTAAAATTTAATGTTGGTTTTTCACTTAGTTTTTTATCTGATTTTAACATCAGTGCTAATAATTCTAAAGTCAATAAAATAAATACAACCAATATGTATAGAAAAACTATAAAATCCAACCATTTTACATAGAAACAGCTGTTGATCATAACCGCATAAAATGAGTTAGTAAATTCATGTGACTTGTCGATGATCATATATTGTATGAAATGACCTAATAAATTCTTAGGGCTTAATTCTATTATGGAATGAAAAGTTGGCATAGTAGTAATACTAAAATTTAAGGGATGTGAAGAGAAATATTTTTACATAATCTGAACTTGCCTACATGTATAGAAGGCTCTTTATTTTCATGAAGTTTACACTTTTAAATAGCACTTTAATGAATGTAATTCGTAATAAAAATCTTATTAGTTAATTCCCATTGTTACACTTTAACTGCTATTCACACTCGCACCTAAATCAGGGAAAGATTGATTTTGTATCAATAAAACAGCATAATAATACATCCGAGCAGCAGTCATATTAACAGTGAGAAAAACAATCTTGCTGTCAGTAGTTGTGTAGCAGTTTAAAGGTTAAATATTGAAATACAATATAATTCAGTTGAATGTGCATAATGTTTTTTCCAAATTTATGTAAATCTATACAAAACTATATTTTATCTTTTTATCATAAAATAAAATGTGCTAAGCCATCTGTTACCAAACAATACATCTGCAACCTCTCTATTAAGGCAGCTGCCCTAACCCCCTTATCCCCAGTTATTTACCAATAAATGCAATACGTAACCCTAATTTTAAAATATTTTAAGCATTGGTTATACTGTCATCCTATACATTTTGTTAGAATTTAATAAAATACTTCAACTCAGCTAAAAAACAAACTATTCTGCGAATCCCTTGCAAACCTTTTGCGATCCCCAGGTTGGGAGCTGCTGTGCTAGTTTGTTGAAGTTATTGCACTGTGATGTTGTTTGGTGATATTTTTCATTACAAAACTTGTTTTCTATACCAAATAATTATTTTTTATTTATTCTTTTATGTGGTATATAGTATGAATAAAATATTATAAAAAAATTTATTTCAGCTCTTGAAGCCAATCCTTTAAATCTCAATCTACACACTGCTGTTATCTATTATAATGAAACTGAAGTTAGAAATCTTTATGATTTACCTATAACAGAGCCACAGTTCTTGGGTCGATCATTAGTTCATGCTTTTGCTCTAGCAGCATCTCAAGCAAGACATAAATTTGGTGTGAGTATAATCAGGAAATGTTACTATAGTGAAGTGTATCAATTGTAATTTGTTCTTGTAGAAAATACAAATTTCTTTTGGATATGCCATTTATTTATTGAACATTTGGTAATGCTTTTATTATTTTCAAAATTGTCTCCTTATTTACGCATATTTTGTTTCAGAGCAATGTTGGTAAACTCGATGAACCTGTAACTCTACAAAGCATCCATACTGATGGCAGAAGATTTCAATTTTCAGTTTTCCAGCTGAACACGATGGATTTGAGTGGAGTAGATGGAGTTAAAAATATAATTTGGATGACACCAATTCATGAAATGTTTGAATTGTGTGCATATCAAAAAGGGAGGCCAGAATTAATAGGGTACAATGGTGATGTCTTTGAAAGATTATTGTCATTTTATGCAAACAATTAAATACAACATAATAGTAATTTAATAAATTATGTATTTAAAAATTTTCTTTTTATCCATCCTTCAATGAATAGAAATAGCACCATATCTTAATTCGCTTTCAAACTGTTCTGCATTCAATGTTCCATCAATCGCTTCACAATTTGGATTGAAAACCGAATACGCACTCACTTCACCAGTCTTTTTGGGTCCTGTTCTTGTATTGAACCAAATTAAAAATAATAACGAAAACATAAAATATACAATTCCAAATTCGAATTCCACAGCTATAATGTACAATGAAACCCACAATAAAAAGTATAAAAAATAGTTGACTCGAATTAAGTGCCTTAACATTTTTTTATTTTTGAGGTTCTCAGGATAAGCGTCTTCAGGTGTTTCTGGCTCACTACTATCTCCATTTAGTATGATGCCCTCAGCCTGAAAGTTGAATTTATTCAAACATGGAGATATTTATAAAAAGGGTATATTTTAGTGTTCGATAGTTCGTGTAATTAAAATTCCTTACCATTTGTGTAGTGGGATCAGCTGTCAAGTTAGTCTTATCTTTCGACAGAAATTGAAGCGTGGCAATGTCGTACAAAGTTTTTTTAGTTTTTTCAATTTGCTTTTCTTTTTTCTTTCGTGATCTATAAGCTGCAAGTTTATCGTCAATGTCCATCACTGATACAATTTAACATACGTCAACAAAACTAGGATAGCCGATAGCCTGCTAATTGTGTTTGCCTCAACATATCGAAAGTGTCGAGCACTTCGATATTAGAATTAATAGGAACTGAACGATATCGCTGGATGATTTGCATTATACTGCGCATTAATGTCTCCTATTCCAGAAATAATGATAGATCTGGTTGAATAAAAAGATGAAAACACTGCAAACTGATGTCAAACGGAAACAACTGTAATAAGAGTAAATATTTCAGTGATTCTGAAATCGCAATATTATAACAAAATTCTAATTTTGTTTATTTGTGATTTTATCGCATGGTTGATATGAAAACTGAATGAATATCAATTTATTAATATATTCCACTAAATATGTTATGAAATCACTTATTGGAATTAGCATTGGTCTCGCAATATATCGATATTGCTTCGATACTTACTGAGTTACATTATGTATAACCATTTTATTTCGGTACGCATTTGTTTATTGTTTTCTTGAAATTTCTCATTCCGGAGCCGGTGATTGTTTTATGTCAGACATTTGAACGGATTTGAGGTTACATTTGAGTTTAATAATGACAGATGCTAAAGGTATGAGACTATTAATCATTTCTATCGTTTATAAAACTAGTCACACTTGCTTCGAGTCGATGTGGTTACTAAACCTTTCTGTATAAAATTTATTTCAGATAATCCTTTGGGGTTGTCATGGCACGATAGTGCATGGATTCCAATTCTGAATCCTGCGAACATAATGGATTACTTTTCTGAAAGAAGTAACCCATTTTTTGACAGAACTTGTAACAACGAGGTTATAAAAATGCAAAGACTTGGCCCTGAGCAGTTAACGTAAGTTATCCACCAATTTAAGTTTTAGAATTATAGTAACGTATCTTTAACTTTAATATTGTCGTTTCTAGAAATATGAATGGCCTAGAATACATTCTGCTTCACGTCCAAGAGCCTATCCTTTATGTAATAAGGAAGCAGCACAGGCACTCACCAACTCAAGCAACACCGTTGGCAGACTATTATATAATTGCTGGAGTTGTTTATCAAGCCCCGGATTTAGGATCAGTGTTAAACTCAAGACTAGTAGGATATTTTTCTTCTTATTTTATTTTGATGAATTAATGTTGATGTCTTTTTGTTCCTCAACCAATTTTGTAATATAGAATGAATGTAATTACCTAAACTAAATCATTTTTATGAAGGTGTACCCCGAAAAAGTTAACAAGGCTAATTTTTGAGCTTTTCCCTCAAAGATGTGATACATATTTTTCGCTCTTTTAATAAACATGCACTCCTTACATTAGATGATTCTAAAAGCAGGTATTATTAGCATTGTTAATATTTGCATGAGAAAATTTATTTATTTATATTTTCTTAGTTATCAACAATACACCATCTTCAGTCAGCATTTGATGAAACAGTCTCATACTCAAGGTATCATCCATCAAAAGGCTATTCATGGGATTTGAAAGAAAAAAATCTCAAGGATAAGCTAGCCAAGAAAGAGAATGCTAAAGAAGAACCAAGTTCTTTATTTCAGCGACAAAGAGTAGATATGCTTTTAGCAGAATTGACGAGGAAATTCCCTATTAAAATGCCATCCATACCAACATCTGACCCAAAAACCAATGCAGGTATGTATCATTCTGGCAAACTAATAAGAGTAATTCATTGAATTGGATTGTGCAACTTATTGGATAAATTAAAAGTTTCAGAAGATGTTAAACCTGATATAAGAGTAGATGTCAAAATAGAAAAACCAGACACACCTTTATCACAAAATGCACGTATGAGACCACCACCTGAGAAAAAAGCTCGTTTATCATGAAAGAAGTGAGTCGATTCATCAGTGATTATGGTTTTGGTAAGTGTGACTTCTTAAGTATCTTTTTAAGATACTAAAGTATCTGGTCACCTCTTGAATTGTCATTTGTATGCATTGGAATAAGTGCGTTGAAATAGTAATAGTTTAAACATGTTCATTTGTCTAATTTACAGCAGCGAAAATACACCTGAGGTATATAAATGCTATTTTCTAATGAAAAAGTCAGTGGTATGATTCTCACAAATGGAATTATTGTAGTTGTAAGGATAATTTGGAGGAATGAGGTTGGTTAACGACAATATGGGATGGGAAAAAAGTGAAAGATATTTACAGAAACTATGACTGTAATCTATGAACATGACTAGTATTTGATATTACTTTAGAAATATTTGTCAAGTTTTAAGGATTTTTTTGTATGGCTCCAGTAAGTTTTGTAATATACATCAGTATGCTAAGACGTAATTTTGTTTCATAAATTTGTCTTAATTTTGTCATATTTATTCATTATACTTAAAATCTTTTCCAGGTGGAATGGGTTTAGTCATGCTGCAGAATTATAAGATCACTGCAACTCAGTAAAAATGTACAATATTTGTGAAAGTAACATTATCAGCATGATTTTGATATGAATCATTACTCATTCATGAGAGATTAAAATGGCAGGACATTATTATGTGTGATATCCGATGATTTTTGCCATAACTGATAATGCTCAGAGAATTTAGAATTTCTTATTGAATTCCTCTAAAGTACATGTGCCCCTTTGTGATCCTATTGTGTTGAACTATTTAGGATTTTGTACCTACATTAATAATTACTTAAATATAAATTACTTTATCACTAAACAAAATTTTAACATTCATTTTAACAAATATTTAAAAATAGTCAGAAACGAGAAAATTGATCTGCTACAAATAGTTCAGTGGTAAAATATCTGCCCAGCAAGTGGAGGACCCAGGTTCGATTCCCAGTCATAGCAGACCTTTTTTCTCGTTTCAAAATTATTCCCAACTTTACAGGTTATGCCTGTCTGCATAGGATCTTCAGATTGCTTTATTCCATCAATTTCTTGCTTGACAATCTCACCATTTGAGAGGGAGGGGTTTTATTCTATGTATCTCTTCAAGGACATCCGTTGGGGCTGGTTGAAGCTAGCTGGACTAGTTCGGTCCCTACCAAGAAAACATCCGTGTTCAGAAACGAGAAAATTGATCTGCTATGATAGTTCAGTGGTAGAATATCCGCCTAGCAAGTGGAAGACCTGGGTTCGATTCCCGGTCATAACTGACTTTTCTCATTTCAAAATTATTCCCAAGTCTATAATGTGTCACATCAATAACAGGTTATTTTAAATTGCACTTTGGAGAGATATTAGATGAAAATTATTTGCCGGTGATTGGGATTCACTGGCTTAGAGAAAGGGTTCTTAATATTTTTGCCTTCGTCAGTCAGATTTCTGCATTTGAAGTTTATTATCAGTGTCTAGTCACTAGCCGTTTTGTTCCTGTTCCATCTTCATCACCATTGCATGTAGTTTTTAACAATGCATGTAATCTCTAATGCGGACCATCTAGAGTGAGGTTCTCAAACTCAAATTGCTGCATGGCTTTCCACCAAATCGGTAGGCCGCATTAAGGCATTATATCCACAGGTCGCATTTTTACTTTTTTCAGTCCTTGCAACTTTTCATCTATGTACTTTGAATGTTCTCTCGTCCCTTCCACAGGAAAGAAAATTGCTTTAAATGCATTCCTTATAAAATACACCACCTTTTTGAACTTCGCGTGCTTGCAGTTCGCAACAAAAATTTTTATGACCATTACTTGTTTCATGCCGATTATTTGCATTTCACGTAATGCATTTGTGATGACAAAAAGCATGGACTCCCTCTACTTTTTTGTTTCCAATTTCAGTTAAAACTTGGGCGCCCTAGAAAAGGGCATTATCATTATATATCGACGTTTCTTACAGAGGAGGAGGATTCTAATGTTTAGGCACTTCCAGATGAGCTGGAGATTCGAAATTTCTTTCTTAGGTGGGATTTTGTGCAAAACCGACTAGAAAAATCGAAAATCATTAAAAAGTGCAACAATGCGGCCGCTAAAAATTCGCAATCCTTTAAACAAATTTTCAAGGTTTATGTATTTCCGCATATGCTACGGAGTTGAAATTTTTTTATAAGTAGAATTCGTAAAAAAACGAAATAGGGATTATACAAATTTTGATATTTTAATTTGTTTGGCAGTTGAAAATTATTAAAGTTTAAACAAATAGATAACTGTTTAGACATTACTGGATGAGCTAGGAAGCTGAAATTTTCAAGTTATGTACAGAGTAGTGCATTTGCACAAATAAACATTTGAATCTCTCCATAAACATATTGCGACTGCCGTTAAAAATGTTAAAAATTTAAACAATTGGAAAAATATTTTTTTACTTCTAGAAGTACTAAAACTTTAAAATTTGGCAGAAATGTGTAGCATTAGTACCCCATAATGAAGAAAGTATAAAATTCTTAAAATTGCAAAGTTTTGGGATTGTTTTAGTCTATTATTTTTACATAAGGGAAAAACGAAAATCGCTCCGGAGGTGAAATATTTAGAATATAAAAAAATATTTGTAATGATGAAATATGAAAAATGAATGTTTTTTTGTTGAGATGATATGCTTGCAAGCACCAACTACTAGTATTATATATTTATAATGCTCATTATTAGCAGTTTTCCGAAGTAAACAAACTTGATAACTATCAACTTAAATATTTTGTAGCTCAGTTTGAACTTCACCGCCAATGCTGCTATTTTTGATGGTAATTTTAGTTTAAAACTTAAAGAAACGCCATCATTTTGAAATGTAAGGCTATCATTTGCTATTATCTTTGTACATATTTTGAATGTAATTTAAGGGAATGTTATTTTGTTTTGGGCTTCATTTTTTATTGCGAATTTTTAATGTAAATCTAAGAATTGCTATCACCTTGTAAACGTAAGAATTTTGCCACATATTTTCAATGCAATACTAAAAGAAATGTTACCACTTTAATACTTCATTTTTTGTGATGTATTTTGAACAATTAAAAGAAAATTAACCACTTTCTTATGCTAGGTTTTGATTTTGTTACGCATTTCGAATGTAGTTAATGCTAGTGTTTTTTTGCAGCTTGGAAATGTTTGTTGCAGTACCCAAGAATACATCTCTTCATCACGTACTCAACATCCCATTTCAGTAGTTCATCAATTTAAATTTAAGAATATCCTTGGAAAATGCGCTTTGTAATGCAGAGTTTTCATTTGCTATTATGTGTTTTGAAGATAATTAAAAGAATTTTTTTACTTTATAATGCTAGGTTTTCATTTGCTGATATGTTTTCTTTTATTTTCTGTTCAACTTTATCATTTATGAAAAAAGTGATTTTTTTAGGTAGCTTGGGAACCATACTTCCAAAATAACATTGCGTCTTATAGAAAAATAGGACTTGCACTTTGCGAATTTTAATTTCGTGTCAGTTTTTCGGAACCAATTATTCGCGAAGTTCAAAAAGGTGGTGTTTTACACTTGAAATTGAGGGTTATGTTCTTCAGACAGGCAAAAAACATGCTAGCAGTAGGAAGAAAACTACTCCAAATGTGCAGGGTTTTTATAAATGAAAATGAGCAATACTGTGGGTATTTTACAAATGCTGATTGAATCAACTTCTTAGATTATTTAAAAAGACTTGCATGAAATATTTTATAACAAGCACATTTGAGTTTGGGCTGTGTTATATAAAATAACTTACTTCATAGGTGGCATAAATGCACCACGAGTTTGAAACCCCTGATCTAGAGCAATTTCATGAATCTCCAGTGGTCACTACACCATGGGTATGTGCATTTGAGGTCTCCACTACTTTCAACTATTTTAATTAATATGCAGCTTTCATGAAATAAGCAAATTTGTCTTTATATTATAAAATTTGGTGTCGGTTTAGTTGGCAGAAAGAAATAATCAAATTTCTTGATAATTTTTCCATTATGATTAGTCCACATCACATTTACTTGAGAAATATGCAAGTTGTGGTAATACGTAAAGTGATGAGAAATTTAAATTTATAGTGTCCCTATTGAGACATCTTTTATTTTAGTAGGAGGTTGTTTTGTTTAAAATTATACTATAATTATATTATCGTACATTTCTTCAAAGGAACATGAATTATTATTGTCATCCCAGTTCTTTAGTAGAATTGCGAAAGAATATTGAAAATTCATAGAAATTAAACATTAAATATGACATCCTTTGGACTAGGAAGTTGCCAATTTTCCATTTACCAACACCGATCAAAGAGTTATCTTTGGAAATCTGAGAATTATTTTCTACTTCGCAAATAAATATTAAAAATGAATAATACTAAGGAAATATAAAATAAGAACAATTCTTAAGTAGAAATTCCATTTACTGTACCTCTAAAGTTGTTCTTTTCTAAATTGAGAAGCATATGGCAGAAGGATACTTATCCTTAGTAGAAATAAGATTGAGATGACAGGTGGCTTATCTGGGATGGCATATATGGAAGGTAAAGAATGGATACAACCAGAAGACATTGTTTCAGCCATATTTTAAAAATAGCCAGTTGTAGGTTTCTGGGATGCTGGATTTGAAGAATGCACGAAAATTTTTAAAAATCCACATTTCAGCGCATTTAAGATGCCTGCCTGTTACAAAAACGAGAAAAAGATTTTGGGTAAGAGTTGCACTATATTTACATATAATACAAAAATGTAGTGTTTATGAAATGAAAAAAGTTCCAATAAGTTTCCAGTATGTATAGATAACTTGCAAACCACTCCGACATTATCACTTTGCTAATTTTTGAACTTCCACCGCACTTATCATAATTCACATTTTCATTGAAATTACAGCATGTCACAGGGTGCAATTCCCTTTCAACCCTGAAAAATTCATTATGCTGGCATTGTTAAATGATTTTCTTAATACTTTTTTCTCACAACAAATGACTTATAAAAACCTGAATGGAAATACACTGTTCTCGATATTATTATTCAGCATGAAAGCAATTTGTATAATTTCAAAAAATATTCACAGATTTCTTCATTTTCCTGATTCTTGAGGCATATACAAGAATTGCACGATATTGCTTATTTTGAAGAGTCTGCTGCACATGCTGAAAAGGAACAATAAAGTTATTCATATGCATAGCAAGGTGTTCTTCACAGATATAAACATTAAAAAGAACTTACCATCTAAACTGTTCAATTTTTGAGTTATCAGCCTGAGGCAAGTTATGAATCAGTACATAGTAAACCTGAAAATAGATACATAGTTTGAATGAAATTTATAAACATTTTGGGTAATATTTTACAGGGCATTTATAAAGCTCATGTACACTTTAAAACTTGATTAACTTTGTATATACACAGGACAGAAACCTGTAAATGGCATATAATAGCAAATTTGATAAATTTTTATCACTAAACATTTCTAGAGTTAAACATAACCTCCATCGGCATTCAACTCAATTTTCCTACTCATTGAAATTGCTGTATAGTGACCTCACAGATTGCATTCTCGACCCTGGTCCTTATGTAACCTGGTTTCAATATGTTAATTACACTTAGCATTTTCCCATAAAAAGGGGTCTAATGGCAACAGGTAATGTGAATGAGGTAACTAAGTTATTGATTCACCTTTGCCTATCCATTTTCTGGGAAGAAGTGACTAAATAACTGTTGCATAATAGCAGAAAGCAACATCTGACTGGAAGAATGCAGTGGGCAAAGTTCAAGGATGAAATAATTATTATATTATGATTTATCTGAGCTGATACCTCCTGACTGGTCCCCCTTCTATGTGGTGATGATTGCAATTTTTTTAAACAAATAGACTCGATATCTGATTCTCAAAAATTTCAGATGTCTTTGGATACAATGTCCAGTTGGTGCGATACATGAGATCTTAAATTAAATCCTTTCAAGAGTAAGACCCTAATCTTCTCTCTCCATAAAAGTAGATTGATATTCAATAACAAATTAAACGGCCATCATTTATTGAGGGTTGATTGTCACAAAGACGTATTATTGTTGACACGATTTTCCCCCTTCATATTATCAAAATAAAAATTTGTCCCTTCTATGACTTCATTTTAGATTCACCGATATAAAAGACTCCCATGCCCTGCATACCTATTTCTGTAGTATTGTCCTACTGACTATTTCTTACTGTTGTCCCATATGGGCAATGTCAACCTGGTGATGGTTAATTTTTGTCCCAATTGTCAGTATGAATTCCTTCCCTCTGTAATGCCTCCAATAACGGTGTTTTCCCTTCACTTTATCTAATAGCCATAAAAAGGTTGGGAAAGTCAGATTGCATTCTGGCTACAAAGAAGCTGCCACAAAAAAATTTAATTGGAAACAAATTTATCATAAGGCATTAACCCTTCTTATAACTAATTAAACACAATAAAAGCATTATTATATTCGTAGAAATGAATAATTCCTTGTTTATATAAAATTAATAATGCCATAATTGTGATCCAAGAAAAACTTGAAGGCAAAAGAGGTAGGAAATGATCAGCTGATAGACAATTTTAAAGGGAAAGAGAACTGAATCTGGTTTCAGATGATAGAATAATGCAAAGAACTGTTTAACATATTCATGGACCTCTCTTCGGACAGAACACTAATGATGATGATAGCTTTCCATTAAAATAAAATAGTGTTTTAAACAACAAGTAAAAAATATTAATACGCACCCTCCATATGTGTTTATTGAACCTTTTTAAATCACATTTTAATAACTTGATCAGTAGAAGTGCAGCCGCCTCCCAATTATGCGTTAGGAATGCATTGCGTATTTGAATGGCTAAGTAGGTCGAGGACTGAGGTAAAAGAACTGAAAAAAGGCGTTTTTCATCACTGCAACGTCTCATAGTTTTAGCTCGTAATCTGCAATGGTCTCAAATTTGGTATAAAATATTCGTGGAAAATTCTCCAAAAAAACTCACCATCAATTTCATTTGAGTCAGCCAAATTTTGGCATCGAGTTATTGTGCGGATATCCGTTTGGCAGCGTTTCTTCATCTTCTGTTCCACCAAGTCCAAAGCTTCCAACTAATGCCGAATAAAACATTGACTACCTTGAGTATATACATTTGTTTCACTACAGCATCCATACATACCATTTTTTGTTTAGAACACTTCAGCATATTAGAATTATTTTTGAGTTCACTGCTTCGCTTCTTATTACTTCCATTTTTCTTAAGTTTACTATTATTTCGTTTACTTCTCATTTTTCTTGTATACCGATATAAAAAACAAACGTAAATTTGAACGTTAATTTCGTTATTCGCTTTAAAGCCTTTAAAGTGTTCTCCGCATGAGAGCAGCACTAGGAAGTGCTCAGTATCATATTCCCGCGCTTTTCTGTTTCGGAAGCTTCTTGTTAGTATTTTATGTGAGAAGTTGGAATAATGGAAGGATTTGATGATCCCGGAGTCTTTTTTTCTGACAATTTTGTCAGCGAAGATCAGCAGAGTGATGTTCACGTCTCGTTTCAAAGCACTAAGAAGAAATTTAAGGATTTTATACGTCAATTCCACGAGGGAAATTTTAACTATAAATATAGGTAAGTTATCAGAAATAAGGCCTGGGTTTTTGTTATTTTGAATAAAATCTATAATTAATGTTTTTTATTGAAGGGATGCGCTTAAACGTCAGTATAATCTTCGTAAGTTTTGGTTGGAAGTAAACATAGAAGATTTGGCTAGCTTTGATGAATCTTTGGCAGATACATTGTACAAACAACCATCGGAACATATACCTTTGGTATGAAATTATTTTATCGCTTTATTAAAGGCAGTTATTATAGCTTGGGAAAGGTATAATCTAAAAAACTGACATTTTTCTATCAAAAGAGAACCCACTTGATGAATAATTATGGGCCATTCCTCCATGTTACAGTTAGCATAAAATTTAGAATGACGTAATTATTAGAGCCAAAATAAATGTTATTTGTGACGTAAAGGTACACAAAAATTTGATCATGTTATATTTTTTCTCGATGATACTTTGTTATATGTGTGGTTTATTTATAGTAAATTATATCTGATATCAAGAAGGTTTTTTAAAATTTTTATATAAAATTATTCTTTATCTATAATGTATGATTTTTAGTTTGAAGCAGCTGCCAAAGAAGTTGCTGATGAAGTGACAGCACCAAGACCTGAGGGAGATGAAACACTAGAAGAAGTGCAGATATTGCTTACCTCAGATGCCAACCCATCTTGTCTACGTGACATGAAGGTAGTTAAGGCACCATTTAAATTTCTTGAAGATGATTATAACTGCGTCGAAGTTGTAAATTTCATGTTTTTTATTTCTAGTCTGATGTTGTTTCACGACTAGTTAAGATACCAGGAATTGTTGTTTCTGCATCAGGGATTAGAGCCAAAGCTACATCCATGTCGATTCAGTGTAGATCATGCCGAAATGTAATACCAAATCTACCACTAAAGCCTGGTCTTGAAGGATATGTCCTGCCTCGGAAGTGTAATACGTAAGTTAATTTCTATGCATAGCCTTATAATATGGAATAATATAAATATTTTATTCAAAATCTCCATGTCCAAACGTTGAGAAAATATTGTTCTTTCAAGCGTTGCATGGAGTAGTATTTCCTAATCATTTTCATTCCATGGCACAACACACAAATAAGAAATATAGGCGGGATGCTGGTTCATACCTGAAGCCACACTAGTGTGCCACAGCACACCAGTTGAGAATCATTGGCGTAGAGGATGTCTGATAAAATTAATTGGTAAAAATTCCTTAATTGTGGAGTGATGCACAATAATTTGATCCTTATGTCCAATTAGTCAGAAATACACAATGGTAATATGCCATCATCATACACTGTATTTACTTGTGTACCGCACGCCCTCATGTACCACATGCACCCCTATTTTTTTGGGCCAGTTTAGAGGGAAAAAATAAATTTTTGCCGGAATAAGTTGACATCTGGAATTTAATAAATAAAAGTCTGCCTCTTCACCGATACCCCTCCCTGAAACAAGGTCTGCCCAAGTTAAGTATATACTTCTTCCCTCTTACCTGCGTGATGCAATTTATTGGGTGATCTCTTTATACTGATGCTAGCAAAAATCTCCTCTTTGGTAGTTGCCCCTCTTATGTTAAAGGAGCATCAAGGGCCCACGATGAATTTGGCGACACAGATACCAGATGGCAACTTATTCCAGCAAAAATATAGATAGAAATTGATAGTCAACTTTTAATGACAACTGCATATTTTGAGTAACAATAATAAACTTAAAACTTTATTAAAAGGTACAGCTTTAATATTATAAAATATAACATCATCTCAATCATCAAAATAATTGGTAGAATTCTCTGTCTTCTGTGAGTATAAGCATAGACGCGTGTTGCAGTGAATTTATTATCAATACTCGCAATTTATATAACTTGTTCTGAAATCCTCATGTCCATTTTTATTACCAACATCGAGGAGAAAAAGGTGCACACAGTACATGAGTAAATATGGTATGTTTATGAAAGTTTTTGAAAATTATTGTATTGCTTTAAACAGGAGATGCATATATAGGAAATGAAAATTTGGTCAAAATCAAAGTGAACCAATTCAAATTCATTTAAAATTGAGGTATTTATAAACTTTGACATAGGTTTAATCCCTTGGGCATCAGTTGAATAAGATAAAAAAGTTTTAATTTTTCCATGTGATAACCTATGTATGTATTTATGTAGACAGGAGAATAAATTCAGGAAAAAATTGAAAGAAATGCTTGGAAATGGCTTTCCCAAGTTAACACAGGCAAATAAATTTTGAAACGTAGAGGGTTCTGGAGTTATCTTTTGCAAATCAATGAATGTCATAGTAAGCGCAAATGATGTATATAAATATTCAGTGAATACATAACAAAAATGCTGATTACTCTACAGTCACTCCTTGACTTACGAACACTTGCATTTACAAACGTGTTTCCTTAAAATATTATTATCTATCCCTTTTGACTTGTTTGCATTCAGCCATATTTGACTTTTAAAAGAACAAACCAACCAGCTCAAACTGGGAAGATCAGGAAAATACGCATGTAACAAAAATACATCAGGATCTGCCCAGAATGGCCATGCAAATTGAGATTTTACAATGCAATCTGCCTTGCATTTCAGGTTTGACCTGCAACATACAGTAAAACCCCTTATTTACGCTTTTCTAGGGACCTGGGAAAAAAGTGTAAATTGCAGAAAAAGGAAAAACTGATTTTACTTTTAAACTCTCATTTGTTACAGTACGACTAACAATAAAATCAGTGTTAAAAAGTGTATCTATTTATTCATTTACTTAACCAGCACACTTTTTAATAATAGTAATAATAAAATATATGCCGAATTAAAATGCTAGTATAGTATGCTTGGGTTTCCGTTAGATTCTCCATATTAAATTTGTCTGGAAAATTGTACATAGACATACATAGGTATATTTACTTCAGGAACATCATACTTTTTTGAAGCTTGAATAGTGTTCGTTTTTTCCACCTCTTGACCTATGACTATTTTAAAATTCATGTTATAACTTCATCGGATTCCTCTTAACCTGGGATTTGGAAGAACCTTTTTTCTCAACATCCTTTTTGTCACCCATTTTTTAAATAATGGATGGGTAAAAACTCGCTAAGGTAGGTACAAAGAATATGCTGATGCACTGATAGCTTCAATTCAATGACTTATGAGGAGTTCAGCCGCCGACTGAACTTGATCTATTTTGGCCTCAGATGATTTTCAGTTACATTGTAATATGTGTGAATGATGTGTTTTACAATGTAACAAGTATCTTGTATCACTTAACAGACGTGCGGAATGTACGATGATTTTTTGAAACACGATTTTACAATCTTTTAAAATTACTATTACTCGAATACAACGCGGGGGCTACTTTTAATTTATTTTTTTGGAAAAAGCACCGCATTATATTCGGGACAATATGGTAATTTAAATTACAACAAATTACAAATTAACTTACATTTAATTACAAAATGTGGGAGCCAATGGGCAGAATTTGAGTGGAAAGGGTAAAAACATGATAGCGCCAAACTTAAACATCTTTTCAATAGCATTCATACTTGGTTCAAAGAGTAAATAGTATTTCCGTATCTAGGTGTGCTGTTTATGCTCTGCTAGTGTGATTTACATATAAGGTTTTGAAGTTTTCTCCCATAAGAGTTCATACATATTTCCGTCTCTAAGTATGCTGTTCCTGAGTAACATCGTAGCATCTGCTAAAGCAAGTGCTGTTTTGAAAAGAGTTTATATTTCTGCTTCTAGGGGCGCTGTTCCTACTTGGATGCCATCAGTTTGGTTCCCACCTCTGTTTGGTTAATGGCAGTTTCACAGTTGCAATTTTTTTTCATCGGATATACATCGGATTGTGTTGGTAGTAATCGTGTAATCATATTAAATCATTTAATCGTAATGTTTTATTGTTCGATCAATTTCTTCATTTTTACGGGTTTATTTATATATATTTATAAGAGAAACCAAATTCTGTTTTAGTGGGAAAAATATTTTCAGAAAAATACAAAAAGTTTTCTGCGAACTAGAGTTTTTGGTCATACTTTTTAATTGTTTATTAAGCATTTAATATGTTTCTAAGCACTTATTTTTATTGTAGTATTGAGGATAAATTACCCTGAACATCTTACTTTTAAGAAATACTTGGAAAATTGTGAATAATGTAACATAATTTAATGAAAAACATTGACAATTTAACTCAGTCACCCGTAAGAAACTCGGGATTTTGGGGCCACTTTGAAAGGGTTAACTGTGAAACACCATTTTTATCAATTTTTTATGCTTGTAAAGTTTAACTTAAGTAACCTTGTTGAAATTGAGGGGAGATGTTGAAAGGTTGCCAAATTTTTCTGATTTTCTTTGATTTGATTGCTTTTTGTTTCAGCGAACAGGCTGGCCGTCCTAAATGTCCTCTGGATCCTTTCTTCATAATTCCTGATAAATGTACATGCGTAGATTTCCAGATAATTAAGCTACAAGAACTACCAGAGTCAGTACCACAGGGAGAAATGCCTCGCCATTTAAAAATCTATTGTGATAGGTTAGTTAATAAATATAGCCACTTATATTTGTTAGATCTTTGATCAACCTGCCATTAACATGAATTTTAACGTATTTTGAGGTTAAACTTTTTAGATATTATTTTAACTGCGTAGCCATCAATGGAAGCAGTCATGTTTTGAAGAAGTATAGTTTTTTTATTTAGTTTTTCTTGATTTTTCAGGTATCTCTGTGAAAGGGTTGTTCCAGGTAATCGTGTCGTTGTTCTTGGTATATATTCAATTAAGAAGGTTGCTCAATCAAGGGTAAGTGGTATTTGTAAAAGAAGTCCAATGATTTGTCTCTTTATCCGATTAGGGACTAAATTACCGTATCTGCCCGAATAGAAGCCGACCCCACGAAATTTTCCAACATTTTTTGGCAAAAAAAGTATTTTCGTAAATTTTATGCTTAAGTGTACCAGACATGCACGCACAACCTAGAATACATTATACATTACATCTATATAATTATATACGTTCCATGTAAAGTTTTATTAGGTATTATTACTGTTAATTATAAATATAGTCAACGCCGTTGCTCACACCTTACAATCAAATGTAAGTATATTTATTTATCTTACTGGAATTCAAACTGCTGCACATCGAAAGCTGTCATCGAATTTGGCGTGATCGTCTACTTAGTCATTATACGCAATTTTAATAGATTCTATGAAAGAGGTTTCCAAGTTTTATTATTATTGCTGTTAATTATCAAATGAATTACAGTTAACGCCGTTGCTCACACCTTTGAATCAGACGTATCTTATGTTAGCGGAATTCAAACAGTTGCGCATCGAAAGTCGTCATCGAATTTTGCGAATTGACTAAGCAGTCGATATTGTCTACTTAGTCAGTATACGCAATTTTAATACATTCTATGAAAGAGGGTTTTAACATTCATACAAAAATGACAATGGCTATAGCAAAATATAAAATAAACAAGAAAAATTAATATGAACTTCTTTTATACTGTCGGCTCCTAACTTTAACGTACCATTTAAATGATCCGTAAAAGCTACGACGTCTGCTACATCTGAACTTTAAATCGATTGCAGCACTAAGAAGTGCAATTAAAACAAAGAGTTGAAGAAGCTTAGTGTAGTCAGAATTTGTAAAAACCTCTAATAAGACCGGTGTTGGTATCTTAAGAACTCGTTGCAAATTATGATCAAAACGAATTTGCTGTAGCGTGCAATCATGCTATGAACCTGGTGGGTTGTTAAAACTCGATTGTTTTATATACCGCCGTTTCCTTTGGATAAGTATCCATTTACTTTTAACTACGTGTTAAAATATATAAATAACCTTCAATAGCAATTTAAATTACAGCTCCGAGCAATCGCTGTAAGAAGGGAGCATTTTTCAGACATCGAGTGCCTTATCAGTGGAATATAGGAGGTATGCTATGGAAACAAGACATTTTTCAGCAATGGCGTCGTACGAGGATGCCAAATTTTTCCTCAGGCTCGCATTTAAGCCGAGGGTGATTTTTTTCATGATAGATTTTGACAAAAAGTATTGGCTTATATTTGGGCAGATACGATAAATGGTAGAAAATGGCCAATTTTGTACCTTTTTGAGAAAATTACGTTTGGAAAAAAACTTGAACTCTGATCCCTTCTAAAATTTTCCTGTATTATGATAAAGGTCCACAGTAAATATTTAAAAACTTAGTAGGCTTCTGGTTTGTTCATTACCAGAGATTCATGTGGTATTCTTTGAAGTAAGGGTCAGTGCACAACCTTTTCTGCAAATGGAACACACAAAACTTGTCCTCTTCCTTATTCCTTTTCCCTTATATACCACATTCTTTTTGCATTACTATATTTTTCTTATTTATTGCCACTTGATCGAGATAATAGCACTTGCTACAATTATACATCCAGTTTCCATGATCTGTCATCATAATGCTGATGTCATCAGTGGCATGTTTTAACGTGTTTTTAACAAACTTCCCGATTAGGTGGAAGGTTGAAATTTTGCAGGAATGTTTGATTCAGATATAAAAATTAAATGACAAAAAATAAATATGAAAAAAGACCCGGGTATAACTCCATTAGGGTGATTTACATTTCCCGTAAGACAATGTAAAAAGCAGCTTTTTAAAGTGCAGGCTTTTATTCTTTTAGAAATTAAAATTGGAAAGAATTGACGCATGATCTTCCAATATGAACTATATTTTAGGGATATTAATGAAGTTTCTTATTCTATTAATCTTTTTCCGCTTACTGTTCAAAATCTCTCATATTAAACATTAAAATCACATATTTTGGGAAGATATCGACTTTTAAATCGGATGTTGCCTTGCTGACCATGTCATTTTTAAACTTCAAGAATCAGTTGTCTCAACCCACATACATGTAATATATACAAGTGCATAGATGACCTTAAATTATCGTAGGATTTTTCATGAAATTACGTAATTCTAATGGAACTGGGATTTAGTTAGGATACTTTTGCTTATCTAAATGACTATATACATAGATGTAGACTAAGAGAGAGCGGAATGTGGGGAGGGAGATAGGAAGGTACATAGAAAGTAAGGGTGGTATAGAATTAGTCTATTTTTCCAGAGAAGGAGAGATAAAGTAGAGGGAGGGAGGTAGGGAGAGAGGAAGAATGGGAAGTTCCTTAAATTTAATACTTAATCCACGCATACCTGTCATATTTGATGGGCAATTATGCTAGTCGTCAATGAGGTCTCTGATTACACACAATTAGAATTTTTTAGAGGCAAAACTGACTTATTAGTAGCTAGTTTGTGGTAGATATAAGAATGTAATATCATCCTAGTTATTAAGTCAAAGATCAGTCTATGCCACCACTTTTTTGAAGAAATATGCAAGCTTTAGTAGCTACATAGCTGGTCGTTTCTATCCAATTCTCTCATTAATTCGTTGTATGCCCTTACAATCTTGGGACAACACAATTCCACCTTCGAACCATCCTTCTGCATTGTTTTTACACACTGCATTGGGTATATAGGTAAGTCATAGCCCACTGACAAAAAGACATAAGTGGGTCGGAGGTGAGCCACTCGCAGTCCCCTTCGTTTCTTTCTTTCCAGTCCTTTGTGCTTGCTACCAATTCTTTGGAATGATCTGTGCGGTCAGTGTCTGCAGTCCCTATGACTCTCAGACCTTTCTTGGAGAGTTCGGTAAATAAATTTGGCGTAGTAAAAAATCTATCGCAAATTATGGTAGAACCTGACCCAAAGAGAGGCTTTGCAAGAAACATCACGACATTTCCATCCGAACCCATATTATTATTTTTAATTGTTCCCTTCTCTGTATACAATTCTAAGTAGAAACATATCCCAATGTTCCATCCGCTTTTCCCCACCACTTGAATCTGCTTGTGAAGAAATAAATTCTAACCGAGATCCTCACCCTGTTTTCTTTTGGTCGCCATTGTCAAATATAAAAAGGTTCAAGTTCAAAAAAATGTAAAACAGAAACTGCTGATGGAAAAAATGTGTAACTGCACAGAACAGAACTTCAAACTATCTGTAAGCTGCTGGTAAAAAAAGATAAAAGAAGCAAATACCATGCCATCACACTAGGGGGCGGAAGAGGACTGATATATCGGTGCTCCGACCCTAATCGATTATATGCTGAGGATCTATTTTGTACAGCCAATTGTTAAGGAAATATTTCAGTTATTCATAATATACCTTGCGATTTGCAACCACTTAGCGGTCAAGTATGTAAACAATACTTAAATTAATAATGTTATGGAGAAAGTCATGTGTTGGCCACATCAGTTTTTTTTTTCATTTTTAGGCTGGTTTCAAAAGGAAACAGCCTTATGAAGTGGTCCTGTCTGTGTGTATCCCTTACTGACAACTTTTGCATCAATGGACTGATTTTCATGAAGCTTGGTATGAGGCTCATGCTGCCAGGGCCCACCTCCGGGCTATATTTTCTTTTGCGATGACTGAAATCCTGGGTTTGATTCCAGGAACTTTTTTTCTCTATTTGCTTTACATAGAAAGTCTCATATCCATTGTGCAGAGATGTTTTCTTTAATACATTAAAATATCTAAAAATTGTGATATCGGAGCGAGGTTTGTACCGGTCTAAGGGGAAAAGTATGTAGATTCTGATTCTCATCACAGAATTTTGCTAGTTGATCATATTTTCTTGAATTTCTACTAAAACATAGCATTTTTGAGTTTTAAATCACATTTTATCTGATTGTTGCCATAGAGACAATTATTATGGAGCTCGGCTTGAACATAGATGAATGAGCAAATGGGTTATTTTCTTTTCTGCTCGACTACTCTTCCGCAATCGACAGTTGATCCAGACATGTTGGCGTATAAACAGTAACATTTATTAAATTTGTTTATTTAAAAAAATACATGCAAAATATGTCAGAAAGATTTTGACATTGTTTTTAGTATTTTTAACCTGATAATGCTCTATTAATTTGTTTTCCAATTTCCTCTATACTTGATAAACTATGAACTACAAGTAGTATTTATGGTATGAGAATTCCTTGGAATGACCAACACATACTGAAACATTTCCTGTCAATGTAAGTAATCAATTTGGGAAGTCAACTTCCGGAAACCAGCCTGCATTAGTCCTGGATTTCTTGTATAGGATATTATTTCCATTGGTTTAGTTTCACTACTGTTGTGAATTTTTTCCATAAAATGCTGTTATCTGTTTTAATTCCGTTTGTGTGGGGTAGAGATTTGAAACTTTATTAAGAATGAGGGAAAGTTAAGGCTTTTAATCAAGCTCGTTTTTGATTATTTTTATGACAGAGAACTAGAGAGAAAGGTTCTATTGGTGTCAGGAATCCATATCTCCGAGCTGTTGGTGTTGAGGTGGACACAAAAGGATCTGGTTTCAGTGCCAAACTTGCTTTGTCTCCTGAAGAGGAAGAGTCTTTTAGGCGTCTTGCTGCATCCAACGATGTTTATGAACGAATTGCCCGATCTATTGCCCCAAGCATCTTTGGATCTGCTGATATTAAGAAGGCTATTGCATGTCTTCTTTTTGGAGGTATAGTTTTCTTAGTTTTATGTACTTTTTGTGTGTCCATCAGATGGAATTGAAATGTGGAAGTATTACTGAAACATATTAAAAATCACTGTAGTGTAGCATTTATTTTAAAAATTTAAACTTCTTGTTGCTTTAACTGTGGGATTTTATATCAACTGTTAACAAACATTCTTTTTGTTTTTCTTTGTTGTTATGGCTTTACATATTTCATGGCTGTTATATTATTTATTCTTATTAAGATATTTCACTGAGAATTGGCTGTAAAGTGCCATATCTGAATTACTTGGTTAAATAAAATAAAGTATAAAATTTCTTTATTGCATTGCCTCCTGGAAGAGCATAAATAATATCCTGCACTCTTAATCTATTTTGAATTTTCCAAACTTTCTCATTTAAATATGAATATTTGGTTAACTGGTTTAGAGAATTGAGACTTTAAAAAATATTCCAGTTATACCACATTACCTTGTCAGATTGCTAAACAAATATTTTTAACCTACATAATATAAATGGTCCATATTGTTTTTGTTTTTTTAGGATCCAGAAAACGCCTGCCTGATGGATTAACACGACGAGGTGACATTAATGTATTACTTCTTGGTGATCCTGGTACAGCCAAGTCACAACTTTTAAAGTTTGCTGAGCAGGTTGCTCCCATTGGTGTTTACACTTCAGGGAAGGGATCATCTGCTGCTGGTTTGACCGCTTCTGTCATACGTGACCCCAGTACGGTATGTATATTGTATATCTAATCAGTATGTGGAAAAATAGTGTAAAATTTAGGTGGTAATACATCAGTGAGTAGTAAATCCCATTCATATTTAATAGTTAGATTGTGCTTTCTTTGTTCATTATTTTTAATTCACGTATGGGATTTATATGTAATTAAAATATTTTATTAGTTATTATTTCAAGCTTAAGTTTCTTTTTAAAGAAGACTTGTATTTGGTTTGGCCATATGTCAGTTCGCAGGGATATAACTGGGGTATATCACTTAACAGATTTTTATGAAATTTGTTATTCAAGTTTTACTGTGTTGCTTTCAAGACTGGAACTTGGCCAAAAATGGTCCACTGCATGTTTTACAAGGGATCCCAAAAATATAATTAACTAGAGAATGTGAATGAAAGAAGAACCATGACAATTAAGTCTAAAACATTCTGGCTGAGTAAGTCGCTAATAATTATCACAGCACATAAATACAGTCAAACTCGTTTATAACGAGCACGGTTGTAACGAGTTCACGGCTATAGTGAGCAAATGCTACCTCCAAGATAAGTTTACGAGCATTTACATACAAATATTTCACGTATATAACGAGGACGCTTCACGGATATATCGAGCAAACTTTGACCACTTCTCACTGTCTCAAACGCGGCGGCGGTCAGCCCCTTCAATCCTCATAGTGACCCAAAATATGTAACCTTGTGTTCTTGAGTCCAGCCTCTACACCCTATCCCTCGGGGAAGTTAAAGACCGCAGCGTTGTTGTTAAAAATTAATCCCTTCGTCCAAACCAAGAATTCCCAACTTGCAGGTACAGTGGCACTCGCGGAGGTCCTTTGTCCTCTCCTCCCAAACTCCAGCTCTTTTACAGCCAGGAGGTTGTGTTTGGAAGGGGGTAAGGGGTAAGGGCATGTACAATGGCGCCCACCCCCGTCGCTCAGCCGAATGCACCCAACACCCTTTCCCACGTAAAGATGGGAAATCCCAGATTTAATCCGTCTCCTCATTAACTCTTCCTGGAATTGGTATGCTCGCAGTTTGCAAAGAAAGTTCGTAGCGTTGATCACAAAAGACAGTTAAGGTTTTGCCCTTGAACGAGTAACATATCCGTACATAAAAGGAAGTGTTTGTCTATTCGCGAAAAGGTTGATATTATTCGAGAGTTAGAACGTGGTAAAAAATGTTGAAGTGTGTAAAAAATTTAATTTATCGTTGTCTATGGTTTCAACCTTATGGAAAAACAAAGAAGCGATTTTATCTGCACTAGAGAACAATCTAACAACGAACAAGAAAATGAGGAAGTGCGACTTGTGTACTGTTGATCAAGCACTTCTGGAGTGGTTTAAGATGCAGAGAAATGCTGGTTTCCCCATCAACGGTACAGGTACAGGCAGATAAATTTGCAAAACAATTAGGACACGAGAACTTCACATGCAATAACGTGTGGCTTGATCGTTTTAAAAATCGGCATAACATTGTTTATGTGAAAGGCCCTGTCAGCAGATTAAAAAACGGCAAGTGAATGGGTGAAAAGTGTTCGGGAGGAGTGTCGAAAAGGTTACAGAGAAGATGACATCTACAATGCCGACGAAACTGGACTGTTTTACAACATGATGCCAGATGCAACGATTAAATTCAAAGGTGACAAATGTGTTGGTGGCAAAAGACCTAAGAATCGTTTAACAGTTGTAATGTGCGCAAACATAAATGGGACTGACAAAAAAAAACTTTTTCTTATTGGTAAGTCACAAAAGCCACGTTGTTTCAAAAATGTAAAGAAGCTTCCCGTTTAATATGCAGCTAATGAAAAGGCATGGATGACTTCCAATATTTTTCATAAATATGTAAGTCAGTGGAACAACGAGTTACGGAGGAAAAATAGAAACATTCTACTCCTTGTCGATAACTGTCCTGCGCACCCACATATGCAGGAGTTATCCAATGTAAAACTAGTGTTTTGCTTCCAAATGCGACTTCTATTTTGCAGCCAATGGACATGGGGATAATTAAAAGTTTTAAATTCCATTTCAAGCGATTTTTTGTTCTACAGTTGATTGAAAGGAGGGAAAGAGGTTTAGATGGCAACGACTCTGTATTGGATGCAATTCATTTGATGACAGATGCATGTTTCACCTACAACGATCATAAAATGTTTTCGAATGTCTGGTTTAATATCGGGAGAATTTTCGATTGATAACCATAACGTTGATTAAGATCAGAATGGCTTAAAGAAAATGGAATTGCGAATTTTGACCATGTAAATGACATTGACAATTTTGTTCATGTTGATGATGATTTGATTACCAGTGGAATTCCTACAGAGTGTGAAATAATAGAGACAGTATAAAGCACAGCAGACAGTGATGAAGACAATGTTGAATGTGTCGAAGACACAATCCTTACTCAGGATGCCGTGGAAACATTAAATGATTTTTTTTTAAAACATTGACATTTCCGATGGTGTTTTTAGTGCACTAAGTGTAATAAGAGGAAACTTAAGAGACTTCAAATTGAAATCTATGAAACAGGCTACTATTCAAAGTTATTTTTGTAAAAAGGGGGGTGATTAAGGATGCAGCTGTGAGTAAATTTTATATGTACTTATGTTTACTTTAAATTTTCTAGTTTATTCTCATTTTTAGGTTTTTTCATAAATTTACTAAATAACCTTTATGTTTATATATTCACATTTACTTCTTATGTCTTATTTCACCATACGCATGCATGCTTTTGCCTTCACGGATATTAAGTTTAACGGCTATAACGAGCAAAACTAAACGGTCCCGTGGCGCTCGTTATAGCCGAGTTTGACTGTATTTATATATATATTATTATTAATATAATAATGTATTTTGGTGAATTACCTGGAACTGATCATCAAAATATTGTTGTATTGTGATATACAAGGGACAACACAGGATGATACACGAAAGTCAAGGAATTCTCTGTTTTACCCAAACATCCTGCATTGGATAATACGAGGTGGAAATGATATGTTCAAGCCATATTACTTAACCAGGGTTGCCATTTATCAGAAAGTTTGAATTCTACCCATAGTCATATGATAGCACTTAATTCAAGTCAGTGTTTAGAGGAAAAAATTTTTAATATGGAGAGGTAATTCCAAATTTGAATCATATCTCTCTGTCAGGGAAACCACTTCGATGGAGGAAAAAAATCAAAATTTCAATTCCTAAATGTTCTTGGAAAAATGCACCTAATTCAATTTACTTATCTATATTTAAGCGTTATATTAATATGCTTCAACAACACAGGGTAATCATCATCAATCAATCTGATACAAATATTTCCTAAGTTGTATATAAGGGACAGAAGCTATGTGGCATGTGTGAGATTTTACTTGGCTTGCATAAGCTTCTATTTTCTGTATATGATACAAAGTTTCTCAGTGAAGAAGTAAACTAGTGGCATGCAAAAAAAATTCTGATGATTCACATTACCGTAAATACCCGCGTATAATGCGCACTTTTTTTTCAAAATATTCGGGTTAAAAATTAGGATGCGTGTTATACGAGGGTACATAATCTACCTATTTTAATTTGACCTCATATTTCCACAATTTCGGCACAGTAAGTAATCCTCATATTTTTATTGGCGATTTTTACGAAAAGTAAGGTAGATAATAGTAAAAATTTATTAACTAATTCTATAAACATACATTAATTAAATGAGAAAAGAATGAATTCAGTATTTATTCATTTTAAAAGCCAAGAAATTCTTCGTCACTGGACCATTCTTCTTCGATGTTGTTATCGGAATCGTCATCTTACGCATGACGTCACCCTACACCGGCGCCCGGCCTGGTGATGAGATACTGGTACTATTTACAATTAGAAACAATGGCAGCTGATGCCTTTCAGTACGCTGGGAGTTGATGCTTCTTGTGGAACTATTTAAAGTTATCGTTCCTTACCTTTCTCTCAGCATTCATACGTGATTTATTCTTGATTCTTCGAATCTGTAGTTAATTATGGTTATTTGCTATCGTGTTTACGTGCTCCCGAGTGTTCTAATAAGGGTAAAACTGAAGGTTGGGCAAACCCGTCCACCTCAGGCGTGACAAAAACGTATGTAAAAAATAGGATTATCGTCATTCCTTCATTTTATTAGCTCAAAGAATGCCATACTATCGAATTAATATAATTCGATTTATTGTGTATGTCCTAATATCACCTTGTAAGTAAACATAAAGTATGTAATGATTGAGTTAGCTGACGTTCTTTTGGAACGTTATTCGAAAATTTCATTTCGCACTTTCATTATGTTACCAATACATAATCCCAATAATTCGATCATGGCTTTAGAACATGTTACACCATCTACTTTATTCTGGAACGGTAACGCTAAAAAAATCGGTGCGCACTATACGCGGGTATATAGAAAAATCATAGATTACGAGGCTGAAAACCCCCCTGCGCGTTATACGAGGGTGCACATTATATGCGGGTATTTACAGTACTGGATTAGCCCGAATATAATGCGACCCCGAATATAGTGCGACCCCAAGTATTTTGAAAGGAATTTTAGAAAAAGACGAAAAACATTTGTTTTTATCTATTTTGCACATTTAAATTACCTGTAAACTCATGAATTATGTACTAAAGAGGGGTAATGTGACGCCACGTTTAGACGGTCCTCGTTTTCTAACGTTGTGTCGCGACCCTCCGTGAAGTTGTGCCGGTGCTGTGGTTGCTGCAATTTCACCTTGATCTATTTTCAGGTCTCCTCAGACCCTTACCGAGTATATTTGTACAATGCAGCATCGTAACATGACTGTCCAATTCACTAACAATGTAGCAATTATAAAAATATGCGCTGAAACACGCGTTATGAAACGCGCCGATACGCAGTTATTTTTTAAAGATACAAGTATTCGAATATAGTACGAATTCAACAAGTACTCGAATATAGTGTGAATGCGACTTTCAAAGATACATATTGAGGAAAAAAACATCGCACTATATTCGGGTCAATACGGTACTTCCTTGGCATGCAACACAAAAATCATTCTTGTTGTATATGATGACTGCCTGAAGACTAGTCTCTTAAGTGCTGAGCACTTTGAGCTGGTCACTTAGCATATATATGCTGACAAAAGTGTGAGGGGCCATCTGATATTATTTTTGTCATGAATGTTGATGAAACTGGTATTGGCAAGATTCTACTAAAATTTGCTTTCTAAATTTTCAGCGAAACTTTGTGATGGAAGGAGGTGCAATGGTTCTTGCTGATGGTGGAGTTGTTTGCATTGATGAATTTGACAAAATGAGGGAGGATGACAGAGTAGCAATTCACGAGGCTATGGAACAGCAGACTATTTCTATTGCTAAGGTATGAAAAAACTCGTTTTTATTGGACTCTAGTTTTTATTTGTGGCAAATATGAGATTAAGCTTCATTGAAAATTCTTTGGTCTTCAATGATGCCTTTCTTGGGATGTAAACTTGTTTTAAATAAAGAAAGTAAGGCAGTGCCGCTTCAACCAGGAGTGCGAATTGTGCATGGCACACCGGTGGCTGGAGAGGTAGGGCGACTGAAGGCAGGGTAGAGGGATTTTGGGAGTGCCAAAAGACGAGTCGAGTGAGGGTGTGAGGGCGGCCAACATTCACCTTTCAAAGTTCTCAGCACCTACCTATGAAAATGGAAGGGGGTATCAGAGGAAACCAGAGCAACCAAAATATTTCTCACCACACACCCACTGAGATGGGTTTCTCCATGTTGTTAAACCCCTTCTTTGGGAGATGATGTTGGCAATGACCGAACAAATGCGAGAAGAGCAATACTATAGCTGTGCCCTTTGGTGACTATGCCACGTGTCTTCCCTGGAGTTCTAACTCATTAGCCATTCTTCTTGAGGGCTGATGACTCATGGGACCCTTTTAACAAAGATTTGAGATCTTCTTTTTCCCAAAGCATTTGTTTCAGAAATAACATTAGCGAACCTAGAGGTAATTGATCTGCAAACTTGAATTTATTTCTCATGTGATTTCCATTAGTATTTCATCGCTAGTTGTTGGAGAAAGATCATGAAGGTTCTGGTGCTTTGGACTCGGCATTTGTTGTTATGTAGGTTTCTTTCCCGTGCGATTCTTTAGTTGCTGGTTGTTGGAGATAGATCACATGGTGCTTTGGACTCTGCATTTGTTGTCGTAGAGGTTGTATTTTTTTCATAAAAATAGATGTATTTTATTGTCTCGGATATATTGTGATCCCAAAATTAGTCAAAAAATGAAAAAATGACATTTTTATTAGTCAGTCCTTGACTAGGGTGACCAGACGTCCCGGTTTTCCTGGATTTGTCCCAGTTTTTGATGTTTTGTCCCTGTGTCCCGAAGTTTTTTTTCGGGATGCCTAATTGTCTCGGTTTTTTTAAATTTTAAACGTAATGATTTACCGAACAAATTTCATGTCCTTCTTTTGCATGAATTAATTTAAAATCTCATGCTATATCTGCCAGTTACTACGTCATAAAAGGCATTCGTATTTCTAGTCCTGGAAAAAGACAGTTTCGTTCACCAAGAGCAGATTCTGAGAAAATAAAGATGACAGCTGGGTCACATATTCTCCTCCTATTTTTCTATTTAAAAGTCGTCGCACTGGTTCAGATTTTGAATCCTGACTATTCCGTGGGTCACCCTCTCGTGGACTAAAAGGCAGAAATTCACGTACCGTACTTGTTCCTAGATAATTTGGAGTCCAGATTTATTTTTAGTTTTACGATCTCCAATACAATAGCCCCAACCTCCATTAGGCTAGCTCGAGAATGGGATATTTTATCCTTTCGTTGAACTTCGTAATTAGTGTTTCCGATGAAATACCTCCCGAGATACCCGTTCTTCCCAGAAAAACATTGTTCGTCTTCGCTTACCGTTTCTTGAGAAAAATTCAAAAGCAAGATTTTTAAGCACCCTTGCCTTTTCAGCAACGGTTCTTCACTTTTTATATTGTCGTTTAAGAGTGACATCCTCATTACATTGTGGTCCTTCGTCCAGCTATCATCGTGGTGTAGTGTTGCCTTCTTCACTTTATTTCAAGAAAAGAAGATAGAGAAAGAAAGTTTCTTTTCTGGCTATAACGGGTGCAGAGATCTTCATTTCATTCAATATCTGCAGATGGAATTTTTATTTCAAAGGTAAGACTATTATTATTAACTCTTAAAGTGATTTATATCTACTGTACTGCAAGATTCTCTGAAAGATTGGCAAAGAAATTGAATGCCTACTAATAACTTTTAAATTTTCGTACTTCTTATTTCGTGCTACATACACTAGGAATTATTATTATGGGTGCGAGAATGTAGCAATACCCTAATTTTGTTTATACCTTAATTTAGCTATTAGCAAGTGTTGTGTTTTGTTAAATGATGTAAGGATTCTAGTCGATAGTATCATTTATACAATACTGTTTTGTATGTTAAAGATAATATTTACTTTAATCTGTCAAATAACAAACAAAATTTAATATTATATTTTTTAACATGAAGTTTGAATTAACTTAATCAAAGTCGTATTAATGTAAAACACGAAAATTTTTGTGTTTTGTAAATAAGCGGTTGAATTTTCAAGATTTTTTATACAAAATGTTCATAATTTTTATAGGTCTTAGAACCCTCAACAGAAATGCCAAAGAGCAAGTGCACATTGAATGGAGAATATTCGAAAGAGTGGGATTTTATCAAGAAAGGAAGAAGTCATTACGAAGTGGAGTGTAGATTATGAACAAGTTATATAAATATTAGCCACGGTGGGAAATCTGACGTAAAAGACCACATTAATTCAAAAAAACATAAAGTCACTGCAACCTGCTATGGCAATGGTGGAATATCACCAAGAATTACGAAGTGCATTCATGTGAAAAATGTAACTGAGGATGATTTTGTTGTAGCAAGTGAATTAGCAATAGCTTACCACATTATTAAACATCATCATTCCTTTTGTTCAGCTGACTGTAACAATGATCTTTTTAGAGAAATTTTTAGTGATTCTGAAATAGCCAGTAAATATTCTTCCAGACGGACAAAAACTACCAGTCTAATTAAAAATGTTATTGGGTTATTTTGTATAAATGAATTACTGATAGAATTAAAAAAAGTCAGTGTTTTGAAATATCCACAGATGCTAGCAATCACAAAACTGAAAGTTTTGCCTTTAGTTGTTTAATATTTTTGTAAGCAATAAGGAATTCAGATTAAGATACTAAAAATTGAATCCTTAACTAACGAAGCCTCCGACAGAATTGTCGATTTTATTATTAGCACATTCTGTGAGTACGGTGTAGATACAAAGAATGCGTTACTTATGGTGCAGATAACGCTAATACAAACTTTGGGGGACTGTTGAGAAAAGGCAAAAACAATGCCTTTTATAAATTATGAGAAAAAAATCAATCCTAATTTGCTAGATGTGGGATGCTCAGCACATATTCTGCATAACGCAATTCAGTTGGGAGCT
Organism: Tanypteryx hageni; assembly: GCA_028673005.1. NCBI lineage: Eukaryota > Metazoa > Arthropoda > Insecta > Odonata > Petaluridae > Tanypteryx > Tanypteryx hageni. The sequence goes on along the minus strand of CM054114.1, from coordinate 51,111,541 downwards.
GAAAGATTGTCTTGTGATGTGAAGTGCTCGTGGTGAAATTGTTGTCATACTTGGCCATCCACAAGTTGTTGACTCATTCCAAGACGTGCTGGTAAAGTTTATACCAGTCGAGATCGAGTATTAAAAATGTTTGAAGCATTGAAGGAATTTTTTCATGCAGAAGAAAAGCCGCCGAAATTTATTGTAAATATTTTTGATTTGCCAGTAAATGAAGCGTACTTCCATGTTATACATCGTTTGCTTGGCATATTCAACAAGCAAATACTAAAAATAGAATATTCCGATAATTGCATAATAGAAGTCATGAGTAACCTGCGTGAGATGATGGAAATGCTGAAATTATGCATTGAAGAAAATTTTGTTCCCTTAAGTGCTTATGTATCAAACGACTTGTGAATACCTATAAAAATGGGTTGAACCCTTCCATAAGTTCAAATTTATGAAATGGATGCTTTTAAAAGATATACCAATTTGGGAGTAAGTACAAAATACCTGTAAAAACATTATTGATATGGGGTTTCAAATTGACGAAAACTTATTACTTCGTCAGTTTTCTTTACTAAAAATAGTTATTACAGAAGAGCTGAATGAGAGGAATGATGATTGGTTAAAGCGATCTTGTTACGGTCGATGGTCATAGTTTTTTTTTCTCGAAGTTTGTATTTCAAGAGCAGACCTCAGAAATGGAAAAATTATGTAGCTTTTTGTTTGCCATTCCGGCACATGGAAATGTCGAGAGAATATTTTCAGAAATAAATGTTCAATGGTCGAATGAAAGAAACCGTCTGGATAAAAGAACAATTGATTCCATTATGTTATGTAAATTTAACATAAATTTAACATGTAAAGATTTTTATAAGCTGATCAAAAATGATCAAAATCTTATTAGGGCAGCAAGAAGTTCAATGAAATATGATTAAAAACGTTGGCTCCTGATATATTTTATTCTACAATAATGCTTACTTATTCCTCAAATATATTAATTTAATAACTTTTACGTAGTATTATAACTTCCTTTCTCTTTTATAACGTTTATTTTTCATTTTTAGAGCACAGATTACCTGAAAATTGTGAGATTCACATTCTCCTGGTTTTTTTTTCAAATTGTCCCGAATTTTAGGCTTTAAAATTTATTTTGTCCCGGTTGTGGCCATCAACATCTGGTCGCCCTATCCTTGACTTACGTCGGTTCGACTTCCATCAATCTGCACTTACGGCAGTCGTCAATTACCACCCATGTTATTACTTAAGGCAGTCAGAGCCGTACTTACGTCATGGCAGTGACACAGTGCCTACATACCTAAGTGATATTGCACGATTTAATACACCATAATAGAAACCAGTGACATTACCACGTCGTGAATTTTTTTTCATGAAAAAAGTTTTATTCGATATCCAAGCGGAAATAAGTGTTTTATAGCCACCTCAATATTTTTGGAAGTGCTCACGATGGCGCTTGCGTGTGTCTGTGTTTGATGAGAATTTTGTGGGCATTCTTAACTCAAAATTAATCCCCTTCCTCCTTTGTAGCATTGCAGTTCATGGTGAATTCGAGCTCCCTTTATCGTTCACCTTCTAATCATGGCTCTTCTCCAACTCCTAACCACCAACAGCTCCTTTGGCACATTTACAATGAGAAGAAGACAGTTAAACAAATTTCCCTAGATGCATGCCATCAACTCACCCTAAGTCTCCCCAAAAGTAATCTCTACCTATTTAACCGCAACGACAGGAAGTTTCCGAGTTACAAACGGGTTGCGTTCCAAAAGTTAGTTTGTAAGTATTTTGTTTGGAACTCGGAACACAATCTTCCATAAACACAATGTTATAATCGGTGGTTAGTTTCCCAACCAAAACAACAAAAGCTTATTTTACTCTTAATTGAATTGAAATGATGTATCTTGATGATGAATAACAGTAGAAAACAAAACTTGTAATATATACCATTAATTAAGCAAAACATGAAAATAATCAAATTGAATAGAAAATAGTTTTTACTTACCTTGGATGCTGGTGCTGAGTAACTTATTGGAAGTGGTGTTTCTTGAGGAGAAGTAGCTTTAAATGGACGAGGTCAAGGAAGTATAATGAAACTTTTCTGGTGATGGAGAAGTCTTATGGGAAATCCTAAGGACTGTAGAACTTGATGGAACTGGGTCATTTGGGGCACTCTCCTTTAAATATGTTTCTATTGAAGTTTGGACAGATGTTTTCTTGTTCGCACGATATATAATTCCTTGTAACATGTAAGGGCATTTGAGACAGCTCTGGATACTGAGGCACATCTTGCACAATCTGGGTCTTGCTCCTCAAGCAGTGCCAAGCTGCCTTCAATCATCGTCAAGGCCTCAGCCAATTGTTTCAGTATGAATTTTTCGAGTGGAGGTGTCTACTATTATATTATTATTATTATTATTAACAACTTTAGGTGATTGTATATAATATATACAATATACCTACGTGAAAAATACCTTTAGTTTATCATAACTACCATGATTACACAGCAAGTTATAAGGAAATCCCAAAAGAAACCCACATTTTTGTATTAAAATTTAAAAAATCCATCCAAAAGATCCTTAGAAGGGCATTTAAATTTCGCAGTTCCTTCGTTTGCAAGTACAGGTTGTTCGTAAGTCGGGGACTTCCTTTAAATATGTGTTACGAAGAACCTTCTATATTATTGTATGTTCTTAATATGTGATTGATAGTTGAAAGAACACTTTTTGTTCATAGCTGAAAAATTTGCATTTCTTTATCCTTTTTTAGAAACTTAACCTCGTTTTTCAATCTCTTATACTTCCATAGCATGCCATTGAGTAGTTATTGTTGGACTAATTATTTCTCTATGTTGATATTATAGGCTGGAATCACAACTACTCTGAATTCTCGCTGTTCTGTGCTTGCTGCTGCTAATTCAATTTTTGGACGTTGGGACGAGACTAAAGGGGAGGAGAACATTGACTTTATGCCAACCATCTTGTCCCGTTTTGATATGATATTTATTGTTAAAGATGAACACAACAGAGACAAAGATATAGTAAGTTTTGTTAGTGGGAAACATTAGCATTTTCTTACATAGTTCGTTTATATTGATGGAAATAGTATTTTTTTTGTCTTGCATTTAGTTTTTTAATTTTAACAATTAGCTACTTCATTATGATATTTGTCATTCTGATTTCTGCTTAAAAATTTCCAAGCTTTTGACCAGAAGTATTGATATGATAGTTAATTTTTGCATTAATTTTTTAGGTTCTTTATTTCTAATAAAATAAAGAGGCATTTGTTAATGTCTAACGTTAAATTTACTTCACGTAAAGTATGTAACACTAGGAAAATTAAGGTGTTAATTTGGGGAAGAATATTGACCATATACTCAAATTGGTCATTTTGTGTAAGTTATATGCTAACTGCAAAAATTGAGAATTTATTAACATTCAAATGTTAATCTCTTGTTAGACCCTGGCAAAGCACATAATGAGTGTGCACATGAATGCTCGGCAGACTACTCAAGAAAGCCAAAATGGAGAATTTTCTCTTCCCTTCTTGAAGAAATATATAAATTACTGCAGAACGTAAGTCTTAAGTTTGTTTTTATGTATTAATTAACCCTTTATGAGTGCCTGAAGGCCTCTACAAAGTATGCTTTTAATGTTCTGAGAGAAGTGCACCTAATTCAATTGACTATGTAATTTTAAATATTATATTAATACACTTCAATAACATGATCATTCTCAATCGAGTTGATACAAATACTTCCTAAGTTGTATATGATGACTGCCCGATGACTAGTCTCTTAGGTGCTGAGCCCTTTGAGCTGGTCACTAAGCATATATATGCTGACAAAAGTGTGAGGGGCCATCTGATACAATTTTTGTTATGTATATCAGTGAAACTGATGTTAGAAAGAATCAGTTAAAATTTAATTGCTAAATTTCCAGCAAAACTTTGTGATGGAAGGTGGTGCAATAATTCTTGCTGATGGCGGAGTTGTTTACATTGATGAATTTGACAAAATGAGGGAGGATGGTAGAGTAGCAATTCATGAGATTATTAATGCTTTCAACAGGGCTGCTCTCACCAAAGTATCCCAATATATGTACATCACCATACATATTCATATATAAATTGTACATATATGAGGGGTGGACGAAAAGTTCTTGGCTTAAGTGGGAAGAGATTAGGTTAGGGAAGTGCCACTTATATACATTGTAGCTCACTATTTGATGATACTGCCCACAGCTTTTTAGGCTTTCTCCACAGACTAGCCTTGAATTCTTGTCTTGGGATTTGTAATGATGTCACTAATTCATGAGCTTTCAGTTTAATGATTTCTCATGACACTGGTTTTCAGTCTGTTCTTTGAGTATGCACAAATTTTAGTTTTTTCTTCTAATTCATGAAATATACCTCATTTGGGTCTACTAAATGATTTCTGTGTTAAGTTAGCTCCTTCAAGTTTCTGTTTTGCATGCTTACACCTTTGCACATTTGACTCTATCATATTATATTTCCTCTCTGCCTCACATTTATGAGTTTCTTCAGCATAATGAGTCAACATTAGCTTAAAATTTCTATCAAAACTTCGTCTTATACCTTGTGAAACATTCCCTTTTACAGAGGTGCCTTTCTTCTGTACAGTCTGCCATTTCAGTCCTATGATTTGGGGTAACTTATTTAAAAGTGCTAAAAATAATAACTAGTATTCACTTCACATTAAAAATTAACATAGCTCTCTTAGAGGTTATACTGTCCTAACTGCTGGTGTACCAATAAAAAAGTAACAAGTATGTTTAAATTGTAACAAGACATGCTCAAAACACTAGCAATCTTAGTGTAGCCATTTTCAATGCTGTATGTATCAAATTTCTAACCCAGCTACTACAAGTTCTGACAGGTTTGTCAATACTCTCCTTCCACCAGTAGCTACGAGGTGGAAAGCCATTCGTTTGCACATTACAAACTTCAAGAATATGAATACATGTATTGTATTAATAAATTAAACGTAATGCATTATGTATAAATAAATGCATTTTTGTGGACAGAATTGTTTAAAACTTTGTACTTGATTTTAAGATGATTGCTAATTTTTTTGCTGAGATCTTTTGAAAGAAACCTCTTATTCCTTTCAGGTTAATATGGTATATGATGTGAACCTTAAAATAACATTTTTATCTAATGGAACTTGTTTAATCCTAGGCAGGATGCTTTCTATGCAAGAAAATGAGGAAAACAAAATCCACTGTATTAGTTATCCCTGAACAGGATTGGAGCTTGACATTCGTGTTTACTAAATTTTTGCACATGTAGCAACACAATGGGTGACCGAAATACATTTCTAGACAGGGCAACTTGAATAACAGCAGGGAGAAAATTTTTTCAGCTGCAGTCAATTTACACACCCAATGTCAAAAAATTTTAAATCAAGTTTAATCGGCCATTGCACTGTAAGGATTAATAAGTCACTTCTTTCTTGAAAATTTAATATTTATTAGTGATAAAATATGATCTATGAACAAAAAATGCCTAATTCTGCAAACCCCATTCCCTGATTCTTCTTCCTTATTGAATCCAAGACTTGCCTGTCTCATTTTCAAAGCTTCTAAGGAACAAAGCCTGTATTTTTTATTTTACTTTAGCATTGCATCAATATTATAATTATTGCCTCAAAAAACTTATTTAAAATTCAAAACCATACATCAATCCTCAAATTTTACTCCATACAGTACTTGTGGACCTCGAATTTCTGAAGCTGCAGGGGAGAAGCTGAAGAATCGCTATGTGTTGATGCGTAGTGGTACAAAAGAGCATGAAGCAGAAATGGACAAGAGGCTGTCAATACCCATCACAGTAAGGTATGGTCATTTTAAGTATTGAAGAGACCATTATCACATTTAAAATGTACAAGTCTTTTTTCATATTATTTTGTAAATTTCATTAGGGTGTGATGAATTTTACTTTTATGTATTTCTTAAAACACTGGATATTATTTCTCATGAAATTATAAAAAGTCTTGTTTGTTTCCCATTATCCAGGCGTTGCTTTGTTTGAATTGCTGCAAAAATATTTTGTATTTTAATTTTGTTTTTCTCTTGTAGGCAGTTGGAGGCCGTTATTCGAATTTCAGAATCACTGGCAAAGATGCAGCTGAGGCCTTTTGCGACTGAAGCTCATGTTACTGAAGCACTGAGACTGTTTCAAGTTTCAACTTTGGATGCTGCTACTTCAGGAAGTTTGTCAGGTATCTCTTTTTTCTTATTTTTAGCTTGTTATATTTTTTGCATTGGTTAAATGATATGGTAATATTAAGTTGCTTAAATGATTTGGGGTTTTTAAGTTGTCATATTTGCATAATTTTATATGCTGAGCCATAGGCCATAGCTAGTAAAATATACCGTATTTACTTGCATATAAACCGCCACTGCATATAAGCTGCAACCTTGTTTTTTGAGACAATCTAGGGAAAAAAAGTTTCCAAAAATAAGCCGCATTTTAAAAATTGCAATTAGGCATGAAACATTCTTTTTTTTCTTTTTCTCGTGGGCCCCTGGCGCTACTGTAGCAATGGTAATATTAAGTTGGTGTAGGAAAAGAACTTGGGATTTTTTTAGTTAGGTCATAATTGCATAATTTTGTATGCTGAGCCATTGGCCATAGCTAGTAAAATATACTGTATTTACTCGCATACAAACTGCCACTGCATATAAGCTGCAACCTTGTTTTTTTGAGACTGAATCTGGAGGAAAAAGTTTCTGAAAATAAGGCGCACTTCAAAAATCGTGGCTAGATGTAAAACATTCTTTTTCTTGTGGGCCTCTGGCATTACCGTAGTAATTGCCTGCAAAAACTGATGTTTGTAACTCAGTCATCAATAATAATGACATTTCTTTACCTTTTTATTTGTTTTGGTGATTGTTATGTTTTTATACGTCACGTACTGCGCATTGAATCACCCAGCTATTTAGTAATGTCATAGTGAATTTTTACGATTATCTCGCATTTTTGGATTTTCCAATTTTGTTTCCTTGCACATAAGTCACATCCTCATTTTGGAGAAGAAAATTTTGGGGGAAAGTGCAACTTATATGCAAGTAAATACGGTAAATGGGTAATGTACTTAATCAAAATTAAAATAAATAAATCTCTACTATTGAGTTGTGGGTCCCAATTTTTACTTTCTCCAAATACCAAGTATAGAGAAAGTATTGTTTTCATGAAAAAAATCAAATTCGAGATTTCAACGGAAATACATGTTTTAAGGTCCTCTGAACACGTTTTGACTATTTTCTCGATGATGTCTGTCAGTCTCTCTGTATGTGATAGATTTTTGTGAGCGCTCTAACTCAAAAACTATTAATCAGATCAACACAAAATTGTATATTTAACATTTTTATAAAAGTTAGTAGATCTGATTAGTTTTTGGTAAAAATCGGTGGACTGGACTCTTGTCACATCCATTATTTTGAAATATATGCTTTAATATTTGATAAATGTATTGGAATAAAATTTGTATGGAGTTTCATTTTCTACAACCTTTGTTTGATACATTTTTCCATATAATGCATTGTTTAAGATATATCTTATATTTTAAGCTGCCACCACCACGTCACTTACCAAAGACTATTGTTAACAATTGATGCTTAGTTACGTCTTAGTAACGCTCCTTTTTCTTTTCTTAATTGTCAAACGGAAGTAAATATTGACAACGATCCCAGAGCTAACAACATGTAATTTGCCATATAAATATGGAGAAAGTCATGTGTTGCCCACATCAGTTTATTTTGTCTGAATGTTACTTTACCTTTAGAGAAATAGTATTCTGCTTGAATGTTCGATTTATTGCTAGTCAAGTATTGGATTCATTTTCACTTAATTTAGTTCCTCAGGCTATTCATGCTCGACTGTATCATTTTATTTTAACTTTACTGTATCTGCCCAAATATAAGCCGACCCCCCCCCCCCCCCCCCTAAAATTTCCACCATTTTTTTTACAAAAAAGTAAATTTCGTAGATTTTATGCTGAAGTATGCCGGGCCTAGAATACATTATTGGAGATTGAAGAATAGTGGGAAATGGTTTAGTTGTTGACATTTGAAATATTACTCCAATTAATAACGCATTGCATAGCAATAACTACAATAGCCAAGTAAAACTAATAGGAACTTCTTTTAATAGATAATGGAAAATAATACAAATTGCTAACTATTCTTAATGATACTTATGCATAGCCATGAAAAACGAAAGAAAATATCCAATAGCATTTAGAAATGAAAGAACAGGTAACAACAGCAACAAAACAAGGGTACAGCTAAATTCAATATTCTGGCTTTATTATTTATTCATTAATATTCATTGTAGGTTAGATATTTACTTTGCGAAAAATATAGTACTATCATTTGAATGCAACGGCAATGAGAGATGTGCTGCCATCTATGGATGACTACGAGACTTAACCCTAACCCCAAATTTTTTCTCGCTCGCTTTTAAGCCGAGGGATGATTTTTTCATGATAGATTTTGACAAAAAACATCAGCTTATATTCAGGCAGGTATGGTAGTTTTCTTTCTAATTTTCTTATTTGTTTTTTATTAGAATTGGGCCTTAATTTGGGGTATAATTTCTCTTAATATTAGGTATCTATCCATCAAATTATTGCTATTTTGTGTTTTCTTTTTAAGCAGAGAATGGGACCACAAAATTGAAATCTTTAATCAACCTGGTTATTCTTTTTCTTTGTTCGTGAGATTATTGTAAATGTATTTAAATTCTGTTTCTGTGCTAATGATATCTCTCTTCCAGGAGCTGAAGGTTTTACTTCTGAAGAAGACTATGAAATGTTGAATCGCATAGAAATGCAGTTGAAAAGGAGATTTGCTATTGGCTCCCAAGTATCAGAGCAAAATATAGTTCAAGACTTCTTGAGACAGGTGTGTGATTAAGATTTTATCTCATAATTTTTTATTAATAGTGAAGTGAAGACTAGGGCAAAGATAAAATAAAGGAAGGAATCATCTGCTATACCGTAAATTAATAAATAGTGTCGCACAAAGGTAGAAGAAAAAATGAAAGGAAGGTTAAATAAAAATCAAGGAAAGAAATTAACGCTCACGGTTCTTAAGAAACCCAGGAGCTCACTTCCGACACATGCCAACACAAAAGTCAAGTGTCTTCTGTTCACAACACAGCATGTGGATGCAAACACAAACATGCGACTGACACACACCCATTTTATGGTGCTTGAAGTTGCCTTTAATTTTTGCTAAATTGTGACTTTCACTTATATGGAGAAAATGATATTTGTGGTAGAAACAGTTATCATTATGTAATCATGACCATTCTTAGAATGAAAAATGAACCGATAATTCTTCTAGTCTGTTATACCTACATTGCTATATTCTGTTAAATATCCACTACATGCATTATACTCAAACAAGAAAAATGTTGCAATTTTATTTGCTAATTAATGAATACTTTTCTTTTGCAGAAATATCCTGAGAGAGCTATTCAGAAAGTCATTCATACCATGATTCGCAGAGGAGAGTTACAACATAGGATGCAAAGGAAAATGCTTTATCGTATCATGTGATCAAGCAATGTCACATGTATTTTCTATTCATTTGTTGCGAAATTTTCTTATTTACTTTCCAGTGTATTCCCATCTGATTAATAAAAAATTATATCCATTTTTTATAATAGTTTGTTATTATTTTCAATAAATGATTGCTAATTTAGTTTATCATCAAGCATTTTTGTACTAATATGGCAGCAATAAAATGGCTTATTCTGATGTAAATTCATCCTCTTCTCTCAAAAATGATTCATTTTATACTTATGATAAAAACATTAACATAATTTTTACAATATGCAGTAAAATCTCTATATAGTTTCTCTGGGGGAATAACTTTTTGTACACCATATTGGTACACACTAAATAGTCATTCTGTGTCAGATCACAGTAAAGCATTATTTTCAACCTGACCTTTTTTTATTTTGATGAAATTAAGTATACACAAAGTATTCAGTGGGGATATGAAGAATACAAAGTTTCAGCTTCATATAACTAATGGTTTTAGAAATATTGATGTTCAAAATTATGGAAAAGCACCAAAAAATGCTGTGTAAAGGAAAATAAAATCAATTATAACCTACTTCATAATTGAGCTAGAAGATTGAAATTGCTCTTGTTTGAAAGCTATTGAAAGAAGCTGTCTTTTGATATATATTGGAAGGAATTCAAACAAAAGTAAAATTTAAATTAATATAAAATGACCCCTGACCTTGCATTTATTCAAATAATGTCTCATCAAACAATTTGGAAAAAATATATTTTATTGCTTCCATACTAGAACACTAACTCCTAGAATATTAGGGTGGCACACCTATGGCATTATATTATATTAATTATTATTTATATGGGGACATTGCAAATTTCTGGATGCGTCTTTTATCAACATCTATTTTTCATTTTAAAACAAGTAATTATATATTCAGATCAAACAAACAATATTTAAAAAATATTTAATCAGTTTAAACAGGTCATTTGTAAACTTCCATGTAGCATGCACATTCAGTGGAAGAGAGATTTTGACTAATGATTTAACTTTATTAGGACCAATGACTTCAACTTATTGTGACTAATGGCTCTTTAAGTTTATTGTGACCAATAAGGGTTAAATTTGTTGTTAGTGTGACAATTGACTTAATTCTATATTAGCCAATTAATGTTCAGTTTATTATAACCAAACATATATCTTCTTTTATCAACATATGTGATATCCAGAGGCGTATATTCAGGGTGTGCGGTGCACACCCACGGATTTGCAATGTCACATATTATATTTTTGCATTTATTCCTGTTAAAGACTTCCCTAATCGTTTTCTGGCTTCGCGTGATTCCTAAAATCAAATCCAATATACAATGTTTCATGAAGAGGAGAAGTTTCGGCGTGTAAACATTGTATCACATTCACATTAATAGCCCGGGTGTGCGGTAAGAAATACGGACAGCTTTGAGCCCTTTAAACATACGTACAGATGCCGCAGCGGGTCAACTTCTTAGCCTCCTTGTGGTTTTAAACTGTCCAGAAGGCATGGCAGGGTGTGCGCTGAGACAACAGCACCCAGAAGAAGTTAGCGGTTGTGATTGGCTATTGTGTGAAGCAATCCAGTTCTACGTTGTTACTTGTCATGAGATGCTGTTTTTGTTTTCTGAGTTTCATGTTTTGCGTGCGTGGGATAAAGTGTGAACCGACGTGTTTATGGCACCGATTTAGACAAGTTTTTAACATATATTTATAATTTTTTAGATATAATTTATAACTTTTTGCCCATATTTACAATGGTAAACAGTGTTGACGATGTACTGAATGCCCCCGTTTTCTGCCAGAGCTTTTGCGGATTGTATGAACATAGTCGAAGAAGGTAAGCCTCGTCCTCCTCTTCCAAATTTACTGTGCAAGTGCAAAGATGCAAAAACTGAGTACATGAGACATTTCTCTGTTTCGCAATACAATACAGTAGAATGGTTAACTGAATGTGAAGTGTGGTCAAGACTTTTTTGTTGGCCTTGTTTATTATTCTCCAAAGAGAAAGGTGTTTGGAATAAGCATGGGTATTCCGATCTTAATCATTTAGCTTAAGCAGTGCAAAAACATGAGCGCTCCCAACCACATGTTCAGTCATTTTTAAATCTTAAGATGTTTGGAAAACAAAGAATTGACATTCTCATTGACAGCCAAAGAAAATTGAAATTAGTCGTCATAATGAACAAGTAAAAAAAAATAGAGACATTTTAAAAAGATTAATTGATGCTGTATGTTATTTGGCTAACCAAGAGCTTCCTTTGAGAGGTCATGATGAGTCTGAAGATTCAGCCAACCGAGGGAATTATATAGAATTTTTAAATGTGCTCCGTGAGTATGATCCTCTTTTAGACAGTCATTTAAAAGCACCGACTGTATTTTGAGGAACTTCTCCTACAGTACAAAATAATATCATTAACGCTATATCTGATGTGGTTAAAGATGCTATAAAGAAAGAAATTACTTCCGCTACATTTGTGACCATTCTTCTGGATGAAACTTCTGATGTCATGTCGAAATCGCAGCTATCAACTGTTTTCCGTTTTGTCCATAATGGGCAAACACATGCAAGGTTTATCGGATTTACAGTGATGATAGAATGTCTAGTGGTCTTTTTAAACATGTTGTAAACAGAGTTCAGGAATTTAGTATTAAGGACAAGTTGGTCGGCCAAACTTATGATGGTGCCTGTGTAATGAGTGGACATATTAATGGATTGCAGAGTAAAGTTATCGAGGCCTATCCTTTAGCAATATTTACGCATTGCTATGCTCACGTTTTGAACTTAGTTCTGAAGCAAAGCCTCTCGAATATCAAGGAATGTAGATTGTTTTTCCAAACTATCAGTGGATTGGCAGCATATTTTTCTAAATCATGGAAAAGAGTAAATGCTTTGCAAGATTTTGTTGCTAAAAAATTACCCTCCATCGCACCAACCAGATGGAACTTTACTTCCCGTTTATCAAACACAGTAAAACGCCACAGAAGTCAACTTATTGAATTTTTTGAACACATTGTGGAGAATTCTGGGGAATAGGATGTGGATGCTGAAATCAAAGCTCGTGGTTTTTTGTATTTCTTGCAAGATTTTCAAGCAATTTTTTTGCTAGAAATTTTTTCTGTTCTGTTTGGCTATACTGATGTTTTGAATAATATATTGCAAACATCATCCTATGACATATTGTACTGTTGTAAAAAGGTGCATGATACTATGAAACAGCTTAGGAATGACAAGGAACATGGATTTGATGATATTTGGGTTTCTGCAAAGGAAAAGCATACGGTTGAGGAGTCGAAGCCTAAAAGACGAAAAGGATCTATAGAAGAGAAGAGCACATGCCTTCGATTATACCAGAGAATAGTCGACTGCATATGTCTGGAGATGGAAGAAAGATGCTCTTCACATTCGAAACTTGAGTTTTTTCAACTCCTTTGTAGCGAAAGATATGATCAGTATGCGAAAACTTTTCCTTATGGTATTCTAGAAAAATTAAAGGATTTCTACGGACCAGTTTTTGACTACGTTCGCCTAAAAAATGAACTAAAAGTGCTCTTTTCTTCAGATGAATTTGCGAGGAAACCAGTGCATCACCTATTAAAATTCATGCAAGAAAATCAGCTCCAGGTTGCATTCAAGGAGATTTATAAATTAGCGGAACTTATCATGACGATTCCGAGTTCTACTGCTACAGTCGAGCGTTCTTTTTCGGCTATGAAGAGAATACATACGTATTATAGAGGAACACAAACGCAGGAAAGGTTATGCGGCCTAAGTTCACTCGCCATTGAAAAGACATTGCTGGTGGAACTGAAGAAAAGACCTTCATTTTATGATAATGTGCTAACACAATTCCTAAGGCAAAACAGGAGATTGGAAGTGGTGTATAAATAAGTAAGTAAAATGAGTTTTTCAAGCCTTTCTTTGATTCAATCCGGAAAATAATATTTTCCCAAGTGATTACTTTTTCAGATTTCTGTGCGTATTATATGGTTGTACATATTTAAAAATCGTAACAAAATACAGATAATTCGTGCCTCACTCTAGTATTTGCCAATGATATCCTAATCTTCTCACAACGAAGCGTTAACCCTTCTCACATAAACGGCGTGCGTGATGCATAGCTAAAGTCTATTTGACGGGGAACCTTTGTGTCGTCCATAATTATGGATTGTATAGTTAAAATTATATCAGTTAGTAAATTAAAGTATTCAAAATTATTCTACGATTAATTGCATTAGACCAATTAAGAAGAGCGCTGCTGCGCTATGCTCTCTTAAAACTTTCACACGTCTTTAAAAATGCAATCGTACGGTCAAATTAACACATGAATTTTGTAGCGCGGGTTGCATACCCCCCTCCCCGATTAAAGCACACCCAACCTAAATGGGCACGCGACGCTGCTGGTGATATCAGTATATAATCACACGAAGTCAAAGAGCATATAGCATTGTGAAACACTCCTTTAAGTGTAAGGTTGGTATTACTGAGTGCTGAATTTAAATAAGAAAGAACAATAGGCCTAATACTGATTAGTGCAGATTAGTGTGAGTACAAAAGACTTCTAACTAAATTGAACTTTGAAAGAAATTGTATTTAGTCAGGGAAGAATAGACATATAATACTGTTTAATGTAAGTGAAGAGCAGCTCAAAAATTGACTTTGAAAAGAAACTATTGTTGTAACACATTTGGTCAAACTGGACACTCAACTTTCAGAAAAAATTTATGCAATGTACAACCATGGATGGTTCAGAAATTAAATGGAACAATTTCAACAGAACATAAAATATGTAGTGGCTGCCAAAAAAAATATCAGAGAAGTCTTCCACTCCTGATTCACTACCACCACCACAACAACAAACATCAAAACAAAGTTGTAATGAACCTGATGTTGAAGAGCATGATAATGATGACCAAACTATTACAGCAGAGGTTGCTATTGGTGCTTTGAATGAAAGTCTGCAATTACTGGGTGAGTCTCCAGTAAAATGGAAGAGGCTACGAGAAAAAAAGAACCCCCAGGAAAAGTTTCAAAGAATCAGCAATGTACTCAAGAAAACATGTATCCCAGCAAGGCGACAAATGTTGTTGGGATGCAAACTGAAAGAGTTAACACAAAATGAAGAAACTCTTACTTCTTATGAGCACTGCCTTTCATGGATTATATGCAATCCCCTATTACCAGCATGTTACCTAGGATCATGCATGCATTGCCCAGGCACATCACAATTGAAAGAGCATATTTCAAAACTGTTTTACTTGAATTGTATCGATGACATAACTTACAAACTATGGGTGTCTACAGATAGAACAACACTTCAGACTATTACCAGCTCTTGTGATGAGTTTCTAGATTCATTGGATGTAAAACTGTTACAACTTTTACCACATTCTTTTATTGCAACAGAGCAAGAAAAATTCTTAGCAGAACCAAAGGAAAAAACTGACAATGAATATGCGACTTCGCTGAAAACTATTCATTTGTTCTTCAGGATGAAGTACGGGGGCTTCACTGGAATAATGCACAAACCACAATACACCCATTTGTGGCATATTACAGGAACCCAGAAAATAGAAACACAAATAACATTTCATTTGTAGTAATTTCTGATTGCCTTGGTCATGATACTGTCAGTTTACACCTGTTTCAGCATCATTTAATCACATTTTTGATAACTTACTTCTATAGAACTCCTAAGCATGTATACTAATACTACTTCTCAGATGGGGCAGCCTCCCAATATAAAAACAAGAAAAACTTGTTCAATTTGTGTTGCCATGAAAAAGACTTGAGTGTAACAGCAGAGTGGCGTTTTTGCCACATCACATGGCAAAGGACCATGTGATGGTGTAGCAGGAACTGTAAAACGACTTGCTGCATGTGCCAGTTTGCAGTGCATATTTGAAAATCAGATCATGACACCAAGACAATTGTTTGAGTGGTGTACAGAAAATGTTCATGCATGTCACTTTGCTTTTAGCACTATTCAGGCATATGAGGCAGAAAGTAAGCTACTTCAGCAACGTTTTATGGGCATCCACACTATTTCTGGAACCCAGAAGCTGCATTGCATCAGACCATTAAGTTCCAACACAGTACAAACAAAGTTATATTCATATTCAGATGATTCAAAAGAGTCACTTTCTCCAGAACCAAATGAAATGGAAATTCAGAACATCAGAGGTTTTGTTATGTGCATAGTTGTCACTGGTGGGTGGGTTGTGTTTTACAATGAAGAGACAGAAGAAAGCAGGATAAGCTTTTTGCATCCTCATGGGCCTTCTCCTTCCTTCAGCTATCCCTCAAAGCCAGATATACTTACAGTGATGAAGAAAGACATTCTTATCAAAGTTGATCTTCGAACGCCTATTGGATGGACTTACAACTTACTTCCTGAAGATGTGCAAACTGTTACAGTGCTTATCAACAGGCTATTGACAACTAAATAGGTAGGTTATTCAGTTAATGCAATTTATGATAACTACCGGTATGTTTTGTTAATGTTGTCCTAGCATAATGATATCCACAACCAACCAGAATATAAATGTGCATTATTTTTAAAATTCATTATCCCATGATGCCTTTAATGTGCCACTTTGATATTTCACAGACTGATATAATACACTGAGTGTAAATAAAAGTATTTTTTCTGACAAAATCTAAGGACACATCTTTTGAGGAATTCAAGGTCAAAGGTCATTTATAATGCCCCCCTCAAAAAAAGTAAATTCCCAAGTGACACATAATTAGAAAGTGGATTTCAAGAGATTTTCAACCATGCATCATTGTTTAGTGTGGTTTTTATGGAATCAGAGATATTAATAAATATATGTTCATCCGCGTATGACATTCAGTCAAAAATTTTCAACTTCTGAACCAAGTAACTCACAAAATAATTGAGATAAACTACTGATACTTGGTATACAACCTTGTCTCATGATAGCCTATAAATGCTAAAAGTTTCAACAAAATCAGAAGAGGTGAGGTTGTCAGCTGTGTTGATCTGACACGGAATCACCCAATAAGGGTTGTTAGTGAAAAATTGCCTTACATCATTGCAGATGAATTTATTAAAACTTGACACAGATTGGAGTGAAGGCACCATATATGGCCACTTTGTTTTTTAAACCAAAATATTTATATGGGTAACTACCTGGTATCATTACTATGTCACAAATTTGATTGTTACCTTGCCTTATGGTAATAACAATCAAATGCTTTCATATAATTTTTCACATCCAAACTCAAACATGAAACACTCAGAACACAGGCACAAGTGATTTTTTTGCATCTGAACTGACCAGAGTCACACCACGCCCGACTATAAATTAGCATTCATCAAGTGACCACTGTTCTCAGTGTTCACTTGGTTTATTCCATAATGATGATTTTATTGAAGTTTCTTAAACTGTTCTGTTGCTAAGGCATAGATGGCAAAAGCGTTGGATTCATCCTGTAATCAGTGAAGACTAATGAAGGGAAAATTTTATTTATTATTTTAACAAACTCAAGTCTCACCCTGAATTATTTTGAGTTCCTTATAAGGTCCATGAGTTCATTCAATGATCTATTAAACACACTGAATGCTCAACTGAGGAAAGACTACAAATATGTGATTTTCAATTGGATTGGAAGAAAAGGTTGCAAGTACTTTCAAGTTTATTTGATTTGATGGTTATTCCCATAAGACAAAGTCAAATTTGTGACAGTAACAATACTAGGTAGTTGCGATTGATTGACAGAAAATACCTTAAGTTTACAAAAATAAAAAAGCTTAGTCGGGTATGGTGTGACTCCACAGTGCTCGGACATGAAAAAAATCACTCGTGTGCACAGGTGCTCTTAGTGTTTAGGTTTGAACTCAGACGTGGAAATCACAGAAATGAAAAAATTTTGTTATTGCCATAAAGAAAAGCAACAATTAAATTTGTGACAATAGTGCCACATGGTAGTTAAGACAATTTTTTTTAAGTTTTCAAAGAAATTTTTTTATATCTACTAGGGTCACTGCCCCTATGCGCGCCAACCCCATGCCTCGCCCCGCGAGGTGAATTCATCTGCTGCCCATATGCAACCCTGAACCTCCTCCTTTCAGCATATATTTAAGGTAGAAAATTATATTTAGCCCTATTTTCGGGCTTCTCTCTCTCGCTCCCATTCCCCTCCCTCTCTCTACTTCCTTATATCCCTACCTCCCACCAAACCTCACTTTTCCAAACTTCCACTTCCCCTCATTCTCTCCTTCCCCCTTCCCTCTCTCTCTCCTTCCTTCTCATTTACTCTTTTTTTCCTCACTCTCCCATCTTCCCAATAGTGTCCTATATAATTTTATGAGTACGACAACAATGCTGGTTATTCTTGGCAACGAAATATTTTATTCACAAAGAACTTAAAATTTTCATCTTCAAAACAATTTTCTGAGTCAATTCGAATCATATTTGAAAATCTATGGTAGGAAAAGAAATTAGCATTCTTTTGCACATACTATGGTTCAAGTTTCTAATTTCTACGACAATTATAAGTAATTTTAAAAAGCAAACGAAAGAAGTCTTACACTCATTTATGTCTTATGCTTTCAAAGCGGACATTATGGCAACAATCCTCCAATGTTAATTTTATGGGATTTTCTTGAATAAAATTTTTTTTGGGGATCTTGAACTTAAAAACTTCCTGTTTTCGCAATTTTTTCTGTTTGTAAGTCATGAATAATCAGACTGAAAATTTTCAGCATTCTAGCTCATATGGAAGTAAGAAATAGTTTCTGTAACACACATTAGTGTGGTTATAATATAGAGAGATACTGAAAGTTTGCTAACAATATTAATTATTGTAATTCACCTTATTGACTTCATGTTCCTAACAACTATTATCCTAAAGAACAGGCAGTGTTTCTACTTTTGATTAATAATTCGCTGTAAATAAGAGGAAAGTTTTCTGATCAGGGCCAATGCATGGAAATCTTTTGCCTGAGGCAAAATTACAAATTGTCTCCACCAGCTCATGAAATATAGGTGCAGATTGGCGGCAATACTACTATAATGGTGCCCCTAGAAAAGTGGCAGTTGCCTCTCCAACTCACTCCATGTGACAGCCATTTTTCTGAAAACAAAACAATGCTTACGCTAGGAGAATCGCCTTGTAATTCCACCTGCCTATATCCGAAATTCAGATTAAAAGTACAGCAGAGCTGTGATCTATTGCGGGTTACCCAGAGATGCAACACTTGTTTACTCTGATGGAAAATGTGTGTAACCACCTAGCACTATTCGCATTGGATCCATTTCCTGTGTTTTTTTCCCATCTGAACTCTGATATTAAAAAAACTCGCGGGGTCATAGCCTAAGGAATGTGTTAGCAACTGCCAAGTTGCATTAAATCAAGGTAGATTTTTAATGTAATAGTAAATCATTAATTACACTAAATCCAGGTAAAACACTAAATTGAGGGATGTTAATTCGAAGAAAATAATACATTGCTTAAATACGGTGTTTGACAGGATTGCAGAACACAAAAAATGTGGAAGAATACCTATTAAATGCTGGACTCATAAATTGGGGTTTAACGTTATGTCACTAAACTTTTAACCAAGCTCATATTTCGTGGTGCAGTACTGAATCAAAATCTATTCTCAGAAAAACTCACACTATCTTAATAAGACATCCGAATTAATGGAAAGGAAGAATACAATAGCTTTATTAATCTCAAACAATGGCCACATAAAATGGCTTTTAATAAAATTGATATTTTGGACTTAAGTTTCATTTACTTGAAACAGATGCTAAATTGCATCTTAATTTAGAATAACTTGATAACCTGAACAGTCTAAAATAAAATTGAAAATAGATTACCATTACTACTATATTACTATTACTATACTACTATTAAAATAGGATTACTATGGACAACTAAAGATGAATTAAAAATAAATATTAAAGCAACAAGATAGAGAATTTAGTATATTTTAGTATAATATTTGTACATAAATATACATGTCCTTTAATAACATCTATTTCATAAATATTTTCATCAATTAAAATTTTGAATTTAAGCTCTCTTGGATTATTTTCTGATTATTTTAATCCATGGCCATTTTCAAAATATATAACCCAGGTTTTTTGTAGTTGCTAACTCTCACATAAGCATGCGAATTTTATCTCCCTTAATAAATTAATTTCTCTTAAATGGATATTCAGGATGACTTTCAACTCTGAAAATATAAATTGATCAAAATATAAAAATATAGTTGAACATGAGGTTAGAAAATAGCATAGATCTGATGTTAAACAAAAAGTGGCACAAAAAACACTAAATGAATTATAGAGATAGCTGAGGCTAATCAAGCAATTTTGCTGGCACATCTAACAACCAATCATTCATAAATGTACCAAGTCTTCCACAATTCCCTTTGTTTATGATGACAAGCACATACAGTTAGAAGATGAAACAAATGAATTGCTCAAAATTCCACTTGGGAAGGTTCAACTTTGTGGAATGATTCCATAATAGTAAAAATAAAATTCCACAGGAAATTATTCCAAAGAATCTTTTCCTTTGGAAGTAACAAATTTTAATATTACTAAATGAACTGGCATTTATAAAAATTCATATAAGTCGATGAGAATTATATTTTTAACGATAACAATGCTTAATTTCATCCCATTCGTGAAATGCATAATGAACTTGATATATAAAATTAATATTTAATGCAGAAAATTTTTTAGCAAAGGGTTAATTAGATAATGTTACAATTACATTAACCTGGGAGGATAGGCATCTAGGTAAAAAATACCCAAGACTAACCCGCAAAACCTTCCACTTGGACTCTCCTTGTTAGTTCTAGGATGTTTTGTTATTCTTATGATCAGTTGCTTGTGAGTAATTGAGACTGAAAGTAGAGCATTTTTCATGTGTGTCCATGCAAAAAAAATTAATACAGGAGAGTTTTTGTAACATTGCATGACAAATGTGCCTGTAATGTATATAAGATTTACTGGATTTCCTGTTGATGAAATTTAGTTTTACTAATGGTATCCGCAAAAACTTTTGCAAAGTCAGTCAGAAATCTGCATGTTTGAAAGTAATAATAGCCCATTTCTTCTTATAAAATTAGACAACTGACATTTTGAATTTCGTGTTTGTTTTTATAATTTATATGTGCAATTTTAATTGCTTCTCCTTTCTCACATTCCAGTATTGAAATAAAGAAAGATTTTTTTCTTTTGGTCAATCGTTAAAAATGCCCACAGCCCACATACAGTCTACTGAATAATAATAATCTTCAATTATTAACGTTGCAATCTATTGAGTTTGACATTACTACAACTATAATTTCGATGCTTCATAAAAAGTGCAAAGCAAATAACGCAATTCTTCTGTCTATTTGAAGGCTTAATAGACGCTAATTCAATCAGAGGCAACAATGGGGGTCGTCTTGGCAACACACGGAAAGAGAAAGAAAAAGCCATAAAATTTAAAAGAAACGGGTGTTTCTGACAAATCCATTTTATGTAACATCTAAACATCACAAGAATAAGATATTTTATGGTTTTAGCCATTGAATAAAGCAAAAATGGAGAGATTTGGTCCATATTTATGTATTTTAATGAATGAAGAAAAAACCTTGCACCGTGAAAAATCAAAACTCCTGTGTAAACATAAGGGAAAATATAATAGTCCCCTGGAGTCGAACCCAGAAGACTTCCATAAATGAAAATAGTTTCCCTGAGGTCTCCTAATTGGCAGAAACAAAATGGCATTTACAGCATTTCTCTATGACAAACTGTTTAAGAGATAAAAGGGGGGGATAAATGGATGGATGGACAGACAGACAGACAAACAGACATTGAGTAATTATATATAAAAGATTACTTTTTATAACAGAAGTAAAAGGGGAATATACCGTAGAACATTTGTGTAAAAAATATTCAGTACATTACAAAGTATGCCTCACATCCTCCAGGGTTAATGTTATGTTAAACATCCCAATACATGCGATACTCATGTACTACAGAAGTAATACTCACCCCTTAAAAAAAAGGAAATTGAAAGTTCTTCCATTTTCACCTCTGTCTAAGTCATTGAGTTTTTTCATATCACTTTCAGTGAGAGAAAAGTCAAATACCTGAAAAGATATTTAAAACTTTAGTTTCCTAAAATAATGTGATAACTTTTACAGAAATGTGAGAAAACATCATGATATCAAATAATAAGGCCAAATGAAATAAATATTATGTGCATAATACAATAGATATTTCTCAGTAATACCTCACTGTTCTGTTTAATTCTTTGCGGTGAAACACTTTTTGGTATCACACATACTCCCTGTTGCACCAAATGGCGAAGTAAAATTTGGGCTGGAGTTTTCTTATGAGCTGCAGATATTTCCAAAACTACAGGATTGTCTAAGAGACCAGCTGAGTCTGGTTTCACCCTGTCACAAATAAATTAGGATAATTACAACTTTGATTAACATTATCTTTCTCAAAAATAGTATAAAACTTGGAACAATTTTGATTAACTATGGACTTTTAGCAAAAAGCTTGACCAAAACTATTGGCAAAATACAAATACTCATATGATTACAACTGTGGTCAACACAAGTACAGCCATACCTTGCCATACACAACAGATAGGTTCCTAAAAATTTCGCACTAAACGAATTTCATTCAAAACAGGGTCATTATGTCAATAAGGAAAAGTTCCATGGACACAAAAACTAAACTAATATCAATAAAAATATGTCATTAACCTGAAAAAAACAGCTTTTTGTTGGCTTTCATCCATCAAAACTAGATGCAAATCTTTACATTTATTCAATAGTTTATCTCAGGGGTCCCCAAACTTTTTTGAAAGTACTAGGCGGGCCAGATAAAAAAAAACCATGATTCAAAATCTAAAATATTTTATTCTATAATGATTACCTAAGCATATGCACATGCATATATAACTAGTAGTTTGGGGAGATCTGGCTTATCTTATCATAAGTAATTTTCAAATGGTATAATAGAAAACTATAAACTTCATTATATTAAGGCAGAAGTGTTAATATTTCTCGTATGGATGAAATCCTAAATAAATCAGCGGGAAAGTTTTATTCGTAAAGTCACCTTTCTTTAGAAATAATAACACCAAAATAAGTAATTGATGGAATAAAGTGATCCGAAGATCCTATGCAGACAGGCATAAGCTGTAAAGTTAGGAATGATTTTGAAACGAGAAAAAATTCTGCTATGACCAGGAATCGAACCTGGGTCTTCCACTTCCGCATTCAGAAATGAGAAAATTGATCTGCTACAATAGTTCAGTGGTAGAATATCCACCCGGCTAGTGGAAGACCCGGGTTCAATTCCTGATCATAGCAGACTTTTTTCTCTTTTCAAAATTATTCCCACCAAAATAAGTGTCGATCAAGTGATAAAAACAGTGCACCATCCTGGGGATTTATTTTATAGCATGGTGTACAACATCCTGACCCTAAATGGAGGTCCAAAGACGATTATACTAAACTCCACAACCCTGTAAAAATGGAATTTCTAATATATTTATAGTTTGGCTGCCTTTGTTTTTTGAACATCTGATAGGCACGGGCCTGCTTCATGCTATAACAAATCTGCTTAAAATGGGGTTGCACAAAGCAAGGCATGATTGTATATAGGGGCCTGTCATTTAATACAGAATCCAAATGTTATTTACATCACCATGACTGAGTATTTTTGAATGTAGAGTCAAACAATTATGTTAAATCAAAATGCAAGAACCTGTGCTTATGTAGCTAACTTCAAGTGACAAATAATTTCATCAAAAAAGAATGAAAGAAGGCGCGAGATAATGGGTATACAGAAAAGTTTATGCAAAATTAGTTTTGCCAATAAAAATAAATCGTTTTCACATGTTTTTCTCATGACTGCTGAAAAAACGATGAAGACAAAGTATATTGACAATGAGGCGTAAAGAATTGCAATTGCAAAGGATTCCTATTAGCTTTGGCTACATAAAAGTTATTATTAGATTTTTGTGACTTAGCTTTTATGTATCTAGAAAGTTCAACAAGAGAAAGAAAAATATTAAAGTTACAACTAAAAGTATAAAAGCAAATATTCATAAATATAAATTAATTGTGAAACCAGGATTATCAGAAGTACAGTAGAAGGACAATCACCATCAACGGCAAATCATGACAGTCACGCAGAAATTATAGATTGGTTCCCCTAACCACAAGACAGAACCAACACTGCAAAATTCATAAAAATTAACTGGATGATGCATACAATAAGAAATAACATGTTCAAATTAATGTAAAACAAACGGAAATATAACCAGTGAGGGAAGAGATGCAGAGCAAATTACATAAAGTTTTTTTTCACCGACTGCAATCTTCCCATCGGAGTAAAGAATCGCAGATGATATTTATTGTTGGTTGCCTACATTTGTGGCCGCACGTATTTTTAGCTATTTTTTCCGATTACTCCCCAGCATCTCACCCTAGATCTACTCAATTTTTACCAAGTCTAGCTCTCTCATATACCAACCTATCCTGAAAATTTGGCTAATCCAGGATACGGGATTCCGGAGATATTGCCTGTACAGACAGACGGATAGACAGACAAAACGAGTACGTATGCAATCTTTTAAGCGCTAAAAATAACACTGTTATGGCGAAGATACATGCCTGAAACTTTCCCGATTTACTTTCGGTGAATTATTCTCCGGCTTGCCGACTTTCAGAATTTGGTTTTATAGCATCGCCGTTTCCGTCAATGGCGATTTCGATAGATTTAATGTCGCGAATTCGAGTAACTCGGGCCGCGAAGGGTTGCATTAGTCACCGATAATAAAATATATGTAATTTAACAATCAAAACTTGAGACGTCGAAACCTTAATCTATAATAGGATTGTAATCGCTGGGAAATAAAATGTTGGTCGACTAAAAATGTTTTGTCCTTTCCTAAAGTCACGCATCAAGGCATGGAGGGGTGAGGATTGCTTTAGTTAGGAGTACGGTTGCCAGGTGCCCGGTTTTGAACCGGATTGTCCGGTATTTGGGCAGTCGGTCCGGAAAAAAAAATTAGAGGTAATACCAGATATATACGTATACTTTCTCGAGCGCATCGTACCTTCGAAGTCTGTGTCCGGTATTTTTGGAGAAGCCATCTGGCAACCCTAGTTAGGAGGGGAAGTGAATGCACTCGCTTACTGCTAACTATGTAGTGGCAGTTGGTGTAATTGAATTCCTCAAATAACTGCTGTGAGGAGGAAGATCTGTGGCCGAAGATATCAGGTGAGCACGTGCGACGAATTGGTAGCACGAGGTTGGGCGCCAAAGCCATCAGGAGCAGAGCCCCTAGTAATTACAATAATAACTTCGTTTGTGAAACGTCCGAACGAATGCTGAAGGAATAGTGACAGTACAAATGGTAGGACATAACAATGTACTTCAGGTCGAAATAGAGATATTTTCTTCGCGCTTGAAACTATAACCAACAAAACAATGAAGCTGTTTCGAAAAAAATAAGAAAGAGAGAGGAAATATTTTTCAATTAGCATCCACTGATATTATTTTAGGAGCTACCGGTTTCGACGTAGCACGTCATCGTCAGGCCCGGAGACTGAGCATATAGTAAACAGAATTAGGTATTGTTAGTCGGTAAGAGAAGGAGGAGGGGAGTGGAAAAATCGTTCTGAGACACGTGTAGGGGGGAAGGGAGAGGGTGCTAATGGTTGCGTAGGCATATGGGGAAGGGAGAAAAAGACGACCGCTCAGCGGCAATAAAACTACGACAAAGTTGGAGAAGAAAGTTGCGGTGGTTGGGGAAGTAGGCGTTAGAGAAAAGGAGGAAGATGGATGGGAAAATCTAGTATAAATGTCTTTCAAATACAAAGATCCCTCGAATTGCACGGTTTTCTTTTTTTAGGAGAACTTCCTTGAATTGAACGGTCAACTTCACTTTACCGCGGTTTTGAAACGGTCTTGGGTAAAAGTGACCAGATTTCAGATCAGACAGTGCGAGGCAAGACCCTTGCAGATTAGTCATTGCGGGATTTTAAAAAACTGTACAGGGTAATTTATTAGCCCATTTACAAAGAATATAAAAGTAGAATTTTTTAGAAAATAATTATAAACTTGATTTGTTTCATTTCTTGCGAACTACAGAGCACCACATGAGAAAGAAACGAAGAATAAAACAAATCAAAAGTCGTCGGGAAATTGAGCATCGAACTTCACATTCCGCTCGACTAGCGCCAATTTCCTAGCAATGTAACAAAAAAGTGTATTTCTATCGTTTTAGTGATATCGAACAAAGTAACCAATTCATATTGCAGCTACGTTAGTCGATGCGCTTATCATTGGTCATGTAGAAAATCCCGAAATGAAAAATTCCGATAGGATTGAGAAACTTTATACGGAGAACTTAATGTATGTACTATGCGGGACATTTGTCGGGGCACTTGACCATTCGGGACGAAGTCGAAATCCGGGACTCCCGCATAATCCGGGACGTCGGGTCACTTTATATTTGGTCATTAAAAAGGGTCAATATTTCAGTTCAACTAAGACGTTACATTAAAGGATAAAAGGAAGCAATGCCGAATCCAATGTGATTGAATTGTTGCATGTTGACCTCAAGAATGTAATCCTCAGGTATTCCTACGGTAAAACCTACCTCACTCTGCACCGTTTCGCTTTATACGGTCTAATACAGAAAGGCATCCGTAGATTTGAAAGGTTTTTCCTTCAACTTTTCAATTTTTTTTTTTCGAAAAACGGATTTCAAAAAGTTTCAGCTGACTCATTTAATTATACATGAAGCTCATTTTTTATGAGAACGACTATAAAACCCGACTAGGGGAATGGAAGTCTCATTTTCCAAGGATATTGGAATAATATATGTTCAGTAACCGTAGCAGGCGTCAAAGTGGAAGACACACGGTATGAAAAATATAATACCCATAAAAAGTAACAATGACTAATAAAAATAAATAATTACAATAATAGTGCTGGATAATAGCGCTACAAAGTTTCGAAAAACATTCGTTACAATGTCTGACAATTGTTCAATAATGGCACTTCATTAGGAAACCGTTGGCACTCGGCCTTTATTTTGGCAATAGCAGGTGATTCACTTGGAACTAGTTCAAATGGCCTACTAAACGAGGAAAAGAAACATTCAGCTGTCAGAGATATTACAACACACGTGTAGCTGAATTTATATGTATTTTAACGACATTGTCCCATAAATCTTCTCCCTTTTGTTCCTCTTCTATGCATTCCCTTAAATCTATTAGTAAAACAATTTATGGGATTCTGAACGCGTATTTATACTTTTATGTCTTTTATATAGACAACTGAAAAAGGGTGAAATGCGACCGAAATTT
The DNA here is from genome assembly GCA_028673005.1 of Tanypteryx hageni. NCBI lineage: Eukaryota > Metazoa > Arthropoda > Insecta > Odonata > Petaluridae > Tanypteryx > Tanypteryx hageni. Next base: position 51,084,588 of record CM054114.1, on the reverse strand, counting down.
GAATTTTTGGAATCAACTAGTAAAAATTGTTTTTCCAGATTCGGCCAATCTTAGGAGTCGTGCATTCCATTACGTTGGAAGTAGCTAACTGATTCTTCACTTCTCGACTTAAATAGGCATTGCCCGCCTCTTAAAATCGTACCTACAAATCAAACATGGACTTTGGAAGTCAATAATAAGCACTTGAAAAAATAAATATATAATAATAACAAAATTTATAACAATTAACGGACACCAACCCACAATTTTCCTCTCTACAGCACACCTACAAAAACAACAAAAATATCGCTTTTTTCGAATTTACTTTCGCTGAATCGCCACTGAAGACGACAGCACTGTAGCCGATACGCGCATACGGTTTTGATAACTTTGTCGCGGCGATTGGAGATACCTAAGGTAGGCTTCAATTTTCCATTAAAAAATATTTTAAGCGCTTATTCTCGAATTCCTATAAGTCGCCCGCTTCCCAAATTTACCACGTATATATATATATATATATATATATATATATATATATATATATATATATATATATATATATATATCTCGCGAAAAGAGTAGCTCCTTTCACTTGTCCTGCATTCGCTCACAAAAACATCTTGCGATCACACATCTCCGAAACACGTGATCTCGACCTCGTCATCACTTTTGCGATTTCCTAAACATAGACTGTTCCATTTCTGGACTAGCTCCGAAGGTTTCTCGACTCCACGATCCTTCAAAAATTGCAACAACTCACAGAACTTTCCTGAATTCGCTCCAATTTGTCGTTTTACTTTAGCTTTTAGCTATTGCTTCAATGTAAGGTGAAACTTAAATGAAGCGACAACCGACGATTTCGATGATAAATGGTTGTGTTAAGATGGGCGTTTGCCGATCGTAAGAAAAATTCAATCAGTGGTTTTCGACATTCTGTTTATCTTTCAAAGATAAACAGAATTTCGCGGCACCCACCTTGAAATAAGGTCTTATATACGTATGGGAATCATGTTTGGACGCATTTGCGTGCTGGTATTACATCATCAGCAATTTATTAGAGGAAAGGTTACTGTCCTAATTACCTATCGATATTTATAATCTGTTGAATGATTTTTTAACGACGTCTTTCGCGGCGCCCCTAACAATCGGACGCGGCACCCCTAAAAATCAGCCAGGGCATTCCCAACAATCGGCCAAGAAACCCCAAACAATCGGACGCGGCAACCCTAAAAATAAGCCAGGGCATCCTTAACAATCGACCAAGGCACCCCTAAAAATTAACCAGGGCATCCCTAACAATCGGCCAAGACACCCCTAACAATCGGACGCGGCACCCCTAAAAATTAACCAGGGCATCCCTAACAATCGGCAAAGACATCCCTAACAATCGGCCAAGACACTCCAGCGAACCGCTTGGGTAAAACTGAATATATAGTATTCTTATGGCTGTTCGTACCGAGAAAAATTGGCCAATAAGAGGGGTTGTCGCCAAGATAGGATTCACTGAATTCGCTTCTTCAGAGGCAAATATTTTAAGTTTATCCTCGGAGATACTCAAATAGACGAGTGTAAAACTGATTGATGCAATACGGACTTCCAATAGACATAAAAAGGTTACAGAAACCTAATGCGTATCTCGGTATACGTCAGTGGTATTCACCGATAGAATATTCTAAAAGAACCTAATTAAATATTAAAGTCGATTTAAAAAAATAATGGCAGCCACCGAAATTATGCTTCTACTAGATAACATGTTATTTAGAAAGATCTGAAAGAATTCAAAATTAAAAATGCTTGCATTCTCGCATGAAGAAAAATGGTAACGGAGGAAAACGTTCTTTGGTTCGTTAGTAATTAAAATCCTTTAAATGCCCTAGGAATGAACATCTTCACAGCCACCGAGCAGCAAAGTAATACGCCCATCGGACAATTTCGTGAAAATATAAAAACTACGTGTTTCGAATGAATCGAGGGTTTTTCATAGCATGCACTTGTTTAATCCGGTTCGATCGGTGCAGTGCAACGGCGATGCAGTATGCGGCGCAGTGTGACGTCATCGACTCGATCGTCGATGCAGGTGAAATTTTTTGCGGTCAAAAAAATCCATAATGCGTTCGATGAAAGCAGCTTCCCTTTCGTTGGGGAAGTCTGTAATGCAGTTTATGATCGACATAATGCAGTCAGGACCACAAAAACGTTAGTAGCGTAAAAAATATGGTCAACCGAAATACTATTAATATTGTTGGTTATTTGTTACGCAACAAGAAACATGTTAACGTAAATACTGGCTCACAATGAAGTATGCAGATACCTATTATTTAGCTATCGCAGTAGTTTTTTATTACACCAAAGTTATAGCACTGATGACAATATGAAGCATTGTTAATGAGGCGCAATATTTTGTCACTAATCAAGAACTATTTTGAATCCTGCATTTAAATCGCTCAACAATTTTAACTAAAACATTCCACTGATTTCGAGATCTAAAACGCATACGTTAGGGGCGAGTATGTAATTATATTAAAATGTATCGCTGGTTGCATAAGGTTAAGGATATGAAAATTTTTCGGTATAATGTTTATTTACGAATGTAGTGGAAAGTGTTAGGCAAACGATGTGCAAGTTATATACCTTGAAAAATAACAGTATCTACAAGATATTTTACATACAAAAATGTAAAATGTATTCTTAAGGTGACTTTATATGACGTTGATTCGACTTTTAGGTTAATAAATCTTTTTAAATATTTAGACATTATAATCATTTTAGTCCTATGCATTCCATATTTCTTTTCTTTATCAATCACCCAATTCTTAGTCAATTTTGACCCAATTCATCCTTTTTATTTTGAGTTTTCCAACTCTTACACTTTTATGAGTAATTTTTGTATAACTTCTGTTTAGATATATTTCCATAGGGTTTACTAATTATAAATCAATTTCTAAAAATACAATCACCTCTTTCCATGAAATTGTGCTCTTGATGAATTTTATAGAACAAACATTAATCAACCAAAGGAAATCCCAAGATTCAATTTATTATTAGCTATAAGAAAATTAGTATTCGAAAGAAAAATCGAGAAGGGCCTAAAAATATTTATCCATTTCAGTATCACTCTACTTTCAGAAATAAACAAAGAGACCAATGTTCCATCTTCTTCCTATTCTACAGAATTACAACAACAATTATTTTGGTCTTCATTTTCTTCCAACAACTTCCATAATTAATTATAGAATAAATTCCTTCTGCTATCCTGATTTTATTTTTACTAATACACCAAAGCAGTATCCAATAACAAGTGTTAGCAAGATTTAAGTCGTATTTCTCCATTTCTCTATTCTGAGTATATGTAAACTAGGGAGATGCCCGTTGAAATTCAATGGGTAAGTTTTTTATGAAATTTCATGAATAGATGCCATGTGAAGCTATTATCTGAGACAATGGTACGCAATTACATGATACCAGAAGCAATGCAACTCACTACGAATATATCAAATTATTGCATTAAAAACTTATCTGTTGATCGATTTGACGCATATTCAAAAAACGATGGCAGGAAAATAAACTTTCATTCTTTTAGGCATTCGTTGTTTCAAATCTCGACTCCTATGCCGATTCTAAGTAATTTTAATATGTGAGTGATTAATGATCTATATTCAAATGTATTCCTTCTCATAAATAATGCAACGGATTGGTAGTTATGAAAATCATTTCCCTCTCCTTCCTTCTCTATCTCTCTCTCTTGTATTAAAAGCATTCAATGCACGCCTTCACCCATAAGCATTGAAAATAACAATTGGATTTTGAGGTTTAACAATGTAATTGGCTGGCAAGGTAACATCCCATTAAAATGCCAAGATTTTCCCAAAATATGTGAATTAAACATTTAACATGAGAGATTTCGAACTATATGCGGAAATAGATGAACAGAATAAGAAACTTTATAATTTTTTCTTTAAAATGGTTTAGATCCAAAGATCGTAGGCCATTTTTTTCTAATTTTAATTTCCAAAGGAAGAAAAGCCTGCACGTCAAAAAGCCAATGTTTATGTGTTATCTTACGGGAAATGGAAATGTTTTCCATGGAGTCAAACCCATGACTTTTTTCGAGATTTTTTGTCATCACCTTAAAATATGTGAATTAGCATTCCTGCCAAATTAAAAAAATGTATCTCGATCCTTTATAGAGTTATTGCATTTTTATAGCGTGACCGAGGGAAACACAAAGGGATAAAGTGACTAAGGGATGGAAGAAGTCTTTTATAGATTTTCGATGTGAAATCAAAAGATGCTGCAGTGTAAAAATATTTGTAATATATTCACAGTCAAGTACCAATTAAATCAAACACATTCTCTAATAAATCCAATCATTATAAAAAAAGAAATGCAAATGAAAACAAAAACACAACCATATCCTAAAGCACATGCAACCAGCTCAAATGCCTTTGTGACCCCATCTTTTTTATAAAGAGCAACTATGCATTAGTACATTAACAACAATATTAAATATATGAATCCCTTCCCTGATTACTTTATGTTATATCATACATTATATGATTTCTCCTCCATAGATTCTTTCAGATTTTATTTTCATACCTTTCTTTCATTATCCATTTTAAGCCTATCCTATTAACTTACACAATCTATATTTAAAGTCAATCATCTTAACATTTCAAAATATGTACTTAGGTATTTACAAATTAAATACTGATAGGAAAGATTATTCTTTAAATATTCGCTATTGCACAGATAAACCTTAAAAATATTTCAAATTTAAATCTGGATCAAACTCACTCGTATCCATATTTATTGAGAAAGTGCTGTGGTGCACCAGGAGATCCTAGAGGTGAATAGGCAGTAAACCTAATCATGCTGCAGCACTTGGTGCATCCTTTGCGCAGTTCCTGCTGCTGATTTAAGGCATGTAACTCCACTTGATTGCAAGATACTGGGTGACGAGCATTTGCACACAGCCTTGACACTTGATCTGCATTGAAGTTGGATACACCTATCGATTTGGCTCTACCTGCATCAACCTGGGCTTCTAAAGCCTAAAAAATATGGATTTAAAGCAATACCTTTTCACTAAGATATTTTAGTGATTGTGGGGGAAAAAGGTTAAAATATCTAACTGCTATATCTTCATCCATTTAAGGTTTTCTCTCAGAAAAGATGTTGCAACAAATAATCACTGCTCATTTTTCTGTCAAACAAAAGTGTTCCTTTATTGGGAAAATTTGATTTAAAGAAAAAAAGAGGAGTTTTACAATTATTTGGAAAATAGCTTCTTCATATACTAATTAATCAGATAGCTATAAAAATTATATTTATCACTCCTCCATGATTACATATTTTTACTAGCATAAGTAGGCAATAAAAATGATAAATAACAACATGGCATGGCTTTATGTAAATCTTCCTCAACACAACTGATAAGATAAATGAAGATTTTATAGGGTCATCTGTAGAATAAGTGAATTTGTTCACAAGGAATGTGTTAATTACATAAAAATTAAATAGCAGAAAAATGCATATGATAAAATATACCATCAGGAAAATGAATTCAAAATTCATCAAATCTTCACAACAATGTTTAATAAGAAATTAATAGCCTGTATTAATTTCTGGCAAGCTAACCACCGCAGCATCTGCGAAAGTGGCATTTAAGACTAATAATAATTAATTTTTGTACATACCTTCCACAATTTAATATGGTCAATACTTAGGTCGAGAACAGGAGACCCATCTGGATTGGATGCAAAATTTTCCCCGGCTTCATCAGGCATAAATGCGAAAGGCATATGCACTAAATAAAGGTCCACATAATCCAATTGTAGCCGTCGGAGGGACTCTGTCAGGTATTTTTCTACGTCACTCGGCCGATTTCCATAAACTGGAAGCTATTATCTCGAAAATAGAGGTATTTCAATCAATTTTGATGATCAGTTATTCGCAGTACTGACTACAGTAGATATTGAACATTTTATTATTGGTCCTCTTATATCTTCTTTCTACCTTCGTCGTAATGAAGAGCTGACTTCGACTATTGTCATTTCCATCGATCCAGCGTTTAAGAACACGCCCAATAGCATATTCATTCCCATAATTAAAGGCTGTGTCGATATGCCGATATCCTGCGGAAAGAGCTTCTGAGACCGCTGCTTCTACTTCTTCATCCTTTGCCTACAAAATCAATAAAACTACGTCAGTGAGAAAGAGACGAAAAGTCACCGTGAGAATTTTTCTTCAATACATTTAAAAAGTTCAGTAAACGAATATTGACGTACCTGCCATGTTCCAAGACCGACAAGAGGCATCCGGTGCCCAGAGGGAAGGAGGACACTCCTTCCCTCGTTAGACTCCATATTCACCCCACTGAAGCCCGGATCTATCAACGTAGAGTATTTCTGGCACCGACAGCTACTCCAGTGAGGATTTTCGCAGCTGTTTTGGCTCGCACATTCTGTTTTGGGAATCGACGTCATAGATGAAACCATTACCTTCCCACTATCGTAATCGGCACCGAGTTTAAAACCCGAGCATGTAAAATAGCTACCATTCCGCATGTTTGTACGCGATCTACTGCTAGCACTACAGATTGTAGTGGAGAGAAATGTAGATAAACCAAAAATATGTGCGCTAGTTGCTCGGCAAACCACATGTTTGATAAACATGTTAAGTGAAATAAATAACTAAGCGCCGATAAAATAAGTACCTATAATCTTAATGTTATTCGTAACGAATTGAAGCAGACTTCCCTAGTGTTGTGCGGCTATATAAGTATTCCTATAAAACAGAATACGGATTGCAAAATAAATGACAATAAAACTTCTATCAAATTGCCAGTAGACATAAAAGTTTATAAAACAGTTTTGTCGAGATATCGATTAAAAAACATTACCAACATAACAAATCTTTATGTACATGCAATAGTGTTATGCTGATGCGCCTGTTGTACATCTAAAAATCCAATTTGATTCCAGTTTCATTTGTTATTTTATTTTATATAATCTAAAACCGTTATTCCCGCTAATTGACTTCTTATATGTAATTGAATGACTTGAGACTTTGCTGTAGAGAATTTAGAGTTTGAAAATGATCTCAAAATGTTATGCACAAATAATTTTATTATGTTGGCCACTTCAAAAGATAAATAGCAGGGACTTGACTATCATTAAGCGCAAAGAACAAAGTTACAGGGATAAGTATGACATGACAGTACATTTTGAAAACGCAATAGCTTTATGATTTGTTAGTAATTTATTAACACGCTAAATCTAAAATTCCATGCATCTGAAAATATTTATATTGTTATTTGGATTTCGACTATTATTTTTCCATTTATTTTGTTTGAAACGTAGGATTGGTGTAACGGTGCGCAAAAATGGCATTCAGAGGAAGAATAAAAGAATTTCTCAATAGAAATTTAGTTGCTGTTGTTATGGTTCCTGTAATTGTAATGATTCATTGGGGTTGGGTAAAATTGCAAGACAATGAGAAATATGTTCGACAGTACGATAAGAAGGAGTTACCAGTATTTAAGGTATCTGTAGAGATTTTATGCATAATTAGTATGTTGATCGATAAAAATATTGCTTTTGTTTACAATGGAAATACTGAAAGTGCTCAATGATATTCGTTTGCATTTTAGGGCGTCCAATACTTACAAAAGAAATTAGGATTCTCCAAAGAAGAGCAAGACAGCGAAAAGTAATGCCGCTTCACTGAATCTTGTGACGGAATTTTTCCGTTGGCCCGTAGTAGATGTATGTTTATCAGATTTGTTATTGCTGCCTGGTTACAAAATCGTGGATACAATATGTCTCTTATAAATAAAGAATTTGAAAAGTTTAACTTGCAAATTCGACCAATTACGAGCCTGGATTTTTTGCAATCGTTGAGATCATTTAGTCAGCTTTTAGTGACGAGTATAGGTCCGAAAAGTAAATTTAAAATTATTGGGTCAGAAGGTGGAATTAACATTTTAACGACATCTTCTAAAAGATTAATTGATTGGGTGGAATTGGATAGTCCTGTTTTACAGATCATAGCAAATGCCATTAAGGGCCAATGGCAGATGTATTCTGATTTTGGACTGTATACCGGTATTACAATCACCTCGTTGTTACTAAGTGCATTGGATCATCATATGCCGTTTAGTAGAATGTCAAATTTATTCAATTTTATTTGTTCTGTCAGTCTCTCATTACTTGAGTCATCAAACATCAGGGTGAAGGTGGACTTTTCTTCGATGAAAAATCTTAAGCAAGTTGTTGAGACTGTGATTACCTCAAAACCTTTGAGCTGTAGTCCCACTTTGGTAAATGTTCCATCACTTGCGACGTGCATAGTCGAGACATTCATCTATGGATTCTCTGAAGAGAATGATTCTTTAGGTAGAGTTTCAGTTTTGGTTGAAGAAGGTCCTGTAAGTGAAATGCCATCAAAATTTTCTGGAGTTCTCTATCCAAAGCCAGATGTTAATCCGGAGACCGAATGGAAATGGAGTTCTGCTATTAAAGATGAAAAAAAGAGTATATTGGTGGCATTGTTTGCGGTTAACCTAAATACATCTAATGGAAATAATGAAGGTAACTTTTAATGAATTTGAAATCAGTTTATCATATTCTTTTAATTAAACATTTTGAAAGCACATGGTCAGTTATTGCACATAGTTATTAAGATGATGAAGTTGTATTTTACATTGAGATGATTACATGAAGTATTTTGTGGTAAAGAGTTATACTATATTATTAATAGGAAAGAGAAAAGTTGTTTTTACAAAATAAAAAATAGTTCAAATGTTGATGAAAATATCTAATTTCGATAATGAATATTCATTTATGTCAACTTTTCATTTGAAGTGTACTTAAAACCGTTCAAATTTCTCTTCACAATTTAAATAAAATATACAGTTTTCGTAAATCATTAAATGATTTATAAGATATGCAGCATATTTGATTCAACTTTGCAGTTTGAATAATTATAATAGTTTCTTTTACAATAAAATTCTATTTACCAAGATTCAAAATTTCTACTTCAGTAAGGAGTAATAATAATTTTAAAATTTCGCCATTTAAATTATTAATCTCTCAATAAAGGTTGCAAACGTAAAACAGTGACCAATTCTGTAGTACAAATTGAAATGTGTAAAATGAAATTGAAATATTTTGATGCTGTGACTTTTATATATTTAAATCAATTTATTATGGTTGTCTGAATCTTTATCTATAATTGCTCAAAAGACTTGAAGATATTTTTTATTATTCTTATTGTATTCATGTGTGGTTTCCATTTTCTTCCATTTCCCACAAGTTTTGTAATATACTTTCACTTGATTATCATAAACTCAATAAATGATGGTACTATTTTTCCAACCAAATTTTATTTATGGTCATCCTATTTTTACTCCATTGTAACCAGTGACGGCTCGTAGCTAAAATTAGTGGGGGTGCTGCTCCAGAAAATTTTTAGCCTTTGTTTTAAAATTGTGTAAAAGGAAAAAAAACCTGTATAAAAAGAAAATTTATTCAGGAACTTGATAAAATCTTAACAAAAAAAACATTTTTTACTTACTTTAACTTAAATTGTTACAGTTCAGGCTTGATCTATTCATTTAAAAATGAAATCCATAAAAGAACCGAAAAAAAAATGAATCAAATAGAATAGCTGGAAGCAGAATAATAATCTAATTCTACACTCTTCTACACTTTATCACATTCAAGAATATGGTACACGGTTTTTAAGCACAACACACGCTGAGTAAAAAAACTTCCTTCCACCATCACGCCAGAGCCGGCACTGCGAGAACAACAGTGCTCTCTCTACCTGGCAGTCCTGCCTTCCTCCCCACCCCCCCTCCTATGTGCACATGCGCACAACAGTCAAACACCACGTCGCTGGCACTGTGAAGCGCACAGTTCCATACAAAGATTTTTGTATCTTTTTCATAAACTGGGGGATGGCTACTGAAGTACTGACATTAAGCTTAAGGAATATATATTGTACTACAAAAATAAAGAAAGAATTAAAGAAAAAGGACTCATTATATTAAATGTTATCGATAATATCAAGTGGAAATAGGGGGTGCTGCAGTTCCGCAGTGCCTATACACAAGCCGCCACTGATTGTAACCTTTGTGTATTCATCTTCTTACAGTCATTTTCTGTGTATGGTTCTAATGTGAGAAAAAAGGGAAAGATTATGAAGAATTTCAAAGAATTTGTGGTTTCATGAATATTGAAAGAAGTGACCAAATATGTATATAATATTATACAACATGAATAAAGTAACTTAGTTACTTCCACAAATTTAATTTTAAACGACCGGTTTCACTACGATCATAGCATCTTCAGGTGATAAAATATAAATCGTTCCATATATATAAGGTACAATGAGGTGGAGAGAGGGAGACACGAGGGGGTACAAAGAAAACGAATGGAAGGTAATTGAATAAACGGTTGGGAAAAGGAAGGGGTTGGAAAGGAAGGCAAAAGCAACATAGTAGTAAAATGTAACAAAAACTTGGTAAAGGGGCCAAAGACAGCAAAGTTGATACAAAGTATTTACAAAATATTCGGTAAGCTAAATAGAGGAGAATGATTGTGGAAAAGGTATTCATTTAAGAGAAGCGAGTCTTGACAAATAATTATCTCTAGCTGTTCAAGAGCATCCAATTAGCGACCTTTAATTTCAAAGTGGAGGAATTTAGGGTTGAAGGAACTATGATGATTGAGGTTTAAAAGATGTTTCGCAAATTGGGAATTCAAATTATTTAAACGGAAGTATCGCTTGTGCTCCTTAATCCATTTTAAAAATTAAATTTGTGGAAGTAACTAAGTTCCTTTTTGTTCATGATGATATTAATATTATACAAGTTCGTCTTTGCATAACAATTTGTGTGCATGGAAAATTCAACTCTTACATTCCCACATAATGTTCAATTTTGTTTTTAAGCTGAATATTTATATGGTGCTTAATTGTTTCAAAAGGGATAATGAACAATAATGCATTTATTTATCTTTTGAAAAAAAGGTAATGTCCATCAGTGTAAAAATGGAGCTTCTATATAATGATAAGAATGCTTTTTTTTCGATAATGAGCATATATTAAAAATTAAAATAAAAAAAATGAAAATTACAGAATTGGGAAAAAATATTAATGAATTTTTTACTTTCTCCATACATAGTATTGGGGAAAGTATTGTTTTCATGAAAAAAATCGATTTTGAGATTTCAATGAAAATACACGTTTTGACCATTTTCAATGTCTGTGTGTGCATGTGATAGGAATTTTTTGGGTGCTGTTACTCAAAAATTATTAATCATATCAACACAAAATTTTATATTTGACATTTTTGTTAAAGGAAAAAGAGTTGATTAGTTTTTGGTAAAAATCGGTCAACCAGAAGTGTTTACTCTTGTCACATTCGTTTTTACTTTCTCCATATGTAGCACATATACGTAGGGTGACCATACATCCTGGTTTAGCCAGGACAGTTCCAGATTTTAGATGTCCCAGCATCCCATCCAGTTTAGTATTCAAAATTCTTTTTATTTTTTATTTCATTAATATGGAATAAATAAATCATTCCCCCAATTATATGTTATTACACTCACAATCCATTTATTAGGAATTAAAATCTCATCTTTCAATTAAGTTTAAATAAGTACAATCTGTAAGGGGTGCCTATAGGTGTGAGGTGTGCAGTGCATTCCGACAGCCGAGTGCACGCAGGGCACATTTAGTTATACAAGTTTCGAAGCAATTATTTGTTTTTTTTTAGATCATCCCTATTTACTTGAATAAATTAACTTTGTCTAAAACATTATATTTAACTGCTATCACGCCATAATATTTTCTTGAATGTTGCCAGATACAGATTTAACCACGGCTAGAAATGATATGCGGCATGACCTTGCCTAAATGCTTTGGTGAACCAAAACTCTTTTTTCTCTAGAAAATTTTCTAAAAAATGGGGGTGCACTTTATAGCCAGAAAAATACAGTAAATATGGCTCTAAAATATTTGTTTCCATCAATTTTCTGACCAATTTTGTAATAATGTTTTGCACATAATGTTAGAATTTTAAAAAATTGTGGGGTACTTTGTCAAGAAAATCATGGCCAAGCTATGCAGAATTATCTATTTGGCGTGTAAGTGAAAAAGAAACTAAAGATCTTATATTGCCCTGGTTATGTCCAGGTTTTACTTCCCCAGAACACGCTGTCCCAGTTTTACTTACTCAGAATCTGATCACCCTAAGTATAGGGGAACATATTGTTTTTGAGATTGCAATGGAAATACTCATTTTAAGGTCCCCTGAACACCTTTTGACCATTTTCAATCATGTCTGCGTGTGTGTGATAGAAATTTTGTGGGCGCTTGAACTCAAAAACTATTATTAAAATCATCATGAAATTTTATATTTATCATTTTTATTAAAGGGACAAGAGTTTATTCATTTTTGGCTAAAATCAGTCAATCGAAAGTGGGTGTTTACTCTTGTCACATCAGTTTAAAAAAAAAATATTTGCTTTAATACTTGATCAATTTAAAAAATTACTGGGATGAAAGTTGTAGGTAATTTAATTTTTTACAACTTTTGTTTGAAACATTTTCTTATATAATGCATTTTTTAAGAGATATTTTTAAAATTATATTTTTTAGCTGCTACCATCATACCACCTGGAGGCAACTTTTGTAAACACTTGACGCTTTTGTTAGTTAGGTCTTAGTAATGCTCCTTTTTATGCTTAATTGTTTGGAGCTTTGTGGCCATATCCAATATCAGAAGGCTACAGTATGACTTTGTCTGTTCTTTGTAAGATCTTTGAATTTTTCTCATAGTGCCGTAAATTTTTTATTATCATTTGCCAAGATATGAATAAAAACGTTTTCCTCATACATCACATGTCGAATCACCCATTTATAAACATTTTAACTCAAATTATATATAAAATTAAAAGCAAATTGTTGACCTGATGAAGCAGGCCGTATTTGATGAGGTTGAAAAGGATGCAGAGGACTTGCTAGCTTCACATGCTGAACACGCACATACTTCAGATCAAGGCCTGCTCAATTTTGTGCATGATGCTTGTGCAGTAGACCTCTCCAGCAGCATAAGCCATTCACTGAAGATTTCCAGTTATCCAAGCATTTTGTTGACCTTTTAGACCAGTGGTGACCAAACTTTTCTAATGGCGGACCACATCAGTGGTTGCGAATCCCTTGGCAGGCCACATTTGAAGTATGTAATTCTTCGGCGGGCTGGATTGGAGTTTAAATTGGAAGCTACCTATGTATTCTGAGGTGCCATGTAGGTGAAAATCAATTCCAAATAAGGTTTTCATGGCTAACATTTCAATGTTTGAAGTTTTATTTTACAAATTTAAAAAAATGGATGAATTTGTGTGTTAAATTTTTTGAATTGCTTTTTCACCATAGCTTTGCAGGCCGCACAATAATTCTTTGCGGGCCGTAGTTTGGGCACCACTGTTTTAGACCAAAGGAAAATTTATCCCTTTAAATCAGGGGTAGAATAACTTTTCTACATGGTTGGCCTCAATAGTGGTAGCGAATCCTTTAAGGAGTCGCATTGGAAATTTTCAATGCTTTGGTAGGGCGATTTAGAGATTAAATTGGGTTGCCTAGAGATTCTGAGAATGTGTGAAAGTGAAAGTCAATTCTAAATGAGGTTTTTAACAGTTCAATATTAAATACTTGATTAGCAGTTCCCCGTCGATAAATCGACTGGTTGGTTAGATTAAATATTGTCTAGGTAGTTTGCCTTCTGTCATATTGCCATGAAGGTCAGCAACTCCAAGGTTTATTTCTTTCTACTAATGTCAGCTAGAAGCGCCGCGTTATTTCCTACAGCGTCTGTCTGCTAGCAGCGCCACCTTAACATCAACTACACTACAACTACGTCGAGCAGAGCTTAGCCAGTCACAATAAAACCTCTATATCTTGCCATCGGCATGACCGATATCAATTTTATAATTTTCCTGCAAATCTGCAGGTTGAGAAGTTTAATTTGATGCAACACATGTTAAGGTGGCTGTTACCTTCACTTTAAAAACCTCAATTTTTACACTATTAATATATATATAATCATAATTTGAGTTTAAAATAAATGGTGCAATATACATTACACAAACTTTCTCATATACGTATGTATATACGTTTGGTCGACTGTGTACTTTTATAAAAGAAAAACGTTTATAAATCAAAGTTAACCGTAATTGAGTGTACATTTTAACGCCACATCGATATTTAGTAATTTTTTGGGATATATGGCTTAGTAAGTATTATTTGTGACATCAGGCTGTACGATTGGATGGATTTAATCAAAATCCTTACATTTCTGAGTAAATCGAATTTTGTTTCAAATATCCAAGAATAAAGTACCCTTAATTGTTGCGCAATATCGTTCATCTCTTCAGAGTGTCCATTATTAATAATATTATCCACAAATATGATATATCGTTCAATTTAGTTTTATCGTTTAAGCTGTAATAAGATTTTTAGTGGATCGTGGCGGAGGCATGACGTCATAGGGCTTGGGTAAGGTAGCTTAGCGTACATTGTAATGCCACTGAATGCCATATAGTGATTTCAAGAGATATATAGCTTACGTAGTATTATTTATGACATTAGGCTCTACAAACGGATTGATTTTAATCAAATTCTCTGGAGCCATTTTTGAGTAAATAAAATTTTTCTAAAAATCGCCAAGAATAAACTACCCTTAGTTTTTGAGCAATATCATTTTTATGATAAAAAAGGTCTGCAAAAAATGATATATTGCACAAATACAAAATATCATTCGATTTCATGTGCACGTTTTGGCCTTAGAACAGCAAACAGACAGACGGCATGGCAAAAACCACTTTTATGGACTCAGGGACACCTAAAACGTGTATTTCCATCAAAATCTTGAAGTCGAATTTTTTCATGATAACAATACTTTCTCAATATACTACATATGAGAAAGTAAAATATAAATTTGTGATACAATTTACGGCTCTGTTTCCCTTCCAAGCTTTGCAGGCCACACAAACTCTCTCGTATTGCTTATAATTAGAAACCTAATTTACCTCCATATTGGATTCTAATTTGAAACTTAGGTCTAGTTTTAATCAGATTAATATGATATTAAAGGGTTGGACAAAATTTTCAAGCTGTGACCACTTTTTCCTTCATTCAATTGGTTGTGACTCCCTAACAGAGTATACATTTTTGTTACTATTAAATTCAAAACATTCTTTAATAATGGTATTTACAAAAATAATTTTAAGTGATGATACAAATATGTGAATTTATTTTTAATGTAATGGATGGGACTGTTTTCCAACTGCGGATGCCCGGGTCAAACAATAGAGTGCATATATTTTGAAAATGATCAACTGACTGTGCCCAACGCCATTTGTTAACAGTCAAAAGAACTTTAAAAACCAACTGAATTACATTTTATTTTATAATAGATAATTTTAGGAATATTTATTTTTCAGTTTGCAACTCTTATATATACTTTTGTGACCCCTGAGGGGTCATGACCCACAGTTTGGCACCCCTGTGATAGGAGAGTGAAGATTTCCCAAAACTTAATTAGGAGATATAAACAGAATATACTAACACGTTTAGCATTGAAATACATTTGGGTCCCGATTATTTGAGGTTCTGTATTATCCGAGGCACACGAGAAAAAAGCCAAGTATCATTTTGAAAATTTTTTAAATTCAATATTATACATAAAAGTCTACATATTGAATGTAGATATAGGAAAGATATGAGACGGCTTTTGTTTAAGATATATTGCACAAGTCATCATGTATTTTCCCGATATGGGCAACGTTCATTATTATCCGATTTTTTAATTATCTGAGGTTGGTGTGATTCCGTCAACCTTGGATAATCGGGACTCTACTGTATTGGGTTTGTGTTTACCATAATTCAGAGATTGTTTTTCTTGAATATGCTTGATGAAAAGTTTTATTTTACTACAGTTCCACGAGTTTAATATGTTATGATCAATTATTACAATAATTTGACCAAATGTAAGAATGTGAATTTTTAAGAAATAATTTTCAATTAAAATTAATTTAAGGCTTCAAATGATTTCAAGTACTATTTTAAATGTTGGAAATAAATAAGATCTAAAAAAATATATTTTCAGTAAAAATCATTTATTTATATATCTGCTAAACCCTAAATATCTGTATAAATGTTAATATAAACAATTTAATTTTTTGGTGAACTCAAATTGGAAAAAATCATACTTGAACAGCTGCAGTGACAAACAAATTCCCAATCCTGCCCCAAGTTTCAAACCTGAGAGCTTAATATTGAATGGATTATGTTCTGTGTAGACCTCTACCCATAAAATTTTAAGGGTTGTTTATATTTAAAGTGATCTTGATATATTACCTAATTGATTTGAAAAAATAAACATTTACTTATGTTTAATGGCCATAGGAACTAACTTTAAGTCTTATAGTTTATTAAAAAGATTCACTTCATAACCAAGTGAAGCCCAACAGAAAGAATACTTCCAAATAAAGTGCAGTGCTGAATTTTTCTTTGATATCCAAGATCAAAATTTGGTAGAACAAACAAACAAAAATTTAGTGAACATTACATTTTCAAGTTATTGCAAAATTTTTAAAACCTAACGTTTTTACTTTCTCCATACATAGTATAGGGGAAAGTATTGTTCTCATGAAAAAAATCGATTTCGAGATTTCAACGGAAATACATGTTTTAAGGTCCCCTGAACACGTTTTGACTATTTTCTCGATGTCTGTCAGTCTGTCTGTATGTGATAGATTTTTGTGAGCGCTCTAACTCAAAAACTATTAATCAGGTCAATGCAAAATTTTATATTTAATATTTTTATGAAAGTCACAAGAACTGATTAGTTTTTGGTAAAAATTGGTCAACCGGAAGTGGGTGTTTACTCTTTTCACTTTTCCATTATTTTGATATATTTGCTTTAATATTTGATATATTTAAAAACATACTGGAATAAAAGTTGTAGGAAATTTAACTTTCCTCAACCTTTGTTCAAAACATTTTCCCATATAATGCATTGTTTAAGAGATATCTTAAAAACTAAATTATTTAGCTGCCACCATCACGCCACCTACCGATGACTATTGTTAACAATTGATGCTTAGTTACTCTTAGTAACACTCCTTTTTATTTTCTTAATTGTTGGAGCTTTGTGGCTATATCCAATATCAGAAGGCTATGGTTTGAGTTTATTTCTGTTCTTTGTAAAGTAAAATTTTCTCGCAGTTTCTTAAAAAATTTTTTATTATGTAACCTATTTGGAATTTTTAGAAATATTACAGTTATGGAGAAAGTCATGTGGTGGCCGCATCAGATTTTTTATCAAGCATGACAAATTTCTGTGCTATCATAAAATTTGAAGCCCTATTCTTGCATAATACCAATTGAAATAATCATGACTTTATTTATGCAACTATATTGTAACAATTAGAATCATGGCTATCATCCAGTAATGTTGCCATGTATATTTAAAGTATTGGTCTTACATGTTTGTATATTATAGTTTTGGTTCAACTTCAAATATTTAAACTAATTTCAGTTCAACAAGGAACTATCAAACTCATGGCTGAAAAAATTCAAGAACTAGCTATTTAAAAAATGTACTTGCCTCAGGTATCTCCAGTAGCCGCAACAAGATTAAAAAACCTTTTTAACCTTGCTGCGGCTATTGGAGATACCTGAGGCAAGTACATATTTTAAATTGCTTGTTCTTGAAGAGTATCAATGATTTGGATAAATAATTAATAATAATTTAAATGGTCTTCAAATTCATAAATTAATGTCTATTATTATAATTATTATCCACTTAAAATCGATTGTGATTTATTATTTCACATCAAAACTTAAAATATTTTTCTATTAAACAATTTATTTTGCCAGGCATATTTTGTAATAATCTATAAATGTTTTCAGAAGAAGATATAGAATTTGCCGAAGGTGTTCGTGCTGCTCAGGACCAGCTTTTGCTTGAGAAAATAGAGTCTGCATGCGAAAAACTTTTGAAAGCTGGTGTTTCAGTGTTTGCTTGTCAGAAAGTTGTACATCCTTGCATTCAGTTCATGCTTCAAAGAAGAAATGCTCTTGTTTTGGAGAGGATGGGGAAAGAATTGGCTGGTAAGTTTCTTGGGAATGATTGCTTAAAAATAATCATGTACTTGAGAAGAAGTTCATAAATTGTGCTGGAAAACCTAACTTAACATGGCAGTCTATGATTTAGATTATTGAAGGCATATTTAAGCAGTTTTATACTCATGATTAGCTGTAAAATCCTCCCTTTCCTATTCCCTGAAATTCACTCTGTAATAATGATGTGCAGTACAACCTGTGAAAGATGGAACCTCTAGCTCATAAATTATAATTCTAGCTGTGGCAAGGTTTTTTCCCATTAATATGTTAAAAGAATCATAAAATATTAGCTAGAGATGCTTTTAAGTGCTCATGAAAGCATAAGTTTGTATTTCACAATTAGAGTCATCACCATGAATGGTTAATTAGTGCATAACAAATTATAAATGTATTAACGATTTATTATTTCTATTAAAATATCCATGTCTTGCAGTTTATATCTTTCCAAGAGGTATCCATTAAAAAAACTGTATCAAGAGTGATTAAAAAATAATTTTCCTGCTTGGATAGTTTTAATTTAATATAGGTTCTTCCTCTCACAGATTTTTATATCAACTAATTTTTAAGGTAAGGTCATGAATTAGCACTGTTACCAATGCAAACTCATGCTTAAATTATATTATTTTTTACTATTTAGGCTGTCAGAAAAAATGTGTATATCCTATCTCTTATGCCACCCAACCAACAGGTCAAGCACTACATAAAGTTGCATTTTGTTAGAAGAGCAGGGTAGTTGAATGAAGTCATTTTTGCTCGGAGAAAACTTGAATCCTTCATGTATCAATAATCTTATATACAGTAAGTCCTAAAAATTTGTTGAGGAAAAGTTCCTGGAGATCGCTGCAAATATCAAAAACCACATAGGCTTATTGGAAAAAGTGGGTTAGTTGGGTCATTCATATGGAAACCAAGGCAAATGTTCATAATCAATAAGAATAAGCATATAATAAGTGCAATAACTATGCTAATTATTACAAAAATAAAGAAAAACATTTTATTTATGAAAAATAAATAAAATATTTTTAAAAATCCATTTAACTTAATGATGATGAGGATGTGGTGATGTGGGAGGATGAGTTAGAAAGATCTTTCTGGGATGGTGGCTTAAAAGAGTCCACAGAGGAGGAAAGTGTAGTAGTGATGTTCTTAAATAACTCATTATTGTCATTGCTTTGTCTTTTGTTGCAAATCCCTGTACATCTCCTTGTAAAGGACCATAAGAGCCTTCAATCCTCTTTTAAATTTTATGCTCTGCTCCATTAAACGGTCCATTCCAAACACCTTGTCACCCAGAGTCTTTCACCTTTCCAGAATCTCCGCTAATGCTTTGATAGTGATAGCTGAGGCTTTGAACCCCTCTCTTCCTCCTCACTGCTTTCACATAGGTGTATGAGCTCTACATTGTCCTCCTCGGTCAGCTCTTCTTGTAAATCCAAAAATTTACTTTTCTGTAAAGTAGTTTTTTCATAATACAGGGTGATTCAAAAGTCATGCAACTAGCATTTAGGTGTCTGATAATCCGGGACAACATGTTGGAACTTTTCCTACAGGCAACAGTTGGTACCACCTGTGTGTCGCGATGATTCACAGTCGCTGATGGGTAGTGTCACGTGTCCCATCCAGCACCAGTAGTGCTTTGTCTGCAGCAGGAGCAACATGTCATTTTTCCAGATGCATTGGGTGTTCATAATTGAGCATTATTTCGCAACTTGGTCGTATGCACAGGTGCAAGAAGCATTTTGGGGGAGATATCCTGAACCTCCTGTCCCTTATAAGACGACGATTTCGTGACTGGTTGATCGTTTTCGTAAGACTGGATGACAAGAAACGGAGTGGATGGCCATCCCTGTTAACCCAAGAAAAACTGGATGATGTGTGTGTATGGTTAGAGCAGTCTCCGAGAAAAAGTCTTAGGAAATTGCTAACAATCATCGCTTAGCTGTTTTTTGTGACCTTTGTAGATTAATGCATTAAAATAATGAAAGAGATGTACTTGGATTATTGATATTATAATATTTTAATGATAATAATAATTTTGTTTTTTCTATTGGTCAAGGACATGGAATAAGTCAGTGATAAAGAATAAAAATTGCTAAAAATAAGAAACATATAGAAAGAGCAAACAAAAGACAATTAGATTGAGTAAATGAAATGTATGTTTGAAAGTCATAAATTTTGCAAGAATTTCCATCATAACAATAATTTAACATTGTTTCCTATATATATTTTAAAAATTTATCTGTAATATAATTTTTGCACTTTCAGATTCATTTTCAGCATTATCTGGAGCAGTGCCTATTGGCGATTTATTTTTTGAAAACATTCCTGAAGGTTGCATTGGAGAAGTGGATGAAATTGAATATATCACCAGAGCACAGAAAAGTTATCTTCTTATTAAATGTGAAAGCTGTCAAGGTGTGGCCACAATATTGGCATATGCTGCAGGAGAACAAGAAGCAGCCGAGCTAAAGGTTCATTTTCCCTTAAGTAACATTTTAAAAAGCAAATGTTTAATTTTTTTAATCTAAAAGTTATCAGTATATTTTTTTAGACAGTGATGCAAATTTCTCATAGTTGTTTAAACCTGTAGGTTGTGATTCACCAGTCTTTGCAATCTCTTTGTCATTTGATTTCTCAACCGTTTATCTTACCTGGCTCTGGTTGCTTGGAAGTATGGCTGGCTGAGGAGTTACAAGTGGCTGTGAGCATTTTTCTTCAATGATATCTTGTTTTTCTTTTACTTGAAAGTTACTGCTAAACAGTTTTGCATTACATACATAATTGTAAAACTTTTGTCACCTTTTTTAGTTTTAATTTTAATATATTTAAAAATGAAGCTCTTGGATGTTCACTCTTGCCATGTTGTAATGTGAGGAAGAACAATTTAAATTTTATTAGGTAGATAATAACTTATTTTTAATTTTATTTTATTTTATCAAAAGATTTTACAAAAGCTGGACAAATATTGCCAAGAGTATGACTGCAGCAAACTCGAAATACTTACAGTATTGCGTTGGTTCAGGAGCACACTTTTTAATGTGAGTATTGCTGATTAACATACCATTTCTATAATTTAAAGATTTTATGAAGAAAAGTATGTATCAGGCACTTTAAAAAGTCACCTTTTACATGTTTTCTTATGGGAAATGGAAATCTCCTCCCTAGAGTCGAATCCGGGTCTTTTTCATATTTTTTTCGTCATTTAATTTTTATATCTGAATCAAACATTACTGTGAAATTTCAACCTTCGACCTAATTGGGAATTTGTTAAAAACGCATTAAATATTGCTATTGATGACATCAGTGTTAGACACACACCGAGTAAGGCTTTTATTAATAGAGATGTTATGTGAGATTCTTCAAACTTCATATTTTAAATATTTTGTAATTTTCTCATTTTTATCAAAAGTAAAAAGTATAGCTTATGATTGGTTGAAGTAGCATGTATTTTGGACTACAGCTATTACCTACCTATTTTATTTTGATGGAATATAGTGATATGAAGATCCTATGCAGACAGGCATAAGCTGTAATGTTGGGAATATTTTTTAAATGAGAAAAAAGTCTGCTATGACCGGGAATCGAACCTGGGTCTTCTACTTGCCAGGCAGATATTCTACCACTGAACTATCATTGCAGATCAATTTTCTCATTTCTGAATGTAGATGTTTTCTTGGTAGGGACCGAACTAGCCAAGCTAGCTTCAATCAGCCCCAATGGATGTCCTCAAAGAGATACATAGAAAACTCCTCTCAAATGGTGAGATTGGCAAGCTAGAAATTGATGGAATATAGTGATCTGAAGATCCTATGCAGACAAGCATAAGCTGTAATGATGGGAATATTTTTTAAATGAGAAAAAATAAATATTCATGCAAATTATAGAGTTATGGTATGTTAGAAATAGTATGTGAGATCCTTTAACATTTAACTGCCAAGCATGTCTCTTCAGCAAAAAAAACACCCCTATACTTCCGAGCATGTTCGTTTGTCACGTTATGCCATTGAGAAGTTTGGAGGGATATGGTACAATATTTGGTGTTACTCATGTTTTTCTGTCAAGCTCCTGTGAAAGGAAAAGTTGTGTCTTGCCTCTGAAAGAACTTTTTTTGGCTTATCTCAGGTTAAGAGCCTTCGTCTGGCCTTGTTTAAGTTACGAATGGAACTGGGGTATTTATGTTAGGACTTGCACTGATATCTAGATGCCAAGTGCAATTCTCAGAAGGGAAGGCTGTTTACTTGGACATAGGCTGTGATCTGGTATTTCCCCATCACATTTCCTTTTGTTTGTATCAAGGGTTTGGGTTTGTAAGGGAGAAAGTCTCATTTAAAATATTCCTAAAATATTAGTTTCTATACATTATACAGGTTTTTCAAGATAACACTAAAATAAATGTCATCATTTTGTAGATCAAGCATTATAATAGTCAGACCCTGATTTAGCACCCCTCTATAGTGCCATCCCTGCTTACTGCCCAGGAATTGTTGTGAACAGAATTTCCATCTTATGATTATATAGGTCAAACATACCATATATACTGGTGTATAAGTCGATCTCGTGTATAGGTCGACCCCCGTCATTTTCATAAATTTTTTTGTTTTTTCGTATATCTCGTGTATAAGTCTGCTCCAGATTTTCAGGTGTAGTAGAATGAAATTTTTTGTATTCAATATGAGTTGATCCATTAAGTTCCCTTTAAGTCCCTTAGCCTGTAACCTCTAGAGGGCGCGTCCCCGGGTGGCGGATAGGGGAATGCTCTACAGATATGTAGGGTAGGAGGGAAATAAAATACCTCCCGCGGACCAACAGGCAGCAGCGTCTGTTCTCCATATTAGGGGCGGCTGCAAACAGCGTCTGTTCCCCATGTTAGGGGCGGCTGAATATATAGGCGGAAGGCAATGGGAAACCACCGCCACAATATATCCCATGTAGAGGCATCATGACGGAGTCTTCTCTTGTTAAATATTCCGGAGGCAAAATGGTCCCCCGCTCGGATCTCCGGGGGGGACAACACGAGAGGTTCCGTTTAACACAAGGAAGGAAGGATGCTGGAAAGAAGTTGAGAATTGGCACGTGGAATGTTAGAACACTCCTACGAGCAGGGAAGTTGGAAAATTTAAAGAAAGAGATGAAAATAAATAGAATGGATATGATTGGCTTAAGTGAAATGAGATGGGAAGGAAGAGGGGAAATAAAAAGTGATGACATCACAGTGTACTATTCAGGAGGTACTAGAGGAACGAATGGAGTAGGGGTAATTTTGAATAAGGAAATAGCAAATTGTGTACAGAGGGTGATATTTGTAAATGATAGAGCAATTGGTCTTAGAATAGGAATGCACCCGAAAGATCTACTGTTGATACAAGTTTATATGCCGACCAGCCAACATGAAGATGAGGCTGTTGAAGAAATATACGAGAAGATAGAAAATATTATGGAGGAGGAAGGTAAAAACTGTTGCAAGATAGTGATGGGCGATTGGAACGCTGTGGTAGGAGAGGGAAGAGAAGACCAAGTAGTAGGAAAATTTGGACTAGGGAAAAGAAATGAAAGAGGTGAAAGACTTGTTGAGTTCTGTAAAGAGAAGAGGATGTTTATATCAAATACTTGGTTTGAAAATCATAAGAGAAGGCTATACACGTGGAAATCACCAGGAGATGGAGCCAGATATCAAATAGATTATATTCTAGTGGAAGAAAGATATAGAAATGGAGTAAAAAAGGCATATGGACTTCCAGGAGCAGACATTGACAGTGATCATGTGCTCCTCATGGCCGAAATAAAACTAGCCTTGAAGAAGGTTAAGAAGGCTAAGATAGTTAGGAAATGGGATTTAGAGAATATAGCCACAGTAGGAAAAGAAAGAATAGGAGAAAAATTAGCTCAGGCAATCAAAAGAGAAAACGTGTCGGAGGAAAATGTGGATGAAGCATGGAATAGGATAAAGAAGGCTATAAGGAAAACAGCAGAACAGGCTATTGGGTTTTTCAAAGGAAAAAGAATAAAAAAGCCATGGGTGACAAAGGAAATGATAGAAAAGATGGAAGAAAGAAGGCAATACAAAAGCAGGACTGATGAAGATGGAAAAAGGAAATACAGGAAACTGAATAATGAACTAAGAAGAGAAACCCAAAAAGCAAGGGAGAAATGGCTAGAGGAGGAATGCTCAGATATAGAAGATCTAGAGAGAAAAGGAATGTATGACTTGATGTATAAGAAAGTAAAAAATGTAACGTGGGATAGATGGAGAACAAGTGCATGTGTGAAAGAGATTGCAAGTAAAGAAGATAAAGTTCTATATAAGGAAGAGGAGGTCCTTAATAGATGGAGAGAATACATGGAGGAGTTGTACAAATCAAATGAAAAACCAAAGGATCTCCGTATTGAAGAGCAGGATGAAATAAATAATGACGAAACAGGGGTTTCGATATTGAAAATAGAGGTGCTACAAGCAATAAAGGATATGACGAATGGGAAGGCAATGGGGGTAGATGAGATACCGATAGAATTATTTAAGTGTCTTAATGAGGAAGGACTGGAAGAAATAGTGAAGTTGTGTAATGCAATCTATGACAAGGGGATGTGGCCAGAGGATTTCGTCAAAACAATTATGATTCCAATTCCGAAAAAGCAAGGAACAAGAAAATGCAGTGAACACAGAACAATCAGTTTAATTACACATGCAGCAAAGGTTCTACTTAGGGTTATGAACAGGAGACTAATTAGCAAAATGGAAGAAAATGTTGCAGAGGAACAGTTTGGATTTAGAAAGAGTAGAGGTACAAGAGATGCAATAGGATTGATAAGAATGAGTGGAGAGAGATATATAGAAAGGGGTAAAGGAATTAGTCTGTGCTTCATAGATATGGAGAAGGCATTCGACCGAGTGAACTGGGAAAAACTGATGGAAATACTAAAAGCAAAAAAAGTAGACTGGAAAGATAGAAGGTTAATTAAAGAGCTGTATATGAAACAGAAAGCAGCTATGAGGATAAAAGATGCACAGACCGAATGGTATGATTTAGGAAGAGGAGTAAGGCAAGGTTGCTGCTTATCGCCAACCCTGTTCAATATATATGCTGAAGAAATGATTGACAATGGAATAGGGAATGATAAAGGAATTAGTATTGGGGGTAGAATAATAAATTGTATAAGGTTTGCTGATGACATGGTAATTTTGGCAGATGAAACGAGGCATATTCAGGAAATGGTTACAAAGCTAGAAGACAGGATGATGGAATATGGAATGAAAATGAACATAAAGAAAACAAAGGTGATGAGAATAGGGGATAGAGAGATTATGAATGTGTCAATAAAGGATGGAAGAGTGGAGCAAGTAAAACAGTATAGATATTTGGGAAGCATGCTAACTGAAGACTGGAGAAGTGAAAAAGAAATAAGAACAAGAATAGCAATGGCAAAAGAAACATTTAATAAGAAAAAACGGGTACTATGTGGTAAAATGGATTTAAATCTGAAGAAACGTCTTGTGAAGTGCTATGTTTGGAGTGTATTGCTTTATGGGTGTGAAACATGGACGCTAAAGAAAAGAGAGAAAGAAAGACTAGAGGCATTTGAAATGTGGGTGTGGAGGCGGATGGAGAAGGTTAAGTGGACGGATAGGATAAGGAATGAAGCAATACTAACAAGGGTGAATGAGAAGAGAAGATTACTTGAAACAATTCAGAGGAGGAAAAGTAACTGGTTAGGGCATATCTTGAGAGGAGAAGGTTTACTATTGATGGTGTTGGAAGGATCAGTAGAAGGGGAAAGGAAAAGGGGACGTAGAAGAATAAAAATGTTTGACAATCTGAAAGAAAGGGGAGGGTATCAGGAAATGAAAGAAATGGCAAGGAACAGAAATGAGTGGAGACAACGATGGTGCCAGGGACCTGCCTAGAGGCAGAACACCTCATGATGATGATGAGTCTGATATAACTACGTTGTGTCAAAGTAGCAGTGAAGCAGTCCGATAATCCCACAGCAGCACTGCATAACATCAAAAGTCATGACATTGTATTTGTCTTTGTAATAAATCAAATGACCCAGGTTAGATTTTATATTTCGTCCCGGCGCTCATTCAGAAGCTATCTTTGTAAAGGAGAAGAAGGAACAAAACTGACATTGGACCATGGAGGACAGATGATGCCGAAATTGATGATAAAGGGGCGGAAAGATGTACATACTACGTGGTCCCAGGAAATCTGTGTTTACGTGTTTTGGAAGAGGAACGGATGAACCTACCCCTCGGAGAGTGCAAATATGAATGTGGAAAGAAAACCAAGCCAACCTCTAACCAACCCAAGCTGGTGGGGAAGCATAATATTTTGTAAGTTTCAAATTTCCGTAATATGTAGGTATGAGTACATAGTACAATATCTCAGTGAGGGCAAATGTGAACGTGGAAGGAAAACCAGGCCAACCTTGAACCAACTCAACTCAGTGAGGAAGCGTAATATTTTGTAAGTTTCAAATTTCCATTTCCTCCTGGTATTTCCATTTCTCGTTGCTTTCTCGGGATCGCCAGCTCTAGTGTCACCTTGTTTACCTTCGCCAGTGCTAACGTCACCTTGTTTACCTTCACCCCGGTTATGCACACAGTACCATAATTTTCATACCATAAATACTTCGGCAATACTAATTTAATCTGCAAGGCTTAGAGGTAGGCGTTCCCTTTCTTCGAATCACCTATGAGGTGTTTCTTTGTTTACATGTTACAGAGTTACCATATTGCGCATCTGTCTTGCTCCCGTCGCGTTACCGAACTGTAGGTTTACCAAAATTGCTTAATTATTTGCAAAGCATCAGAGATCAACTTAGGATTACCAAATTATATAGTAATTTATTCTTTCATATACATCGCTTTTTAAATATTCGGTAGTTATTGATACAGTTAAAGTGCAACAAGAGTGTAAATTCCATCAAATTATAATAACTGCAGGGCAAATAAAGTCATGGGTTTAAACCTATCAAATATATTTCTCGTGTATAAGTTTTTTGCTAAAAATTTTGTCTTAAAACCTTGAGTAAAACACGAGTATATACGGTATATCTTGATTTATCACCACCCCTGCTTTAGTGCATTGCTAGTGATTGATTGATATGGTCTTTAATTGGGGTGAGACTGAAACTAAGAAATCCCAACTTCCACCTAACCCCTCATCGTGATGGACAAATGGTGGCGTTAAATTGGGGTCTGACTGTTGACTGAATTTTTTTATTATTTGAATACAGACAGAAATATACGGAAAAAAATTACTTAATGGATTCTCGTCACATTAGGGCAACAAAAGCAAAAGCACCATGGGAAGTATATTTGGTTTATCATGTTCCTTGAAATTAAATTATAATAATGATACGTGAAAAAATTATTTACATATACGATATGTCAGATAATATTATTTTTCCCAATACCCTTTTACCTGACAGGAAGAAAACCTAGGCAGGTGAGCTAAACATGGCAAAAAAAATTTCACTTCGTAAATATGAAGAGTTGGGGAACTTTAAAGAATTGAGAAATTGACAGTAATGTTACTAAATAGCTTAATGTTTAAGTAATTACTGTATTTTTTGGGCTATAAGATGCATCCCAACTTTGTTGAAGATTTTTTAGGAAAAAGTATTTTAATTCAACAAAGCATTTAGGAAGGCTACGTCATGCATCATTTCTATCAATGATTAAGTCCGTATCAGGCAACAGTGAAAGAAAATATTATGGCGTGATAACAGTTAAATATAATGCTTTAGATAAACTTAATTCATGAAAGTAAATGGGAATGATCTAAAAGATAAATAATTGCTTTTAAAATTGTATAGATAAATGTGCTCTGCTTGCACTCGGCAGTCCTATTAATTAGACTGTCGGAGTGCACCGCATACGTCACACATATAGACACATCTTTACTTAGGTAAACTTAAGTGCAAGATGAGATTTTAATTTAATGGAATAAATAAGAAATGTAATGCATATGTAATAATGATATGTAAACTCAACTACTTTTTCTTCTGCAACTCCTTTTGCCTTGTTTGCCGAAATTGTAATTACATATTGTGAGCGGTCAGTAATAAAGTACAATTATGAAAATATTATCAGATTTCAAGTTTCATAGGGTTTTACTGTATATAATAAAAATTTTTCACTGTTAATTATTTATAATTTGTATTTTAATGATTTTGTGATGAATGACTGCCAGTTACTCCATTTTGGGTACGAGTGGTCTTGTGTCAGTATTGAACAGTAATAATTTTACCTTCGGGCTATAAAACACAGGCTGATTTTGGGAGTCGTTTTTCTGGAAAAAAGTGCATCTTATAGCCCAAAAAATATGGGAACTAAGATTTCCTCTTTGGTGAAAATTTTTCTAAAATATTTTATTTATGTTGTAGAAAAAAGATATTATTAATAGAGTTTAGAATGCCAATAGCTTATATAATAATATTCATGGCAGTAGACTGATTCACTAGAAATATTAAGCATTTAACAAAAATCTTTTTCTTATTGTTAATTTTGTAAATTTCAGAATGTCTTTGAAGAATACATGTAGCATTTCATATGTATTTTCCCTTTAAGTATTGATCCTTATGACATTGATTTTTTTACACATCGGTAGTGTTATTGCAAATGCATATTGAGCTCACATTATGAATGGAATCCAATTGATGATGAAAATAACTTTAGTAGCTACAAAATGGTTAGGAAATCCAGATGAGCATTTCGGGAAAAAAGTAGCTTTCCTCAGATCATTGTTTCTTTCCAAGATCTCCTATGAGGATAGCTACTTTGCAGCTGAAATGTACATATGGTTATTCCTACCAGTTTTTGATTACCTATTAGATTTATCATCATCTTCAATTATGTTACTATAATGAGAGGTTTTCATTTTCTTAAAACCACATAATTTTTATAGTAATGCTTTTCAGCCTAAACTCAACAGATGATACACTACATTTTATTATTGCTGTTTCTTTTGTGAATGAACCAAATATACATTTAAAAATAAAACATTGAACTTACCACATCACTTGAATCCAATTGCTGACTAAGGTAATTCATAAAGCCTTGAAAAGTTTGAATAAACTGAATTGCAGCATCAGCTATCATCATTTTTAATTTATTGATGGCTGATTCTAAGAAGAATTTTTCTTTTAACATCGTTATTAAATCAATCTGTGAATTACCGCTGAGAATGGCTATTTTGTAGCTGTAGTTGATATCCAATTCACTAACACATTTTATGGCTACATGATTAATGTTTTTCATCCATTATAATGTATTCATTAACACATTCCATGCGGGTGCAAATTTGTTTGCCATTCCGGGGTATTTTTTCTAATTTTGGTAGTATAGACGTTAAGGGGCTATAATTATCATAGTTATATATGATATCCAAGAAATTGGCTGGCAATAAAATGGCTGCTTCCTCTGTGATTGTTAAGGAACAACTAAGAGCGTTGCAGTGAAAAAAGGTCACCCAGAGCGTAAGGGTAAAGGTAAATAGCATCCCTAGACTGATGAATTCATATGAAGTCACCCGCGAGTGGCGGAGGGTATGCATGACTTCATATGAAGTCACCCTTACTGAATGTGTCAAACTATTCTAAACTAGATGAACATATATTAGTTCTTAAAATTGGTGTTTATTTTTATAATATCTATTCATCAATTATTTTTTTAAGAATAAGCTTGTGTTATTAATTTACCTCTTAATTAACCAAGATTTAATTTTACAGATGAGCAAATATATTTCGGGGGTGTGTGGACCAATTATCATTATGGACTCCATTTATCACCATTGCTGGAAAGAAGTTGGTGCTGGAGCATGCAACTGTGGTTTTATTAATAGGAGCTCTTTTGAGAATTTAGGAGCCGAGTGGATGAAAGTTGAGATTGATACTATTGAGGAAAGTTTGAGTAATTTGCTTTCACAAAGAAAATGGACAAAAAATGTTAATGATGGAAAAGGAAGTTACAAGGTGACAACTCCTCAACTGAATTTTTCTGATGTGGCACGAGTAGACGTTATGTCTGGTAAGCTCAATGCATATCGTTTGGCAATGGAAACTTGTCAAAGCATTTTGAGTATAGGAATGGTTGTGTATTAGCTTATAATTAATTAGGTTGTAAAATATCTCCACACACAACATATGCACAAGCCATGCTAGACTTCATGGGATCTACCTAAATGGATGGTTTTAAGGCCAAATTATTTTTCTGCCCCTTTTTTTGCTCTTTTCCTAAATGAATCTCTCATTCATACGGTTTATCTGTCTATCCATCCATCTGTGGATCATAATACTTTAATTCATCAAAAGTCTGCAGAATATTAATTTTTTAATTCCCACCCAGAAATCCTGTTTTAATGGCCACCTCAAAATATCGCAGCCCCTAGGTCATTGCCTACTTTGGCCTTATTTCAAATCCACTAAAGATGATGAGAGTAGATTTATAAATTTAGAATTTTTAATGATTGGCACAATCATAATCTTTTATTCTTAAATAAAATACTATAATATGGACACTTTGTGGTTATAATACCACCATAATTAGTATTGATTGTAATAAAGAATTGGTTTCTATATTTTTCTATTTTGGCAAAATTTTATTAGTACTTTTATAAAGAAATGGTCACCTCCCAATGAAAATTACTGTTAAGTATAATTACATACTTATAAATATAAAATTTAAAACTTTTTATACAATTAAGTGAGGCTTTGTCTTTTGAGGTAAATCTCATTAATTGGTCTGCATTTTATTTAACCATCGGTAGCATCTTTCTATCTTTTTAATACTAGAAAACAAAAGAATAAATGATTTTCCAAACTGTAAGATTTAAAGAAATATTCATAGCAAATAGAAATATTTGAGTTTAAGACCAATATTCACAAATATTTCAGGCAAGAAAAAGGAGGATGGCATTTTTAATTTTTATCATTTCAGTCATTCATATGATATCAAAAATAATTTTATCCATTGAGAAATTACCCAAGATCTTAAAAATATGATAAAACCTGATAAATAAGTTTGTTTTACAGTTGGTAATATTGTATTTAAATTTTATTCAGAAGCTATAATACATAGGAATATGATTAATTTTTGGGACTCAGAATATGTAATTAACAGAAAAATGTTATTAATATCAAAAATAAAATAATATCCCTTTCATTTGGTCCCTTGCATTGATAATAACATTAATTTTTGATTGATAACCTTTAAATTTGTTTATTGAAAAAATATTCAGAACATGAATTGATTAATTTTTAACAAAAACATTCCATCTTACTTGTTTATAAAAAAAGAACCACTGTAACTAAGTTGCACTGAGATGTAATAATTACATGTTTGTAATGAAGCCTTTTTTTATTCTTTCTGCTTACTCTTCATTTAATTCATTGTTTTAATAAAAATCGCTCTACAGATTCAAGTATTTATATGCATTAATTTTGCTCAAAAATGTAGAGCACTTAGTCGATTAAAATTCTAAAACACAATTCCTTTAGCATCTATTTTTAACTTCCTCAAGATGATACAGGAATATACATAAGAAATGTCACTTCTGGAAAAATAAACATTTAGCATAGCTTTATAGGATTGGAAGAATGAAGAGGGATAGAAAGCTGAAAGTCACACAGCACTGCTTGGCGTGATGCAGCCTATCATAGGCTGGGTAGATGTGAATCTTTTTCATCTCCTTTACTTCTTCCCCTCTTTGCTGGTGAATTAGGCTGTCCCAAACCTTGAGATGCTACTTGAAGGTTGTTGGATGGTAACTGTGGCAATGTTGGTACCTGTGGAGTAGCGTTTATGTTGAAAAGCATTGATTAGCAGAGAAACATAGAGTAGTGTCAATACCCAAATTGGGATTGTATTTTTGGTATAAAATTTCATGCAAATAAAATTGACAAAGATCTGTGTTGGGGATTGTTGTAAATCATTTAATGCACATGACATTACTTCGAAAATTTTGCACAAAATGTTGGCCATAGTGCATAATATTGAATTAACAGTAATGAAACTGTAATGCAAATATTGTGAAAAATGATAATGTTGCACTCTTGTAGCTGTGCAAAAAATAGCTGAATTAAATTAGTAGCCAACATTTAAGCTACTACTGAAAAAATTATGAAGGCACCTCAGTTATCTGAGGTTAAGGGACTACTACAGAAAAAGACTCAAATAAATGGATCTCGATTTTTTGGAGTACATTTATACCTTATTTGTTTCCTTTGGTGCATGCTCGGGCAAGATTTAACCTCTTGACAATGTTTATAATAAAGAGAATCACATTTGAACAAAACCAGAGGGACTCATATGATTAGAAAAAAATGAGACTTATTGAGGCATCAGTGTTAACCATTTAGAGAACTAAAGACGCTTTGCAACATCCTCAAAACTCAATATGAAAGTGGAGCATTTCGAAAAAGAATTTGTCCATAAAAAAAACTGATGTAGCCACCACATGACTTTCTCCATACCTGTAATATTTCTAATAATTCCAAATAGGTTAAATGATAATAAATATTTTAAAGAACTGCAAGAAAAATTTAACGAATTTACAGAGAACTGAAATAAGCAAACTGTAGCCTTCTGATATTGAATCAAGCCCTATAGATATACAGTTCCTTAAAATATTTATTATCATTTAACCTATTTGGAATTTTTAGAAATATTACAGGTATGGAGCATGTCGTTTGTTGGCCACATCAGATTTTTACATTAGTTTGAACCAAATTGCATATATTCATGTAACTTACAATTAGTCATTTGACTTATTCTTTACTTTCCTAAGATTATTAATATTATTGAGTCAGTAGCAATTTTAAGATCATCATAGACTTATAAGAATGAAAGTTATTTAACCGAATAAATACCTTTCACCCTTAACAGAATTATTTAATCTTATTAGAGTTAACAGATCTATATCTAATTTAACACTGTATCTACTCACTGGCAATGACCCTGAATGGAGTCAATGGTATTAGAGAGTTGGTAAAACAATGTGCAATTTGGATACAGAGCAGCCATATTAAGAGTTGATCTAAACAATCCACTATCAGTGGATGATCACCAAATGAGTACCTTGCAGCTGAAATAGGCATCTGGTTTTACCAACAATTTAGTAGCTATCAGAGTTAATGCCATTATGAACTGCTTATGTAGGTGTTTATCTTCTTTTTTGTGCAAATACACTCAGGCAGCATTAAGTTTACAAAAAATCAAACTAATAACTACATATTTTGTATGACTATTGTCCTTGTTTAACACTTCAAAACATTACGATTGAAGGAGAAAAAATTTGTTGTCCTAAAGATGGTACATTGGTAACTTGGAATAGTTTTGGAGAATAACCGACCTAAGCATTTTATAGAGACCTCTCTACTCAAACATGCGAGTTGAAACTGTAAACATTCAAGAAGTCTATGTTTACAAGAATGAATGAGATTTTGGATGTTATTTTGGAGAGCAACTCTGATATTGATTTTCATCAGACAGATTTATTCAATGGCAGTGAAAGTGAACCATCAGTTGATGAGAGTAACGTTCAAGTAGGGACATCACTCAGACAAAATGTAAATCTTTTCGGATGCTCATATCCACTTGTTCAGAGGAATGATAGTAGGGCGTGTAAATCTGCCAACAGGTGAAAAGATAGAATGCCACCCTTTTCACAACACATAAGTGAAGATCAGTGGCAACACTACAATAATGCTGGTCCTAGAAAAGTGCAACCTGAGGTGGTTCCCTCTGAAACTCATGCAATGGCATGGAATGACAGTGCAAGATGCTCACCATGCGAGTAAGAATTCCACGCCCCTTACTGTCTTCCTTTTTGTGTCCCAAAAGTTTTTCTAGTTCTGATGGAGGAAACTAACAGGCACTATCATCATATTATAGTGACATTAGGTGACAAAAAACCTGTGGTTGTTGATGTGACGTTTTTTACACATTTGTTTTGTATCTATTTTATCTGAATGAAATTTTTTGTCTTCATAAAATTGGAATATTAACGGAATAAAATATAGTTGTATTTTAACTTAGAAATACTCTTTATTTGTGTTAAGTTGCAACATCAGTTTTTTTAAAATATGTGCATGGAAATCAATAAATTTCCAAAATAAAATTCAGCAGTGAGCAGGTCACTTGGGTATTTAAATCTCAGCAGATAAAGGTTAATTAATAGAGAATATTTTTTGTAACTGACAGCATTTAGGATGTGGTTCATAGGTTTTTTTTTGATTCTCTTCATTATTTAACTTGTGGAAAGTAAGCAAGATTATCTTTTCCTTGCCTTTTATTTCTTGTGCTTCATTCATTCATAATTCTAATTTTTTACTCATAAGTGGTGTTGCATTGTTTTTTCATTGGCCAACTGAATATTTTTTAAAATAGAAAGTAGCGTTGAAGTGAATTAGAGTGCAGGTATTAGAGTGCTCACTCGTTCTTACTATTTTATGAAGCATATTCATTTCCCTCATATATATTGTAATATTCATCAAACAAACCTTAAATTTTCATCTAAAAAAATACATGTAAATCTCAATGTTACCTTGCAAGTTGTCAAGACAGGTGTGAAGTAGAGGGTGATGATCATCAACATAACTTGCATTCTTCTTATTACTTTCATATACTGTCTTTAAGAAAATTGAACCTTTAGAATGGTTCTTTCTGTACGTCTTAATCTTATGTTTGCAATGACATGAAGGAATATGAGCCCTAATCAAATCCAATATCTAGAAAATGAATCAATCAATTGTTAATCAACCTTAATAAGTTTGTTCTTCCATGAAATTCGGAATTTCCAGGTTGGAACGTTTATGGTGCTAACTCGGGTCTATTAAGAAGGCTTCAATCTCTTGAAATTCACATGTGCGTGCATAAAGATTTTTGCTGTTTGGAAAATGGTATATTTTTACTGTCATAATTGAGTCATCATAAATTAGACCTCTCAGAAAATTATGAGTGAAGCTAGCTGCAACAAACTGGTTCTAATCAGAAAAATGTACAAAATAAATTTGTCAACATTTGCAAGGATGCTTTTCTCATCTCGATATTGATGCCACCAATTTTTTTAACTGGCAAGAAAATTAATAAATATAAATGAAGAGTCTTATGTTTATGCCCATAAATGTGAAATAATTTCAGAGTTATAAATATAAATTCTGCATGAAATAATGCTCGGTTAAAAACTGCATATAAGGGAGAATAAATATCTTGCATATTTGAAATGGACATGAACTTTGCTCTGTTGTAGGACCATTGATTAAATATGTTTGATAATTTCATCCTGAACACTATTTACCACTATGGCCAAATGAATTTGGGATACATACTCAACCCCCTTTCTAAGAAACCATTCATTCACTGAAAACTATTTCTGGAGCTAAAAGATAGTATGTAACATCTATACTGTCCAGCAATTTTTAACTTTTAAGCATATCATATTCACATTCTACTTTAAATTTGTATATTAATTTTTTAAGTACACGTCTTTTACCATTTAAAATAAGTGGAAATGTTTTGATGCAAGAAAAGATTTGCCAGGCTCAACATCAGTTATAAATATTGTTAATTATCAATTAATTTAGTAATATCTCTGATCGCCAAAAGAGATGTGTTGCTTTCATGATGTGCATAATTGCAAAATTGTTGGATTTCATTGTAACTGTTATTGCTTTGTAACATTTTTAGGGTACACATTTAAAAATATTATTGCTTTTTGAAAAATGTAGTTTTTATAAAATTCTCAGAA
The DNA here is from genome assembly GCA_028673005.1 of Tanypteryx hageni. NCBI lineage: Eukaryota > Metazoa > Arthropoda > Insecta > Odonata > Petaluridae > Tanypteryx > Tanypteryx hageni. The sequence continues at coordinate 51,048,664 of CM054114.1, read as the reverse complement.
ATTTTCATAATCGAGAGCTAAAATGAAAACAAAATTATTATGAAAATTAAAACATATCATTAACCTGGATTTTTATATACGAGTACACATTATCTCCTTAAACTATGAAACTTCCAATATTTTACGTTATTTAAAAACGTTTTCTTCAACTCTTACCTTTGGTTTAAAAATGGTGGCAATCTCATAATCACCTGTATATGAACTGATCTCACTAGTATGGAAGTTGCTGAAGTATGGCAATTTTAAAAGTTGATCACATGTGTAGCGTCTTGCAGGATTCTTCTCAAAACATTTCTGGAAAAGTAAGAAATCTTTATTTTTTGGGCAATATTTTTTATAGTACACCTATGATTAAAACTGAAATGCTTTTATTTTTCATTTCAGACTTCATCTAGCATTACTCACTGTAAGAAAATCAAATCCTTGAGGACTGAGGGTTTTTGGTAACATTTTCTCTAGTGGTTCCTTTATAACTGTGGGTCCATGATATTTTCTATTGGGTGAATCTGAAATTCTCAGTGCTTGCATTTGCTCTGGTGTTAGGTCACCTAAAGAATGATCGAATTCAGTATTTTGAACCTTAAGTAAATGTATATATGTTTTTATACTATGCTTATGATTGAATTATGAAGTTACGTTATGCCTTTCCAATGGCATATATCATAAAATATTAAAATCTACTTATCATTTAATTTGAAAGCAATTAATTTAAGGGGAAACTTTCTAACCAATGGTAGTTTTTACAAGAAAAAATTACATAAAATTACACATTAAAAAAGTAATGAAATTTTATAGAAAACAAAAATAGCTTAAGATTGTCTCTGAAATTTGTAAACTGAAAGACAACGTACCTAAAGTTTTTTGAATCAGGTATAATTGGTCCATGTCAGTGTTTCCAGGCCAGAGGGCTGCAGATCTTAGTAGCTCAGCATATACACATCCTTGTAGCAATAAGACATTCACATTTAATGTAATTAATCCAAATTTAAATTGAACATTCAGCAGAAACTTTCTTGCATGTCTAAGGAAAAAGCCTACAATTTCGAACATTTGGAATTTGTTTAAGAATCAATTAAATGCACGCACGACTTTCTTTGATTTGTTCCTCATTAAAAAGTTATTTCTGATTTACATGGGAGGTAAGTGGTATTGATAGATCCATACTATTTTGAATTAATTTTCATTTGTTGAATGTAGATTTTAACATACTTCATTATTCCAATCAAAATGGAGAATTTTATTCAAAATATTGTACTGATCCGATTATGAGGTGGCCTCAAGTACAAGATGTATACTAATTTCAGAAGCAGTGCAAAAGAAAAACATTGGTGCAAAATATATCACACAAACTTTCTCATATCTGTACTCTTCTACGTTAATATGTATTTATGCATGGTTTAACACTTAGCAATAATGCTGAAACTGTTAATGAGGAGAGCTCGGCTTTAGTTAGGCATAACACTTGATATGTTATAGTGTCAATGGATGGCATATACTGTATTTCTTGGCATATAAGACACACCCCACTTTTTAGAAGATTTTTCAGGAAAAAAGTATTTTGGCCACCAAGGCATTTAGAAAGGAACATGTAGTGTATCATTTCCAGCCGTAATTAAGTCCATATCTAGCTACATTTACAGAAATTAATATGGAATGATAACAATTAAATATAACATTTTAGGTAAACTTGATTTGTGGAAGTAAATAAGGATGATCTAAAACATAAATAATTACTTCAAAACTTGTATAAATGTGTCCTGTGTGAACTCGGCAGTTGTATTAATTAAGCTGTCAGAGTGCACCGAACATATTGCATGTATAGATACCCTTTATTGATAGTACTTACATAAACCTAAGTGCAAGATGATATTTTAATTTAATGGGATAAATAATAAATGAAATGCATATGTAATAACAATATGTATGCTCAACTAATCCTTTTTCTTCTGCAATTATTTTTGCCTTGTACATAACGATTTTGATCAATACAGACAGGCCCATCTTAAGGGGGGAGCTGGGTGGGCAGTTGCCCAGAGCCCTGCGCTGATTCCACTTTTGAATTTAGCGCAACTCCATGTAAAATGATACATCGTTCGCGGGATGTGAAAACATTACTCTACATAAATGCTATGACAAGGCAGAGCGTCACCGTTCGGCAAGGAAACTTTATCTAGTTTTATTTGAACACTTTGTAAGTTTTCTGGAAATCTCAGATGCAACAGGAAAATGACTTTTCGAAACTATATTTTAAAAACTGAATGACATGGGAATCTCCTTGTAGTATTGCAGATATGATAATGGCATGAATATGAAGGTCTATCAACAGGGAGCTCAAGCATGCATTTTAAGTCTAAATTCAAGAGTATTTTTCATGCCATGTGGACCCCATAACTTAAATTTAGTTCTCTGTGATATGGCTTATTCCTGCCCACAGACAATGTCACTTTTTGGTGTTATTCTGCATATGTAAACTATATTTGCAGCCTCTCCGGTAAGAGGGAACATCTTAAAGAGGTATACATATATATCACTAAAACCCTTGTTTAATAATAGGTGGGAGTCCAGACTCAAAAGTATAGAAGCTGTATGCTTTCAATTATCAAAACTTAAAGAAGCTTTACTCAAAGTAGCAGAAATTCGCCAAGATCCAAAAATAAAAAGTTAATCAAATTCACTAGTTTCCCATGAATTACACAGCTTCAAATTTTTGCATTCCATTGTAATTTGGTATGACATACTAATAGCTGTAAATAAATACAGTAAGGTTCTACAAGCTGCTCAAATTCTGTTAGATATGGCAGTTAAACATCTGAATGCTTTGAAATCAGCATTAAATATATATAGAAATGAAGGATTTAATCAAACTTGAGAAGTAGCTAAACAACTCAAAAATGAGTCATCAGCCAATACAAAATTTTCTAATAAGGGTAAAAGGTGACATTTTGATTTTGAGAATAAGGATGATAGATTGAAAAATGCGAAGGAGTGATTTAGAACAGATTTATTTTTGAGTCATGGATATGGCACTGAACTTTCTGTCCTGGCAATTTGATCAATACAGAGAATATGCATCTATATTTGGGTTCATGCACAACATAAGCCAACTTAAAACTCTGAATGTAGATAACTTGCAGAAAGTCTGTTGCGATATATAAGTTTGGAAGGATGAAACCAACTCGGATTCCGAAAGCAACGTAGATATAATAGAGTTTATTTAAGAAATAAAAATGTTAGCAATAATTGCATCAGAAACCCACAGTGTAATTGATATTTTAAATTTCTTGCATAAAAATAGATGCATGAAATATACCCAAACATGGAAATACTTCGTAGGATAATTCTTACAATACCAGTGACTGTAGTGTCCACTGAAGGCCGTTTTCAAAACAAATCAATAAAAAATTATTTACGATTGACTATTTCACAAGAAAGACTGACCGGGCTGGCACTGTTATCCATTGAACAAAAGAAAGTTGATAAGATTTACAGGTCAAGAACAATTGATAGATTTGCTCATATGAAAGCTAGAAAAGTAAATTTAAAAAATGTATTATGTAATAAATGTTTACAAGATTTTTTACTCATGTAATTAATGATGATTGTTCATAATTAGGTTTTTCTTTAATTTGGAAAATATACTGTATGTATCAATGTAAACATTGTTAATAGATAAAATTTTTTGTGTAATTTCTTTGAATTTTATTTACAATTTTATTTATATTAAATTTTTACTTTTAAAAAGTATTAATAACTAAATTATAAATATATATATTTTTTGCATGTGGGTAGGGGGTCCCGCAGCAGTCGCATTGCCCTGGGTGCCGCAGGTCCTAGAGACAGCCCTGGATACAGAAATACCTAACTTCCTCTGTTCTACTATCAATCACTTCCTCCTCTAGTTGTGGCCATTTAAGACCAACCTTATGAAGACTATGTTTCTCCTATCCCTTCAGCTTCAGTTTTTCCTCGTTTTCTCCATTCACGAATAATTTATTCTGTGGGAGGTGGATAAAAATGACGTGCTGCTGCTCAGTTTCCATGCGTTTTTGCATATTGAATAGCCTTAAGGTTATAACTAATAGCATAGGCATATCTTTTCAATTTTGTAGCCATTGCAAACTCAATACACGTAATGTTATTTATCCTAGAAATGTATAAAATATTTATAACATCTACAGACATTCTACTGTTCTGTGGCATTAATCGTGCTATTCAACAGGCTCATTAGGAACTAAAACATCGCAAATGTGCCTAAATTGTAATCACTGTGAGTGGATATGTATTAATGTGTAATAATGAAAATGCGGTCTCGAAATTCACGTTGCATAAGGTATTACTGTATATATTAACAAAATTTTCACTATTAATAATGTATATTTTATTGTTGTTGTGATGAATAACTGCCAATTATTCCATTTTGAGGATGAGTGTTCGTTAGTGTCAGTATTGAGAACAGTAATAATCTTACCTTCGGTGTATAAGACGCAGGCTGATTTTGGGGATCATTTTTTGGATAAAAGTGTCTTATATGCCGAGAAACACAGTACTTATTTTTGAAACACATAGTTTATATATTATTATTTGTGACATTAAACTGTATTACTGGACGAATTTTATGCAGTCATGTTTGAGTAAATCAACATTTCATGAGCACTGACTAGAATAAACTACTTTCCACTGTTACGTAATATGGTTCGTTTAAGCCAAGCTTCTATTCCGTGTCATACCTATATAAATGTGAGATTTCATCAGATTCTTTCTAGCCATTTAGTCCCTTGAGCTGTGTGCAGATTATAGTCAACAGGAAGAATTGCAAAAACAACTTTTATTTTTATTTTTAGATTTTCAATAAATTAAAATTAATTTCCCTTACCTACAGCCCAAACGTCAACGGCAGGTCCATATTTAGGCATTCCACAAAGAAGTTCAGGGGCTCTGTACCATCGAGTTGCAACATACTCCGTTAGATCTCCATCAGGCGATGCTGTGGCATTAAAGGAATTTTGAAATATAAATTTATTGTAGCAAAAATGTGAATTTAAATATCCCAATTATTATTAATAGATAAATAAAATACGCAGTTTTGGACTTTACTTTTATTTTGATTTAGACTAGGAGTTAAAAATATTTCAGTGGGTATAATTATTCTGATGAAAGATTTTGGTGTTGGAATATTTATTCATAATTATATCTTTTCTATACTAGATACTATTTAGTCTAAGCCTCTAATCAAACTTTCACTTTTTATTATCAAATATCTTGATTTTCACTGTGATACATAATACTATGTTTGTGACTTCCATTATATTCAGCACATTGTTTTATATTGGGATACGAAAACATTCTCAGACTATACAAATTTTTGATTAAAAAATACTTATTTTAGTGCAATTTCTTATAACGGTCGTCGGCGAGTTAAACCATTTAGTACTATAATATAGCCTCATAATAATCTCGGAAGAGAAAATTAACTCACAGACGGAACGGGCAAATCCAAAATCACACAATTTTAAAAGTCCCGTCGATGTGAGGAGCAGGTTCTCTGGTTTGATATCCCGGTGTATGCAATGGCGACTGTGGATGTAACGGAGTCCCACTAATGTCTGCCAAGCGATCATTTGGGCGACTTCTTCCGGAGCACCATGTGGATGTGCTTCCACTTCGTCTAATACTGTTCGTTCGCAGAATTCAAACACCAAGTGAAGCCGCCGTTTACGTCGAAAAACTTCTATGAGATTTACGAGGTTGGGATGCCTCAAGCTCTGGAAAAGGAAATAGATGTTGTAATACGAACATTTCAAATAGTACCATTAACGTATTTGAATTCCCCACTAACCAGCGGCAGCCAGAGTTAGATGCACAAAATTTTGCTAAATTGCTTTAACATCATATTAAGACGTATTAATCTGGTAATTTAAATGATATCAAATCTAATAAAAGGAATTTAAAACTAAAAAATTCTATACTTATGTCATAGGAGGACATTTTTCTTCCGAGGAATACGTATACAAACCCAAAACAAAACGAAAAATATTATAACTAAATACTAGCGTAATTGCCCGTCAAATATGACGGGTATGCGTGGATTAAGTATTAAAATTAAGATCCTTACCTTCTTCCTCTCTCCCATCCTCCCTCCCTCTCTCCATCCCTTTATTATTTCCATTCTTCATCGCTTTATCCAGAATAAATTTGTTTTATTTCTCTGTTTTTAGTCAAACATTGACTACTTAAGTAAAAGAGAGCGAGCTACACTGGCAAATATATAAAATGTAAGCGAAGGAAATTCTCCAAAGCCAGTCAAACTGATAAAACCCGGTTAAAAGGCCGCATAAAAACAGATGAACCCGGATAAAAACCCAATACGTATTTCGGCTACAAAGTAACCATCATCAGGGGTTAAAAAACGGGGGAAGGGGGACTTGAGAGAGGGCGACCGAAACCAAGACCAGTGGCACGCTCTCAAGTGGATGTCCAGGGCTGTGTCTGTGTATTTATACCTGGTTGGTGGGCAGGGGGGGGGGGAAAAGAAAAAAGGGGGGACCTAGATGACCTAGGTGATGGGAGAAAAAGGGGGGGAGGTCAGTTTAAAAAGAACGCTGTTTATTACCCTAAAGACAAAATACCCACATTAGAAAAATCCGGCATATATCAAGTGTTGTGCCCCACATGCGACATGTCTTACATTGGCCAAACGAAAAGAAATATCGCCATCAGATTCAAAGAACATTTAGCGCACTATAGACATGGACGCTTTGAAAAATCGGCCGTCGCGAAACACATTTTGGAATATAACCACCCATTAGACACAAATAACCTCAAACTGCTTAAACAAGTCCCAAATACCAAACTCGACGCAACAGAAAGCTTACACATTCATAAATACAGACACACCCTGATGAATAACGAGTTAGGGGTAATAAACAGCGTTCTTTTTAAACTGACCTCCCCCCCCTTTTTCTCCCATCACCTAGGTCATCTAGGTCCCCCCCTTTTTTCTTTCCCCCCCCCCCCCTGCCCACCAACCAGGTATAAATACACAGACACAGCCCTGGACATCCACTTGAGAGCGTGCCACTGGTCTTGGTTTCGGTCGCCCTCTCTCAAGTCCCCCTTCCCCCGTTTTTTAACCCCTGATGATGGTTACTTTGTAGCCGAAATACGTATTGGGTTTTTATCCGGTTTTTATCCGGGTTCATCTGTTTTTATCCGGCCTTTTAACCGGGTTTTATCAGTTTGACTGGCTTTGGAGAATTTCCTTCGCTTACATTGACTACTTATTCAGCTTTCGCAGAAAATGTACTCAAAATAATTTTTTTTTTAATTTAGCAATTTTAATTTCCATAAATAGCGACTAACTTTCGTGAATATGTCAACAGATGTGGCGCGTAATTATAATCCCATTAATTCACATGCAATTACACTAAACCGGCAACAATGAAAATCACCTAGACGAAAGATTTTTACGTAAAAATACGCCATATTTTCTCGTTAAAAACTAATTTGTGAACCAATTCAATGCGTATCTGAAAATCGACAATAAGAAAACAAAATTTCATTCCTTTAGGTGTTCTGTGCTTCAAGTCTAGAATTCCTAAGATAATTCTTAGTAATTTAAAATGCGAATGATTAATGCGCTAAACTCATCCCCGTGTCAATCAAGTGGAGTAAACGAACGCTCCTGGAATCGAACCCCCACGACTTCAGTGTTGACGACAAGAAGTTTACAATATAAAAGTTGCGCTGCCAAGTAATTCCTGAAAGTTTGATTATAAGAGAATGAAAAGTTATCGGGTTATTAGCGGTTTTCTTATTATTTCGTTGTGGGATAGCCACAAAAATACAAACAAAATTACACTGCTGGGTTTTTAAAAGAGTAACTTGGTTAAACTCAGAAATATTTAAAAATAATTTTCTGTTGGTAAAAGTGAGAGCAAATATCACTTTGGGAGTATTCTCTTCCGATTATCTCTAATTTTTCTCAGCTGTTAGTATTTATGACGACATAGTTCGTATTTTGAGGTGAGTTTGTTGACACAATATAACTATCGGCAGGGAGGAGTTCTGGAGTGGCAAGCCTTTTCAATTATGTTTACAGAGCAGCAAATGAAATATATTCGCAGAAGTCAAGAATGTATGGGATTATTGTGGACACATAAGGGACTGCTCACCCAACAGGGAAGGCGATCTTCAGTCCCTTTAGGAAACACTTGTCCGTTAAAGTTTAAAATAATACACCAAAATGTTTACTTTATCCTCTGTAGCTGCTTTTTTGGTCAGAAGCTTCGATGTTTTGTTTAATAAAACTTGTTTGCAGGTAAGATATACCATATTGGAGTTAAGAGAATTTCAACATTAATTTACATTTATTCCAAGCGTTTTTCCTAATATCACGAGTGGCAGGTGCAAGATAGTGTATCGTTACGTGCCTAAAAGAATTAGACGGATGAAAACCATTAAAATATATGATTTAACAATTTTACCCTTTCATTCGACAAGATAAAAAAATCTTCAAACTTCACACTCGTGAATTTGTTAAGGTAATTAAATCTGTACTAATTGAGTCAAGAAATCGCGTTTTGTCCTCCAAAACAGAATATAATATCTTCAAATCAAAGCTTATTTAATCCAATATGTAGTGTTATACACGGAGAAATTTGTGAAATGTTTTCATATCTGACTCAGTCAGTCAATTCCATTTCCTTATGGCATCATGCTGTTTTCTCACAAATGGACAAAAAGGAGTTAAAGAAGCCGTGCAATTAGTTTTTGGATCTATTTTGTCGTGGGGAGAAGAACGACAGCATTTATGGGCGAGATACGGATCTCGGTTGTCTGATAGTTCGAGGAAGCAGTCCCTGGAGATTATTCGTCCGCCAGTGCGAGTCAACAGCAACGGTTGCCTATCCCCCGGGATTCCTCACCGAGCTTTTACGGACTTTTATTTTTATACGTTCGATCAACTTTCGTGCCAGGCCATCCGAGCAATCCTTCCTAAGGCGGAGGCGAGTCGTTTGTTCATACGTCATATAAAGGAAACCAAATCTCTGTATTGCAAGATGTAATTCATTAAAGATTATCTTAATTGATATTTCAATTCGACAGTACAGAACTATGGTTTAGATGGAAGAAGAGACTGTCTAGTCTCAATCTCGCCCTAATCAACCTCGACTGTCTGGACAAATTGGAAAGGGGGAAAGGGGGCGGTTTCCGCATTAGCCGAAAGTCCGAACTATCCGGAATATATAGAAAAATGCATTACGCATGTAAATGAAGCGTAATAAGCCTAAAAATCCAAAACAGTACTTATTACATATTAACTTTGTACATGATCAAGGATAAATATACTTGACGGGTTTTGAGGACTATTTATTGTACAAAGGATCCCAAGAATTGCCCTCTTTTTGCTCATTTTAATTTAAACCCAAAATTTCCTTTTTTCTGTCTTTCTACGCTAATTTTAATTCTATTTATATATGTTTTTAAATTCTACAAGGAAAGTCCAAGAAGTTACAAAAAACACATTTGTTCATCATTTATCATTCCAGAGGATCAGATTAACCGTATTCTTTTTTTGCCATCGAAAATCTGAAAATGTTCTCTTTATTGTCTCCGGAGATCTGGTGGACCTAACCGAAACTGATACAGATACAGAAATTTGATTTATAGCGAGTTTTTTACTTTCTCCATATACGAAGTATAGAGAAAGTAAGGTTTTTAGGAAAAAAATCGAATTCGAGATTTCAACGGAAATACATGTTTTAAGGTCCCCTGAACACGTTTAGACTATTTTGTCGATGATGACTGTGTGTGTCTGTGACCGGAATTCTGTGGGTGCTCTAACTCAAAAACTATTAATCAGATCATCAGAAAATTTTATACTTGATATTTTTGTTAAAGGAAAAAGAATTGTTTAGTTTTTGGTCAAAATCGGTCAACCGAAAGTGGGTGTTTAATCATGACACATCCGTATATAACAAGTGAACAAATTCCAAATTCTCCTCAGTTCGTCGATTAGGTTAATGGGAGAAATCTTTGCAGCAAAATAAAACGATAAATGTTACCGAATGTAATACTAGAAGAAAAAACGCGCTTATTTTATCCATGTTCATGGATGACACTGCACTTGTTTAAGTATATATATTGTAACTACTCGGTAAATTTGACATTAATAAGCGATTAAACTAACTACTATTAGTCTGTTTGCGTTGCGCCGCCCGCCGGGTTCTTGCGAGATTTTCTTGGATATTAAAGCCATTTCAGGCAAACCGCACAACATATCGTCTCAAAATAAAAACCGAATAAATATTTCAACATCGCTGATCATTTCATTCGCTCATTGTACCATCTTAATATCATAGAACGTAAGTTAGCCAGAGACTGAAAATATCGTGTCATATTTCGAAATTTTCGAGTGATGGCGATGATTTTTAATTTTTAAAAGTGTAAAATTGAAACATATATCACTTATAAAACAACTTTCTGCCATTAGAACCATATGACAAGTAACGCGAAAAATTTGGTTGACATTGGACATAAAGGTGAAGAGATATCGCAGTTTTAGTATTTTGGAAGTTTTCACTGCCGAAACAGCGAAGATTATTTTGTTATTACGAACTTTGAGTGATTTCCTTTCAGTTTAAAATTGTGATTATTGTTTAGTACAATAAAACAATATATTTTCTCTGCGAAATAAAAAAAATAATCTTAAAAAGAACGAAAACAGAGCAATATTTAGCATTTTAATGTGATTTTTAATCATAATACTCGGATCGACGAATTGAGAGGGGCTGCGGCGAGGCTAGCTTTAGAGAGAGATAGATGTATAGGGAAGAATACACGGGAAAGAGAGAGAGGGAAGATCTCCCATAAGAGCCTGTACTGCACGGACTTCGTGAGACGCGCTATAACTCCGTAAATTATTTCGCTTATAAAGATGGCGAGACTAGGGGTTCTCAATTGATTCTCAGAGACAGAATGCTTGACAGCAGTTTATATGGAAAGCTTTTACGACCCTATAATTTTACTCCGTGTGGAATGATACAGATTCATTTATCACGTGTAACCGCTGAAACGCGGTAAAACCCGTCTCAAAAAATTTATGTGAAAAATAACTTGATCGATTGCACGAAAATTAATATAAGTTTCTTGTGCTATCTTTGTCAATTAACTGGAGAGATCCTTCTCCATCCAGTTTTACTGCTGAAAATGAATCTGCAATAATAATAATAGGAGAATTGACTTATAAATTATTAGTTATTCAATTTGCATCGGATAAGTTGAATGAATAAAAATGAAAATAAAAAAACGAAAATTCCACAAATATATTTCACACGACCAAAGTTTCGTTGCAGAGGAACATCAGCATCTGCAACGAATACCTTGGTCGTGTGAAATACATTTATGCGGAATTTACAACTTTTTATTTTCATTGTCATGAAGCAGTTTCACCAAGTTACCTCGAAAAGTATTACATTGAATGAAGAATATTCGTGCATAACTTTGGGAGGTTTTAAAAGTATTTCTTTCACTTATGTATACACAAATATAAAAGTAATTTAAAAGAAAACCTGTTATTGTATTGCTTATAAAGCACTCGTGTTAGTTATAAGTTTGTCCATTTTAAAGCTTACCTCATTATAGGATAATTTTTATTGAACGTGGTTCAAGTAAAATATTTGAAAACGTTCCTAATGTAATTTTACATATTGAACTAAACGAGCAACTAATTGGGATCGACGTATTTAAAATATTTATATTTTGTACTTAATTCACGAATATGCATTTAGCGTCTTTATAATGAAATTTTACATGCTAAACTGTTAACGGGCAACTACTATCTGCTATCCATAAGATTAAGAATACTTACATTTGCGAAAAATGCGTGTTTTATCGTCTGAAGAGAAAATAAAAATGTGGTTATATTTGTAAAATTACTTAAAAGGTGTACGTTAAAAGAAGAAAATACCTACGTGCTGAGTTTTAGTGAATTAGTTAGCATTGGATACATATGACCGACAAGATATTTTCGTGATGTCTTTAATAGATATTAAAAAATTCAATACATTTACTCCAAAATACATAAGGACACATCGATCAACATTTTTATTAAAAGAGAAATATTATTTTGCAGGAAAAAATACCTCCACCCTTTGAAACACGATTCTACTCAAAGACTAATTAGATTATTTATTTCCTGGACTTTTCATCGCTTATATTTTCAGGTCAAATAATAATAATGAATATTAACAGTAAGTATTCACCTTTCATCTTATCTAGATTCTAGAACTTCGAAATCGCACGCGTTCGTACCGGGGGCATTCTATTTCTTCCTTTATTTACCACGCTACGTTTGAATGTGAAGGTCAAGGTAGTTCGCTATTCTACGCCGCTCGGAAATAACTACCACATTCATCGCGAGTCGATGAGACCGCATGCCGGGAGAGTTCCCTCTCCTTCCTTTCTTGGAATTACGGGCGATTCATAGCCTTTGACTTCCTCCTTCCCTGAAGGAAGGAGAATAATTTATCATCCGAAGAAGACCTTCAACGTCTTGCCGTGAGAGGGCAGCAGCTTACCTAATGAATCGCTAATGTCCCGTTTTAGAAATTTGAGGACATATCACGACTCGCGCTGCCGATGCGGTTAGTACGTCGCAATAAATTCCGTCCGATAACGAGTTGTGGATTATGCACGATGTTAAGGAATGCCGAGGACAGAATTCTGGAAAAAATCATCGGGTATTTGAAATTAATCTCGACGGCTACGAACTAAATTAATGCGTGCGCGAAAAAAAAAACAAATAAATTACTTTGAATTTAAAGTTGGCCGATGTGACGCCAGGTAACTAATTCACATCATTCGCACATTCCCCGTTCGTAGGCGCTACGGAATTTTTCTCCATAAAATTATTTCAAATTGTGTTACCTGTTATACAATTCAAGGAACATGACGCAGCAGTTAAAAATAAAATATTATCCCAATTAAGTCCTCAACATATGAGAGGATTGCGTTACTGGAAAATGCGTTGTAAGTTAAATCGTCATAACTCTAAGCGCATATTCGTATAGAAGCAATTTTGTAAATTGGGTCAATAGATTCCGAAAGCATAAGTTTTCCAAAATGAACCCCGAATATCCTACTCATACAAATATAAACGAACCAACAACACGTGTAAGTAACTTAACAGAATAATCTGGTAATACTGTACTATTTTTAACCGAATTTTAACAAGTACGGGTGCAGTAGTGACAAGAGATTTAAAACAGAAGGGCATGACAATCGTAATGCTGTTGAATGTGTAGACAAATGTGAACGGGCTCATTAAATTACACTGTAGAATGTATTACTGTGTCGTGTAGTAACGTTGCTTGCCGTACAGTATCTATTTATCCTGTGTGCTAATTGTGCTGCAGTACAGGGGCGACAAAAAATTATAATTAAAATATTACAAGTAAATGTACTCGTACAAATAATTGTAATTATAACAATATTCTCTCAGATATTAGTGTGGATATGTAGATGAAGTCAGGGCATATGAAGGATATGATAACGTATGCGCATCGATGCTACTAAATCGGAATACGGCCCGGGCCCGATCATTTGACTTGCCGCCGAACTCGAACGAAATATCAGACTTCTCCGTCGGGCCGAGGGGGTCGGGGATTCCCAGACGGCGCCTTGGAAATTATAAACACATTTGCCGGAAGCACGCAAAATGAAAATTTAAATTCAGTGATATTTTTTTATATATTGATAGAATTTATTTCATTAATGTTTTTATTTATTTTATTTTTGTTGTGATTTTTATATATTTAATATTGAGTACCTGGAATGAAAATGTAAATGTTATTTAAAAAAATAATACTATGAAAAATAGTTACCCATAGGAACTGATATTTTTATTTTCTTTATTTTTGTTAAAGGGAGAAGCATTTTTTATTTCTTTAGTATAAATATACCTATTTCTTTTTATAAATAATTAAATATTTATAAATTAAAATAAAAGAATTATTATATTATTTTAAAATTGTATTTTTAATGATACTTCCAAAAATCCTAAAATATTACAGTAGTGATTTTCATAAAAAAATATAAAATTTACATAAAAATTATTGCATCTACTTACTAGTACCCGTACTACATTTTTTAATTCCTGGAAAAGCGAGGGAGCTCATGTTAATTATTAGCGCAGGGGCCCCAAGTTTCTTAAAACGGCTCTGTTGCCGTAAACACTTATCTGACTCGAGATTATGAATTCCTTTTCATTATCGTACTTAAATGCAAAACAAACAACATGATTATGACAAAAGTTCGGATAGGCACCTTAAGTACTGAGCACATATTTAATTATTGAACGTGTGGAACATTGTATGTCGGAGCGACGTAAATAGAGCGCTACCTATATTTAATTCACATACGGTGTAATCTATAAGACACGAAAACTCATTTCGAGGATTTCTGATTACTCGACGAAGAAGAAGGTTCCATTTACCATTTTCATTCGACAAATCTTAGTTCTATTCCTCGAATTTTCTTCAATCGATTTTCCCGTTCTTCCTTCGTAGAAGTTCGTGTGTATATAACAGATTGTGAATTGAATTCAAATATCAAAAAAACTTTCATAATAAAGGAATTTTTCGCAATTTCCAAATCAGAGCATAAAATAACATAAGAAAATTCTTATCTTACCGATTAAACTTTGTGCCCACGGAAAATGCCAAAATAAACGAATAAAGTAACAAGTCCTTATGTCATTATGTTCTAGAAAAACAGTGTCTCAGTTTCCAATAAGTCATTGAATTCATTAAGGTTAATTCACTCTGCAGCCTTCCTGACCCACGGGTTATAATGCATATTTTCGGCGCTTTACCTGTTCATGCAGTGGATGTTAGCTTTAGGAAATCAATCATAATTGTGAAGTGCGTTCTCTGGTTGACCTCGATTCGCGATGTGTTCCTTCTTTTATTCCTCGGGAATTTTCTATTCTGTTTAAGAATCGTTTCAAAGTGAGCCGTTCTCGAGGTAGAAGCAACAACTTTCCATCCATCAAACGAGGCAGTTTTTCATAAATGTGTTTCGACTGCTGTGGCCAAGCAAAACAAGTGAGGAAAGAATTTCAGAGCAAATTACTTAAGGCGCTTTTTTCTTTTTTCACAAAAACTGTCGTAAATAAATATTATAATAAAATTATTGTTGTGAATAAAACAATTATGGTGCGCTTTTTCCACTTATGTTCCAATCAATTTATATACTGATTTATGACGTTTTATTAAAGTTTATTGTAAATATTAAAGTATACCGCAGTTGTGATGAAAATACTATGCTAAGGTTAAGACAAAGCAAATGATTTTTTTATTATGACACCGATTTTTCTTTTATGGCTGTGATACTCTCTTTGGTATTTTATTGTACAAATTATTGTTACTTCCCGTGAAAAATGACGGATATGCATGAATAAAGTATTGAATTAAAATTAATGCAACAATCATTCTCCCTCTCCCAATCCCTCTCCCTCCCTCCATTTCTCTCCCTCCCTCCATTTCTCTCCCTCCCTCCATTTCTCTCCTTCCCTCCATTTCTCTCCCTCCCTACATTTCTCTCCCTCCCTCCATCCATCTCTCTCCCGTCTCCCCTTTATCTCACCCTTCCTTCGTCTCTCTCACTCGTTCCATCTCTCTCTCTCCATCCATATCTCTCTCAATCCATCTCTCTCTCCCTCCATCTCACTTTCAATCCATCTCTCTCTCCCTCCATCTCTCTCTCAATGCATCTCTCTCTCCCTCCATCTCTCTCTCCCTCCATCTCTGTCTCAATCCATCTCTCTCTCTCTCTCCCTCCATCTCTCCTTCCCTCCATCTTTCCCTATCTCCCTCCATCTCTCCCTCCCTCCCTCCCATTCTCCTCCCTCTTTCCCTCGAACTCTTGCTCCCTCTCACCATCCTCGCGATGGAATCACAACCATAGCTCATTACTTATAGTATAGAAATTTTAAGACTGATACAATGAGCATTTATTTTAAAACGGCCAGATTGTTTCATTGTTCAAAGAACATATATGTTTAGAGTCCTAGGTGGAAGATACTGCGTCTGTGAAAAACTTTTAGAAAATACTTTCCAAAAACAAGTTATGTTGATATATATTTCCCTATGCTATAATAAAGAATAATTTCACTCATCTTAAAATAGGTTCAGTGGTTAAATATCAAATAGTTTTCATTGAAGCGAAAATATATTTTTATTTTTGGCATCTCTTAAAGGTGTCGTTTGGTGCATTATGCGAGCTAAGCTTAGAGCAAGTGTTACATTCGCCACACCACGGTATTGAATGCAAATATCCATAAAAACGGTTTAAGCGAATTTGAATTACTGAAATATATATCCTATGCGGGCTTTGGGTGGGGAAGATTCTGTGGTATTGACCAGCAACGAACGAGCGGTAGCAAACTGGAATTGATATCGCCACACAAAACACAGCAGCCGTTGAAAAAATAACAATTACGTGTTACAACCTGTTGTAGTACATGAATCCATTCAATAACCCTCAACCCTTGGTTCTAAAACTTTTGTACAGATTACAAATTTACTCGCGAGTAACACGCAATTGTAAACGTTCATTCTTTTAGTTTTTAAGTACCGGGAGACAGACCACGGACGGCGAGTCCTGGAATATTAGACTTTGATTAAATCGATTTTCTCCTCCTCTGAAACGAGCGTTAAAAAAAGAAAATAAAACGCCTAGATTTTCCGTCCACGCGAAATATATATGCCACGCGACAGTATCGCCGAAAAAATGTGACCGACAAAAATCCCTACTTCCCGCTGTTTCCTGGTGGCCTGCATCCCTGCATAAAGTCAAATACTATCTATCTACAAAACTGGTTCGAAATTTGAGATCACCGCAAATTATGGCAAATTGCCTCTTATTTGAGCAATAACAGCGGAATTATAGATCTCAGCTTATACCTTGTGTTAAAAAATTACGCACCAAGAAACGCGCATTTAAAATACAAAGTAGCCATCCTCAGCGGTACTCCATTAGTTGATTCGAATTTATTATAAGAATCGACAATCTGTGAGTTATCTCCGACCACTTTGTGGTTGAAGTCCAACTATCGTATGTTTTACTCGACATTTTCATGGTTTACAAAGTTAACTTTATGATCTTTTTTTAATCGAGTTGCATTCTCACAGCAGGATTCGAATCTGCGACCTCAGTATAAAGTGGCAGATAACTATTCTCCCGACGTCAGAAAATAATTATTGATGCACGTATCATCATCTATTACAACACCCTATAAGTCGAACATGACATTCGAATATTCGATTAATCGAAGAAGGATCTTTCACCGTCATCATTCTCATTCGATTAATCAAATTTAATTCGACTCCGATATAATTAATTTTTACCTAAACATCAGACATTTTTCTACCCAATATTGCATTATTTGCTCTAATACAGCCATTACGGATCTGCGATTTCTACCGGCGAAGTTCAATCGTCTGCGTGCCCTCCGACCTCGAAATCGTTGGAGGGTTGGCTTAAAGAATGAGGAGGAAGGGTGCGAGTGCCTCTCAAACGACCACGACGACCGTAGGAAGCCCGTCCTTCGCCTTGACCGCATTGATCACTGTGTCCACCTGACTCCTACCGCCGCCGCACGCCAAATGCAGCGCGCCGCTCTCACGCACATTAATAATTGCGAGAGAAGAGGAGGAAGCAGCGAAGGAGATACACAAAACATGCATTACGAAGGGATTACTGAGGGCGACAAATGTTTAATGCAGCTCAGGCACGAAGGAGACATAATTCAATAATAATCTCTGTTTTCATCATTTAAAGTGGAAAATGCAGATCGTAATTGTTGATTAAATTCGCTGTTATCATGGATTTCCGCGAAATCAAGCCTCCATCAGTTGAATTCGTCAAACTATATCTGAAAGCGTGCTTCGATAAATAACAGAATAAAAAAAATATACACGCGCATTTATGTACATACATATGCACACAACAACACATGTATGTATTTAAATTCAAGATATGTACGTCACTTTGCACTACAACTCCAAGAATGAAACTTTTGAAAATCTCAAATGAAAAGAAAATTAATCACGATAAATATAATAACTATTCATAACACCAGCTGTTTTTCTTTCATTAATTAAATGAGATAACCTGTTGTTATATTATGCACACACAGGCACACTTAAAGCAGAGGAAAGGTAACAATTAACTCCCTCTCAGTCATGTAAATTATGAAAACAGTACCCAAGGAAAATTCAGTACAGCTTCCATAAGTGGGACTGTTTTTAACTCACACGTTAAACATCATTTAACTTAATTTACTAATGGCATTCTATGTTTAGGTGGTCTAAAAGTCTTTTTAAAGAAGCTTTTCTGAGAAAACAAAGTTCAGGACCTGATATATAGCTTTCTACATATGGACACAAGCAGGAATATTCCAAAAGTGAGCCAACAGGAATAATATACGAAGTGTACTATATTAGCCAGATTATAAAGATGAACAAAATACTAAAAATACCCGTCCACCGAATAAAAATATCGCGTTTAAGTCAGAATAGGCACATTTGAGGCAAAGATAACTTTCATTCCATTCCTCTTCCAAATCAATTTTTTCCTCGTTGCCTTTTTAATTAAAATTAATTTAAGTTATTGCTTCACTGAATGAAAAGTTAGCAACTCTACATTCTATCTATCATTTTAAGATGTAACATCCTAGGCATCTTTAGCGTACCCCTTTAAAACCCCGTTTAAAATTCTAGAACTAGAGCAGGGTTTCCCAAACTGTGTTCCGCGGAAACCAAGGGTTCCACGAAATCTTCACGAGGTTCCATTAAATAATAAGAGTCCAAGGGTTCCGTGACTTCAGATAGTTTGAGAAATCCTGAACTAGAGAAAAGTGTTGAATTTCTGAAAATCCGAGAACAGAATCTTTGCAGAAACTTTCAGAATTATCGAGGCAATACGTATGATTTTTGAGGTAACGAAAAATAAAATTAGCCAAAATATGTTTAAGGCCGAAAAGAGAAGAATAATGACCGTGTAGGATTAATAAAGCATCGATTTAGACCCGCAAATGAAGTTTTAATCATCTCAAATTTTTGTGACGAATATTAGTTTAATCATAGTAAAGGTAAGTGTAAAAGAGCTTACATTACAACTGGGAGATAAAAGTAAAATAGACCTCTTATCATTCACTTACCTAACAACCACCGTCTCGTCATATATTGTTTAAGAGGCCATTTAATAATTTATTATCGCTTATAGCTAACGAAATAACAAGCTAGCTAAACTGACCATATCTTAACTTTCTTCCTTGTGTTTTATATAATTTTCAGTGAAGCCTTCCGTGTGTTTAGAAATATGAGAAAAAATATATCTTTATGCGCATTATTCGATTTGTAATCATCCATGAATCGTCTCATTTTTTTGTTCTCTTAATTATCATATAATTTGATGTGGAATTTTTTATGCGCAATGCGGCGTATATAACATATTACACCGCACCACTGCTTCAGTAGAAAGATAAGAAAAGTAGTCCAAGGACATTTGGATAGATATCATCTTGCCATTTAAGGAGATGAAAGAACCGCTATATGTGTATTTTATCGATAGGTGAAGGAAATGATAACAATAATATTATAACTATGATCACGAACCAAATAAGGAAATATGTGTTTTGGAAAAATAACGAAAACTCAGGCAGAGTAGAAGTCTTTACAATAAAAATATTGAAGGCATACTCCAAAATTAACCCTCGGCATAGAGTAATTTCAACGTTTTTTGTCATGTTAATAAAAAAATTGTTAGGCACTAAAGATATTATTACATTTACAAAAGTATGAATTTGGAGGGTGGAAGCACATTATTGAAATGTACAAGAATTGTAACAAAGGTGAAGAGTCCAGTGCTCCCTCTATTTTTTCAAAGTTCTGCGCGGCAAGCTAAACTACGTGAGCAGCGGTGGTAAGCCGGTGCGCAAAAAAATGTGAACCTAAAGTCAAGGGTTCCATGGACTCCCCTCCATGTGAAAGAAGAAGTTTGGCTATGAATGACGTCACGGGAACTATAAATATTCTTCTTTTTAGGAAAGGAACGCCTTGTGTAATGTTCTCTGCGATTTTTTATTTGATAGTTTCTGACTCGTGCGCGGCAAAAAAGAGGCTGCACGCGGAGGAAAAATAACCGTGCGCGGCCGCGCACCCTCGCAGCTTAGAGGGCCAGTCTTTCTTATAAGTGTTCACTGAACACTAATAAGAAAGACCGAAAATAATGAGGATCCTCATTTTTGCAAAACACGAGAGAAAGGTTCAGCAAGATAAATACATCCAAAACCTTAAAAATATGAGAAAATAAATTATTCACACTATTTAAAAAACTGATTGAAAAATATCCTGCCAAATATTAAAAAGTTAGGAAAGTGTACAGTGTGCCACAAATAGGCGCGTTTCGTGCGATGGAGTACTTGAAACTATACGATATAATTTGACCGAACACACGCCATAAAACTGCAAAACACCACGACCCGATTATGTCTGCCTACTAAAAATTTCTTCTCCCCCCTTAGTTGGTGCATCAATAAACATATTACGTAATTTTAATGACTAAATACTTCAAAATGATACATCAGAAATGATGCTAGGGAAATATTCAATTTTTATTTACCGATTTATTTTCTAATCAGTTTTGATCAACCAAACACTCAAAAATTATTTAAAACATACCTCACTTGAGTTCAGTAGTTGTAATATTTACGTTTACGTTCTTTTATTTGCCGTAGATAATCCATTTCCTTCCGCTTACAAAATCTGCCATGCACGCGTGAGGAATTAAATGCATTTTGTAATTATAGCAGATCTAATTTACTTCAGTAACCAATAAGATTATTTAAGTTGAATTTTTCGAAGTTCAAAGGGAGTTACGGCATTTTTGTTTAATTTTCATGATAACGGCTAGTCCTACGATAAAAATACATGGAAAAAGAAATACTCGAAGTTGCTAGTTCTACAAGTTTATTTAAAAATTATTTTGATATGACCAAAAATTTACGAGATATAACGGAAAGTTAATTATTTGTCACCAGTAAAGTGGTACCCCTGATTGGCTTACGTAATTTATTTATGTGATTTTCTTATTATATTTGACTGTAAGTCCTTAATATCCAATTTCATGACAAACCGTTCGGTAGAAGCCGTGAACGAACATGTAGACGGACGGACGGACAAACCGAAGCTAATAGGCGCTTATGCTGGAAGCAAAAAGCGTATAATAATGGAATGTAAATCAACAAAAACAAATGCAAGGAATATGAACGTATTTAAAGGAATTAATAAGCGTAATTTTATAGGACAGTCAAAGTTATCTCCAAAAGAAAAGAATTAATTGTAAATGAAATTAATATATATTGCAAAAAAACATAATAACTGAAAGATTATAATGCGAATTTAATAAAAACGCAGGGTTCCCCCGATGAGACATGGTAAAGGCGTGAATTTGACAAAATAGACACAAAGCGTTTATGCGCATATATTTAGTTTATTTTATTTTAATCATGACTGAAATGGAAGAAAAATTTGATAATTTCTTCTTGATTTAAAATTAATTCACTTCGAGTTATAGACATTCGAGTTATGGAAGTTCCACGGTATATATATATATATATATATATATATATATATATATATGTATATATTAACTTAAGGAAAGGAAAAGGTAGTGATATATATGCATACATACATACATACATACAAACATAGAGAGAGAGAGAAAATAATTTTATAAATATTTACATAAATAATTCGGTTGTTGTAGAAATATAATGTGAATGTGAGAGAGTGGGAGAGAAAAGACGGAGGAAAAGGAGATAGAGGAGAAAGGGAAAGTGTGAGGGAGAGAGAAGTGGGGAAGAGATGGCTAGAGAGAGAAAGTGGATGCACGGAAAGAATAGAAATACGAGGCAAATGTGTGGGAAGGGTGACTAAGAGAAAGATAGAGAATTAATTGTGTTATGTTGCGAGAATGAGACCACAAAATCTCTTTTGTCAGTTAATCATAGGTGGGAGGGAGTGAAATACGGATAGAGCTATATAAAAGGAGAGAAAGGGAGAAACGAAAGGGAAGTAGAGTGATAGCGGAAAAAACTAGAAACGGATTTAGCAGTTTATGGGGATAGTAACTGGAGGTTTATGTCTTAAGCAGAGCGAGAGAGATGATGATAGAGGAGGGTGGCGAAGAAGGCAATTTGCACGATTGATAAAAAGAGCGAGTGAGACCGAGAGAGAAATGGAAACTTTCTGAGACGGCCGCTTTTAAAAGCCATGTGGTTTCCTTTGACCAACAACAACTCACGACCGATCGATCTCAGCGTAAATAATTCGGTTGCTGTGGAAACTCTATGTGAGAGAGAGTGGGGGAGAAAGAAAGAAGAAAGAGGAGAGATAGAGGAGAAAGGGAAAGTGAGGGAGAGAGGGAGATGGCTAGAGCGAGGGAGAAAAAAGAGAAAGGACGGGAAGAGAGAAAAGAAAGGGGAAGTGTGAGGGGAGGGGGGGGAGAAAGAGATCGCTAGAGAGGGAAGGAAAGAAGAAAAGAAGTGGAGAGAGGAGAGAGAGAGATGGGAAGGTGGAGAGAGAGGGAAAGAGAGAGAGGGAGAGAGAGAGGGAGAGAGAGAGGGAGAGAGAGAGGGAGAGAGAGAGGGAGAGAGAGGGATAAAGAGAGGGAGAGAGAGAGACAGGGAGGGAGAGAGAAACAGAGGGGGAGAGCGAGACAGAGGGAGAGAGAGAGAGGGGCAGAGAGAGGTAGAGAGAGGGGCAGAGAGTGGTACAGAGAGGGAAATAGGGAATGGCCAAGAGAGAGAGAGAGGAGATTAGAAGAGAAGGGGTGAGAGAGAGGTTTAGAGAAAGAAAAGGCAGAAAGAGGAAAAGACAGTAAAAATAGGTTCTTTCACATTTTAGGGCCTTCCGATGGGGTCTCCCAAACCGTCTCACGGGCGGTCTCCGGGACCAAAAAAGGGAAGAATCGCTTTTGGAGAAACTTAATTGAAGGGAGGAGACGAATCTCCAGCCGTCGATTACCGGCCTCGCTCCCAAAAGAAGGAAAAAACATCCGAACCACGTTACAAATCGCTTCTCTACGCAGCACGCGATGCTAGGATTCTTCTGCGGTTGGTAAATTATTCCGTGTTGGGATACTCCTTTTCGTGGCCATATATGTATCTCCATTTGTTTAAGAAACGGTAGTTTGTGAATCACAGTGAAGTTTTTATTCTCTTGGTGGCTCCGAAGTTCAACGTCCTTTCTCTCCCATAAAAGGTCTTTTATTCCATTTCCTTAGAAAACTTCATCTCTCCAACTTCCCGGTGCACATCTCCAATTTCTTCCTTTTTGTCTATTTCCTAAGAATTTTCGGGAGTCTTATTAGGCATATGTCTGACAAAACTACCTCTACGATGTCTTCGGAAACGAATAACAGGATCACCTTGTCGGTTATATCAAACTAGTGGAGCTACCCGTCGAAAATGACGGGTAGGCGTGACTAAAGACAAATTAAAACTCTTCCCATTCTCCCTCACTCTTTCTCTCCCTCTATCCCATTCTTTCCCTCTATCTCTCCCATTCTCCCTTTCCCTCCCCCTCCGCGATAGCTATAGAACAGGGGTGGCCAAACTGCGGCCCGCGAGCCACATGCGGCTCTTTTAACTTAGTGAGTGGCTCATTTAAATTTCGATTCAGATTTCGATTCAACGTTTTTTTTTCTACAGAACGCAGTGACGAAGAGTTACTTGAGGCGTGGTGGGGATGCCTAAGGGACATGCATTACATCTGAATTGCTTCGGATACAGGTTATGTTTTACTGTTCGTAAATTTGTGAGTACAGAATGTGTGCTCTCGAACTGCTGAATATTATCGTATGCGGCTCTGAAGGTAAGTAATTTCGGCCACCCCTGCTATAGAATATGTCCCTGTAACTAATGCCGCTCGTGGTGCATATACCGTAGCGTTAGAATATGCCCCTGTATCTTATGCCGTTGGTGATGAATATACTGTGACAGACAGACGGACACTTGAGAATTATTATATAAGGATGATTGGCCAGTCGCAGGAATCGGTAAGGCACATATAACCATGGCAGACTTTGAGTTTAAATGCGAATGTGGCTTAATCAATTGATTTATAGCTACAGTAAGGTGAACAACTTTTCAGGAAGCTAAGGAGGGACATTTTTCAAATATGTACCGATTATAAGAAGATATTAAATTGAGGTGCACTTATTGATGGGCCAGTCTTAGATAGGTAGATATTGATGTGACTAGTGAGGGTGTTTCTAGGCGGTTAAAATGACAACTAAAGACGTAAATAATGATTTTTCAAAAAACGGGACATAAGCAATGGACAAGGAGGGACGAGTGATGCAAAGGAGGGAGTGCCCCTCCAAATTTGGGACGGTTGGTCACCCTAAGCTACAGGAATAATACTTAGGTCAACTATTTCATTCGTCGGTTTTTTTCACGTAAACTACATTTACAAATCCTCCAATTATGTTCTATATTTGCTGATTCGATTCTTTTATTTACAGTCCAGATAAAATTCGCAGAATCATATCTATTTACCCGCCTTATACATTTTCCTCGTATGCAAAAAGTGATCGGGAGATAAGAGTTTGGGTTAAAAGTGAAGGGCTTCGGCTACCTTTAAAGCAAGCGGATCCGCATCCGAAAACATTCATCACGTCGCGGTTCAAGGTGAGAGAGCCAAAAATAATGAGGCAAATCCTATTTTAAAAGCGTCTTTTAAGGTTATAATTTTCAGCGAATTCAGGTGAGGCTGCAGTTTTGCTAGATAATTGGGATCAACCAGTTTAATGGTTCACATTTATAAAATATAAATAATAATAAATATAAAATATTTGGGCATTTTTTCGTCGGTTATAATTTGGCATTTGACACATTTGAGCCCGAATAAATTTGGAGCCTTTCCTAGACATTTGGTGAGCGAGTAACTACTTGTTTTGTCTGACCGGTAATAAAAAAATTCGGCTAAACCTGAAATCCTATTGAATTTCCTTCAAGAAATAATATTTCTGGAGAAAAAATAATTTGAGTACTCGGAGAAAAAAATCTGTAAATAAATATTACGCTGCAAACCAATAGAGAATTAAACAATGTTTCCATAATCGGACTTTGTATTGCAATATATAAATAGTATTTTAATAAAAAAGCTTCATAACGGTAGAAACAGGTAATTTTACCCTGAACAAATCAAGCAATTAACGTTAGCATAAGGAAAGCTCAATTTTTTAAAAAGTTTGGATTAATTATAATTTAAAGGGTTATAAATTCGATGCAATTAACAAAATAAACTTAACATTCGCCTAAAAGTTTATATCAGCTATCTAGGATCGGTTTAGTACGCAGGATACACGTTTCAGCTACAAAGCAGCCTTTCTGAGAGATTTTTCTTTATTTTAAGGGAGTGGGAAAATTAAACAAAAATACGCATATCATTTGTCATTAATAGAACTAGCGCCCGGTTTATTACTACTATAGACAGATGCCGTCTAGTTTACTTAAATATTTTACAGCTTGAGGTCTAACCTAGATCATCAATCAGAACCATAAATTTAAGCTCGTTAATTCATTTTTATAGTTTCTCATTTTGTAAATTTATGGTTTCAGAGCTTGAGAAAGAATTTCTATCTATTCACTAGGTGGAATTAGTGCCTTCTTAAAGAATAACTTTTTAAGAATTTTACAATAATCAAATTGTAGAAGTAGTTGGGAGCTTATCTTTTTATTTAATTATCATTTGATGAAACGCTGTGAGCGTGACAAAGTGACCTGATTTCAACGGTATGAAGCATGAAGCCATCACCCTATCAAGCTATTTCTTTTACAGTCCGGCAATACGTGCATGTATATATTTTTACATGTCAAAGCAGAAAGTATGGCGAACGCTGCTATAAATTGTATCGCGAATACTACAAATTACGCCACATTTATTTGTACTTTTTAATCCGAAACTTCGCCCCAAAATTATTTGGGATGTGAGTGAGAGGTTCTTTCAGATAATTAATTCCGGTCTAATAACAAATAAACAGCAGAGGATGACCAGTAGGTTCCACATAATAAGCCGTCGTAACCTGGGTTTCGCATTACGTAAGCATACTCGGGTGATTATTATTTTCAGGAGAAATTCAGCAAATTAACCCCTTCCTATATTAATTCGCTCCACCCTATTAATGATTAACGAATACGCTCGAGGCAGGAACGACGTTTTTCTCTGAAGGTACGACCAATGGCTCCCAAAGATCTTTTAAGGCTACTATCGAGTTACTGCAGATCATATCGATCGACGCCACCGAAATTTCGCGCACCGAATTAAGGAAGCAAACTGCGATATGCTTTACGGTCACGAGATCACACATCCCTTAAAGTTTCGGGAGCGCAATTAATTTCAATGGCCGAATTTTCATGTTTATTTTGAGAAGGTTTTAATTAAGAGGCAACCCCGCGGCTCGGGAGATAAAATTCCATGCGGTTTTGAAGATGGCGTGACCAATTCCAACATCATTTTTGTCGTTTCGTACCTCCTCAGCCGCGAGATGCATATCGCTTCATTTAATCTATTTTAAAAAGAAAGAGGTGACCGTCCGTGAAGCTCACGTGATGGCGGGATATACAACAAGCCGACATCTCATCCTTTGCGAGTGTCATTCCGTTTTAACCGGTGTGAGTTATCGAGGCCGCATTTAAATAGGCCGTACATATTTTAAGCCCTCATACGCCTGCCCTACATTTCCCGGCATTTTCTAGTCCTCACGTAATCCTCATTTCCATTCATCGCGGTTTCTGCCGGTTACGGGTAAATCATAGGTCCCGCCAGATGGCCCAAAAATCACGCGCTAGTACGAATCCTCGTTATCTGAACTTTTGATGTTAAAAAACAAAACCGTGTGTGTACTTTTGGCTAATCAACCTCTTGGATTATTATAGCCATAGCTCCTTCCACACTGAACACATTTACAAGGGAGGAGGGAAACCCGGTGCCGGCATTAGCCTAATCTTAACGAAGTGCACCAAGGGGGCCAACGGCTTAACGTCCCTTCCGAAGGACGGAACGCTGATTTTGCGCGGTCTACTCAAACCACACAAACAGGGGGCAACCTTGGGGAAAAAAAGCCTACTTTCGCAGGATTCGTGCCCGCTGCCTTTTCGAGCAGCAGGTGAGTAGCAGCCAGCCTCCTAACCACTACACCACCGGCTCTCCCAAAACAAAACCGTGATGAAGAGAATCCGTGTCATAATAATCTGCGTTAAAGGAGGTCCAGGTGTAATGGTTTCCACCGCCTCTTTTCCAGCAGATAGGCAAATTGTCCTCTAAAACAGCTTCCGGATAAAAAGATGGTACTTTATATCGATTAAAAACATTCGGGTGCAATTACTTGGAAATTTGGTCCATTTAATAAAAATTCTTTATGCCATTCAAACAAGAATATACTCCAAGCAGTTGGATGCTGGTGATAAATTTTCCCAGCGTTTGAATTCTCCTTTTATTAACAAAAATCGACAAGGACTGAGTTCCTTATCAAAAACTCTTACTCCCTTCTTAAGATTTCAGCACAAATGTTGAAGTGTCCATTATAAACACATCGGAACTTAATAGTGAATGCTGAAATTTACTCGTTGTTAGAAAAGAACTACAATAAAGTAGAAAGGTCAGATTTTGAAATAATAACAAAATTTTTAAGATGTTTATAGTTAAAGCATGCATGTAAATCCAATATTATTACTGCCATCTACTTAAAACCGTATTATATGATACATATTTACTTCTTCAATGAGAAAGTTTTTAATGCTAATGGCAAAAACTGATTCAATCGTTTAAAATTCTTTGAACCCGGCATAAGTGGGGAGATATGTTTATTCATTAGCTATAAAGTAGCCGAGATCGCTCAGATGGGCGCGGGAAGATAGGGAGAAAAAGAGAGATGAGGTTATAGTGAGGGAGAGAGGGATAGACAAAGAGGAAGACAAAGGGGGAGAGAGTAAGTGGAGAGTGAGAAAAAGGAAGAGAGAGAGAAAGAAGAGAGAGATGGGGATAGGAAGAAAAGTAATAGAGATAGGTGGAAAATAAACAGGGAGAGAGAGAGAGGATAGGGGGAGAGAGTGGCCAATCATGGAGTGCATAATGATCTCTAATAATGCTAATTTTTAAAACGTGGCACATACATATATCTTTGAAGAAGAAATGAAAGAAAACGAAATGTTAAGTGTTAACCGTAAAAATTACTGGTCTGTTATTTACCCTCAGTTATTATCACGAATAATATATGCATTAAAAATATTTCAAATTTGAAATGAATTCGTACAAATTGAGGCGGCGACGAGAGGCGGAAATTGGCGCCGTGAAACGGAGCTAAGGAGATGGAGGTGGAAAAAGGGAAGAAGGAAGCGCTTAATGAGGGAAATAGAAAAGGATTGGAAAAGGAGAGGTGCGGGAAGGAAAGCATGGAGGGAGGAGAAGATAGGGTAGGAAAGGGGTGGAGACCAAAGAAGCTTGCGTGTGTTAAGGCTAGAAGATAAATAGCGACGTTGGCGTCAACGCCCCTTTTCTGCATAATTACGGTAAGGAGAAGACTACGAGTCTTGGTTTCAACTGGGAAACTTCATTCTCCCGGTAAATTCCGCAATTATTCCAATGGTTTAGGAACTAAGACGATTGAAGATAATTTTACTAAAGTTCAAGGATACCTAGAACTCATTACGCGCTGGAGCAAAGAAAAAAATTGAACATTTTATTTTATTATTGAAGATTTATTAATGCGTGATAGAGGACAGTAATAGATGGAATCGTAAGCATCCATCCCGATTCTAAGAGGAAAAATAGATACGTGACGTCAATATAATTCAAGAATCGTCTAAAAGGAGGAAATTTTTGTTTTACCTGTGCGGCTGGAAAATGTATTTATAGTTTTTAGGGCTAAAAGAAGACCTACCCAAATATTAATAGAAAAGGATTATAATTCAAATTAAATAGACCAATACTTTTATAAATGCATTTTATTAAAAAGGGAAGTTTTCTTTGTTGTAGCTTAGTCCTTTTTTGAGCGTTTACTCAACTGCATTGTTTTTCAATAGTGATTAATAGGTCTAAGAAAATTATCCGTTGCGATACCATTCGGATAGTTTACATTTTTTCGGTAGGGAAACTACTATAGAAAATACATAACTTTTAAGTGACAAAACATTATTAATCCCAAGGTAGTCTAGTTTTGGAGGAGAACAAGATCTAGTAACCCACATACTTTGATAGGGGAGGAACTCGAATTTCTCATTCGATGACTTGTACGAATATTTTTCTGTTCCCAATTCATTGAAAATATTGGTTTTTGGAATATCAAAAATTTCCGAATCGCGAAGACATATCTGCTTGTTAAATACTCATTCTGCTATCTAAAGAATCAATCATCTGCTTGTCACCCGGAAAATCGATCCGACGAGTTTTTCCAAATGTGCCTAAATTATTCATTATCTTCAACTTATGTAGGAGGGAATTGGGTTGGTAAAATGGGGACCAAATTGAGCGTTGTCGATACAACTCAATATTCAGTTTCACACCCGCAAAGAAAGGCTTTGTGCTTTACAGGTGAAAAACTGTGCCCATCGATTATTTGGAATTTATTAATCCATCGCACCGTAAAGAAGGAAAGAACTGATGAATCAGATATTAAGGGTGTTTTTCAAATAAAAACTACACCCCTAAGGCTGCTCCTGGAGTCTCCAAATTTCAACCGTGAGAAGAATTTATGACGATAATTTATTTATTAAAAATTCCTCAAAAATTGGTTGCCCTAGCTCAAACGGTAGAGAAGTAGTTCACCCGACACGGAAGTATGACGGACGGACGGACCGACGGACAAAACGATTACATTAGCGGATTATAAAACTAAAAAATCCTCGATTATGATCAATAACTATCTCAATGCTGATTTTAATCCGTCGCGATGAGAGGTCATTGGAGAGTTTTTCATTCAAGATAATAATATTATAAGATGGCACCTCCCTTCAAGATACAATCAAACCTCGATTTAGCGTCCCCTATATAGTGCCACCCCAGCTAAATCGGGGTTTGACTGTATTTATAAAACAAAACTACTTTTGTTACACTCGAGGTTATCATATTTTTAAGGGGTGTCATTCAAAGGTAGATTAAATTTCTTTTTAGAGAAGACTATACAACATTAAAATTTTATTTCTACGGATGGATTTTTATAGTACAGTCAAACCCCGATTTAGCGCCACCGTTTTTCCATTACTGACATTGGCGTTAATGTGGGAATGGCGGTAAATCGAGGTATATGCTTGCTCTATGTAACTGTAAGATGGAAGTCCTGTTCATAACGATTCATGGGCAGTATGCTGTATAGAGAGGAGCTAAATCGAGGTTTGATTGTATGTACTTATTTGCATGTAAATAACGACTAGTATAGCATTTCTGTGTGGCAGTTAGTGAAGTATTTATATACTTTCCCGCAAAATATTCTAGTTAGACACGACGAGCCTCCAATTCATGCAATGCAAATCATTCGGCGCCATGTTGCCTCCTTTCGCGTGATCGATGGTTAAACAGGTGATTGCTCGATGGGTATGCTTGTGTGAATTTAGAAGTTTCCATGTCAAATGTCGTAACCTGTTGAAACTAATTTTTTTCACGCAGATATACCAATTCAGTTATTCAGTTCGTTCCAAGCATGGAAGTACAACTCCGATGCGAAATTCGTTAACATACACTCCTCATTTTATTTTTGTCTTATTTTTCGATAAAATTGGCGAAATTTTAAACGTGATGCGTTAATGCACCCATCTCGTAGCATTTTAACCCATGCACATAAAAATACGCATTTAACAACTTTATATACTTACCATATCAGCCATAAAAAATAGACGCTAAAAATTATTCTCTGCAAACTGAACAAACACATCCACTTCTCTTTAAAATACAGTGAAAGTCCGCAATAACGAGGGTTTACAAAATAAGAAAATACCCTCGTTAAAGCAGAAAAATGTGCGCCATCGAACAAATCAATCATTGGGACAATCCGTAAAATATCGCTACATTGCAAATGTAAAATTACGCTGCGTAGAAAAACTCCTACTAATGCGAATTCAAGAAGTGTTTTCCTAAAGAAACGCTTCACGGTTAATTTAATCATTTCTTCTTTTTTACTTTCATTCTGTTGCCTCTGTGCAATTCATTTTCGTTTCTACTGATATCCACCATAAACCTCCTCATCCACATTCTTTGATGTTGCCTCACCTTAAAAATCACAGATAGCTATTGAAATTTGGTCAAACGTTTAGCATTTTTTATATGAGTTTTCCATAAAGGACAGATTACGAGTCCCTGGTAAATTACAAGCACAAAGAAAACGCAAAATTAAACCAGATTCTTACGTCTTTGGCGTCGAAATTTATAACTGAAGCGACTGAAAGCTCAGAGAGGATTTAAAATTAGTGACTTTCCTTTGAATGGAGATGCTTTTTTAACTTTTTCACTTATTATGTGCACACCAGTTAATCTTTCAACGTCATTTCATCTAACCAATATGATTAAATGTATAACTTATGGAATTGCATCGCATAGAAATGAGAGATTATTTGTACAATTTAAGAGTATAATGGAGCTTAAAAATTAGGTCATACATATGAGAGAAAAGAGACTACGGGAAAAATTAAAAATTTACAGTTCTCACGGCTTAGGAGTTTGTTTTAAAGAAGTTTTTAAAAAATTCTTTAACTATAAATTTTCACGATTAAAATTTATTTCTAATTCATTAGGTATTTTAAGTTAAACATTTGCGGGAAAAAATGAACGCAATGCGGAAAAAGAGACTCCTCGCTATCGTATCCTAATATCATAGTTCGAGTTTTCGCTTTAGTTTTGCTCGTTCGTTGTGTTTTTTCGAGGATCGTACACAAAGTAGGTGGAGAATGTTTGTCACTTTAGCATTGAATATTCAAGGTGGCTTATCCGCCTTCTTCACTATCTCTTTGCGCTCCCGACACAAGGGCGCGGAGAATTGATCGACCTGACTGCCTTCATGCTCGATCTCGTGACATTTTCGCCGTTCATTTTTTTACGATCGAAAAAATATTTTTTTCTAACGCGGTATTCGAGCGGTTTATCGCCGAAGTGTTTCCATAATCGAAATCGGATAACGGCGACGGTTGAGGAGGGGAATAAAGTCACCGATTGAGATCGGAAACCGATTTGCTAATTAATTTGGCGAAGAGACCATCTTTTGTAAAGGTATATTTATTTTATAAGCCGATAAAACTTTGATATTCTAGATACGAGAAAAAATGTTGAATTAGGCTACGGATTAAGCGGACCCCTTTTTAGTTGTTTCTAACTCGGTCGCAAGGATAAACTCGGTGGTTCGTAAAAGGGTCACGTTACTTCGTTCTAGATTAGGGGAGGACAACATTTGTAGGCGGGAGTTAGAATGAAAATACGGACAGGAGAGTGAAACGTAAACATCGAACAATGTTAAAGATCATCAGGACGTAAATAGATACAAAATAAATTACCACATCTGAGAGCTTGTATGTACCCAGTGAGGCATCCAGGAGGATTGAGGAATTTCTTCCCATAAAAATTAAATTTTATATAATTATATTAATTATAATTAAAAAATGTTATATACATATATTTAACAAAAAATGTTTACAGATTGTAAAATATATCGTTCGATATAGTTGTTACGAATAAGGAAAAGCGTTCAAGAAATGGAGGAGGACTTTGAGCAAACAATTTATGTACACAAGTCGAAGCCCCAAGAACTTGAAAGTTAATCATGCTCACTATCCCTCTATTACAGCGCTTACGTTATTGATATAAACTAAATCGATTCAAACTATACTCGTTCAGCAACTAATATTTCTATGATACGGTCCTTTTCGTAGAAAGTTTGCGGACTGTTGGTTTTCTATGAAGCAAAGTTTTTCAAACTTTTTGTCTCGCGACCAAGTGGAAAGGAACTGGGCATAAAATAAATGTGAGACTTGAGTTTTTGTTGACTCGTAATAAAAAGCAATACATATTCAAGAATCGGCATTTATCGAATAAGGTCATTCATTTCCTTGTGTCATTTTCGATACATTTCAGCTGGTTACGCATCGAGTGCTCACGTTTTCCTTTTGTGCCTTGCAACCCAGTACTACCACCGCCCTTTTTCCTTTGCTCTGTTCCCCCGCATGTTATATTGATGTCTGGGGCGTACGACTCAAGGGTTTACTATTCAAAGAGGGTTGCCTTTCTCTTTCTACCTCTTCCTCTTAATACTCCGCGTACTTCTCCGTGCACGAAGCGGACATTTCGCTGTCTTGCGTTGCGTGTCGCAAAAGGAAAGATTTACTCAAGGGATAAGACTGCTGCCAAAACATGAGTCATATTTGGCGTAGCGAAAAAAATCCTTATGTTCTCCGCGTTGGGCTATTTTTTTATATCGTAGTTGTTTTTTTTTAACGCGTCCACGTTGGAGACATTTTTATGATGCGACGCAGAAAACTATTCATTAGAATACATTGCCGAAACTAGCAAACTGATATCGTAATAGTAAATGAACAATTTTTTGCGCGTTTACAAAATATACTTTCTTGTGATGCTGAACACATGATGTATGTATCTCATTTAATCATGAATAGTTGCTCAAAATTAGTTTATGTGAAATTAATGTTCAAAATATTTAAAAAATTGATTTCAGTTTAGTAAATAGTGGAATAAGAAATGTTCTATTGAAATACTGGAAGTGGCTCAGCGCATATTTACAAATATTTTCTCGAATTATACTTACAGATATAATGCAAGGGTTAAGTTTTGGAGAAAAAATGTAAACTTTGATCGAGTCAAATCGTAAAATATTCAATACTTAAATTATATTTGTAACAATAGTGAAGAATGTCTATCTCAAGAAAAAGAAGAGATTTTTGTGGGGAAGTTGTAAGAAAAAAACGGAATTAATACTATTTTTAAAATTCCGTTAATATAATAGAGGGGAAATCAGAGAGCTGGATTAATTATAACTATACCACGCACTAAATACTTGATATTTCAGGCATCACGAAAATATTATGCCATCGCCATTAACAACAAATATTTACTTTAATAGCATTGAGAAAGGAAATAAAACCCTACAATTACATGGTTGCCATTAACTAATCGATACACATCAATACCATCTATCCTATGGACCAAAAATTTGAATATTTCCGATATTCCTAGAAACTGCCAAGGACTCAGAAATCGTTCGCTACTCTATCTCACGCATTGTAACCAATCAGGTGTCGCCGCTGCTCGATATATCGAAAGTTTTCGTGACAGTCGTCTTATCAATCGTTTTTATTATTTTCGATTCGATTTCTCACGCATCAAAACTTCCCAGAACCTTAGGGAAGGGAGAGGTTTTGCTGAAACGTAAATTATCTGGCCCTCGCGCCATGAAATCGTTACCGCTGCTACAAGAAGGACGCTTAATCGAGTCACGCCATTCTCCGAAAAAGGGGTGTTATTTCGGGTGTATTCATCTTATAATCATAAGCAGCAAGATTATGGTTTTTTCACATTGTTTTGGGAAAGATCATAGAATTACAATGTAATATCGAAGACAAGTCTGTGAATGCGTGTTTGTGTACATTAACACACCAACAAAAACAGCATAATGGCTCATAGCATATGATAACGATGTACTTTAAGGTTTGTATTCACCCATCTCTCTCTTCAATCACTTCATTTAGCTGCTCGCGCCAACTGCAACATTTTTAACTTCGATATTTTCGTGCCAGTTATTTGCAAAGCATTGTATATAACAGCGTTGTCCAACAGGATTTCGAGATTCGCCAAACTTTTGGCGAACGGATCAGCATATTTGCCACATAATACTAAATATACGAAGTATTCATAAGAAAAATGCTTAATTTTTGAAATGGTTACAGGTTGTACTATTCAATATTAACTGTTATTGTTCATATATTTTTATCCAGAAAAAGCGTGAAGTAGTAGTACTGAAAAAGGCATATATTAACAGACATTATTAAAGTATAAAATTCAAAAACCCTTCAACCTTGGGAGTGGTTTTTTGATTTTTTCGATTCCTGAACTACATATCTAACCATAATGTCATTTGTGAACTGTCAACATCTTTTCGAATGTCTTGCCGCCTAGCATAGCGTAAGTGTTAACCTGCTGGGGGTTCCTCATATGTATTTGTATGGTATCTCTTGCAACCAATACATATCAACCTGCTCTAGTTTTTTCCAGAAATATACAACACAAAGTGAACCCCAAATCTTCCCTGAAAAAGACCAACCTAGAATTTGGCACCTGAAACGTATACAACAAAATTTACATGAAACGTCCTGATTTATGCCACCATGTCAAATTGGCGACCAGTGTGCCGCATACGACCCTATTTGTGCCTTACTGTGGCCCAATAGCTAATTTTTGTCTCAAGTGAATCGTGTGGGATTTCATATGAATTCTTTATTTTAGCGAAAAGGAGACGTTATTTTTTATAGTTACCGAATTATTTTCTATTTTCTAAATCATAGTAAACACGCGTCCAATCTTATAGCTAAAGTCTATCGTTTCAACTCTGGCCCTAGAGCTACCAAGTGATTTTCACTACCATGAACTACCAAGGAGGAGCCTCAGAGGCCCATCATCTAAAATACAATAAAAAGCCATAGTAATATTTTGAACCTATCGTTATATATTTAAAAATTAAATAGAAATATAACTAGACAATTTTAGTAGTTTATTTGAAATGATATGTACATTATACACTATATAGACAAATATATTTACATTAAAAGAATTTTTTACATTTTTCATCATGTTTTCAAGATCAATTTAATATTGCATTGCATTAAAATTGTTTTTACAATAATAATAAATTGATTAGAAAAACGATTTAATCTGATTCATCTGACACAATAGTTTAAACAAATAGCGCGCTTCACAATGTGCTTTCCACACACATGGTGTCCTATAAGTTAGGCCACCCACGTGTCAAGACATGCAGCCAATTACGAAATAATTTGCAGAAAACTGAAATATGCGTACATTGATGACAAACTTCGGGTAATTACTTCACATAAGTCTCTGCACAATGTAATAAAATATTCAGACATTTCCTTTTGTTTTTAAAAGAGAAATATACCCCCTAGGTAGTTCTAGGGTTAAACAACTGCAGCCCTTCTCTAACATCCATTGCTTTAGTGCGACCTATCTATAACATTCTTCGTTTTAATGCGGCTCGGACGCCACTTCGATTAATACCCCCTGATTTTAGGTCACCCAACTTACAATCGACTGTTCCTACAACGCATGCCGAACGTACACTAAATTCTCCTATGATTTTTGGGCCACCCAAATTAAAATGCTTCGACCCTGAATCATACCGCTATGCACAAACCTATGCCCGCCCTCCTACAACTTAAGCCACCCAACATACTGGTATGCCTCTGCAATGTATGGATCCCAAGTAATATCTATAAATAAGACTACTTCGAGATCCAATGTTTTTTATCAAAGTTGTAAATTGTTATGAGTTGTGGTTTCACCCCTGCAATACTGAGATTAGGTTCCAAAGTTGCCAGTGTAAACACCAGAAGAGACTCCACTTCAATTATATGAATGTCTGCCAATGTGCCGTAAAAGTAAAGCATTTTGTTTTCTATGACAAAATCTTGGTCATTTATTGTCACCTCTTTCAAGGAGGTCAAGGAGTAAAGTCAATGTGCTGTGAGGTCCGCTATTAGCATAACTCAAGAAAAAACGTCCCCACCTTATTGAACACAGTTGTATCTTGCGCTACGATAACACGCCTGCAGATGCTATCAAGTTTTTCAAAGAACCATAAAAGAATTGGTGTTCTAGATCATGGCTCATCACTATTTTTACCATAACTGTTACGATTTTTTCTCTTACCGGAAGCTAAAATAGAATTGAGACAGGGGCGGATCCAGAACCTTCCCAAGGAGGGGGCGATCGCCCCAATTACCCCTCCCCCGTCTTGATTCCTCCTCTGCCGACAACAAAACATTTGAAAAATCCCTACTCCCATCAGAATCTTTTCTTTCCCTTGTCATACAGACTTCATCTTCGGTGTAGAAATAATGGATGTTGCGCGGAATGGATTTAAGAATGCACCTAGTGGAGGGCAATGGGATCCTCCAAGGGGAAGGCGATCGCCCCTCCCTTGGATCCGCCACTGAATTGAGATATGACAATTTTGAATCCGATAATTAGCTGTTACAGTTATATCCAATAAACTATCAAACATTGGTTTTAAACGTTTAAAAAAATGGAAAATAAGATGAGTTAAGTGTATTACGGCAGAAAGAGATTATTTGAATGGCAATAAATTAATTTTACAATAGCATTGACATTGCCACATCACCGTCAAGAAAAAAACGCACATCATTTTTCTTCTGCTTCTTGTGATCATAAAAGGTTGAGTTACCAACACTATACTCATCGCAAAACTCCAAATAGAAGTGATACAGAATTGATTTTCTTGTTGCATTTCTTCAGCCTTTTATCGAGAAATCGTGTGATGATCTTCAATACGCGCGACAGTAGGGTTATGGTTCTGTAGACTTAACAATGCATTGACTTGAGCTTTTTATTTAGGGGATCATTTTACTTAAAGGAAATCCCGAAGCCATTCTAATAGATAACAAAATAAATATATGACTGATGAATGGAATCGATTCGCCACATGTGGCTAGTGGCGAAGGGGTTGGACAACGGTGGTAAGAAAACCAATCACTCAATTCATACAAAGCTTAACGAATGAACTATGCTCGTGACTTGTATCTGAAAGTTAAATAAAATTACCAACGCGTGCATTACGCAAATGGTGACATTAATCATTATACATTTAAGCTTAAATATAACTTTCGTTAATAATGGTGAATTAGTATTGCCATCAGGTACTTATTAAATAAAATACCCGCATGTTCTGCCTCTCTTTTGACAGCAGGAGTTACTTACATAAATTATTTGAATGATTTGTCGTAAAGCGGGATATTAGGCAACAACCTAAAACTTATGCAAACAACAAAGCTTCGCCTTTTTGGCACAGCCGATTTCATATGATAGGCTTAGATACATCTTCGGTCGTTGGCATGCCTGTCGCGAAGATTTTAGCAAAACTGCAAAAGTGGAATAGAGGTTCACGATATCGTGTTTACTGTGAGCCTGATACGATACCGTGCATTCTGCAAGCGGAATGTGATTGCGTGATTTAACTCCACCCAGACGGTTCTTCTTTAAAACGAGTTAACTTCCGGTTTAGTTCCCTAAGTACATAGATAGAGACTAAAAATTTTCAATTAATTTAATGTAAAATAAAACGGTCAAATAATTTTCAAAAATTTCGATAATAAAATTTTAAAATGAACACAAACTATAGTCCACATCTATGTTAATCAGTAGAGACACGCCTTTATATGACTGACAAAAGTTTGCGGATACTTAACTTAGAATTTATTTCGATTAGGATAATAAATAGGTGGCATCGTAGCAAAAAATATACACACAACATACAAAAAATGTTTTATACTCCTTGAGACTTAATTTATATAATTTTTCAAAGTTAGTGCAGTTATCTCCATTTCTTATTAAGATAAAAACGGATAATAATAACATTCACACAATACACACAAACAAACATGCATAAACGTTTGGATAACATTCGAGTGAAACATCACTAAATCAATTTTTCTTTTCCGACCCGAGAGATCGAATTTCTTTTTAAGAAAGCCATCGCAACGGTGATATTCCCACATATTATATATATATATCGTCGAAACGGCAACAAAAACAAAGACGACGACGATTTCTCCAAATTCCTATCGTATTTTTTTCACCTCCTAAAGGACGGATTTCGATGTCTGAGCGAGGGAGTCGAACTGGATTCTTCTTATTCGTTTTTTATTTCTTGTTATGTGGGGGGCGGAGATAGAGCGAGGGGACGGGATGGAATAAAGGAGGGAGAAGGAGAGAAAGAGTAGTTGGTTGGACGGTAGGTCGCCATTTCACTCTTATCACTGGGGACAATCTCTTCGATCCACTTTCGTTGTAAGGAGAGGTTGGCAGTCGACTTCTCAGAGGAGTTTTCGGGCAAAGACTTCGCGTGGAGAGTTACCCGTTCGCAACCCTTCCACCGTTTCTACCTCTCCTTCTCTCTTTTCCATTTTTTATCTTTACCCTTCATCTCTCCTCATTTCTCTCCCTCTCTCCATATATTAAACCCGTCACCTTGCAATCAACCCTCTTTTCACTTCGGTTCCCTTTTACTCTCACATTTATGAGTTTAAGGCAATGTTGGGCTCGTCTCTGAAAATTTGGATCTACCGTAATTTTCCGATTATAATACGCACCCATGTTTTTACGAATGAAATGTGAAAATATTTCTGCTCCGCCCAAAGCTATACTCCATACATAGCATTTTATGAACTTCTTGCGGATATCTTCCCTTATATTAACCGTAAGTAGGTGTTTCTTTCTTCTGAAAGCTGCTTTTGCTTTTCCTATTCTAGTCCTGATCTCATTCGTACATTTTGCTTCTCTTGTTATGATGCTTCCAAGGTATTTTTAGTCTGAAACTTGTTCTAAAGGCTTTTCTCCAATACTTATGCTCAGATTCTCTTCTTTGCCCGATATTCGAATGACCTTGGATTTTTCTGAATTTATTTCCATACCGTATTTTCTACTTGTTATTACTAGTTCCTCTTCCTTTCTTGCTAGAAGTACTTGACCATCCGCGTATTTTACTGTTTTTATATTCCTTCCTCCAGTTTTGAAATCTCCTGTGCCTTCTAACGCTTCTTGCATTCGACTTTCTCCATATATATTGAATTGGCGATAGGCAGCAGCTCTGTCTTACTCCTCTACCAATATTTACTCCGCAGGTGTCCGCATTCTCCAACCTGACCTTTACAACTTGATTCACATATAGATTCCTGATCAGTCTCTCGTCGGACATACTTAATTCGGGGAGCGTCAGTGTTGAAGTTTAATGTCCAGTTTTCTTTTAAGATATCATTTAAATAAATCCAGCTATACACGCACATGTCCACAGTGGAATGTTGTGTGCTAGAGAGCAGTAATATCCCTAAAAACGAACACCTCTCCTCAGTTTATTGGCTGCGGGACCATCAGTAGTCGGGGCTCATAGGTGCACCGAGCCGACTGTATCGACCTTAAATACGCCACCGTAATTTCTTAATTTGATTCGGATAATAGGGCAACCTAATGATAGGCGTTCTGATTTATAAATAATAATTTGCCTATGTAAATAGCAAAATAAATCTCCGGAATGTTTATGAGGTTTCCAAGTCATTTCTCCACTTGTGATGATGTCCCTTGCTTTTACTCTATCTCTCGATTTCCTTGAGTTGGCACGCGGTCGCCAACGATTAGTATCGACCGATGCCATCGTTCGACCACCCCCTCCGTTTTCGGGAAGGAAAAACAAATGAATACGACGGAAACGAAGCGGGGAACGGAATGCTATATTATTATAGTCGCTTTGATGTCTGTTAAGGGTGGAAGTGTATGCGGTCGGAAAGTATGTCGAACCCTAGGTCGATAAATGGAGACTGAAACGAAAAGCGATGGGATGAAACAAAAGACGATTTTCATATCTCTCCACCGATTTATTTGATGCGTAGATTATGCCTAATCTTTTGATCTTTCTGGGTTTGGAAATTTTATTTCGCATGTCAGGATATGAATCAAAATAAAAATATTTTTCTTTATTACTCTGAACAATGCATAGCGAAATGTAAAAATGTACCATTGATTACATACAAACTAATCAAACAAATTAATATATACGCTACTTCTTAATACATCGAACACGGAGTAGGTACGTGAGGGATGTATTGAATTAGTGTATTCATTCGTTTTGTGACCGAAGGATCATTTATTTCATATTATGGAAAGGAGAAGGAAAGAGTAACGGTTATATATACGTATGTTCACGAAACTTCAATCAGTTTCACAAATTTTGTATGATTTTGGCCAAAAAAGAACTCGAGTTGATCGACTTGTATATATATATATATATATATTTGTATATATATATATATATATATATATATACAAAAGTAAAAAACAACATTATTTTTGCGTTATCTTTCTCTACTATCTGATAATGGGCCTCTTTGAGAGAGGAATTTGCACCGACCTTAATACTCGCCTCCGAAAATTTGCATAATAAAATATTTTCACGGAACACCAGATTAAAGCGGCATTTAAAAAAAACCTTCAGAAACATTCTTTGTTACAATTAAAAGCGACGTTTTTTCGTAAATTAAAAACCAAACTGTTTGCCCCTTTTGTAAATATATCGATTAACAAAATAGAACAATGTTAAATACAAGATTTAAGAAAAAATTCAATATTTCATCCCATTTTTATCCTAATTTAAATCTGGACGATATAAGTCACGATTGCTATGCGGGAAAATTGCGAATACTAAGCGAAGAAAAGATCATTCACCGATCTCTATCTTTAAAAAATATATTCAAACAAAGAGGAATTTTCGTAATTTAAGTCTTATCGTCAAATATGTTTGTAATGTATGTTTAGGCATTTTTTCAATTGCATTTCATGCGCACCGTCTCGTTCGATAAATACTTTTATAAACTGAATTGACACTTTCGAGCTGTCAGATAGTAATGAGAGGCCAGATTATCATAAAGAAGATTCAAACAATGATGTAGAGTTTGAAGAACGACGGGAGTCCCTTAGAACAGAGAGTTCGAAACGCACACCTCTCCTGACCTGAATTAAAATACTTGTTTCTTAAACAATAAACAAATAAATGCATAATTGATGTTATCAGAAATATCGGATGACGGTGTAACGAATAATTATCGCGTACGTTAATATAACTAATGGTGCAGTAGATTGAATGCAACACGCTTAATTTTTAACAATGCGAGAGTGCGTGGCGTGTTTTAAGTTCAGTGGCCTGAAACATAATGAGATTCGATTCTTATATGTACGTACGAGCCGTTCACTCAACGTGCTTCAAGCCGCCATTGCGCAGGATTTGAGTATTTTTCACCCGCTGAGAGGACGAAAAGAAGGGAAAGGAACCGTACAAAACATGAAGATCTACGAATAATCTACACAGGAGATTTATAAAGAAACCGCCCTTCTTCTCATTCGGAAAGAACAACAATTTTTTTTGTATCGGTGCTCCGAATAAAGTTAATTTTTCTCTTTTCGAAAAAAATGTTTCACTCTCCCTTTTATCTCTCAAGTGATTAATACCCATCATTTGTTTCCGCTTTGCTTTCGTCTTCTGAGTTGTCGCAATGACGGGAATTCATTATATTGCACGTCGTATTTGGTATCAGATGAAACCTGAATGAAACCAACATTTGTTAGTTATATACCTGTGCATGTTAATGCTAATGTAGGAAGCTAACATCGGCGTTAGCCAGCGCCATCTCGACAACAGCTGGGTGGATCTAATATTAAATCTTTTATCGACATTGTGAAAGTAGTTTTCAAAGAAATTCCCAGAAATGGAAATACGGATTCAGCGCTTAATTAGGATTCTCAATAATAGAATTAAAAGTTATCTGTAGAATGCAACTTGGTCAAAATTACCCTTTACAAGTAATCCAAACATATAGTACAGGGAAACTGTTTGTTATAACGTGTTAACATTAATATATGATAAAGGTAAAATACTCCTTTAGCCAAACAATTAGAGGGTTACAACACCCAATGCATTTCGCCCACAAGGTGGGCATCGTCAGGGGTAAAACCTGTTTCAACAGTGACTGGGAGCCAACTGCCAGGTTTGAAACGGAAAGTATTAAGAAGACGACCGAGAAACAAGTGAAACGCGGAAAGATTTTTCGGCGTGTGTGTCGTTTAAACCCTATACAAATTGACAGATTTAAATGACACACACGCCGAAAAATCTTTCCGCGTTTCACTTGTTTCTCGGTCGTCTTCTTAATACTTTCCGTTTCAAACCTGGCAGTTGGCTCCCAGTCACTGTTGAAACAGGTTTTACCCCTGACGATGCCCACCTTGTGGGCGAAATGCATTTGGTGTTGTAACCCTCTAATTGTTTGGCTAAAGGAGTATTTTACCTTTATTAATCTTAGCCAAAGTTATTGAGCTACTATCAATTATTAATATGTGATGTTAAAAACATATAGTAAACCTTGAAGCGAAGGGAAAAGAAAAATTTCAAGTACGCATATACCAACCTCGCAAGTTAGAGCAAAGTGAGAAAGTATCGGAATCCAGCGATTATACGTATTTACAGCACTGATTTGCTCGGTGGAATTAAAAAACGTGAAATTGCAATACCGTTGTCTTCATTTATTCTCCGATTTAAATTTGTCCGTAGATATTTTTCCATTATCGGTACTGTTCCATTATTTGCACGACGCGACTCAAAAGCTGAAAAGTGCCGTTGCATTATTTATTACACCCGATTCCGCAAAATTGTCCAGTGAACTCTTGCGGACGGTGAATAGATTTTACTCTAACCGAAATTATACGTTAGATTATATTGACGAAGAAATTACGACGGACTGTACAGGATTCGAGTTGAAAAACTGCCGTCTCTTAAAGTTAAAATGTCCCTTTTTCCCAAAGAGGTACGTTGCTCCCTTCTTACGCCATACCGCTCGTTAACCGACCTCTTAAGAGGAAACATGTGAGAGACTCTTTTCGTGGAAATCTGATTTCGAGATCTCGCGTGGTGCGTTCTGCAAAAGGAGAAGGTTGAAGAGTGAGGAGGGGAAGAGAAGAGAGAGGGGAGGAGGAGAGAGATGGTGGAGGATAGAGAGAGGGGAGGAGGAGAGAGATGGTGGGGGATAGAGAAGGGGAGGAGAGAGAAGGGGAAGAACTGAGGAGAAAAGAAAATGGAGAGAAGATAGAGGGAGGAGA
Source organism: Tanypteryx hageni (assembly GCA_028673005.1). Lineage (NCBI taxonomy): Eukaryota > Metazoa > Arthropoda > Insecta > Odonata > Petaluridae > Tanypteryx > Tanypteryx hageni. The sequence goes on along the minus strand of CM054114.1, from coordinate 51,004,652 downwards.
GAGGAAAAGAGAGAAGGGGAGAGGAGAGAGAAGAGAAAGGAGAAGGAAAAGAAAAGGAGAGAGAAAAGAGAAGAGGGAGGAGAGAAGAGAGAAGTGAGAAGAGGAGAGAAAAGGAGGAGGAGAGAAGAGGTAGAGGAGGAGAAGTAGGAGAGAAAAGGAGGAGAGAAGAGATAGAGGAGAGGAGAGAGAAGGAGAGAGGAGAAGAGAGGAGAAAAAAGGAGAGGAGACGAGAGAAAGAGGTGAGAAAATACAGGAGGGAGGAGAAGAGAGAAAGAAGAGAGAGGAGAAGAGAAAAGGGAGAGAGAAAAACGGAGGAGTGAGGAGAAGAGAGAAGACGGATAAAAGAGAATGAGAGATGAGGAGAACACAGAAGAGGAGAACATAGAACTGTTAAGGGAAGAAAGAAGCAGAGGTAGAAGAAAAGGGGATAGAGGAGGGTAGGGGAAGATGAGAGATGAAAGTAGAGAAGAGGGAAAGGGAGAGAAGAAAATAGGGAACATGAGGGAATGGAGATGAGGAGGAGAAAAGTATAGGAGAATATGTATGAGGAGAGGAAAACAATGTTAAATGGTGGAGAAAGGATAGGAGAAGAATATGGTGGGGGGAGAAAGAGGAGGGAAGGTACAGCTTTATTACGGTTTCTCGAGAAATGAGAGCGATAAACCTTTGAGTGCGATCCTCGTGGTCAGATATGAAACACACACGCACGCGCGATTGACGAATAGCCGCAACAAAACGTAGACTTTTTCACCGACACGCCACGCTTTCTTACCCTTGATGGAGCGTATGTAGCATCAAGTAAATACTAACGGGAGTGAATAATTTTCGAGAAGGAAAAGTGAAGTAGGACGGATTGGAAGTTGACTAATGGATTCGCACTCAGTTTTGATTGCCATCTCAGTCAAAATTTTAAAACTCGAATTGTATGTCGTATTGATTCGAAAATTAAGTTTAGGTGAAATGTACGCCACTTTTGCTTCTATTTTTACATTATATCTGCGGCAAAATGTCCTTTAAATAATACATAATTAAAGGCATGATATACAAATCTTTTTTATAGAATGCGTATACCATTAGGCTAATATGATGGGAAAGCCGTAGACGTGGCAAATTTTGGATCTGCATTAGTTATATCTTTTTCTCAATTTTGAAAAAAACGTCCAGAAATTCTTAAGTTATCAAAAGTTTTATTACCTTGAATACAGCATTCAGATATAAAGAGAAGTTCGGCATTACGAGAATATATTTTTCATTTTATGAAACACTATGTAACGGATAATTGCTGTATAATCGAAATTTACTTTCTCTACGTATTTTTCCTATGAGAATAATAGCCATACTCAGAACATATCATGGATGTTTGAATAAAGAACAAGTACGGAAAGAACTGATGAATCAGATACTGAGGGGGATTTAAAAAATTAGATATACGTTATAATATCACGAAACACTATGAATTTTCTTTAATATTTAACTAAAGTCTTATACAAATTAAAGAAAATTTCGTAAATTATACTAAAATCAATAGGGTTTATGATTTTTACCAGCCAAATCTATGCTGAAAATTTGGTTGCTCTAACTTTAACGGTGTAGAAGAAGTTCAGTAATTTAATGTTTTATTGTTCATTGTGCCTCTCCTCACTACATCCCTTAGGCTGCCCCTGGAGTCTCTAAAGTTTAACCGCGGGAAGAACTTATGACCATGGGCAACCCCTTGAAGTTTGGTTTCTCCAACTTGAACGATGTAGTAATAGTTCACCGGACACGGAAGTGTGACGGACGGGTGGACAAAGGTATTACCTTAATGAATTTAAATAAACGGCGCAATAAACATTGCACAAACTTTCTCACATACATACGTTTGGTCCACTGTGTACGCTTGTAAAAGAAAAACGCTTATAATTCAAATTTAACCGTTGTTTAGTGTATATTTTAATGCCACTGATCGATATTTAGTAATTTATTGGGACATATGGCTTAGTAAGTATTAGTTGTGACATCAGGCTGTACGATTGGATGGATTTAATCAAAATCCTTACAGACATTTCTGAGTAAATCGAATTTTGTTTCAAATATTCAAGAATAAAGTACGCTTAATTGTTTCGCAATATCGTTCATATCTTCAGAGTGTCCATTATTAAAAATATTATCCATAAATATGATATATCATTCGATTTAGTTTAACCGTTTAAGCTGTAATAGGATTTTTAGTGGACCGCGGCGGAGGCGTGACGTCATAGGGCTTGGGTAGGTAGCTTAGCGTACATTGTAATGCCACTGGACGCCATATAGTGATTTCAAGAGATATATAGCTTACGTAATATTATTTATGATATCAGGCTCTACAATTGGATCGATTTTAATTAAATTCTCTAAAGCCATTTTTGAGTAAATAAAATTTTTCTAAAAATCGCCAAGAATAAACTACCCTTAACGTGTATTTCCATCAAAATCTCGAAGTCGAATTTTTTCACGATAACAATACTTTCTCAATATACTACGTAAATGAAAAAGTAAAAACTGCTAAAAAATATGAGAAAGTAATACTGCGTTTATTCAGTATCAGGTGAGGGTTAAAAAGTAATTGGAATATGTTACGAATATGAACACGGGTTTGGCGAGCATAGAAATCTTATTGAACGCCCAAGATTTTAAGTATTCAAACGTGCATCAATTGAAATCTTATGTAGAAGATTGCCTTTAAAATAGGAAACAGTTCCTTTGACTCCGGAATTATTTGGAACGCTCAACATAACGTCGAGTCTACATAACTCCTACGAAAAAATCTGAGACATAGAATTCCAAGTTAACGCCTTTATCGAATTATCGAAAGATGGAATTATAAGAAATTCGAATCGTAAAAGTTCTAATTCATCGGCGTGAATCGTTTTTAAAGGCATAAAAGGAAAAAGCAATTTTTTCTTCACATTCATCAGATTCTCGAGTAATACTGCGAGGTCTGTGACCCGTTCGAAGAGGGCGTGCCATAAAGCGAGAGAAATGGTTTCGCGCGCAACGACCCGCTTCCTTAGGAAGTAATAGGTAAGAGAAAGCGACGCGTCGGGGTTGAAAAGGCCATTAGACTGGCTAAAGTTATGATGCCGAGAGTAGCGCACTCAAGAAAGGAAATGTGCACTTCTTTGAATAAAAGAGCAAGCACGCGTCTTTTCCCAAAGCGGGAGCGGAAAAATGTACGCCATGCCGGCGAACACGGAGTTCCCAAGTGTCATTTCCCTAAAAATGAAATAATCCGTCGGATTTGTGATTACCGGAATAATCTCCAATCATGCATACAAATTTATCAGTTATAATTAAAGGTCAAAATTCGGAAATTCTATCTTTAAAAAAATGCGAACATCTGGAAATGTCTATTCAGAAACCACTTAACCAGTTACACGCAATGATTCACATAAGAACTTATGTAAAGGGGTGTTATAATTTGCCAATATAGATACCGAAGTGAAATTCTCGCCACAACTTTTACTGTATATCTACCATACCAAATCTGATAAGGATCCCTTGTATAGTTCATGCGATGAAATATGCGGCGATGGACGGGACGGGCAGACGCGAAAAATAAATCGAATAATATCCAAGATTCTACAAAAAATTACTTCCGAAAAGACATACAAAGAAAATTTTACATCGAACAAGTGGAACTACCCGTCAAAAATGACGGGTTGGCATGATTAAAGAATTAAATTAAAACTCTTCCCATTCTCCCTCAGTCTTTCTCTCCCTCTATTCCATTATTTTCTCTCCACCCTCCGCTGTGCCCCTGTATCTTATGCAGCCGGTGGTGACAGACAGGAAGCCGGACACTTGTGAATTATTATATAAGGATAGGTTATCAGTTCAAAAATGTTGAAGAAATACTCTAAAGAAAGTCTCGGGACCATTCTACCCGGAAAATAAGCGTTAACAAAGAGTATCGATCAATTATAACCTTTTATTTACACTCAAGTGGCATCAATGATTTATCGAAGTGATTCAAACGTACCTTTTCTGCACCCCATTGTTAACACTCTTTACAAAGTCAAAGCTATCAGGAAATCTTTGAAGTTGTAGAAAAATTTACTTTCTACTAAATATGTTATCCCAATTTTCTCTTAAATTATTCACTTCATCAAAAGACATCAAGTTAACTTAAGATCTTTATAGGTATTTTAAATTTGTTTTTAGGAAGTTGTGATAAAAAGTTCATAATTTCGTTTCCACTGATATGCTGGCTACGAATTTAGTGCATCATTAAAATACTTACCAAGTTTTGAGTCAAATTTTAAATAATTAATTTTTTCAAAAATCTGTCAAAACGTACACAAAAACCTAATTACTTATATCCGGCAGCGTGATATAAATATATTACAAAGATTAACATCCGTAATTTTTGCAGTCTATTTGATTTTTGTTCCAAATTAAAAATTCCAATGATCAAATCAATCAAAGAGTATTTGAGCTTTAAGACAAAATTCATCAGAAAATACGGCCGGCATCGTCTGAGCATTCAACAAAAATAGTACAAATAACTTTGGAATGTTCTCCAAATTCATCAACGATGCGCGAACATTCGCAAGAATAAGCAGTAACGGTCGCCAAATTCAATTTAATTCCAAGAGATAATTGCAATAATTAGCGCAACTCTATTGAAACTTTCATGCGAAAATGTAAATCTAAATACAAATGAAAGAGATCCAAGGGATAAATTTCTGGATACCCCGATGACAATATCGAACTCGAGAATGACAAGAAATGTTAGCGACATCTCCCAGATTTTATTTTAGTCTTCGCTCGATGATATTCCAAATTGAGGGTTATATCGACCAAAAACTCGTCATACTTAGGATTCGTATCTCTAATATAAATAGCTGCTTCTTACATAGGATATGGGATATATATATATATATCGGATGTATCATATAAAAACTAAGATACTTCTAGAAATTCTACGGACCTGAAATTTAATAGGTTGATAAGTAATTAGGTACAACGAACGGGAAAAATCGAAAATTTCAAAAATTTTAATGTTTACAAGGGTCATTTTCGGTCCCATTTTTCTATTTCAATACCCCATTAGAAAAGCAGAGAAATCTGTGCGGGGCTTTACAAAATTGCATTTTTAAATTGTATATACAAATTAAAGTGCCGGTGAAGTTTGTAAGACAGGGGTGCATAACGTCCCTTCCAAAGGACTTGCGCGGTCTCCTCAAAAAATTAAATTATTTATTATACATAATAATTAACTGACTGACCCGTAACTTTGTAGAAATCTATATTCACGATGGTATTAAAAAATAAACTTTTTTATTGAGATTCTCTCAGCCTGATGATGACTTACTATGTGGAAAGCGAGTAGCGTTGCTCCTTAAAAAAATCCGTGGGTTCTAACAGAACATTTTTATATTTCCTTTTTATGTCGTCGACAAAAAATAAATGATTATTTCTGATCAAGTCCGAAAACAACCTTACGATCCTCGGCGCGCTGCAAGCGTTACTCGCGTCGCCGGGAGAAAAGGACTGTAAAATGTAGACAACAGAGCGCCGCGAGATATCCGGTTCACTCACCTTGAGCATCCTTATTTCTCTCAACGCTATCTTCCGGATGATAGGATCGTCTTCCGAGTCCACGTACTTTTTTATGGCCACCAACTCGCCCGTGTCCCTGCATCGGCATTTGAACACCACTCCGTAAGATCCCTCACCGATCTTGCAGATCTTTTCGTACCGCTCCATCGCCATCGCAGGACCACGGGAACTGGAATGCGTTCGGAAGAGAAGGTTAATCGGATTGGTATACCAGGTCATTCCTAAATGAATTATTGAGCACGCCTTGCGCCTAGAAACATATTTATAAATGAAGTACATAGCTCCAATAGCCGTTAAAATATTTCGAATACCAGATTCCGACTAAAAAGTCGTGTACCACCGATACTAGTATTTGTAATCACCACGGATGATGGCTGCTTTATTGCCTAAGTAAGCATCTGATTATCCCAACTCTTTTATGGGCCGATCAAATTAGATTAAAAACTATGCAGCAATTCCAACTTATTAATCAATGACACGACCAGGTTTCGTCATAACTACGTCATCATTAGGTCAATGATGATGACGTAGTTACGTCGATACCTGGTCGTGCCATTGATTAATAAAGTGGTATTGTTAAATAGTTTTAATCTTATTTGTTCTTAATAATGGAATTCCACAAAGTTAAGGCTTCCCTAGCGTATTACATACCATTTACGGCCATTTGAATTGCCTAATTTATGAATTTGCTTCCAGCCGTAAGGTAAGCTCAACAATTATTTTTTAAATATCACCCGGCATATCAAAGGTGTGGATGGGACGGAACCTGTTCTTAATCTCTCGGTCCCAAATATATGTAGAAAAGATTCTTAAGCCGATATTAAAGATATATTGGGAGCGTCATATGTTTCTAACAACATATGCTTATAAAACATTGAAACAGAAATGCAACTGCATCACTATGGAACAAAAATCGGTTTACAGCCTGAGAAATGTGATGGAGGGAGGGAAAGATGGATTGCCGCATCTGACAAATCCAATGGCGCGCTTCTCGTAAAATTGAGATTAGTTTTTCTTATCAAGAATGAATAACTTGATAGCATATCCACCCTGATGACTGGCCGACACCAAATGTGAAATTGTTCATCCACGGCGTCCTATCTCGACCTTAATATCACTCGTCCATTAGTGAAAGCAAAGTCAGACTTTTTTCATTTGAACTCTTCAGAACCGTTGGCACACTTTCGACGAGTTTTTTATGGGCTCGAAGCTATAGAAAATCGCTCGTTCTTTCAAACGGTCTCTCCAGTTTAAATAGGTTAATTAACTGGGCCATTAAGCCCACCACTACGTTTGTAAAAATATTGTCATTTATTCTGAGATGTGCTAAGGATGCTAAGGTAATAATCGTAAATTTTTAAATGTCTTAATCGAACAGGGGCGATGAAACATAAACAAAAGGGACGCATTCATGCTACGTAAAGTAGAAGAAATGTGTCAAGGGGAAAGAAATTATAAACCAGAGATTGAAAATCTTTTGTGATATGGGGATTCTCGGATCCTTTCCACTGATATACTCAAGTTTTTTTCGCAAATAATGAAGAATATGATAATAGTCACTCGGAAGAAAAACTTACTGAAAGTCACGGGTGAATTTTAACGAAATATTCAGGATATTTAGCACGATACCCTTCAAAGCATTAGTCGGACCCAGTACTGGGTCGCGACTCGTGCTCTTTTATAATATACTTTCGGTGAATTACCACTGAAGACAGCTGCTTTGCAGCCGAAATGCGCATCTGGTTTTTTGTAACCTTGCAGTGGTTATTGGAGCTACCTAAGATAAGTACTTTTTAAATTGCTTGTTCTTGAATGTTTTTCAGTCTACCTCGATAGTTCTTTATTGAATTAATCCATTTGACGTCAGTTTGAAAAATCGTTGAAAAATGCATGTCACAAAAATTCTCCTCTGTAGATACACTAAAGGAATAATTTATTTCTTGTATTTGATGATTTAAATAACGTGGTAATTTTATTGCAGATATAACATTAATCCTTCATCTAAATTTAAATATAACTGAAATTATTTTTCAATTGCAAAAGCCGCTGAAATGTTTACTAATAAAGAATAAGATGAAATTATATGGTTACAGCAGGGATGGCTAACACCAGGAATACGTCATTCCTAGAGTGGCACGCCACACTTTCGCGGAAGAAGAATAAATTATAGGCATATTTGCAGGACGGAACGAGATACCGTCGGGTCGTGGGGCTGCCAGGGACGCCAAAATCTTGGTCGCGCATTCTCGAAAGCCTGTCGGTTATTTTTATTTTCCAATAGTGAAATGTTGGCTAGCAACGGATATCGTTGAGCGGCCTGACATCTTGATGGTATTTGTTCATTTTTCGCCGTTTTTTTCGATATTTATCTCTACTTCTACCTTAAAATATCTTCATAAAAATTTTCTGAAGTATAGGATGCTGTAGAATAGGTTCTAGCCCAGGACGCCAAAATACCTTTGTCCGTTTCCGTATATTGGTGCCAGTTACCCATCAAAAATGCTGGTAGAAATTTTAGAAATGATAAAACGTTCCAGATAACTCCACCATTTTTAAAAAATAAGTCAAAGTTCACATTTAAAACCACATAAAATAAATAATATCGCAGTAATAAGTTTTCTTAAGTTCATAAGGTGATTGTATAGATAGGACTATAATAATTCATATTGTTAACTTCATTAGTTTTACACAGTGCTCAAAAACACAATTAAAACCTACTCGCCCCTTGACAAAACTCCCTCGCCCATAATTCATTTCCTGATGGGTTAGGCTAAAAATTTAACTCGCCGCTGTCCTTTTTTAACTCGCCCGTGGCCTGGTTTTACACTCGGTAAAATCTTCGCATTAAAACGATTTCATAAACAACAACGTAGCTTGTAGTATGCTTCCACATTTTAGCTTAACAATGTGGCTCTGTTATGCTAAGGCTGAGCAGCGCTGGACTGTATACTAAAAATAAATATAAAACATAAGTTATTAATTTATTAATGACTTAATAAACGGAGGGAAGCTGATATTTTATTAGTTATTTTATTTTGAGTGAGACGCGTAAAGCGAATAAAAACAGAACATTTCGGAGAATATACAGATGTAGAAAAAGATTAACAGACTCGATATTCCAAATGGCTTATTGATTTTTCAATGAACACACACTTTAATCTGCTCCATCTACTATCCTCCAACACGCTTGGTCACGAATACGTATCAGTGCTAATCGGTAATGGCATCTGACGGATGGCTCGTTAAGAAATATTAAGAATGATCGGTCTTAGGTATAGGCCAGCTAGGCACTCGCCCAGAACCGCCGATTTCAAGAGGCCTCCAATTTATTATTCATTAGGACGGTACATAGAGTGTCAAAATGTTTTACACATATTTAAGGAAAAATAAAAATTTCAATTTAATTGACTTTCAACTTACTTAATTTTCAATTTCATAAATTAATTTTTCGCATAAAGTACTATTAAACATATATTATATTAATACTATAATTCGCTTGAAAGAAGGGACGGAAGATACATTTTTTCTCCCTACCCGAAACTCCTATTGGCAATGCTTACGAGGGCAACCTCGCAAAGGATCGGATTTTGAGGTCTCAGCTTATCCCTTCGCCAAAGCGCTTAGACCTGTAGTGGAGAATTCGATGTCATTTGTAAGGCCGAGATGCAGGGAAGACTTCTCCCTTATAACCGTTTAATCAATTCATTTCATGACGTCAACATTTCATCGATCATCATTCTGATTACGCGCGATGGCTTCCAAATTGTGGGGCGCTCCCCCTAGGGAGGGGGGAGGGCACAAAAGATTTGATATTATTAACTCTGTTTAACCATCGTAATCATGAGACCTAAAATATGTACGCGGCCGTCAAATGCTAGGCTCTATCGTTTGCGTCCATGTTTTTATTGAGATGCTTACATTAATGGCAACTATAGATCCAGTAGGTATTGTTTCTTTTACGAATTTTGATTGAGCATGACATAAAGGGGGTGCGAGGATAGTTTTTGCGTCTTTATTAAGTTTAGAAACTGCTGGAATATGGTGTTAAAATTTCGTCCCTTGGTGATTCTTTTGTGTTAGTTATTCCCGATTGCCACGTACTCAGGCATTAAATTACATCTTTGGTTTACCTGATGTATTAGAGTAAGATAACATAAACAAATATGATTTTCACGGCCTGTTGTGTTTTTTGGCGAAGGAATGATTTTCCTACTTCATAATTCAGGCCAGAGAAAAGCCTAGAGTACAGTGGTTGTCGTCAAAGTTGTTGTTCGGCATTATATAACAAATTTATCTACAGTTTTCTGCACATACTCAAAGGTGACAAAATTTAAAAGAATATATGTTTAAAATCTTAAAGTAAAGGAAATATCAGATACAGATGCAAAAGTGATCTGGACAAGTATAGCAAGAGCAAAGGAGGCATTTTCCGAAACGTCGAGAGTTGTAGAGGGGAAGTCTGAATAAAGATATTAAAAAGAAGTTAGTGAAAACTTTGATATGGAGCGTAGCATTAAGTATATGGGCATGAGACATTGACAATAAGAATAGAAGATGTGTGCAGATTAAAGGCGTTTCCGATGAAAATTATTTGGACAGGGAGGAAAACGAATGAGTAAGTCTTAAATACGTGGGGGAGGAGAGGAGCTTAATTGGAGTAACAAGGGAAAGAATGTATGCGTAAGTCAAAATTTGTAAGGTAACGGTTGCCTCCCTCTGGATCAAGCCTGTGTCAAGGGAAAACAATCATTGATGTATGGTTAGGTCAGGGGATTAACGCGGTAATTTTTCTGAGGCCAGGCAATCGGGTAGGGACTAAATCACTAAAATATTAAGCCTACCAAACCCGACTATGGGAGCTCGTCTGTCCCCTTGCCCTCTCCACCCCTGGAAAAGTTCCAGCGGACGCTCATGATTGTGGATAGATAGTAGATATTGTTTATGAACTTTGATTGAGCATGATGTAGAGGGGGCTCAAAGACATTTTTCCTTAGGTTAGGGGAGGCGCGGCAATTTAATTTTTGGATATCGCTGCATTAAAGAAAGGGGATGGGTATGACAAGATGAAGAGAAGGGCGGGTGGTACAGATTGGGATGGGTGAGCCAAAAACTTACCGAAAGGTAGAATAACTGTGAATGAATGATGAGAGAAGTGGAGAAATGCCAATAAATTGACAACTTTCTCATTATAAGGTTTTGATTCAAAAAAATTTCGCTGAGTTACAAAAAGTTTCTTTCATATTTATCAGATTCTCACCATGTCGAAAGCGAGTTCTTGATGAACAATAATGTAGCGAGCATCCACCATGCTGCTACCAAAAACAATTCTTATGAATACAGATCTAAATGATCTTAGATGTTATTGCTTGTTCGCTAATACAAGCAATAGAGTTGAGTAATTTTAGTTTTTGCTTCTGAAAATGACCAATGAAATATGAAACTTTCTTTAATAATGGATACGATTTTATTTTAATAAAAATTTTGGAACGACGTTTTATCGCATTAACATGAGTTTAATTTTGTTTACTCGAATATACTTAAAATAAAGTATTATAAGCTAATTCCACCTTTTACCAGGCGACCCGGTTACGTGGTTACCAGCGCTTTGTTGGACTGCATTGTATGTTGACAGAGTTTCAGAGAGGCTGATAACAATAAAGGACGGACATTCTCAAACTAGCTCTGGTTTTGAAATTCCGCGTTTGATTACAGTAACCGGCTAATAACTAGTGATAATAATAACCAGAATGAACAATTATTTAATCTTAAAACCGTGTCGACTTGTTAATGGTATATCTTACGGCTATGCTGTAAAACCACTAATTGCTCTGCCAGTTTTAATTATCTCGTTATATTTTGGAATCTACAGAATTACAATTAAATAAAAACGCCCTTTAAAATTTTATGATATTTATAACGAAATATAGTGTCTTGGATTCTGATTTCAAGGATGCCTTCGGTTTTTTTTAACGAAATGTAACAAAGAAGCTATGTAGTCGTATTAATAATTTGAGTAATATAACATTATCACTCATTATGTGTTTTTTGATAGCACTTGGAGATGTGACGCGAATTTATGACATTCTATATAATACGAAACATTAATGCTACAAAAAATATAAAAAAGCTATTCAGGAGTCAATAAACGAGTTTTACGGTTCGAATATACGAAAAAATAATGCTTTATAAAATATTACCATTTTAAATACATTCCACTATTATAGTAAATGCATAAAATTTACCTCAATGCCGTCACTTATGGACTGGACCTCGAAAATATGGCTATACATATATAGCCATTATCCCGTTTCCAGGAAATAAAAAAGAATTAGGGTAATTTACTCCTCTCGCGTTAACTTACTTAGAATTAACATTTGAATAAAACGTTTTAAATGTTAATAAAATGTCTATAATTACCAAAAAAGGTCTAAGTCAATTTGTAAACTATCAAAAGTAAGAAATACATTTAAATAGCGCCATTAATGTGTTTTGTATCAGTTTATCGGAATAAGAATCCTGGAAACTATTCTGAATATATTATTAATCATATGTAATAAAAAATCGCTTGACGTATGCGAGGTAGAGTACACATTTGCGAGGTCTTTTATCAGCATTACATGTTTCCAACGGCCAGGTGACCTTTACCCTTTGCGTGACCAGAGACGTTCATCACAGTAAAAGCAAACGCGAAAAACCGATAATAATGACTTAATTTCCTATCTAACAATCAGTATCATCCACGGTGGTAATGACAGATGTTCCATTAAGTTAAGCTAAGATTTCTGAGCTTCCGCACCTTTTTTGTAGGTGCTGAATGAAATGACTAAAACATGTCTATTTAGTAAAAAATTAAGGTTGACTTGTTTTTACAGTGTCATAATCTGAAATTTGTCTTGCACCACATATTCACATCAATTATAAAAGTATATACCAGCCATCACATTTACTGATAACAATATGCGATTGTTTCTTCGAGTGAAAGACAATAACATCGTGCGCTCTAAGCTAGTTACTCACCGTCGAGGGAGCAAAGGCAGGCGGTTGCCGAAGAGCCACAAGCGTTTTTCACTGAACCATTTCTCCATGCAGCGGCGGCTTCTGGAAATCCTTATAAAATGTACAGTTAAATTTTCAGGATGTCAACTATCCTGAAGTTAGGTTATTGCACTGCTTTACGGCTCTTCCGTTGAATCTCACAACGAAGAGTGACGACGCCATAGAAACCCTTCGTCTCGGCGCGCTTTGTCCCTCTGGTGGGGTATTTATGAACTCGCGCGTGTCGCGCGTTCGATTAAACATTTCGATCGGTTGCTATCGTGGAACTCCCTAGAATTTAATGAAGATCGATAGTTTCGATTGTAAATAAGGTGATCAATGGCGCGAATAGTATCCGGTTCGATGATTTGCAAATTGATTTATGCTATCCTTGGAATATCTTTCCTTTTATTATTTTGTGCTCCGGCAATTACAATGGTTACATTTATACATTTTATTCCATAAATTTGAATTGAGGTATATGTTAACTCTGGCGAATAATTTTATTGTTTTGAAACGCTTTAAAATGGCAGCGGGAAATAGCGTCGCCATGCCTTATCATTCTATTTATATGCATGTAACAATTTTACTTTAGTTAAAACTTATTTTGATGAAGTTTGGTAAGTGTACTTTGCGAAATGTATTGACCATATTCAATTTCAGTTCAGATCTAACGATATATACCCTATGCCTTCATTAACGGAAAATCATTGGTTCAACGACTGTCTTGCATGTTGCCGTTGTACTTGTATGTGACGATTGGATGATACTTTTTGAGGTAATAATGAACACAGTAAATTTTATGAAATGTGATTGTCATACATTTCACGTAGATTTTCAATAGTAAATGTTCTGTTACAAATACAGTTGAATTATAGTAGTGGTATTTATGAAATTTGGGCACTCTCCTGTTCTCGACCCGCCAATTCCGGATTCAGACAAGTAATGTTTGTTATTTTAAACACATTTTTTCATGAAGCTCAAATTTGCATCTTTGGGTTTTTATTATAATAATGAAGAATAAAGTGTGTATAGCTTGGTTTTTATGCAGTCGTCTCATTGATCATAGTATGTTTGCAAAAGTAATATACTGTGATAGAGAGCAAAATTGTTAATATGAATGCCATTTAATTCAAGTACCCATATTTAACAGATATTAAAAATTTTATTGCTTCACAAAGTAATACTTAAAATTCTGATAAAAATCTAAGGAACTTCAGATGGGGATGCCATAGATACATGTAATATTAAAGGTAATTTGGATAATTTAAAATATGTTGACATTAAGCAGAGCTTAATATGGCAGCAGTATGGCATAATCAATAGAAGATACACAAATACAATAGTTATGACCTAATTTGCTTACACCTTAAAAGGAAATTTTTAATGTTGAACTCAATTATTGATAAACCAAGAAGAAAGGTAAAAAAAGACAAAGTTCAACCAAAGGGAAACTATGACTGGCAAATGTGTGGACTGGGAAAAAATCTAGTGGGCCTTGAAGCAATCAGGCTGCTGCCATGTCTGTGGCCATTAGTTAAATAGCCAACAGTCCCTAATGGCACTGGCCCACTATCCTATTTTCCGGAGGATCTTATGGCCAGTCCACCCCATCGGGCTAGGACACTTAATTTGGCCTATTTAACTATTATAATGACTGTCATAATAACACGCAATTTTATAATTTAAATGTAAAATAACGAGAAAATTTCTTTTTACTTTAATTTAAATAATATTTTAGTTTATCCATTGCAAGAGGAATTACTTTGAATTCTGAGAAAAATGATTGGCCTTTGACGTCGTTGATTTGTGAATTAAATATGCATCAGCAAGTTTAATATAGAGAACAAGCAGAAATATTGAAGATATTGTCAAACAGAGTGACATGTTACAGGGAGGACAAAGTATGTATGTATAGTATGAGTAGAGTTTTAGCATGGTTATACTGGTAATATAATTGTACATCATATGAACGATTCAAATAAGTTTCATTACTCTGGAAGTATTGCATTTTTCCCTGCCATAGGATATCACTTATTGAGAAGTAAAGCAGTAAAACATGGGTGGCTTGTGCTTTTGGTAGCAAGAGGATTGTGATAACAACCGATTTCTTAATATGGCATTTATATTGTGACTGAATTCATAAATGAAATTGATGACATTTTAATAAGTTACTTAAGCAATTGAAGTTAACTCTTCAGTAATGTCTATATAGTATTACTATAGTTCTCATTTAATTCTTTATGCTTTTATAAAAAACATGAATAAAAATAATTTGCTTAAAAGTTAATGATACAATCAGTCATTGTAAACCTTTCTGAGATAGCCACAATATTTCCTGTTTAAACTACACAGGTTTGTATATAATAGTGCCTCACCTACCTGTCCCTTGGTGGCTTCACTGCCCTCTGGGTTTTCATTAGATCTAGCTCTGTTCATTTATCTGTACTCATCAATTAGTAATGTAATTCAAGTATTACCATTTGCAACCAACTAGTTGTTGCTTAATTTTTCCAGTTTGATACCATTGTCAATCTTTCCATATTTGCTATACCTATCTGGGTATGATTTTAACATGAAAAGTCCATACAAATCAGACTGCATTGATAGCACAACTTGCTATTGAATCATACTGTTATACATGATTAAATTATATGAGCATAGATGTTACACCTAGGCATACACAAAAGGATTAATTCATCTTAAGATAATTGATAGGATTGTTTTAGAAAATGAAAAAATGAAAATCAAATTTAGTAAGATTTCTTAATTTTTTTCAACAGAGTAGCTATAGTAATCACATTATATTAACTGCATCAGATTAAAACATTAAATGTACAGTAATGGCACAAAACATTAATAACTGATTTCACCACAAATGGTGCATTTCAGAACTCCAGGTATAGTTGAAAACAATAATATTCAATAGTATTTACAAGTTATAATGGTGTAATGGTATGCTTATAATTAAAGGACACTGAGGTGCATGGTATAAAACATCTTTTAAAATCTTGCCACTCTTAAAATATAAGTAGTATTTAATAATACCCATTAAGCTAATTATCTATTAAATATTACAAATGTACAAAAATATATAAACTTCTGCTGTGTTTTCAAGTTTTAAATATAAACAAAAATTAGATTTTAAAGAAAATGAAAGTCTAATGAATATCAAATGCTTTAAAAGAACAAGTAACCAAAGTAAAATTTACAAAAGAATATTTCAATTTTTTTTACTAAATAATAATTTATTTAGACTCATCAGCTGATTCACTTCTTCTTGTTATACAGTTGAAAGTGATTTAAAGTGGCTAGATGTGATAAAATTGTTGATGAAGATGATGATGGTTGAGTGACATTTTGGTTGTAGCAGATGCATGGTTTTATGCCTCTTGGAGGCGTACTGAATTCTTGATTCTTCCATTTGTTGAATCATGGTCAGAGGTCTGCAAAGTAATGCATAATTATAAGCTATAGCAATATGCTATATAAGGAGTTACTTCTTAAGAATAAAATTAGTTATATTTGGCCTTAGATGACGAACGAATGTTTTAATTCAACAGCTTATGATGTTTAATCTGATCTATTAATAGCCATTTATTGTATCAATAAAAAAGTCTATTATTTCATAATTACTTTGTACTTGAAATGAAGCACTCATGAGCTGTTATAAACAAACTAACATTAAATGACAAGAGTTTATGCAACTCATTTGTGAAAACTCAATTCTATAAGAATCCAACCTTGCTTGTTCATAATTTCCAAAGTACTTTAATACTGGTTTGCTATTTAAGTACATATACACAGTTTACATTCAAACAAAATCATATTGCAAAGTATGATGCACTGTTAGTGATTTAATATAAAATATGTAAAAAATTAACGTTTTGTAATTTATTAGTATCTATCAGAAATTTACAATGCATACCTATCTATACATTTTCATTTTCTTTTACAGTTTATGAAAATGTTTTTCGCCCATAAACAATTTTTTGCTTCCTTTGGAAATTATTTTGATAAAAGTTTTGTTCATAAAAGAAAAGTAAATCCTCCTTTAAAAATATATTCACAGAAATAGGTGGATTAATGATGTTAGTGAAACAACTATGCTAATGTAATAATAATTTAATGATAAAGCCACAAAAAACATGATGTCTCTGATGGATGTAGGATGGTCAAAGGCATGATATTCTTTCAACCTTTCACTTGCCCCATAATTACAAGCTACTCTAGGAAAGCATACAATAATTTAGTATTTATGATAATAATAATATTTCATATAACACAAACAGGCTTCCCCAATTACATGTGTTATAATAGATGCAATGACAAGCACATACAATCATGCCCTCAGCAGGACTCAAACCAATGGCCCTTGCATTGGGAGCCAGACACACTAAGCAACCCTCAGCATTTATGCTATTTAAATGAAAGCTGTTAAGTTTGAAGTAATTTTTTCATGAAATTTCTTTGCCTTAAAAATAATCATGTTTCCTCAACCTTGACTTTATTATCCCATCCCAGTTTTACACATATATGAAGGAATAAATGTATGCAACATGTTTATCCTACCCATTGTTTCTTGCTGGATTTCTACCTTGTATGTGGGGTTGTCGTAGGCAGATTCAGATTTACGGGCAGTCGAAATTGCTGCTTTTTTGGCCTGCCCTTGTCTTTTTAAGAGCATCAGCAAAAGTATCAGGATGGCAACTAATGCAAGTGCTGCCAAAATTGAAACTCCAACTAAACCTCCATAATAATCTCCACTCTCTTCTGAAGATTTTTGCCCGACCTCTCCCACTGAAGCCTCCAGCTTTCCTGTTTCCAGAATGAATCAGCTTATTAGTTGTATTGAATTGGAAAAATATGGATTCAATGAGCTCTACACACAGTTGCAAAGAAATAGCAATAAAAAGTAGTGATCATTCAGTTTTATGAAAAACATTTTAAATTTCAGCATTATCTATAATTTGTGTAAATAATTACAATTAAAGTAAGTTTTACTCTTTTGAATATTTTACTGATAGCACAATAAGCTGAGAAATGTATTATATAAGAGTCGTGGGTGCTTGCATACTGTAAGCGCTTAAAAAATCACCATACACCAAGATCTAAACTTTTAAATAAACCAAGCTGAGCAAGCTATTTATATTGAATATGTATCACACTAAAAATAATAATAATATAGAAATAAATGGAATATTTTATGTGTTAGGATTACCTACTTGGTTGATGTTAACGGTATTATGTAATATAGTCCATTGATTCTCATTAAAAGCATTAAATCAATGCTCTTGAAGTATGGAAAATCAATTCCCATTGAAAGGCATTGGAGCCATTGCTATGGTAGTTAATATTTTTCATTGTTGAAAACCGAAAAACTTTTCATAATTTTATGATTAAAATCAAATTTTTATGCAAATTCAGGATGAATTTGAATTTTGCCTTCAAGAAAAATAAATTTCAATCTTTGATCCCCAGTATGGTGCATGTCCCGACTTAGTATCTTAATTGTAAATAATAATAAAAAACAATTTTATAAAGCCCTGCACCATTTTCAGTGTTTTTCTTATGGGTCTTTAAAATTGGAAATTGGGGTAAAAAATTCCCCTTAAATATAAATTTTCTGGAATTTCGGATTTTTCCAGAGGTTGTACACAATGACCTATCTTCATACCAAATTTAAGCTCTGCAGGACTTCTAGAATTACCTTAGGTTTTATATCATATATCCTATATATGTAAGAAGCAGCTATTTATAATGATATAAATATGTATGATAATAAGGTGGAAATATATCCTATTTTATCAATGTTTAAGGACTAATATCAAAATTTTAATCTTTATGTTGTCATTTTTCATTATGATAATGCAATTTCCGTCAGTAGATAAGATGTTTAATGCTTTAGCCATAAATCAATTGAGTAATAAAGATATATACATATCAATTTTGCAAAGTAGCCATTCTTGGAGAGAAGAAATCATTGATTTAACAAAGTAGAATCATATCTTTGATTTAGTGACACATTTATTAAACCCATATACACATCTGGCACATATGTTGCCTAACCATTTTTTAGTTTTTAACATTGATGATTTTAATTTACCTTGTTTAGTTGTGGATGCTGATGAGGAAGGTTTGGTGACTATATCCTTCACATCACTCTTCTTTATCTTTCCATTTGTCAGGTATGCTTCAAGCCACATCCTATATCTGTGGAATAAAATAATCATATGTTAAATATACTTTACTTTTTTCTGTTAATTGGTTGAATTTATGTTGGTTTTGTTAATTCTGCATTTACATACTCATTGACTTTCCTTATATATTTTAAAGCATAAAGTATAACTACATATACAGGCATACCTTGCTTTGTGTGACCAGGTGGTTTTAAGCGGATTAATTATAGAGTGAGGCAGGCCTGTGCCTACCAGGTTTTAAAAAATAACAAAGGTGGCTGATTACACTAGTCAACAAGACTTTGGTAACATGAATGAAAGATAACTTTTTACATTAATTCTGACATGCTGGTTCCAGATCTGGACTTAAAAATCCTGCATCACGTCACAGTTTAGAAAAAATCATAATGACCATTTATCATAAATTATTGTAAAAATAAGCATCTCTTACTAAGTGTTGGCAGAACTGAAGGATAGAGAGGAAGTAGGAGTGAGATATAATAACAAGCACATGCATTTTAGGTGTAAGTCATGTTGTTTTTCTGTGAATTTGTGTTCTGCAGATGGAGAAAGGACACTATTGTGGCTGTGTGAATTTACCAGACAATTTTTGTTTTGTGTGTGGGCAGTTTACAGCAAAATCGCAACATCAACCTATAACAAAGACAGTGAAACAAGCCTATTATTTATATTTTGGTTGTCATTTGGGAGATCAAGGTATAAGTTGGGCACCGCATGTATGCTGCATAACATGCTACGTCAACTTGACAGAATGGATGAAAGGAAAGAAGAAAAGCATGCCATTTGCCATTCCAATGATCTGGTGTGAAACAACCAACCACCTTGAAGACTGCTATTTCTGTCTTACAAAAATTGAGGGGTTTCTGAGGAGAAAAAATAAAATAGATTATCCAAACATCCTGTCTGCAATGAAGCTAGTGCCGCATGGAGAAGATCTTCCGACTCCTGTTCCTCCACCTATCTGGGAGGAACTTACTATTCCTCATGATGAAGAAGAGCACTTTATGGATGGTCCATCAACATATTCTGATCTAAGTTACATTCCACAGGGTAGCCAAGAACCACATCTAATTGAGCAATGTGAGCTTAACCCATTAGGGACGGAATTAAATGCCAGAAAATAGCCAATTTGTTACCTTTTTGGGAAAAATACTATAGAAAAAGAATGTTAACTCTAATCTTCTTGAAACTTTCACTGGCTCATACTAAGAGTCTATATTAACTATTTAAGTACTTACCGAGGCTTTTTATTCCTTAATTATTGGAGATTTAGATGGAATTCTCTGAAGCAAGTGTTAATGCACAGCCCTTTTCACAAACAGAACATACAAAAATTGTCCTCTTCCTAATTCCTTTTCCCCGACATACCACACATTCTCTATGCAAAAGTTTACTCTTCTCATTTCTTTTCACTTGATCTAGATAGTGGCACTCTCCAAAATTATGTGGAGGAGGAACTATAGCTCTACGTCCACGCGCCTTTCTGCTACTGTAGCCTCCAATGAGGTCTCCGATTATATTCAAATAGAATTTTTTAAGGGGAAAAGTTGGCTTATTGGTAGCTTGTTTGTAGTAGATATAAGAATTTACTACCGTTCTATTTGTTAAATCAAACATCAGTCTATGCCACCACTTTTTTTGAAGGAATGTGCAAACTGTAGTAGCTACATAATTGATCGTTTCGATCTAATCCTCCCATGAATTGATTGTATAACCTCACAATCTCAGGACAGCACACTTCCACCTTTGATCCATCCTTCTCCTTCCTTTTCACAGACTGCATTGGGTATGTGGGTGAATTGTGACCTGATGACAAAAAGAATATAGACCTTTTGTCTTGCCAGCCTAAGGAAACGAGTGAGGCAGAGGAGAGCCACTCACAGTCCCCTTGGTTACTTTGCTTCCATTCCTTTGTGTTTGCTACCAATTCTTTGGGATAATTGACACGATTGGTGTTTGCAGTCCCTATGGCTCTCGAACCTTTTTTGGAGAGTTCCATAAATAGATCTGGCGAAGTAAAAAATCTATCGCAAATAAGGGTGCAGCCTGACCCAAAGAGAGGCTCTGCAAGTTGCATCACGACATTTCCACCCAAACCCAGATTATTCTTTTTAATTGTCCCTTTCCCTGTATATAATTCTAAATGAAAAACAAATCCCGATGTTCCATCTGCTCTTCCCCACCACTTGAATCCCCTTTTGATGGGTTTCATTGGCATATACTGTTTCATTGAAGAGCGACCAGTAAATTTCACCATCGCTTCATCTATTGCCTGATACACAGAAAAGTTATATTTTTTATAATTGCTATTTAACTATCCAGAATAGGTCTAATTTTGTAGAGTTTATCAAAATCTAAGCTATCTTGTAGAGGCTGCTGTGAATTATCATTTACGTGAAAATTATGCAAAATTGACAAAAATCGATCCCTTGCCATGATTTCTGATACACCTGGTACATTCAATGCCTTATCTGTGGACCAATAGTCTTTCAGACTTGGAAGATCATGAAATCCCATTGTAAAAATAACACCTAACCAAGCTTTCAACTCATCTAATGTAAGATCTTCCCAAATATTTCCACCTCCGCCCGCAGTTGACATTTTTTGCAAGGCATACAAATTAGTCTGCTTGATGCAATGGTCCAACATATCGCCTGTAAAAAATAGCATAAAATAATCTAAAGGTGAAGAATTTTCTGGTAAGTAAGTATTAGGACCAGGTGTAAACTGAGAGAGACTAGTGCCTAAATCTATCAAACCTCTTCTGGACCAAGTCAATCTGCTTCTATTAGCCTGTTGAACTGTCTCTTCAATTTCACCATCGGATTCATCGTCTAAAGTTATAGGTGAAATATTTTCACAGGGTTCAGGAATTTCTTCCTCTTGAATATCACTATCGATAGAGGATATATCACTTTTTACTTCATCATCTGGTATAGAAAACAATAAATCCAGTTTGTGATCCTCGCACTGTTTTCTCTTGGTCGCCATTGTCTAATTAAAAATGGGCTAAGTTTAAAAACACGTAAAATAGTAACCGCTTAAGAAAAACACGTGCAACTTCACAGGATGAAACTTAAAACTGTCTGTAAGCTGCTAGCAAAAAGAAGGAAATACAGGGCAGAAGAGGACGGTACCCTAACACCACCGTGGTGGTTCTCCGTCCCTAATTGGTTAATGACCTAGTATGTGATCTGAATCTGTCAAGGCAACAAGCAGAACATTTGGGATCTAGGTTGCAAGAATGAAATTTGCTGGCTAAAGGTGTGAGAATTTCCATGTTTATGTAGAATGAGAAACTATCAGTGTTTTGTGGTATGCAGGATTCCCTTTGTTTGTGCCTAGACATAATGGACTGATGAAAGAAATAGGATTTGAACACACCTGAAGAATGGAGGCTATTTATTGATTCCTCTAAATTAAGTTTGAAGGGAGTTTTGTTGCACAACGAGAACGTAAAGCCTTCAATACCCATGGCTCATTCCATTGGTATAAAGGAAACCTATGACAGCATGTCCCACATACTTAATGCAATCAAATACAAGGAACATTGTTGGCAGTTATGTTGTGATTTGAAGATCATCGCACTTTTGCTTGAATTTCAGGGTGGATTTACGAAATATTGCTTATGGGATGGTCAAGCAACAAAACAACACTATATTGTAAAGGACTGGCCAGAGAGAGAAGGCTTTGCTCCTGGGAAACACAATGTTAAATACTTGCCATTAGTGAATCCTGAGTTGGTACTTCTTCCTTTGTTGCACATAAAGCTGGATCTAATGAAGAATTTTGTGAAAGCTTTGGACAAAAATAGTGATGGTTTTGTCTACTTAAAAGGAAAGTTTCTAAAACTAAGTGATGCAAAGCTCAAAGAAGATATCTTTTTGGTTTGCAAATTAGAAAACTTTTACATGATAACAGTTTCGAATGCAAACTAAACTCCATTGAATTAGCTGAATGGAAATCCTTTAAATCCATAGTTCATGGGTTTCTGGGTAATAAAAACATGAGAACTATCAACAATGGGTAGAAGAACTGTTGCATAGCTATAAAAATTTAGGATGCCGGATATCACTCAAAATACTTTTTACATTCTCATTTTGACTTCTTCACAGAGAACTTGGGTGCTGTTAGTGATGAACAAGGTGGAAGATTCCACCAAGATATACGTGACATGGAACATCACTGTCAAGGAAGGTGGGATCCTGCCATGATGGACGACTATTGCTGCTTTTTGCAAAGGGAACATGATCCTGTTTATAAGAGGAAAATATAACTTTCTCTGTAATAAATTTAGTCAGAATAGCATGTTTTTCTTCACTTTTATATTTTTGTGAGTTTTTTTGTTATATTTATCAAACATACTGTGAGACTATGATGTTTAATTAGTGGATTCCAAGTTTATCATCATTTAAATTAAGTTCTTCTTTAAAAAAAATAACTGTGATTTGAATTTAGAGTCAAAACAGCACCTTTTTCTTCATCTGTATTTTTTAGTGTTTTTCTTTAATATTTGCAACCATAGTGTGAGTCTATGATGTTTTAATAGTGATTCCAAGTTTAATCATTTAAATAAAGTCAATATTTCAAACTGCATAATAGTTGATATGTAAGTTCATATACCTACTTTGAATACAAATACAATTGAGGAGATCACAAAATAACTGCATGCTACAAATTTTTGACTCATTTCCATGATCAGCATACTTGGTTTAGTAAAAAACAGCTTATTTCATTCATGTTATCGACAAAAAGTGAAAATTTGTTGTCCTGTGTTATTGAGGCAGCCTAATCATATATGAATTAGAAATTCCATTTTTAGCCTACTTGCCAAAAAATGGAGTCATCTTATGAGATTGCCTTGCTGTCTGTGTGTGTATGTATGCGTGTCCCCCACTAACATCTTCATGAATGGCCCAATTTCCATGAAACTTGGTGTAAGGCTAGTGCTGTCAGAGACTACCTCCAGGCCATAATTTATATTCTGAATTTACAGGTCCCGAGTTTGATTCCAGGTGAATTCCTTCCCCATTTGATTTACATGGTTAATCTAAAATCCATTGTGCAGAGTTTTTCTTTTGCATTTTAAAACATTTTAGAATTATAATATCAGAGTGGGATTTGTACTGTTCTAAGGGGAAAAAAGTGAAGATTATTATTCTTATCACACAGTTTTGAGTTTCGATCGTATTTGTTTGAGTTTCTCTCATAAACTTTTGTTTCTGCATTTTGAAAGCCATTTTTTTGATTTGTTGCATGGTGAACTTGGCTGGAGCATAGCCGAGTGCACATTCCAGCCATGTTTTGATTCATAGCTATCAAGGTAACAATCGACCCTTAGGTTGATTCATACCTATCAGAATCGCGGCAAAAAATTTGAATAATCATATTGTTGTCAGCAACCATACTGACTCTGTAAACAAAATGGCGCTTCTTCTTGTGTAATTTTTACCATATCTTTGGTGAGAGAATTTTGTTTTTGTTGGTGTTGAATTTTTATATATTAAAATTGTACTGAAAGGAAAGTAGGCAGATCAGTTCTTTCCAGAACTACTTGTTTATAAGAGCAAATATGCAAAACAAGTTAAATCCTCTTAAGTAAACTTTTGGAAAAATATAAAAAACAGTTGACAGAAAAAGTTACTAGGTTACACTTACAATATTGTTTTAATGAATACATACTAACTGTAGATTATTACGAAAAATTTCAAACTTCAATTTTCAACCTAACCCGTATTATTGTAATTTAAATTTTGGATAACTTATTTTGCATTAAATCTTGGATATAACATATTTGAAGTATACGTAATATATATATATGTATATATATATATATATATATATATATATATATATATATATATATATATGATAATAAATATTATATATATATATATCATGCTGCTGTCCAAAGACAGGTTTTAGCTGAATCGCTGCCTCCATCTCTCTCTCTCTCCCTAGAAGCCTCTTTTATGCCTCTATAAGTATTATATTCCTGCTTTATATTCTCTAATATTCCTATTCTTTTTCTCCCTTTTCCTCTTCTGCTAATTTTGCCTTCTAAGATTGTCCTTTGTAAACACTGTCTTCTTAATATGTGCCCTATCCAATTTGCTTTTCTTTTCCTGATTGTTTTTATTAGCAACCTTTCTTCTCCTACCATTTCTAATACTTCTTCGTTTCTCTTCCTCTGTCCATTTCACTTTCATCATCCTCCTCCATACCAGCATCTCAAAACTTTCTAAATATTTTTCCTCCCTTCTCCTTACCATCCACGTCTCTGCACCATAAAGAGCTATAATCCATATGTAGCATTTTGCTAATTTCTTCCTTGTTTCTAAATTTATTTTCTTGCTTGTGAGAAGCTCCTTCTTCTCGTTAAATGCTGCTTTTGACATTGCAATCCTACTTCTGATGTCCTGTGTACTACTTCCATCCTGCGCTAAAATACTGCCAAGATATTTGAAACTACTTACTTGTTCTTTTTTTCGGCATTGATCTTCATTCCATATTGTTGGCCAACCTCTACTAGTCTGTCTCTCATCCTCTGAAGTTCTTTCTCGTCTTCTGCTATTAATCCCTGATCATCTGCATATTTAATGGTGGTAATACTTTCACCTCCTATCTTAAATCCTTTCTCTTCCATCAACGCTTCTTCTGTTATTGTTTCTGCATAAATATTAAATATCGCTGGTGAAATAGGACATCCCTGCCTCACTCCCCTCCCTACTGAAGTACTTTCTGTTTCTTCTCCTTCAACCCTGACTAATCTTTTGATCAAAGTAAAGGTTTTTAAGCAGTCTTTTATCTTTCCAATCCATTCCTATTTTTTTAAAATACCCAACATTTTATCCCATTTTACTCGGTCAAAAGCTTTCTCCCAATCTACAAAACAAAAATATATATTTTTATCTTTATTGACTTCTAGTGCTCTTTCTATCATCATCCTCATACATCCTATAGCATCTCTAGTCCCTCTTCCTCTTCTGAAACCAAACTGATTATCTTGCAGCTCCTTTTCTATTTTACCTTCAATTCTTTTGGTTATTATTCTGGTTAGAACTTTAGCTGTATGAGAAATTAAACTAATAGTTCTGTAATTCTTACAACTTTTTGCATTGTTCTTTTTCTCTAGTGGTACCATAACAGCATCTAAAAAATATTCAGGTCATATGCCAGTATCATATACTTGGTTAAAGAATTTTGTGAGTTGCTTAACTGCTTTCAACCCCAAAACCTTAAGAATGTCCACTGGTATATCATAACTCCCAACAGCCTTCCTTCTTTTCATGTCATAAATTACTCTTTTAACTTCAGACTCGAGAATATTTGGTCCTAGCTGATCTTCTTCCACATCCTCTTCTTCATTTAATTCAATATTTCTTGGCTTTCCTTCTTTGTCATACAGAACCTCAATGTATTCTTTCCAGACATTCTTTACATTGTCTGGCTCCGATACTATTTTACCACTTTTGTTCATGATTCCTTTACGTCCTATCTTTCTTGCCTTTTTCTTGAATAATTCCCTTGCTTTGCTATACATGAGGTCTGTTCTACAAATTCTTTCACACTTGACAATCTCCTCGCATTTCTCATTTATCCACTGTTCTCTGGCTTTATCTGTTTTCCTTCTTAAAGCATTATTTAACTCCTTGTACTTTCTTAGGCCTTCTTCAGTGTATATGTTCTTCCACTTTCCCCTCTCTTCCATTTTTTGCAGCATGGCTGCTGTGACCCAGGGTTTTTTGTTTCTTTCACCTGTTATCTTTCCTACCTTCTTTTCATTACATCTTTAATGTTGCTATGGATGTATCTCCACTCCTCATCTACATTGTTCCTCTTTTCTTCAGCTCTCTCCTCCAACCTTTCCTCCAGCTCAATCATGATAGCCTCCTTGTTCTTAAGGAGTTCCTCTAAGTTCCATTTCTTGTTAACTCTTATGTTTCTCTTAACACTTTTCAGTCTACATTGTGTATTTGCCATCAAAAGGTTGTGGTTGGAATCGATATCTGCCCCTGGTAGTGTTTTCACATTTTTAATGCTATTTCTAAATCTCTCATTGACTAGTATGTATTCTATCTGGTATCATCTCTGATCTCCTGGGCTTCTCCATGTGTAAAGTCTCCGCTGGTGATGCTTAAACCATGTATTAGTTACAATCAATCTATTTCTATGGCAGAATTCCACAAGTTTCTCCCCTCTTTCATTTCTCTTCCCTAGTCCATATTTTCCCACTATGTTATCTTCCTGTCCCTCTCCGACTACACTGTTCCAATCTCCCATTACTATGGTGGTGATCCTTCCTTTTCCCTCCTCCTCCAATATCTCCATAATCTGTTCATAGATTTCATCTACTTCGTCGTCGCCAGCATTAGTCGTTGGCATATACACTTGAATTATAAGCATTTCCACTGGCTCCATCTGAAGTTTTACGGCTATTAATCTATCATTAAATGTCACTACCTTGCTAATTCTTTCAGCTATCTCTTTTCTCATTATAATCCCCACTCCCCTTTCCTTTTTCTCCCCTCCTGAGTAAATAATCTTAAATTCGTTTGAATTTATCTCGCCTTCTCCTTCCCACCGAACTTCACTAAGACCTACTATACCTACATTATTCCTTCTCATTTCCCTTTTTATGTTCTCTAGTTTACCCCCTGAATTCATAGTCCTAACATTCCATGTGCCTATTCTTAATTTCTCACCACTTGCTTTCCTATTAATGTTAAATTTCCTCTGTGCATCCCCTAGGGTAGTCCCCACCCGGAGATCCGATTGGGGGACTATTTTACCTCCGGAATATTTTACCCCAGAAAGATCCATAGAGGTATTTGCAGCTTTTCAGCCTATCATGGGAAATATAATATGGTAGTTTCCTCTTGCTTTCCTCATCGCAGTTTCACAAGAGTGATTGCCCATCTGTAGCTGTTCAGATCCACATGATCACCACCTACAGAGGTACTGTGCAAGCTGCTGCCCTTGCACAGGGGGATATAAAATGTCACTTTTTTAAATTGAAGAACACTGGTACACTGACTTCCTGTTTACAGTGCCATGATTGCAGGAAATGTTTTCCATAGGAATCACTGTATCAAGTTTTCTTTCTTTTCTCTCAATCTGTTTTTTCTTCTTGCACTTTCTTGTACCTATGTTAGCTTCACTCACAGTCACTAAAGTTTCACAAGAACATTGTATCACATGTAAATCCACCTTTATTGACCTAACAAGTAACGTTGATACTGACAACTGATGAAAATAAACAACGTGATAGAAGCACGCATGCATGTCCCCAGAAATTTACTTCGAAGAAGGGGGGTCTGAGGCCGAAAACCAATTTCCAGCACGTGATTAAATAAAAGTCATTCAAATAATATAAATTTTCATGTTTTTAGTTCTCATAACTCAACACAGCAAGTGGCAGCATAGCAAGAGGCAAGGTGGCAAGTTTGTAGTGTGGTTATCGCAGATTCTGCAAATGTCGGTACACTGGGGGGGCAGACCCCTCTCCTGGGTACGTCCTTGGGAGCACGTATACGCAGTGGGTTATAGCGCATAACCCCATCACTCGTATATCTTTTGGATTTAATGCAGTTTGCATCAAACACGAATTTGGATATAACTTGTTTTGAAAAAAAATTTGGTTGGCTTGTCCAACCAGGGATATGATTTATTTTGAACCAAACACCTCAGTACTTTACAAAGGCCTACATCAATAATCGATTGCCATATTTAGTTCAAATTACATTAAAAATGGATTTAACTTGTTTTGCATATTCGCTCTTCATTTAGGGTCAGAATGAGATACCATACAAGAAATCCCGAGGACAGCACATGGTTTTTATCTCTCGATCGATGTTTATTTTGGCATTTTTAATTTTCTATATCATTTGAAAATTACCGATGAAGATAAATTATTGTAAAAATTTAAAGATTTGCATCTGGAGTTGATGGGTGGAAGCTAAAATAAGCTGTTTTTTCAGGTTAACGGCATATTTTTATTAATGTTACACTTTAGTTTTTGCATCCATGTAACCTATCCTCATTTTGCACAAAATTTTCAGAAACTTCTGTCATGTAAAGCGAGGTATTGCTGTATTGAATTATTCAAAGAGTGAAGTATATTAGTATATGCTATAATAATTTTTTAATCAAATGAATGAATTGAAATGCAAAAATAATTTTTGGTTGCAAAGAATTCCAGGAAAAGAAAAATTGCAGAAAAAAAGATATACTGTATTTTTCGGGCTATAAGACACCCATTTTTTAGATGATTTTTCAATAAAACAGTATTTAAGCTCACCAAAGCATTTAAGAATAGCCACATCACATATCATTTATAGCTGTGATTAAGTCCATATCTAGCAACAATTAAAGAAAATATTATGGCATGCTAAATAAATAATTGCTTTAAAACTTGTATAGCTAAATGTGCCCTGCGTGCATTTGGTAATCCTATTAATAAGGCTGTCAGAGTGTGCTTCACACGATGCATGTCTAGGCACCTCTTACTGATAGTACTTACTTAAACATAAGTGGAAGATGAGATAATTGCACCATTCAAAGGGCTCATTAGGAACTAAAATGTTTGAATAACATCACAACTGTACCAAAATTTTAATCAATGTGAGCAGACACGTAACAAAGTGTAATAATGAAACTGCAATGTCGGAATTTAAGTTGCATAAGGTTTTACTGTATATACAGTCAAACTAAGTTTAGCGCTCCTCTTTATAGTGCCACCCCCACCTACAGCCCATGAATTGTTGTGAACAAAACTTCCATCTAATGAATACATCAAGCTAGCATATACCTCAAATTACTACCATCCCCCACTTTAGCACCCATGTCAGTGACAGACAAATAGTGACACTAAATCAGAATCTGACTATTAACAATTTTTTCACTATTAACTATTAATAATTTATATTTTAATGTTTTTACAATGAATAACTCAATTATTCCGGATCAGTGGGTTCGTGATTGCTACACTGAATACAGAAATAATCTTAACTTCAGTCTATAAGACAGGCTGATTTTGGGAGTAAACTTTCTGGAAATAAAGTGCATCTTATAGCCCGAAAAATACAGTAAGAAATATTTTAAGTGCAACCTTGCGGATTTTTTTTCCAATCTAACATGGAGATATAACAATGAAGTTCTTTTACTGACCTTGTGCCAGGCTTCAGCCCAGTGACTAGTGCTGATGGGGATGGGTCACGTTTAGCCACCTTGAACGTACTGCTCCTTTCCTCACCATCTGCTCCATCAGATCCATCCCCTCCCTTGTTACTAGCAGAGTCGCTTTGATATATCACTCTAAATATGTTCACATATTTATCTTCAGGGTATGGCACTCCTGACCAACTTACTTCTGCTGAAAACACTTTCACAGCATCCACCTTGATTTTCAGGTCAAATCCATATGGATCTAAAAGTAAGGATAGAATATTTTTTAAATGTTCTTCTGAATGACAGCATGGTATCTTTCTGTCAGGATTGCTCTTCCATTATTTTAAAATCATTCCCTGATTTCAAATGATAGCTGATAGTTAGAAAATATGTTATGTACCTCTACTGTAGTTAGGCCAAAATATGAAATAGTACTATTTTATATTTATTTAGGATGGAAATATTCAGAAATGTTATGCAGTAATTTTGACTTTCTCCATATGTTTTCAGTATTTTATCGATGTCTTTGTGTTTGTAATAGAAATTTTGTGAGTACTTTAATTCAAAAACTAATAATCAGATCAGCACAAAACTTTGTATTTTGAATTTTTATTAGTAAAAGATAAGGTTTTGGCTGAAATTGGTCAACCAGAAGTAAAGATTAACTCTGGTCATTTTCCCATTTTTGCCAATGATCTCCTTTAGATCTTCATTAATGCAAATATTTTCCTTTATCAAAGTTATAGACAATTTAATTTTCTATAAGTTTTGTTATAGAAAATTAAATTGTCTATAACTTTGATAAAGGAAAATATCCCCCTGTGCAAGGGCAGCAGCTTGCACAGTACCTCTGTAGGTGGTGATCATGTGGATCTGAACAGCTACAGATGGGTAATCACTCTGTGAAACTGCGATGAGGAAAGCAAGGGGAAACTACCTCATTATATTTCCCATGATAGGCTGAAAAGCTGAAATACCTCTATGGATCTTTCTGGGGTAAAATATTCCGGAGGTAAAATAGTCCCCCAATCGGATCTCCGGGTGGGGACTACCCTAGGGGATGCACAGAGGAAATTTAACATTAATAGGAAAGCAAGTGGTGAGAAATTAAGAATAGGCACATGGAATGTTAGGACTATGAATTCAGGGGGTAAACTAGAGAACATAAAAAGGGAAATGAGAAGGAATAATGTAGGTATAGTAGGTCTTAGTGAAGTTCGGTGGGAAGGAGAAGGCGAGATAAATTCAAACGAATTTAAGATTATTTACTCAGGAGGGGAGAAAAAGGAAAGGGGAGTGAGGATTATAATGAGAAAAGAGATAGCTGAAAGAATTAGCAAGGTAGTGACATTTAATGATAGATTAATAGCCGTAAAACTTCAGATGGAGCCAGTGGAAATGCTTATAATTCAAGTGTATATGCCAACGACTAATGCTGGCGACGACGAAGTAGATGAAATCTATGAACAGATTATGGAGATATTGGAGGAGGAGGGAAAAGGAAGGATCACCACCATAGTAATGGGAGATTGGAACAGTGTAGTCGGAGAGGGACAGGAAGATAACATAGTGGGAAAATATGGACTAGGGAAGAGAAATGAAAGAGGGGATAAACTTGTGGAATTCTGCCATAGAAATAGATTAATTGTAACTAATACATGGTTTAAGCATCACCAGCGGAGACTTTACACATGGAGAAGCCCAGGAGACCAGAGACGATACCAGATAGATTACATACTAGTCAATGAAAGATTTAGAAATAGCATTAAAAATGTGAAAACACTACCAGGGGCAGATATCGATTCTGACCACAACCTTTTGGTGGCAAATATACAATGTAGACTGAAGAGCGTTAAGAGAAACGTAAGAGTTAACAAGAAATGGAACTTAGAGGAACTCCTTAAAAACAAGGAGGCTATCATGACTGAGCTGGAGGAAAGGTTGGGGGAGAGAGATGAAGAAAATAGGAAGAATGTAGATGAGGAGTGGAGATACATCCATAGCAACATTAAAGATGTAATGGAAAAGAAGGTAGGAAAGATAACGGGTGAAAGAAACAAAAACCCTGGATCACAGCAGCCATGCTGCAAAAAATGGAAGAGCGGAGAAAGTGGAAGAACATAAACACTGAAGAAGGCCAAAGAAAGTACAAGGAGTTAAATAATGCTTTAAGAAGGGAAACAGATAAAGCCAGAGAACAGTGGATAAATGAGAAATGCGAGGAGATTGTCAAGTGTGAAAGAATTTGTAGAACAGACCTCATGTATAGCAAAGCAAGGGAACTATTCAAGAAAAAAGCAAGAAAGATAAGACGTAAAGGAATCATGAACAAAAGTGGTAAAATAGTATCGGAGCCAGACAATGTAAAGAATGTCTGGAAAGAATACATTGAGGTTCTGTATGACAAAGAAGGAAAGCCAAGAAATATTGAATTAAATGAAGAAGAGGATGTGGAAGAAGATCAGCTAGGACCAAGTATTCTCGAGTCTGAAGTTAAAAGAGCAATTGATGACATGAAAAGAAGAAAGGCAGTTGGGAGTGATGATATACCCGTGGACGTTCTTAAGGTTTTGGGGTCTAAAGCAGTTAAGCAACTCACAAAATTTTTTAACCAAGTATATGATACTGGCGTATGGCCTGAAGATTTTTTAGATGTTGTGATGGTACCACTGGAGAAAAAGAACAATGCAAAATGTTGTAAGGATTACAGAACTATTAGTTTAATTTCTCATACAGCTAAAGTTCTAACCAGAATAATAACCAAAAGAATTGAATGTAAAATAGAAAAGGAGCTGCAAGATAATCAGTTTGGTTTTAGAAGAGGAAGGGGGACTAGAGATGCTATAGGATGTATGAGGATGATGATAGAAAGAGCGCTAGAAGTCAATAAAGATATGTATTTTTGTTTTGTAGATTGGGAGAAAGCTTTTGACCGAGTGAAATGGGATAAGATGCTGGGT
The DNA here is from genome assembly GCA_028673005.1 of Tanypteryx hageni. Classification (NCBI taxonomy): domain Eukaryota; kingdom Metazoa; phylum Arthropoda; class Insecta; order Odonata; family Petaluridae; genus Tanypteryx; species Tanypteryx hageni. Next base: position 50,971,705 of record CM054114.1, on the reverse strand, counting down.
ATTTTAAACAAAATAGGAATAGATTGGAAAGATAAAAGACTGCTTAAAAACCTTTACTTTGATCAAAAGATTAGAGTCAGGGTTGAAGGAGAAGAAACAGAAAGTACTTCAATAGGGAGGGGAGTGAGGCAGGGTTGTCCTATTTCACCAGCGATATTTAATATGTATGCAGAAACAATAACAGAAGAAGCGTTGATGGAAGAGAAAGGATTTAAGATAGGAGGTGAAAGTATTACCACCATTAAATACGCAGATGATCAGGGCTTAATAGCAGAAGGCGAGAAAGAGCTTCAGAGGATGACAGACAGACTAGTTGAGGTTGGCCAACAATATGGAATGAAGATCAATACAGAAAAAACGAAAGTCATGGTGGTTTCAAAGGAACATAAAGAATTAAATATAATGGTAAATGGCCAAAAATTGGAACAAGTAAGTAGTTTCAAATATCTCGGCAGTATTTTAGCACAGGATGGAAGTAGTACACAGGACATCAGAAGTAGGATTGCAATGGCAAAGGCAGCATTTAACGAGAAGAAGGAGCTTCTCACAAGCAAGAAAATAAATCTAGAAACAAGGAAGAAATTAGCAAAATGCTACATATGGAGCATAGCTCTTTATGGTGCAGAGACGTGGACGATAAGGAGAAAGGAGGAAAAATATTTAGAAAGTTTTGAGATGTGGGTATGGAGAAGAATGATGAAAGTGAAATGGACAGAGAGGAAGAGAAACGAAGAAGTATTAGAAATGGTGGGAGAAGATAGGATGCTAATAAAAACAATCAGGAAAAGAAAAGCAAATTGGATAGGGCACATATTGAGAAGACAGTGTTTACAAAGAACGATCTTAGAAGGAAAAATTAGTGGAAAAAGAGGAAGAGGGAGAAAAAGAATAGGAATATTAGATAATATAAAGCAGGGATATACTACTTATAGAGGTATAAAAGAGGCTTCTAGGGAGAGAGAGAAATGGAGGCAGCGATTCAGTTAAAACCTGTCTTCGGACAGAAGCATGATGATGATGATGATAAGTTTTGTTTGAACATGTTGTTTTCACAGAATGGATTGTTTCAGAGATATTTTAATTATACCTCTGAATTTATTTGATACATTGAATGTCATTATGTGACAGCTTTGTTTCCGTTCCATGATAAAATTTTCGAATTATTGATAGTGATGCCTATGCTGCCAAGGATAATTTTAATTACAATCAAAATTATCACAATGACATCTAGCATCTTATTTTGTGAACAAATTTTCTTGTAAATATTGATAGCATTTCCTGTGCTGCTAATGATAATTTTAATCATGCATTGATATTTTGTTGTCCATGGCATCACATTACAATCTTGTTAACTTATTGATTTTTCAATGTGAAAATGATTCAAAGTATTTTTCACTGAAAATTATTGTTTAAAAATTATTTGCGAGTGTAATTGCCAATAATTATTCTTTAGGATGCTGATATCGAGAGCAACTTGCAAGTACTATTGCAATCATATTCATTACTCTGTATGGAGAAAGTCATGTGCTGGACATCCTAATAAAACAGTGCTATAGGAAATGACTTCTGAAAAATTGTCAAAACTTTTTCATCACTGAACTCTCTGGTAGACTTTCACATATTTTTTAATTCTGTTGATTAGCATGCTTTTAGTTCAACATTAATTTTAAATTAATTAATTTGCAAAATCATCTACTCATTCAATATTCCTTTTTATATTTTGAATTGGTTCATATTTTTGGCATATAAACATTTTATACGAATCAAACATTACTTCCTCACAGAGTGAAATAACATTTTATTGATATTCACCTTTCTCTGCTGCTGTAGTAATATGGAGGTTTTCTCGAGCAATGAGTTCAGTTTTTTGTCCAGGGAATGGTACCAGAAGTAATCCAACCTCATATGTTGAGCTTGGTCTTAGTCCTTCTAAAGTGTAACTGCCAGTTGCTCTGTGTAAAAGTTGTGTTGTAGAATACACCTTATGGAAAGAAAATCTAGCATTTAGCAAGCATATGCAGCCTTAATTTGTTCAGAAATTTAGAATAAGCAGTTGCTCAGTCACTAATAAAGCCACCATAAAAGATAACAACAGTCAACCATCATACATATAAAATATTTTTTGTTTCCAAGGCTCAATTAAAATATATTACATCATGCCTCTATATCTACAGCACATGATAATTGCAAATGCCTCTAAAGTAAAAATTTTGCAAGCATACTAGAAAGATTTTTTATAAGATAACGCACTCCAATAAATGCATATATGGAAATCGCTTTTTCAGACCTTTCCTAAAATTGTGCATTATAAACTGCATTTTTTTCACCCATTTCAAAGATAATTAAAGCAAAGCATTGTAAGAAGATGAAAAAGGACACAGACACTGCATTTAGAGCAAAAAAGCAAATTGTGTGGTATTTTTTATTGCCAGGTAAAAGAATAATTAGTGCCTTCTTTAAACCATGTGCACTTTATATTCTCTACACTTTCCTTTCTTTTTCGGCTAGGCATGCTTATCTCTGCAAGCATAGACCTCATCATGCATGCTTATTTAGCTAGATAAATCTATGGTATGGCTATATTTTGCATCAAATAATGAACTAGCCATGCATAAAAGCAACAATGTGCATCAAGAAAAGTGGTAGAATGTCAACAAGAAGAAAATAGGTTTATTTGCTTTTCTGATAATAAAGAGAGGCAGATAGGCATTGACTGAGCTTTGAGATTCAAAATAAACAAGTATTTGACTTGAGCTGAAGAGATCAAAGATCATTATGGTATTAACTTAAACACCACATATAAGCTTAGCAGATAGCAAATAAAAATTGTCACAATTTTAAGAGATTGATCTCTAAGATGTATACATTTTACAATTTGCTTGAGAAGTGGAAATTAAAGAAAAGAAGAAACTTCAAAGAAAACAATTGGGAGATATCAGTTTAAGCCTGGAGTTTTAGAAAAACTCCGGAAAAAGATCTTTCTTAGCAAAAAAAAGATGAGAAACAGGGGGCTTGAAAGCAGTGGCTCACCTTTCCCTCCACCTCCTTATACCGAAGCTGTACACCATCAATAAATTGTAGCTCAAAGTCATTGAATTTTCGCCACACAAATCTGGCCCATGTAGCATTAACTTCAGCTATTCCAAGCTCAGCGTCTACCTCAATTTGAGGAGGTAATTGAGTTGTAGACTCTTGTAGTCCTATTGGCAGCAAAAAATACAAAGATAAATTTGAATATTATACAATACTGAATATGTCATGTAACAAAAAGAAAACCAAGACTACCAATGGCATGTTTTTATTAAATTGTATTACATCATTCTACAAATTGTACAATGTTTACTTTTAACAAATAAAGTAGGTTTTAATAATTGATAACATTCACAAGGTTCTGTTTATTTGTATGTTGCTGAAACAAATAAAGCATCACATCATACATATATGTATATCAAAGAGTTACACCACCTCATGTGGGGACTTTTAATATACTAAAAGATGAATTTATCAAAAACCAAATCCTTTTTTGCTATACACAGTGTATATGATTTCATTCATTAATTTTTAGCCTCACTTGTTTTAACATATTGTTTTAATTTAAAATGTTGAGTAGCAGTGTCAAATATATTTGAAATTTTAGGTTTTTTGAGTATGACCTGGATCTAGTCAACTTGAAACATGTTAGTATGGGTTTTGTGATACATTGTGAAAAACTTGGCTGGGTCCTTTGGAGTGCTTAGAATTTCAAGAATAATTTGGATTATAGGCATTTATTAATGGTTTTCTGCACAAACCCATGTCAAGTCAATATGACAATGGGATGTGATATGGTAAAAATCCACATTTATATTCCAATGTCAAGTTTATTGTTAATGTCTATAAACATCAATATAGATCAAAGATGGACCTTTGCTCCGCATCCCAATTAAAAATATCCAAAATTCATTCAATCAAAACGGGCCCAGTAAGGGGACCCAGACAGTACAGTAGTCATGTTAATAGGGCTGAAAGAAAAAGTTATACTTCTTGACACATGGTTGTATCCATTATTAAGCAGTCTTTATTTCAGTGTTACTGTCAAATAAAACAATAATGTTTGCAGTGAAATGTTATTTATTTCAAGTTTGAATAATGTGGTTAATATATTGTTACATTTTATCGTTTTGTTCACAATTCAATTCACAGTTTCACTCTTCATCCAACAAAGCTTTTCTGAACACAAACATATTTCTATTCCACACTCAAAGATAAATCAACAAATGAAAAACATCATTAATCTGTTATTATATTCAGAAGCATGCATTTAATAGGTGGGTATTATTGCTCAAGGCAATTATGCAAATTGTACTATTAGATCAACAGCTTTGTTAATATTATTCCTAGCAAGCATCTTTCTTTAAATTATTTTACTGCATACATTTTTTAGTATAAAAATATATATGAATTATGTAATATATTGAACATTAGAAAAATAATTAGAAAATTTATGAAATGCTTAGATTTATAGTTTGGTGCTTTCCTATTGCAGGTATTTCAAATAATATACAGTGCTTCCCAATGCTATTTTTTATACTACAGATGTGGATATAGTACAGTTTTTCCTTCCTCCCTCATCATTCCATATTGAACTTGAATTCCAATGCCTTACTAAACATTTGTCAAAGTCAATTCACTAGAGAATTATCAAGCTCATCTTATGGCTGAATATAAATTCAAGAATAAGCACTCCAATGTCAAAAAATTGAAAAGTAAGTACTTATATTTGGTGTATCCAATAGCCATAACAATATTATGAAAAAACCATATGTGCATTTTGGTTACAATGAAGCCATCCTCAGTGGCAATTCACGGAAAGTAGTTTCTAATTTTTAGGAACTACTTTGGTTAGTCACCACTGAAGTCAGCTGAATTGTAGCCAAAATGAGAATCTGATTTTTTCATATCCTTGTTTATGCCCAGTGACGTACCTGGGAGATATGGCATCTATGGCAAAATTTTAGAAAATGCCTTGATTATGTATAATATTATTTTCCTGCATTTTAATAAAGTATAATAACATTTGTGTCAACAATAACTTGAACATTGGAGTATTAAATCAATACTTATTTATGGGAAAATAAACTTTTGCCATGTTTAGCAGGAATGTTTGGCACCTTTTGCCACATTTGCCATACCCTACTTACGGTACTGTTTATGCCTATAGGTGATATCTATGGCAAGTGCTTACTTTTTCAATTTTTTGATATTGAGGCACTTTTTCTTGAATTGGTCCAAGTATTTTTTCTATAGTTTGTTGTTTGTAGTAATAAAATAAAAGTTAAAAAAATGTATTAAGTGGTATGAACATATTGCATTGTATCAATGGTAGCATGTTCTAGATTATACCACAGAGATTTTATATTGCTGGTCATCATACATCCTCCTAAACTTACAGTCTAACCAGGGAGCACTATATTTAGTCATTTGCTATATAGGAACATAATAACTTCCATGAGAATAAAGCAATAAAACCACGTTTACATAAAAAGTCATATACCATATTTTCCTGAATATTAGAAGAGGTATTTTTCCTATATTAACATTTGAAAAACCAAAGGATGTCCTATATTTGTGTCATATGAAATAACTCGGTTTATATCAATGTATTAATGCCTAAAGGCTGCAGCACTACAATTCTACATTACCAAAGTGATTGAATCTTGTGAAAGATAGAAAGAAAAGTTGAAGTATGCCATACGGGGACAGTATTTTGTATATTAGTATGTTCTTTCTATGAATAGGAAATTATATTATAGAGTCATATTCAGAGTCTTGTAATATTCAGATAAATATGGTATGTATATGAAAAACAATTCACAGGGAACAGGACCACAGCATGGTAATCTACCTCCTAAGAAAAAAGACAACATGTTACCCCAGGTCATCGGAGTCAATGCTATAATATTGCCCTTAGAAAAGTGCCACCTGATGCAGTCACCCCTTAAACTCACCGCATGCCAAGGCCCTGACTGGGGGAATCGTTCAAGGTGACATAGTTATATAAACATAGAGAAATAATTCCTCTTTTCCATTTTAGTGGATAGATTTTGAATAATACCTACTAGCATTCATGTAACATAATACTGTAGGTAATGGATACAATTGAGTATTTGAGAAGAAATGCATTCTCTCATTTGTACTGTTTTTAATGGGAAGTAAATCACAATAAGTTGTGGAAAGCACCTTAATACTCATGCATTTCAATATGTCTTTATCAATAATCTTTGTCATTTGTGTCACACATGCCAGTTATAAGTGTCAAAAAATAGAGAATCAATATAAGTTAGCTATGAGACACATGTATTACTTGCCAAGCGGGGAAACAGTTAAAGCTTACGCATATTATATTATTATATTTTATGCAGTTTCATTTGCTGAGTATTGGTCAATATAGGTAGAAACAGTAAATACTATTGTTTTGAAAAAAGTATATAATAGGGAGAAAATAAAATGAAACCTTACTGGAAGGAGTTCGTATTTTGATGATACGACTTGTGGGAGAATTCCTGAGATCTCTGAGCAGTAGAGCAATTTGAAGTCTGTAGTTTTTATTGGGCTGAAGTCCACTCTTCCTGTCATATCCTGGAATTGTATATTCTAGACGCCTGCTTTCAATTAGATCTCCTGGAGTAGAAACAATTTCTTTTCCTTCCCATGTACTTGGATCTTCCTTGCTGAAAATGTGAAAATGATTTTGTAATAAATGATGAGAACCTCATATTTTCTGCTGAAATGTTAACTTAACTTTTTATCTTGCAAATGATAAATTCTACATTACATAAAGTTTTTAGATTTTTAAAATTTCAGCGATTTACAAAATAATTGTAATGTTATTGTTATTAGTTACCATAATTTGTTTTGGCTTATTTAGTACACCTGCTCACTACATTATTGTATACATTTAAAAATAATTAACATCTCTGATTTGATAAAGTAGGTCTCCTTATGTAATGTATTCATTGAATATTAGAATCCTTATATTTAAAAACTGATATTTTTAAGTATTTTATTATTTGCTAAATTAATTTATTTATTTCAAAGTTATTTCAAGTTAATTATATAATTGATTCAGTTATCAATATCAAGGTGCAATATGATTACTATAAATTGCAATGAAAGGAATGGTGAGGGAAGCTATAAAAAACAAATACTGAACTGTGACTTGGCATGTATTTCATAAAATTATTTGAAATTTAATGATAGAGTTCACATAATTAAAGAATATTTGTCTCTCAAGCTAAAAAATTATATATAATACTTAACATGAACTATATGATCTCCAGTACTCTTCAACACTAAGGCACAAATTGAGATTTCTCTGGCTTTTGGGGAGAGATATTTACTATGGTTAATATAGTAATGGGGCAAGCAGGTAATTGATATTCAACTATTATTAACAAAGAAACGATTTTAACACTTACAGTGGGTCTTCTGTGTAGCTTATCTCCACTTGTCCATGCAATCCGACAAATATGGAGGGCAAGGAGAATATCAAGTGCACTGATGAATCAGGCATCACATCAGCTGCTTCTACAGTAATTTCATCTGATGGACTGGCCACTCCAACTGCAATTAAAAATCGAAATCCATTGAATTCATGAAAGGAAACAGTTATAACTTGATGCACTCGTAAATATTTCCTTATAATATTATCATCATTATTTTACTTATTATTTACCAACTTGGGATTTCTTATAGGTATTATATAACTTTGGTTATTTAGCACTAAATATAATTTATCAATATTTCAGCTTGATGATTACACATTGAAAGCTTGTTTCAGCTGAATTAGCATTACTGTGTAGCCAACAGGATTATCAATTTTTTTGTGATAACGTATTTGTAAAAAATAATAAAAACAGTGAGCATAGAGACATAGAGAATGACTATAAAATTCTATCATTCAAGAATTGTAATAATTATTTTGTTAAGTTATAATCTTAAGATAAGACTAACATTTGGGTGCCATTTAAAAATTGTTATTACATTTTATTCTAGATTAAATCAATTCCCTTTTAATTTAAAAATGAAAAATAGTACCTGTATTGTGTTCCCTTTTTGTTAAAAATAGTGAAATAAATTATAGTTGGTGCCTTATGGTGAACATTATACTTACCATTGTGTAGTTGAGGATGTAGTTGAGGGTGAAGGGGTACTTCAGGAAATCTGGGAGGCGGTGGTGGAGGACGTCCAAATTCTGAATTAGGAAATATCCATTTCTTTAGTAACATTCTGTTCTATAATGTTATTCTCATAAGATATATTGTCTCTTATCTTATATGATAAAAGAAACGAAAACTGGAAGAGATATTAACTGTTTATCTTTGAAAAAAGTTGAAGTTAAACTATACAATCAACTGCATGTAAATTGACTTCTGAGAGACAATTTTAACTGAGGACCTAAAATAGCTTGATATAGTTTGATAAAAATTTTCACAATAAATTTGTATAATTAACCCTCTAGCTGCTGATTTTTCATGAACTTCTGGTAAAGAATTGCTCATTTTTTTTTATTCCCATGGAAAACACAGGTTGTGTGCAGTGGTGTAACTGGGAGCAGAAGGGCCTATGGCAAAATATTATTGATGGTCCCTCTTCTCCTCCCCCCCTTCCCCAGCAAATACATAATTGCAATAAAAAATGAAACCTATTGTAGAACCTACCAAGATGTGCTTATTAATAAATTACCAGGAATTTGCTGAAAAGGTTAGGCTTTTAAAATTATTATTTCCAAAAATAATGATTAGTACCGTATTTATCCGAATACAGCTTGAAAATTGTACCTCAGCCTATAATCACGCATTAAGAAAATGAGCATGGTTTGAATTGTTACCATTGTTACCTGAATTTTTAACTAGAAAAGCATATAAAAATTTGGGGTTGGCCTTTATTAGAATAAATGCATAATTGGAAAGTCATTCAGAAATTAGGATAAAAAAGAAATTGCCAAAAAAATTAATCTTTTCTACATTAGGAAAAATTCAAGAGCCTCTGGGCCCATGGTATTTGGCCACCCTATTGTTAGACCACTGATTGTGTGGTCTTTTATCTAAACATGCTATATTCAGAAATCATGGAATATGCAACTAGAGGGTTAATAAATTTAGCTTTAAACTGGGATGATCCATTGATTTTTGATGGCTTCTTATCTTCCAAAATAAATGGAAGCTTCTAGAAATTGAACTGAATGCTGCAGAACTTTGGACAAAAATGGATTATATACATGTACTTACTACAATTCACAAACAGCCATCTGGTATTAAGATATCCCTAAAGCTGACCAAAATTCTCAAAAGTAATTTATTTGCTTAAATCGCTCTTTGGAACCACTGAACTGGACTTATGCTTGATTAATTCTATTAATTATAGTTTTTGTTTTACTTTATAATAACTATTTGAAGCTACTCAATAGAAGTTTCTCTTGCTGTTTCTTGAGGCTGAATATTAATTTCAATATTTTAATATTAACTTTCATTCATGATTAAAACATATTTTGACTAAAACCATCATTTAAAGCAACAAGAAGGATTTCTTATGTATTTTAAAAAGACTAGAACATTTTATGCATGATATTACATTAACTTTTATTCACTTTATTAAATAATTAAGATTGTAACCTCTCAGAATTTGAATTTTACAATGAAAAGCCTAAGCACAGATGACTCCATTATGAATATTATTACAATAATAAAAATCATAAAATTAATCTCTTCTTAAAGGCAACTTTGCAATTGTTTTTAACAAAAAGGAAAACTATTGGAAAATATTTTTGCAAAGCTGCATTAATATTATTATTATATTGTAATATATAGCATTAGTTGGCTAATACTTGCATTTAGCTGAAGTTTTTGGTTTGTGTCTTGGAAAAAAGTACTAATTAACTAAGTTTTCCTAGAGTGAAGTGGATTAGACTTATTGAAAACATAACACACTTAAAGTTAATGGTGGTTTGAGCATGCATTTTCATTGAAGAAGAGTTAACATTTTGCTTTGTTTTTTTGGTGGAAAGTATTCATAGATGACAGACAGAAATTAAACATAAAGTGTTTCTTTTGCATCTTATACTAGCAGGCAAATGTGAAACCCAAACAAGACATGTAATGAATAAAACAATGACGCACCTGTACCATGTTGATTCAGAGGAAGACCTTCAGTCAGGTGTGCATGGTCATGTGTCATGTGTGGCTGTGCATCCATCAGGGATGTAGTGGCCCCTTGTGTCCTATTGGGAAGGTTCTGATCAGGAGGAAATGCAAGGTGGTATAACTCAGGAGGTAAGAGGCTGTGTTCCACACCTGGCAGGAAATGTGGTGGGCCAGCTGTAAATTGCCCATTTTGATTTGAAGGTATTCGTTGATTTCCAGAGGTCTGAGGGATTTGAGGAGGGTTTCTGTGATGAGTTGGTTCTTCACCCTGCACAAAAATGTTGCCAGGGTGTGTGGGACTTCCGGGACCAATTCCAGGTGGAAGATGAAAGAAAACATCTTGTGGTCTGCTTCCTCCTTGGCCTGTAACTCTCTGTGGGGGTAATCCATGATTTTGAGGTGGCCGTTGAGATGGATGTTGTTGTGCTCTTTGACCTGCACCTGACGGGGCCCTCCCTTGTAGAGCCCAAAGAATATGTTGGGCCACTTCTGGAGGTATGTGTTCGCCATTAAGTCCCTGAATTTGAAATTGGTCAGGAGTAGGCACATTTTGAGCAGGACGTATCCCACCAATTATTGAAGGTCTCTGTATATGTCCAGGACCTTGGGGAGGAAAGTTAGGTGGTGCTTGCTCATGATGAAGCAGTATAGGGCCTGGGAATCCTTCATGGACTCCAGGTATGTTTGGGTTTGGATGAACAGGTTGCCTCGATGATGGAGGCTGTTGACGGTTGTTGCCAACTTTTGTGTTTCCAACAGGTCTGGGAAAGTTGTTGATTGGTCTCAAATTTTCTCCTTGAGGATGAAATATTACACGATCGTCATGACCTGAAGGTGGTATTCCCAAAAAAGGACCTGGGTATTGGAATTCATTAATGCTTGGAGAAATATTCTCAGGATGCTGGGGTATTCTGCTTTTTTGAGGGACTATTTTTTGCCTCTTCCCTTCCTGGACTGGATAACGCAAGAATATTGGGACATTATCATTTTGCTGCTTTGGCTTCTCATTTGTAGAATTAAATCTTTCATTGTCTACTCCTTGACCTAAGTTATGATGGCCAGGGAATTTTGCTGTACTTTCATCAATGAAGGAGTGATGAGGAACTCCAAGTGGAATTTCTTGAGGCATATTGTGAATGACATTAAACGGATGAGTCTGTTGAGGTTGCTTTCCTGGTCTAAAGGCCAATGATCCTTGATAGCCTGGAGCATATGGAATGCCATAAGATTCAGGATTATTTTCTTGAGGTGGAGTTTCCCCTTTCATAAAACTTGAAGATTCTTCATCTGGGATTTGTATTGGACCAGGTATTGGCAAGAACTTTTTGTTTGACTGCCCACCATCTTGAGACCTACTCAAAATATTTCCCCATGGGCTTCTAAAAACAGAGTCTTCTTGGACAATTATGGGATGCATTGTGGGTGTTGAAGTCACCATTTCCTTATCCATGCCTTGAACGTTCATCATAGTGGTTGTTGGAGTCGTTATTTCCCTAACTGTATCTTGTATATTTATCATTGTGGGTGCTGCAGTTGTTATTTCCTTAACTGTATCTTGTGTATTTATCATCATGGGTGGTATAGTCGTCATTCCCTCATACGTTTGTTTTAAATTTGCTAATGGAATAATGGATTCATGTTTTTCTGTTATGTTTTGAAGGAGAGGTATTGTTTGCATCGGTTGTTTAGTACTCTCTCTAAATGTCATATTTGTGTCTGAACTCGGTGGAATGGTAAGGTTTTGGAATGTTGATATAGCTGGTTCAGTTGCAGTGAAATTTTGATGAGAAATATCATCCGTTATATTTAATTTGTCACTGGTATTAATTCTATTTGAGAGAATTATAGTATCATTCACTTCATTCAATTTTTCGACAGTCTCCATTTCTGGGTGGGTGACATTTGAAGTGGAAGTCGTCATTGGTCGTGGTTTGTCATTTGTGGAAACAGTCACTTTGTCCGGTCTTGGATTCATCGTCTCAGGTACAGGATCTCCAGGTGAACTGTTGGTACTTCCTGGAATTACCAATTTTAGGTAAAAGGGACAGTGCGTGGGGAAGCTAAGAAAATGCACATTATCAAGTGGAAACAAAGTTTACCAGGCCAAACTTTAATAAGACAGTGGGTCAAGATGTTTAAGATAAAAACAGTGCAGTGTAAAAAAGCTCCGAGAACCACAAAAAAAGACAAAAACACCTCCATACTAGTAAGTAGCATAATCAAACTAGCAAGCAGCACACAATTATTCATGGCATTTGTATGTTACATGGGAGAAGACAAAAATATTTAGACATATATAATGATCATTGAGATGTGTTAGGGATATTGTCAAAACAAGGTTCATTGGTTCATGTTGCATATGTTTTTAACAATTGGCAGTTATGGTGAATTAGTCACAGACTATTTGGTATTCTAATGCAAAATACTCATGCTTCTCCACCTATGGCATCTTAATGTACACATTCTTAGCCATCTTTTAAGTAATATTGCTTAGTTTGTTTTATATTTTTTAAATACTGTTGGAAAATGTTTTACTATTAAATGACTAGGTGGAGTCAATAATTACTTGGTTTAATGTTCAAAGGTATGTTGATATTTACTTTTATGTTGATCCATAATGCTACTCCTACTGGAATATCATCAGATTTAGATGAGATATGATTACTTTAAAGTAATCAGCAATGGTGCACTTAAAAATTCAAATGAGATAAAATTAAACACACTCAGAACATGATGAACCTTATTTTTAGAATGCTCACAGTGTAAACATATTGAAGTTTATTGTACAGAAATTATTCATCAGAGTAAATGCAAAAAAATTCTATAGATACTTCTGGATATCTTAGGAAAGACATTGGTCCAAAACAGCCTCATCCATATAATCATGCACTTAATGTTAAATTTATAGAAGTTTTTCACACAATCAGGTTATTGGCTTAAAAAATGAAATATGAAGTTATGTGCCTAGAATCCAAATGATAATGTTAACTCAGATAGCCACAAAATGGCTGATAAAATTAGTAGATGTGCATGTTGGCTATTACGTAGCCATCCTCAAGAGTGATCCACCGATCATAGTTTCTTACAGCTGAAGAGTGCATCTGATTTTACCAACCCTTTTGTGGGTATCAGAGCTAACATTATCATTATAAGTTTATTCACTGGTAAGATCTCATATTAATTTATTGGTGCACATACCCAATTAAAATTATATCCACCACTTATTATTAAAAAAGTAAACCCAAAGATTTTAGATGACCCAATAGAGTGATATAAAAATTTTCAATTGTCTATATGC